>OZ001355.1:19699426-20959759 GCA_963924055.1 Drosophila limbata | reverse complement strand
GGCTAACTAGGAGAACCGTTTGGCTGATAAGCCATCAATTTGAAGGCCTGAATGGCAATCGTCGAGTGAGGCTGAGAGAAGCTGGCGGTCTGCTGGGCGGGCGGTCCGACAGTCAAGTCAGTTCGTGCCGCAGCTTTCCACATCCAAGATGCCATTCATTTGATATGGCCCTGTGTTGCCGCCGATGAGAGATGCACCAAATACCAAAGACCAAATGGTGACTCCACATCACCGCGAAAGCAAATAAAACATTATGAAAAAATCACGCTATATTCGATCAAATTATTGAAAATACAGCTAAAAAACTGAATTATTGAATTGAAATAGTTCAGTTTAGTTGAAAAATTGAATGCAGAAATCGTATAATGATTAAGGAGCATCAAAATCGCCTTCTGGCAAAAAAAAGTATTTTACCGAACGCAGAATGAATTTTGGGAATTTTAAAAGCATGAAAGCTTGATTTTAAACCTGATTTTACAAGTCAAAATTTACGTATGATTTCTTTAAATTTTTGCTCTTGTCACTAGCGCGGGCAGCCGACCACAGTGATATTGTTAATATTTGGATATATATCGACATCTCGATTAATTTTGATACTAAAATCGATTCACTGTTTGGATTTATGTACAACACTAGCTGTCAACGCTTCGACTCAGTCCCAATTCTAGGCAAATAAATCAAGAGAATCTGGAATCTGCTGGAAACACAAGCAGCAGCAACAACAATGGATAGACAATGGCCCACTTGAAATACTGGGAAACCATGAGACGAGATACGAAGTACGATTGGAAAGCCCAAAATTCAAGTGAACTGCAATGCCAAATGATTGAATGCCAGTTGCAGCAGAAACAGCAACAACAACAACAACAACTAACTTGGCCATAAGCATCTGAAACGTTTCAATTTATTACGCGTGCGACGACGAGTCTATTATGATGATGACGTTGAAGTTGGCAACAACAACAACAGTAACAACAACAACGACAAACAGGGTCGGTCTGGGCCTGGATTTGATTGACGGTTGCTGCTCTGTCGGTCGGCTGGTCGATTGGCCCCTTTCGAGTTTATAACAATCACAAATTATGGGTTGTACGCGCTGAGAAAATGATCTTGTAGATTTAACACTGATAGCAACGTGGCCGCAACAACAACAACAACCAGAACGACAATCAATCGAAACAGGTTCTCATTTGAGTTGAGCAAAAAAACAGAAAAACAGAAGAAAAAAAAGTCATTCTTGCAACGCCGCCACTTGGCCAAAATGATTGATTGCAACTTTGACGACTCTGCGGCAAGTAACCTGCCAACTGCCAACTGCCAACTTGCAACTTGCAACTGACAACTGGCCGCACTTGAAGCTAGGCTTGAATGGATCATCTGTTCTTTTTTGTTGTTTTTTTGTTGCCTCCATTCGTTGTTCGTTGTTTGCGCTAAAGTAATTTACACCAGTCTCTCGACATTCAGCACGGCTGCCGTTGGCCAAAAACCAGCCGTCAAGTTGTACACCTAACTAACTGCTTCAAGTCTGCCTGGTTGTCTACCCCACTCCCCCCCTTTCCTCACCCTTCTGACCATTGTCCGGCTACAAGCGCGCTGCACATTTCAAATTCTTTATGGGCCCTTACACGACAATTGTCAACAAGCGCGAACAAATTTTCAGTGACCGGTTCTTTGCTTTTCATCGTTGCAATTCCCCATTCTCCTTCTCTGTCTGCTACTTCTTCACTTCTCTATATCTCCCTCTCTTTCTCAGACTGCTTCTGCTGATCTTGAGCGCAAATTTCGCCATGCGGTGTCGGTGGGCGGTTGGTTCAAAATGAAGAAATTGAAGACAACAACAAGAAATTTCGCACATGTGAGACGATAAAAATGAGAGAGAAAGAGAGACAAAAACCAAAAACCGAGGGCTGCACGAGATATTTGATATAAAATGCCTATTGACAATTAAAAAAAAAAACTTCTATAAAATGAAAATATTATAAATTGATTTCAAGTTAACTTACAAGTGAAATAATGTTTT
The DNA here is from genome assembly GCA_963924055.1 of Drosophila limbata. Lineage (NCBI taxonomy): Eukaryota > Metazoa > Arthropoda > Insecta > Diptera > Drosophilidae > Drosophila > Drosophila limbata. The sequence continues at coordinate 20,957,739 of OZ001355.1, read as the reverse complement.
GATTTGCACTTTAGAAAATTTTATGTATCTTGTCAGCATATTGACAGATAATTTATCAAATAGCTGAGAAAAATTAATTAATTAATTCAAACTAATTGGGTTAACAAAAAACACACTGATGAATACGTTTTGGCATACTAAAAATCTTTAATAAAGATGCGAGTATATTAGGCTGCTAAGGAATTTTCAAGCTATTGAAGAGATTTTGAGAATAAGAGACTATAGAATATAAGAAATGTAATTATATACAAGGGATTTCTAGGATCTAAATTACAATGAAATACAAGATATTACAAATCATAAGGGTAATTAGTTCTTAATAATATGAAATATATTCTAAAATGCTTTCAACATTTATTGAGTAGATCGCTGTGAAACAATTATATTTAAAGGATTAATTGCTTTGGGATATATTTTAAATTTCGAGGATCTAAAGTTTAGATTCTAGGATTTAGAATCAAAAGTAAAGTTAAAAATTGTATATAGTTAAAATTGTAGTGATCTATTTCTAGATTTTCTAAGAACTGAAAGCTACGGTCAGAAATCTAGTGATAATAGAGAATAATTGAACCGCCCCAATAAAAAGCAGAGAAACTAGAGTCTGATAGTGGGAAAGAGAGATTAAAAGAGAGAGAGAGAGAGAGAAAGAGGGAGCTACAGAGTTGAAAGAGTCTAAAGAAAAGGCTGTTTCCGGGTTCGTGATTTTCGTTTTGTCCTCCTTCTCCTCCTCCTCCTGGGTAGATGTTGTTTCTGTTGTCAGTTGCTGTTGTTGTCAGTCGTTGTTGTTGTCAGTTACAGTTGCTGCTGTTGGCAGTTGTTGTTGCTGTTGTTACTGTTGCAGCAGTTGTCGTTGTCATTGTTTTGTACACATTTCATGGCCATAAAAATTGTCTTACGGGAAATTTTTCTGTTAAATGTGAAAAACTTGAAGAGTTTTTTAAGCGTTTCGAAATGGATTTCATTGGTTGTTTAATCGTCAAAAAAGAAACAAAAAGGGATCCTCCCCCATTCGCCTTATAAACAAAGCATCGTCGCAAGCCAAAGACTGACAATTTAATTTGACCAACTCGGGAGTGTACCAGTGTCTTTTGGCCCGAAGCACAGGAGGAGGATTGCCGTTTGGCAATCGAAGAAGAAGTTAAACGTGACTGCCAATTGACTTCCATTCAATTTTGCGATGGCACGCAAATATCGTGAGTCTCAGCCGCATTTCTTTGGCTACCTTCCTGTGGTCTTTTTCTTTCTTATTTGCACAAAAGCCAAAAACAAGAAGAAGGAAAAACGAAAGTTTTTTGTCTTCGTGCTCAGAGTCGAACAAATTTTTTTTCGGCTTAACCATAACAAGATATTGAAATTGTAGTTGACATTTTATGGGCATGTTTTTCATGTATCTTTGTCATCTTGAACGAATGCTCCTCCTGATTGTCGTAATCCTCTCAGAATTATAATTAAAACTGGTTTCGTCGACTCTCTTATTGAATAGCTCTAATTAGAATTGACCATCGTGCAATTCTAATGCTCACCCGCGGCTCGATGAGTCCAATTCAATTCAGAATACCACGAACGAACGTCCGATGATTGATGATGTTGTGTCCGAAGAGATGAAGTGTTCATTATACTGTCATCACCCTGTACAATTGTGCGAAATGAGCTCACAAATGGTAACTAGAACAGCTTCAGCTTCCATTAAAATAATTCTTTGCTAGAGTTTTAAGCAGGAAAAATATTGAGAAAAGAATACTTAAAGATCTTTCAGAGAGTTGGGTTTAAAATTTACAAAGAGAAGCAATTTAATAACTCTATTGAAAGATTTAAATTTTTAATGTAATCAGTTCAAATCCAAAAAGGTCTCTGGATATTATCCAAATAAGAACTTCTGAACTACTTTGAACTTGCGCTGGGCTTTAACCCCGGAAAAATTGTCAATGATACGATCTACAGAAATATAAATAACATAACAAATTTTCCGACTTTACTGGATCTTTTACATATTAGAGATGACACTTTAACTAGCGTTTTGAGTCTATAAATGGCATTTGAAGCATGTTTTTTTTTTTATTGTTTTTCTGAATTCGATTTCACAAGCTTCCCGCTAAAAAAGGAAATGCGCTTTTACTGTGTGAATTTCACAAGCTTAAACACACACTCATACATATGCAAATACCAAGAAAAGCAAAAGGTTTGAATACAGTAAAACCACGCTAAGTATGTACAAGCACACACACACACACATACGTAGCTTTAAATCTGCGATCGCGCGACTTTTGTTGTTGTTCTTTGTAGCGAGTATCTGTTAAGTTTATGGCTGCTTATGCAAATGCAAATCCAAAATGCGAATGCGAGTGCGACTTATGGCTGTGTGTTTAAGTGTGTGTGTGTGTGTGTGTGTGTGTGTGTGGTGTGTGCGTAAAACGTTTTGCGCCTTTTGTTCACATGGTCGACGGTCGCTTGTTTGTTGTTGTTGTTGTTGTTTGCCTGCTGCCGATTCCAAAAGCGCTCGTTGCTGTCATGTCCAGTAATTAGCATAGCACAGAGTCGCATTTGTTGTCGTTGTCGCTGTGGTTGTCGCTTGACAACTGCGGCGCTTTGTTTGTCTGTCGTCTCCTACTTGCCTAACCCTCCCCTCCCCTCCCCTCCCCTGTTCCCCCCTTGCAGCTCCTGCTGCATCGCGTGGGTTGCTGCTGCAGTTGCTACCATCAAATAATGCCGACAAAATCTATTGCAACTCTTGGAAGATCTCTTAAATGACATTAAATTTAGTCAAAAATATCAGCAACGCTATATTATCCCCTCATAAGTAAGTTCAGCTGAAAAACTGTTAAATATTAATAGCCCAAGAACGTAAAACCTCAAGTTCAATAGTTCAGAACCCTAAAGAGACATACGATTTAGCTGAAATTTTTAGCAAATAAAGATAACCAGTTAACAAGTGCAACAAGCTAAAGATTTTATGATGACAATGCGTGAAATCTATAGTTAATGATATAAGAACTATAAAGAAACATGGAATTCTGTAGAAATTTGAGACAGAACTGTATAATTACATCATAGGCCAGTTCAGCAGACAACTTTTAAAGATTTAAGGAAACAGATCTGTTTTAAGAACCCTTTAAAGACTCTCAACTGAACGGAAACTTTCAGCATCTTTTGATTATCTGCTTAAAACTAAGATTAGCTGACAAACTCTTACCATTTGCTTGCAATTAAACAAATGTAGTAAGAATAATTATGAGAGCATTTCTAAGGTAAGACTTTTCGTAAAAGCCCCTTCAGACGAGCGCTTTTTCACCGACACTTTTTGTAATTTTTTGTCAAAAAGCTGTCCGTGTCGCGTAACCACACAAAATTTCAAAGCGCCGGTGAAAAACCGAAGCTCACCGATGGAAATAGAACACGTTCTATTCCATCGGTGAGCGATGGTGATCGAAACGGACAGCTTTTTGACAAAAAGTGTCGGTAAAAAAGTGCTCGTCTGAAGGGGCTTTAAACGTATTTTGCTGTAGATTTTTCATTTGAATTTGTCTGATGAGCCGCCAGCAATGAAAATTCGCCATGTTAAAACGTGGGCTCATTTCTGTTTTTTATGGCCGAGACAAAATACAGTAAGAGAGGAGAGAGAGAGAGAGGGATCTGAGAGTCGACTGGCAACGACAACATCCACCAGCGATCGCCTGGCATTTACAACATCGCCTACAACGTGGTAATGGCAACCAGAGCCACATCTAAAGCTAAAGCTTAAACTTAAGCTACAACAACGGCAACGGCAACAGTGTGTGGCGTCTTGGAATACCAAATTTTATAGCGGTACACTGTAAAATATTTACCAATGCTGCCACAGCAACAGCAACTGCAGCTTTAGTTGATGCTACGTGCGGGGGCGCAGGTTTGTTTTTATAGCCGCCCAAGTTTCACTCTATAGAGGAAACCGCCGCACCACCACCATCAACATCATAAGGCCATATACCATTTCGCATTTCCCATTCCCATTCCCCTTTCCCATTCCCCATGCGGCACTATAATTTATAACAACTGAACAACAGCTAAAGGCGCTCCACGAATCCAAGCTGATGCTGAATCCAAAACTTAAATCTGCGGATGAATTGGTAACTCCAAACTCTTCTGGCTTCTCATACGCGCTGCTGCGTGCTTTTCATCCTTTGTGGCTGAAAATTGCAGTGCATTGTTTGGTTTTCCACTTTTGTATACACTCTAATCGAAGGAATGCCATCACTTACACATCAAGATTGAGATTTACCAGATATTTAATATAAATTAAGATGTGTCCAGATATTTTATGTGAACAATGATCAGCTATAAACAACTTTTATCTTTTAAATAGACGTCATATCTTTAAAATGAGCATACGATGGAAATAGATGTTAGCTAGAAGGAGAGAATTTGTATGGCTGGAATTTAGATATTGAATAAATGTAATTATCGACTATTTTCATCTCTCTGCAGCAGCTTGATGCAATATATTTAACATACACTGTAAATAACATAACATGCTCTGTAAATAACATAAATTATCTTTTATTTAAGGGTATCCTAAGTTCGTTGGATTCCGCAGAGTCTTGGCTTTTGTTTGTGGCCCTCTTCTGTGTGCTGTGCTGTGGATTGGAGTGGAGTGGAGTGGCAGGCACGCCTCTATCTGCAATGTGCGATCTATTGCGACGGGCGCTTTCCTTTGAGCGGGACAGCAATCTAATGGCGGTGCCGAGGGAGTTGAGATGCGCGGGAGGAAAAGGGATAGAGAAGGGAAGGGAAGGGAAGGGATGGAGAGGCGTTGGATAGAAGGCAGCGTACTGTGTTTCACCTGAGATTGATAGCAGTTGACGTCTGTGGCTTTGTGGATTTGGATTTAGATTTGGGGCCATTTTGGGTGCACTGACAAAAGCGAACCGAATACTTGGCGTATGAATACTATGAATACTGTCTGAATACGTTTCATTATACGCCAGGTGAATTATGGCTGCTGCTCCATTTGATCTGAATAGACTGGATGAGTGCAAGGTACAACAGGTTTCTCCCAACTCAGACTCAATCCCAGTCCCAAACTCAAAGACCAGACCGAGCTTCTCTCTCGTCTTGATTTATAGGAAGCGATTGTGCGTTTTGCAAATTACGACAACGTTGTCTGCAAGTCATAAGCGAGTACTCGTTATTATTATTAATACCTGAATGTAACAACATCATCATCAAGCTCAATCCTCGCTCTCTCTCTCTCTCTCTGTCTCTCTCTCTCTGTGTGCTCGTCTGCCTCTCTCTAGAGTTGATTGAATCTTTTATGTGTGGATTTAGGAGGAGCGTTGAAATTAAATATTTATTAAATTGTCGACAGCAGACAATGGCATATAAATCAGCTTAAAAACTATTCAATGAATATTCCAATCAATGGACAACATGTGGCAAGGATGTGTGAGTGCCACACACCGCTTGTGGCAAGGGGGCACCTAAGCTGATGAGCTTTATGGGTAACATTTGACCTCAAGGAAATTAAATTTCATCTCAGTTTTGAATAGAAAAACAGTATCTAGTGAAGAGTTCAAAGTGAGGCTGCTAATGGATTTCATTTGGTCAAATAAATGTAACAAAAATATATTTAATTAAATTAATATGTAAATAAATAATTTAATAAATAAGCACATAAAATGTATTATTAAAATTTAATGCAAATTCTAAATGTGAAATGCTAACGTTCAATGCGTAATAAGTACATTCATAATTATTCATTAAACAAACCTATTAAAAAAACCTTTTTAAATAGTCATAGAAATTAAAAAAAATACAGTAAATTTTTCCCGAATTTAGATGCTAAAGTAATTAACTTTTCTAAAAATAGCAAATGTAATTGATTATGAGTCTGAAAGTTCGCTTAAAATAGATAAATCACTCATATTGCTGCTCTGGAAAAGTTGGCGTTCAATTCGTAATAACTATATTTATAATTGTTCAGTTCGATTATAATCGAAACATAAACAATAAACAAACTTATTAAAGTCACGTTTGAATAATCATAGAAATCATAAAAAGCCAATGGGAATTGCTATAGTCGAGCTCCCGACTATAGGATATCCGTTACTTATTTAACTAAATTTAAAATATTTTTTTTGCATGCTTAAAACTTAAATCCGCCATTAACAAGGTTCTGTTTGTCAGAATTTGTTACAATTTAGTAGGATGATAGGTAATAATTGTAGTTAATGTTAATTAGTAAGAAAATTCCTGTATCTTTAAAACTGTGCGTGTGGTGGATTTTCGCGATTTATAGAGGCGGAAAGGGGCGTGACAAAAATTTAAAACAAACTTGATCGTGGGCTTTATGAAAGTCTGTGTGCCAAATTTGGCTTCTCTAGCTCTTATAGTCTCTGAGATCTAGGTCCTCACACAGACGGACATGGCTACATCGACTCGGCTGTTGATGCTGATCAAGAATATATATACTTTATAGGGTCGGAGATGATTCCTGCTCCCTCTTATATACATTGCAACGAATACAATATCCCCTTTTATTTAATTTTTAGGTAACGGGTATTAAAATACAGTAAATATGTTTAGAATTTACATGCTAAAGTAATTAACTTTTCTATAAATGCCACATATCATTGATAATGAGCTTTAGATGTTGCTGAAAATTCGTCGAAAATGGTTAAAGTGCTCATATTGCTGCTCTGGATAGGTTTATTCTCGCTTGGAGTAAGTTTATTTTTTTATTAGTAACCTGTATAAAACTTTTTGACCCCAACTGTTTCGACAGGCGGAGGCGAAATTCAAGAGCCTGAATTGCACACTCAATGACAAGGACGTTGGCTACATAAGAATGTGCAAAATCAAACCAATCAGTCGCACCAAAAATGTCATAAACATCATCTTTGATTTGTTTCAAACGGTTGAAAATGGTTTGAAGGTAAGACGTCACAAAATCAAACTAATTTTTTTAAAATATAATTTTAATTATTATTCAATTTAGGTACAAGTGCAGTACTTTAAACGCGCCAATGGCTGGCGTCCTTTTCTCTACAACTTTACCTTCGATGCGTGCAATTTCTTGAAGAAACCCAATAATTTGATTGGACTCCTTGCATTCGAATATTTGAAACCCTTCACAAACATCAATCACACTTGCCCCTTTAAGGTATGGTAAACATTATTCTATATATCAACTTGATTGAACTCAAATTTCTTTAAAATTGTAGGCAGGCAGCACTATAATTGTGAAGAACTTTGAGCTCGATGTGGATAGATTTCGATCGCGTTTTCCCATCGATAATGGCGAATATGCTTTACAATTATCCCTGTATTACAACAAAATCTTGAAAGCTTCAATCCTCGGCTCAATTTATCACTTTAACTATAGGGATCAATAGACATTAGATTTACTACAAAATATATTGGGACCTTGAATTAATAATGAACGTTTTTTTTTCTAATTTACGGATTTATTCTACAAGTATGGTTAGACATACATTATTCAAAGTATTTTCCATCGCTGGCCACAGCTTTTTCAATCTTTCTGGCAATTTTTGGATACCAGCTCGGAAAAACGACTTGTCTTTTGAGGCAATCCATTCATCGACCCATATTAAAGTAATGAAGAAGAGCTCCACGCAAAAACACTTTCAGGCCTGTTCCGGTTTTCACTTTTTATTTTATAGCATTTAGTGAAATTCATTTATTCACTTTCCATTTAGACTAAGTATTTCAGAATGATCGTTTTTCACTTTATATGACCTAATCTCATCAACTCAAAGTGATTTCAATCCGCAGAATTTCGCCGAAATTATATTAGAGCAGTTTGAAAAAATTCACTTCCGCAAAATCTTACCGAAAGTGAAAACCGGAACAGGCCTGTTTATCTGGTACAAAGATCGACATGTTCGATGCAATAGAAAATACTGTTCCTTACGTTTGAAACAATAGGTTTTAGTGTCAAGATATTGGAAATTGAAATATTGGTTCATATACTAATGGCCGCCCCTTATGTGAAACGCTCATTATTAATTCAATAAGAAGTTTTTACTAGAGTTTTGAATATAAATAAATAGAGATTGTCAATAGACAATTTTGTATGTATTTTGTAACTTTCATGAAATAAATAATAACATACTTCTATTAAATTAATAAATACTTGACATTCTGGAAAACATGTCTTCAACTTTATTTGCAAGTCAAACAAAGAGCCGAACAATGCCTCAACCTGAGTTGAAGGAGGTTATGTCCCTTCCTTGTGTTCTTGGCCCTAAGGATAGCTCAAGCTGAGGCTGAGGCTGGACAATGGCCTCGGGTTACATTGACCAATTTAAGCTGAGAGCCAAATTTACTTTTGAAAAGTACAAATTGAGGTGCAGTTTGTGTGTGTGTGTGTGTGTGTGTGTGTGTGTTTGTCTAGGTTGTCAGCTTGAATGGGGTTGCAAGTTAGTTTAATTAATTCGACATCGAAGCCTGTAAACATGCCACAAACGACAACAATCTCCAGTTTGACAGTTTACCTGAAAGAGGTGTAGGCACTTGTCGTCAGTCACTCGAACAGAGCAGCAAATACACGTATCTCTTTTCCTTTCTGTTGCTGTCTCTTGCCCGCAAAAAATAAAGAAAACAAGACTATAAACAAAAGCACAGAAAAAGCAAAGAACTTTGACTCCTTTGAACCCAGCTCTCAAAGCTGACTGGAGATGCTTCAATTAGCACTTTGGACACAGATATTAGTAGGAAAAACAGTTACGTACTCCCAGCATCTCTCTCTTTCTCTCTATGTCGGCACATAAAAAATAGCGAGAAAACTAAAACCTAGTACTTGGTACAGCTGGACCATAAAAACATCTTGGAAATATGTGGACTAAAGTAAAAACTAATTACGCGCAGTCATAAAAACGATCTTAACAACCAAAGTGCGAGCCATATGAGCTGCTTTCTGTTGTTCACTTTTAATGGAGTTTTAACTCCAAAATGTCTATGTAAAGATCTCTTCACATGTGTACAAATATTAAGTATATACAATATATTATATTGACTGACTCATCTATAAAACAAATCGAGTATACCTAAGGCTTATCAATCAAATATATACAAATATATTGAGCTGTTTATATTCCAGCATTTTTGCAACGAAATCGCCACTTTCTCGACTGATAAACAGCATTGATTGTGACTCTATACATTATATTTAGTAACAAAAGTAAATATTGCTGATAGGCAATATTCAAAATATTGCAAGATTTTAGCTCAAATATATCTGTAATGAGTTGATTATAAATGGGAACTTGAGTTAGGGATTTGACGAAAGGAAAATTCAATTTAATATTAAAGCAGTTACAATTAAAAAAACTGAAGCAAGAGAACGATAAGAGATAAGAGAACGAGTTCAATAAGTTGTCGTGGGAGAATAATGCTCGAATTGGAAAAGTTAGAATTTGATTAAGAACTAGAGATGATCGAGAAACACGAGTCAGAGCAAATTCAGGTAAAAGAAGGTAGAGAAGTTTGAGTGTAAGTAGAAACGTAAAGTCAATGGAAATTCTAGAAAATTATGTCAGAAAACGTATTCTATAGCTTACAGATCGAATTTCTTCTAGACTTACAGAAAGTCTAGGAATTGAGACGTAAAGCAAGTAATTCTTAGAAATGTATTACAAAAGAGCTTGAATTACAAATGTCACATAAAAACACAATCAACTGATTTAATTATTATATACGTACTATCACTACATACTCATAATGTGGCCAACAACTGATCCTAAAAAGTTTATAGCGATTAATCAAATAGAAAACCTTCTGAAATTGTCAATCTTAACTTCAATTTCAGCATTCCTGATCTTGTGCTCATTTTATAGTTAACTTTTATAAATGATGAGGTTGCCAAAGTGATTCTTTACTGTCCTTTGACTGACCAGGCGAAAGAAGATAATGCGTCTCATATTATTTTTAGCTAGAGTATATTGATCATAGCTAAGTCAGGCAAAGAGCCTTGATTGATCGCCCAACGATTGTCCATCGATTGTCGAGTGGGTCGGATTCGGGATCGGGGCGAAATAAATTGTTGCTACACGTATAAGACATCGTGTACGACAAGTTAAGACAACGATCTGTGCGCCTCCGACAGACAGATCCGAGTATCCGAGTGGCCACAGCACACAACAACAACCTGCATCATGTGGCGCGCTGCATGAGAAGAACAGGAAAAGCAAGATGGATAGATAGAGAGGAGATTCTTCTCCTACTCGTGCTCCTACTCCCACTTCTCCCTTGTCTTGTGTGTGCGTGGACATTATTGCGCAGTGTCTATATCATTAATTAATTTAATCACTTGTACATGATTTCGTTGTTGCGTTGTGGCTAGCATTATTAATTTGGAGTTGCAAGCGATTATTTTGCCATTGGGAAAGCCCCGGCTAAATTGTAATCTAATAATAAGTATATAAATTCAAATCTTCAAGTTGGAATTATCTCCCCCCAAATAAGTGTTGTTCAACACAAACAGATTTTGTATTTATGACACTAAATATAAAATCTCTCTCTTATCAGTGCCGAAGCCTGATTCAAATTCTATTCAAATATTTTTTATGATCTTTTCATGTGTGCGTGTGTGTGTGTAGCGATAAGAAGTATTATTTTTCATGAACTGAAATCAGATCACAATATGCGTTTCGAATCTACCAAAAATAGAAGACTCTTTTCTTCTTTACGGGATAGAATTCTTCTGTTGTTATCTCTGCAAAGTATACAAAAAATGTTGAGTTCTTAAACTTACGTTTTGTTGGTTTTTTTCGAGTGTTCTTTTTTGGGACTTTTTTATTGTATCATTTATCGCCAAGCTGCATCTGTTTATGTTTCTTTCTGTTTTGAATTCACACAAAAATTCACTGGGAAGCCGTCGGCTATTTAATTTTTTTGCATGCACAGAGGAGACGCACTGATATTTATGGGTAAATGGGATTTGTCAGGCAGCAACAACGACGATCATTAACAACAACAACTAAACTGCACTGCGCAATCCGCGAAACGCGCTCAACGTTGGGCTCCAAAACCGGACTGAGGCACTCTTAGCGCAGAGACGAACGACAATACCGACTGCGACTGCGACAGAGGCTGAAACTGAGACTGAAACAGCGACTAAAACAGAGGCCGAGACTGAGACTAAGACTGAGACTGTGACTGAAGCTCAAGTCAAACTCGAGCGAATAAAAGAGCAGCGTCGCGACGGCGCCAGCGACAGCGCCGCGTGCGCCCCAGTCAACTGGTCAGACAGAGAGCGCATGCTTGCTCTGCCGCCGGCAATAGTTTGAGCAAGCAACTCCACACAGGCCCTCTGAGTACTGTTGCTCTCGCGTGCTCTTCAATGCTCTCTCCCACACACACACACAAGCAAAGTGTGTCCCTCTCCTGCTTTTGTTGAATCTGGTGCGTATATCTGTTGCTGTCGCACACTGACACATGCTTACTACCGGTTGGCTTCAAAGTTGAAAATGCAAATAGAACAACAACAAACTCAAAATTATAAAGGCAGCAAAGAATGATCGATACTATATGACTAGATTAGGAATTGAATGAATAGAGCCTATGACGTAGTTCCTAGACACATTAGACGAGCAACAACTTTACCTTAAATATATTTCATTAATCAGTAATATCAATTATCTAAGAATTACTATATTTTAGATTTTAGATTTGAAAATTAGAGAATAATCGATGCTAAAGGAAAGAAAAACAAGCATTTCTATCTATAAATTAAGCGTATTCTCTCTCTATTGAAGTATAACTTTATCCATAGGGTAAATATTGAGATTCTCGTTATCTCGATTATATTTGAAATTTTCATAACCTTCTTGCAGTCTCCTGCCACAGACTGAGCCAAAACTGGGAGGTAGTCTGCAGCATTGAGCACTGTTGCATGTGCGAAAGAGATGGCGTGCTCTTATCAGTTGAGTGAAAACTCGAGTGGCAACTGATAGCAGAGACGCGACGAGACGAGAGTTGAGTGAAGTTGCTTCGTTTCGTTTCGTTCGGCTTTTTGTTAATATTTTATTTGATTTTATTTTAGCTTAATTTCATTAGATGCTGGTGCAGTGCATTGGCTATTGTATTTATTGTTTTTGTTGTTGTCATTGTTGTTGGTGTTGTGTGCGGTCATTCGTTTATGTATTCTGTGGTCCAGTTTAAGGGGTTGCATTTGGCCAGCAGCTTCGTTGGCCACTCGATGAGCTCTAATTGGTCAGCAGCAAGCATTTTATATACTGGCAACTGAGGGCCACTTAAAAGCCTCGAGCCCCTATTTCGATATTAAACGAGGGACACAACTAATTCTTTTCAATCGACATTATATGGTTATAGAATAGATAGACGAGGGAATGAATGCAATAGAGTGTGAGGGATAAATAGCAAGTCCAACTAAACCCTTTGCATAAATTAAATGCCTAAATTTCGAATTTCAAAATAAAACATAATAAATTGAATAAGATGTTAGTTTATAACAAATTTGAATTTAATTTAAAAGTCTTTCAAATACGACTTATTAATAAGATTTATACAAAATATGATTTATAAATAAAATTTGTGGTTTTATTTTAAATTTATTTTTAATAATTTATTTACATACATTTTTACATTTAAAGTAAGTTAAGAATAGTACAAATAAGCTGATTTAATTTTTCAACTAATTTTTCCAACGAGTTTCAAGATTGCAAAAAGACACTCATACATATCTATGGGAATATTAAGTATACGCAATGAATTGCCTGACAACAAACCAATCAGAGATTGCCACCTGAATAAGCTGGCGAAAGGAAACCATTTGAAAGACCCAAAAAAAAAAGAAAACCCGTGCTTCCTCTTCAAACTGACCAAAGCCATTACGCACCGCTGTGAGATTGTAATCTAAGAAGATTCAACTCGTTATTGGAGCAGGGATTTAATTAGACAAATGTGCGCAATTTGTAATGTCATTTTTCAAATTTGTGCGACCAAGTTGGAGAAAAGCCAAGTGTAAAGTTTGTCTTTGGTGTTGAGAGAGAGGGAGGGAGATAAAGTATAAGGAAAATAGGAAAATGAGAAAATATGTATGCGCAAATGTGCAGCATGTGGACAGCGGTCATTATTTTCGTTCGTTTGGGGGCAGGTACCAGTTACCAACTAAGCTAAGCATTTGGCAACCAATGCTGAGTAATTGTGTGTGTGTGTGTGTGTGTGTATCTATGTGTGTGTGTGTGTGTGTGTATCTGTGTGTGTGAGTGTGTGTCAGCAGGCGGTCCATGTCGAGCATGTCCAACGTTGGCGCGCGACGACAAAAAATGAGATTTGCTGACCAATGGTCATTAAAGCACATTTACAATGGCCAAAGCCCAGTCGAGGCATGCAACCAAATGAGGCAGCCAAGGAAAAAAAAAACTTGGCACGCTGCATGCAAAATGGCTCAAGAGACAAGCGATCAAATCGATGCCGAAATTAATTTATCTTCAAGCTACCAAATTTGACAAATTGCAAATGTATTTGAAATTGACTGCAACGGCAGCAGCAGAAGTTGCAGCAACAGCAGAGGCAGAGGCAGGAAGTAGGAAGATGGAAGGGAGGGAGGCGACACCAATTAATCATATCAAGCTGTGAACTTTTGCGTAGATTTTCCATGCCGCAATTGTCTAGGCAGTTGAAAGGGAAGGCGGAGAGAATTAAAGAATGAAAGATAGTTGCATGTTGCATACACAAACGACGACTCGGTGGCATCCACAGCATCCACTTGCTGATTGCGCTAATTGGTCGCGAATGATGAGCGCGTGATACGAGGGAGATGATGATCTCGATGCTGCCACAAGATGACAAGATTTCTCATTCATTCATAAAAAATGTATGCAACATTTAACTCATTCAATGAGGCAGACAACAACGATGCCGGACCGGAAGTTCTTATTCTTCTGATTGCAAATTGCTCATCTTACAGTGAAACGTGTATGTGTGTGTGTGTGTGAATGAGACTATTAGAGATGGGTGTAGTTTTGTTTTCAAAAGCAGAATGTAGGAAATCTAATATATATTTTTATTACCCAATTTTAATAATTTATAATTAAGTTTATTCTACAATTTGTTCAAATTAAATGTATATTTGTATTTTCTATAGATTTTAATAAGTATGTTAATATTTTCATTATAATTTTTTTTATAATTTTCAACTATTCTTAATTGTTTCAATATTTAGTATTAACTGAATTTGAATATGGATTTTTTTGATAATAAAAATCCTATTAGTTAATATTATGCAAACAAGGACACAAACAGTATTTTTCTTAAATGATTTTAATCAAAAAAATTGAAGAAAATCAAAGTATGCTGGAATAAAAATGCTTAAAAATCGTTCTTATTAATTGTTCTATGCCATAGAATCTATGGAGTCCACGCTAGTGACGCGGCTCAGTAGTCTCATTATTAAAACGGATATTTCAAAAATAAAAACAATTAAATGTGGCAGGAATAATTAAAGTTTTATTTTAGAATTTCTTCCGCCCAGCGTATTTAGCATAAAAGTGAGCACTCAATATGATGATTAGTCCCCATCGCTACTAAGTGTGTGTGAGTGTGTTTGTGTGCCTTGCGGCTTGTCAAGTTCAAAAGTGTTAATTGAGGCAAAGTAGAGTTTTGTCACAGCCGCAGCGTTTCCGTTTTTGCAGTTGGCTGTGCCACAGCTGCTGCTGATGTTGCCGCTGTGCGGTTGCAATCGCAGTCGCAACTTTGAGTCCGAAGGTTGTTGTCTTTGCTGCTGCCTGCCACATTCATTCAGCTGAGAGTTCAGAGTTCAAATGCAGGCAAAAATATGTAAATGCAGGGCGCTTGCGTGTCGGGTCTTGAAGTCTTGAAGGGGTACGGTTCTAACCGATTTACCCATTACACAGTAACAACAACATCAATTTCGGGGCACTGGGAACGGGTCACGAGGTGCCAGAGTCGAGAACGATGGGGAGATGCAGGAAATGAAGGAGGAGTAGAAGAAGGCGCAAGCGCAGGCGCAGACTAAACGCTTGTTAAAGGGCGCGCTCGAAATTGTTATTGTTATACCCTTTCAGAGGGTATTCCAACTTTGCCAGATACCTTATATGTACAATACATATACATGTATGTATGTAAGCCAGTCTCTCAGTTTTAGAGACATCTAAATGAAGCTCGGCACAGAACCGTCTTTTTACTGCAGGCAGTACATAGAGTGATGAAAAAAAAAAATAAAGATACATTACAAAAAAAATTTTAAAATTAAAATTATAAAATAAAAATAATGTATAGTAAGAAAAACTTGGCTGTTTCTTGAGATATCTTATTTAATCTCACATATTATGCATGTGGAATTGTCCAAAACAATCTAACCAAATTTAATTCAAATCGGTTTACTATGACATAGGAATAATCCTTCAAAAATTAAGTATAACGCTCAGCAAGGGCATTAAATCTTCGGCGTGCCGTAAAAAAACTTTCCATCGTGTTGTTGTTTTTGTTGTTGAGTGGTTCGTGGCAACCGCAAAAACAAATCAACCGTCAGGCGTCAGACTTGAAGCTGTCGGAACACAACTCACACACACACGGAAACACACACATACGACTGACAGAGGGAGGAGAGAATCGGTGTAAATTCGATTTGCAATTTTCTGTTGAGTTGAGTAAACAATTTTGAATGAAATGCAAGTGCCGGCAGTCGATTTGGGGGCAGGAGTTGCAAGTTGCAAGCTGCTTGATTTGCAATTTCATGGCAGCCACAATTTGCACCTCATCATCTCTCTGGGCAGCATCGCAAGGGTGATGATCTTTTTTCGAATCGTTCAATCAGCGACTTGGCCAAAAGGTTGCCATCATCAACGAACGACTGTGGCACGTGCAACATGAGCAGCGGCATCTGCAGCGGCAGCCTGAGAATGTCCCAAATACTAGTTGAGGCTCAATTTCTCTATCAGGCAGACACAACAAAAATGAAGACGCTTAACTATGCGCTATCTGAGCAATGCATACCAGGAAGTTCTGAAAATGAGGAAACTTTGCTGAACGCTAGATAAATAATGCATATCTCACGCACTCGAACCTGACGCTGAACCCACACTATCATTGGGCTCTGGTCAAGCGTTTTCTGGCCGTTTAATGAAGGGGCCTAGATGCCATGATACCCATGGCTATAATAAGCAGCGGCAACAATAGCACAAATCGTTCGTTGGCCTGGCCAATTTATGGCCAAAAGCTAGCTAGCTAGCTGGCTGCGTGTCTTGCATCGCTAGCGGGTTCTTTAACGTTTTCGATTTGGCGGCGATTGCGGGCCGCCGTTCGATTTAATTTAGCAGCCAAAGCTGCAGCCACACAAAAGATTCATTAAGTTTGCTTTGGGCCGATTTTCTTTCTCTATTTACTTTTCCCAAGATCAACTTGCCTTTGGGCTGAGAAGATTTGCGCCAAATTGGCTCTGCCTCTGCTGCAATTGTTTGCAGTGTTGCCGAACTTTGAGAAGCAAAAAAAGCTGTTGAATTTTGTGGAGGAAAGGGTAAAAATAAGGCTAAATTTACTAAAAACAAATATTTTTTTTATATTTTCAATAATATTCATTATCCTCTTAGTAAAAAGATTTATTTAAACTTAAATATGATCATCAAGATTAATTAATATTGCGTGTGCAAATTATATTGTAAAAACAAAAATGAATTCCCGCTGCTCCCCTTTATCTTGTTTCTCCCACGAAATCTGACTTTAGGAAAACCGCAGATTTGACGGAATAAAGCTGTTCTATCAACACTGGCTGTTAGTTTCATTTACCGTTTCGTCGATGCGGCGCCATTAGACAAAATGTTGCAACGAAATGGATTCATTAAATTGGAAATGCATGTGTTTTTTGGGATTACGAATTCGGACCACATCCGCATCCCTCATTTGCCCATTAAGGGTCAGTCATCGCGCGCCCTTTTGGTTAATTAACAACGCATTAAAAATTAACAATTCTTGTTTGTCCAATAAATTCGATAATGAGCTGCACGTCTCAACGCGGCATGCAACAGACGCTGACGTCGAGGAAACCGTAAATTATTAAGAAATGACCAACCCTCGCATTAGGCATACCATCAGTTATTCCACTTTAATAACGATAAGATATGTAGCTGCTTATATTTACTATTGCAATTAAAACAAAGAGTGACTACTGCAAGTTTCTTTTTGTTATTGTTTGTTATGGTATGTCAATTGTGCACAAGACTCACCTGCGTTTTAGCATATCACAGGTAAATTCAAATTATATCGCATTCACCTTTTAAGCACTGATTAACACTGCAATTTTAAGCTCATAATCACTGTGGTTTGGCTAATTTTTATTTGTTAGCTTCAATATCACGACCGCGCACAGCAATAAAAAATGTTTAACAAACAGCTGATTGTATTTTGAGTAGAGTTGTCGTTGTGTCGATTCGTTGTGAAAAAAATCAAATGAACGGGTCAAAAAGATGAACGAGTGAACTTATTCAGTCAATCATGAACTAAATCGATCATTTCGCAGCTGGTCAGTAATTTCTTCTTTATTTACGTGTAACAATGTTTCAATCTATATATTTTTAAGTTTTGAGCAATTTAAAAGTTTACTTTAGCCCAAAAGTAGTTCATGACCAACTGAATAAATAAACTAAATGACTGATTTAGTTCACGACTGAATAATGAACGATTGAACTTATTCAGCAAATTGAACTAAAAATCCCAACTCTAATTTTAAGTACAAATGTACTGTCACTGTCGACCGATATCGATAACTTACTCAAGCACACGATAGAGGTTGGAAAAGATCGAATTTTGCTACAATCGATTTTTTCGATTGTCGATGTTAGCCAACATCGATTTCACCGATGTTTTGGAGCGAAAAAATCGATAATCGACGATAATCGAAGATTTTCAAATAAAATTTAAAACAAAATAACAAGTCTTTATTCTTCAAGAATTTACAAAGCAGATCATTTTCGAGATCACAGTTTTGTTTAAAAAATAATGAGTATCAGAACTTAAGTATGTAGGAGTTCATAGTTTTGGTTCATAAATAATAACGCATTAACAATTTGCGGTTTCAGAGCACATCGGCGATCTGACACGACTTGCCCGGCTTTGCTAAACATCCTTTCAGATGCACACGACGTTGCAGGCACGCACATATACTTCTTAGCTATCAACTTTAAAGCTTCTTCGTCAGAATTCTAGAAAAACAAAATAATTAATGTTAGCATGTGTAATTAGTAGGAAGTGTATTACCTTCCAATAAATCAGGGGATCCACATCTTCCTCGGCATTTGGTTTTGTCAAATACTGGTTAAGCATGATGATTGAATCAGCTCTATTGGAGGTTGGCTTGGCCGCTATTTTGAACTTTAAAAATTCAAATCGCGTACACTTTGGTTCAGGTGGTGTAGGAGGCTTTTGTGACGTTTTTAAGGACAAACAATCGGATAACTCATCTTCTAAAGCTTTTGCAGCTTCGTCGGCATTAAATGGTCCCATACAAAAGAAGGCCCCGTTTGGCGCTTACTCACTTTGAGTTCTTGCGGCTTCTCGCAATCTTCTTTTGACGAATCCGCACGCTTTTCGTTTGTTAAATCTATAAGAAAATTTATAACTTTAATTGCTGTAAAATAATTAATATCAACCAACAGAGTGGTTTTGGCGCGCAGAAAAAATGTAACATGTACATACATTTATGCACATTGCACTATCAAAACTCACCTATCAAGTGTTTGTCCATTGCTACTTTGTCACTTTCACCTCCACCACAATAGTTAACCACACGTACGAAAGCTAAACATATAAATTCAATTAAATTTATGCAATTAATAAAAAAACGCGGTACTTACGCTGTTGTCTGCTGCTTTTAGAGAAGGTAAAAAATGTATAGCAATCATCGATGTTTTGGATCGATGTATCGATATTAGCATCGACTCCGAAAATTAGAGAATCGATAATCGAAATTTCCTTTGATCATCGATACATCGACGATACATCGATGGATCGTCCAACCTCTAGCACACGACGCTTAATTCCAACCGTGTGGCAGCCTTAAAATTAATTTCATTATTTTATCTAGTTTCACATTTTAAATGTTCCTAGTCCGGCAAAATTTTATAGCTTCAAGAAATACACAAAACTCCATATTGTAGTTAAATCGAAACATGTGCTTACATTTGATTTGAATAGATAGCAATAAATAATAACAACAACTTTATAACTTAAAAGTGGCCATATAAAGTGGCGACATAGGTGAATGTAGTGCTGCCGTTATGCATTATCGACTGCTCATAGGAATTAATGATGTTCCTACATGGCCTGAACCAGCATGAGCAGCTCTTCCTTCAAGAAGTTGACGTCACAAGCTACTGGAGTTGGTATTGCCGGCACAGTAAAAAGCAGTAGAACATTTGGAATGAGTCTGCAAACACATATAAACATTATTCATAGAGAATACAAAGAGTGTTTTGCTTAGCTACGCACTTGCAGTCGTATAATGTCTTCTCCATGTCTTCCTCATTGAATTTTCCCTCGCTGCTGGCCACCAAGTTAAATTCAAGTGATTCATCTGCCAGGCAAGATTGCACAAATTCAAAGACATCAGCTATCTTCGCGTAAACATTGAAAGTGCCCTGAAAGAAACTAGAATAAGTAAAGAAATCAGAGTTTTTTAATACGATTATTCACCTGTATATAGAGACCATTGGGAAACTTGACTCTGACCAGTGAGTAACGGTACATGCGTAAATTGCGTTGCTCCTCGCGATCTCGCATAGCTTTGGTCTTAAGCATTTGCGAGCTTTCAATTGCCTCGGCACGCAACTGTTGCTCTCTCTTAATCTCCTCCGGTGAGATGCGATAGAAATCGTCTGGCAAGACAACACGACGTGCCTGTGATGGCAACAGCACTTTAATATTGCGATCCAGCTCTAGTTGTATGGGCTCCGAATTCTTGAGTGCCTCCACAATCATGGCGAGGTCAAGACCCTCTTCAGTTTGCTCCTTTGTCCACAAGAGGAACGGCTCACCGTCAATCTCAACTTCACTAAAGCCAGCAGCGTACAGAACATCCAAGGCGCCTTCCACATAACGCACCTTATCACTAAAGATCTTATTGGACATGCGTATTTTGCAGAATTTCTCCTCATCCGGATTCTGGATAATGTTCTCCAGATATTTAATCAACGTGGCTATGCAATCGTCGGCCTTCTCCTTCACATTACAGTTTTGTATGATCAAACAGGCGGTCAGACCGCGCTCACTCTCCAGCTGTTGATAGAGAAACTCCTTGATCTTTATCTTCCAAGCCTTCTTGGACAGAATCTCCTCGCCGATAAGCGGACAACGAAAGAAGACACCCTGGCAGGCTAGATTCTTGTTTTCGGCAGCTGAGGAGCTGCTGCTTGGCACTGAACTGACCGAGCTGCTCGTGTTGGCCAATTCATCCTTCTGTCGACGCTCAGCTTCCATTTCGCGCTTCGCCTGTGCCTTGACAGCAGCCAGTGATGTGTTAAAGTCGCGTGTATCCTTCTTATCAATGCGCGACAAAGCCGCATTGGCAGCTGCACGTGCCTCGTTGCTCAGCTCATTGCGCTTGGGCGGCACATAGACATCCACTTTTCGCCTGGAGCTGGTGCTCGGCGCCTCCTGCTTGGGTGCATTCAACTTGTGGCCTTCACCCATGCCGCCACCAATGCGCAGCTGCAAGATACGAATATATAAATGGATTGTAAATAAAATTAGTATTAACAATTATGTTACCTTAAAAGCCGCCTCCTCCTTCTTCTTGGAAAAGAATCGCTTGATTTTGGACATGTTGAGGATGGTTTAGATTCTGGGTGAATGCTCCTTGGGCAACTTTAATTTGGCCACAGATAATTTAAGCTCTTCAATTTCCTTTAAAGTACCTGAAACGTGGTTTTTACCATTCCATTAAGATTTCTGAAGCATCTTAGTAGATTTTATACATATACAGATTTGACAAAATTTACATGCACAGAAACTAACAAAAAAAAAACCCAAAAAAAGGTTTTCTCTCAAAATAAAAATGTATGTCAAAACAATTACTTGACCAACTGTACACATATATGTATGTCTGTATGTTTGTGTGTGTGATTCACTCACTTGGCCTGACAAACTTCTCGGTGATCACTTGACCGTAGACTCCCCACGACCAGGCAATGAGCGCCCCAGTTCCAAGTAGCAACACCAGCAGGACTTGCAACAACGTTGCCTGCAATGCGGTAAACTCAACGGGACTCTGCCACTGCCAGTCGCCAGTAAACGTATCGAATTTGGTTCTAAAATACACGACAGCTTGCAGAGCGACGCCAGCAAAGTGTTCAACCTGTTGGGCGAAGGTCTGTAGGGTCGAGTTAAGGGTGTGTAAATAAAACTCGATACTCATTGGCAAACACTTCCAGCAAGATTTTGTAAACGTGTATAATTGTAATTCTTTGTTTTATTGCGCTTTGTTTACGTTGTACGCATTTTCCGAAAAAAATGACTCGCAGCTGTCTTTTTTGGCTCAATAACTATTCGATATATTCGATTACGATATACAGTATTAACAGCGACTTATGCTGTTAAACTCAAATTGGCACTGTTAAATTGACAAAAGCAAGCAGTCGATAAAAATAAGCGCCAAATTTAAATGTGTATTTTTATTTGTTAAAATAGCAATAATTTAGCAATAAAGTACAATTTCAATAATTAAAAAAACTATAAACTAGATAAAATAATGAAGTTCATTTTACAGAAGGTTTTAAGCAGTTTGAATTTTCATTTTCCCATTTGCATATAGGGACAGCATTTGGATAATTTTAATAATATCCCGAGGGCGTGACCCCATTTGCGTACAGTGATTTTTGGGGCAGCACATCCTCTCATAAATTATCAAGTGGCTGACCTTAAAAGCATGGATGGACAAGTGGTTTAAGTTGCTTGCGTAATTGTTGCCCAGGTGAGACACGCCCCTTTATTGATGCACCTGTATGATTCTGACAGCAACAAGGATTGTGTTGCTGTCGCTGTTGTTGTTGTGACTTTGCCTGTGGCATGTCTCAGCATAATTGAATGATTTTCGGCCATTTCGGCAAGTGCTCTTCGCTTTGCTTCCTGTAATTTTGGGTGATTTGCACGCATGAACATACCTATCATAAATATTTTGCAGCTGTTTGATTGATTTGAAGCTGCACATCCTTGAAAAGAAGAACATATTTAACACATGGCGATCTGTACTTTGTGCTTCTTTATGAGGTGGGCCACCTTTTACGCTGGCTGGTTGGTTGGTTGGTGGGTTCAACAGCCCAACAGAGAATGCCCGAAACCGAAACAAGGGGCATAGGAGAGAGAAATCTTCCAGACGATGGTTTTGTCAGAGTCAGAGCAAAGCAAAGCAGCGTGCAGCTTATGGCTTCCGTATGCCTCACTCGCTCCACTGACTACGACGCCAAGACCAAGAGACCAAGAGACCAAGACACCCAAGACATCCAAGACCTCTGGGCTGCTATTTTTCTAGACCCTGTACTTCAAAATTACAAAGGGTCTACTAAGTTTGTCGAAGCAAAGCACATAACAGGCAAAAGGAGGCAAAAGAAAGCATATTTATTCTTGATCTGAGCCCAGATCTCAGAAACTTTAAGAGCTAGACACACTAAAATTGGTTAGTAGCTTCTTGTTTATCCTAAGCAGATTAAGTTTGTTCTGGAATTTTATCAGAAATTGAAAAAAGTATACAAAAAAGGGTTAAGGGCACGAAAGTTTTAAAATTTAAAAAAAAAATCGAAACACAAAGATATTTTTTTTGTTTTTTTTTATTTGATTTATCTTTATATATTATTTGAATTATTTTCAAATTTACAGGGTCTCACAGCGTCCGTCTCGTTCCTCTCTAAACACTAGCTATTTTTTTTTTTTTGCAATAACAACATAGACAGCGACAGCGAAACAGATACAGCTAGAGCTACAGATACAGATACATTAACAGATACAGATACAGATACGAGCAGAAACTCTAATTCTATTTTGCTGCCTCATTTTTCTCGGTTTTCACAGTCCACAATGAGAAGCAGAAGAAGCAGAAAAACTGCAAGAATGTCGACGACTTATAATTCGAGCAGCGTGTAAGATTTTCTTCGCTATTCGCTTCGCTGGTTTTTGTGGGTCCAAAGAATAAAAGTCGTAGGCAATCAGCAGGCGAGAGAGTCGCGTACTCAGTGCTCATATAATTATGGTATCACCAAGAAGACACCCATCTGGGTCCATTATATTCATTACAATCACGCGATATATCTGCTGTCCCTCTTTCAATCTCTCTCTCTCTCTCTCTCTATATATTTACACTGTGTGTTCACTTTTTTGCGCAATTAACATTCCTTAAATGTCTCGCCAAGTCCAGTCTTGAATCTGCAGTCTACAGTCTGCTGTCTTCAGTCTTCAGTCTCGAGTCTCCCCAAGTATGCCAGGCGCATGCGCCGTCTGCAATTGCATTTGTTGTTATCATCGGTCTGTCTGTTTGTCTTTCTGTCTGTATGGCCATGCGCCGAACCTGAAAAACTAGTTTCGATTGCAGTTTTTAAAGTTTTTCGCATATCTGTGAATTTAACGCTCGACTTGGGAAAGCCAAGTAAAAGTTGCAACGAAATGTTTTCTCTCTCTCTCTCTATGTCTCTCTCTCTGCTTTTCACCATGCTGCACTTTTGGCAAAGCATTTAAACTGGTTGCGCTTATTTACTATTATGGCCAACATTGTCATGACCAAACCAAAGTCAAGGCTGGCCGAGCGATTGTATCGCCCTCTTCTTTGCACTCTCTATCTCTCTCTCTTTGCAAGTGTTTTCCTTTTTTTTATATTTTTTGGTGTGGCAATTCAAGTCAATTGAATTGATATTTCGTTGCTCGTCCTCCTCGGCAGTCCGCCGCCTCATTAAAATTTATGCGCAGGAAACGGAAGCCCCGCAGACGCTGTTTGCAGTTGCAATTGGAGTTGGAGTTGTGGAGTTGCAGTTGCCGCAGACAAGACGCAGACAGCACTCGGTCTAGTCTATTCCTTGCCACAGTGCCACATTCGTTGCAGTCGACAGTCGTCAAGTCGTCAAGTCTTCAGTCGGCATGACAAAAGCGGCAACAACTCAAACAAGCCAAAAAGTGTCACTCAAATTGCCAGCGATTTTAGCCACAACAAAACTGAAACTTGAAAGTGATGACACGCCCACACAGTTCATGCCTCATTCCTTACAAGGCCACAAATATGCATAAATATTTATGTATCCACATATTTATGTCTTATTATTTATGCAGCAATTAGCGTAGAATTGAATTGCAAGGGATTCTAATTGAGTTTATTTTGTACACAAGTTTTTTTTAAATATTTTTTTAAATAGTATTACTATAATTTACACTTTATGTTATGAATATTTTTAATAATTTGTTAAGACAAAAAATAAACAAATATGTATTTTAAAAATTTTACAAATAATAAAAGCAGCTTTAATTTGTTAAATTACTTTTGACTATGAATAATGGAGTATAATTTTAGTAAGATTTTTAGTATCAACAACTTTATTTTTAAAGCTTTTCTAAAGCACAAGCCAATAAAAAAAAAATTTATTAGTGAAGAAAGAGTCAAGACCTTAAACAAAAATCAAGATCACTTTTTAGACAACTCTGATTGCTCGTTTAGGAAGTTAAACATAATTAAAATTAATTTTGTATACTGAAACATTAATAAAATTAAAAAAAAAAATGTAAGAGATAAGACTTAAAGTTTTATGAAGAAAATTTATTTTTACAATTGAATTTTATTTTAATATTTTTAGAAACTTAATGAATCTAGAGTTTAAATTGTGATAAATCATGGCTAGTAATCAAACTACTTTTAATAAAGCTGAAAGTCTCAATTTCTTAAAGCTTTCTTGACGAAATTTATAAACTTTCATTTGTAGAATTGAAGTTTGTTTGTTTGTGAATAATATTTACTAAGTAGCATCCACTTAAGCAGCTCTCAAAGAAGCTGTCAATGGAGGCAAACAAGTCTAATGTCTCGAAAAACGCATTTCACACACATGTTATTTTATTTTGTAAAAAAACAAAAGGAGTAGGAGTAAAAGAGGGAGAAGATAAAGAAGAAGAAGAAGCAGGCGGCACTTTACACTTGACTACGTCAAGATACAAAACTTTTGTTCCCATGAACTTCTTGTTAAGCATGTGAAGCAATCAGTTCAGTTTATATGCATAATACACTCATCACACGCTGTCTCTCTCGCTCTCTGTCTTTCTCTCTCTTTCTCACTGATCTCGCTCTCGCAATGTCAGTGACAGTTTGAATTCCCTCCATCCCTCTCCCTCTCTCTCTCTCTCTTTGTTGCTTCACTTGCTGCGCTTTGTCTTTGCCTCGCATTTTCATGTCGCATTTTCACACAGCTTTCGGATTTGTTCCCTTCTCATGGCAATCTTTCCCTCAGCGTGGGCGTGAGAAACCCACTGAACTTCAAGTGTGACTCCATCTAACACGACCGGAAGTCGCCAATGCTCAAATCCGCCTCACCTCCCCTTTCTGCTCTATTCATCTGCTGGGTGGTCCCATCGTGAAATTGAAAATGTTATAATTAATTCTGGGTCTAAAATCTTTAAAAACGCATGCTGTGGACCGCCCGAAGCTAAGCAGCGTTTTAAAATGGAAATATATATATTGTATGTACATCGTTAATCGCTAATCGACTCACCTGCGGGGCTATGAACTCAAATTGTAGTCTAGTGTCAATGATATGCCTCACAAAACGTGAGTTTTTAACTCGAACTTGGAGGGAATTGTTTATGGCATCCGCTCGACTGAGTCATCCGAATGGGGAAAATGGGAAAAGACAGTCCCATTGATGGCTTTTTATCATCATGTCGTGGGCTGTCGCCTTTCTGACCATGGCTTTTACCAGTCCAAATTCATATGTTAATTCCTTGGTGTGTTCGACATTGGCCTAAAGTCCACATAAATAAACAAACACAGGGAACAAGTGGCACTGAGGAGCAGCTTCTACATTGTGTGTGGCTGCCAGTGCTGACACTTTAGCTATATTATAGCTGACTTTCAATATTTTGTAATTTTAAAAATTAAAAATGTAATTAAAATGTTATTTTTCAATATTTTGTTAAAACAAATATATTTCTTTGTGAAATGGTATTTTAATATTTTAATGAAGGAATTTTTGACGAATATAAGATTGAGCAAAGGCAAAAATTGGAATAAGGTGACGTCCTTAAAAGATTGAGCAGAGGATTTAAATAACAGTTGAACTTCCATAACTCGAACTTCTATTATTCAAATTTCTCTCTAACTCGAGCTAAACTTAAGAAAAAGAACTCTATAAGTCGAATATATTCATAACTCGAAATTTTTCTTTGGTTACTGGTGATTTGAGTTAGGGAAGTTTGACTGTAGTTATTTTGCACTCTTGAAAAAATATTGTCCATTGAATTTTCGAAAAAATTTTAGAAATGGAGTTAGATTTTAAAAATAATAAAAAAAAGTAAGAGCAATTTGCCAAATTGTATTTTTTCTCTCTTTTGGTCTTTTTTTTAATACCTATTTATTTGTTTAACAAATTTGCGTTTTTTTATCCTTGAAGATCCGACAGCACTGCTGGATCCACAGTAGATCAGAAATAAGAGTAATAGTAGAAGAATAAAAAGAAGAAGAAGCAGAAGTAGAGTTTTCAGTTTTCATATTTGTTGATTCATTTCATTTGTTTATCCCATTGAATTCAGAGAGTTCGTGGGAATTATAGCGCTCATCCGTTTGCTGCCAATGAACTAATTAAAAAAAAAAAAAATGAAATAAGAGGCGTTTCAATTGCACAATCGGTTTCCCACTGCCCCTCCTCTCTCTCTCTCTCACGCCCTCTCTGTCCCCTCTGTTTATGCTTCGTTTAGCGTCTGCTTTTTGGGCAACTTCTTCCCCTTTTGTAACAAGAAGAAGACGCCCAACAAAACAACTCAAGCACTTGAGTCAACCGAGCAGTTTTGTGGTTCAGTTTTTTAGTTAAGTCATTTCCTATCAATTTCAAGAAAACATCAGCCGGAAAAGCTAGCCAGCAAGTGAGTTAAGGGGGGGGAAAAACCCATTTTCAACTACTCGTAAATTGGCAAAATCTGTTCGAGAGCTTAACAATGGATTGGAATGAAGGCAGAGTTGGAGCACACAGTGTTCTGTGCTGGCGATGACGATTCGACGGAACCGTCACTCGCTGCTTCCACTTCCGTTTTGTTATGTTTTTGTTTTTATTGTTTTCGCACCTCGTCCGGCTGCCATCCGCCTTCCGTTCGGGTCGCGATCGGTCGTCGACGTTGCCGGCGGATATTCTACTTTACATAAGCGGCATTTCCTTCAATTTTTCCGGTCTTTATTCGACGTTTGCTAAGCGCATTTGCAGCGCCACATAGATTACATATTGATTGATCTGTTGCTTGTTTGATTGATTGACTGATGAAAGCACACATTTCACATTCGATTGTTGTGCCGACAATAAATCAAGTCGGTCAAGTCAATTTCAGAATCCTTAGTGCTTTTGCATAGCAGAACCTAAGTGATAAAGTGATTGATCGGCTGATTGATAGACTATAAATTCGTCGCTTCAATTAAATAGCTTGTAATTTGAGTCCCAGATAGCCCACAATGCTCAACTACAGACATTCTTAGCGACAGATTGGTCAAATAATTGATAGATTGATTGATTAATTGATTTATAAAAGCAAACATTTAACATTTAAAAGACCATTAAATAAGCACGAAATGTTCATTATCGGCATCCTTAACCTATGCGTAGACCACAAGTTGATTGAACCATGATTGATAGACTTGAGCACAAATTGATTGACAGACTGCTGAAAATAGATTTCACATTTGGAAGTAATCGCAAAAATTAGTTGAACTGAATTGCTTAGATTGGTTATTCTTAGCTCATTCACAGATAACAAATTGATTGATCAACCGTTTATCTGGTGGATTGACTACAAAATAGATTCATTTTGGACATCCTTCACAATCACATAAGCACTGATACATATGGAAATCAGACAAAACACGAGTAGCAACATGTCATCTGTGGTAGATCGTAATGATTGATCACTATGATTGACGTGAAGTCTTTAAGGTGATTTACTTACAAACCGATATCACACCCTGTTTCGGCTCAATGGGGATTTTAATTTTTTGGACTTTCTCATAGTACTTAACAATGCTGTCATATTTAGACTGCAGAAAGCTGGATCTATCTTTAGAGGACATTAATAAGTCCTCCTCCTCGTCATCGTCATACAAGTACTCATCGAACTGCTTGAGCTGTTGTTGCTGTGCAGTGTCCTGTACTTTTTCAAAGGTCTCTAAAATTGCAGGTGACTGGCGTAAAGTCTTTTTGGACGTCTGATTATTGGTGAATCGAAAACTCAATCTTTTCCTAGACGACGCTTGTAAGTTCTTCTTATAATCGCCATCCTGCTCATCGTGATCCTGCTCTGAGCTCGAATCTAACTCCAGCTTCTGTTCGTTTTTCTCCTCGACTACCTGGACATTGGGTGACATGGATTCATTTAGCGCCAGGGCGATGGCCTCCTCAATGGCCAGCTCGGTGGTGCATGTCGGGTTAAAAGCACTTGGCGCTACCTTTTCCAAAGAGGTCATATAAATACCACTTGCCGATTTGTATATATTGACGGGGCTTATGCTTTTGATAAATAAAGATATTAAATTCTTCTTTTTTTTAAGATAATTTCCACACACCTTTTTAAATTCTGCATTTTGAATTTCAATTGAAATTTATACAAAAATAAAAAAAAATAAAAACCAATTGTTTAAATTATAAAACTTAAATCAAATAACAAGACTTGAAATAATTTAGGCCATATTTCATTCATGTTAACATTGAGTTCAATTTCATGGCCAGCTGATGGATTGATATGGAATTGGTATTGAGTAAGTGCAGTTCATGCAACAGCAACAGCGTCAGCTGCTTGCCACATAGTGTCTGTGGCATGTGGCACGCTCGTTGTGGCGTCTTCTGTTCTTGTTTTTGTCTGTTTGTTTGTTGTTGTTGTTGTGGCCACGACATCTGTTTCATATTACAAGGTAGCTGCCAAAGGTAGAAGGTAAATTGCCATGTTGTTGTTGTTGTTGTTGCTGCTATTGGCCCATTTGTCTCACTTCCTTTTACCTTTGAGTCGTCGCAAACAACATCCCGGATGCTTAACTAAAGAGAAAGAGACAGAGATAGAGAAAAAGAATGAGAGAGCAAGAATTAAAAACAGACAAATTCATAAAACTGCACTAAATGCAAAGTTCCAAAGTTACAACAGCAGCGACAATGAGCCACATGGTGTGGCATGCGGCATTCAGCATACAGGAAGACAATCACACATACACACACACACACACAACATGTGTATCTGTATCTGTATCTGTATCTGTATCTGTGGCTCTTCATTCATAGAAAAATGAAACGAAACGAGCGGATGCACGGGCGGATGAAGCGCTTGAATCGGCAGTTACTTCTCTCTCTCTCTCTCTCACACACTCCCTTCCTCTCTTTTCATCTACCTCTCTCACTCTCACTGTTTCCGTATTTTGTCTATGCTGGTTCTATTTGGCTACCGCTGTTGATTATCATTATTTGTTATTGTTGTTGTCATAATTGCTCAACTATTATTTGCAAAAAAAAACAAAATTAAAAAAGAGGTTGAACACGCAATAAGCAATTCAAATAAATATATGCCAAAACTGGGTACAAAAATCAGATTTTTCCCGGAGTCAGATGGGAAAGGGGATGAACCCACGGTCAAATTATAATACAAAAAAAATTGTAACTTCTATTTTAGTCTTATTAGGAAACATGTAAATTTAATTGATCTCGCTTTATATTTAAGTTAATAAAAAAGATTTTTATCTTTTTACTCAGTCAGTGAAAATTAGGGGTAAAAAACGAGCTGCAATTAAAAAACAAAAAATATATACAGTTGTGCTACAGAAATCTCTTCCACTTGAATGTGACTTAAATTTTTATGAAATTTAGGTAATTTTTTAGGTGGAAGAGATTTCTGTAGCACCCCTGATAAAATCAACTTTAGTCTATTTAAGATTCACTACAAATTGCAGGTCTCTAACTTTATATTTGGATTTTTTAAAAAAAATTTACACATTTTTCGTAAAGTCGGATGTGGAAGAGGAAGTTAAGGGGTGGACCAAATAATTAAAAAAAAATATTCTGAATTCTAAATTAGTCTAACTAAGGTTTATGCTAAATTTGAAAGCTCTAGCTTTAAAATTGTAGCTTATGCCAGAAAAATCGTCAAATCGCCCAAAATGCAAAGTTATGAAAATTTGAAGTTCATATGATTTTCGACCTAACAACTTTACCAGTCAAAATCTACGCTTTGCTAGTTAACCAGTTAACCCCTCCTCATCAATTCCTCATCAATTACGAACACAAATTGTGCTCGTATCAGCTCTTCAATTAGACTTTGATTCTTTTCGCCTTTCAATTGATTGAATTAGACAAACATAAATCACGTGTATACTCTACAAATAAACACCATGGGTGATCTACCGCCTAACGTACATACATATATAAATCTAAACAAAACGTTAACATCAACTTCTTGCCAACAATAACAACGAGTTTATTGCACTTCATTCGGGCCGTCGAGACTCTGAGAGCATTTCTCGTTTAACCTTAATGATGTGTTAATTGGGCAACGAATTCAACATGTCAATGGGTCTCTCTGTCTCCCTCCCTCTCCCACTGCTCTTACCGCTGTCTCTCTCAGATTTAGTACAAAATTGTGAAAGACATAAACAGCACATAAAACACAAACTAAAGACCACAACTTGTGCCCATTCATTCAAATTGTTTAGAAAGTGCCATTAAAAACTGCACTTGAAGTAATGAATGTCTACAGATAAAGTTGTAGTCGATAATGAGAGCAAAAGAGACTCTATCAAGGTGTATAAATAGGTTGTGGGTACTTTTATCTCTTCATACTAGTGTCAATATTGGCAAAACTCGGTGTGAGATCAGAAATTCTTTCACGCGAAAGCAGATAAAAAATAAACATACTTATCTACAATTGAACTCGGCGATATCTTTAAATATTTATTAACAGATAATACCCTGCATTATTGGAATATGGCTAAATTCTTTGAGCTTGTTTTTGATATTATTGTCAGCAGTAGTTTAAGCTTCATTTTAAAATCTGGATTAATATTTAAGTTACTTGGATATTCCCAGTTTTTACAAAAATACTCTACAAATTATTACTGTGGATTTCAGTTTAATTCATTAATAAGTTATAAATATGTGGAAAACATTGAATTCTGTTTTTGTATATTGTTAGACTTCTACTAAAAGTTTAATCCCCAATTCCTCTGACAGATTTGGACATTTTTCTCTTTATTATTATTCAACGATCGTTAAAATAATTTTTGAAGATCAGCTTGGTATTTTTTGTGAACAAAGTTCTTTAAAGAGATCTTCAGGTCAGGAAGATCTTCAGATGAGTTCAGTTACTTCCAGAGATTCCTGATTGACTGTTCCATATGCATATTGAAGATCACCACAGTTTTTTCTGAAAATCCAATAAAAATCCCACTTAAATAAAGAACAACTGCAAAAACGAATTCGATTTCATAAAATTTCATTTTATATTTTCATTAGATGGAGCTTAATAGTCTAATAGGACAGCATTTTGAAGTCAACCACCCGCCTCGCAGAACAGTGCAGGGTATTGCTTCTTCGACCACTTAAGCGAATACACGTCAGCAAATGCATTAGGGCTAAGACTTAAGACTAGGCGAACTAGTGACTAATTACATGTACGCTATATATAACCTAGATATACTATGTATATGTACAACCTGGCTAGGCGATATTCAGGAGATAGGAGATAGCTGGTGAACTAGGAGAGCAGGGACATGGCGCGGGCGAGGCGCACTCGGAAATCACGATAGAGCATCTTGCCGCCAACGGGAACACGACACAGATACATGTCCAGGCTCATCAGGCAGAGGGCCTTGCCATTCATGGGGAACTTCTGGGGCAGCTCGGGCGTCACCTCGAGGCCCTCGGAGACGGCCATGCTGATGAGCCATTTCCAGACATCGGCACGTGTCCAGTCTCTGGGATCGAGGGGTAAACCATCGGAGCCAATTGGATGTTGATGATGATGATGATGCAGGTTTGTGTTGGCAATGCTGTTGTTGTTGTTGTTGTCATCACTACTAAGGAGTGCAACGCCGCCACGACACTTGTCCAGCACCTGATAGGGATGATGACGCTTCATGGCAACCGCTGCTGCTGCTGCATTTGTCGCCCACAGCTGCTGCAGTTGCTCCTGTCCAGCATTGACCTGCGACAGATCCAACGGCGGCACGCGTCCGGCGTATTTCGGGTAACTGGCCTCCACTTGCATCGCACACACACACACTCACAACAGTAGCTGCAATGAAAGATAGAAATTCCGCTGATTAATGGAAGTGACTCATTAGCAAATGGGGGGATGTATATATGTATGTATATGAATATTTTTGTATGTTTGTCTGTGTGCATTTATATGGGCAGAACTCAAGTGGCGGAAATGCTTTCACAACTGGACAATTGTTTAATCGCGTCAACGGCAACAATAATACGCATACGCCGCGTTGTACGTGCAATTTGACTTGCCTTTAATCAAACAAAGAGCATTATAACTTTGTCACCAGCTTTGTCATTTAGTTATTAGCTAATGAGTCAGTTTAAAACTGTGTTGAAATAACTACCAATTATTATTGATTTAAATATAGAAAAATATACTATTAAATTATTTTATTTTGTTATATATTTCATTAATTATTAAATTATTGAATTTATTTTTTACAAAGCTGTAAATTGCAAATTTTGAATTTGTTTAATTTTAAATTAATTTCCCTATAATATTCTTATTTTTTGCAGTGACTTAATTAGCGGTAATGTTAACCGGTTAACTAACAGCGCTGTTACAATTAACAGCGCTATCGATCAATTGTTAAGCACACCACGTTAACTTAACATCTCTGTTAGAGTATTAAGGCTTCGCAGTGAATCAATTTTGTTGTTGTTGCTGCTATTTTGAATGATATTATTTGTTATTGTAGCGCAAAATTAAATCTGACCTTGTTGGCATCGAAATATATGGAACGGACGTATGTACGGTTTGCGATGGGGCGGGGTCGCACGCGAAAGGAAGCGCTGAATAATCACAACGCTGCTTGTCATATTGTCATATCGATAACAACAGCAGCAGTAGCAGCAGCAGCCGCAGCCAATCGAGTGTCAGTCATCGTCACATTTTAATAAATGGCCCACATTTGGTTTGCTGACTCTGGCTAACTGCTGTTGTGGTGACTACAGTGGTTTGATGATTTGGGGTTTAATGACTCGGCGGTTCGTGTGTTCGTTTGCTGGCTGACATAAAAAGGCAAGCGCCAAACCGGAATGGCATCGATTACGATAACAATCAGAATCGGCGAGCGGAAACAATTAGCAAGCGGGCGGCAACGTCGACGGCGAATTTGGCGAGCAAAACAAAAACCAAAAACGAAATAAAAAAAACGGCTACAAATGGCATGGGCAATGCGAATGGCAATAAAAGCAAGAAAGTCAGCGACAGTCGAGTGTGCTCGGCTATGTGAAACCCGGTACCGGACTCGACAGATATTCTAAATTGCACACTTGCATACAGTATGTCAAGTAAATATCTTAACGAAAACATACAAAATGTTTGATTCTGCTTATTTTTTTCTAGCTTGATCATCAATTAATTTAAATGAATTAAATTTTATTTTTTTTATTAAACATTTACGTGACTACCAGCCTATTAGCCCCTTGTACCCTTTCTGGGTACTGGGCTAAAAAAGAAAAATGGCAAAAACAACAAGCAAAACATCCGCCAAAAGGTAGAAACAAAGCAAAGCAAACGCTGAAGTTGAAGCTGAAACCGAATTGAAAAGGTGTGAAGCGAACGGAAGCCGCGGGGGCATCCACAGTTCGACAGTGATTTCATTTCATACACTCATGTGTATGTACAGAAGGGGAAGTTAGTGGAACCCTTGAGTTGGCCCATTTGTCATTTGGCTGCGTTAATAGTTTTCCGGAACGCGTTTCAAGTGCTTCCGTCGAAGGGAAGTGCGTAAAACCGAAAGCCAAGAAAAAGAATCTGCCGAAGGAGTTGAAGATGAGTTTTTTGCTGGGGCAGCACAATTTAATTGTAGTGCAAATACGAGTATAACTGAGTTATATTATTCCCACGAAATCAAGTGAATCAACATTGAAAACTCGTCTTATTCTTGCATCTGTTTGCTGTAAACATTGCCACACACAAAGCCCGCTTGTAAGTGCCACTTGTTGCAGGGACCTTGTTTGTTTTTTCTACGTTGGAGGCTGTGGAAATGTTGAACATTCTTTGGAAATTTACATATGAATTGGGGAAAAGACCCAGACATGTTGAATGAAACCCGCACACAAATATGAGAAAGGTAACCCACGCCCCATACGTTCGAAGACTTTTACCTGTGACTGTGACTCACAGTGCAGCGGATGCCATAAATAATTCCCCTAGCTTGACTAAGACGATTAATTTGACAAGTGATTAGAGCTGTGGTTCGATTTGAAGTCCGATAAATGCTAAATATTTTCATTTCACTTGCTGACAAACTATGTGTGTGGTTCAAGCTGATTTTAATGGAAAAAGTTTGAAAATAAAGCTTGATCTTTCAACAATAAAATCTGGTATTTTTTTTAAGTTTATTAAGATTTTTTCTCTTATAATTTTTTTATCTTAAATGTGTTATTTATTTTTATCATGTTATATTAAAAGACTTTTATAAAAGCCAGACTTGGCGTGAAAATAGCAGTTATGGCAACACTGATTGCTGTTCAACTGTCTTTGCGGTTCGATATAAATTTCGATAAACGCTAATCGATAAGCATAACAAGTTCAAATACTGTAAACGTTGCAAAACTGCAATTGGTGGCAAGATAGAAAGTTATTAAGGGGTATGCTCAAGTGCAGCATCCAGAGATCGTGTCAATTGGCACACTGTAAGTCAGTCACATCAATTAGGCCAAAGGCTGCGGTGTCAATCGCCAGAAATGCCGTGGCATGCAACACATGTCGTCTGTGCTTCCGCCATGACAGACAAGGGCAACAT
Organism: Drosophila limbata; assembly: GCA_963924055.1. NCBI lineage: Eukaryota > Metazoa > Arthropoda > Insecta > Diptera > Drosophilidae > Drosophila > Drosophila limbata. Next base: position 20,922,554 of record OZ001355.1, on the reverse strand, counting down.
CCAACAACAGCTGAAATCATTAACCCACACACTCCGTCTGTCCGTCTGTCTGTCTGTCTGATTGATTCGTATTTCGTATTTTGTCAACAACTCAAAGTGAACAAGAATTTGTAAAGGGGCAAGGAATTCGTGCTGAGCACGCGTCTTAGCACAGGGTCGCGGTCAGGGAGTGCTCACTGTGTCTGTGGGTAGGAAATGGTTTTCTGTTACGAGAACTATTTTGCAGTGAATTGTATTTTTTTCTTTTTTTTTGTGTCGGCGTCAATGACAGGAAGTCGGTGCAATGTGCGCATATCCGCCTCCGCCCGCGCACAGGATGCACAAAGGAAACTCTGACAAACACACACACACACACAGATACAGATACACACACACGCACAAGCGACAACAACTTGCAGATACAGATACAATTGCGGCTGTTTTAATTACGTTGACGTCTGCACTTTGCACTGTCGTTTGTTGTTGTTGTTGTTGTTGCTACTTAGTGGCAGCTACTATATAAACACTCACACACACACTCACACAGTTGCTTTAGCTTCTTCAAGTGTGCACAGACAACAAGAACAGCAACAACAACAACAAATAAGCAACGACAACAAAAACATCAACAGAAAAACGACGAAACGTAACATCGTAATTTGAAGTTCGTAAAAATGACGCGTTTCCTGTCATTTGGCGAGCTCTTTAAGTGCGTAATTTGCTCCCCACACACACACACACACATAAATATATACTACACATACGTATATAAATATATGTTGTGTGTATTTGTCTGTTGACGCCTCACATTTTTATCTGCAGGTCGCTTCCGTTTTCTTTTTGAAGAACTCATCTACTACCGCGAACCTTGCTACGGCATCTTAAATTTTGCTCAATTTTGCAGTCAGATTTGCTATACCCTGTAATATTATTAAGAAGCAAGTATATTTGTTCTTTCACAGAGTAACTCAAAGTCTAAGAAATTACTATTTGACAAAGTTTTTTCATTTAAACTTATTTTCAAAGCTCAATACTCTAAACTTGGCAACCAAAAAGTTATTTTTATCCAAGCACAAGTCAAATTTTATTTCAATTGCATTTTTGCAGAGTATCTCAAAGTCTAATAGTTTCTTATGAACTATAAATCATTGAGTAATTTTAATTAAATTTCTGACTTAAAAACTCATTTAGCTGAGTAAAAAGCAAATTGATTGTCTTTTTAACCGTTTTCTAAATATTTTTTTCTCTTGTACACAAATTACTCTTTAATTTAACGTTCCTAAAACGAATGATATCTAAGCATAAAGTAATGTATCTATAGGGTATCTTGCAGTCTAAATAAATGTATTTTGGCTTACATATCAAATGCTTGACAAAGGAAAGCAAAAAGCAAGCTATGTAAATTTGTTTTGCTGACATTAATTTGATTACAGTTCAAGCTCTTGTGCACGGTATCTCACGGATACGTAAATGTATCTCATAGATACACTGCCTGCCTGCTAAATTATGCGCTTCCTCTTAAGTGAATTTCCTTTGTCATTGTTGCTTAGAATTGTGCTGAATTTCCAGTTGAAGAGTTTTTAGCTTTCGGTGCAACGAAGTGAAAAAAAGGGACTAAATTTTGAACATTTGCTTGGTTGAATTTACAAATTAGTTAATTAATTGAAATTTGCGCTAAACATTTTGTGGATTTCTTGGCTGCAATTCAAGGCAAATAAACATGTTCATTCAATAACAAAAATTTCACAGAGTGCATACAACAACAATAACAACAACAGTGACAACAACAACAACAACGAACAACAGACTGAGGCAGACGACAGATGATAATCGGCTGAAAATTGTTAAAAATAAACATTTTGCCAGCCGCCAGCAACAACAACAAACCGGATTCCCATATGCGAGTGTGTGTAGTATACTTATACATATGTGTGTGTGTGCTGTGTGCATATGTTGTGCTGATATTACAAATCATGTAACGCTGTCGCTAGCAACTTGCAACGTCGCGTCGTCTGCCTGACGTCTGCAAAAGTCCACTGAAGAGCGGGGGGCTGAGTAAATCAAGGGGAATATAGTCAACAAGGGGGGGGGGGGGTTGCAGTTGAGAAATTGGTTGTTGGGAACTGTAGCTCATAGCATTCCCATTCATCATTTCATGAGGGCGCACCGAGAGTTGATGGACGGATGTGTGCGATGACTTTTCCTCGTTTAAAAATAAAACAAATGGCGCCAAATGCATTTTCCTCCCCCCCTCCAGCATTGGTGAGTGCATAAATATTTAGTTGGAAATTAAATAAAAATGCAGTTGCAAATGCTTTGATGAGCACATGATGTTGTTCGGCATCGTCGGGAGAGTTTTGTAGATGGACGGAACGACGGAATCAGGCGCTGTCTTTTCACGCCCCACACGTGTCGCGGGCAATGATGCATGCCCCACCAGGCAGACAGACAGACAGGGAGGAGATGCTGCGCCACGACACGCGCCATGCGGCACCACACAGCCGCAACTAAATAAGTTGACTACTTGCCCCCCATACTCGCTCTCCTAGATACTTTCTTCAATCTTGCAGATACACGCATGAATCAAGGCTCGACTGTAAATTGTGAAAATATTTTGTACTTTGATTCAATTTAAGATTTTTTGTAGAAATCGTTAAAATTAACTCAGCTCTGAAAACAAAGAAAGTTTTCATACGAATAGACCAAATAAAATTCTTTATTATGCTCTGGTAGAATCACAAAATGATGTGTGATTTTCATCAAATCATTCAATATAATAAATTATCTTCTTGCGAAAATAAAATCTGAAATTATAAAGCTTTATTCCTTATAACAAAATTAAGAGAAATGACAAATATTCTTCACTTTGCGAAAGAACGCATGGAAATTTTCTTAAAAATATAGTCTTAAAATAAGAAAATATAAAATTAAAAAAGATAGACTGAAATCTTAGGCTTTATCAAAATACGAGTACAATATTTGTTTCAACTGCTTATAATCGTACTCTAATTTCAAATTATCAAATTATTCTGATAACTTTCATAGCACAGCACAATTTCAATAGAATAAACATAAAATTATTAATAATGTGCTTTATAGCTTGGTTCTACTGTAAGATGAAACAAATGATAATATTTTGTATATGCTCATCTCGAATATCAAAGACAAAATGCGTTTTATAAGACTGAAATATGAGTTTTTGTCACAACCAGAAAATGTATTATAGCTTATATAGACTGTAGTGTGTTCATCAAGACGTGTCACGCCTGTAGTTTAGCCTCAGCTCTAGTCCCAACCCAAATCAAATTCGATTCGAGCAGGAAACTGACGCGACTTCGACGAACTCTTATCAGAACTGTCTAAGTAAATAGTAGACGACATTGCGTTCCTCACTTCCCATTCCTCTCCATTTTTCCACTGCCTTTTCCCTACCTCTCGATGAGCAAAACCTACAGTTCATATCATAGTCGTATCTTCGAATTGCAGTTGAAACTTGTGAAGCGATTCGTCAGGCGGTTGTTATTTCCTTTAGTGGGTCACTAGCTGAATGTATGAATCAGCAAGGGAGATAGAGGTAAACAAAAAAAGAGAGAGAAGCAACAACAGACTGGGCAGAATTAATTAAGAATTTGTGTAGAGTTGTTATATGTTTTTTTTTTGTTTTGTCGTGCTGCCAGGTGCGTTTTTTAAACATATATGCGCGACAGCAGCTGCAAATCGAGATTGCACACAAAAGGCCAGAAGTTGTGCTGTCAGAGGTTCCAAAAGGCTCCCGAGATCCCAGAGGTTCCCTGAGTTCTCCGAGTTCCCGACTGGGCCACATCCTTTTGCGCATGCGCGCGCATTCACAAAATGCGGGCAACACAAAAGGGAAACAATCGCCCGAAAATGCATTTAATGCCTCTCTTTCTCTCTCACTCTCTTTATGTGCCTTCTCTATCCGCTTGACTGGCTTAGCTTCTACTTTGTGCAGTTTGAAATTGTGGCTCTGTTTCTGTTGCTGTTTCTTTTGCCGCTTTTGCAGCTGTCGTCTTGGCATTTCGAGTGTCGCTTTGTTATTTGTGGTTTCTCCTCTATATTCTTCTTCCCTCTGAGACGCTCTCAGCCACAACAGTTGCCAGTTATTCTCTTGACAATTGTGTTGTTAGTCTTTCATAGCCAAAAACCTCTTAACTCGGTCATGGCGACTGCACATTGAGTCTAAGCCACAGTTTACAGTATGCAAAAGGGCAAAAAGTGCTTGTCAGTTTTTGTATCTTTGAGATACAAAAGGAGGAGCTATTTTAATTATAGCTTTGGTTGTGCTCTCAATAACAGAAACCCTTATTATTATCAAACATTTTAAATTCCCTAATTATTCCAAAAATTTATATTTACATCTTAAATTGTTTAGATTAATACAAGAAGCTACTATCGCAAATTCTTTGTAATAATCCCTAACAGAACACATTTTTCTATATTTATTTATTAAATTCAACCTCTCTTTGTATTCTTTTTTTTACTAAATTTTAACTTCCGTCTTTTAAAATCATGCCCTTAACTTCTACGCTCATATCATCTTTAAAAACTCAGTTATATTTTAAATTCTTCATTTTAAAGTCAAGGTCTATGACTTTAAATAGTACTACCATAGCTTTACCATAAATTCAAACATTTAAATCCATTTATTTTCCAATACCAACTCAAGGCCCATGACTGCTATATCATCTGCTTCAACTATCGGATGCCTTTCAATTTTTTACAACAATTTTTGTTGATTTTGTTTTCGCTTTGATCGTTAAAGGTTTCGTTTATGTTAATTTGAATGGTCTATCAGTATATAGGAGGTATAAAAAATTACTGAGCACCTTTTAGAGGTCAATTAGCAAGTCACAAAAAAAAGAGACGAAAATGAAGAAAAAAACGAAACACGACACAAGACAAACAAACGAATAAAAATTAAAAAAAAAGGCCAACAACTATTGAGATTGAGCGCATTCTTCAACATGTCAAACAACGTTTAAACAACCTTTAAAAAGCTAACAACAACAATTATAACAACAACAGCGACAACAACGACAATAATAATTATGAACATAATACTTAATCATATTAACCACAACTTGTTTCTTGTTGTTGCTAATGAAACCTTCGTTTCAATTTTGACTTTCAATGGGCTTTGACTCCCTTGGGCAGTTACTTGGGAACTTACCTAGTCTTGGGCTTAATCCAAAATTGGGCCTCTGGCTTAACGGTTATTTCAGCTTGCTTAGAATCGACGATGACATCCGTTGTTATATCTTTTTATAAATATTTGCTTGGATTTGTTTATAAATTTCTTTATTCTTCTTTGGGAACTTCCTGCGTTGCAATTTCAATTTGCTTGTTGTTGTTGTTTTTGTTGCTTTTCTCTTTTTCGTATTTTTTGCGAAAAATAGAAATTGCACTTGGTGGCGTTTCGCTTTCGCTTAGCTTTTAGTCTCGTTTCTCTTTCTATCACGCGCGCACGCTCTCTCTCTTTCTCTTACTCTATCTGTATCTTTATACAACTGCACAGTGGGCGGGGGGCGGTGGGCGGTGGGCGGCTGCTGGTTACACTTAGATATTGCTATGTGGTTGTATTTTTTGTTTACACAATTTGCAACAACGATAACAACAACAAGAAACAGCTGAACTACTTTTCTATATTGCTTGGCGTTGAATTTCGAAAGTTCGTTGTTTCTTTTTTTTATTTCAAATTGTTGCAGCTTTAAATTTGTTTTGTTGTTGTTGTTTTCAGCTTCAAGTTTCTTTAGTTTTTCACTTAACACACACAAAATGTTGCTTGCTAAATTCCAGTTTGCAGCTGCAATTCGCTTTGTTATTCTGCTTGTTGTCGTTGTTTTTGTTGCTATTATTGCGTACGAGTATCTCACACAGTATTTGTATCTGTATCTGTAGCTAAATACATTCAACTGCCTCGACGTTCTGTGCACGCGCAGTTCACGTTCTCAACTGATTGCGATCGTTGCCGTGCATCGAGTTTTGTTGACTCTGGCGGCCAGAGCTCTCTCTCTCTCTCTCGCCTTTACTCTCTCTATCTTTTCCACGTTATGTGCGCTCTCTTCTGCTTACGCTCATTTGCTCGCTCTCAGCATGGCTCTCATTATTTCAACATCATGCTCACTCGTGGATTGTTGTGCCGCTCTCTATTACACTGCTCAAAATTTTGACACAGCTTCAATTCTAATTTAATACAAGAGTTGAAATTTTAAATATATTTCATATCTGAAATATTTTTATTATCTAGCTAATTTAAATATTTAATTATAAAATAACATTTTTAATTAAATTACCAATTTCTTCTTCTCCTTAGAATAAGAACTTAGTTAAACATTATTTTCTTAAAACTTTTATAACATTTTATTTTACAATTAAAGTTAGCAAAATATATTATAATGTATTGTAATATTCATTTTATTTTTTTATTTATATGTATAGATATATTTAAATTTTATTTTTTTAAAAAAACTACAACTTAATTTAAATAGTGTCAATAATTTCTTGCAGTGTTCAGCTGTTAATGCTCTTTCAAAAACGCTGTACTCACAGCAACGGGCACATTTTTAAGATCTTTCTTGTGCAACAATAAAAGAAAAGAAATAATCTTTAATCTTTTCGAGACTTAGTATTGTGAAAATGAGTCTTAAAATCGAAGAAGATTTTCTGGCATACAATTAAAGGCCGATAAACATAAAGAAGATGTTTTTACTTATAGAAACAATCGTCTTATACGATTGTATCTATTAAATATGCATACATTTTGGGTTTCATTTTCGATTGTAAATTAAAAGTTTCCTTTCTTTTCGTTTTCCTCGATGTCAATTAATCAACTCGCAGCTAATTTTCATGGTAATATCATGTGTACATATTAATAAACCATTCATGGGGCATTGTCAACCATTTCGGTGGCAATCACGTGCTGTGTGTGTGTGTGTCTGTGTGTGTGTTGACTAATTACACCCCTCCTAGACGACAGTGTAATTACAGGAAATCCTTTTTCCTTTTACCCCGAGTTGCTGAAAGCAATGCTTAAATTTGAATTGAGAAATTTGAATTAACAGTTTGTGTCTGAGCTGCGCGGCAACTTCCTTCTCAAAATGACAGAACGGCAGGATCATTTATTTGACTCGAGTTCGTTGGCTGTTGATCCTGCAGCATATGTTAAGGATATACAAATGTAGGGCCATATGTCTGAAGTGTCTGAATTGTGAATCCTTTCGTCGATTTATACTAGACAAGCGTGAAGTGGAGTTTACTCGAGTTACGCACACAGTTCGATGGAAGGACTGAAAACTAAAACTCCCCCACTTTTAAGAGGTTGCAACACAAGGCACGCTTATGCAGCCGCAGGACGTGCGTCCTGTTCGGATGAGTTCAAATTGCAGCAACAGCAGCAGCTGCTGTCCTTTTTGGGGCGGGGAAAATTCAGGGAATCCAAATTATTATCGAAGGCAAGGCGAGCACGCAATTATTGCTATTGGGTTTTCACTTAACGTTGCACCTTTGTTCGTATCTGTATCTCGTGGATGCATCTGTATCTGTAGCTGTCTGTCTGCTGTCTGTATCGTCCTGTCGCCTGTCTGCTTTGAAGCCAGCTCGCATGGCGCTGAGAGAGTGAGAGAGAGAGAGAGAGAGAGCAACATCTAATGGCTTCTTTATCAGTCACATCGATCGTTGGCCAAATAAATTAAGTGCTTTAATTGGCCGCCTAATTGATAACGGCGTCTCTTGGCCTAATGTGGCTGCAGCTGAGGCATGACTAGCTTCTTCTTCTTCTTCTTTTCAGCTTAGACATGTCCTTAAACCCACTGAGCCGATTTACACACACACATCCTGCCACTGTCGATGCCAAAAAATGTAGCTACATTTAATCCTCCCGTCTGGCATCCTGTGTTCCGTTCATCAGCATCAGCTGCAGCTGCATTGTCCATTGTTTGGCTCGAGGAATGCACAATAAATGTAAATTCCTCACACATGATAAGCATCGACAGGAAGCCAGAGTTTCAGTATTGGTCAAAAGCAAAAGCAAAAAATAAAGGATGTTTGCTTAGGCTCAGCTCAATTGGCGGACAACATTCAAACATTCAATATCTAATTTTGCTGCCTCGTACGTGACTTTTTGTTTGGTTGGTGCGTTAATAATTCAATATTTGCATACCCTGTACTTTATACAAGAGTTGTTAAATGGTATGGTATGCCCTGCTAAGCCAAGTTTGATCAATTCAATTTCTATATATTAATATGTTACACTTCCATTTCGAAGTTATTTAGTCAGGTCTGTGTATAGGGTATCAGCCTAATCAACTACTCCCTTTCATATTTAAGTTAATATCATAATTATATTTTTTTAAATTTTCAGCTACATATTTTCGTATCAAATTTTCTTTTAAATTTCATACTTTGCATACTATTTTACAGGGTATCTGTCTAGTTTCCTACGAACTATTATTTTTATTTGACTTTTTACTTATTTCTGTATGATTTTTGCACATTTCCCACTTCTTTTTCCCACTTCTATTCTTGACTTATTTTTGTTATTTTCAAATTATTTGCAAGTTTGTTTTCCTTAATACTTTGCCTACTATTCAGCACTTAAAGCAGGGTATCTGTCAAGTCAATCACTTTCTATAATTATTTTCTTATTTTCCTAGTTGTTTTTCTTATTTTCAACTATTTGCTTAGCCTGTTTACTTTCAATTACTACGTGACAGGGACAGGTAAACTTTCTGTGTCCACGCATAATTTGAGTAGGCAGAGGAAATAAACTCTTGGCACGATCCTCATCCTTCAATCGATGAATGGAAAATTCAAAATCATTTCAATATTCTCAACTGTCTGGCAGCTGGTTCCAAATGTAGAGAGATAGATTTTTGGGGGGCGTGTGCCGCCAAATATATCGAGTTCCAAATATAGCTCGAGGCATTTGAAAATTGTTAGGGGAAACCCGGAGAGCAAACGCAGCTAATCAAATGTGTTATCATAAGTACCAGATAGGGTGACTATATATAGATACATATAGAGGAGTACGCGTATTATCTGCAGCCTGGACTAAACGATTTATGGCTAAGGAAAATGCATTGGTGGAGCAGCCTCCCAGCTAAACAGTCGTTAAAAACAATACGAAAATATACAGAAAACTGCATTTTATGAGCTCAAAAATGGGGGAGACGAAAAATCCCCCAAATACCCTAGAATATTATCCCAGTCAGACTCCGTTTTTATTGGCACTTTCCCGAACTATAAATCAATAAACAGATGTATCATAAAGTTTTCAACGTTCCTTGAAATGCCACAAAAATGTTTGACAGAAAGGGAGAGAGTGAAAGAGAGGTAGATAGAGGCAGAGAGAGAGAGAGAGTAGCAGTAATTTGTTAGTTCGCCATAAATATGGAGACTGGCATCGTCTGTCATTTCGTGATGGCAGCTGACGCTTCTCATAAAAATGATCATTAACACCAATTCTTGTGGAGCTCAGAAAGCCCCACAGAAGACCGTCTCCAAGGTAGCGTCAAAATCGTAAATGCTTAAATCAATCGGTCGACAACGAAACGAAACTAACCGTAAAAAAAGCGCTCGTAAAAAAGCGAAACAACAGATTCTAAAAGACATTCAAATGCCACACAAACCGAAACCAAAAAAAAAAAAGACACCGAATTGAAGCTGAAAGAGAGGGAGATAGTTGTAGAAAGAGATGGGTAGCTACAATGGGAAACAAGCCGCACAGACTTCCGCTTTCATTTCATAAATTCGGATTAAGGCATTTTCAAATGATAACAATGAAAAAAGTAAAATAAAGAACGCAGTGTGGAAATGCGCCGTGAATCTGATTAACGGCAAACTACAACAAAGACAGCAACAACAACAACAATAAAGATGACAACGACTTGGAAATGTGTCACGTAAATGGTTTGTTGCCCGAGTAAAACCCACAACATGCCCAAAGAACAATCACAAAGACAACAACAACAACAAAAACATGAACAGAAGTAAAGCTCACAAATTGCTGTAAAGATCTGTAAAATAACTGAGGATCCCATTGTATGGCAATTGAGGTAAAGGTAGCCCCCATGTAAAGACCCAACGAATTCTTTCTGAATGTTTATCAAGTTACAAAATTATGCGAACTTAAGTTGCGGAAGTGTCTGTCACAAGATATTAACACATACATACATATGTATATTTAATGTGGACAGGTGGAATTAACGAGCACAATGAAGATAGTTATTATTTGGGTTATATAATATATACACAAAATAATAATCAGGGATTTCGGTATAAAATCAATCCAATCCAATCAATCAAAAGTTCACTAATCCCGATTTTTTTATATCAAGTACAAAATACTTGAATCAAGTAATGAGGTGAGATATTTATTTGAAATGTGAATAACAACGACACCTTTTAGAATGTTTAAGATCTTATGCCTTGTGTTTGTACCTCGTCTTCTCGAACTCCACAGGCCTACTCTGATCCTTACCGTCTACGTATACTACTTTACATTCGGTCATCCTATTCACTATCGCCTGAGCCAGATGACTTCATCTCTACGTTTTTATCTTATCAGTCTGTATTCTCATTATCATCCGATTGCAAACCCTAATATTGACCGCGCTTGTTGAAGTTGTCTTTGGACCTTCGACCTCTGCTGACTTTTATTACCTCGTATGGTCCTAAAAAGTTGCTTGCTAGCTTTCTACCCTTTAAAAATTGAGTCCATAAACATTTTCTTTCTTACACTTTTTGTCAAAATTTCTATTTCATGTCTCTTGAATGACTATAGGGTCTCTATAAAAATTACTATATTAACCCCTTTTTCCTACTTTTCACACAAAAAGTGGCTTTTAAGCAATTTTCAAAAAATCATAAAAAATACTAGCGAAGAGATTTTTGAAAATTTTTTTTTTTGCAAATCGAGGAAAAAAGTTTTAAAATAGACCTTTACAAGAATTCAAAATTTTCAATGAGAACTTAATGGGTTAAGGAAATGTTTTCATCATTCGAACGGAATTTTAACGACCTTTCCTAATATATTTTTTTAACTATTAAGACTTGACTTACAATAGCTGTAAAAGCAACAAAAAGGGTGTACGCATAGTTTTTCTGGCTAGTGTACTTAAGTAAATAAAAAATACAAGCTAATTTTTTGTATAATTACAGTACTGTTCTGTTTATTAGGCATTAAATGTTTAAACTTGAGATTTAAAATATTGAAATTCTGCACATAAATCGCAATCTGGCAAAAAAGAAAATCAATACAATTTAAATGAAATAAATACATTTAGAGGTTGAATTATGATGAGGAAATAGAATTTGTTTTGTCAAATTGAGCTGATTTAGGAAGATTCCTGATAAACGGGATGCGTTTCCTGAACAAATAGATTTACAATCGTTTAAGACAAGATCTTGAACGTTTTGCCAACATTTGCTCGAATTCAAGAATGAAAAGCAATTGCACATCCTGCACAAATGCATCCTGTATTGCATACAGCACATGGGCTTAAGCCAGGACCAAAGGACAGCAGGAGGACAGGACGAGAGGAGTCGGAGTCGGGGTCGAATCATCTGTTGCTGCATCTGAAATTTACGAATGATGAGCGGAAACGCACGAAAGGCGCGTACTTTGTACACAAACAGAGAATCGAATAACACAGAGAAAGCGAGAGGTAGATAGTGCGTGAGCAAGAGAGGGATGATTGTGATTGAGAAAATGTTGTTGGCAAACAACAAAAACAAGGAAAAGGATGTCCTGCTGCCACATTTAGTGGCAAGTGTGGAAAATGTGCCTCTTGCTGCAGTTGCAATTAACATTTTTCCGCTCTCCCCCTCTCTCTCGCACTCTCACACTCTAGCGCAGCAGGACATGTGGCAAAGGAGGCAATTAAATGCTCGTCGTCCTGCGACGCAGTGTGAAATGCAGCGCAGGAAACTGATGTCGCGCCCCATTGTATGATCACGTCCCAAAAAAAAGGAAATCCCATCCCCTGACCAGGTAGGATATTTAATGCTGATTACGGGTGATCAGTGACTTTGCGCCTGGCCAGCAATCAGGATGTAGGAGAGGAGAGAGAGAGAGAGAAGAACAGGGACAAGAAGCCCTGTGGCGTTAATTGTTTTGTTGTCTTGTTTTGTTTGATTTGCACCGCTCAAAAGTTAATCTGGGCCAACGGAAGTCGAGCAGGAAAAGCGGAAGCGGAAGTGCAAGTAACAAAAAAAAATAAGAAATGCAAAATCCAAAATCCTTTTTTTTGTTATTTTTTTTAGCCTGTTTATTTTGTACTGTGTCGAATTTTTACGGAAATTTGTTGTTTGAAACGCTATAAACCACCAAGCGCCCGACCAAAATTATGCATTATATGATCACATACTATACAGTTAGACATATCGTTAGATATCTTTATATATGTATAGTTATGCATGATCGATATAATGCTTAATTTAAAGACGTCAGCGCCAAAACTGAAAGTTGCTGCCACATGGGAAAGTGGAAGGATATCTAGGAATCGGATTCGGATACGGATTTGTCATTGGTTGCTTTGATTCCAACTCTCTTTCTCTTTGCACCTCGTGTAGGGTTACACCCGCCGCGGTGCGAACCAAACTGCGACGCACAAAGTCCCCATTGCGAAGGAACACACAATTTGCCGGATAGAGATTTACGCCGGGTCGAAAATGGGCAATGGGATGCATATTTTCACGAGGAGGCCTGAACGAAAAATAGCCACAACTGGAGCAACCTAGGCAGTAGCCAGGGTTGCAACCCTGGCAGTTGAAAGATCTGGAGCAATGGCCATGACTTGGTTGATCTCCGGCGCCGACATTGCGATCCATTTGCTTGCTAGCCTTGTTAACAGCCGGAGAGCTGCAGGAACATCCACTGAGGAGGTTGCTCTGACTACATCCGCCCGAGAACCGAGTACAATTGCCATTGGCGTCTTGGCAGCCGGGCACACAACCCGTATTCCTTTGCTCGGAGCAGGGGTATCGACTGTTTTCAAGACAGGCAGTTTGATCGGGCTTCTTTGGGGGCAGAAAGAACTTGGTCTGATTAATCTCCTCCCTTAAATTTTTCTTGTCCTTTCTTCTCTTTCCCTTGCCACCTTCATCACCTCTGGATTTTTGCTTGAAACTCTCTTTAAATTTATCACTTTTGATTTTATCATTGGATTTTTGCTTGTAACTAACATCAGATTGACTTTTAGGCAGATCTTTGGACTTTGGTTGAGATCTTCCGCCTTTGCCTTTATCTTTATCTCCTCTGAATTTATCGGGCTTTTGCTTAACTTTATCATTCGTTTGACTTCTGGGCATGTCCTTGGATTTTGATTGCGTTTTGTCTCGCTTTTTGCCCTTGGACTTCTTGATTCGCACCGAGGTAGAAGATTCCTCTGCTCCCAATTGTGCTTGGCGTTTTTGGCCTTTACCTTGCACTGAAGTTGAGGATGACTTTTTGATATCCGACTTGGACTTCTGCGCAGCCATTTTATCGGACAGTGAGTTTTTCATTACGAATATCTCCAGAGCCTGAGCCATCAGCATCGGTAGCTTCAACGTATTCTCGAAACCAGTGCGACAAGCCTGACAATCGCAGGTGCAGGCAAAGTTATCAGCTGCAATGGAACAAATTTAGATGACTAGTATATTTTTTTTTATTATTACTAAACAATGATTCACACGAGAAACTTACGCTTTTGTACCTCATTGCCCATTCCATACTCAGGGGGGACGGCATTGCCAATGGTAGTACCAGCTTTACCAGGACCGTTTTTATTGTATCCATTAGATTGAGGCTGCTCTGTGGCTGCATTGTCCTGCTGACAGCCGACCGTCAAGGCGGCAGTCAGTTGATCTATCAGATTGTTGTTGTTGCAATCCTGCAGGACAATAATGCTAAAGGGTTGCGACTGCTGTCCAGATTTCACTCTTTCCCTCTCCGGCTTTCTCTGCTGACGATGTTTTTCCTTGGTGATTCTTCGTTGCTCCTCCTGTTGTCGCCTATTTTCGCAAGAGCAAGGGTCCTGACAACTACAACCCATTGTGCACTGTCGGTCTAAGGCGCCCTTTATCCTCTGACCTCCCGACCCTTGCTGCTGTTGTTGTCTCTTGAAGTTCCCCAGAGCTCCTTGAATCTTGGCATTGCACGACGCACAAATGCCATTCGTATTTTGACCGTGCCAAATCTTCTCCTGTCCACAAACCGCACAAAGTTTACAACTGCCGCCCAAATACCGTAACAGCTCCGGTTTCTTGGACTCCATCGGAGCATTTACAGGGAAGTTCCGATTGAGATTGGCGCAATAGTTGACATTCTGTTGCTTCTTTCCCAGCACAAAGTGATTCGTCACACTGGGCTTCAATTCGGTCGCTTTTTGAGTTGCCGGAACCTGGGCAATGACCGAAGGTCGCGGTTCAGTTCCGTGGAAACCCGACGTCCCTGTGGACTGGCTGGAATGGCTGTTGATCATTTTGTGGCGATCATTAGAGTTCAGATAGTGGCTTATAAGTTTTCGAATTCCTAAACGTGACATATTTAAAATTTGTGTTATTGCTTTGACATTTTGACAGGAACAGGGTTGTCCAGGTCAAGTTGTCCTGGACTTGCCGTTGAGCAACCAATTGGGGCAGAGCTTTCGCCAGCTCCAGCTGTGTCGATGTGGCGCTCCTGACTGGCCAATATCCATAAAGGAGTCGATTCCAATGAAACCATTCATCTTACCCATACACTGCCACTTGTTGGGCACTATGAAACTGGAACCCTTCGGTATCGATCTCTTTAAGATCTGCGGCTGCAATCCATTCTGAGCAATCATGATGAGAGATCCGTGTGGACGGGCAGATGATTGGGTTGGTCTTTCACTTGGCATCGGTGAACGGATAGTCAGAAAGCTGCCTCGATAGAAATTTTGTTTGTCGTTTTCTAGTAACGTCTCGGGTTGATTCCGGGCTGACCCCGAATACTGTGGCTTCTCCGGAATTTGCTCGGCAGCTCGTGTGGAGACAGTCGGACCTCGGGATTGAGATCGGACGGAAGGTCTGCCTTCTTCTGGCACTTTGTTGAGAAAGGCTGGAGCCCGGGATTGGGCTTGGACTGGAGGTCTAGCCCCTTTCTGTTCTCGGTTGGGTAAGGCTAGTCCGGCTTCTGTATGAGCTGTTTCCTGGTCTCTGTTAGATCCTGACCTTGAATGGCCTGGTGATTGACTTTGGGAAGAGAATCTTCCGGAATCCTGGACTCTGCCAGGTACAGATTGATTCTGGGATTGATTTTGAGAAGATCTTGCCGCTCCTTCCTGGACCCTGCTGGATACAGATTGATTCTGAGAAGGTCTTTCTGCTTCATGGACTCTGCTGGGCCCAGACCTTGATTGACTTTGAGCTGGAGCTCTTTCGCCTTCCTGAGTTCTGTTGTTGTTCAAGGCATGTCCTTTTTCTTCTGGATGGGTTGAAGGCTCCTTAAGTCTTATTGACACAGACTTCTTTACAGCATTGCCACGAGATGAAGCTGGAGCTGGAGCTCTCTCCACCTGCTGAGCTCTGTTGGATACGGGTTTCGTCGTGGCCTGTGCCACACTTTGCTGCCTTGTTATCTGTGGAGCTGGTCCAGCATGGTGCGATCTTCTGGGCACAGGATGTGACACTTCCTCCGTCACCTGAACGGGTCGATGCGATGCAGTGGATGCAGGCTGATATCGTTGAGGAAGATCACGTCGAACTGTCGACTGCGGAGTCCTAGTGCCTCCATAGGATGCCGTAGGGACTTGTCCTTGTCCTTGTTGTTGGGATCGATCACGTCTTGATTCCGAGACTCGACGTGGGCAAGTTCTCGCTGTGGCGAGACTGTTGGCACTATTGAGACGTTGGCTGTTAGTCTGACGGGATTTGAGGACCCTTGTGGTGGTTGGAGTCAGTTTTCCACCCCGACAACGAGGGTAGATATACGTGCTAGGGTTGAGCTTGGGGATTCGGCGATTCATATTGAGTTTCGTCAGGGCGGGAAATGGTATCATCTGGGGGATAAAGAAAGAGAGACATAAATATAGATATAAATATAGATTAAGAAAGATATCACTAAAAATCGCTTACTTTATAGCCAGATCCCATTAGCATTCTGGAACCTACACAATTTACCTATAAGAAACATGAAATGATATATAGAAAAAACAATAGAATAGTAGAAAAGATGCTTACACCACAGCCGGATAAGCGGACTCTCAGGATAGCACGATGTCCTCTGACCATCGGACGAATTCCGTACATAGCTGGAGACTAGAAATTGAAATCAAATAAATTATATTCTGGGGTGCCACAGATATCGCAAGCGAAATTGAAAACCGCAGAAGGCAAATCCGCACGGAAAATTCCGAGATGCCACAGAACTTCGAATGATTTAATGTTTTCAGCATTTTCACCAACCTTTTCGAACTAGGCTGCTAAGGGCTGACACCTTCTCAGATTAAATTACAGAAGGGTTTGTTTAGCAACTTTTTTAAGTTTATAATTGCAAAACAGTAGGCTTTTAATTTTTTTCTTATTTAAATAATATAATTTAATTTATTTATGTAATAATTGATTTTGTTTAGCTGACAAAAATTTAAAAGTATTTGGCGCGAAAAAATAAAAATCACACGAAAACTCTAGCAATTGCCTGCCATTAGTCTGGCAACTCTTCCTGAAAAATGTTTTCACAAATTGCACAATAAGCTAAAGGTTTTATTCGGTAAAACTTGATTTACCTCAAAAGACCTATTTTTGTAATGCTTAACTTAAAGAAAACTGAAGTGGCTCCATATATTTTTTTTAAATACCTTACTTCGAATTCTGACTAAAAAATGTGGCATCGCTGACCCTGACTTCGATAATCTGAATCGGACTAGGTGGCAGCATCGGACGCATGCGATTTTAGCGCTAGTTCAATACGCGTAAAATTATTCTGCGATTTGACCTGTGGCACAGCGAAATGAATTTGAAGAGAAATTCAAGCGAAAGCGATTTCTGTGGCACCCCCGATTATCTGTTAGATCATTAAATAGGCGCTTACATTAAGGGCGGCACATTGAAGCTTGTTGTTGAGCGTGCGTCGTGTCTTTTGTATGGAATTCGTGGGTTTGACGGTAAACTGAAACCGATTAGATAAGGGATTAGGAAAAGTGGAATCTTTTATAGATATTAGTTACCCCTGAGCAGGAGCGACCTCTTCTTGCTTCCGTGTTGCGTTTCCTTTTGGCTGGACAGGTTGTGGGGGCAAAGCAAGTCGGGGGCACGTAGCAAGTGCCATCGACTTGGACAGGACTCTCCTGAAACTGGACGCAGGAATTCCTTGTGGATGGTGCCGTTTTGGGCCTACCCCTCGACTTGTTGCAACGCTTGCATTTTCGGGGAGGTTCCTGAGAAGGACATTTCGGTCTCGGGGGATTACAGTATCGCTGACATCTCACTTTTCGTTCATTCAACGTCTCGTCAGAGTTACTCGGTGGCTTGGCTTGTCTGGGACAGGCATTGATCTTGACATTGCAGCTGGTAACGGTTAAGGAATTTCTCGTAAAGAGTCCACTACTCGGCTGATTCTCTGCGTAATCCGCTGGAGCGCTATTAGTGCAATACTCTCTGGTCGGTCTGGGTTGGGTGGGTTGAGGCTTTAGCTTGGATTGTTTTGAGGGTCCACATTCACAGAAGACCTGTGTTCTCTGAGGAAGTTCTTTGTTAGCTGGGCAGGAGGTAGATGGCCTCTGTTTGGACGTTGAAGGTATGCCTACTCTGGACCTGACCACTAAGGGATTACGACAGATCGGGGGCTTGAATTCCTTGTACTCGGTGTAATCTGAGCTTAGCTTGGACGCAGCATAACCTCGTTGCTTTGGCTTCTTTGAGCAGGAACATTGCGAAGGACTTGGACGGGGTTGGGGAGGAGCTGGACGTCCGCAAGCACAACCAGCCGGGGAATTGGGCTGAGGAGGCCGAGGTCTAGACTGTGGTTCCCTTCGAGGTCTGGCCGGAGTTTCGCAATAGAAATCACATTGTTTGGGCTCACGGCGTGGCCTGGGAGGAAGTTGCTCAGAGTAGGATTTGTCCCGAGATTCCCGTCGAGGCTTGGACGGAGGTGGAGCACAACAGGATTCACAGGAAGGTTGCGGACGTGGCTGGAATCGAGCTGCACAGCAGGATTCACAGGAAGCTTTCTTTTTGGGAGACTTCTTAGGAGGTGGAGGTGTATCGTAGCAGGAATTGCACGAATGATTCGAGTGGACATCGTCACGGTATTTTGATTTGGGATCACAACAAGTTTGCTGTCGATAATTGTGAGGTTCCTTATCCTTGCGGGTCTTGCGAGAGTCACAAGGATCGCAGCCACTATGTCCAGACGCCTGACGTTGCTCGGGACTGAATGTCATGCCTTGAGTCTGACTGAACTGACTCAAATTATCCTTGACATAGTCGCTTCTGAACACAATGGAATGGCGCATTAGTTTGAAGGGATCCAAGACACCTCTTTTCGGTTGAGACTCTGGTAATTGCTTTGGGATCTCCCGACGGGGCAGCTCCTTTCTCTCAGGATATCTGAGGGATTCTGGCGGTTGACTGTGCCCATTTCTCTCTCGACAGCTTTGCAATTCTCTCGGATAATCATCGACCCTATTATTGTTCTGGAAATTAACATACTCCTCCTGTTGTGACTGCTCTCTGTCTGCGACAGTTTCGATATCTGAATCTTCATTATCCTCAGTGCAATGAGCGGATTCCTCAACACTCGGCTGGCGGGACACTCTGCCCCGATAGTCCATAGCAGTACCTGTCTCTTAAGATGCCCCTAAGTTACATTATCTGGTAAATATTAAGTGTAGACACAGTAGATTTATACATTAAAAGAAAAAGACGAAATACTTTGACATTTAGTTCAAGTAACAAGTTCGGTACGCCGAAGACTTGAAAATTCCTGTAGAATTTAAGAAACGTATCTTGAAAATTCAAAGTGCCTTAAAATAGAAACAGCTTTTCTTTTATTTAGGCGGAAAAGAAAAACATTAAAAAAATATTGAATGAAAATTATTTCTGGAAATAATATTAGAATATGGAAAAAAATACTTACAAAATTTAAAACAAGATTTACAAAACTTCAACTCAAAAACATACTAAAACTTTATTATTCCAGCTTTTCGAGTTATAAAACAATTTTCTACAAATACTTGAACAATTTTGAATGAAACTTTTAAGATATTTTCATGCATGGCATGCAAATAATTACAGAGCTTTGATAAAGTTCTAGAATTACGGCTTTATCGAGAATCTGTTATCATTTACAAACCATGGGAAAGGACTTTAAATAGAGGTTTCTGACTAAGCCCATCGATATTGGTACTTTCGGAGAGGTTGAGGGTTCGGCAACCAGTTCCATTTGCAAGAAGAACACAACATTTTCTTTGTCTTTTTGATGGCAGCCCTGGAAAAGTCGGTTTTGGGCCAGTGTAAGGGTTTTCTAGGCGGCAACGGTGGAAACAAGCTCTGATCATTATCACGTCTTTTGCGGGATGAAGCTCGCTTCTTCTTCTTCTTCTGCCACATTTCGGGCAAAGATGGTTCTGCGAAATTCTCGGGCATTTTACAGGTGAAATTACCAGGGCTGCAGGATGCAGGATAAGTATTATTGCCGCTGTTCATTTGAGCGGACAGTTGCCGAATTTGCTGTGCATCTCGTGCTTCCGTTTCCTCATCGTTTTCATCATCGGAGCTGACCATTAAATAGATCGAATATTGCTTCGGTGGCTTCTCCCTGCTCTCGTCCTTGTTCTCACACATGTGCGCCGCCAGCTGCATCAGAGTTTCCCACATCGGATTCCCGTCGCCTAACAAATTCCCCTGCTGGAACAATTTGTTCAGATTCAATTGTCGTTCGTGGGAGCTTTTAACTGATTCCCTTTCGGGCTGTCGTTCATGCGTTTTTTTTTTAGTTACAACTTGTTCTAGTGAACATCTGGAAGTTCCAGCTGATTCCGTTGGCGCGTGTCGCTTAAATGAACTTTTGGATTTTTTAGCGGATTCGCTTTGAGCTTTTTGTTCAGTTGATTTTCTTTCTGATTCAACTGATTCCGTTTGAACTTGCCGATCTTGTTGAGTTTTTTGCTCAACTGAATTTCCGTCAGTTTCAACTGATTCCGTTTGGACTTGTCGATCATGTGAACCTTGCATAGTCCCAACTGGTTCCACTGATTCAGGTTCCATTTCCGTTTTCGGCTCTTGTGCTTCACCGCCTTTGAGATGAATTCCCGGCTTGAAGTTCACACCGATGCGTTCTTGCAACAGCGTTGCAAGATGGTCGAGTTCCTGAACATTTATCTGCTTTGGCCCATTTTGTGGCAGTTGCAACTCCAGGAGTTGTCGTATCGCACTCAAATTCGACTCAATATCTGTGGCGAGTTGGTTCAAGCTTTCCTCGGAGGATCGCAAGTTGATCTGATTGGACGACTTGAGGTTATTATTCCTCTGATTGGATTCTCCAGATGTGAGGCAACAATTGGTTAATATCTCATTGGAAGGGTTTGTTAATGTAGTTGTGCTCTCTTCATTGCTGGAGGACAACAACAATTTCATCTGCTTCTTATTGGAATCTGTGGCAGGCTGCATCATTTGCTTTGCCACCTTCACATAATTGAAATCTTCGCTTTGCAGCAGCGGCGTTTTATTGGAGTTTTTTAATATGCCGACAGGCAACTTGCCACATGCCACATTTGTGGCAGCATATAGAGTGGACTCGGATTTTTGAAAATTAAACAAATTCTCGGCGCAAATTCCAAAATTAAATGGCTGAAAGTTGTTGGTTTTTCTTGTGCCAGTTGCAACTGTTGCTGATTGCTGCCACCGCTGTTGTCGTTGTTGTTGCTGCTGTTGTTGTTGCTGCTGTTGTTGATGATGTTGTTGCTGTTGTTGTTGTTGCAGCTGCCACTGTTGCCGCTGCCACATTTGCAACTGTTGCTGGCGTTTCAATTGATTTTCAGCCGGATGTCGACTCTCCACAGATTTTGCCGCACTGCCACGTTGCCTGTGGCCCGTGGCACGACACCAATGTGGCAGTGTCACAGACTGTGGCACATGTGGCACGTGTGGCAAGTGTATTACCTCTGGCGGCCAGGTCATTAGACTGCGACGCAGGCGACTCAACTTGCGACTGCTGGCCTCCGGCTGTGGCACGATCGGCAAACGTGGCATGCAACCGCCGACCATCTTGTTGCACAGCCGACTCATCAGCGGCTGCGAGTGTTGCTGCTGCCACTGCAACAGCTGGTAGTTGCTTGCCTCATGCGGCGCTGAGGCTTGCAACCAGCTGGCATATTGTGCCACACCCGCTGACGGCGACGCCGACGACGACGGAGACGGCGACGGAGACGGCGACGCTGACGTCATCAGCGACTGCAGCGGCAATTGCAGCTGAGTGTGAAACAAGCCACGTGGCATCCTTCTGCGTCGCACCATCCTTGACCTCCTGTGTGCTTTGAATTTATTAGATTTTTTTGTTTTTCAAATATGTTGTTCATAATCATTTAAAAATTTTGAATTCATTGACAACCCTCGCTTCTCTCTCTGTCTCTCTCACTCCCACTCTTTATCTATTGCCGGCTTTAGTCTCCAGTTGGAATACTGCAGCTCCATTTTGCCTTTTACTTGCTCTCCTTTACTTTCAACAGTCGGCACAATTTGATTCAAGAACCAAGTTATTCCGTCTCCCTCCCACTAACCCCTGTTGACGTCACGTACGCCTTCTTTCATTCTCTCCACTTACGCACACACAAAAATCCAGCTGGAAGTATTTCATTCATTGCACCGCTTCAGCTTCCAGTGCAGCTTCCAAACTCCAATTGGAAACTCTCTCAGTCGGTCTCCCTCTCTCTGCCACACAACTGACTGTTAAATTTGAGTCGAGTAGGCCGGCTTTATAACCTCAAATGGTATTTAGCAGCAAATTTATGAATAGTTATCAGTTTCATATTAGTTTTGGTGCTCGACATGTGGTGTTAAAGTTTTTTAAAAATATTTTCAACAGTTTACAAAAAAAGTACAGAGCAAAATTCCAAACAAATTTTTTTAGATCACTTTAATTTTATTCTCTTAACTTGGAATAATAAAAGTCGATAAAATCAACAAGAGAATGACGAATATCGGTTGTGTGGCCAAATTACTGGGAAATTTCCAAACGAACAGCAGTTATTGGCTCAAGAGAGTTAATCCCAATTGGTATGAGGCCCGCCAGGTGCCGATAACTTTGCTTAGCGAGAAACCGCCTGAAAATCAGTCTCGCAAAGCCGAAGCAAAATGTAGAAATCACAACATTAAAAAACTTATCCAACTGTAAAATGTATCAAATTATATTTGTTAAATTTACCATTCATATCAATACGCTCAATAATCTATAGGTGTTTGTGTATCTATCAAAATTGGATCAGTACAAAAATTATTCGTGTTGCATTCTAGACTTTCATTTACTGTCAAAAGTTGGTAAATTAACAGATTTAATAAATGTATTTAAAATTTCAAATAATTGCGCTCTATCTTAGAAAGTTGGCCACATAGTACAATTTACAAATTTTCTTAACGTGTGGCAGCCTTGGCTCCCCAAACACGGGCAACATAAAAAACTCTTTTTTCATATTTAGCTTTTTTTTAAATAAAGTTCTTTTGCATTTATCTAGTTTATAATTTTTTTGGTTTATTGAAGTTGTGCTTTATTGCTAAATTATTGCTAATTTAACAAATAAAAATTCGCATTTGAATTGCCCGCTAAGATAAAGTGTGCTGCCAACTCTCCACAAAAGTTTCCTACAGTGGTCGCTTAACAGCATATATCGATAACGACCAGACAAGGAGTCAACGCTGTTTTTGCACTCTTCTTCTTATACAAAAGTGAGCATGAGAGAGCGTAAGGCAAAGAGAGCGATATCCCAATCAGTTGGTGCCGAGTTTTTGCTTCGTGAGCAGGTGGGCCGCGCATCGCGCTAATTTCGAATAAGAATCGCCTCTTAAACAATATGAAAAAATTCCAATAGCCCGAAAGCAAAAGGCACTTGATAATATAAATCGCGGCGCATGCTACGCCCACGCGTTCAAGTTCAGTGCAGCGAAAACAAGCAACAACCAAAAGCCAAAAAGGCAATAACAACAACAACAACAAGGCACATAAGTGATAAGAAAGAGAATTAATATATATGTATATAATATAAACGTGAAAAGAAATCTGTCGACGACAAAATAAAAAATAAATTTATAAAAGATAGAAAGCAATCGTAATATGTGTAAGCAAAGCAAAAGCAAATGAAACGAGACAAAGATTAAACAAAGTGTATTTCGTATTTGAACAGTGTTTGTTATTGTTGTTGCTGCGGCTGCGGCTGGAGATTCAATGAAGAAATGTAAAAACAACAACAAAGAGTCAGAGTTCCAATGACAGCGGCACACACACACTCAAAATAAATATAATGTGCATGTGTATTTGTAATTTCTCATATGATTTTTGTAATTACATGCATATATGTGTGTTTGTACATGTGACATGCGGAAGCAAAAACATTCATGAATGGCAATTATGCTGCTGTTGCGGCAACTTTTTTCTTTTAGCCAACAGCAGCCAAAATGACGGCAAAAACTACGTACGCTTTTCCACTTGGAAGTCGTGACGTTTTTCGATTGCATATCTACACATATGTGTATGTGTGAGTGTGCGCGTTGCTCTGTGAAAGAGCGCGCGTGTGTTGGGGTGCGAGAGTGTGTGTGTTTGTTTGACTGCGAACGTCATAGCAACTCCAGTAAAACGCAAATAAGGCAAAGAAGAAAAAAAAGCTAATTGCCGTTGAGTGGTCTAATTGGACACCTTGCGTTTGAGTTTTTTATTCGCCCCGTTATCAATTGTATGGTGCTTTCTCTTTCTCGTATGTGAGCATGTATAGATTTATACGAGTGGTTTATATACGTGTGTTTGTGTCTGCTCGACCTCGACAAGTTTTCGTTTTCGCCCCTCACACAACACATACACATAAGTGCATATTCTGCGTGTGTGTTTGTAATTGTCATCATGCTTCTTCATATTGTAATTTCTGCTGTTGTTTTGCGAATTTCCTTGACTCCTTGAACCGTCCTATACACACAGATTACATACAAACACACGCACACACACTAGCTTACTTATAAGCAACTCACACACGCATACAGTAACCTGTCTGCCCCGTAACTGTTGCTGCGCCCCCGCCGACAACATACACACACACACACACATGTACAACTACAAGAGAGTCCGCCTTTGCGCGCTCTGCTGCCCGCTCGTTTTGTTTGCCTTCTGCTCTGAGCGCTGGCGTTGGCGCTTCTGGGTCCCAATGATTTTCTTGTTGTTACTGTTGTTGTCTCTGCTCGCTGTCTGGCGGCTGCTGTGTAAGTCGAAGTCGCGTTCTCTAGCTTTTGTTTTTCTGCTCTTTTATTTGTTGGCTCATTTATTTTACTTGTTTTTCTTATTTACTCGTATTTTTCGTGTGCGAGCGACTTTTGTTGTTTTTGGTTTTCTTTTGTTATTTTATTATATTTTTTAAATCATTCTCGCTTTTTGCCTTCTCTGATTTTTTGCTGTCGTTTTTGTTGGTGGTTTAAGTAGCAGGCAGCAGCAACAACAACTGAGGGCACGAGTGCGAACACAACAATCCGACAACTACTGCGTTGCCTTTAGTTATCAGCAAAATGCCAACAGATATGGTGCACAGTATGTCAAGTAATTACTTTGACAAGGAAAATAATTCTCATGTTTTATTTTATTTTTTTATTATTACACATTGTGCTTTATGGTTCTTAGAATAAGTTAAAATAAAGTAATGAGATTCAATAATTATCAAAACAATTAATTGACAAACTGAATGAATGTGTGAACGTTTGCATACAGTGCCTGCAATAATAACTGATCTAGCCCAATTGAACATTCATTCATTGACATTTTCCACAACAACTAAACAGTTTACCGTTTAGCCAACCCAATACCTCCCACATTCCATCCACCTGCGGGTGCCGTCAATTGTGAATGACAGACAAACATCGCAAAGCATCGCGTTGCGATTTGATTCTGCGTCCTTCATTTGCCGCTAGCTGCGACTTCGACGACGGCGGCTGCCTTATGACGTCTTTTATAGCTGGCTTCGTTTTCCCATCATTCGCACACACTCTCTTTCTCACTCCCACGCCCACACACTTTCCTACTCTCACTACATATTTGCTCTTTGTGCGTGCGTTGGAAAGCGTCAAGTAATGGGTCCAGCTTCAAATTGCTTCCATTTTGGAAGTTCATTCAGCTTTGATTCGTTCCTTTCCAGTCCACAGGTCGTCGTCGCCTCTGTTAACTGAGAGCATTCGCCGTCGTCGTCGTAGTCCGTTGATTTTTGCTCATTGACTTTGACTTGTGTTTTCCCTCTCTCCGTTTCTCTTAGCCGTTTGGCGTTTGCAACTGTTTTGTGTCTTTTGCTTGATTATTAAAAATAAACAATAAATTTTCAATTGGTATTTGATTAAATAAATTTTTTTTGTTTTTATCGCACACTGTGAAATTTTTAAGAAACGTGAAAATGTGCAAACGAAATGCGAATGGAAGAAGAAAACCACTTAAAAATCGTTTTTGCATTGTTCACCAGCTGCCGTTGCTCTTTTCGCACCGACAAATTGTTTACAATTTATACGTCACATGTATGTGTGTGTGTGTGTGTGTGAATGATGTGTTTCAATGTGTTCTACCCTGTAACGGCGTTAGACATAATGTGGCATGTTCTAATCAGAGGCATGCTAATCAGAGTTTTGTTCAACTTGCGTTTCAGAAAGTGAGCATAGCATGGAGCTTTTGTCACCGTTTCTCAAGAAGGGCATATTTTGAAACTTTTGAAATCAATCAATTTTCTAATTTAAAACGAAATGTTTTTGCTTTATGTTATAGGGCATTTGAAAGTGCGCAATTGCTTGATCTCAACTTTTTTGCTAGCGTGCTTCAATTGCCATTAGAATTGATGTGTAAGTGTGTGAGTGTGTGTGTGTGCCGTACTTGTTATGCTTCCTCTTTCTAGTGTTTCGCGCTGTTTCTGCCTTAAATTGATTTCAATAAGAATTTGACGACTTGAGCGACGTTGTTCCAACAAACATCGCAAACTTTACTTGGGCCCGCAGTCTATCTTTCTACTTCGCTCTCTTACTCACTCGCTTGGTTTGTGTGTATGTGTGTCTGGCCACGCGACCTTGATGCTGTACATTAACCCATTAAGTTTTGTCGTGGTCGCAATGCACACAAAAGGGGCGTCATGTAGCTGGCGGCGTCAGGAGGAATCAGCTTGGGCAAGGGATCAGCTTACAATACCCAGAGAGCAAGAGAGAGAGAGTGGGAGAGTGAGTGGGATCTCTGGAAGAGAAGAGAGCGGGAGACACATGTTTTTGTAGCTACACTGACAGCTAAAAGATGTCACCGTGCAGTTTTTGCTGCAAGTTGGCAGCACCAGCAATAAACATTGAAATACGAAATGTTTGATGCATATTGTGAAAAGAAAAATAATTTATTTACAATTACAAACAATAATTAATAATTGTAAATAAATTCTACAACGTTTACAATTGTTTTATAAATAGGTGCAAATGTTAAAATATGAAAAGAGTTGAAGAAGTATAAATTATCAAACATCAAACAATAAAAAGTAAAGGAAAAGCTGAAATTTAAGTGACTGTCAGCTGTAGCACATAGAAACAGTGACTGCTAAAAGGAAACGTCACGTGCTCAAAGCGCTGGCCACGTGGCCAAGTCCAATGGCCCAGTCGACGCCGGGAGCAGCAGCAGCCGAAGTGACGACGAAGCCGACAACAACAAAAGGAACAACAACAACAACGAGTGGAAAGACGAAGCTGCCGTTGACCTCATCCTTCTTGTACTCATCCTCAAGCTCGGGCAAATTGTCTGGATCTGAGCTCCGTTCATCAGTCTGAAAAACGCGCTCGTAATTGCAACAATTCATTTAGGCTCGAATCGAATTAAATTCTTTATTTTCTTTTTGCTGGCGGCGCTGCTGCTGCTGTTCATCATCCGTAGCTGTTGTGTCGTCATCATCGTCCGCCGTGAATTTGTATCTGTGTATCTGTATCTGAATTTGTGTATGTGCGAGCGCGTGTGTGTGTGCGTGTCTCTCTGTGTGTCTGCGCCGCCAGCAGCAGAAGGCATGAATAGCAAATGAATTCAAACTCGGCAAACAAAAGAAAATGCATCTTAAGTGAACTTCCTGCGTTGACAACAAACATAACAACAACAACAACAACAAGGCGAACGATACGCGGAAGGTGGAGGTGGAGGAGGCAACGCAACAACAACAACCAAAAACACCCACACCAACAGCAACTCTGAGAATAAGAAGAAGAAGTAGCATCTGCAATGGCAGCCTCCACATCAACACCACAAAACTACAAAGTGCCATCGACGAGCAAAATATCCGTGGATAAACTTTTACGGGTCGGATACTATGAGCTGGAGAAGACAATTGGCAAGGGCAACTTTGCCGTTGTCAAGCTGGCCACAAACATTGTGACCAAGACAAAGGTGAGTAATGCTAAGTTGTAGACAAGTTTCCAGGGAAAAGAATATCTTTTCTCAAAGATAGAGTTATTCAAATATTTTATGGAGATTGTTTCTTCAGTTAGAGCTCCAGTATTCCATGTGATGATTTGATTAGAAGGTTTTCCAAGAATTATTCTATTCGGGATACAAAACTTGCGCTAGGAATCCACTTAGATTCTGATCTATACAAGCTTTTCTGTTTTCTCTAAGAAAATTTGAAATTCATTTAATTCAATTTGATTTCATTAATTATAAGGTCCTTTAAAATAATAATAATATGTATATTATTTGAAAGGAGCTTTTTTTCAAGATAGAATATCTATTGATTGAAAAGAAAAATTTTAAAATACAATTATTCAAAAGCTTTAAAAATGTTTTATTAAATCTTTTACGGTAATGAGCTTAAATATGTAGTTTTCGTTAACTTTTCCTCATAAAATATCACTACTGACTCATTTAAGATTTCATGATAATAGATGAAACTTTTTATTAAATACTTAATCGACTAATGAAATTGATAAAAGTTAATAATTTGGAAAATGTAGGCATAGTATTATTCTTTAAAAAAGAGTTGCAAAAAGAAATTTTAAATGAAGGATATTAGAGATGTTTGTTTGAACAAAACTTTTGAAATTATTCTCGTAACCAACGCGATTTTGAAATGATATTCGCTTAAAATTTTCAGAAGGTTAACAAAGTTAAGAGTAGAAAATTGAATAAAAGAATACTGCACATAAGTATATAGTATATATTATTTCGATTTCAAAAATTATTCAGCTTGTTTGCAAATGGCATTTTTTAGTCGTTGGCCATTTATAATTCCGTTAGGTGGTCGGCTGCGCATTTGGTTTAATCAAATTGGTTTTAGTGATTATGATTCTTTTGTTGTTTTGTTTATTGCCGCGTAAATATGTGCGCATTGTATACTCTACTGTTTACACAATTTATTGACAATATTTGAGTGTACGATTGTATGGATGTATATTTACAATACATTCATATTGGCAATACTCGTGGAGTGGAGTGGAGTATTTTTTATTGTTTGCCCCGTGTTTACCTTCAATTGACGGCTTGTGGCGCATGGAGCAGCTGCTCATTCTCGATTGATGATGCTAATTGAAACGCATTTCGAAGCGTGTTCAACTAACTTCCATCTCCCTCTCTCGCTCTTACTCCCTCTTTCTATCTCTGTCTCACTTTCTTACTTTTAACTGAGGGCAAGTCAGAGCCCTCTATACCTGCTAATGGCATCTCTCTCTCTCTCTTGCTCTCTATCTCTGTCACTCTTTTTCATCTTGCTCATCTGTCTGTGTTTGAGGAAGTAATTAAGTTTAAAGATCATCGCGATTATTGCTGTTGTTGTTGTGGTTTTTTTGCTGCTTTTAAATGTAATTTGCATTCACAAATTATTTCCAGAATTTCCTTAAAGTTTATCAGCGAGTGCATATCTACTTAAAACGTATGGCATGCTCTTAATTTTGATATTTAATTAGTTGGCAACGTAATCACCTGAGCACATTTGCACCTGCTCATTACTACACTTGCAATATACACTCGTAGATACCCTGTACTTGAAATATATAAGCAAACTATTAGTAGCAAATTATTTAATTGAAAGACATTTATTTTTATTTTTATATTCTGACTAACTACAGGGTATCTTAAAGTCTAGTTACCAAGAGATTTTCATCTGCTGATAACAAAAAGATGAAGATGATAAGTAGAACCCTTTCTAGAAATATTGAGCAGGAGAAGCAGCAGGGCTAATTCCAGGGTATCTTATAGTCTGGCACCCAAGAGGCTTTCATCTTTTGATGGAGATATGCTGTACGCTTTGAAGTTTATGTAATATTAAGCAGCTGAAGTAACAAGAATAATTACAAAGTATCTTATAGTCGATCGGTTTAAAAAATTCCTTTATATTTTTTAACTTTATTAAAAATTAAAATTACTAAATTAAAAATCACAAGGAGATTTTGACAATTCAAAGATAGTCCAGGGTATTCTATAGTCGATCAGACCAAGTCTACACCCATTTGCCACTTGTTCTCAATCAGCTGAGCGACAGCCTCTTCTGCTTCTTCTTTGCATTCTGTATTATAAATTCCGAATGCATTTTACGGCAACTAGAAGAGATAATGAGTCACCTTCAGTTCAGCTGGGCAACGTTCTGTGCTCTGTGGGCTGAGGGCAAACACATGAATACACAAGCACACACAACACTGAACAACGAATGAGAAATGAGTGTGAGAGAGAGCAAGAGAGTGGGAAGAGAGGGAAAGTCACAATACAGCTGTCACAGTTGCAGTTACAACTGCTGATAATTGGGGCTGTCAAGTGACACAGCTGAACCGCAGAACCAACAACAACAACAATAGCAAACAACAAGAACAACAATAACTACTAAAATCAACAACTAAAACTATAACTAAAATATGAGCCTTAATAGTTTATCACAACAACAAACGGCGCATAAGTGTAAATTTGTAGGCCAAACACAAAAAAAATGCTACTCATATGTCTAATTGAGCAGAAAGCACAAGTTTCAATGGTTTATGAAAGCTTAAATACCCTAGAATTGTTTTCTAAGGCCGCAACTATAATTATTTCGTATAAACTTTTTCATTTATGGTCCATAGATATTGGTATACTTGACTTTTGCAAGGAACTTAAATTAAACATCTTAATAATCTTAATTATGCACTCTATAAAGAAACTCAGCATGATTGTCAACGCTTTGTAGACTTGATGTTGTTAATATTATGTATATTTAACGATCCTTCAACATCCTTGACTTTCGGAAACAAACATTAGTATAGAGATCGAATAAATGTATATCTTAATAGAGAAGTTTTTGTAGACTCTTAGTGGAGACTTTTGTGTTTGTCTAATTAAAACTAAACTAATTTCCATTTCACTCTGTCATCATAACAGATTGATAATGGCTCTACAAAGATACACAGCAACACTGTCAACTCGGCGTGTGTAGACTCACACAATGAGTGTAGAGATTTATGTATCTCAGCTACGGCACGTGCCGTAATTCAAAATGGCGCCTGTTAAGGAAATTTACATGCGACGCGTCGCTTCATTTTTGATTAAATTTTATTTCATTTTTATATTATTTTCGTTTGATGTTTACAAATTCTATTGTTTTTTTTATCTTTCTTTTTTTGTTATATTTTTTGTTGTTTTATGATAAGAAAAGACAGAAAGGGGAGAGAGAGAGAGAGGGAGAGAGGGGCGACACAGCTGTTTGTCAATTTTCAAGGTCCACTCGCGTTCACTTATCTTATTTGGCATTCACAATGGACTCATGAGAGTGAGTGTGTATGTGTGTGTGTGTGTTTGTTTGTTGAATGCAATGTACAAGTACAACATGAAGCTAGTTGGATTATTATGTACCTATAGCCTGAGCTTATCTACTAAGCGCATTTGCCCAATAATTACTATTATTAATTATCAATCGGCAATATGTACAATGTTCAATGTCCCTAATAGAACATTATCATTATTATTACGATGCACAAACAATGTATCGATAAGAATGGACGATTGTTATGCCTAAGACTCATAACACTCCCCACACGTACACAAAATTACCCTAAGACTTCTTTTATCAAAGTTACTTTTTAAGAGTTTGCTTGTTAAGAATGCTCGACTAGATTATGCCCAGCTGCTTTCGCGTGACATTGACTACTGATACCACTTTCTTGTATAACAACCACATATGTTTTCAAAAAGTTAAATATTTAAATAAAGTTTAGTAATTCGGAAGATTTAGTAAGCCATCTAATCTTAATATTAAATAAAATGAAAACTAAATATTTAAAAAATATAAATTTTTTCTGCATTTAAAATCTCACAGATTTGTTTAAATTTATACATATTTAGAGAATCTCACAAAGCACTTTTTAAATTTAAGCTACTTTATTCGTATTTTTTGATACTACGAAAAATGAACATTAATAATGTTTGGATTAAACAAATGTCAATGAATTTAAGACACAGTGAAAGAGTATTTTCCGTTCAAAATAAATCAATATTAATACAAATAAATTATAGAAACTGCTCTAAAAATTCCTCGAAATGTATCTATTGACAATTTGTTAAAGCCTTTCAATAAGGGTTTTCAGTGCAATTTCGTAATTGTTTGCACAGTTCTCTTATCTGATCAAACTGTAAGACGTTTTTGAATTCATGAAAACTCCAGTGTTCAGTTCAATTGAATTGAATATAGAAATGGCGCGTGGTTCATGTTTTGTTTCCATTTTATTAACGCTCCAATTGATGCAATTAAGCAGCAGCTGAATTGTCTGGCAATGGCACCAACAAAACCAGCAGGCGGCGGCTCTAACTTGATTTTCATTTCGGGGGCTTTAACTAACTAACTTTAAAAAGCATTTCGCTCGACTAATCAGTTGAACTGGCAACATTTGATTGATCATTCGCCATGGCCAAAGAAAAAAAGAGAAAAAAAAACAAATAAAATATTTAACTTGAGCTCACGCTGTCTGGGCACTATTCGATCTTGGTCAGAGAGTCAGAGACTGACAAAAAAAAAACTTGTTGCTGACCACTCACAGATTCCCAAGAAGATATACACAACTGTCTATATATATGTACATATGTTCAACTGATATGTATGTACAATTTGTATGTTGCTTTACGACTCAGTCGCATGGCTGCCCAAATCGTTTTAAATTGTTATTTACTTTTTCATTAACTATTTCGCGGTGTACGTTGTTTTTTTGACTTCTCCTTCTCATTTTCTTCTTCTTCTCCTTTTACTAAGTTTGTTAGCTGTCTGCCGATTTTTTTTCTTTTTGGTTTCTCCATGTTTACCTTTAATTTTTAGGCTGCAACGCAAAAGTTGAGGCCAAAATTCGCTGTCTGTCACCGATAGTGAAAATTCAACTGTCTGATATACCCTGTAATTAGCGCGAAAGTTAGTTGAGTTATACTTGTACTTGGATAACAGTTTATGGCGACTTTTAGGATACTTTACAGTATCTTAAAGGCACAAAGAAAATTTAAAATTGAAATTTGGATGAAATATTTGTTTTAATTGTGTTAACTTATATTAAAGATATTTGTAATTTTTACTGAGTCCTTACTTTGACTTCTAAACTCTTTGTCATATTTACAGACTGTATTTTGGGTTATTATTATTAAAGTTTAGTTCTTAGACTGAAAATATTTATGTTACCTAATCGATTATTTCCGATAATGTAAAATTATATATATTTTTTTTTGCTAATTGTGCTTTTCACTGAGTATTACCTTTGACTTTCCATACCCTTTTGTCATATTTACAGAGTATGTTTAAAGAAATTTCAAATTTAAATTCTCTACCACAGTTTTACAGGATATCAGCTAGTTTAGATTAACATTTAAACAGTCGAATTTATTTGTTGATTTGCGCTTGAATTTGTCTTTCGTCTGCTACTTGATTGTATTGTTGTTGTTGTTGCTGTGGCACTCGATAAACATTCGCATTCATGTGATAACAAGCGCGTTATCAAAACGCTCCCAGTTGTGAATTAGCAACAAAAACAAGCGCGTAAACAACCCAACGTATCAATCACGTGCGCAGTTGTTTTCTCTCCCACCCGCTCTCTTCTCTCTCTCTCACTCTCTCTTTCTCTGTCTCTCTTTGATTTAGCATTGCTTAAACTCTAGTTAACCAGGTCATTTGGATGTTTTTCTTCTCCTTAGAAGTTTCAAGTTGTTGACCTGTTTGACGCCCACGTGACACGCCCTCTGACACGTGCTAATAAGTAGGCCATAAGCATTAAAAATTACTTAAATCGATTTTCCATTTCCCAAAGAAATTGTGAAAATTTTAAAATGCCGCCCGAAGTGAACCCCCAATAAAGTTTAGCGACCCTTGGCATAAATACGTGACAACGCGAAAGGGGAGCAGAGAGAGAGAGAGAGAGAGCGAGTAGGGAAGAAGGAAAGACAGAGAGAGAGAGAGAGACTGAGTAAGGATTAGAAGGAAAGAGAGACAACAATTGCAGCAGCCCCCGAAGACTATTGATTAAACACGTGAGGCTTTTAAAGGCAGGTTGTTCACGAGGAGTGGAGCAGGGGAGGGGAGTGGAGGGAAGGGGAGAGGTTGTTGGGCTGGCAACACACGTTTGATTACCGCTCGTAAACAGCAGTAGAAGAACTTTTATGCAAGGACTCGTTGTCGTTTTGATTGGCTTTGTGCATTGTGCAACCTGGTGGCGCAACAACAGGAGCTTCTGTTGCACGAAAGTCACATGTCTAAAGACGCCACAACAGCAGAGGGGGCATCTCGTCCGCATTCCCCACCACCACCACCGAAGAAACCGCTTCGGGTCAAAAGGAAGCCAACTAAAACGGCCACGCCCACCAGCTTACTGTGCGAACTGATGCGCCTCAAAGCGCAACAAAAGTATCTCGAATGCAATCAAATCAAATTGAATGCCAGCAATTTGCTCGACAACGACGACCCTGGCGAAGGTGAAAGCGGGCACAAGGACGAGTTCAACGACGAGGATGCGGCCCCAGGGACGACGACGACGAGTCGAAGACCTTCAAGCCAAAGTCCCAAAGTCGCCGGCCTCATCAATGACATCGATCGCCTCAAGCGAGAACTCGATGAGAAGCTGCAGAGGCATCGCATCGATAAACGTGGCCAATTGCAGGACATGTGGCACTACATGAAGACCCTCAAGGAGGATGTCTTCAAGCCGGAACGCCTCAGCCAATACACGGTGAATGCGGTCAGGGAACGCATCATGGGCATCAATGGCCAGCTGGAGCGTCTCAATGCCCAGAACGCCAAGGAGCTGGAGATGTTGAGGCAGGACTATGAGAAAATGGAACGTGAAAATGAATTCGTGTGGAAGGGAAGCATGTAAAAAATGGGAAATAAATACTGAAAAAAAATCTGCGAGTCTTTTCATGATTAAATAAATGATAAATAAAAGTAGTTGAAGAGCTTATAAATGCTTACTTTAGAGTGAAACCTCGGCTAAAGCAATGAGTCAGCTTTTGGGGGGCATTAAATGGAATTTACATTTCGAAATATTGTGGAGGAAAGTCGCAATCAAATTTGTAGTCCTTGCCTTTAAATCAATACACGAGCCAAGGAGCAGACTTATAGCCTTTTTAGCCTTATAACCATTCGCCTTGGCTTTTTCTGTTATGCCAACCGAACGAAGGATTTCCAAAAGTGACATTGTTGTCGTTGCTTTTGTTGTTGCTCTGGCGCTTTGAATGTCTCATTTACGAGCAATTGTACTTAAGGTTCATCGCATTCGTGGCAAAAGGTCAAAATGGCACGTGGCAATGGCATTTTTTTGTTTCTTCTCTTTTTGCGACGACAACTCATTTCTGCTGCCTTCCTTTCTGCGACTGTTCTTTCTACTTTTCTCTCTTGCTCGAGTGTCGTTCATCATTTTTCATATTTTTAAATAATATTGTATTTCTGCTTGGTACGCTGCTCACGTGGCATTGGCATTATTTCCAGGAATCAGCGTACCGCGCTAATGCGGCAATTATATAAGAAATGTGCATATTACGCATACGCCGCGTTGAGCAGGCTAGAAATTTGTTTGCACTAAAATTGCATTCGCAATTGAAATTTGTCAAAAAGAAAATTAAATTAAATTGTTGATAATTTATTTAATAGAAATTGTCGATGGCAATAGACATTAAAATAATTATTGATTAAATATAAATTGTTGCAAAAGCTGTTGGCGAAATAGCCGCAGAATCAATTTGCTTAAATGTTGTGGCTGTGATAATATTTGCAATAACAACAACCGCAGCAACAACAGCAACTCAAAAACCGGCTGATCATGTTGATGCTGTCGAATTAATGATTGTTGTTGTTGCTCTCTCTCTCTCTTTCCTCTCTCTCTCTCTTAAACATTCTGTTTATGCTTTATTGTTAATTATTTCACTTTTTGTTAAATTATTATTAAACTGTTTGGCAAAAGCAAAACAACGAAATTTGTGTGTTTAATATGTTTTTTGTCTTGCCTATCCCAATGCTTCGCTCTTTTTCTCCCCGTACAATGCCAGCAGCTCCAACAACGAGAACAACATCATCATCATCATCATCATCATCAGCATCATCATCATCATCATTGCCTCAAACAGAACCGAATACTCGCGCCATCTTTGGCGTTGTTGTCGTGCTTATTTTGTTATTGTTCTGCTTGGTGTTTTTCTTGTTGTTGCTCAAATTGTTGTTGCTGCTGGTGTTGCTGTGACTGCAGACAGTGCGCCACCTACAACCTGACCCCCAGCAACAGTAAACAACAAGCAACAACCAAAAGAGAGACACGTTTCTTAATTGTACTCTAACTAAATGTATATTAGCTATGCCAACAAATTCCAATAAAAAAAGAAAAAAGAAAATGATAATGATATAAATATATAATTATTAATTATTAAAACTTTGTTAGCTTAAAGCTAATTTAAAGCTCTTAAATTAAGATAGTAAAAGAGTAGATAATGTGAAGCCTTTTAAAAGGGTCTACAGCACAATTGATTTAAGTAGCTTAATTTTTTTTAGAAAAGATGGCAAAAAAAGACGATGATATAAAAAATTTACTAACACTTTTTATCTTAACAGAATCTTAATTATTCAGAAACTTCTATCTATCTCAAAATCAAGTCAGATAAATAAACTAGATGTGATATTAGGAATTAGTAAAGTGTCTGTAATTTTAAGATTTTTTAATAGAGTTTTTGAATCTCAACTAACTTTTGATTCCTTTTGGCTTTGGATTAGAATTATGGAAAGGTTCTTTAGACTATTGCAATGTTATGGTAACTTAACCATACACTAGGTCGTATATTCATTTATATGTAATTCACTAAGCGTATTTTAAATTCGCTGGGATCTTATTTGAACATATCTTTCATTGTTGGAGGGGATTTGCTCTTAATACTTGGCGACAACAACGAGAACCAACGAAATTCAATTCAAGTTGTGTGTGGGTTGTTGTTGTTGTTGTTGTCTCTGCGAGTTGTCGTCGTTCTCCTCTGTTTTGGTTCGTTCACCTTCTGGCCAAACCCAAAAAATTCTCAAAAATATTCGAAAACATTTTATGTCAGAGGGATCGTTGAGAGAGAGAGGAAGAGAAAGAGAGTAACAAGTTGACTAATGCAACCTTTTTGCTTCCTGTTCTGACATGTTTTTTATATACTATATATGTTTTCCCTTGATTTCCATTTCCAGGTGGCCATCAAGATTATTGATAAGACGTGCCTCAATGAGGAATATCTGAGCAAGACTTTTCGGGAGATTGCAATATTAAAATCGCTGCGTCATTCGCATATAACCCGCCTCTATGAGGTTATGGAATCACAGTCCATGATCTACCTGGTGACAGAGTACGCACCGAACGGAGAGATCTTCGACCATCTGGTGGCCAACGGACGCATGAAGGAACCGGAGGCGGCACGCGTCTTTACCCAGCTCATCTCGGCGGTGCATTATTGCCATTTGCGGGGTGTGGTCCACCGCGATCTCAAGGCGGAGAATGTCCTGCTCGACAAGGATATGAATATTAAGGTAAGCAACCTGTAGAATTATCATAAAAATTATCTGGAAATTGAAGAAGCCAAGACAGTCCCTTGATCAGGATGACGCTTAAGCCATTTCCATTTGTTTTTATAAAATTTTGTCTCTTAGTTTGCACAAATTTATTGTTTATTAGATGTCTTAACCAGGATCTGTAATTACTTTATTATAAATAATTTTTAAAGAATGAAATAATACTGATTATTAATAATTTCTATCGATTTACTCGAAAAAGACAAATTTTTTATGCATTCTACTGAAATTTTACTCAGTCTTTTACTTATTTAGAATAAAATAATAAAACAGTTACTCAATGATGCTTCATAAAGCATATTTATCAATACGTAAGGTTAACAAATCTTCGGCATGCCAAAAATATCATTCCTGCTGTCTTGCTTACTAATGAAGTTAAAAAATAAGTAAAAGGGGATATTGTATTCGTTGCAATGTATGTAACAGGAAGAAGGTAACATTTTCGACCCTCTAAACTATATATATTCTTAATCAGCATCAACAGCCGAGTCGATATAGCCATGTCCGTCCGTCCGTCCGTCTGTGTGAGGGTGTAGATCTCAGAGACTATAAGAGCTAGAGCAACCAAATTTGGCAGACAGATTTCTATAGGCCCCACGTCGGTCAAAATTTTGCTACGCCACTTTCCACCTGTGTAAATCGCGAAAAGCCTCCACACGCACAGTTTTCAAAATATTAGGAATTTTTTTACTACTTAACTTTAGCTACTATTATTACATATGTATCATCCTTCTAAATCGTACAAGATCGGACAAATAGAAAGGTGGTAATGGCTGAAGCATGCAATAAAAAATATTTTTAATTTATTTAAATAAGTAACGGGTATAATATAGTCGGCAGCTTGAATATAGACTTTCCCGCTTGTTTTTAATTAAATTATTGAATTTTTCATTTACAGCTGGCAGATTTTGGCTTTAGTAACCACTACGAGGAAGGCAGTCCGCTGCGCACGTGGTGCGGATCTCCTCCCTACGCCGCGCCCGAGGTTTTCCAGGGCCTGGAATACGATGGACCCAAGTCGGATATCTGGAGCTTGGGCGTGGTGCTCTATGCGCTCGTCTGCGGCGCTTTGCCCTTCGATGGCAAGACCATATTGGAGCTGAAGAGTCGAGTTGTCCTGGGCAAATTCCGCATTCCCTTCTTCATGTCCCAGGGTGAGTGTGTGTCATCACAAGTGCCTCAAAACACATAGTTAATTTGATATCCTCCTCTGACAGAGTGCGAACATCTCATTAGGAATATGTTGGTGGTGGAGCCGGATCGTCGTTATACCATCAAACAGATCATCAAGCATCGCTGGCTGAGCGATTGGCAGGCGGAGCTGCAGCAGGAGGAGCGCTTGGAGGGCACAGCAACGTTACCCTTTGGAGTGGGACCGACAGCTGGACAGTTGTCCAACTGCAATTCCCTCACCGGCTCGACGTCGTCTTTGGCTGGCGTTGAGGCCACAGAAGCTGCCACCGCGCCACAACTCGATGCTGTGGTCATGACGCACATGCTCCAGTTGCCCGGCCTGACGGCGGACATGATAGCGCAGTCGGTGCACGAGCAGCGCTTCGATAACATCTATGCCATCTACAATCTGCTGCAGGACAAGCTGCTCCAGAAGCGACGCGAAAAGCAAAGACTGCAGCATCATGCTAACGTGGCCTATTCGAGATCCCGCAAGACGAGCATCACCACCGGCGTCGTGGATCGCTCGGAGCCCGTCAAGCAGGAGTCTCTCGATCGCCTCAGTCCCCTGAGCAATGCGAATGCCTCCAATGCAACGCTGGGATTCGGATTCGGCTGGTGTGCCGATGTCGGTGTCGATCTGGAGAAGTTTGGCGACTTTGAGCTCGAGTGCCTGGCGCGCTCCAACGAGGTGAGCTTGAACACTTTCTGTATAATATTTAGAAATCTTTGTAACAATATCAATCTCCACTTTGTTTCCCCCAGCCACCTGTGAACCCGCAGCAGCTGAGCGCCACGGCGGGTGGTGTCAGTGGTGCCAACACACGACGGCACACAGTGGGACCCGGGGATGTGGCACACGAACAGGCGCTGGCGAATCCGCACGTGCCGCCGATCGACTTCAAGTGTGCGCCGCAGTGCAACGATGCTGGCCAGGCCACGCCCTATTATCCCATGAATCTGCCCATGCTGCAGAATCAGCCGTTGCACAATTTGACCATCAAGGATCAGCATCTGCTCAAGCCGCCCGTTGTCATGGGTGCCAGTAAGTGGAATCACTTGTCGAAACCTGAAGACTTTTAAACATGAATTTCTCTTTCGCCCCTCGTTAGGTTCCTTTGGACGTCGTGCGTCGGATGGTGGCGCCAATCTGCATATTTATTATCCCGCCAGTGTTCCAGTTGGTGGCAATGCTGCAGCCGTTGCGACTGGTCAGCAAATGGACACCTCTGGTTACTACATGAACTCCAGCCTGAATTCCACACCCGGCGCCACAGAATTGTCGCCACTCAGCGAACAGTCAACGGGTCAGCTGCATTGTTGTCCGGAAAACAGCGCCGAGGAGTGCAGCGAGGAAATCCAACGGTTAGCTTAAACTAATCTCTCTCTCTGTCTTTTATGTGATCTCTTTTAAAATCTCTTGTCTTTCTTACAGTTACATGCAGAAACGCGGCTGTGTCAAGCGGCACACGGTGGGCTGCACCGAGGATCTCTCGGCTGGCCACAGTCCCGGCGAACTGGGCCACCTCCAGGTGCCGCCGGGCGGGCAGCCACAGACGCCCAGTGGCTCCTCCGCCGGTGGCAATATGCGCACTCGACGCACGGGTCTGCTCACAGTCACAGAACGACCGCCAGGTATGTTTTGGAGGATTCCCTAAACAGGAATTCTACTTGTTTGAAGAGAAAGAATGAGAACAGATAGAGTATAGGGAAAGAGAAGCGAGAGTTACAGCTGGAGAAAAGGGAAAATACAGGATAGAAGAGGAAAGATTGAAATATACTAAAAATGGAAGTCAAAAGAGTGAAAAGATAACACAGAAGAGTAAAAAGAGAAAAGCAACAAGAAGGAAAAACAAAGATATGATAATTTGATGCTCCCGTTTAGTTGAAGAAATGCAATCAGAAAGAGAGATTAACGTTTAGGATAACTGTGTCTAGGCTATAGACCAATGTGTAACAGAAGATTTGAAAAGTTAAAAAATAAAATAAAATTGAATAGTTCCGAAATAGAGTTGAACTTCCATAACTCGAATTTCTCTCTATCTTTTGCTAAGTGAGTGGCAGTAAAATTAATAAACTAAAGAAAATTAACTCTATAAGTCGAATATCTCCATAACACGAACGTTTTTTTTGGATAACGGTTATTCGAGTTAGGGAAGTTCGACTGTATAGCTTTAATTTTAATGAAATATAAAGTTGGGAAAATTATAATAGAAAGGGTTTGAAATTAAGTAGTGCGCCCAAAATTATGCTACACATTCGATTTGTGGCCAGAATTGCGTTCGGTTCCAAAATCTCTAAGCTCCTATTTGAAAGTATACAATTTGGTTTAATTTATTTATTTTGACAATTTGCTTATTTTAAGTGCGCTAATTTTTATATGATTAAATTAACTTTTATAATTTTCGTTTAATTGATTTTGGTTTTTTTGTATTTTGTGTTATGTTTTTAAATTTCTTTTTATGATTTGTTGCGGATTTTTTGGTTGCATTTTGGCTTTGCGCAACAACAATAACAATAACAACATCCGCTGCTGCCGCTGCTCGCTTGACTCCCTGCCACGCCCATAACGCCCATAACGCCAGTCATTTGCCCCGAGCTAATACGCGAAGTTGAATCTCGCATGAATCGCGATTATTTGCCGCCCACACTCAAGTCCCTGAGTCAATCCCCGCCAAATGCGCCCAACTTTGGCCTGCCCATGGGCATGGGCATGGGGATGGGGGGTGTGGCAGTTGCAGGGGGCACAGCCACATCGCCACATTCATTGCCACTAAGTGCCGCTGGTGGCAGCAACTCGGTGCCACTTGTTGTGGCACCCAACAATCGACGCGCTTATCGCGTTGCCCACTGTAAATTGCCCACTGTGCAGGAGGGTGGTAAGTTTTATGAGTTCCTTAAATTACTTACGCTTGAGTTGAGTTTAATTTGCCCACTCAATAACTACAACAGCAAGTGATAATCCACTTTAAGATCTTTACTAATATTCTACCCCTCTTTCTTCTTTGTCTACTCTTTATGTTGCCACGCCCACGTTAGCGATTATAGGACGCTACAGTCCCGTGCGTCGCGCCTCGGAAGGCTCCCGTTCCCAGTTCCAGGGACCGCTGCAGGAATGCCAATCT
This sequence comes from Drosophila limbata, assembly GCA_963924055.1. Classification (NCBI taxonomy): domain Eukaryota; kingdom Metazoa; phylum Arthropoda; class Insecta; order Diptera; family Drosophilidae; genus Drosophila; species Drosophila limbata. The sequence goes on along the minus strand of OZ001355.1, from coordinate 20,881,066 downwards.
TTGCAAAAAGGTATCGCACAGAGACATTTTTTGGTTGCACCCAGTCCGCCGCTTTTAGAAAATTCGATCAGTCTGCCAGGTAAGCGAAATCGTTAATTTGAAAAACACGCTCAGCATCCGCACAGCAAGAGGATACAAATAAGCTAAGACTCTCGTTTTAAAAAATATAAGTTTTTTGTTTTTAACTTTTTGGCAGGGACCGTAAAGATTATAAATGTTAAAAGACGATTTATTGATTTTTATTAATGAAAAAAAAATAACGAAACGAAATTTATAATATTTAAGTGTAAAATGAATTAAGTGGTCAAATTATGAGGTGTGCTACGGAAATCCAAGTGAAATCGTATTCAGAGAAATGCCATTCCGCTCGAAAAATTTCACAGTGCCACAGAACTTCGAGAGATTCTTTTTTTTAAGCATGTTCACCAACCTTTTCGAACTATAGTAGGTTGCTAGGGTTGGCCCCTTCTCATATTAAATTGTCCAAGGGTTTGCTTAGCAACTTTTTTAAGTTTATCATTGCAGAATAATAGGTTTTTATTTTATTTATTTTTTATTTAATATAATTTAATTTATTTATATAATAATTGATTTTGCGTAGCTTAAACAAATTTTAAAGTTATTGGCGCGACAAACAATTAAACAATGCGACTCAAAAATTTTCGGCTGATTTGACTGCGCACAGTGAAATGATATTGAAGTAAAAGAGATTTGCGTAGCACACCTGATTTTTGACCTAGCAACTTTATTTTTTTATTATTTTATTTTTTTTTTAATTTAAATATACTTTTGAACTTCCACAACTCGAGCTTCTATAACTCGAATCTCTCGCTAACTCGAGCTAAAATAATAAACTTAAGGAAAAATACTTTATAAGTCCAATATCTCCATAACTCAAAACTTTTCTTTGGATAATCGTGGCTCGAGTTAGGGAAGTTCCACTGTATTTTGTTTTTATTTATTTTATTAATATTTTTTTATTTATGTTGTTTCATTATTATGTTTATTTTAAAATTTCAATAAACTTTCGACTTTTATTAGTAAAGTTGTATTTATTTAGAATCTTTTATTTTATTTAATTTTTTTAATTTTATATAATTTAAATAGTAAATCATTAACTAAACTATTTTTTTCAAATATTTCCCCAGCTTCTCCTATACACGGCAAACCAACGAACCTCCAGCTGGCCTTGCGGCGTGGTCATGACATTGAGGTGCCGCCGGAGGCGATCAAGAGTCTGATGCCCGCGCTGGATCGGCTGGTGAAGGAGCAGCGAGTCAGCTTCGAGATCGCCAACAAGATAATCTCATCGAATGTGGTGCCCATTGATTTGGCGCCACAACTGGGACTCGCTGCCCATGCGGCGAGTGGCGCAGCCGTCAGCGGTGGCCACTTGGATCAGTCGCATTTGTTGCAGTTGCACCAACAGCAGCCGATGCACAGCTACAGTGTCTCGCCGCTGAACTTGCCACATGGTGGCCCGAATGCCTCGCTGACCTCCGCCAAGCAGATGTTTGGCCAGCCCATCTGTGGCTATCCGACCATGACGGGATTAACGCTTCCATTGCAGCCACAGCACTTGGTGGGCCAATTCAGCAGCATCAATCTGGGAAACAACTCGGGCAACTCGAACAACAGCAGCGGCTGCCAATCGCCCGTCTATTGCCAGAGCAACAGCCACAGCATCAGTGTCAGCAACAGCGGCAGTGGATTCAGTGGCAGCTGCTCCCCCAATCCCAACAATCCCTATTTGCCGGGCACGGGACCCTTTAATCCCTGTGCCGGCAACTCCTCGCCCCTGCATCAGATTACGAAGGGCATTTCCGGTCTTAGTACGGGTGGTGCTGGTGGCTCCATCACACGTGGCACCTCCGCGGCCAGCGAGGTAGGCGCCGCCGCTCAGCAGCCCTTGGATCTGTCCATGGACGTGTGCAGTGTCAGTGTTAGTGCCGTGATGGGCAGTGAACCGCCAGCGGATTATGGCACGCCCAATTGGTTTATGCCCACGTCTGCGTATTACGACCTAAAGCCATTGAATCTGTCGCCGGCTCAACCGGTGCGCGTGGTGCCGACACCTCCGGCGTCGCCCAATCTGTGCATTATTCAGGAGGAGAATGGCAACGGGCAAATGTGCCACACGATCAGCACGGGCACACCCTATGCCGGCTGCACGGGCGGCATTACGCCCCAGATTTGCCTCACCGATGTCCAGGGCAGTGAGATTACACTGGTCGCTCTCTCCTCGGACAACAGCCGCGACAGCGAGGACTCTCTGGAACCGCATACGCCCATCATGTCCCTGCAGGTGAGCATCATCTAATGGTAAATGATCAAAGTGTAGCTGTTCTAATACTCATGGCACTTTCGTACCACAGGGTCTGATCATCACGGAGCCCAGCAGCGATATGCCTTCCATCACCCGGGGAATCGGACGCAAGGCGAGCTTGGATTGCGACTCCGGCAGCGCGAATCATGCGTCAACGAGCGGCAGTTCAAGTGCGAATCCGAATGCGGAGGCGCACAGGCGTGGCAGTGATAAATCGCTGGGATTCTCGGATGATTCGCTGAGCAACGATTCGAATAATCTGTCGCCATCGTGCCAGGAGCCATCGGCCAGTTCTGGCTTCAAGTCCGATTCACATTCCGAAATGGGCGATCACACAGAATGTGGACACTTAACGCCTGATTCCATGTGCGATTCGCGGCGCATGTCGGATGAAATGTGCTACGAGGTGCCGCTGCCACATGAGTGCTCCAATTTGGATTCGACACGCATCCTCGAGATGGTCAAACAAACGATAGACTCGACGATGCCACCCAAGGGATTTGTGCTTCACAAAGGGAGTATTAGCTCCGAGGACAGTGGCGCCGAGTCCCGTCACAGCAGTGCCTCCAATGCGTCCACCAGCGAAGTGACTGCCAATCCGAATCCAATACCAGCAGCCGTTGCCTACCAATATGGCTGCGAACCCATCACAAATCTCAGTCTGGAGTACTCCGGGGGACTGCAGATCGAGCTGCAGGTGTGCGAGGGTCGCAGTCGGGATCATCATGGGGCCGCCAAGGGCATCAAATTGCGTCGCATTTCTGGCGATCAATTCGAGTATGGAAAGATTTGCCAGCAACTCATCAGCACGATAACCATGCAGCAGGTGGCGGGCTAAATGGACAGCCGGACTGTCCTCCTGCCTGTGTGTGTTTGTATGTGTGTGTGTGTCGTCTGTAAACTACAAAAATGCATAAATGTCTCGCCTTGCCTATAAACTCTGCGTAGCTGTGATCTAAGCCGATATATATATGTATATATCTTTATCCTTGTAAGATTATCTGTATCTGTGTGAGTCTCTGTCTGTGTGTGAGTGTAAAATTATACAAATCAAACAGTCGACATAAGCAATTCCAAAGAAGGATTACAACTTGAATTTGACTTTATTTCAATACTAACGTAATCAAAATTTTATTAAAACAATTTAATACTATATAAACCTTCCTAGATGTTCCGATTCATGGCGAGCATTTTATAAACAACAAAAACTTTCAAGTAAATCTAGGCTAAATATATAAGAAATATGCACTATACATACACACACACACACACCACACACACAACCACATAGATATTGAATGTAGAGTGCAGAAAGCGGCAGTTTTTCAATTTTAAAAATCAAGGAATCTTGAATGGTTTTTTTTTTCATAAAACGACAACTCAAAAGAAGTTAAATGCATTCCAGTAGCAAATTTTTATTGTTTATACATTTTTCAGACGTTCTAGCTATATCAAACTACGAGTATCTAAAGTGTAGAACTAGATAAAAACAACAAAAATAATGTAATTTTTATTCTGTGCAATCCGATTATAACAGACAAAAATGATTTGCACGATTTAAAATTCAAACACATTTCTATAAATATATCGAAAGCGTAAATCTATATATGCAATAATGATAATGATAATGAAATTAGTGTCGGTAGTTAGAATGCAGTTTTTGCTCCGTTATATTGTAAGCACTAGCTGTAAGGTCTTTGATTCCGTTAAATTTAAAGAAAAAGAAAGAAGAATTCTTTTTATGTATGTAGTAAAACTTTGTTCATTTGTTAATGGTTAGAAAAGGCGCCTTCGATAAGCGTTCAAATTAATTAAACACAAATTGAGAAATCTATTATTAAAAGACTGCTGTGATTTTAAATATAATTACTTATTTAGTTCGGAAAAAAAAAACAAACAAATATGTAAAGTTATAAAGAAAAAAACAACAAATAAATAACAAGAACTTAGTTATACTTATGATAATATATTAATAAATTCAAATTTATCTTAAATAAATTATCAATTCTCCAAACATAAAAACTGGTAAATGCTTTATACGCTTTGAAAATAATGTTAAGAAAATTTGAATTTGGCGGCAACATTTCAATTTTGAAAGACGCCACCTAGCGAAAATATTACAAACTTTTTACACTTAACCACGGTTGCCACAATTGGAGTTTTTGTGCCAAAACTGGCTCTTTTTTTCCCTGTTGGTGCGATGGCAATTTTTTTTTTTTTGAATTGGCTCTTTTTTTTATAAGTTTAGAATCAGTTATTTTATATAAATTTAGGTTGATTTACATAATCACTAGATTAACATGAAAATGTAAAATACTTTGGAAATATGATGTGTTATACCTATGTGTTTGGGAAAAAATATTTTTTATTTTATATATGAAATGCAAAAAAGTTTGGGCTCTTTTTTTTTTTTGGTTCAATCTGATTTTTTTAAGTGGCAACCGTGCACTTAACAGAGCTGTCGGCCGACCGCCACAACCGTTTGGGTGTGTGTGTGTGTGTTGTTTTGATGTTGAATTTGTTTAATTTTCAACAATTTTTGTGCTTATCGTGAAACATTTAATGGAATAAGCGGTGCAAAAATGATTTGCCGTCTGTGCCTAAACAGCGCCAACGACACCATTCAGATATTTGAGGGCGTTGGGTTGTCCCTAAACGTTGCCACGGTGCTGGCCAAATATTTTTGGTTTCAGGTATTTTTTGTTTGTATTTCCGTGTACATTTTATAAACAAATTAATTATTTCAGCCAAAAGACGATGATCCGATATCGACAGACATCTGTGTAGGCTGCTGGACACGCGTTAGCGACTTTAACGAGTTCTACTGCAGCGTGGAAAAGGCGCATCGTCTGCTCACCGAACGTTTCTCGCTGAAAGGCGGCGAGCAGCAGGAGAAGACTAATAAGACAGCTGCGACAGGTGATGCGCCAAAGGAACTGTCCGAGGACTCAAAGGAGTTTCTGTTCAACAGCGGGCATGGTAGCGTTGGCGACGATGACTTGGATCAGGACAATGCTGATAATGCTGTGGAGGATTTGTATGGCAGCGAGAGTGAAGCAGCTGCATCCTTTAGCAACGAGCAGTTTCTGAACGATGTGCTGACTCACCAAGAAGCTGACGAATCTCTTAGAGCTAATGAGCCACCCAACGAGCCGGAGAATGTCATTGTGAAGCAGGAGATCGGAATTGTAGCTGTGCCGGAGCGTCGAGAGACACGTGCCACGCGTGCCAAAAGCAAAGCGAATCAAATGCTCGCTCATGAATCTCCTCCAGCTGTAAAAGCCACCCCCGCCAAGCGCAGGGGCAGATCAATGTCTGCGAAACACGACGCTAATGTCGAGGATAGAGTGAAGAACAAACGTTACGTGGATTATAAAATGTCCATGTTGGCGATTGATAAGAAGATAGCGCAACATATGCGACTCACCTGCAGCATTTGCCACGAGGGCCAGGAAACGTTTCTGCTGCTCTGCAAGCACATGCAGCAGGCGCATCATCGCAAGGGCTACGCCGTCTGTTGCAACAAAAAGTTCTACAAGCGATCCTTTCTCACCGATCACATCGATCGCCATAACGATCCCGAGAAATTTAAGTGAGTGGTAAAGTGAAGGAACCAGTTTAAATGCTCCCAAAGCAAAGAGTGCAATTGTAATTAAATATTCACCTTTTTCCAGATGTAATCTCTGTGGCAGAACCTTTGCGGATAAGCAGTGTCTGCGCAACCACGAGCTGCTCAAGCATCAGCCCGAGGAGGAGAAGACATTCGTGTGTGAGCACTGCCAGAAGAGATATACCAAGCAGTATTTATTGGATCAGCACAGGATTATACACAAGGAACGCAATGTGCCCTGCGATCTGTGCGACAGGCGGTAAGGCAAATTAATAATAATAATTTAAATTCTGGCTAAATTGAGGCTTCTCATCTTCAACCGTAGATTTCCCAACGTTTCCATGCTCTGTACGCATGTGAAAATGGTGCACGGCAATTATGGCACAATGTGCGATATTTGTGCCCAGGTGATAAGAGGACAGGCTGCCTTTCAGCGCCATCAGCTCGAGCATGCTGGCATCACGGAGCCCAAGGTGCAGTGTGACATTTGCGGATCGTGGCATAAAAACAAATACAGCTTGAAGAAGCATGTGAGTCGACACAACGGCAACTCGGAGGAGAGCACCTGCAACATCTGTGGCAAGGTGTCGCCCAATCGCAGCGCCATGTTAAGTCATCAGCGTTATGTGCACACTGCGGACCGTGTCCATGGCTGCAGTGTGTGCAACAAGAAGTTCAAAAAGGCCATCAATCTGAAGGAGCACATGGCCACGCATACGGGCGAAGTGTTATACAAGTGTCCACACTGTCCCAAGACCTTCAACTCGAATGCCAATCAGCATTCGCACAGGAAGAAGTGTCATCCCAAAGAGTTTGAAGAGGCGCGCAAGGCGCGACTACAAAATCGCATGGCGCCCACGGCAAGTGACGGCAAAGCCAAGGCAAGCATGATTACAATAACCACGTCCGGAGAGACAGATGGGGAAATGGAAACGCACAACATTCTGGTGACGACGGCGGAGCAAAGCGATGAGGAGGAATTCAAAGGCGAGGACATTGAGTTTATGCTGACGCTCAGTCCACAGCCAACGGAATAAATAGACAATCATGTTTACAACTATAGTTTGTGTATTTGTATATTATGTCAAGTCCTTACGCTAGCATCAAGTAACAAAATTAAATAGAAAGACAAATATTAAAGCCAGGAATGTTGCAAATACAATTCAAGTTTTAAGTTGCAGTCAATGCGGAAGTGTACTAACCACGCTCGCAAATGATCTCCACGGCATTGGGCTCCATCAGCACGGACTCCAGACAACGATGCACCGCCGAGCCAAGTATCTCGTCCAGCAGAAAGTTAACCAAGCTGAAAGGACTTGATTTTTGAAGTCATTGTATTGGTTTTTAATCTTTAACATACTTTTCATCGCTGACAAAGCGCCAGAGATTCATTTGCAGATAGTGTGCATCCACCTGGATCTGTTGCAGTCCAAACTTGCTGAATGTTCGCAGACGTACGCACTCCAGCAGAGTCTATTAAAACAGATTGAAGCAGGGAACTTAAAAATGATTACTTGAGAGGAATTTCTCTTACCTTCAGCCCAATTTTAATGATGCCCATGACAATGGAGGTCTTGGTAAACTCCACGGAGGTAAAGATGTCCACACGCTCCGAGAACAGGCGATGTATATTGGACACATAGCTCGACTCGAGCTGTGAGGGCGTGTAGTTCGACCAGTTGGAGCGATATTGTGGCTTTGTGGCATTGAAGTTACTAAAGTAGGTTTTACGGCTGGAATCGCTGCTAGCCGTGGTTCGAAATCCTGGATTACCCGTGGTATCATACAAACTGGCCACAACTGTTTCAATGCTGCCCAGTTCCTCCACGACGCGTTTCATCACGGCACGCACGGATCGCGGTTCCAGGCAGTTGAGCCAATCCCGTGTCTCGACGCTTTTGCGCAACATCTGCGAGATGTTTGAGCCCTGCAGGCGAACGTACGCATCTAGCAGCGACTGTGCCGTCTCTCGCATCTCAGCACAGATCTCCGTCTCGTGGGTGAGCGTGGCGCTGTTCTCCGAATCGATCTCGTAGAGATCATCGACTAGCGCTATCTGCAAAGTATTAAAAATGATTTTTGGTTAAAATATACAATTTGTTAAACTTCTTATGGGTCTGGTTGACTTGCCAGTATGTGGACGCCTTGCTGCTCCAGTTCGAGGCAAGTTTTCGAAAGCACCAGCAACAAATTGGGCGGACTGGAGCTGGAGGTGTCGGCAAAGCCGCACATCATCTTGGATATGTGACGGAGGAAGCCAATCAGAAGATGCTCCCTAATGCCCTCCACACACAGTGCTCCCTTGTGCTCGGCCTTGATGTTGAAGGACCAATCAGTGCGCAGAAATATCAATAGATCCTGCAGCACGCCCTTGATCTTCTCCAGCATGGCCACATAAAGATTACTTATGAGATCGTTGAGATTCACACCAGTGGCCACATCGCTTTTGGCCGAAACGAGCGACAAACGCACCGCACTGAGACTGTCGGCAAAGTGATCCCTCAGGTTCTTGCCATGTGCATCGCAGAGCTGATGAGCGGCTGCAATGATGATGTCCAGCGTGTTGCGCTGCACTTGAAGGCCGCGGCAAATGTTTCGCATTGCCTGAAGCCGGCGGTGAAGTCGATCCAGAGCTCGGAGCATCACCTGCGTGTCGCCGTAGCCAATGTCGGATTCAACGCGATCCTGCACCAGACTTAGATAATTGTCAATGTTCTGATTGAGAAAGATGTTCAGCTCATTGAGGGCATTTTCCTGGAAGTCATCGCTGTAAAAAAGGGGGATTAGTATGTTGTTCAGAAGGAGTGGTAGGAGAAGGTGCTTACCGTTCATGCTCATAGTGCTTGGCCACAAACATATCGAAGTAGGAAGTGACAACCAAGGCCAGATCGTTGAGGAAACCCTCGATGCCCATGTCCACAAATTCGAGCATATCCCGCTCTGTCTGATCCTGCAGCATGGCAATCTGTTCATGCAATCGCTTGCCCGCACATCTTAGCATCTCGCTGGCCAGATCCGAGGTCTTCTCGTCCAGCTGCAACAGCAGTTCACCAATTTCTGTCAAGGATTGCGCGGTATTTCCCGCCCTTTGGAAGTCCTGGCGCAAACGTTCCTTCAGCTCGGCCATAATGGCATCACAGTCCCGCTGGATGCCATCGAACGAGGGCTGTCTGCCGTATTGGGCGAACACCTTCTGGGCATGCAGATAATCCTGCACAGCCTGTGCATAATTCTGCTCCTCAATCAATGACTTGAGCTTTGCCGGCAGCGTGGACAGGAACTGCAGACGCTTGAGCAGCGAATGCTTTTCGGACAGGCGGCAGAGTTGGGAGCGTGTTCCCTGGAGCGTGCCAGTGATTTGTTCACTGAATGTGGTTATCGATTGCATCTTGGTCATGAGTAGATTCACGTCCGTCTCCATCTGCTTGAAGTCGTCCTTCATCTTGCGTATGGTATCCGTTGCCGATATAAACTTGTTGTAGTTCTCGTACACAAGTGTCTGCATATCCGAATGCAATGTTTGTGTATCCTTCACGACGGCCGCCTCCGTGTCCATGATCTGCTTCAACGAACAGTCCTTCAGCATCTTCTCCAGATATCTATCCGAATCGAAGCTAGAGCTGTCCATGTCAAACGGATTGTCTTTTTCGTCCATTGCAATTTTAATTATTCACAAACAATGTTTATTTTCACTTTTGTCGACTCTTCAATTTGATTTTTATAAAAACAGCTGATAAATCGATATATATTTTTTGTGACTGCAATAAAAATGTCGATATAACATTTGTTAACAGAACAGAACCAGCCACAGCTGACTCTTTTATTTAGCAGTGATGCCAAACATTTTCTGCAAAAAATAGACAAATCGTCCAAAGAAAACAGGGGAAAAAAGCTTAAAAACAAAAAAAAACAAACAGAAAAACAGACCACATTTTTATTCAAAGTTTTTTTATTTAAATAAGAAGTTTTAAGACCACTTCAATGTTTTTTCATCAGCATTGTGATCTTACATTTGCAGTATTTGCAAAATGTTTTGTTGATGTCCAATGACCAGACAAATCTATCCTAAAAAAAGGCCAAAAATATAGTTATATTAATAATATAATAATAATAAATAAAAAGACATTACTTTCTTAATTTTTCATTCACACATGTCTTTCACATATTCTTCAGTTTGATGTAGGCTTAGTTATCTTTAAAAAATTTTAATATTTCATTTAACAAATTTATTTTATTTGCGCTGATTCAATAAAAAACAATTAATAAAAATTCAAAAATTAAACATAAGAAAATTAAAATCGAAAATAAAAATTAATAATGAAAAAAACCTTTTTTTTATGCATGAAAAACAGAAATTGACCCCTATAAATGAAACGGTTACTAAACGGTTATTTACAGAGTTTCGGTCAAATAAAATTTTTTTTCGGTTACGGTTTCAGTTACGGTTTTAAATTTCAATCGGATTTTACCGGTTAAGGGTTACGGTTACAATTAGGGTTTTAATCCCTGGTAATAATCACATAGAAGTAAGTGTGTATGTGTGTAAATATTATTTTACATGATGCACTCATTGCAGTGATTATTTCCTATCATTCTGGAAAAGTATATGAAATGGAACGCTTCATGAATATTTTTGTGCTAGCCGCTGGGATCCTAATTGCATTAATCTGCAGTGTTGATCCAGGTAATTTAATTTATTAGATTTTTTTATAATTCTAATTGATACATTTTTTGTTTTATTGTTTTATGCAGATTGCCATTTAAATCCCGATTCGACGCTTTGCTTGGTAGATCCGCATTTTTAAAATATTTATTTGCTGTTTTAACAGGAATTCAAGGATTTGGTTTATTTACTTATTTTGTTCTGTTTAATTTTTTTCAACACTTCAACATGTTCTTAACTGGTTAATCGACTATCGATTTGTTTATTCTGTAAAGTGTCCGTTACTTATCGGCCTATCAATTTGACTTGCTAAACATGTATATGTGTATAATAAAATAATTTGCATGAGTGTATGTTTTGAATAGTCATTGAAATCTTGCATTATGAGTGTTCTACTGATAAGGGGGTCACTGGGTTTGCTTTGCGCAACTCGTACGAATGTTTCCCCTCATTCTTGAAACGTATTTTAAATGGATCGCATCGTAAATATTTGCCTGCTAGCCGTATGGCTGCTGATTGTGTCTACAGTCTGTTTCAGCGCTGTTGCTGCAGGTAATTATACTATTCGCTTACATTGGAAATGCAAGTGACTGACGTAGTGTTGATATTTCAACAGATTGCGACACGGATCCGGAGTCGATGCTTTGCAGATTGGATCCGAATAATTAAAATATGTAATCAATGAATATATATTAAATAAAATAATAGCTATTTGCAAGTTGTGCACTTATGTGCATACATATACATTTTTTGAAATCTCTGCATTATTTTCCTAATTCTTTCCACCTCAACTTTAAGCTGGGTATTTTTTAACGGCTGGCATGTTTATATTTTTTGCTGCCCTCGCTGATTTTGATGAAAGCTAATTGCTGTTGATTATTTACCAATAAATTGCGAACACGCTGCGTGTCAGATCTGTAGTCGTTGTATTATATATTGTGCTGTATTCCATAAGCTCATAATGTTATTAAATATCTAAAGTGCTTGTGAATAAGTAATGGTACAAAGTACTTGCAGCTCAATGTGCTACTTATTGAAACCTGGGCATTTCCCACCCACGTCTTCTATGCTGTACCAAAATCCAAGTTGACGGTGTCTTGACGGTGTCTTGACCCACGGCACACAAAAGTCTTCTCTACGTGTGGCAAATCGCATTATACGCCTACGCTACGCCTTCTCTCTCTTTCTCTCCCTCTCGATGTGGTCCAAGGACAAGATATGCTGGTATTTCTGGTGTTCGAGCACCATGTGCGATTGTCCGGCCACTTGTAGACACTGGACCAAATTGTCTTCCTCTTCTTCTTATTGCTGTTGTCGTTGTTGTTGTCTTGTGAGGTCTGCCTGTTGGGCATGTCGAGATGGATGAATGAACATGGACAAGTTTTCCACTTTGCTCTGTCTGTGTGGCAAGGGGGAGACTAACAGAATGCTAAAAGCGAGTATCCAACTAAACTATACCCGGCATTCAATCTAAAAGAATATTTATTAATTATTTATTGTTAATTACCAATTAAAACTATCATAACTTTTGTAAAACATAACCGATCCAGATGCGATAAATTGGCATAATAAATTCATGGCTTCTTATGAGTCTCCTTACACCTTTAACATACATTGCAGTAATAGCAATACATCCTTGTACTCCTTAAGTACCGGGTATAAAAAAGAGATTCAAGGAGAAAAAGACGTGGAGGAAGAAAAGTAAAAGTTTTCTGTGCCGTATCTCTACCATCAGATGTTTGGTGTTGCCTCATTTCAAATACATTAACATTTTGACCTTTCGGAATGTTGAGCACTTACTGAATTTAATTTTAAGAGGTGTGCGACTCACTTTCCGCTCCTTCCCCTTCATTCCTCAATATAAATATGTATAGTATTGCAAGTAAAGTGGAATAAAGTTAAAGGTATGGCATAGCTGCAGGCACAGCTGGCAATTGCAGGCTCACCAAAAATCACGCGCACACACCCACACACAAGTTCCCTTCCACCAACACACACACACACACACACACTCGCATTTTCACAAAGTTTACATTCATCAAACTGAAAATTCAATTTACGTAATCCAAACGAATGTCAAAAAGACGCCTTCGATGTGGAAGAGGGATAGAGCGGAAAGAGGGAGGGCGGAGACGGAGGGAGGAGGCAGCATGTAACGTGTAACGTGTCAAGGTCAAGTTACACAGTTACAGCCATTGTCGACTTTTGTCTTCCTGCTGTCACTTCCTCCCCCACCCCCCCCACCCCCCACCACGCTCAACTAAATGAGCGCGCAACAGGAACAACTTGGCATGTACATTTTTTCTCGCTTAGTTTGTGTGTGCGTGTGTGTGTGTGAGTGTTTTTTTTTTTTTTTTTTTTTTTTAATTCGTGTTTATTTCACCTTTATATCTTAACTCTAGATAATTATAACTAGTTAACTTAAGAAGTAGAGCAGTCTTTCCCGGCGGAACTACTTTTAGTCAGTGCATCGCAAGGACGATGACTACATCTACCACTATCGGTTCCTCTCTCTTTCAATTCTGCGCAGCTCCTGCATGATAAGAGCAGCAACTTTGCATGTTTCCTCCCAGAATTCGGGTCGTTCCAACATAAAATCCACAAGGTTATCTGGAGATATTTCTACCCCGGCCAACGCTGAGAGTCGCTGTCTCTGACCGCTAAAACGACCGCAGCGGAATAGAATATGCTCGGCATCTTCCATTACTTCTTCATCGCACCAGGTGCACTGGGCAGATGTCTCATGGCCAAATCTGTTGAGATACTGCCTAAAGCACCCGTGGCCACTCAGCAGTTGAGTCAGATAAAAGTTGACCCTGCCATGTTTGCGTCCTGTCCATCGCCTTATGTCAGGCAGCAGGCGGTGCGTCCAGCGACCCTTGGACGACATGCTCCATCGCAGCTGCCAGCTTGACATGCTCGCCTCTCTAGCCTCAGTACGCGCCCTATTTCTTTCTTGTCCTGCTGTTGTAGCTGCCTCCACGACTTTCTCCTCGGCGGCCAGCAAGTCGATTGGTATCATGCCCGCAATGACCAGGGCGGCATCGTCAGATACCGTTTTAAAGGCACTGCATACACGTAGGGCACAAAGTCGATAGCTTGCTAGTATTCCTCTGGAGTAGCTCTTAACTTTGATTGCGTCCGCCCAGATCGGCGCAGCATACAATGTTATGGATCGGACGACACTCATCAAGAGCATCCTCCTCTCCTGCTTGGGTCCTCTGGTATTGAGCATAATTCGCGACAGTGCACGGCTCGAATTCGCTACCTTTTCCTGCACCGCTGCCATGTGCTCCCGGAAACTTAAGCGAGTGTCGATAACCACACCCAAGTATCGAATGGCCCTTTTTGAGGTCACGACGCTGTCTCCAACTCTGATGCGTGCCGTCTCCACCTTCTTCCGGCTGCTAACGAGCACAGCCTCCGTTTTGTGTGTTGCCAGTTCCAGGCCAACTGTGCGGAGCCACTGGATTACTAGCGTTGCTGCCGCGCTACAGATGCTTTCCACTTCTTCTAGCTGTTTGGCAACGACTACAAGAGCGACGTCATCCGCATATCCGACTATATGGCAGCCACCGGGTAATGCCAGACGCAAGACACCGTCATACATAGAGTTCCACAAAAGGGGCCCCAAAACTGACCCTTGAGGCACGCCTGCTGTGATTTTATATGACATTGTTCCCTCTGTGGTGGAGTATAGCAGATGCCTGTTGCCGAAGTAGCTCCTCACCAGCGCGTAGAGGTATTGCGGGATTCCAAAATTTCTGAGTGCATCAAGTATGCTTCCCCAGTCTGCAGTGTTGAACGCATTTTTTATGTCCAGGGTAGCAATGAGACAGTATTGCTTATTCCCACCTTTCCATCTGGTACCTTCTTTAGCTTTTGAGGCGATCTCCGTCACCCTCCGAATAGCGTCAATGGTGGAGAGTGTGTGTGAGTGTGTGTCAATGTGTGTGTGTGATGCTAAGGTGCGCCAAGTCGTTTAATGAATTTCAGTGCTGCATGGAGTGCATCTAGAGTGGAGCCAAGTGGATGAGGACTGCGAGCATTTCAGCTAATCGAGGGCGGTCTGTAAAATTTGTTGGAATGAAAGCAATAGACGCTTGATGAAATGCAAACATGATGTATGCATACAGTTGTATGCATGTTTTATTTATTTCTTTCTATAATATGTATATACAGTTGAACTTCCATAACTCGAACATCTATAACTCGAATTTCTCGATAGCTCGAGCTAAATGAGTGGCAGTTAAATTAATAAACTTAGGAAAAAGAACACTATAAGTAGAATATCTCCATAACTCGAACCTTTTCTTTGGAAAATGGTGATTCAAGTTAGGGAAGTTCAACTGTATGTTCAAAAATTAACAAAGATTAAAATATAAAAGTTAAATTTTTTTATTTATAAGCTCTTATTATGGAAAACTTGAATTCAATCCGCAAAATCTTGTCGAAAGTGAAAACCGGAACAGGCCTGTATAAGTATTGTTATCAATATAATTGAATCTGTTTCTTGCAAAAACAAATTTTGACTGATTTCCCTGGGGAATTCCTTAGGGTATTTTGCCGTATTTTCCTTAGGCAATTCCCTAGGGAATTTTGCAGGATTCATTGAAATTTTTCCAAGTGCTTTGATATTTTGCAAAAGCATTTTCTATCAGCTTATTTTGCTTTGGTCACAATTGTATCGTCAACTTTTCGTGCGACCCTCGTTGCGTAAGTTTTAATGGATTTTATACGGCAAAATTGGACACTTGGCGGGGATTACCGGCAAGTGGCGCAGTCAAGTGAGACGTTCCTGTGTGGACAGCGAATGAAAGCCAAACAAGTTGACTTTGTATGACATAACTGTAAACTGTAACTACACTGTGCGACAAAAAACCAAACAAGAAAACCAATTTTCAGCCCTAAGTCGACAACTTTATCAGCTGCGTATGAAAAATTAAAAAGCTGTTGCAAGCTGCGTTGAGTTGAGGCGGAATTTTCCCGGCAATATTTGGTCATAAATCTGCGGGCAAAGTGCTTCCGGAAAATGTGGAAAATGTGTGCATGTGGATGCCGCCAGGGGGCGCTTTAATAATACTAAAACACGGCCGCAGCTGTGCAGGGAGAGTGGTGCAGGTGGTGCGGGGTGCGGGGTGGGTGGTGGGTGGTGGGTGGTTGCCTAACAATGCAAATGCAAAGCAATTTCGACTGTGCTGCACTCTTAGTGCATCCTTTAAGGACAACAACGACAACGAGAACGTCTCGAAACTGTGTCAACTGATAGGAATAGACAGCAGCAGACGCGGGGGGGTGGGAGCAGGAGGGGAAGAGAGGGACAAAATGGGCTTCATTTTCTTGTTGTAAAATTTCAGCTGCTAAAACTTTTCGGGCGTATCTTTTTTGACGTTGTCAATTTTTTATTGCCCTTTGGCAGTGGCGCAGAGACCGAGACTGAGGGACTGAGAGAAGAGGCTGTGAATGGGGCGTGGCAGCAGATGGCAGCATTTTTTTAAGGTTAGCGGGTCACGTGCACTTCAGTCGTGACAAGCAGCCGCACTATAGATATATGTATATATATATATATATATATATATGTATATAAGAGAAATATATGTAAGGTATTTATTTAAGACGCGTCTCTCGAAATCAGTGCGGCATCTTTTGCAGCGAGCCAATTGAATTCAAATGAAGCCATGTTGGCCCCAAATGCGTTGCCATAAATCAGGCATCAAAATTGACATTAATGTTGCCCCCGAGAGGCAACTAAGAGGCAGCAATGGCGACACGCTTGCCACGGCTGCCACATTTGCCACAACGCTGCGTTGCGCATTGAATTCAATTCCATTGGCTTCATCATCATTATCATTATCATCATGATGACTCTGAGCTCTCTGTGCATCGATCACGCATGGAATTTTCAAGTGACAATCTCCTGCTCTTGCCACCCGTACCCCTCCCGCTCCCAGGAGTTACCCGCGGCGTGGCACGTATTTTGTTGCAAATGCAAAATAAACAACCATTTGCCACACTGACAAAGCTGATTGTGTAATCCGTAATCTGCTTGGAAAAGTGAAACACCTGTCAGCTGGCTAACAAGTGAGATGGAGGAGCGGTAGAGGGGGGGGGGGGAGCATATGCAGCGAGGGGGGTGGCAGTGGGAGTTAATTGGATTGAAACTGCATGAATTATTTACCAGCGGTTTGTTCTGAATTAGCGTCGCTAATTTCGCATCTGTATTTGATTCCAATTTGCATATGAGATTAATGTGCTCATACATACACACACACACACACACACTCACATTATACACTTAAACATGCATGATACATCGGATGAATTCAATTAATTACAATCTGCGGTTTGTTTTACGCCACGTGCCACACAACAAACACCAAAGCCAAAACCCACAACACAGGCAAAATACCCTGTAAATTGTGGCAGAAATAAGTGTTTTTGAAAGTAGGAAAATTATACTTCTACTTGCTAATTTATTTTATTTATACATTGAATACGCTCCAATTCAATTCATATTTATTGTATATGATACATTTAATTCTAAAGTAAAAGAGAAACTTAATTGATTTTTGGCTCCATATAAATATTTTAAATCAAAACTTACATTCAAAATGATTTAGCACTGGAAGTTAATCTTAACTTTTTTTCTAATAGGGATATTCCCATGAAAGTGATGTAAAATTTCAAGATAAACTCCGACTCTTATTTAAAAATGTTGTTGCATACTTTTGAGCGCAAGCTTAATTATTTCTTATCTATCTATATATTAACCCAATATCACACATTAAACACTCTATTGCGGGGTATCGAAACCACAGCCACAATAACTAACAATAACTAACCATAACAAACCATAACAACAATAACTACAACAACTGAAAGCAAAAAACAGCTGTTAACCACTATTTAGAGAGTTTAATTGGTCAATGAAATGAAATGCTTTTAAGCGCGCACACACTATATTTAAACCAAAAAGGGTTTCCTTTGGGAACCGTAAGGAGGGACAAGGACAAGGGTGAGGATGAGGGCAGAATGGGGTTTGCTATCAACCCTTTGGGAATAGATGCTAGTCTATTCCCCAGTGTATGTACGTACATTAAATTATCGACTCTGTACGAAAATAAACCATTCAACTCACACCAATTGTGTATGTGGGTGTGTATCAGCATCTGTGTGTGTGTGTGTGTGTTTGTGTGGATTTCATTGTGTGAACGCGCGTGTCGCATACATTTCATAGCATACTTTTCAGCGCCCAGAAAGCAACGACTCCATTTTGTCACATTTTATGGCAGCACTCAAAGCTCTGCCATGAAATTTGCATGTCACACAGAGGAAACGTACCAAAAAGTTGTCGTCCTAGTAAAACAGGATAGAAAGGATTGGAGAGGGGTAAAGGGAGGCGTTGGTCGCTTTGCATCTGGTTGCAGTTTTGAACTTTTCAGCATTCAGTTTTAGCTTCTCGTAATGTCATTACGAGGCGCAGCAGCTCAACAAAATATGCAAACATACAAAGACCCACAACAAACACACACACACGCTTACAAAACACACACACACACGCACACACCCACACTCTGAAGCATTGCGGCATGTTCCATCAAACTCCAGCAACACAAAAGCAATTTTGTTGCTCCCAAAACCAACTTTGGTTGTTATTAAATGTCAAATTATTTGTTGAAAAATGTTGATAAATTTTTTAAATGCTTTACATAAAATTAAATTCAATTTAAAATAAAGTAAAAAGCAATTAAACAATTTTGACTGAAGGGATTTGTTGTATAAAAAATATTTGAAATTATTTGTTAAAAAATTTTGATAAATTTTGTAAATCCATTAAATATAATTAAATTCAATTTAAAATAAAGTAAAAACAATTAAACAATTTTTACTGTAGCTATTTATTTTATAAAATACACCATTAATAATTTGATTGTAATTTTCAATAAATAAAAACATTTTAAAAAAGAAGAAAATTACTTTTTCAACGAATTTATTTATTGCATATAAAATATACCAAAAATCTTATAAGTTTATTAGAATTTTAATTAATTGATTGGTTTGATTTTTGATTGTGACTCTGAAGACATGTTTATAAAATAAAATCTCCGACATTTCGCGTGGTTTCTATGACATCTGTAGAGTTTTGTGGAACACACCTGAAACACATTGTCAGCAGCAGGACAAAACCAAAACCAGAATTTGGTTGCCAGCCTGGACCGCAGAGCGTCGCATGAAATCAACAGTTTACCTTGACGTGATACAAGCCTAAATGGCTTGCAAACTAACCGTAAAGCACACAGCGTTGCCAGACAGCCAGACTGATAAAGAGAGATATATATAGAGAGAGAGAGAGTTAGAGAGGGAGAGAGAGAAAGGCATGCACAAGAGCAATTACTCATGGCAATAGTTGGAGCAGTAGGGAATATCTGACATATGAGTTACGGCACAGACATATCCGTTGCCACTCCCTCCCTTATCACACCCCTTCTCTTACCCATAACCCTTGTTGTCTGCGTGCTCGGCTTCCATGTGCTACATGTGTTTATTTGTTTGCTTAAAATCAAAGTCTTTTGTTTACGCTATTTTTGTTAAATTTTGGAAATATCTTTTGAACAGTTTGACCAGTTGCAGCAGGTGACCATGTACTAATTGGCAGCACTGTAACTTGCATATTTTTGCTGCTTAACGAAATGCAAATCAGTATGCAGCAACATCGAGTGTTGCACTGTTGCAAGCATGCATGATGCTATGAGACCACATGACAATCAGCATGCATGATTTAACATGATTCCAGCAAATGTAAAATGGCAGCTGCAAGACGCACACACACATACATATGTATATGAACTGCATATGCAAAGTGTTTTCAAAATGTGAAGGAAGCCAAAAAAAACTGAAGAAGAAAAGAAGAAGAAGATGGAGGCACCACAACATAAGCATAACTGCCTGGGGAAAGCAACTGGGGCATATTTTGCGCCAATTTCCATAGACAAGCAACATGAAGGCTGCCGATCGTTGGCAAGCAGTTGCCATAGTTCCCAGCAGACTCCCCTTCCCCCCCACTCGTCCCTCTCTATCGGCAACTGCCTCGAAATTCGACTTTGATGCTATGAATGAAAACTGCAATGCTAAACAAGCAAAAGCGGCAGAAAAACAAAAGCAACGTGCAACTGAAAACAGAAAACAACCACAACGACACTAAAGCTAACAGCCAAAAGAAAATTAAAAAGTAAACACAAAAGTTCACGTGCTATGCATGAGGCAGCAGCAGCAGCAGCAAGGAACAAGGTGTAGATGTTTTGAAAGGGGGTGGGAGGCAGTGGGCTAAAGCTAAAGAAATCATCAAGAAGCTGCGCATTGAGCGAATTCGTGAGAGCGCATGAGCGAGCGCAAAGCAAAAGAGAGTGCGAGAGAGGGAGAATGACAAAGAGTGCGAGGCAAAAACAGTTGAAATTTGTTTTTGTTTTTTTTTTTTGGGTATTTGCATTGGTATTTCTCTCCTGCGATTTGTTTACTGTTATGATTGCAGGCGGCATCAATAGGGCATAGGCGGCTTTTGAATAATCTGCAATAAAATTAATAAAATAAACAAACTAAATACTTAAAATGTGTACTTGAATAACAGTTATTTAAGTTAGTTATTATTAAAATGATTTAATACTATTATAATTGCTTAAAGGCCAGCAGTCCTTAAACTTTAATAATTTTCCACTATTTATTTAATTTTTCTACAGTAAGTAAAGCCCTATCACTTATGTAGTGTATAACGCTCTTTCTCTCTTTCTGTCTCTCACACCTGACAGTAAGGATTTACTCCGTTGTGAGAGCAACTGTTACTTCCTTGCCCTTCCTTTCCCACCCATGGGGCATGGCACGTGCGTATTATTTATGCGTAGACATTCTGGCGCCGCCAGTTCATCTCTGCTCCTCAAACACAAAGAGCGCATGCAAAGACAGAGAGCAAAGTCAAATGCAAAGTCACAGATTCGGACCAAGGCAAGTCAGAGAGCAGGAGAGTAAGCTATGCAAGGAAATCAAACGTAAACATTTTCTGAAACGCGCGCTCTCAGAAATGTGTGAAGAGCCGTGGCGAGCGGACGTGCGCTGCGCTCGTAGACCGCATTGAGCAACTATTTCATATTCCACCTGCTATACACATATACACTCACATATAGAGCGCGCGCAAAATGGAATGAAAAGCAATCAAAACGAAATGAAAAACGCGCTTCGCAAAAGTTTCACGATAAAATGTGTGCATACAATTTTAATCGAAATGCTATAGAAATTAATGTTAAGTGAAAAATCAATGCGCGACCAAAAGTCGAAAAACGAAAACTGACGACGCACAGATACAGATACAGACACGCACACACTGACAGAAACTGGCTGCAGCCACGCACACGTGTGCTTACAAATACACATACATAGACTCTGACACACAGACACGCACAGGCACAGACAGGCAGACGAAAGCAGGCGAAAGCCTAACAAAGTGAAAGTAACGAAATTAGCAACACAATAGAAAGACACAAACAGTGAATGAAAGCGCATAAAAAATGCACACGAGCGGGTTAAGTGCTTTAGCGTAAGAGAAATAACGGGTGAAAGTGCAATTAATTTAATGTTGCATACTTTCGTCCTGCACTGTAGTCATTTCTTTAACAAATCGCTCTGTGACTGTTCATTGTGATGGTGATTGCTACTACCAAAAGCGTGATTTAACTAAAGTCGGTCATAGCAAAAGAAACACGCAAGAGAGGCTGAATAAGAGCAAGAAAAAGAACAAGAACAACAACAACAACATCAAGTACAACAGGCGGCAACAGCAGCCGCTGAAACGTGTGCAAGATAAACACGCAAAACAAAGCGAACTGGGTCAGTGTGCGAGAAGGAGAAGTCGAAGTAGGAGAAGGTGGTGCGGGAGGCGCCTGACTTAAAGGCAAGGCGACGCTTGCATGCGCATGCAAATATGTGTTGCATGCTTAATGAGCTAAGAAGCAGCAACAGCAGCAGCAGCAACATAAGGGGTAAGTTAACTTTAAGTGGCCAGCCATACACAGCAGCTTACCAACTGACTCACTCAAGTCCGTAAGGGTGTGGGTGGAACACGCAAATCATTGCGCACCTCAACAAAATCCGATACGCATATTTACCCTTGAAAAAATTTGTACGGCAAACAAAACTGGCAGCGACGTCAGCGTCAGCGGCGGCGTCGCTGATTTAACGGCGATTTGGCGGCGAAAAATAAAGCTAGCGGCGAAAGCGAGTGAGAAAGAGAGCGAGCGAGCGAGAGTTGTGAGTTAAAGCAGCGGCAATTTGACAAACAAAAGCAGTAGAATAGCAAGAACAACAACCATTGAGAAGTAGACGCCGTAAATAAGTGAGCAAAGGAGTAAAAAGGAACAGAAAAAGAAATAGGAGTCAAAAGTAAATGGCCATCGAATGGTGAAAAGAGGGTGTAAGGGAAAGTGGGGTAAGCGCCATAACAAAGAGCAAAGCAAAAATGGCAAAACAAAAATAACAGTAAAATAAAATATCCTTGTGAATGTTGCGCTTGCAGGCGGTAAACACACGCCCACATAACCCTGCAAAACGAAACACGCATCACTCGCAATTTTCACTCCCCCGCCCCAACCCCTCACATACACTCTGCGCGTCTCGTTCTATCTGTGGACTCCTGATGTGGGTCATAAATGTTACTCCATTTTTATGACCAACTTGCACACAACGCTCAGTCAAAAGAGTGAAGCAACAAAAATAAAAAAGGAAAAAAGCAAATGAAAGAGCTGCCAGCATAACCAAATAGCAATTTCTGAAGGGCCCGAGGGGGGAGACACTGGAGAGTGGGAGAGAGGGAGAGTGAGAGGAGCAAAGGAGCTAAAATGTTAACCAGAAGCGAAAAGGGCATTAAATAGCTTACCGGGCAGCGTCAGTTGCACGTTGGGATTGCTGATTTGTTTTTGTATGTGTGAATGTGTGTGTGCGTGTGCGAGGGTGACTTCAATAACAAACTAAATCCATTAGAATATAATATGTATGCATGGGAAAAGCTGCTCTAATTGACTGACTGACAAGAGCAGACATATATTGTGATCAAAATGTGTATATTCTATAAAAAATAGTGAAATAAAAAGTTATATTTAGCGCTTAGAAGCATAAATATCACTTAATGCTGAAACGCTTTTTGGCATTCTGCTGTTGATTTGGCAACTCTGTGTCGCTCTGTTCATGCGATATTTCTAAACCCAAATTTATTATTGAATGACTGACAATAAGAGATAAAATGTAATTTTATTATAAATATTATATTAAAATGAAATTAATTTAAATAAATAAATATAAAATGATTTAGTAAAAATATTAAATTTATTTATATAGGCCATTTGTAACTATCATAATATTATAATTATGCTAATATAGGTAGTGCAATAAATTATAAGTAATCTCCATGCATACAGCGCTGCCAAATAAATAAATTAACATTAATATTTAATGCCCAAATCCTTTTTGTCACTGCTGTTGATCTGGCAACCCTCTGACAACGCTCTCTTTATTTGACGTCATTATCCCAACTGTTGTTTCGGCTGCTCGCTTTTCTTGCTCCTTCACTCCTTTGCCTTGCCTGTGCACAGTTTTTGTGTGCTCGCTCTTTGCTCGCACACTTTTTCTTCTATTTTTATTTTGCTTCTACTTCTGCTTGACTCTGCGTGCTTAACCGTTATAATATTGCATGTTTTGCTGCCTGGCCGCCAAAAAGCAGCGACCGATTGCAAGGCAATAGCAAGATTTGTTTGCTCCTTTTCGCTCTCTCCCTCTCTCATTCTCTCTCTATCTCTCTCTCTCTCTCTGTTGCGTTGCATTTGTTCGAGTGCCAATTAGGCAAAAACTTTGCGACAGTTTTCTGACATTTCGGTTTTGCGGTTTGACAGTACAACAAATGCACATATACTGATACATATGTTTGTACATATCGTGCATATTATTTATGAATGTTTGTATGTACTTTCATATGTTTGCTGGTAAACCGAATTCTCTCTTTGCTGTTTCCCCACTTTTCTCCCTTTTTGCCACCCACGAGCACACACTGTCATTTGTAGCTGGCGTTGGCGTGACCTTGGAAGTGTGTGCAGCGCATGGAATGCAAATCCATTGAAAGCGTCAGGCTGCAGTTCAAGGCTACTTTTACGTTACGCAAGCGCTACACACACATACACAGTGTGTGTACATTGTATGTGTGTGTGAGTGTATCCTTGAGCGGCTTTCATGTTGCTTTGCATTGCGTTGACATTTGCAACTGGCGCTGACAGCTAAAAGGAAAGGACAGAGAGAGAGAGAGAGAGAGAGAGAAAGAAAGGGAGACTTTTTGCCTCCTTCTTTTCAGCTTATGCAATCGCAGCGATAACTCTTTAATTAGCTTGCAGAAAGGTAGCTGCAAACGGATTCGGAACTGAAACCGGAAACGGAAATGTTTCTTCGTTTAAATTATTTATATTGAAATAATTTAATTTGACCTTTGCAGTGAGTGCAACTGGATGCCACATCCTAGCAGCTTGTCATGTGTGTGTGTGTGTGTGTGCGTGCCACATTGTGATACACACATGCCGCCAACTTAGCTTGCCTCGCCTTGAGTTGCGGCTTGTCTTTTGTCTTTGCCTCAATGTCAAGTCAATGCATATTTGAGTGGGTTTGTTTAATCGAAGCGCGCTTCTTTCACATGTGTAGGTAAGTGGGTGTATGTGTGTGTTAGTGTGTGTATGTGTGGGTGTGCCATCCTGCGAATCTATGAATATGACATAAGTCAGCTCATATTAAAGTTGCCACAGTTGCCACATTGGCATTGGGCCACGCAATAATTTGCTTAGTTGATCGCTGATTGCGACCACGCCCACTGTTATGTTGTTGCTGTTGCCGTTCACATTCATTTCAATTTGTGACGCAATTTCAATGCAATTTGTCAGCTCGTAAAACTGAAATTGATATTTGCTGCATACAGAATGTCGAATGTCAACTTGACAGCTGACACAGATGCGTAAAATGCAGCAGATACCAATTTGCATTACAGCCAGAAATGATAACGAAGAGGTCTAGGGAAAGAGAGAGAGAAACAGAAAGTGAGAGAGAGAATCACTCATAAGAATTGCAGATGACAGAGAAATGAGAGACGTTTTATAAATAGGTAGACGGAAGAAGTTAAACTCGATTGAAACCAACCTAGGCAGCCATTTTCAGAGCTGCCACTACATTTTTACATACATATATTTTTTAAATAAAAACTGAACACGCTAAAAAATATAATAATTGTTGGTATAAAGATAGAGGAAAACTAAATTAGTTAGAAACTAACCAAAGGTCAACTTGACAGATAATTGGGCAATCATTTCCAGAGTTAACATTTGAACATTGCCACTTGGTTTAATTTCTATTCAGAATAAAAACTGAATGAAATTGCTGATGAAAAGAAATTATTAAAATAGTGACTAAAAAAAAGTCAAACGAAAATAATATTCAATTAAAACTAACAAAGGTGAAGTTGGCTGCTCATTAGGCAGCCATTTTCAGCGTTGCCACTTGAGCGTTGCCAATTAGGTGCATTTTTTTTGTTAAGAACGCAGTTAGCATCTTGCATTTTGATTTTGATTTCATTAAAAACTTGTGCACCAAAAAGTTGCAAATATAATGCCCTCTAAGTGAAAGGCACTGTAAGCCACTGCGAACCAGGACTCAACAACAACAATAACAATGCTAACAACAACAACAATAGCGGATGCCAGAACAAAGAGAAGAAGCAGAACAAAAACTGCATCCACATCGACTAATTTAGTTGTTGCTGTAATGGTTGGTGCTATTGTTGTTGTTCTTGGTGCTGTCCCGGACGCCATTTTGAAAACTCTCGCACGTGCCTTGTGACCTCGTCCATTTCTTTTGTTATTCGAGCATTTGAAAAAGTTTTTGGTGCTGACTGCATTTTCATGTTTGCGCATTTTATACCCTGCATAACGCAGCAAATAACAGGTTATATGACGACCAAAAAAAGCCGTGTCTAATTAGAGTTGTCCCAGCGAGGTATCTGAGAGTCGAGTAGCACTTCAACTGCTAGCATTAGCTGCCGCTAATGAATGAAGAGAGTCCAAGCATTTCCCACCTCAGGGGGCAAAAGGGCCCAACAGAAATATGTCCTGTCCGGTGTCGACATAATCTATTGCATAAGTCATTCCCCTAACTATATTCATTTATTCTCCGTCCAAATTACACTGCAAACAGAAAATATATATCCATATTTTATGAACTCAACGACAGCGCACGCCATTTTTATTTGCATTGGAGTTACGAGGGATATTAAGAGAGGCAAGTAATAATGTCTCAACGGGGAACGGGAAGCTCGTAAAAGTAATTATGGAACTTGATCGCTGATGACGTTTTAATATATATATTATATTTCATTGCGAGTATACGAGTTTATGCAAGAAATGCAAATAGGCGGAGCGGAAAATTGCACAAAAGCCGCAATTGAAATTCAACGCAGCAAATAATCAACAAAAGAAAAAAATAAGAAGAAAAACAAATGGCAGGATGTGGAATAGAAATATAAATAGAAAGAAAAAGAAAAAAGAAAAAGAAAACTGAAATGACGGCAAACTAAAAACAATTTGCCGTAATCAAAACGAAATCAGTAAAGCGCAAGCCTCAGCGTCGCTACGGAAAATGGGAAAAACTGGAGCAGATGCCGCAGCAGCAGCGGCAAAAAATAGTGCGAAAAACACGAGGAAAGAGTTGGCAGACATGTAGATACCCTAGCATATTATCAGCCATGTAACAATAGTTTTGGTCGCTTTCGTGTGTGAAAATTATTGCTTAGAGTTTTGATAAAAATATAAATTTTTTAAGTTAAAATAAATACATTTTTATTTACAATCAAAAGACATAAAGTATATTTTTTGATTGACTATCAAAAAAAATTTTTTCAAATTTATGTCAGTTATCGGTTATCAATTCTATTAAAAATTTAAAGCATACTTTTAGGAGCGACCGAGCATAAATTTTGTCTGCCCACAAAAATATGCTATGAAATGTTGTTGCTTTTTCAATAAATGAGTGAATGTGCTTGATAGAGTATATTAGAGTGTTATCTTTTCAAAGGAATTTCCAATTCCAGACTTAAACATATTCATTTGCACAAGTTTTACGACAAAGTTGTTTTATCTACTGATAGAGCATTTAAAAAAGCAAATGGAATAGCAATGAATGCAGTCAACAACCGACAGGTACAACTGCCAAGTCGCTGAGGAGACGGTGAGACGGGCAGAATGGAGTGTGGAGGGGGCAGGAATACAAATAGGATAGCAGAGAGTTAAGCGAGGTGAGAGAGGTCATTATATATTTGTTGTCACTGGGAAAATATTTGTGCTTTGCGCTTGATTTATGCGCTTGGCAGAGGTTGCGAATGGAGCAGCGCAAAGCAAACAATGCGGTAAGGAACGATGGGTTACGAGAGGGGAAAGGTGAACGAGGAGCGGGGCAGGGAATGAAAACAGGAACGGAAACTGTGTAGTACCACGGAATATGCAAATGGTGGCAGAAAAAAGGCTAGAAATAGCAACGGAGGCTGTACTACTATAGATAAAGTTAACTTTCAAAGTTTTATAGTCCTCATTTTGTTTTTTTTTGTTTTTGAAACATTGTTTCAATTGCCGCAAACTGTTGCAGTTCGATGGGGCAATAATGTCAATTGTTGTCACTGACAGGCAATGTTTATGTAGTGCGCACAAAAGCCTTAACAAAATGTGGGACACAAAGGTTTCCAGGAAAAGAAAGGAAGGAAAAAGAAGAGATCGCAAATGATGTAAAAAGGGTAAGCAAAAATTAACAATTCAATTTAAAAATGAGAGCTACACACAAAAGCATGACAAGGGGAGACACGCACAAAGAAAGAGACAGAGTCAGAAAGAGGGAGAGAGAAAGAGACAGCCAGACACAGACACGTTTAGAGGCTATGCCCACAGGCGGGTTCAAAGGTTGACGCACACACTTGACAATGACAATCGTTTGTTTTGCTGTCAATTGTTGCTGTTGTTGTGCGACACAAATACACACACACAAACACACGCCCTCTCTGACAATTTAATAAAGGCTTAAAGTTGCGAATGGCAACGCAAGAAAGGCAAAAAAAAAAGCAAAACTTTTTGCCATTTGGCAGTCAAGTAAAATGAAAAATAAAAGTGAAAACTTTGCCGTCGTTGTTGTCGTTGTATATTGTATGTTGTGTTGGCCAGGGCCACAGCTGCCACGCCTACATTGCGTGCACAAACTCTTTGACATTGTCATAGTCTGTATGCCTCGTCCTTCAGCTCCTCCTCCTGCTTGTCTACGTCTTCTTTACGTCGCCTTTGTGTGGTCTTTAGTCTGTCTTTTCGTCTGCCAGCTGCCTTGTCGTGTATATTTAGGGACAACCTTTATTAAATTTGCGCTTTGCTTATAATTCAAAATGTGTGTGTGTGTGTGGGCGTGGCAGTGCAGAAGGGGAGGCAGCATACGCCTTTTGTTCTGGTTGCCCCGTGGCGCAGACGTCGCCGTCATTTGGTTGGCGTATTTAGATTTTAATTTGCGATAGCAAACTTCTTAATAGGATTTCACTGTCGCTGCTTTTTTCGCTCTTTCCCCCCTCCCTCATACCCCTATCCTTGGTTAACACCTCACACACACGTAGTCAGTTATAGATAGACATTAGCAAACATGGCAAAAATACTTTGGACATTATTCGCATTTATGTTGTCAGCACGCATGTGAAAACTCCTTTTGAGTTGTTGTCTATTGAAATCTGCAGTTGACGCCACATTATGTAGAACAGACACGCTGTTTCCCCTCCACCCCCCGCCACTCCTCATCCATCATTCTATCTGGTTAGTTGCCTGGGAGTGGCCAGGAGAAGGGAGCGGCTTTTGTCCAAGAATTGAGGCAGCTCTTAAGGCTTTTAGGCCGTCTTAATTGTTTGACTTTACTTTTTGTGCGCTCCTGCTGTGGTCAGTCGACCAACTGCAGGTCGACAGGTTATCAGTGCCCTCTGTGCCCCAAAACCACCCTCCAAAAAATCTGCTCCGTCTCAAGGGCAACTCTCGTTTGGTTTTCGATTTTTTGGTGCTTTTGCTTTCTTTTTTGCTGACATTGTTGAACAACATTCGTTTAGTTTATCTTCACGTTAACTGCCCCTGCTTTTGTTTCTTTATTTTGTTGTTGTCATTGTTGCTGTTGTTGTTATTCTTGAATTATGTAATAAGCGTAATTGGCTTCAGAAGCAGAGCCGTCACAGAGGGGAGCGCATCCATCAGACTCGACGTCCTTAATTTATTGTGACGCTGATAAGCGGCAAACGTCTCGTAAATGGCATAAATTAGATAATGAAACAAGTAAGAAAATTATTTATTTATTTATTTAATGTCAACTAAGTACACTTGACCAAAATTAATGTAAGAATTTAAGTAAAAGTTCAGTAATATGAACAATTAAGTAATATTAAATTAATTTAAATTAAATTCAAATTTAACTTATATTATAAAAAATTAAAAAGTTAAAAATCTGGGGATATTCAAAAAAATTTTAAAATGATAGCAACGTTTTTTGTTAGAATTGGGGAAAAACCAGAAAAATATCAAGAGTTTTAGTAGTAATAATTAGTAATAATACAAATATTAGAGTTAGTAAGGTCAGGCATTTCCAGAAAGGAAGAGCAAAAGGGATGATTTCAAGGAGGGGAGAGAGAGTTCTGTAGAGAAAACGTGATCATTGATCAAGATCAAGATCAAGATTGTTATAATAAGTGAACAAAACACGAAGCGAACTGTGCTATAGTCGAGTTCCCGACCCGTTGTTTAACTTTAATTTAACTTTAATTTCATTCATATTTTAATACTTAACGGTGTAAGAAATATTGAATACTTAAAACAGTCATAACTATGGATATATTAATCCAATCATGGTGTCATTAATTGGCATGATTGATATTGATAAAAGAAACTGTAATGTTTCAAAAAGTAAGTTGTCAAATTAAAATAATTTGTGATGTGTGTAATCATAATACGAGTGTAAATATAGGTAATCTCATGCTTGAGTCTCTGGTTTTTATAGTGTAAATGACAAAAAGTTTTTTTGCTCTACCTCTAAAACCCTTTGAGATTCAGATGATTATGCGAACGGATGAAAAAATCGATTTGCTTATTAAGAAACCCCTTTTTTGTGCCCAGGGAGATAATTGTGTGCTGTCTAGACAGTTGATTCACTTAGTAAACTAATGCATATTTAAACATCACTTGGCTAATTACCAAGCAGTTGAGCAAGTTGCCAACACAACTATTTCAATTAATTTGTAATGACAGGGTATGTGCCTAAGGTCATCAGGTTCTTTAACACACTCTAGAAATACATTTATACGCCCTTACACTCTTTGGGCTTATCGATGTTCAGAAATGCTGAAACTATAATGCAATTAAATTTCAATTGCTAGACACTTAACGTGTCTACTGACTAAAGACTAAAGACAGCAACAGCAAGCAAACAAACAATTTTTGGGGGTGGGAGTAAATTGGACAACACGTGATATTAAGAATACGACACGTTGTTGACTGAAGCAGATATTCGAGCAGAACATGATAAACGTTTTAGGTTCAATCGAATGACTGCAGTTGGCAGTTGCTACACTTGCCTCATGCCTCATGCCACCTGTCACTCACTGTGTAGGCCTAATAGAAGAAGAAGAAGAAAACATCTCTTTTGCCACAAATTCTGAGAGTTAAAGTTGCTCTCATATTCATAATCAAAAGAGACAACTGCAGTTAGCATGCCCAGAAAAAACTTGTAGGTAACTCGCAGTCGCAGTTGGCGTCGCAGTTTGCGTCGCAGTCGCAGTCACAGATGTTCTTTAGCTTTGACTCAACAACTCGGGCCACTTTACATAAATGGATGCAGGAATTGGATGAATGGCCAGTCAACTGTGGACAGCTGGTGCACTTGTCTAACGTGTGTGTATGTGTATGTGTCTGTCTGTGTGTGTGCGTGTGTCTGACAGCTGCACGAATATGAAGCATACTTTATAGCCAAGCCAAAGCAATTTGAACTGACAACCTTACCCGTTACTAATAAGGCATGCCAGCGCATATGTGTGAGTATGTGTGAGTGAGTCTGTGTGTGAGTGTAGTCGAGTGTGTCTGTGTATGCTGTGTGTGCGTCTGCCCGCCTCTTTGCTGGTGAAAAAAGTATGTCAAGATTTACGCGCATCGTTAAAGAAATAAAGCAAAAAAAACATATGCAGAAATACCTGAGTAAAAGATACCCTGTAAAAGTATAGAAGTTGAGATATTGCAATAGAATAGAAATGTTAACAAAATTTATATTATTCGAATGCAGTATGCACAAAGAGGCCAAACCATTATCAAAACGTTATTTCAATTGAAAATCATTTTATTTTTGTCAAAGTTATGAAAGTTTGAAGTTGGTAACACCTTTGACCTATTAACCTTACAAGTCAAAATTGTTATTCATGTTGGCATGATCATCTCTTTCTGATAATTTACAGGGCATCCAAGAACGCAACCAACTTGGCGTCTATTTCTATTTGGTGTGTGTGTGTGTGTAAGTGTGTGTGAGTGCGCTAGTTACTGCTGTGGGTGTGCCAGCTGAGGAAAGACACGCAATGCCAGTTGGTTGTGACGTTGCTGGGCACACACACTTCACGGCTAACAACGCGTCAGTCAAAGTCAACATACACTTCAATTTGTAGTTGTCTCTCTTTTTGTATTGTTGTTGTTGTCTACGCTGCTCATGAAAGCGACAACAACACCAAAAGCCATTAGCGGAAGGAGGGCGCAAAGAGGGTAAATGAAAAAAATTTAACACTGTCACTTTTTGACAACTGGCACACACACATACACACGGACTCACACACCCACATACACACTCAGTCAGACTCACGCACACGCTGTTGCAGTTTGCAAAATGGACGACAAACTCTGAAAAGCATTTCGCACGCTTCGCTTTTGCATATTTACATTTCAACTTTGTCTCACACACACACAAACACAGAATTGTATACTGAACACTCACACATACATTCATACATACATATATACACCCATATATATTTAAGCACAGCAGACTGTGCGCCATTTTGATTTGTGACCCAACAGCTTTTGCCTCATTCCTCATTCCTGCCTT
Source organism: Drosophila limbata (assembly GCA_963924055.1). Lineage (NCBI taxonomy): Eukaryota > Metazoa > Arthropoda > Insecta > Diptera > Drosophilidae > Drosophila > Drosophila limbata. The sequence goes on along the minus strand of OZ001355.1, from coordinate 20,849,266 downwards.
CCTTTTTCCTTCTTCTTCTTCTCGCATCCTTTTGCCTACTCTCTCTCTCTCTCTCTCTCTCTCGCTCTCTCCCTCGCTCTCCTCTCTTATCTCCTTCCTTGGTTTGTCACACTCTAAATGAGCACGTTGAACAACAACTAGGAAAATGTTTTATTTACGTTCCGTTCACTTTATTCGCTTGTTTTCATTTGATATTTGCGCATTTCCGCATTGCCGACATGTCTGGCGTTTCAAGTACACACACACAAAGCGCAGCTTCAGTTGCAGCCACGCCCACCCATTGACTTGCCACACGATGTGGCACAACTATCGCCCAGGGGTAATTAAAAGCATTGCTGTTTCCGCAGTTGACTCGTTTCTATTTGCTGTTTGTGGCAGTTGCTTTTCTTTTGTGGTTGTTATTGTAGCTGCAAAATGAACTTTTATCATTATATTATATTATTATTATTTTTATTAGTAATTATAACTATTGTTATTATTATTATATTCATTTTTGTTATTATTATAATATTCATTTTTGTTATTATTAAAGTATTCTAAAATTGAATCTAAGCATGCACATTGCGTATACGCAAAGTTGGCTCAATTTCTTAGCTATTCGTGTGCCATTTGTGCATTGGCGGGTCCCCAGCTCTCGGCGGGTTGGCAGGCAGCACAAAGTCTCTGCAATTGAAAGCACACATTGATTACATGAAATCCCATGGATAATTGCAACAGCTGAACTGGACTTACTTGCCACAAGCTGCCGCCGGTCTTGCGACGCTTGTAGACGGCATACAAAGCCCAGCCGGGCAGCTGCAACAGTCCAAAGGCAGCCAGGCAACAGCCAAACACTGCAAAAATTGTCAAATAATATAATGAAATAATGCATAATAATATATTCATGAGGAATTGAAAGAAATGTATAAAACTGTTAGCTAAATAAACTACAAAAGCAGAAGTGAAGCTAATGATCAAAGCGATCTGTTGAATCATGATGTAAATAAAATATTTAAATTGTTAAGCCAAACCTTAAACCTGTAAGCTTTATCTGTTTGTTTTATTTAGCTGTCTTACCATGTGCAACTTGTGGATATGCCACGCCCTTGTACGTTAGGGCGGACATGTCGAACAGTGTGTAGAGCAGGACGGCGCTCATGAGTCCGGGGGTAACGTAGGCCCAGCAGATTCGCCAAAACCAGCCCGTCTCAATGCCCATCATGTACTTAATATCTGCACAAAAGCGACGCACACCTGAAGCGCAGAGAAGGGCAGCAGTTAAGGAAAAGGCAGACAAGGATATCAGCTTTTAAAAATGGAATACCATAGAGCCAGGCGACGGCGATTAGTTCGCCAATGGCGAGTATCAATGCCGTAAAGGAGACGCCATAGAAATCGACCAGATTGAGAATGAATTGTCCACCGGGTGTCATGTACACGATGCTTACGCCAAAGCCCAGCGTTGCCAGACCGCCAGCCAGCGCCCAACTGGGCCCGGCCCTTTTGCCAAATTGGTCGCGTATGACGCGAAGGATGCAGGAGCCCATGCCGACGGTGCTGCCGATGCCTAGGACAAAGAGCATGAGAAAAAAGAGGACCGCGAACATCTTTAGGTAGTTGTGCTTTAGAGCGCCCAAGGCGCACGGGTTTCTCGATAACCTACCTGTGGCACATACTCGAACTTGGCAATGGCCTCCGGATACGAGATGAAGGCCAATCCGGCGCCTCCCTTGACCACACTGCCAATGTCCGTGATGCCCGTCTGCTTGGCCAAATTGCCCAGAATGCCAAAGGTAATGCAACCAGCAATTATGGAGGAACACGAATCCATAGTTGTGATTATGAGAATGTCGCTGTGGAAGTTGATCAAGTTTAGATTTAGATGATCGTCGATGATCTCCTGCTACTTACTTGTAGACATTCCGATTGAAGTTGTTGTAGGAGGCATAAGTGACCAGTGTGCCAAAGCAAATAGCCAGCGAGAAGAAAACTTGGGTAACAGCCGCATACCAAACAAGTGGATTAAGCAGCTCCCGCCATTGGGGCTTAAAGAAATACACGATGCCGTCCCAGGCACCGGGCAAAGTCACCGCACGCAGCAACAGCACGAGCAGGACCACATAGGGAAACACGCCCAGAAAGTAGGCGGCCTTGCCGCTACTCTTGATGCCACGTATCAGGACGCCGCCAATGATCAGCCAGGCAACTGCTAGACACGCAACCAGCTGCCAATTGGGCAGGCCGAGTCCATTGTCAATGCTGGGCAGCTCATGCAGAATCTCACGCCTTGAAAAGTATTGATAAAAAAAAATAGAAACATTATTCGAATTAATGAACTTCTCAATTTACAAAAAATATCATGAAAAATTCAAAATCAGTCCCAGAAATAAGATTTTGATTTGGATCAAATAAAATAAAGGGATTCCGGAAAACAGTTTTAGATTTGGTTTAGATTTAGTTTAGATTTCTCCATACAAAATTTTCATTGTGCCCTGATTTTTCCCAGATTTGCTTTGGGCACACTGTAAATTTTGTATGGAGAAATATAAACCAAATCTAAATCAAATCTAAAACTGTTTTCCGAAATCTCTTTAATATTTTTACGCTTCATTCTAAGAAACTTAGAATCGTATGTTGGGGTAAAAATGACAGGGACAGAACATTTATTTTTACGACTGTGAATCGAATCCAGTTTTTTTTTAAATAAGAAAACTGAGAGTTTCAAATGTGGAAGATCGGTGACTCAAAGAATCTAGAGGCCACTTAAATGTAAATTATAATGATAAACACAATTTGTGAGTTTATAAGAGATATTTCACTTACTCGAAATACAGCTGAGCGGGCGACATTTTTCCGGTGGCATTGGCATTCGAGGAGCTGCCATCATGACAATCGCTGCCCCAGCTCTCGTGGCAGCTGCTCCAGGGCAGCACCGAGCTGAACGAGGCGAGCAGAAAGCGCAAAGTCAAGGCCATAATGCTCGAATAATAAGTTATGGAAGCGCCAGTGGCAAGAACTTGACCAGCTGCCACGCCCTTAAGAATCGGAGCCAAGTCGAAGGCACGCAAAGCGCCGCCGCCACGAAACTGACCCAAGGAGATCTCCAAATAGTAAACGGGTCTTCCGATCACCAGTAGAGCAATGAGATAGGGTATCACAAAGGTGCCGCCGCCATTCTGAAAGGCAATGTATGGAAATCGCCAGATATTTCCCAATCCCACCGATAATGAGATGCAGGAGAAGAGAAATTCTAAGCCATTGCCCCACTCCTCCTTCGGCTTTTCTTTCCTTTCGATCTGTATCTTTGTTTGTGGCATCTTTCACTTGAACTGAACACTGTGAGATTCCGCACTCGACTGATGTCACCGCGCATTGACAAACCGCAATTGTCTGAGATTTCTGTGGCAGATTTTAGTGACATTCAAAGCATTGTGAAATTGTTTTTCCGGCTTATCTGGTTCGGTCTGGTATGCTACTGTTTATCTTTATCTCGACGTCTATTTGTAGAATTACATTTAATTGGCACTAATAAAAGGTGCTAAGTGCATATGCATTCAACTTGATACTTGATAGAAGCTCCGGAGACCACAGTAGCTGGTGTTATAAGATGTGCAAATTACATAGTTACGTTCTATTTATTAGAATGCCTATGTTGATTGCGTGTTTAACTTGATGAATGCAGCGTCAAATTGTGAACAATGTCATGAGAGGGTTCAAAATTAAACTGATGTCAATCAAATTTTTAAAATATAAATTTGTTGTAAATTGTATTTAATTAATTAAAAATGCAATGAAAAGTGCTGTGGAAGTTAAAAATGCATCATAATTTATTCACTTGGTACAGATATTCAGCTGAAAACAAGCCTCATAGGCAATTTACACTGAGACCCGTATGAGGCCGTAACGAAAAAAAGCCGGTATAAGGCCCGTAAGTAGGCCTTTACCATACAAAAATTTGACAGTTAGGTTCAAATATAAAGGCTCTACGGCGTGCCGGTATTGATACCGGCGTCATTACCGGCCTACTTTTGCTAAAAAAAGGTGGCAGCTCTGGTCAAAATTGATAAATAATCGATTTGCCACCACAAAAAAATTACAATTCAAATCAAAACAATGAGCGCAGCAAGTATGATATATTTAAAAAATTGTGATATCTTGTATATACCATTTACAATGGCATTTCTATTTAATAAAGACGAAAAAGACAACACGAGGATGCGCAAAAAATGGACCGAGGGGTTGGAAAAATTATTCACTATGTATATGCTGAAAAGGCCAATAAGATGTCACAGTTTGGAATAGACTTAACTGCACTTGAAGTCAAAAGAGAGGTCTGATACAGCCATGGACACCATCGTACAAATTTTTAATCGCTTAGTCCACGAATAAAAACAAATTAAATAAGTTATCAAAATGTTTTATTCAAGCTTTTGAGCACAAAAATAGTTCGCCAAAGCAGATCTTCCACTCTCGCCTGCGTTAGAAAATTTGGTCCTAAATAAATGTGTGCCAAATTCTGCCACACCAGGCGGCAAAACTCCTTCACTATCACGCAAACATTGGGAGTTGACACTCCAAACATCCAGGCAATCGCAAAATATTCCGAGGCATAACCCATTGCAAATGCAGCGATTCCAACTCGCTTTTGTAATGGGATGCAATTCCTAAAATTTGTGTCCTTCTTGGCCATTTCTGGAAGTGCCTGCACCAACTTATCGAAAGCGGCGCGCTCCATCCTAAAAACAGAATTAAATACACCATCGGACATGTTGGGCACGTCTTTCTCCCATAATACGCCATTACGTTCCTATAAAAAGTGTGGAAAATTAACGTTCTTGTCTACAAATGCACTTTTTTACTTACGTGGGCCGAAAAGGATCTGGATTTCTCCTCTAACGCATGATTCAACGAATTAATCATTACTTTGAACCCCTCTCAAGCCACCAATGCGTGGTTTATACCTTGGTTCACTCACATAAACAGCGGTTTAACTGCGGCAATTACTTTGGGATCCATTTTATTTGTTCGCCTTTATTTACAATGTGTATTAATTATTTTCACAGTTTGACACTTGGACTTCAAAATATCGGTTTTTTTTACCGGCCTACCAGTGTAAACGACTTTCGCCGTAAGCTAAGGCTTTTTGCTAACCGGTCTCAGTGTAAATTGCCTATCAAACTTACATAATTATTGGCATTTCCTTTCTCTATGAAATACATCAATATCTGGCAGCACTGGCGATGAAGTATTTCATATACATATATTTATTCACCTGAAAACTGACTCTACTTTATACTTAGATAGTTTTGAATAAAAATTAAGTCATCTGGCAGCACTTTCCTTTAACTATCTACCAACTAAGCGTTGCCCCATTGCTGAACTTTTTCATAAACTTTCCTTGTATAAAGATTAAACCATCTGGCAGCACTGGGCTGAAGTAAGTCAAATAAACTAGCTTATTTTAAATATGAGGCAATCATATTAAGACGGAAACGCACTTTAACTTATTATACACTGTTTTCCTCTGTGCAAAGATTAAAGTAATTGGCAAAATTGAGAATTAAGCACTTCATAATGAAAGTTATCACATACAAAAGAATATTACGGATCCGTATGCGAGTATCATGCAGCAACTAAGGAATTGTAAACACGCCTGGAGTACGGCGGTTGCGCTGCACTAAAGGGAAGGAACCTGGGCAAAACTTTTAAGTATCTGGCAACACTGGCTGCAGAGGTTGAAGCGCAGGAAGCGCCGCTGTCTCCTTTTACGGCAAACAGCAAAAGTTGACAACTCTTTTCGTCCAACTGACAACCACGAAAGTTTTTAATAATTTTCAAGAGTTTTCTAATTAACATCCCCAGTGAAAGGCAGACAGTCTGGCAAGTTGCAAGCTGCTGCTGCAGCAGCCATTTTTGCAGTTTCAAGTGATGAGCAGAGTTGCCACGGAGCATCGAGAAAGGAACGGAAAGTAGTGTGGAAAAGGAAAAGTATAAGGAAAGAAAAGGGAAGAGAAGAGAACGGAAAGATGAGAATCAAAGTGCTGGAAATGTTGAGCGTTCATTACGGTGACAGTTTTAAATGGGTTTTTAACAACTTTTGCCAGATTTATGAGCATTAAATGGCTTTGATAACGCTGATTGAAGACGCTCACTGGAAATTGAGGGTAATTCATGCCTCTCTCTCAAACGATTGCCTCCTTTTGCTTCAGCTTCCCCCACACTTTCATTACTCTGCCGTTTCTCATTTAAGCGATTATTAACGCACATAAATTGCCATTAGCTGCAGCTACAAAATAAGTTTTTGGCGGAGTTCATTAAAGTGCAGTGCGTTAGACAGGAACAGGGAACAGGAGCAGGAAACAGTAACAGGGAACAGGGAAAGCGATGTGGTGCAAGAGGTGGGTGCGGGTGAAGGGGGCGCTGCCTTTTAATTGCTGCTGCAAGCGTTGCTGCAACTTTACCGTGCCACAACACGCAGATTCCAAACAGCCAAACAATGTGCACAAAATGAGGCAAATAAATTTTGTAAAACTTTTTGCCACGGGCAGAGAGACGCTAATGGTGCGCATCTGGAGCACGTATTTACGTACATATGTATGTACATATGTATGTATGTAAGTGCAACACACAAACATATGTATGTACATATACATATGTATGTATAACAATCGATAACAGCCACTGTTACTGTTAGAAGCAGCACAACAATGGCGAATTTCATTGCAACAATAACTACATTTCGCAGGCCCATTAAAAACAAAAGCAAAAGCATGGCTAAAATTGCTAATGTCGTGTAAGCACGACTTGCACAGGACCTGTAAAATATTTTAAAATATTAAATAAAATATTTTCATTGCACAACAAAAAATGAATTGTCAATTAAGAGAGAATCAATTGGTGGTAAATTTGTGTGGTAAATTTAAAAAATCTTCCATAAAATGTGAAAAATTAAAAATTATTCAAATAACATAATTATAAAAGAAATATGGAAATATTGGGGTTATTCAGATATTTCTGGTATTACTTATTTACTATAAGCTCGTTTTTAATAATCATGTTATGTTTAATCTTATTATAATTCTGTTTAAAACATATTTAAAAATATTTCTTGCTGTTTTATTAACTTTAAATTAAATATTGAATAGGACATATTTATATGTATATTAATTATAGCTCAGATAATTTCCATTGCTTTACCCACATGATTAAGAACTTTATTAGTCTTTTCAATTAACGTCTTTCAATTTTTCACAAGCTTTTTTGTTAAATATTGAACTTCATTCGACCGATTCGTCTGCAAGAATCGACCCCATTTAGTAAATACAGTTAATTTGGGGCATAATGAGCATTGCAATTAGTTTTGCTTTTTCGTTTCTTGTTCTTGTTGTAATTGTTGATGTAACTTGTAACAAGTTTACCTTTAAAATTGATTTCAACGGACTTTGGAACAACTTCCGTATCCGCTTGAGTTGCCTCGTGTACTTATTAGTCAGCATTGTATAAGTTGCTCAAGTTGTGCATGTGTGTGTGTGTGTGTGTATGTACGTGAGTGAGAGTGTGTGTGTTTCAAGTTTTGCCATTTTGCCAAGTGTACATATGTGCGTGTATGTAGTTGGGTGGTTTGGTGGGTCAGTTGTGGTTGTATGCGATTTGAAATGTGTCGAATTTTTACGTTAGCTGACAGCTTTTAACTACCTCATTTAACCCCTGATATTTCATGTCAATAATCTCATCACATCCCATTGGAAATAGCAATTTCATTGAGCGGCCATTTAATTTGAAATTAATTTTTAATCAGCTACAATTGAATTAAACTGCAGATGAAACATGCATAAATGAAATTGTGTTTTTCATAGGTTTGCAAAGCTCGGTACTCCGGAGGAATTTGCGGTTTTGTATAAAATTTATATATAAATAAATTAGTAACTATGAAATATTAACTATTAAATGCATATTATGAATTATACATAATAGTTATTGCGGCAGAAGTGACAAAGAGAGAAATGTAGAGAATCTCTACTAGAGATAGAGAGAGAGTGACAAAGACAAAGACAACTTAGTTGAGAGTTATTCTGGATTTGTTGCCAATTATGAAGGTGAAACAGCAGAAACATGCCAAATGTCAAGGGATTTGGTCGAAACGCATACGAAGTCTTTAACCCAGTTTGCAACCTCTTCTTCGCTCTTACCTTTCTTTCTTTTTTGGTAGTTGCCACACCATTGTTGCCATTGTCGATTGCAGTCCCGTTGTTAGCTTGTTTGCCGCACGTAATTGTTGCCACACTTTGTTGCAGCTACGTTTGCTGTTGCGTTCTGCAGAGAAAAAAGTTATTAAAATGAAAAGGCAACATGGAAAAAGGGAAGAAGCAAAAAGAAAGCCAAAACCAAATCGATTATACCACATAGCTTAGCACTGGCCCTAGTCTTCTTAGCCTTATTCGCAGCCTTTGCCTCCCTTTTATCCGTATTCTTAGCCCCGTTTTGTAGCCGGCAGCTGCGTCCCGAACAATGCGAAAAACTTTTGCGCTCAAACTTTATCCGGCCACAATAAAAAAGTAAACTTTAAATTGACATCGAATAGCAAAACCAAAGCTGTTACGCATGCCACCATCAGAAGACAAAAACAACAACAAAAGCAACAACTACAACAACAAACAACATTCGCATTCACAACAACGAAAAGTTTTTGTGAGCCAAGTTTTTTTGGCCAAGCTTTAGAAGCACCTAAAAAATAGAGCAAGAAGAGGGCGAATAATGATAAGTTGCTGCCTCAGCTTAGCTATTTGTGTACCCTATAAAAGTAAATTCTAAAAGCAGGGTTTAATCCCTAGCAAATGCTAACAGACTTAAAGGAAACTTGTTTTCTTTTTGGTAAATCATGTAATAAGTAATGAAAACTAGAAGCAGCATAAATTGTTTACTAGACAAAAAAGTTACAGGTAATTTAGATCTGATCTATTTTCTTTTTTAAAAATATATTTTTTTTGGTATATGAGGTATTTTCACAGGTTCTATTTCTAGGGTATGTTTTACACCTTGCTACATTCCCTTTTGGCCATTTTTTCGATTAAAAGCAGCAACTGTGGCAAAAAGGCAAGCAAAGCTGCTGCAACAAATTGCGTACCACGCGGCGCATGAGTAACGAATTGTTGTTGTTGTAAATGTTGTATGTGCTGTTGCTGTCATTGTTGTTGTTGTGCTGCTGCTATCACTGTGGCATGTCTCTGACTCGCATTTGCTGCTTTTAATGTGAGTTTAACAAGTGAATTGTTAGCTGACATTTAAATTTGCCAAGCAATTTGCATTTTTTGCACCCCCAAAAGTCTGTCTATGTGTAGGTATGTGTGTCTATGTGTGTGTGTCTGTACAATTTATGCAAATAATAAGCATTTGCTGTCTCCATTACTTGCTTAGCCTCGTTCAAGTCCAAGTTTTGCCCAAGCATTTGCCAGATCCTTGCGCCTTTTCGTGTTTGAGTTGCCAGTTGGCCGTTGCCAGTTGACTGTTGACAGGTGGCAGGTGGCAGGTGGCATGTGGCAGGCAATTTCAATTGCCATTTCAACTTTAAGTTTTTCTTTAATTCCAAGTGACACTTTGTGTGCACTCAGTCGCAACAACTATTAAATATGAAAAGCCATTTTCATTGTTTGTCCCGGCGACATTTTATAGTCGAACATGAATAACAAGCAGTGCAAAAGCGAAATGGACTGAGAGAGACCCTGTACTTATTCTGTAAATTCTGTAAATTAAATAATAATTAAATAAAAATTAGACAAATATTATTTAAATAAAAAAATTTTGCAAGTTTTTAGAGCTGCAACTTTGATTACATTTCTGTTTTGTCAAACTTAGTAGACCCTTTGTACTTATTAGGTACAGGATACGTAGTTGCAGCTGAGTTGAAAAAAAGCCAGAGTGAAAGTCAAAAGGCCAATTTGCATGCGACATCAGAAAGAGCGTAAGGAGTTTGAACAGCTGCGGCAACTGATGCGGCAAGTCAACGTTTTGTGTCCCAAGCTCTGATTTGTTCAGCCAAAGAACATTTCGCATTCATTGAAACTGTCAGTCGTTGGTTCGTGGCCAGCTGCTGTCAAATGTCGCTGCCAAAGTGCAACATTTGTTGCAATTTACTTTTAACTGGCACAATGAGTGCGCACATTGTTGCAGCTATTGAAGTGGCCACATCCTTCTCCTTCTTCTCCTCTTTCTCCTTCTTTTCTTTTTAACACTGACAACAATCCCGTTTAGAATCACAAGTGACGAGGCTAAGAAGCAGCACAATGAGATATAAGCTTGAGAAAATTGACAAGCTTGCTACCATTTGTTGCAACATTAAATGAAGGCGAGACAGTAGAGAAAATGTGGTAAATTGTTGCGAATCATTTGAAATACTTCCTTCAAGTTTTAAGAATTTTTGATCAAATTTCTGTAAACTGTGGGAGAGTTAAAATTCTTTTTTTTTCGTCTTCCATTTCTCAATATTCATTATTCAAACTTATCCATCTATTGTTAAAGTTATTCGAGATGAATTAAGTTCTTATTTGCTTTTTATTTAGTTTAAGCAAACTGATGACAAATCTGACAGTTACACGGGTATCTGTTTTGTTGTTTTGTTCCAATCTGTACCGTAATTACCTGTTGAAGCTGAGCTTTTTGGCTTTTTGGCCGTTGTTCACGTGGCGTATGCGTTATATTGTCAAAAATTGCGTGAAATGAGAAAGGTTGATTGAGAGGAAGTGGCAAGTGGAGTCAACAACGTGCCACATGCCACACAGTGAGTGACAGGCGTTAACTGACACTCGGGCGCCACGTTAATGTCGTTTAGCATACTAAGGCCATAAATGGCATTTATTTGCAGCTCAACTCAGCACTGACACTCTCTGCACTCCTCTCAGTGTGTGTGACAAGTGGCAAGTGGCAAAGTGGCAACTTTGATATTGTCAAAAAGCGAGACGGACAGCCTAAAGTGGCTTTGCCGCAGTCAAACAAAATGACGCCCAAATTGAAGGAATTGAGAATGGAGTCGGCCAAAAAGCCCACAACTTTGAAACGGGGTTAAAGTGTGAACTGAGCAGACTCTAAGTGGATTTTATCAAAAGCCTTTTGTATGTGTGTGTGTGTGTGTGTGTGTGTGTGGGGCACTTATGTGTGTGTGTGCCATGTGGCAAGTGTTTGTGAATGCACGTTTATGACAAATGCCACAGATTACAGGGCACAATTAGGAATTCGTGGCGCTTTTGCTGTCCAAATGTTAAGCTAATAACTGTTATTAAAACAGTGAGGGAGAGACAGAAAGAGAGAGGGAGACTGATGGAGTGAGAAAGAAAGAGAGAGAAGTGCTCATCTGCCTTAGGAATGTATGTATGCATGCTGCTTGGTTAAAGTTAAGTCAACTTTCATTTCCATTTGAATAAGTTCACTTTGCTGGCTAATGGCTCTAGCTCTCTCTCTCTCTCTCTCCCCACTTTTATCCCGATGTATAGCAGTGTTGACAATTCAGCATATTTCCGGATAAATCTGTTCTATTTATTATATCTAATTTTATTTTATTTGTCCATTTTTTTTGTTCATGAATTTAGGTAAATAATAAATAATAATAATATTAATAACAATTATTAAATTTAAAAGCAGTCTTAAAGCGACAGTATTTTAAGTGTTTTAATTATTTTAAAATTAATTAAATCCCTGTACATTTAAATAAAGAGAATAAAATAATGGTTAAGTAATCAAAAGAGGCAAATAATCAAAAGAATTGTATAAAAATAATATGTATCATGCGCCAAAAAATTAAAAACTCAGAATCATATTACCATTAAATAGTTTCCGATTAATAATATATGTACATTAATAATGCATTTTAATTTTTCTTCATCCTTTTTACTATTTTTTGGTTGGCATCACTGATGTGTAGTCAGTTTCAAGCGTGAAAATTGCCGGGAGTGGAAAACTCCTCCCACTGTTTCCTGTTGCAAATGAAGTTGAGTGCGAGTCTCGAGTCTCTCGTGTTGTTTGTTTGTCTGAAACTTGTCACGAAAACTGTCACTGTGTGTCTCTCTCTATCTCTGGCTGTGTATGTATGTGTGTGTATGTGTAGCTGCAGGTGCTGTTAATTTTTAGGTGTGTGTTCGTAGTTTTGTTGCTGCTGCTGCCGTCGTGCAGTGTCAACAACAACAACAATAACAACCAGCACTTGATTTCATGCACAAACAACACGTAATTCATGCTCTCTCACTCATACTCTCTCCTTCTCTCTTTCTCTCTCTCTCTCTCTCTCATTTTCTGTCTCATTCTCTCGCTTGCACAGCGAGCAGCTATCTCGCTCTAGTCATTTACAGCGTATATAATTACAGTTGCTGTCTCTGTCCATTTGTTGGCAGTGCGTGTTTTGTTTCGAGTGCCATTTGTTTTAATTAAAAATTATTTAAAGCGTTTTAACAGTAAAGTGCCTTTGCACAATTGAGTGGAGAGAGGGAGACACAAACATAAAAAGAGACAGCTGATGTTGGAGTAATGGACAGAGATGAATTACTTTAAAACTGCGTGAAAACTCAATGCAAATAAAAAAGAATACAAAATATACAATGTAAAGTGAAGTAAAATAAAGTAAACAATAAATATGAATGTGAGCTTGTACTATAGTATATACTCTTATATATATATATGTATAAATGACATTTACTCGCCATATTTAAATATGACCAACATAAACAAAGAAATGAAAACCAAATAAAATAAAGTTCCTTGTATCCATTGTGCTTTGAAGTGTGAGTAATCAAATGGGCAACTCGTATATTCAAAAACTGTACAAATATTTACATGTTTTTTGCTGTCGATTCTGGTTATGTTATGTGTCTGTCATTTACTAGTGCAACTATAAAACAGAAAGAAACGAGGAGAGTTTACAGACTATGACAACATGTTTGTGAATACAAAATCAAGTTGACAATTGTTCAAATTGAACAATTCTAATCTAATTGGAGTTGCCTGCAAATTGCACATTTAGACTATTTATTTGAGAACTAGTTTTGTTTGTTAAATCTATCATCATCTTTGAGCTTTTGAAGGGTATTACAACTGCGGCGTGTTATGTTCGCCTTGAATGCTTTATTTTTGTGATTGTGTTGTGGTTTTTGTGCAGCTGATTTGTTTGCCAAAAATCGTTTTTATTTTGCGGTACACACACATACACCGACACGCACACATGCATACTCATAGCCACAACAGACACTTAACAACGGGTCGCAAGCTTATACTCTGTTTGTGCCCCTCACACAAATGAGAAACAGCAACGTGGCAACCATAAAGCTCAACCACTCACACACACACACACACACACCCACTCATACACATGTTGTACATTCTCATGTTTGTACAATAAAATTTCAACAATATACGCGACAGGGTCTTTGTACTTGAGTAAATTGGATCTGTGCAGCGGGGCACAAGCTGATGTAGGGAAAGAGGGGACAGAGCGAGTAAAAGAGACTGTGAAGGAGAGAGACAGATAGAAGAGTGTACAAGGTGAAGCTAACAAATAAATATTTGGCTTAAAGCAAATTTAAAGCAACGCCCACAGCTTGCAACGAAGCAGAGCAAGAAATGTAGACAGCTTTCTACTTTATACTTTCTCCCCTCGACCGTTAACCTGCTCCGCTCCCAGATTATAGCCCCCCTGGTCCCTGGTCCCGATCCCGGCCTCTGACTTCTCTTGACTTGCCCAAGCAGCGTTTTAGGTATTCATGTGTAATCCATTTCGAAATTTGCATGTTTAATGCGCTGTGAGGAATTCTCTTATTTCTCTAGAATTTACTTTTTTTTAATTTTTGTTTGTTTTGTTTTTTTTTTTTTGGTTGATTTAAGCAAAGTCTGGCAAATTTAGAGCAACCCTGACATTTTCGTTGACTTCACAATGTGCAATCTACCCTGCACGCATTGCAATTAAACAGACTGATTGACTTGGGTAGCTGTTTGTAACAGGAAAGAAAATATTTATTAACCTTTTACATTTTTTATTTATTTCACAAATATTAAATATAATAATTATAAGTTCGAAATTAAATTACAAAAACTTAACTTATTAAGATGTAAAAAATCTTGCAAAATATGATGAAAATGAAACGATTTTATTTTCTAGAGCATTAAGTTCGTTTTAGTAGAAAAAATTTGAAAGAATAAAACCAAACTTAAATTAACAAATAAATTAAATTTTCTATAACTTTAATCTGTAAGCTAAGAAGATATAAAAAATCTAGCAAAATATGATGAAAATTAAACGATTTTAGTTTCAAAAAATTTGAATTACTTGGTAAAAATGCATCTTAAATTTTTCTTTGATTTAGATCTTTAGATATTCTTATTTTCCATAGTATTAAATCTTCGTCAAACGACAAATTTATCAATTCCTTTTCGTGTTATTTTTATACACATATACTTTATTTATTTTGGAGAAGCATTGCACAATCGTAGAGACACGTATTGTGGGTTATAAATAGTAAACAGCTGCGCGATTCGGAGTGTCAGCTGAGGCCATTGTATAAAATGTGAATAGGAATGATTTGCATTCAATAAAAATGTACACACATACAGTTCTGTTGTTATAAAAATATGAACTTTAAGTCATTGTCTTTGGCCCCTATATAAGTCGAGATGGTAGTCACATAGTTGAGAATCAGAAATTCAACAAGATGAAAGCTTATTTCTTGGCTGCTTTGGTAATATTCTCCCTGCTCGCTGTTTGCCATGGAGAGGACACCAAACGGAGTCACAGCGTCACGTGGGGAGCACGTCAGTTCCGGGACACACATCTGGAGAGGGTTATCATTAATGAAAAGTCCAAATTTTTGCGTGTGGTGACTCGAAATTATACTTTTAAACAGCAGGTGCGTTGCCCCCCAAATTAATGTCTTAATTCCGTTTATTAATTTGAGAAATTCTAGTCTGTCTATCGTAAAATCACTCAGATTGTGGTTACGGATCAGAACAAGGACGGCAAGGGGGGCTATGCACATCTGAAGGAGGGCGGACCAGGGGCAACATTTGCACATATTCATTTCAAGAGTCAACGCAACAATGGTTTAAGTTTCATGGTCGACATATATGGTCTTTAAATGTTGTTAATTAACAACGCTTATATAATACCTTTTTTAATTACAATTTACTTAACATCTATACGCATTTGTTTGTGTGTGTTTGTGTGTGTCTTTGTATCATTTTAATCAGCATAATAAGCAGATTATTCCCTGCAGATTTACGCCTATCTCTCACTCTCTCTCTTGTCTATCTCTCGCTCTCTCTCTCTGTGCTTATTTGCATAGATTGCGCATTGCTCTTGCACATTTTGTTTCTTTATTTGCTGGCATTCAATATTTATAATTCACAAACAGGCAGCAAACTTTATTTAGTCGCATGTTTTATAAACAACGCAAAAACTGTTGGCACAATTGGTGGGGAGAGAGGGGGAGATGGTCGAGTGAACATTATATTCACATTAAATGCTTTGTTAGCGACTCATCTATTTGTCTCTGGCCGTCCGCGTAATTATCGTATTTTCATTTAATTTCTAGTTAAATAAGCGTACACATAAATCATTTACGAATTATGAAATTGCTTTCAATTATTGAATTATTTTTCTATTTTTGGTATGCATTCGTGTGAGACAAGAGCATATTGAATGCAATTTTCTATTCATAGGAATGCAGTTGAGAAAAGAGCATATTGAATACAATTTTCTATTGATTCGAATGCAGTATAAAAAGAGTCGCGCATAATTTAATATTTAAGGTAAATTAAGAAATAAATCTAGATATCTTTATTGAAACCGCTTCCAACAATTTCCTGTTTTTTCTCTAAAGTTTCAATTCCATTATAATAAAATGTACTTAATTTAAATTATCGATATGGTTATCGATCTGTGGAGAATACCACAATTCTGTTGTGCTTTAAAATGCATCAAACCTTTGAATTTTGTGCATGCAACACTGCAATTCAGAATTTCAGGTCACTTGAAGGCCAGGCATAAAGGTCACTGAGCATTTCCAGTTAAGAGACAAGGCCAGGAATATGTAGACACAGTTAGCCGATACAGTTGGCAGCTACAGTTACCAGATACAGCTGTACAGCTACCAATTTACGCAAATAGAAGCTGCAGCTGTTTTAATGCCTTTGACTTTTGCTCCTTGCCTTAATTAATCATTTAAATAGTACAGAGTACTCGTATGTGCTCGTTGGCAGCTCAAAAGCAGTTGCCATTTCATTAAGCACAGAGAGTGAGTGGGGGAGGGGTAGAGGGAGAAGTAGTAAGAGAAAGAGAGTTGAATGAATGGATACAGAGGCATAATTAAGGCATACATTAAATTAAACGATGCAGCCGCAATTTGGTCGTGCAAATGGGAAATTATTAGCACGAGCTTCAAAGAAGGCTCTTTGGCATTTACCAAATGTCAGGCACTTAACCTCCTTATCCGAGTGGGTCTCTCCTTCCCCTCACTCCCTTCTTTCACGCCTTCTCTAAAACTCAAACAAATCCAATCAATGTAACACACAGTCGCCTTCTATGTGTGCGTGTGCTTAGTCATATGCAAATAAGTGTTGGATATAAAATTTAATGTATTGCCTGCTCCGAGTTTTACTTCTATCTCGCTCTCATTGCTTGTCTTCTCTCTCTCACACTCGGTGCTTGTTGTCAACATCAGACATTGAGGCTTGCGTGGCCCATCAATCGCTCAGAATTAAGATTTTTATTACCAACCCTCGCATATTACGTATACGTAATATTACACTTAGCACATTGCGTATACGCCAAGAGTGCTGAGTGTCTGAGTGCCAAAGAAGAATGTTTGCCAACGGAACATTTAAATGCAAATGCATTTACGCAAATCCCCAAAATTGTTGGCCGCATTAAGGCGCTGTCTGGGCCAAGTTAGCAGGCAGCCATTAACCGTTAAGTGGCAGGGCCAAAAAAAAATATATATATATATGCTGGCAATAAAGCGTAAATGGTTGCAGTTAACTGCAGCTGAAGCAACAGTGCAGCACTAGACTTAGATATTTTTATTGGCACTTTGTCCTTGCAACACACAAACTGACTTAGAGAGAGAGAATGAGAGAGAGGTAGACAGAGTGAGAGTTTTTTTCATTCACATTCAAGGATAATGCAGGCAGCGAGTGTGCAAGTATTTTTATAGATTGCAACTTGCAACACACAACGCACATTTGAAGCGCTTTTTGTGCCACTTTGTGACCCCATCGTTCAATAACAACATTGTGCTTCAATGGGCAAACCCCTCCACCTTCTCTTTCCTTGCTCCGTTGCCCCCCGGCCACGCAGTTAGTTCCTGTTGTTGCTGGTATAAAGAACCATACATTATGCAGGTTGTTTGTTATCGTTCGATAGAGTGTAAATTATGGCACAGTTGCCAGCGGCATTCACATTCACGTACCTGGCTTACCTGCTTGCATGCCACACTCACACACACACGGGACACTAAATATATATATATAAAAGCATACAATATGTGTGCATTGTGACTGCGTCGACTTCAAACTTTACATATATTAATTGAGGGCAGCAGCTTGTTGGATCTAAATGGAATTTATGTAAGCATATTAATTCCAATTAAGTCGCAAACCCCTTTCTATACCACTTCCCCTGTCCCTTTTATATACATAACTGACATTTCAATATTTATTTCATTTTGCAATTGCAATGCAGAAATCCGATTAAATGTGCAAGAGCTAAAGAGCTGAAAAAGATAAAAGGATATTTGTATCTATATCTACTTTTCTGATTGCTGTTTTGCTTGTGAAATTGAAAGGAAACTTTTTCTGTGGCTTTTCCTTTGGATCCTTTGGATCAATGCAACTTGAACGGTTCTCATGCAGATTTCCATTTGACTTTGTCTCAAATGTGCACACACAAAAGATAAAAACCACACTCACACACACACACAATCTATACTGACCATGTCGACATGTTCGTGCACGCTCATGACCTCGATGCGGTTGTTCTCCTTCTCTTTCTCTCTATTTGCTCCCCTTTCTCGTTTCCCTTCAACTGTCAACGCCTCTGCTTTGGTGTCTTTGTTAAGCGCATAAAGTGTGAAAGTACAAGAAAAAGAATTTTTGTCCCGACAGCCTTTTGTTCACAGACCCTGTACTTAAAATGTACAAAGGGTATATTAAGTTCATGAAATGGAAGTATTGTTGCGTTTCAGTCCAATAATATTTAAAACATTATATGTATGAATGTTATGACCTAATTATTTCTGTAACAAAAAAAAAGTACCTGGTATATAACAGTCGAGCACACTCGGCTGCCGCATGCTTACTTGTTCATTTTTCAATTGCCATCTGCCATATTTGTGGCAATTGTTTCTTGGCATCAGTGGCAATTGTTGCAGCTGTCGAGGCGACAACAAACGTACTCCAAATTTCCGGCTTAGCTTTGACTCGCTTCGGATTGAAGGAGAAGCAAGGAAGAGCTTTAGCTACAATTATTATGCTCCCGGCTGCCTTATCAGTCGTTACTTGAAGTTGAACGAGTTTAAATTGTAAGTGCTGAATGCTGAAAAGGGAGGCATGAATTCAGGGAGGAAACCTGTCAGCTTGTTATGTGCATTCGCTCGTTGCACATTGTTGGATTCAGGATTATCAGCTGCAACTCCTTCTACCTCAGTTTAAGAAATTGCCCACAGCTGTTTCTATGTCATTCAAATGGTGTATCAAGTTGTTTCGTATTATTTTTCACTCGAAAATGTATTAATGACCTCCTTATCAATTCAAAACGCAAAAGTTTGCGCAAGAACCAGTTTAAAATTCCATCAAAATGCAATTGGAACTTTAAATCGTTTTGTGGAGTGACACGTTTGAACCTTATGTCAATTTATATTGTAAGTGCCACATGCAATGAATGAACATAGTACAATGCATTGATATTTAAATAGCATTTATTCAGAATTTAGCTGAAAGCATACTCAAAGCATAACACAAAAAGATTCAAGGTTGCTAATTGGACTTACTACGCTGCTTTGGTCGAATGTAGGTCTTTATGTAAAAATTACCAAACATGTACATCATGACAACGGCCTGGACGATCTGCAGCCATAGAAGAATGCTTGGAAAGCCGCAGTCTTTCGAGAACAGCAATACGTAGAAGGCATAACAGAAAATAATAACAAACTGAGTGAGTTGTGAGATCGTTATGTACTTTTTCCACCAGATGCTGGTCTTGATTCCCGGATATAATGCCGATAGGAAGTAATAGAAGTACATCACGGTGTGCACAAGGGAGTTGACCACGCCAAGTACATTGAAATGTCCTCCAGTTCCATAGAATCGCATTACCAAATAGCATCCCAGAACCATCATTATATGATGATAAACGTGTAGGAAACTTATTTGTTTGTAACTCTTGCGCAGCACAAAGAACACGGTATCGAAGAGATCGAGAATCTTATTGATGAAATATGCATAGTGCATATATCGTTCTAAATTCTTTCTCTCATGACCAAATGGAAAGTTCTCCATGCATTGGAAATTGCAAATTTGAACGATAAAGATGTAATAAAATATCTAAAAGTAAAAAAAAAATGATTACGCAATTAATTTCATAGTGAAAATGTATTTATACATTACAATTGCAAAATAGATTCCATTGTATGCAATCTGCCCAAGATTGTAGACATATAATACTTTTCTCAAGTCGTAGGGCTCACGATTTGCCATAAAAGTCTTGCCAAATTTGAGGACGAACAAAGAATAACTGATGAGTATTAGAAAAACTGGCCAAGGCGAGTTTGTCAACGGCATCTGATTAGGATCTGCAAAAATACCATAGATGATGAATTTCTATGTAGGAGTTTTGCGGTCAACTTTTTACCCGGGGGTGGAATATCGAATATCCCGAACATGGCTGAGCCTTAAGTTTGGAGACCGCGTCTTCTTATGCCGAAAGTAAATTTGCGAATGAATGCGACTGTTAAACTGTTGCACAATCCAGCCAATTTCTAGAAATTTAAATATTTTTTGAATTGATTTTTTTTCGTTTCTGTTTTGTTTCTGTTTCTGTTTGCCTAGATAATTGAATGTAAAAAGAAGACTAAAAAATAGGTGAGAATTTAGAGTATATATTTTAATTACGTAATTGCTGAAAGCAATTAGTGAAGGCTCTTTTAAAATGTATCTTATATAGAATTAAAGGAAGTCCAATATATATGGAGCACTTTATGACAGCCAGCTAAAGTATAAATTCCAAATAATCGCATTCAAATTTTGTACTTTGGTTAACCATGAAAACAGTTCATTATATGTATATTTTGAATTCAAATTTATTTAGTAGCTAGTTAACCTAGTCTAACCCTGTTTCCTACGCTGAATTGGTCGTATATACGTCTTGATATAGAAATTGCTAAACATATACATCATAAGCACGGCCTGAAGAATGTGCAGCAAGAGAAGACTGCTCGGAAAGTCACAGTCCTTGGCGAATAACAATACATAGGAAGCGTGTGAGAATATGATAACAAATTGAATAAGCTGAATCAGAGTTATGTACTTCTTCCACCAGATACTGGCTTTGATACCGGGATATTTTGCAGAAAGGAAGTAATAAAAGTACATCACAGTGTGCACAAAGGAGTTGATCATTCCCACGGAGTTGTTGTGCCCTCCAGTTCCGTAGAATCGCATTATCAGATGACAGACAAGGACCATCATCACATGGTGATAGACATGAAGGAAACTGATTTGTTTATAACTCTTGCGTAGAACGAAGAACACGGTGTCCAAAAGATCAATGATCTTGTTGATGAAATACGCATAGTGTACATATTTTTCCAGATTCTTTCTTTCGTGGCCTTCAGGAAAAGTCACCATGCAGTTCAGATCGCAAATTTGTACGATTATCAGATAATAAAAGGTCTGAAAAATATTCAAAAGTTGTCAAAGAGTTCTATTTATATTTCAAGTTGACTTACAATTCCAAAGAATATTCCATTGTATGCCACTTGTCCCAGATTGTATGCTCTCAAAACTCCTCTTAGATTGTAGGGCTGTCGATTCCTCATAAATATTTTGCCAAGTTTCAGAACGAATATTAAGTATACAGTTAGTATCGTTAATACTGGCCAGGATTCATTTATCATTGGCAACTGATTGGAATCTGTAGAAAATGCTTTTGAATTAGATAGATATTAAAAGAAAGTATTGAAAATATATCGTACCTGATGAAGGAGTGTCAAATATTGCGAGCATTTTGTGCGTTGTTTATCAATCCAATGGATTCGACGACTGCAGTCCAAATGGCAAGTTGTAATCAATATGTAATTAGAATTTGCACTCGTTTTTGAAGTCTCTTTCAGCTACTCATTTGGTTAAACGTGAACACGTGAACACTTGAGTTACATTTCGAATAAGTAATAGAAGGACAGAACTTAAGCTTTGACGTAGAGAATAAAAATAACAGAATTGCTTTAATTAAGGCAACTGGAAATTATGTAATGTAGAATGTTAAAAGACTGCAAGACTCAAAAAAGTGTTGAGACGGTTAGGTCTTAAAACCACAAAAGAGATATTTGATAATTCAATTCATTTTGGTCTTATTGCAAATTGTTCAAAGTCTGCAAAGTCTGCAGAGGGTCACAATAAGTCACGTACTTTATGTCGAATGTCAACCAGGAATTTGTGGATTGAATAAAACATAAAATTAAACTTGTATTTGCATTGAGACTATGATTTGAAGGCTACACAAATTATCCAAAGTGAGACTGCTCAACTAGCGAATACTCGGTAAGCTTAAATCAAAGCACAAATATTGTGTATTCTTTTCAAATGTCGCTACAATCAAACTTAAATAGTATTTAATTATATTTTATTTCTTAATTTAATATTCCAACATTTAAAAAATAATTCTTTAAATTTTTATTTCCCGAGCTGAAAGGTTATCCAATGTAATGACTGAGTATTTCTTCGATTTCTTGATGTTTATTGTATTTTCTGATGCTTGGAATTGCGATTACAATATGCTTTAAAATAAAAATTACCAAACATAACAATCATAGCCACGGCTTGGAAAACCTGCATGAATTGCATAAAAATTGGAAATTTACACGCGGAATTGAATAATAAAACATGCAATGCCTGCAAAAGCAACAGAATAAACTGCAACATTTGTAGTTTGGTTATATACTTTTTCCACCACAGATTGCCCTTTAGTTCCGGATACATGGCCGAGATGCAATAGTAGAAGTACATGATACTATGAATGAAACTGTTAAACAATCCCATTGTACCATATTGTCCACCAAATCCGTAGAAGCGGATAACCCAATAGCAGGTGTAAACCATCATCACATGATGATAGACATGAAGTACGGTAATTTGCTTGTAGCTCTTGCGCAGCACGAAGAAGACGGTATCCAAGAGATCTAATATCTTGTTAACAAAGTAGGCATAGGATATCCAGCGTTCCATATTTTTCTCGGGATGATCAAGCTTTAGGGTTTCCATGCAACGAATGTTGTACGTCCGTGCGATGCACATATAGTAGACTATAATAGTAAATAGAAAGTTGACTCTCTAATCCGGTTTCGAATGGATATAATACTTACATATAAAGGAAAACATTAGGGCGTTGTAGATCACCTGACACAGATTATAGACAATCATCAACAGTTTTATATTGTACGGCTTACGATGTTCCATCAACTTTTTACCAAATTTCAGGACAAAAAGTAGATAGATTAAGAGTATGAATGTGGTATGCCAAGCAGATCCCAGAAGTGGAAACTTTTTTGCTTCAGGATCTGCAAAGAATTAAATGTATATGTATATGAAAAAACTTACAGCAAAGGCCTGTAGGTTAATTTACCTGCTGCAGGGCGATCAAACACAGCAATTAATTTTAACAACATTTCGAAACAAAACAACGTCCGGTTCTGTGTACGACAAAATTTGAGTGCGGAAACTATTTCAAATTTGGCACCACTATAGTTCCTAATTGTAATTGGTAATTAAATTCGTTTGTCGAAAATAAAACTAATTTCTTGTTTTAATTATGATTCCCACTGGAGTCTTTAGCTTTGAAGGCTCAATTGCAAATTTAGCTAATTGTTGGATTTGTTTTTAATGAACTTTGTTTCAATTTTTATTCCACTTTGACGAGTAGCCCAAGTCGAATTTGGGGTATTGCTTAAATACATAATAGTCTCAATAGCAATTGTGTGAATTTAATTGCATAACTAAGTCAGCGAAATAAATAAGTACTTTTTCAAGGGTAACATTATATACAGCTTGGTACATACTATATAAAACATTGCTTATGCTTAGAAAAAAAGTGATTAATTTTTATACAATTTATTTTTATTTCATATATTTATAGAAGCACATTTTGGGGTATTGTTATTGTTGTTTTTGAAGTTTTTGAGGCTTAGGCCGAATATATGCATGATAATAAAAATTACTAAACATTACAATCATCGTTGTAGCCTGAAGAATTTGAATGTATTGCAGGAAGAGGGGAAATTTGCAAGTTGGGTTGAATGCAAGTACATGAAGTGCTTGAAGAAGCAACAGAATGAACTGTAACATTTGTAGTTTAGTTATATACTTCTTCCACCATAGGTTGCCCTTAAGTTCCGGATACATGGCCGAGATGCAATAATAGGAGTACATGACGGCATGAATAAAAGTGTTAAATAATCCCATCGTAGCATATTGTCCACCGAAGCCGTAGAATCGAATTGTCGAGTACGTGGCAACAACCATCAGTACATGATGGTAGACGTGAAGAACGGTAATTTGCTTGTAGCTCTTGCGGAGAACGTAGAAGACAGTGTCGAGAAGATCGATAATCTTGTTGACATAAAATCCAAATGTTAGCCAGCGTTCTACATACTTCAAGGGATGATCAAGGGGAAGAAAGTCGATGCAGCGTCTGTCATAAGCCGGATTGATGATCATATAATAAACGGCCTGTAAAATAAAATACCATTTAGTTTACATATTCTGTAACATTTTGGGAATTCAAAACTTACAAACCCAAAAAGAATCGAATTGTAGATAACTTGAAAGATATTATAGGCGATTAAGACGTTCCTAAGATTGTATGGCTTGCGATTCTCCATAAAACTTTTGCCAAGTTTCAGAACGAATAATAAGTATCCTATAGTAATAGCAGTGATGGGCCATGGCGAGTCACAAATTGGAAAATAACGTCTATAGGGATCTGCTTAGAGACAATTGTTGGAGTTTAGTTTCACTCATAATCGAAATCCTTTGGATAATGTGATTTACCTGGCTCAGCTGGTAATTCAAAGAATGAAGTCACTGTTGAGTTCATTTTATTGACTAAGATCTGCACTTAGAGGCAATAGAATTACGACTGCGAAATCCGTTGCGTTCTGTCCACTAAGTATTCGATTGTTGCTTAAAATTATGCAGTTCAATTATTTAAATATGTTGATGATTAGCTTAAAGTCAGGGGTGCCCAAAGCCAGCATACGAAAGAGTTCGCACCAATACAAAGAAAGGAAATGCAAACTTGAAGAAAAGGCAACAACAAAATCACATTGAAATTGTTGTTGCTCACTTCTCTTGCGATTGCCAATCAAAGAAGAGAACAAAACCGGTTTTGGTTCTACGCATTGCACACACACGAAAATGTTTGCATGTGTTGGCATTTTGTATGCTCAACGCCGCACAGTGGGGCCATTGCTCATTTTACTCTGCAAAAATCATAACTATTGAATCAAATGAGATAATCGAATAATTCAAATGACATATAATAGATAACTTTTCAAGCTATGAAATAAATGTTTAAGAAAAGTGCCACGCCCCCCAAGATACTTACTTAGGGGCTTTCATGTATACGATATTTTGTTTCCTATGCTTTGAGGAATTACAAAAACAATTGAGGCCGAAAATCAATGGAATGAGCAAAAGCTGAGCACCCCCGGCTCAAAGTCACATGCAGAAATTTGTTCGTTCTTATGAGGACCGCATTTAATAAGTATGTACGACAGAGTAAGCGACAGTGAGAAGCAGAGCTTATGAATACATATGTATGTGCATTTATGTAAATGTAAGTTCAAAATGCACATAGATGTTTTACAAATCGCACACACTTAATCAATGCACCACAAAAGAACATTTCAAAAACCAGGGAATCAAACCGAAACAAGAATCGGTCACAGTTTTTGTTCCGGTTCGTCCCAAAAGAACTCTTTGGATTAAAGGTTCTATTTCGGCTTTTCATTTTTGGTTCTGGTATCAGTACCGGTACTAACCTATACAAAAATACAATCTAAACTTTTTTTAAATGTTTTAAACAACTATATATTTTAGCAGAAATGTACACATTTAGTTTGTCGAGGTAAGCCTAACTTTAATGTTAAGTAACTTTTTAATTTAAAGCAAAATTTTATACATTCATATGTTACAGCGAACAACATATCATTTTTTTTTTTAAAGTGTAAACGGTTAACGGTTCCGCTACCGTTTCCGGGATGACTCCCTTCCTAATTTCATTGATAAACTCATCTCATCTTCTTTGAGATGGTAAGTTAAGCGTTTAAACTAAAAAATAATGGAAAATAAGGATAACAAGAACGTAAGATACCCATTACTCAATTTAAATGTATCTATTAATTTTAAACACCATCGGTACAAAACATACTGCATACATTTACGCTTCGTTTCTCCTAAAAACGTGAAACAGCCAAACCTACCGTTATATTTAATCGATATTGATCCCACTTATCATGATGACTGGTAACAATAAATGTTTGCGATTTTCAAGCATATTGATATAAATATTGATATATCAAAATTAAGTAAACTACTTAAAATTTAAATTAGGACACAACAAATGGATTTATATTTGTCAACCTAATATTTTTTATTGTATTCAGATTTTTTAAGAGTTAACTATTGGACACCTAATTTTAATGCACTCTCACTCTTTTTTAGGCTTAGATTTTAAATATGCATGGTAATAAAAATTACTAAACATTACAATCATCGTTGTACCCTGAAAAACTTGAAAGTATTGCAGAAAGAGGGGAAATTTGCAAGTTGGGTTGAATGCAAGTACATAAAATGCTTGAAGAAGCAACAGAATGAACTGTAACATTTGTAGTTTAGTTATATACTTCTTCCACCATAGGTTGCCCTTCAGTTCCGGATTCAGTGCCGATATGAGATAGTAGAAGTACATGACGGCATGGACAAAAGTGTTTAAGAATCCAACCGTCATCCACTGTCCACCGAAGCCATAAAGTTGAACACCCCAGTACATCAGATACGTCATCATGACATGATGATAGACGTGAAGAACGGTAATTTGCTTGTAGCTCTTGCGGAGAACGAAGAAGACAGTGTCGAGTAGATCGACTATCTTGTTGATATAATATGCATATACTAGCCAGCGTTCTATCTGCTTATCGGGATGATCGAGGGAAAGCTGTATCATGCAGCTTGTGTCATACACTGGTCTAATGAATAGATAATAAAAGCCCTGTAAAATATAAAACATTTAGTTTACTTGAGCCAAAGCGTGTTGAGATGTTTGAACTTACAAATCCAAATAGAATCGCATTGTACAGCACTTGAAAGATATTATAGGCGATTATGACGTTCTTAACATTGTAGGGCTCCCGATGCTGCATTAAAGTTTTGCCCAGTTTTAGAATAAATAATAGATATCCTGTGGTTATCGCAGTGATGGGCCATGGCGAATCCAAAAGTAGAAACTGATGTATTCCGGGATCTATTTAAATATAATTGTTGGAAATTTGTATCATATAAAACCGAAATCCTTTTGATAATGCGTTTTACCTGGTTGAGCTGGGAATTCAAAGAATGAAGTCAACGTTGAGTTCATTTTGTTGTCTAAGGTCTGGATGCGGTACCAGAATACATGCGAATGGGAAATGCAATTCGATTTGAGCACAAAGAAAGCTCAAATGTTGCTTAGAACTGACGCAATTAAAATATTTTAATATGTTGATCATTCGCTTAGAGTTAATTTAATTTTGTATTTCTCAATTACTCTATATAAATGTCTGACTTTTGTACTTTTTTACAGTTGACCTTGGCAGTTGCCGAACATGAGGTGCGAATGTGGCAACAACAGAAGCCTTCAACGCGTCTCGGTGTTGGTGTTGATTGCGACACCATGTGGCAAGCACTTGGCATAAAGTGACCTCGTTTATGATCAAACCACAGCCACAAATCTAATTACAAAGCAACAATAAAGCTGCTGTGGCCTTTACTCCTGATGATGATGATGATGATGATGATGATGAGCTTCCCTTATGTTAATCTTTTGTTTGGGGCAAGCGGAAATGAGCAAAGCTTTTGTTTGTGCCTCTGGCGTTAACCAAATTGAATTTGAGTTCGAGTTGCTTGAAAAATTAAAGTTTTGTGTGCCACACAACAAGCAAAATAAGTAAAAGAAAAACTGAAAGTGCAACTGCAGCTGCTCGAAATTTAATTAAGCGCACAAAAGTGCAGATTCTCGTTGCCATAAATCAGCTGCAACTGCAACTGCAACCCGTTTGCCTTTTATTCGAGCCGAGTTTTAATACAAAAAGAATATATAGAGCGACGACCCCTAGACGAGAAGGAGGAGGAGAAGGAGAAGTAGGCCGAGGGGCAGAAGAGTTGCTGAGGCTGGTCGAGAACGTGACCAATTAGTTGCCGCCTGCAACAGCCAGCGGTAATAATTTTGGCTCCATTGAACGTCAGTCGGCTGCCACACTGATGACTGCTGCCAAGAGACGTGCGGCAAGCGGCAGCAGCAGTAGCAATAGCAGCAGCAGCAACAACAGCAACAGCCACGAGCAACAGCCATTGCAGCAGCAGCAACATCAACAGCATCATCATCAGCAGCAACAGCAACAACACCATTCACATCATCATCATCATCAGGATGGGCATCGGGAGGCACACGAATATCAACATCTGCTGCAGCATCAACACCAGCAACACCCGCACCACCATCCACAGCAATACCACCAGAGACAGCAGCAACATACGCCTCAACAGCAACAACAACAACAATATCAACAACAACAATATCAACAACATCAACATCAACTTCAGACATCTGCATCAGCAACGGCGACGCTGCGCGATTGTTCTGTCAAATTGCCGCTGGACATCCTGTGAGTATACCGTTAAGCCAGCGACTATTAAGAGCTTGGAATTGGCCTGAAGTTCGGGTTTGTCTCCCCCACAGACTAGGGTCATTTTCCCCTGAGGTAACTGCTGCTTTTCCCACACTCAAGCGCCTTTTCAGCTTGTTATTGAGTATACCCTGGGCTGTAGTTAAGAGCGGGTATGCCGAAAATATTTATTTACTTATTTAAGAACATAACAATAATAATATTTAATAAATTTATATTTAATAATAATATTAAATAAATAACAATAATAATAAATAAGTAATAGTTTAACAGTTTTAGGTTTTCTTGTTTAAAAATAAAAGTAATAATAAAGAACCTCTCTCTCGTCGGCTTCATAGCTACAAGCATAATTACTATTGAAAAAATATAAAATAAAAAAAAAAATTTTTAAATTATTACAAAAAAATACATAACTAAGTGTCGCTATAAAAAGATTTTTTCGTTATATTTTTTTGGTTAACCTTCTTCTACTTTTTGTTGAAATAATATTAATTAAAAAATGTTTTTTAAAGTACTTCTAATTTAACAATTTATTTAAATAAAATATTCGTTTTATTAAGTATTTTTTTCTTGTGCATATAAAGTACTTATTTTTTTATTTCCTTCAACAAGCAACAGAAGTGAAGATTAACTTAATAAAAATAATGATAATAAATACTTATTATATTGATTATTGCATGCATTGTTTAGCGTTCTACCAAAATCTGCAGGGTATTCACTAGCACATATAGTAAAAGCTTGCACAAGACTTGACGCAATATGCGCTGATGTTTTAATAAAATTTACATTTGAACGACTCAAATGAAATTTGTATGCATTTGAATGTCTGGACAATGTTGCGACTTTTGTGTTATACTGCATATTGCTCGTTGAACACGCTTCAATTAACTTGATGGATTATTGAGTACTCGTACAATTCAATGCATTACGTGACACATTTGATGTCATTAAATATTTCATTTAAAATCAAATCAAATTTGTGAAGGCAATTTGTGTCTGGATTTAAAATTTAAAAATGATTTCCTTATTAAATTCATCTGCAACATAAATTCATATGACACAGTATTTACTATATGTAAAGTGCGCTATTTATTTTAGCAATTTGAGTATTTCTTAAGCATATTTTATTATTATCCCAGAGTTCTTAGCATTAATTTAAAAGCTCTTCAAATGATTTTTAGCTCTGAGTGAGATTAATGTGGCAAGTAGCAAGTTGCAATTGTCGAGCAGTGAGCAGTGAACAGTGAGCGTGTAAATGCCATTTGAGAGGTTGGCTTAAGCTTTTAAGCTGCTTCCAGCTGGCCCATTAGTTGTAGAATGCTTTAAAACAAAGTCAACTTGGCCAGGATTTAAGCCAGCTTAAGCTGGTTGCCGGCGGGCAGCTTTAGCGCAACAAAAATGAAAGGGTCTGAGTACAGTTACCTGGTCGGGCTGTCAGCTTGAATGCGTGACAGCAACAACTATACTGCTCTGTAAAAACAACAACAAGAATGGGAAAACACAGTCAAAGGGAACATTGCGTTTATGCAGATGCCAAGTCAAGTGGCAGCCGCCTCCTGTGGGCCACGAAACGAGGCCAGTATAGGGCTGAAATGCAGCTGCAAATAGAAAACTTAAAGCAAGCTACACACACACGCAGACAGAGAGAAAGAGACAGAGAGACAGAGAGTAAGGAAGAGAGAGGGGAAGAGAGACGTGTGAAGTGACTCTACACTGTGCTCAGTGTCGTTACTTTTAACGAGGTGTCGCATGCGAAAGTCGGCCAGGCCAACAGGATGGAACGTTGCCAGTGCTGCCAACTGCCTGTTGCAGCTCTCTCCACCTCCGCCCTGCTTCACCTTTTCCTCCTCCCTCTGCAATCTTCCTGTCTATGAAAATGCACTTAGCCGCCGGCTGCCTTAGCTTCCTTCAACTGCTGTTGCGGCATTCTCTGCAAATGAAGTCATCCATTAGACGACGACGACGACGACGAAAAAGAAAAAGACGACGACGATTATTACGTATACGCCGCCTGTGCCGCTGTTCAACTCATAATGCGGACCGTGTTTGTTGTTGCGGTTTAAGAGGAAACGTTTATAATGGAATTCGTTTAAGCGCTGACAAGGCACAGCCTGTTGGCAGCATAGAACTAAGAGGAGGAGTTTGCGAAAACGAAAGGGAAAGGGAATGGGCCAATTTTCTGACCCCGGTCAGGTGTCGCCGCGCTAATTTTGCAACAGTTTTGGCTCGTCGTGAGTCACGGCTTCAAGTTGCCCAAGTTGTCGTTTGGGCCTTCACTTTAATTACTCAACGGCAGTCGAAACGGCAATCTAATTAGCTTGCCTCTTGCCTCCTGTTTGCCTGCTGCCTCCTGCCACATGCCACATGCCGCATGCCACTTGCGACTCGACTACTCGGCTACTAGGGCGTCTCTTGCCTGACGACGCCTATTGAATGTGGCGTCCATTAGATTAATTGAGCACAGGAAAAGTGCCAAGCAAAGGACAATCTATACTAATCTCATGACCTTTTGCTTTTCCCCTTTTGACCAGCTTTCTCTTTCTTTCTTTGTCAGTTTCTCCTATATTATTAGGGTATGGCTAACCCTGTAAAGTATATATACTTATATATATATATATCCCACGCTGATCAAATTCATTTCAAATTCTCTTTACGCCTCAGCAATTCAATAATAACCACTTGTATTTCAAGAGGTGAAAGCTCAAAATTCATTACACAGGCGTAAAGTATTTACACGGACATCAAAGTGTTTTCAAATCTTCGAAAGCTCTACCAAGCCAACAGTATTTAAGATATACGGGGGTGCCACAGATATCGCTTTCGCTTGAATTTCTCTTCAATTTCATTTCGCTGTGCCACAGGTCAAATCGCAGAATAAATTTACGCGTATTAAAATAGCGCTAAGATCGCAGGCGTTCGATGCTGCCACCTAGTCCGATTCAGATCTTCGAAGTCAGGGTCAGCGATGCCACATTTTTTAGTCAGAATTCGAAGTAAGGTATTTAAAAAAAATATATGGAACCACTTCAGTTTTCATTAAATTAAGCATTACAAAAATAGGTCTTTTGAGGTAAATCAAGTTTTACCGAAAAAAACCTTTAACTTATTGTGCAATTTGTGAAAACATTTTTCACGAAGAGCTGCCAGACTAATGACAAACAATTGCTAGAGTTGTCGAGTAATTTTCATTATTTCGCGCCAATTACTTTTAAATTTTTTTCACCTAAACAAAAGCAATCATTGCATAAATAAATTAAATTATTTTAATTAAAACTACAAAAAATAAAAAACCTATTGTACTGCAATTATAAACTTAAAAAAGTTGCTAAACAAACCCTTGGGTAATTTAATCTGAGAAGGTGTCAGCCCTTAGCAGCCTAGTTTGAAAAGGTTGGTGAAATTGCTAAAAAACATTAAATCATTCGAAGTTCTGTGGCACCTCGGAAATTTCCGTGCGGATTTGCTTTCTGCGGAATTCAATTTCGCTTGCGATTTCTGTGGCATCCCTGATAACCTTGTTTTTGATTCTGAACACTACTTTGTATCATTATTAATCATAACACTTAATCACGTCCAAATCGGATAAATGTAACGTTGGTTATGACTGCTTTAAGTTTTAAAAAACGCGAATGTCTAAATATACAGGCTATATTTTAATTTTGCAGTGGGTATTTTATAGTCTGTAGCTCTATTATGGCGATTTCACTAGCTCTCACTCTATCTTTATGTATCTCTCCCCATTTATCTTTCAGTTGGTTGCCCAAATCGGCAATGCGACCAGTGGGAGCTGATGCCTCGCACACGGACTGCATCCTTGTTGTTGGTGTCTCCCGTCCAAAGCTGGCCGTTGTCTTTCTCACGGTCATGCTGATCTCATTGTTCCTCACATTTCACGTGCTCTACGACAGCGCCGTCTACAACATTCAAGCGGCTCAGGCGGTACACGAACGTCATCGACTCTCTCTGGTCGCATCCGCCTCGGCGGCAGCGGCGGCTGCTCCGTATGCCTCGAGTTCGAATCATTTGCCCGTGTTTGTGAAACCCGTGCCCAGTTCAAATCAGCTGAGTCATCCCATGGTATTTCCCTCCAGTCGCGTGCACTTTCCCAAGACGAGTCGACGATTGCCGCAGGTAAGTAATGAAGTCGAAGTAGGAGTCGGAGTCATTCTCGCTAATTGCTGGCAATTTGCATTTGCAACGCTTCATTTCAGGCACTGATAATTGGCGTACGTAAGTGCGGAACGAGGGCGCTGCTCGAGATGCTGTATCTGCATCCGCGGATTCAGAAGGCCGGCGGGGAGGTGCACTTCTTCGACCGGGACGAGAATTACCTAAAGGGTCTCGACTGGTATCGCAGAAAGATGCCCCACTCGTTTCGCGGCCAAATTACCATCGAGAAGAGTCCCAGCTATTTTGTTTCACCCGAGGTGAGAGAACTGAACGGCTTTCGAATATGCCAGCCACCCAAACTTGGTCATTTCTGCACTCGCTTTGATGTCTAATTGGCAATTAGGCTCGTCCGTTGCACATGGCCGACCCTAATTATTAATTAACTGTCCGCATGCAGAACGAGAAGAGCACGAAGAAGAGAACCGACTGCATCGACATCTATCAAATTAAAACGAAACGTTTTTGATGCTGCCCTACACCCAACTCCCAATCCTC
Source organism: Drosophila limbata (assembly GCA_963924055.1). Taxonomy (NCBI): domain Eukaryota; kingdom Metazoa; phylum Arthropoda; class Insecta; order Diptera; family Drosophilidae; genus Drosophila; species Drosophila limbata. The sequence continues at coordinate 20,816,441 of OZ001355.1, read as the reverse complement.
ACCGCCCCCCCTCTGCCCCTACTCCTCTGTGGGCTCTCGTATTTGTATGTGTTTCTACTCTGCCAATTTCCGTCGTCCCTTTCCCATGTCCGCATCCTTTTCCATGTCCATGTCCGTGTTCGTATCCAACCAATTTTGGCAGCGGAAATGTTTGCAAATTCATTTGCCAAACGGCGTCATCTAACACACATCGCTCTCACTCTTTCTATCTGCATTCCCTGCCTCCCTCTCCATTCCAATTTTTCCCAAACTGCAGCAGTTTTATTATTGTTTATATACCCTGTATAAATAGAGAGAGTGAAATTGTTTTTTTTTTTTGTACTACAAAACATTCGATTTTTCAAGTTATAGCTGTTGTTTTTGATTTTATCTGTGATTTAGTATATTATTTAGGAATATTTACAATTTTTTATGAATTTATAAGCACTTTTTAGAACTGACTCAACTGAAATTTTCTTTAAAGTGAACCAAAAACTTAATATTTAAAACTTTTGACTCTTCAAAACTGAATTTCAAATATGTTTTTAAGACCCACAAATAATGTTCATTTACAAATTGCTAGAAAAGTTAAAATTATAATAATTATTTTGCCAAGTTTCAAGCCAAGAATTCTCTTATTCAGGTTAAATATATCTTTAAAAAATGTGAAATTCTATTATGATCAATTTTTGTTACAGGATAACTGTCAGTGAATCATGTCATATTCTTAAACATTTAAAAAAATGTGGAATTCTATTATGATCGATTTTTATTACAGGATAACTGTCAGTGAATCATGTCATATTCTTAAAAATTTTATGATGAGTTGTTTTTTTTTCTGTTTCTTTTTTTTTTATTTTATTTGTCGCCTGTTGCCCGCAGAGTGTCCCAGCTTTGTCCCTGTTGTCGCTGCTGCTGATGCAATTTGCTGGTGGAGCCGGAAGTTGCATGTGTCACTGAAATTGAAGCCTTCAGGTGGCAACTGTAGACTGTGAAATCGGGCAATTGGGAAAAGGGAAATTGAAACTGATAGCTGCATAGTAAAATAACAGTTGCGGTCTTATGCGAATATTCAATAAATCATCCAGTTTGGCTTTCAATTTGTGGCTGAACTGCCGCTGTTTGTTTGTTTGTTAAATCTTCATTAATGCCAATTTTAATATTTATTGACACTCTCTCCTCCCCTCTGTGCAGTTCTTAATGCTCGAATTAATGTATTTCATTTAAATGGTGTGCAGAATTTAATGAAACAGTTTCAGCTTTAAATTAGCCTCGTGTCCCATAAATAATGCAGGTCCCAGGTCCCAATGATGTGCTTTCGTCTCCAGCTGCCGCCAGAGGGAGGTAGAAAGAGGTGTATATATTTACTAGGCCAAGTACTTGTTGTAACTGTGTTTATTTAGCTGGCTTGCCTGGCATTGTTTAAACAAAATGCCGCCATTTTCTGGTTCATCAAGATGAAAGTTTGCCAACAGTCGCTGCCTGCACTTGTTGCACACCTAATGGGATTGGGAGGGGGGAGGGGGCCCCTTGAAATTGATTAACTTTATTTAGCTCGCCTCGTTGGCTTTGCATACCCTCTGAAAAATGACAACGAGTGGGAGGGTATATTGTCAGTCTACAACTTAAAGTCTATTTTAATTTATAGTTTTAGTTTAAATGTCAATATATAATTTACTGCATTTAGTGTATACTTAAATTATCTCTCTGTACAGGATATTTAGTTGTTCATCATTATCCACTGCCATCCACATTTTATATTATCCTGTGCCTCAATTGCACGGCTCGGCGACGACGGCCATATTTTGCGATTAACTGAAATTGTTCGCTGCACAGTGGCTGCAATGGGGCAGCAAACGAGCGGATAAAGGAGGCTAGCAGCATACTGCTGTAGCTGACTGTAAATTCATTAGCTGCTTATCTTGTGGTCATGTCATAACTTGGCATTATTCGAGGCTCGACTTGACTTAACCCCCAGTCTCGATTGTTCTTTCATCTTTCTCTTTTCTCCATCTCCCTTCTCCCTTTCATCCTTTGGCAGGTTCCGGAGCGAGTGCGTGCCATGAATGCGAGCATCAAGTTGCTGCTCATTGTCCGGGAGCCCGTGACCAGAGCCATATCGGACTATACCCAGTTGCGTAGCCATGCGGCGACTGCGATATTGCCCCTGGCTGAGAATAGTGCTCCTGGTTCGGGTTCCGGTTCGGGCTCTAGTTCGAGCTATGGAGTGGGAGCGAGGATGCCAACGCCATCGACACTTTATGCCAAGTTGCAGGCGGCTCATGGCTATGACAATGCGCTGGGCAGCGGAGCTGGAGCCAAGGAGACGGCAACGGGGAGCAAGGGAATGGAAATGGGAATGGGAACGAGACGTGCAGCCACAACAACTACCACGCCCACTCCCAGTGCCGCCCAATTGGCAGCCAAGTAAGTGAAGCCAATGCAAAGAAAACGGCAAATGAAAATTGAATAAGAAGAAAGAGTTATTTGCGGCACACCGAACATTTGATGCCCTGTAGATTTTTAAAAGTTAAAATGAAAAGTTTTAAATTTAAAAATTAAAAGAAAATTCTATTTAAATAAAAAAAAAGTAAGAATAACATAAATGATTTTTATAAAAAATTAATTTTTCGAATCTTTTTTTGATGTCAGATGATACAATAAACAGATTAACAGATTAGGATTTATAAAAATGAAAACATAGGTAAATTGTCGATGAATCGTTTCAATTGTATTTGTAATTTAATAATTAAATTGTAACCAATAAAACAATCTATGAGATTGAGTTTGTGACTAAACTGCAATACCCACTGCAAGTGCAAGAGAAGAAACCGATGAAGCTGACTTGCCACTTGCCGCCATTGCCAAAGTCAATTTATGTTTATATATTTGAATTTTGCAGGTCCTTTGAGGAGCTGGCCATATTTCCCAACGGCACTGTGAACGAGGCATATCGACCACTCAGCATCTCCATGTACCATGTGCATCTGCATCGCTGGCTGGAAGTCTTTCCGCGGGAACAGCTGCTGGTGGTGAACGGCGATCGTCTTATCGAGGATCCAGTGTCGCAGCTAAAACGCATCGAGGCATTTCTGGGTAAGCAGACAAATTAAGCTAATCTAAAAGTCTATTCAAATTGTATTTCTTTTCGCAATTTCAGGCATTGAGCATCGGGTGAGAAGCGAACATTTTTACTTTAATGAGACAAAGGGCTTCTACTGCCTGCGTTATGATAATGGAGATCGTTGTCTGCGCGAAACGAAGGGCAGGAAACATCCGCATGTGGATCCCGTTGTGGTGTCCAGACTACGCAAGTTCTTTGCCGAATATAATCAGCGCTTTTATGAGCTCGTTGGCGAGGATCTCGGCTGGCCGGAGGAGTAGTTTGAGAAACATGGACTGATGATGATGATTAATGCGCGGCAACTTCAACTGCAGCACATTTTTGCACTTTGTTTGCTGCAACATTTAATTAAGAACAAAACAAACATTCCAACTGAAAACTGAAAACTGAAAACTGCGTGCAGAACGAAGAGAAAGGATGAAAACAGCAAGTAGAAGAAGAATGGAAAAGATGGATGCAGAAGGACTCGCAGTTTCCACTCATGGCATGGCGCCATATTTCTGCCTGTCTGCCAGCAGGCTGACAGTTCAATTATGCGAACTTTGGCGCCACCATAAAAAAACCCCCCTCTAAAAACCCAATCCCCACCCAAAACCCCCTTTAAACCAACCAAATGCAGCGCAGAAAAATGAAACCGAGAAAGAAGAAAAACGAGTAAATAGCATATATGTATACAAAGCGCAGGAGGAGGCCATGAAAATCTTTGGGAAAAAAACAAAAGTAAACCGAAATGAGAAAAAAACAAAAAGCAATATCTACATGATGTACGAAGTTTGCCCATTGTCTGAGTGTGTTTGCGAGTGTGTGTGTGTGTGTTGAGAGAGCATAAAAATTAATTAAGCAACTAAATGTGATTTTATAGCATATAAGCGATACGAACATGTTGAAATTGAAATGAATGCGTCTCGAGATTAATTAATAAATGGGGCAATTAAATGTATTTACACTAAATCATCGGCTGAATTAAAAGTGTGCATAAAACAACAACTAAATGTACTTAAAAAAAAAGAAAACAGAAAATTTAAAAACTAAAATATATTATATATTATATATACATATCTAGCATATCGCATACATATCTGAGCTACTCAACCTATATATACCATATTATTAAATAAAGATTTAAATTAAATTAAATTACTGACGCTAAGCAAAAGTCACATATCAAAAGGAAAACAATTTTGAACTCAAAACATGTCATTCAAGTGTTTCTAGTTTATAAGTAACTAATTAAACATATATATAATATTATTATATGATATACAATTAAGTGTTAATTTTTTGTTAATTTTAATTAATTTTTAGCAAGAATTGCACTTGTTTAAATTTAGTTAATTTGCCTCAGTTTGTTATTAGCATACATACCAAGTCCTTAGACAAATTACTAGTTAAATGCACTGCCTAAAAATATTAAATATATATGTTTATATATATTGTGCACCACTCCTAAGTAAGTTTTTTAATAAATTTTTTAGCAAATTGTTTGTAACTGCTAGATTTAATGAATTAAGCTAAAGTAACTATGTATACATATATCAAGATCAGATTAGCTATATATATAGATATATTACTTGTACTTATACAAAGATTTCATGTACTTTTGAAACTAAAAAAAAACGGAAAATACCAAGCATATCAACTCAATGTGAGCAATTTAACTTAGGCTAATATCAAATCCCGAGATAACTAAAACTATCCGTAACTATATATATATATATAAATATGTGTGTGTGTAATACCTAATGATGACGACCCAACGTATCTTAACTTTTGTTAATTCTGTAATTGCCTTGGTTCCCATCAAAGTTCTAGTTCTTAGGGATCTTCAGCAAACTCAGAACTCAGTACTCAAGAATCTACGAGTAAATAGACCTGAAGAATGTTTAACAATCCAATGTGATTTATCACAGTCTCAACTAATGCATATCAATTTCCAACAAAAACAACAACGATGACATGGAAGGAAAACTAATCAAGCAATATTAATTCGAAATAAAAAAAGAAAAAGACTGAAGGTCCTCCGCAGAATGTTCTCTCAATGATTTACGTTTCGAATATACCAAATAATAATTACCTACAAAACAAAAAAAAAGTAATTACAAGTAATTGAAACTGAAAACCAAATCAACCAAATACACGTATAAGTAGCATGAGACAACGAACGTTTATAATTTGTTATATTTTTATACAAAATGAAACCGAATGAAACCGTTCAAGTTTGCTTTTATGTGCTGAATTTAATTGTATATAATACCTATATATATATACATTTAACTATAAACGATCTGTAGTTATTAAATTTTCTTTAACTACGCCAATTTCAATCGAAACATATCAAATACATATCAAGTGTTTAAACTCAAATAAAGAAAAAAACTCTAACGCCTCCATTGACATATTGATGTATTGTCTACTTACATTTAATGTGTATATGTATGTGTATTTTAATGCAATTCACATACATATAAACACACAACTTGCTAATCTATAATGTACCTTAATAAAACAAAGAAAAACTCTGTATTTTTCTTTAACTCTAAACTCTCTTGACTCTTATTCAAATCTTCAATGTACATGTCATATATACATATAGTACATAGCAACAAATGGTAACGATCATTCAATAACAAAATCAACAAATTGTATGAAAACAAAGAGAAAATAGAAAGCTAAAACAAAATGAAAGACAAAATCAACATTTTAAACTTTAAAACAATTTTACGCATGCAATGAATAAATGTATTAAAAAAAGTAAAGCTGTTGTTTTATTGTTGTCAATCAAGTAATTTATATTTAATTTTTTGATATTTCCTTAAGCTTTTTCAGATTTATAGATTAAAAGTGTTCTCTTTTGACGCAAAACTGACTGTCAAGGGTTAAACTTGAGTCGAAAGCGTAAAGTTAGCTTACAAATCAATTGCACAAACCCACAGCAAAGCTTTGCTGCAAAAAGCTTTTGATGAAAGCTTATGCTATGTAGAAATGACGTTATAAATTGAGCAGCTTATTTAGTCATAGTTTGCCATCACTTGGAAGCGGTTGTTCTAAGCGACGAACTACTCATTTATATTATTAAGTATATCAACAAATGATATATTATTTGGAGCACACTGTAATTTAAACAGTTTACGTTATGTGGCGAACTGTGGCAAGTTGTTATTGTCACTCATCTAGGCAACAGCTGAGCATTAAACGGTTGCTTTTTGTGGGCACGCCGCTTGAGCAGCAGCAGGTGAGTGACAGCTGAGAGCAAGAGAGCGTGTAAGAGCGAGAGAGAGTGTGTAAGCATGAGAGCGGGCAAAGAGAGAGCTTTGTTTACAAACAAGCATACCCAGTTGGAAATTTACATTAACTTAGGTTCACTTGGAACTATTGGATGCGTCGCCTCCGCGTACAGATGAGGATTGGCTAAAAGCCAAGTCCTACAATGAAGTTCCAGGACCCAGCAATTTGCGAGTGCTTTCCTATTTTCTACCAGGCGGTGAGTCCCATTGGAAATATTTGATCATATTTGAGCATACAAAAAAGAACAGTTTTCTATTATTAAGCATGTTTGTTCCTAAAAATAGAACCTTAAGTTATTTAAAAGCGCAGATCTTATCCTATCAAGATTTTCTTAAGTTTAGAGTGAGAATCAAATTTCTTTATGAGTCTATCAGATAATACCCAAGACTTACCATCTTTTCTTTATTTCCAGGCAAGTTGTACAATATGAATCTTATACAAATGAATCGTCGCATGCGTGAAATGTACGGCGATATTTATCGTTTTCCCGGCTTGATGGGCAAATCGGATGTTATTTTTACCTACAATCCGTTGGACTTTGAGCTTACCTATAGAAACGAGGGACTTTGGCCCATACGCATAGGTCTGGAGAGTTTCACATACTACCGCAAGGTGCATCGTCCGGATATATTTGGTGGCATTGGTGGCTTAGTTTCAGAGTAAGCTGTTAAAGGCTCGTCCAACTCTCCTAATTAACTCAATTATTATTTTTATAGACAAGGCAAAGAGTGGGCTGATATACGTAATAAAGTCAATCCAGTGTTGATGAAAGTGCAAAATGTCAGACAGAATCTGTCACAAATCGATCGCATTGCCAAGGAGTTTACTGACAAGTGAGATCTGGAACCTCTTCCTAACTTACCACAGTATATTCTGCAACTTTATCTTCATCTCAGATTGGAAACCTTGCGTGATCCGCAGACACACACTCTGAGCGCAGACTTTCACGATCTGCTCAAGAAGTGGTCCTTTGAATCGATCAGTTTTGTAGCCCTCAACACTCGCATGGGCTTACTAACTGATCATCCAGATCCCAATGCCGCTATGCTGGCCAAGCACATGACAGACTTTTTCAACAACAGCTTTAAATATGATGTACAACCCTCGATTTGGACCTATTACAAAACGCCCGGGTTTAAGAAGTTCTTGCAGACTTACGATCACATCACAGAGATCACCACGAACTATATTGAGGCGGCGATTCGACGCTTTGAGGAGAATCCGAATCAGAATCGGGATAATAAATCTGTTTTGGAACAGCTGCTGGCATTTGACAAGAAGGTGGCTGTGGTGATGGCCATGGATATGCTGATGGCAGGCATAGATACGGTAGGAGAGGAGATTCCCCCATTGAATACCTTTGAATTCTAATCCAGCTTTGATTACAGACCTCTTCGGCATTTGTGACCATACTCTACCATCTGTCTCGCAATCCCACCAAGCAGGCCAAGTTGCGCCTGGAGCTGCAGGGAATCCTCAGTGACTCCTCCGCTCCCCTTACTGCTGAGAATACCAAGAATATGCCTTATTTGCGTGCCTGCATCAAGGAGGGACTTCGCATCACCTCCATTACGCCGGGCAACTTTCGCATTACGACCAAGGACCTCATACTCTCCGGCTATCGTGTGCCTCGTGGCACGGGCGTCCTCATGGGTGTCCTGGAGCTATCCAATGATGATCAATACTTTCCACACAGTGAGAAATTCATGCCGGAACGTTGGCTGAAACAGGACTCTGCTTGTCCCGAGGCACGTTCCCGCAATCCCTTCGTGTACCTGCCATTCGGATTTGGACCCCGGACGTGCATCGGGAAACGCATCGCCGAGCTGGAGATGGAGACGCTGCTGGCACGTCTTCTGAGAAAGTACCAGGTCAGCTGGCTGGGAGAGACGCCATTGAAGTATGAGAGCACCATTATCCTGTCTCCACACGGTGATATACGCTTCAAGTTCGAGCCAATTGTTTGAGCTCAGAGTTTCATTGACGAATGTATAAGGTTTATGTTTTGTATTAAGCAAGGATATACGATGTAGATATATGCATATGATATTAGGGGGTGTCCTAGCGTCGGTTACGCCCACGGAAACGCTGATGGGATTGATGATTAAACTGCCGCTGTTGCTGCTGTTGTTGTGGTTGTTGTTGTGGCTGCTTTTGAGAATGAGCCTGGGGAGGAGTGTCCAAGTAGACTCCTTGGTGGGCCAGAGAGATGCTCTGCCTGGTGGCTTCCTCCAGATCCGAAGCAGCTGAGTGCACATCCTCCAGCTCAGAGTGTGGCGTGGAATGAGCTAAAACATGAGAACAGAGTCAAGTTAAAGTCAACGATATAACAAAATAAGAACAAGAAATGTAATAGACTTCAGCTACTGCGATTATCAGCTACCCTTCCTATTATGGCACCTTTTTAGGCACAATGTAAGTAGAAAAACTGACACTTTTTTAGTACGGCTCGAAGTAGCGATCCCGAACAAGAAGTTCCTCACCATGGAAAACTTTGTATTGCTTAATAAAGTTAAAAAAAATTAAATTTAAATTAAAAAATAGTTTTTAAAAATAATAAAAAAATTTAAAAAAAAAAATTGTCCTAAAAAGTTCTATGAATTTTTTCCGAGCAGTGAAAAAAACTGAAGATATGTTTTCGTTTGGAAGTTATTAATTAAATGTCGCTAGCGAGGCCCAATCGCCCACTGTGGGGCGGGTCAATTTATTAACGCAAAAATCGTCCACCAGAATCGGAGTCTACGATGAATAATTATGTTAATGTATATGGTATTAGTCTAGGAGCGGACCCTACCCTCAAAAAAAATAAAATAAAACCCAAAAAGAGGGTGATTTATGATTAATTTTTGTGAAAAAAAAATGTTTAGGGGGTCTCTGCTAGTTAATTTTAAATTCTATTTTGAAAAAAGTTAATTTTTTAATATAATTTCAAAATTGGAATTTCAAAATTGATTTTAGACACATAGTTTCTTGGTGAAATTTTCCTAGAATTCATCGTAGATTCCGATTCTGAACAAATTCCGAACAAATTGACCCGCCTTAATGAATACTGATTTCGAATCTTATATTACAACCATCTTAGGTATTTTAATACCCTCTGCAAGTGTTGAAAGAGCAGTTAAATACTTACTGGTAACCGAATTGATGGTAGCATTGTGCAGTGGAGACATCGGACTAAAGCAGCTGTTCAAATTGTTCGGAGAACCTGTTGAATGGGAGTGAAAAAACTTTAATTATATCGATAATGTGATAAGGAACGAATGTTAGAAATGGATAAAAGGAGGATAACAAACCGATGGGACTATAGAAAATATCTTCAGAGGATGTGGCAGGCGTTAGGGTCTCAATGGTGGAATGAATCTGTTGATTGGATTCAGATTCAGAAATTATCGTTGTCGAAATATCATCAGTTTCTATTTCGGAGTCGTTGTCGCTGTCGCTGTCGGTGTTGGGATCGAGGTTGTTGTTATCGGGATGGGATGTGGAGTTGGAGTTGGAGTTGGACTGGAGTTGGTCAGTGTTGGCTGTTGTGTTTGAACACGTGCACAGAGTAGCAGAAACAAAGGCAAAATACTAACGTTAAATTGTTAATTGGCATCCTAGCTAGGAAGAGTACAAGGTAAGGGAAACATTCTGCAGTTACCTGCGGCAGCTGTATTATTGTATAGCGATGTTTTCATCAAGGCGGCACTCATGTGTCCTGGTGTGGACTTCCATTCCTCTTCCTTCACTGCATCCACTGGATGGGCTGCCCAGAAAAATATCAAGAGACAGAGGAAGAGAGAGAGCGAGAAAGAAAGAGAGAGAAGAGGTCAGGGGCTGATTGCGAAAGGCTTAGGCCAAACACAAAATAAGAATGCAATTTGGAATTTGAATTTTTCAATTGGACAAAAAGGCAAAAGAGTGACTTTTAACTGTTTTAAGGCTTCTATATTTCAGTTTCAGTATTGTATTTGTTTTCTTTTTGTTTTGGATTTCATCTACCAACTTCAATCTTAGGCATAAATCGTTAATCGTTAATGGATACTTTCAGTTAAATCGTTAAACTAGAACTTAGACTTAGTTGTCTATCGAATGGTAAGTCTAATAACAGTTCAATGTCCATTACCAACTTCCGTCTCTGTCGGCGGCTTCTTGTCGTTGCTGCCATTGCTCTTTGTGGTCGTTGTCGTTGTCTTTGCCTGCTTCTCCTGATCCTGATGCTTTTCCTTTTCCTTTTCCTTATTCTTATCCTTATCCAGCTGAGACTCCGACTTCTTGTGCTGCCCGCCATTGTTTGATTTATACTGCAGTTGCTCAACAGTTAGCTAAAGATTTGAACAAGTCTGCTGTCTACTTTGTCACTTACCTTTTCCACATTCTCCTGTTCCTCATTGCTGCTGAAATCATCGCTGCTGTTGGAATTGGAGCTTTCACTGCAGCTGCTCTCACTCTCATCCTCCGCATTGGGCACAAAGTCCGAGTCATCCTCAGAGTTCTCATTCGCATACTTGTTCAACATTTCATCAATGGTCAAATTATGTTCCACAGCGGCATCTTCATCCCGCGATCGCTTGGAGACGCTCTGAGTTTGATGATTGGACTGTCGAAGTTCGATTTAAATATGAATTTCATTTTATCTTTTCATCATGCAGTATACTTAAAATTAAAAATAAACTCATGAAACATACGAAACTTAATATTAGTCTTATCTTAATTCACAATCTTTTTTTTTCTTAATTTATTTTACATTTCGCTCAATTTTTTGTAGCTATATAAATAAATTATTTATCGTATATTTTTTAAAACTTTATAAAATTAACTCTAATCAATTATTAAAAATAATATTTTCTAACTTTTTTTTAAATGATTCATAATATATAAATATTTGATTTTATTAAATTGAATTGCAAATCCAAAATCTTATTTACTAACTTTATTTTAAATGTTTCTAAATTTTTAAATATTTTATACTATTATTGCACTTAATTGTAAATATGAAATCTTATTTTTTAACTTTATTTTAAATCATTCATAATCATTATTGTCGACTGCTTTTAATTGACGTTAAATAGATAACTGATATATGTGTGTATATGTTAATTGGGATGTCGACTCACCGGTTGTTGAGCACTGAACTGAATCCGACCGCTGTTTGCCCGCTGCACACCTGGCCGGCAAATGGCGCGCGATAACCACTGGCTGAGCTGTTGAATGAAACTCTTGGCTCCCGAGCTGGTTGCCTCCTGCTGGCGAAGCCGCATCACCTTCAGTCCGTGGACGCGAATGGCCCGCAGCTTGCGTCGGCGCGTCTGTATAAAGTAAATCATATCCGAGGGCGACACTGGCCCATTGCCGATCATCAGGGCGCCCAAGGATAACCAGATCCTGGCCAGGCGCAACATGATGATCAGCAGCAAGAAGGGCACCCAGGGTAACGGACGTTCCAGCACAACGGCACTCGAGTTCTTGTCTATGAAGTATAACAGACAATATTCAAGTGATTATCTCTCTCAAGAGTGTCAAGTGGCAACTTACCCTGTGGCAGACTCCATTTGGTGGTATTCTCGATCAATTCAAGGCCACGATCGACCCGTTCAATCGCAAATTGGCCAAAACGTGTGCAGGCAAAACGCTCGGCCTGCTCACGCACCTTCTGATAGAAGCTGGGCGGAGATCTCTGCAGTTCACTGACTTCATCAGCCCCGATATGATCGCGCTGCGTATTTTGATCCTTGACCCCCGTTTCTGTCACTTGTGCCATATTTATGCTGATTCGCTACGCTTGATTAATTGCAAATTTTTATAAATATACAAAAAAAAAAAAAAACACAAAAAACACAAATTTATTTATTTATTTGTTATGATTGTTCGTTTTTAATATGTGTTAGGTTTTATTTTGATTTTTGAAATTGATATAAATATTCTCGGGAGCTAATAATTAAAGTACGTCCCATTCTCAGCGTGATTTGTTGCTGACAACCCGAAAGTACGAATAGTCCTGGACTACTTATAAGACCTCCGATTATAAGTAAAAGTGCGATCTTAAGTACTATATAGATAGATCATAGATCTGACACCGTCTGACATCGAGATCTCTGAATTATCAGCTTGCATCATCGCATCGCACTTTAAATTCACTTTATTACATTTTAGTTAATATTCATTTTTTTTGTTCTTCTTTTTATTTGGGCGTCTGTCTGACAGAACTTATAGGTGATCTATTCATTATTTATTTTTGTTTTTTGCATTCCGGCACAATGACTAACAACAAAAAATCAAAACAAATCAGTTATACAATTTGAGCAATTGGACTTTGTTCATCATTAGGGAATACTATTGAATAGTTTGCTTGGTGATAAGCGAATCGCACGAGAGCCCACTCATAACTAAGATCATCTTCGAAATACTTAGTCTATTCAATGGCAATATTCTCCGTATCTCAAATTTTGTCTCTGTGTGTACTTCCTCATTTTAAATAATTTTTACTACTAAAAAAATAATAAATTCTTAAACAGATTAATTCTGTTCCTACTTTCATTTATTGCTTATGTAAATTTAATTATGAATCTACAAAATGAACTTAGGCCTATCCACACCAAGACTTTGTTGAGTTGATACTTGACGTTTTTAAATGGGAATTAACCTTAAGTTTTGAACAGTTCTTATTTATACTATTTTAATTATCAAGATGAATAAAACGGCGAGTCAGCGAAATCTAATAAAAAATCGACCCATAGTTGAGATGATCGGCTTAATGCCCTTAACTTTATTAGCTTCAAAATGTTTATGTTCCATGAAACTTTTGAATTAATTCGGAATATCAAATTAAATTTGATAAGATGAACTTATGAACTCTCCTTCGAAAACCTACTCTCAATTATTTTCACAAATTCCCAAATGAATCAAAAAAATTAAATGGCAAATAAAGTAAAATGGATATTTTCAGATTTTCCAAACATATGAGAATTTGTTCTGCACTGTGAGCCTAAATTATTTCAAAACAAATACAAAAATATTTATTATAAACATTTGCACATGCATGGCATTTAATTTGATATTTATAGCGCTTATTGCATCGCCCAAATGCAAAAAAAAGAAAGAGAAAGACTCAAAAAACAAAATTTAAAAAAAAAAACGAAATAATAAAATTATCATAATTTATTGGTGCTTGGGATCAAAGTGTATCGAAAACTGTATGCAAAAGACGACGACTGCAAACACACACACACGCACACAAACATGCATACAAGCATACTTATGGAAAGATGAGGAAGAGATGGCAGAGAGTAAAAATGAAAGAAGAGGCAGCATAAAGAAATGCAAGTAAGAAGGGCGCAAAAATTAACTGCGACGTTGAACCCGACGAAGAGAACTTGAGCCTATCCTGGGTCTTAACCCTTCCCCTCTCCACCGCCTACACACAGAGATAACGGTTTCGCTGCGATTAAATGGCGCACGAGAATCAGACGAACAAAGTGCACAGCCGATTAATGCATGACTTACCGGTCTTTCTTTTCCACTTGCACTTTTTTCTTCTAAGCTAAAGCTTTTGGTATACTTCTAAAATTTAGTGTATTTTTATTGCCAAAAATATCGACAGTATTTGTGATTTGTTAAAAAAAAAGATATGTATAAATTGGTTTAATAGAGCAAAATCACAAAAGCCTGCAAAAATTGACCAACGAGCGGCTGCACAACTTCCGACTGACTGACCACGGCAGCTTGAGACGAATGCTCTGGAAGCGGGCAGCCTAACGATCCGCATCTTCGATTGTCGTTACCAGCTGTTATCGAAGAGAGCACTGGCGAATGGAAAGAGAGAGTGAGTGAGCGAGCTGCTCTCTTAATGAGCGCGTAAGTCAATTGCGCTCACTAACGGCAACAGTTAAAGGTCCCAGCATAAAGGGAAATATAATAATAAACATAGCAGGAATTGAGTTTTGATTAACTTGTTACCTTAAAGTCGCTTTGTGTGCCTTTACACTCGGCATGAATTTATTGGAGCGTAGCCAAAGCAGAGCCCTTGGGCTTGGGCTTGAGTGGTAAAGTGTTGCCCGCACAAAGCTCGAGAGGATGCTTAGAATGTTCCACACAGTTAAGCACAACACTTTCCGCAATGCTGCTGGAATAGTCAAAAAAAAATTAAATTGACGCAATGTAATAAAATTTGATTTATTTACTTACTTGCATATATAATTATTTAAGCTATCACATTGTAATTTAATCATTTGATAAGCAACGCAATTTTCCAAGCTGGATAAGGGCATAAGCTTTAGTATTATCCCGTTAACAGGAGTCGCCCATAGCCAAAAACAACTCAATGCTTTTCTGCAAGGAAACCACTCAATTGCCGCTGCTGCGTCGTTGCTCTCAGTACATGCACACACAAACAATTTGCCCAGAAAGCTTTTCACTTGTGGTGCGAGCAACAAAAAGCTTGAAACAAAATTTCTGTTTTAGTTGCGCAAAAACTCTCCACGTTAGCGGACAAAGCGGAGCGGCCAAACCGGACGAAACGTAACGTGTCGTGCCGAGACGAAGCGAGGCGAGGCGAAAAACGAAACTAAAACGGAGCGAAAGCGCGTAAAGTGCAACTTTACGCAGAGTGAAGAAGACGCGACGCTACGCGGACTCGACTCGAAAACGCCATTCATCTCGCGTGCTGCAACAAACGGGGCAGGCAGCAAAGCGCTGCCGTTGCACTTGCAGCAACAGTGAGCGTGTGTGTGTGTGTGTGTGTGTAAGTGTTAGTGTGTTATTTGTGGCAATTATTGTGTGGCTTGCATAAAAATCAAAGCCAACCTGTGAAAAAGGAAAAGGAAAAGTGGGAGTGGAAGAAGGAGGAGTAAGTGGAGCAGGAGGAGGAAAAAAGCCCGAAATGCGATGTAATCAGAAGCAAACGAAGAAGAAGCGAGCTGCTAACTGAGCGGGCACTTTGATATCGCAGCACATGCTTTCAAAACTGTAATACACTTGTATTGGTGTTGGCTCGCGTGTCATCTGCACACACACACACACACACACACAACACCTAAATATGCGTAAGTATTAACCTACACATCCATGCATACTATAAATATTATTATTTCCGTTGCCAAAAATTGATAGGCATCCTGTGACTTTCTCTTTATAAAAAGCTGTAACACAATGCTCTCTAAATAGGATGCTGTCACGCCAACAACAGCTGCCTCTGCCGCTGCCCCTTTATTTTTAAGTAGCTTTTAGGCCTACTCGTAATTCGTTATCCTTTTGGCCCCAACCGGGTAACACTTGCCTCACCTGTGACTGAACTGAGTCCCACTTGAGTGTGGCATCATTTGAGAGAGCTATTTTTATTACATACTCATACATGCATACATATGTATGTACATCGCTCATATGCGAATACGAGTCTAAACTCTGCTTTGGCGAAATTAGTTTGCGCATAAATTTGTTGCACGTGGGCTGATCAATGAGTTGCGACAACAGGCAAATCAAAGCAAGAAAAATTTCATTACATTTTCAGTGTTTTTAAAGTGCTCTTAGTTTTATTAACACAAAAAGAATGTTATTAAATTAATATTACATTAAAATTAATTATATGAAATGTTGACACCATAAGCTTAATTTTGTTTTGGTAATTTCTTTTTCTCTTAAAAGTAGTGTGAACTAGTTCGTTTGAATTTCTGCAAGCTTGTTTAATCCAACAAATTTTTAATTTTTTTAGAAGTTCAATCTGATAAACAAACTTTTTTTCCTAGTTCCAAGTAGTAAACTATTGAAACTGCCCTCGCTGTTTTTTTGGCGCCATGTCGGCAACGAGTTGGACGCTCTGGCGATTCCACGCACGGTCCTACGGATGTTGTTCGTCATGGGGTTATGGCACCTTTGCATGCCGCTGCGCTTCCGCCTCACACACACACAGACACACTCACACATACAGATTGTGACAGAATGCGGCACACGCAACAACTCGTATGCTGCTCGCCTCTCACACATACATACACATGTGTATGTAACTGCGGTCACTTGTTTTGGCCAATATACAAATACAAGTATCTGCAACACTTTCCGCCCCTTTCTCTCTGCCCCTCCCCGCTACTCGTGCCACTCTGTCAAGGGGCAGACAAAGCTCTCAAAGATGTCGCGTGTCGTTTGGCTTGATATAAAATATACTTATATACCCTGTACAATATGAAAATTATAAGAAAGGCATATAAACGATTTGTACAAAGAGAACTCTTAGTTAAATAAATAAGTAATTAAATAAATTGAAATGTAAGCAAATAAAAATGTATTCAATATTTTCTTAAAAATGATTTTAAATTATATAAATATTTATTTGAAAATAGTATTTAAAAAATTATGCAGACTAACCCTCTTCAGAAGAGTTGTGCATTTTGAATCTTAGAAAGTATGAAAAATTAATTTTTGTTATATGTATAATTTATAATAAATAATTTAAATTTATCAGGCATCAACTCAATACTTTGTATAGGGTATCTTAGTAGTCCAGCACTCGCAAATTAAGTACATTCCCTTGTTAATTATTGCTTTGGGGACCATAATGCCGCAGATGCCACAGCGGGCAGATAAATTGTGGCATTAGTTATTCGACATATTTCTATTTTTTTCTTGGCTCTTTATGCGTCTATTTGACTTGTCAGCATCTTGGAGGGAACAAAGGGATGGTAAAAGGGATTGGAAAGGGCGGGGAATGAGGCAACTGTGTCGTCGCCATTGGCCTTGAGGCGTCGCGTCGTCTGATGTCTGCCGACTGCTGCGGCGGTTGCCCCGCTGTTCATGCCACACACAGCATGAACTTGCCCCGTGTGGCAACTGCTCGAATTAGTTGATTGAAATCGCAGCCCATCCGCAAATTGGTTGCATGTCAAATTCAAAATTCGCTGAGATCGAATTGAATTATATAAACTCATTACCGCCGATCAGTTTGGAAATATGTGGCAAGGAGGCAGCTGCCTCAAAATGAGAAATTGAAAGTGACAAAGTTGGAAAATGAACCAGCTTGACATTTGCAGGCATCGCAACATCCCAGCAGACATTCATTTTCATTTGTTGTTTGTGCAACACCCGGTTGCAAGTTGTCAGTTGTTTGGTGTCCAAACTTTTAATTACTTGCTGTGGAGTGCGGCACAGACTTAATTAAAATGCGTGCATTTGGAGAGTACATTACCTTGCCACACACACATATACCTCTCACACACACAAACACACACACACACCTCACACACACACACAAACCCCCTTAGAAACCCCTAAAGTTGTCCATTAAGTGCAGCTTTTCACTCTTCTTTAAGGATCGTTAAAGGAATCCTTTTAAGCTCGGCCATTATCCTCGCCACTCACACCTAATAAAGCCATTAAACCTTGAATCGTTTTTGGGGTCAGCGTTGCAGAGATTTTGTGGCTGGCCATGTTAATTAACTTCTGCAATTGCAGCAATAATGCTGTCAGTTTCCTATGCATCTTTAATGACACGGCCTGTGGTTAATGTCCACAATCAACGAGCGACTTTGTCGAGTGATTAAAGCAAATGGAATGCATAAAATATGAGCTTACTTAGAGCTTATCGCGTGTATCTGTGTGGCATGCAATAAAGCTTTAATGTGCTTGAAAAGCTGCATTTTCTAATAACTGATAGAAAACTTTGATTTGAATAATCAGAATAAAACTATCTTTTAATGTATCGTTTACGTAATAAGTAATGATTGAAAAATTACTGTTCTCCAAATAAAAATAAAATCTATGAATTCCTAAATGAAATAACTTTTAAAAAATCTTCTTAAACTTGCATGATCGCATTATTAAATCAAATACGAAATATTTTTTCAAACCAAAGCCTTTTTTATCTTAATTTATTACTTCTATCAGAATGGTGCTTATAAAGCTCTCTTTTAAGCTTTCATTTAACTCACCTAAAAATATAAATATTTAATCTTCTCTTTATGTTAATACTTATATACTAAATAACTTTTAAATTTTCAAGTTTTTTTCTTCATTTAAAGCGTTTAAAAATTGCACAATATATTTTTAAATGTGTTCCGAACAAATCAAGTTTTGCTAACAATTGAGTTAATCGCAATAGCTGCTTTTGACTTATTTGACTGGCTTTGTCTGATTGCCGTTGATCAAGCTTGTTTTTCTGGAATTCTACAGTTTAATTGTTGCCCATTCGAGCAGAACAGAATGCCAGCAAATGTGTATTACGTATACGACCCGTTTACACGGTGACCTGCTGTGGCAACACAGTTGCTGTTTAATTGACTTTTACACGCTATGCCACGCCCCACATCTCTCTCTCTCTCTCCCTCTCTCTCTGTTTGTTTATTGCAACAACACGACGACAAAGCTGCCACTCTGTGTGGCACGCATCGAAATTTTCGACAATTTGTGCATAATTGATTTTTGCACACAGCTTCGTTAGCTGCGTAAACAAGAATAAAGAGTCTTTGCAAAAAGGGGATTTCCCCCTCTTCCCCCTCTCGAAATGGCAAGAAGCAATTGCCATGAATTATTCAAAATTCGAGGCAACTGAAGCAAGAATCATTTACGCAGCACTTGACAGCAAAGCGGAGAGTGGAAAGTGCTAAGAGGAAGGGGGGAGGCGAAGGGAGGAAAATACCAACAGCTGAGCTGAGTTGCCAACTTTTCTCAACTTGTCTTTGTTTGTTCTAGATGTCGGCCTGCTCGATAAGTTTGAAAATACATAAGATCCCAAAATGAAATGTGTTAATTTCTTGTGTGATAGCATCATAAATATGAATAGCAATCGCCTCCCTCCAGATGGCGAACAGCTGAATCAAATTGCAAATTATTCTGGAAAATTGTTGTGGAAATTGTTTTTCAAATACTTATGTTTTTTTTTCACATGGCTAAAGGTTTTTTTTTATCTGTTTTTTGTTTTGCTTTATAACATCATTAAAAAGCAGCTCTGATAATTTTATTCACACCGCAAAATACTTTAAATTTCTATGGAAATAGAACCCGGAATTATTTTTTTGTGGACTCTATAAATGTTTGTGTGTTTCTGATAAGGGTTTGCGTGTTGGCCCAACATAGGAATTAAAACACCACCAATAACAATAACAGCAACTGGAACAACCCATAACAATAGTGACTTAGATTGCCCCAAAGTGGCAAGTGGCAGAATGAGTGATGACAGTCCGTGAGATATCCATTTATTGCTTATTGAGGGCCAGAAGGAAACAGTTTTGTCAATTATAATTGGTTTGAAATAAATATAAAATATAGCGGCAAGTTCTATAAATGTCTAATAATTGATCAATTGCTTTGGTAAAATTTTATGTATTTGTAGTTAATTTATCTTAAGAAAAATAAAAAAATTTTGAATTTAAAACGACAAATATATTACATGAGATCTGCAAGGATCAAAAAATGGAACCCGATTGTCTTTAAAATCTCTAGACATTAATGGAATGCATTTGATAATAAATACCATACAATTTCCCAATATACTTAACTTTGCTGGAGTTGTGTATGCCTCTATTAACTTGCTTTTGGCTACAGGGTATCATTAGTGTTAGCAAATACAAACGTTAACTTGCTTTCGGGCAACTCGCTTCACGACGGGCTTTGTGCGTCGCCAGACAGCCACATGACGCCAGTTCCTGTCGCTGTTTGGGGTAACAACAACAACCACAATCACAACAACAACAACTATCACAATCACAGCCAAATAACAATGACGTCACCGGCGGCTGCTCGGCAACAAAAACAAAGTCGAACAGCAAGAGGAGAGAGATAGAGAAAGTTCAAATAAACAGAAGCTAGAAGCAAAAGCAACAAACCGAATACAAAAGACGCAGCACACCGCACCACTGCACCACCAACAGCACCACAAAAAAGGAACTGAGCATTGAACTAAAAATATAACTGCAAAAATGTCGACAAAGTCGGCGACATTGGTCGCAACAGGTGAGAAAGTGACAAGCAAGAAAACATACACAAAAAAGGCAAATAAAAGGAAAAACACAAATTAAGGAAATGTTGTTGTTTTTTTTGGTTCATGTACTTGCCACACACAGTGGCACACACGAGTATCAGCTGCTAAATAATTGATTATTGACCTCGAGCTTGATTTATTGGCTAAACTCAACTAACGTTAAAAGTCAAAGATAAAAATAAATACAAACATATGTATGTATATTCATAAAAGGGGCATGTTGCATAGGTATTCATAATTCATGTGGCATGTGGCAGTGAAATTGAGTGCTGCTGCATTACTTGATTGCTTTGACAATTTTCGATTTAGATATGAGACTCGTAATGTACTCCAAGTAATGATGATATATGTACTTTACTTACGCACTTACAAGTGGCACAAGGGGCAAGCAGGCGGAGGGGGCAGCGCAATAAAATGCTAATGGCAATTTTCATTTATGTTTTTTTTTGCCTTTGTCCAAATCAAATAAAATGCCAAAGGAACACAGTCATTAAATGGCACAAAATGTTGCCAGTCATAAAGTCGCCAGACGTCAGCTTTTCCTTTAGCCCGCTTTTCCTTTTTCCTTTTGCCATTTCCCATTTGTCGTTTGGCATTTTTCTCTCTCTTTTTTTTTTGTATTTTTCCTTTTGCAAACGTTGCGTATGCGCGTTATTCGCAAACTTTTTCCTGGCAGTGTAAAGTTTTAACGGCCAGCTCAGCTGAATCACGAGCAAAAAGTTTATTTTGGAAATCTCACAGTTGGCTAATTGCAGTCAAAAGCTACAGTTGGCATGGATCTGAGATTTTGTTGAAAGTTGCTCGAAGGGCAGTTACCCTGTAGTAGGAATTTGAGTTTATTTAGTTATTAGAGTCAATGGAAATAAGGAGAAAATCTTTGGAAAAATGGATACTCTTATATATTAATAAATATTAAGAAAATACACAATTTAAAATTAAAAGGATTAAAATGTTAAAAAGTCTGGTCATGTCGATGTTATTTACGTTTTTTTACTTTAAATATGTTTGTTAATTTTATTCATTAGAACTATATTTCCATTTAAATAATTTTTTTAAACATTCTTCTAATAATATTTATTCGATAATTATTTGTATATTTATATTATACATATATACTTTTCAGCAGCTTGCTATACCCGATTCAAGACACAGTTTCACAACAGAGTGTCATTTAATAGTCAGCCTTAAATTATGCAGCATATTTTGCATAAACTATTTACACTGCTGTCCCAAATATTGGGACATCTGCCAATGTCTAAATCGTCGCCACTGAAACACGAAATTCTCTGTCAAGCTGTCGTCTTATAGAATATTTATGCTATTTAAATGCTCAACACCAAACGGAACACGAAACAACAACTCCCCAGTGTGCCATGCCATGAGGGAGCACTTTAGGTTGTCGGGGGCAAGCAGCAGACAGCATGGGGCAGGGACAGGGGCAAGTCCAGGTGTGGCAAGGCCAGCTAAACTGGCTATGATTACCATAAGTACATACTAATTTGTAGCACACCTACGAGTTGCATTAAATTAATTAAAAATGTTGAGTATTTTTGCTGTGTCGCCGCAACTTTAAATCTGATTACATATAGTCCTTTGTTCTTTGTCCTCTGCTTGTCCTTTAAGCCAAAGAAAAACAAATTTAAAATGATTTCCATTCATAACAAAAATTGCCGCAAGCGTGCAAAGCTCTTCGAGTGCGTAAAGCTTACACACACACAAACAAACATATCATCATATGTGTGTGTTATTTTGTATCTGCCTCCATTTGCATTTTTTGACTGCTGCTTGTGGCGCTTTCCAATTTGTGTTGCAGCATCGCCACATAAAACATTAATAATGCAGCAGCCAACGCCGCAATTATGCCACAACCTCCCCTCCCCCTCCAATCACCTCACTACAACCCACTACAGCTGTATTAACACATGCTCACACACACTCACACACAAAGAAAGTGCACTATGGTAGCTTTGCCCTTTTTTTTGGGGCTTTGTGTTTATATTATATTGTATAATATAGTGGAAATTGTGGCTGGAAAATAAATTAGACCACATTTTTTATTGTCTGAGAAGTTTTAGACGCGATTCAGGAATTGAAGAAGAAGATATCTAGACCAAGCTTGCAGGCTGAGCTTGTTTTCGTGCCATTTGCTAATTGGTAAATATTAGTCCAAATTGGTTTAACTATATCATTACAAGCAGCTGATTTTTAAAGCTACTCTACAATTTGATAAATAAATAGTCAATTCTTTAGGTTATCTAATCTCGACCCTTGTGGTACTCAGAAAATATTAATTAAAAAACACTTTCATTCATAAAATTTGTACAACTTTTTTATTTACAAAATATCAAAATTTCAGACCATTTTAAATGGTTTTTTGTTAGTAATAAATTGGCAATATTATTTATATTCATAGTTTTAGTATGCATCGTTTTTTTTTTTTTTTATTCCATCAAAAATTCGTGCAAAAGTTAGATTAACGTCACAAAATTGAGTAAATTGCCCATAGTACTGTGTGGCAAGTCGTGTGCCTCACGTTCAATGCCAAACAATTCGCCCACAGTTCGGCACTTGAAAAAATTACCATGTAAGAGAGTGTTAGTGTATCGGTGTGCATGTATATGTGCTTGCGCGTGTGTGAGTGTGACCTATAGATGGCGCTAGCAAAAGCAAATGTCGGGCAACAGCAAAAAGCAAAAAACGGTTGCAGTCTTTTAGGAGCATTGCTGCTGTGCAGCTCGCGAGTTCGCGCAACTCGCAACGTGCCACGCGTTAAATATTGTGCTTGTTTGTGCTTTGCTTTGCTTACTTGCCACACAGAGTTATGCAAAATGTGGCAGCATCCAGCGAGAGCTTAAATCAAGTTGCCAAAAAAAAAGGAAACTTATTCCAAATTGCAGTGGGGCAATTTGTGAATGTGTTTAATTATTCAGGCGATGCAAACAAAGCCTGCAAGGAGGCATGCAACATTTGCGCTGTGCAACAAAGTCAACAGAATCTTTCCAGTTGCTGGTAGAAAGTTTCTATTTTATTTATTTATCTAGAAATTAATTTAAAATTAAGTAACATAATATTTGAGGAAATTCAAAACGTTATTAAATGATTTTTAGTTGAGTGTGGCATGTGTCATCCAAAGTGATGTCATGTGGCATGTCTTAATCACACGCGTTCGAGCTTATGTTGCAAATAGTCGATCACATTTCCAGCTTAATAAACATGTTGTTAAATCGATTATTCAGTTGCCACGCAAGTTGCGTGCCACACACATCTTATAGCTCTACTTTACTCTCCTTTCCTCTCTCTTTCAGCTCGCATTCATTACGTGGAGCGTGAGGAACGACCTTGCAGCAGCCGCTTGGCAGCCGGGGGCAGCATCGATGCCAGCGCCAACGTTAACGCCAACGCCTCGCCGCCAAGTGGTGCAGGCATCTCGCCACCACACGGCTCACCGCAGTTGCAACAGCGCCTGGGCAAGCATCTGAGCAAATCCGCGTCCGAGTTGAATGGTCACGATTGCCACAGCAACGAATCTCCGCACATATCGCCAAAGCGGGCCAAAAGTGCTGCCTCGCACCAGCTCATCGGTGGTGCCGGTGTTGTCGGCGGCTCCGGTAACTCCGTTGGGGGCGTGGCCAGCGGCGTGGGCGTGCTGCAGAAGACGCACGGCTTTTTCAACAATTTGCGGCATCGCTGGAGTCGCGCCAAAAGCAAAGATCGCATCGGTCGCAAGTCCCCCAGCGATTTCCTCGAGGAGAGCACCGACTATGCCGCCGACTACAGTTCCGAGAGCAGCTCCGTCACCCAAAGTCCACGTCACAGAGCCACCACTATAATCGGTGGTTCCCCCCTGGCCCGGGACCTTCGCGCCACGGCCAAGATGGCGCAAGTCATTCAACGCTTCGGCGGTTCCATGGAGGGTCGCATCGACGAGCAGCCCGAAAACGGAACTGGACTCGCCTCCATTGTCCCCTCGAGCGCCTCCGCTCAACAACAACAACTGGACGCGCTTCAGGTGAGTTTCATAGCAACGCTTTTTTTTCATTTTTATTTTTATTTTTATTTTTTTACTTCAGTTTTCTTTTTGTTTTTAATAAACTAAAAAACTTCGACACAAAATGTGTGAAAAATCTGATTAAATTGCAATTCTTAGTATGAAATGCGTAAGGTTTTTATCTCTTAAAATACATATATGTATTTAATGGTATTATAAATATTAAAAAAAAGAAAGATTTTGCACTAAAAATCATTCATGTTTCCCGCAGAACAAATTTAGGTAGATTCAAATGTTTAACTTTTGTATTAAAAATCTTTTTCAAAATTAAAGCTATTTCTTACTTTTAAGAAGTTACTTAATCTACATATATGTAATTAAATAAGTATTAAATCTTCGGCATTTCATACATAATATTTTTGTATATTATTTGCTTTCATCAATTGGATTTCGATTTTCTTTCTAACTGCAAACTAAAAGCGAAACTTCCAAATTTACGCTGCTTTTTCTTTTTGCAAAACTTGACGCACGCAACAACAATGGCAACAAATGTCGATAACCACATCGATAACACCGATAACGATAACAATTGCCATCACTAACTGCAGGCCGATGAGCTGCGTCGCAAACGTGAGGCACAATTACGACAATTCGTCTTCTTTCAGCTGCGCGTCCATCTCAAATCCGGCTGCGACTTGGTTGCCATGGACAAGAATGGTAAGAGACAGAGAGAGAAGACATTCCTGCCCTTTCCTCTTCCCCCTTCCTTTGTCTCCATTCCCTCCTCCTGTCAACTGTCAACAGCGGTGCTCACTTATGTCTTTCTTTGTGTGTCAGGACTGAGTGATCCTTATGTCAAATTCAAGGTGGGAGGACGATTGCTTCACAAGTCGCGCACCATCCACCGCGACCTCAATCCCGTGTGGGACGAGGTCTTCATTGTGCCCGTGGAGGACCCGTTTCAGCCCATTATGGTCAAGGTGAGCTATGCCCGCGAGGGAAGTCTATAAAGTTACTAGTGTTGCCAGAATTTTGACAGTTAAGTAATTAAAATTTTGAAACAGGAAAAGACGAAAAACATTTTTAAAAATGTGATTATGTTAATATTTATTTATTTTTACTTGACTAAAAAAATATACTATATCTTTTAAGGCATAAAGTAAAGTTAAATAATATTTGAGTTTAATAAAAACAAAATACAGTCGAAGTTCCCTAACTCGAATCATCATTATCCAAAGAAAAGGTTGGAATTCTTAAGATTATTAATTTTACTGACACTTATTTAACTCGAGAAATTCGAGTCTTAGAAGTTCGAGCTATGAAGTTCAACTGTATTTATTATAATACAAATTAATAAATATTAAAAATAAATAAATATGAAAAATATTAAATATGCTCTAAAGTTACTTTTTGTACAAAGCAAATATTGCAGCAAAATTCAACAATTAACCACACCTCGCAGCTAAATGTGCGAGGTAAAACAACATCCACAATAATAGCATTAAAAACAACAACATTGTTAGCCAACTTTCAATTTGGCAAATTGCTTTAGTCGCAGTTGGAAAAGCAAACAATTGGCAGAAGTCAATTTCCGTTTTGCTGGCTACCGAAAATTTCAATGGCAATTCCAATTTCAATTCCCGCAGGTCTTCGACTATGATTGGGGATTGCAGGATGATTTCATGGGCTCGGCTAAAATCGATCTCACTCAACTGGAGCTGGGCAAAGCGGAAGATATCAATCTGCAGCTGAGCGATACACACAACGGCGAGCCGGGCCTCAGCATGGGCGAGATAATCATCAATCTGACGCTGTGGCCACGCAGTCAGGAGGATAAGGAAATGGTACGTATAAGTAGGAGAAGGACAGGGAAATGAAGAAGAGAGAGAGAGAGAGGCGGGGCTAGTGGCAAGCCACAGTAAATGCAACATTCAATTTGTCAAGCGCTGTTAAATGAAAGAGACACACGCCAGACTGAAGCGGAAGTCAAATGCCAGATACATTCACAATGTATCTCACAGATACTTCCGAAAGAGCGACCTTTCCCTTTCCCTTTCCTTAAGCGATTGTTTAGCTGCTGACATGGCCAATTACCTTCTATTTTTTGTTGATACTCTCTTGTATTTTGACTAACTTTATTTATGGCACACATGGAGTCAGCTTTTGAGCTGTCTCTCAATTTACCTCAATGACTCAACTACTCAAACATGCAACTTCCTCACCTCCGATTCCATTTCCATTGCCATTTTCACCTTCACCCCTCTCCCGACCTGCTGCAAACTCTCAGTTGTTGTCTGAGTCCCAAGCGAGGGGGGAACTACGAGTATTGTTTATGCGGCACAACTTTGAACGCTGCTCGTTGAGTGTTCATTACAATACACATAAAGCGCTCAACTTAAAAAACAAGCACAACAACAACTACAACAACAACAACCACACAACAACAACAACAACTGAGCAAAAGCCACGATGACAAAGTTAAAATACTTCGAAACGAAATGTAAACAACGCAACGAGATTGACAAGTTCAAGTGCAGCACAACGAATGTAAAATACTCTTACAAAATGATTTTTCGTTAAAATGAGAGTGTAAAATATAGAATCCGTATACTTTTAATATATCATCTCTACCCATTACATAGTCTAGCATACTCTGTCTGAGTAATTGCAGAGTATACAAACATTCTTTATATTTAAATCTGTTTCTAATCAAAAATGCGGGATCTTATTACTTATTATACGAATAATTATTAAAATGTAAGCATATCTCACTCAATCCATTACAGGGTATTTGTAATTCATATTGTATTTGGTATAGATTCTAGCTCTGAAACTATGTATGATTGTCAGAATACCCTGCCTGACAGGGTATGTATATGATTCAGAATATATTTCGAATATTTCCAAGCCAAATCTCTTGACCACAGGCATAGACTTTATGGGGTAAACCTAAAGAACGAACTTTGGAATGCAGGCTGATAAATGTAGTACATAAGTAAAATACAATCCACAAGTTGCCTTCCACAGTCCACACACACACAGAGTTAATTGCAAGTTAGAAGGCGCGCTTACTCACAATTCCAATTGAAATTCCATTTGGAAATTTCTGTGCACAATGCAAAGTTTCAGGTCGAGTTGTTATCAGTCAGTCTCAAGCTTATCGCCACAAACTGAGCTTGGGCAGTGAGAGACCAAAGTGTAGATAGTGTGTGCGTTTCAAAGAGTATCAGCCTAGCCCAAAATTATCAAAGCCAAGTGTTATAAACATTGAGAGTGTGACGACGACGACGAGTTGACTTCAGTCACTGTAAGGCGCTTCAAACGAACTGAAGTGTAATTGTTGTGTGTTTGTGTGTGTTGGTTGTGTTTGTTGGTTGTGCGAAAATTATGGATTGGCCTGGTCCAATTTATCGGCTTACGCCGCGCATGTTGCTCAAGCGTCTGAGGCAACAACACAACGAGCTACGTGATCAGTTGGAGCAGGGCTGCGACGAACTGAAAGAGGTCAACTATAGTTATTTTCAATTTCAATTCCAACTCCCATTCAATATCAATTCGTTTCCATTGTTCGATTACAGCATTTTCAACGCAATTCCAAACTGGCTGAATCATCGAAGCGTTTGAAATCACAAATCTGGAGCTCAGTGGTGACAATACTTTTGGTCAAGGCCAAAGATTTGCCTCTGGCCGAAGACGGCAACAAACTGATTGACACACACTTCAAGTTCAGGTGAGTTTACAGTTGAATAATAAGTGAAGATTAAGAACAGAAACTGTAACAATTTAATGTCCAAATATTTTTGATTTTGAATGTTTTCAGATTGGGCAATGAGAAGTACAAGACAAAGTCTTCCTGGACGGAGCGCTGGCTGGAGCAATTCGATCTGCATCTGTTCGATGAGGATCAGAATCTGGAGCTGGCACTCTGGAATCGTAACACACTCCTTGGCAAGGCCAACATTGATCTGAGTGTCTTCCAGCGTGAGACAACACATGGCATCTGGAAACCATTGGAGGATTGCTCCGGCGAGGTCTTTCTCATGCTCACGATCAGCGGCACGACGGCTCTGGAGACGATCAGCGACCTGAAGGCGTTCAAAGAGGATCCTCGAGAGACACAATTACTGCGAGATCGTTATCGCTTCCTGCGCAGCTTCCAGAATCTCCGAGATGTGGGGCATCTCACTGTTAAAGTCTTCGGTGCCACGGGACTCGCTGCCGCTGACATCGGTGGCAAGTCGGATCCCTTCTGTGTGCTGGAGTTGGGAAATGCTCGACTCCAGACCCAAACGGAGTACAAGACATTGACGCCCAGCTGGAACAAGATTTTTACCTTGTAAGTAAAGTAAATTAAATTGAATAACTAGTTAATTATATTTTTAAATCTTGAAATTATTTTCAATCTTGATTATAAGAATATTCATGGAATGATCATTAGATGAAAAGCTTTCAAAGGACTGTAGACTATAAATTTCTAATCTCTTAATCCTCCACAGCAATATCAAAGACATCACTCAGGTGCTGGAGATCACAGTCTATGACGAGGATCGCGATCATCGTGTTGAGTTCCTGGGCAAACTTGTCATCCCGCTTTTGAGGATCAAGAGCGGCGTCAAGCGTTGGTACACTCTCAAGGATAAGAATCTGTGTGTGCGCGCCAAGGGAAATTCGCCGCAGATTCAGCTGGAGCTGATCGTCGTCTGGAACGAGGTGAGGGCCGTCTGTCGGGCCCTGCAGCCCAAGGAGGAGAAGCTCATCCAGCAGGAGGCCAAGTTCAAGCGACAATTGTTCCTGCGCAATGTAAATCGCCTCAAGGAGATCATTATGGACATTCTGGAGGCGGCGCGTTACGTACAGTGAGTACTCAAAGTGATCTACTAAGGGGAAGTCTTTAAATTCTTTTTTTTTCTCATTTATCATAGGAGCTGCTTTGAGTGGGAATCTCCAGTCCGCTCGAGCATTGCCTTTGTGCTGTGGATCGTGGCCTGCGTCTATGGAGATCTGGAGACGGTGCCTCTTGTTCTCTTGCTCATCATACTGAAGTAAGTTCAGTTAAGACCAGGAGAAGAACTTTGAATAACTCTCTCTTCCTCTTCCACCTTACAGAAAGTGGCTCATCAGACTCATTACTGGCACCACAGATGCCAATGCTGGTCACTATGACTACGAGTACGATGAGGATGATGACGATGACAAGGAGAAGGAGGAGAAAAAGTCAATAAAGGAGCGTCTCCAGGCCATTCAGGAAGTCTCACAAACCGTACAGAATACCATCGGCTATTTAGCCTCGCTAGCCGAAAGCACCATCAAGTAGGTTTATCTTGGCTTTCATTTTCATTTCAATTTCTCAATTTGCCTTTCATTGTTTCCTGTAGCACATTCAACTTTTCCGTCCCCGAACTGACCTGGCTGGCGGTTGTTCTCCTGCTGGGTGCAATACTTGTGCTGCATTTTGTGCCGTTGCGTTGGCTTCTCCTCTTCTGGGGCCTCATGAAGTTCTCCCGTCGCATTCTGCGTCCCAACACCATACCGAACAACGAGCTCCTGGACTTTTTATCCCGAGTGCCGGACAACGAGGAGATTGTAAGTTGTTCTAACGATTGAAGTTATAATAATAATTACTGAGATAAGTTAGGGGATGAAAGGGGACTTTAACTCATAATCGAATAGAGTGATCTTGGGCATATGTAAAATTACTTTCTTCTATTGTGTTGTATAATAGAATTAGATTGTATACTCATCGAATTGGGGATTTTTGAGAATTATTTTGCTATAAATAACTGGAGAATGTCAGAACATACCTAATTCGGATCAGTATTCTACCATATAAGTCAATCAATTGGAAATATGTTTTTTTTTAGATATACTTAAGAATTTTTATTCTTAGAGTGCCAAAAAAGATCGAGTAGGATCAGAAAAGTATAGGAAAAATCTCTTAAACAATCTGTTTTTAATCTTTAATAAACTCAAGTCTTTATCTACTTAGTTTTCTGTAGTCTTAGTGCGCTTTTGACTTTTACATTGGCAAAGTAAAATCGAAACGGATCAGTATACATTAGGATCTCACTTCTTTTTAATTTCTATAATCTAAATGGGCTTCCTTCATTCCAGAATCAATTCAGAGAGCTGCCACCATCGGCGCCCAATGATCAGGCGCGCAGCAATCCCAAGAAGAAGCTGAAGGGATCATAGTCTATAACCAGCGCGGATGCGGCGATGGCGTCGCTGCAGTCCAGCGCAACAGGTCCCCAGCATCTGATGCATCAGATGACGACTCGCTTCCGCGCCAACACCAACCAACTGAAGCACAAGTTCGGCCAGGCCAAGAGCCTCAGTCTGAGCCAAGGCGATTAGTATAAATACTCATAACATAAATATAAATATAAATATACATACTAATATAGTGAATTCTATTAGAAAAGATCAATTTAAGGCACCAGAGCAAGTTCCATGGCAAAGTCAACTTAATGCACCAACGTATTTGCTTAACTCTTAACTCTTAAGTATTTTCAGGATCCTTTTCTTTGGTAATTAAATACTAAAGCCAGAAATCAAAACTATTTACACATTGAGACACTAAAAAATTTTGTAAATACACTACAAAAAGTAAGAAAACCGAACCGAACAGAATATTGCACTTTATACTTATAGAACCAGTGAGTGTACCGTACCTAAAGTTAAACTTTACTTTTTTTAATATTTAATCAAAATATGTATTTAACTAACAATTTACCTAATACCAACTACAAACAAAAGCTTACCGAGCAATTCCTTTTTGCAAACGTATCGAGAATGGTTAATTATTTATTGTATATTTCAATTTGTGATATTTTTCAAAGAATTGCAACTAGATGTACTATGTGGCTTATCCCAAATATACTTAAATATACTATATACATAAAAACAAATATATTTGAAATACCTTTTACCTTTACTTCAAAAGTTTCTTACGATATGAATGTATTTACTTATAAATCCATTGCACTCGATCATTTAAGGCTTTTTATATGCATAACTTAATCCACATAGATGTGACTATATGAATATTTATTGTTCAAAACATTTTCGAATACCAAAGTACTATTAAAAACTTAATACTTATATTTAGGATGCCATGAATTGCGATTGTAACCCGACGAAAATGCATGATAAACAATTAGATAGTCTAACTACATACATACATATACTTTATACTCCCGCAACAAAGTTTTTATATATATAAAGATAAATCGATTTAATTAACATTAATTATTAGCACCTAAGTTAAGTTTGTTATTTTTCAAAGTATGACAACAAAATACAATATACAAATATTTTTGGAATTCGCTCAAAAAACTCAACGCAAAAGAACTTTCTTTCATTGACTCTCAAACTGAGATGACTCTCAAACTGTTTTTCATTTTCATTGCCGTTCTACGTGCTTTTCGTTAAGTTTTCTTGCTGTGGCTCTACAACTGTAAGTGTGAGCTTTTTTCATTTACATTGCGGTTCTGTACGCTTTTTATTATGTTTATTGCTGTTTGTTTTGCTCAAATTTCTGTTTACTTGCAAAAGCTTCAATTCGCTATCGTCTCTACTTTATGCTACAAATTAATTCCACATGCTTCCTATTTGGAATGAAAAGCTGTCGACTTGTGCTGGAAATTTCCTACCTGCCTGGCGATCATAAATTCGGTACAAACAGAACCCCCCACAGTGAAACCGCGACAGCTGTTTTGATTATTTGAATTTGCTTATCAGACAGATAGTTCCACTTGGCGCTGAGGCCCAAGGTCTCGCTAGTCGCATCAGAAGACTGCGATTAATTAGTATGTCGCTTACGCAATCACAGCCGCAAATGTTTCCATGCCAATATGTATAGATAAACGATACAGTGTGTCAACTAATTGTTTTGACAAGATAAAAAGTCACATAGTATTTGTCTTAACTTTTAAATTAGTTGAGCCTAATAAAAAATAATAATACTATTATTTCTTTGTCAAAACAATTACTAGACTAACTGTGTATAGAGTTAATATAAATACATCTTTAATATATGTATCATGAGCATTGGGATAAAAAAAATGCACTCATCGTATAGAAAAAATCGTAGCACGGGAAGCCCTAAAATCGAGAGCCCATTGTGATTCCGGATTCAATGGGTTCTTTAAATGCAAAACTGGTGGGTATCATAACCATAACTGTAACCATAATCTGGATTAGTTCTTTTCGTTCTTCATGAAGTCATAGACGACGGAGAAGTCCTTGTTGCCCAGCCCCTGTGACTTGAGTGTGCGATAGATTTGGTGAGCCAGTGCGCCCATGGGAATGGGTGTGTTGGACGAAGTAGCGACGCCAGAGGCGAGACCCAAATCCTTGGTGATCAGATCGGTGGAGAAGCCGCCCGCGTATGATTTGTTGGCCGGGGCGGTGGGAGTGACGCCGGGCACGGGATTGTACATCTCGGAGGCCCAGCAGCGGCCAGTGGAGGAGTTGATGATCTCGGCGAATGTCTTGGGATTGAGACCCAGACGCATGGCCAGATTCATGGCCTCGGAGACACCAATCATGGAAATGGCGAGCATCATGTTGTTGGCCAATTTGGCAGCCTGGCCCATGCCATAGTCACCACAGTGGGTGATACGCTTGCCCATGCACTCGAGCACGGCCTTAACCGTGTTGTACTCCGCCTCCGTGCCGCCGACCATGAAGGTCAACGTGGCCTGCTCGGCACCGGGAACGCCTCCGGAGACAGGAGCATCAATGAAGCGAGCTCCCTTGGCGCTGATGCGCTTCTGCAGCGACTTGACCAGCACGGGATCGATCGTGGAGGAGTCAATGAAGAAGGTGTTCTTATTGACGCCATCAGCGGTCATCGCCTCGTACGAAGCCTCGACGATGTCATTGTTCGGCAACATGGTGATGACAAAGTCCGAGTTCTGGGCCAGCTCCGAGGTCTTGGCGTAGACAGTGGCGCCCTTGGCCTTCAGATTGTCGCAGGCGGGCTTCGAGATATCGAACACATGCAGCTTGTGGCCGGCCTTGATCAGATTGCTGGCCATGTGGCCTCCCATGTTGCCCAGGCCGACGAAGCCAATGTTCTTGGAGCCACCCTGTGTGGACATGCCACGCACCAGAGTTTGGCTCCAGGCGTTCACCAGGGACTGCGATACAATGCGAAGCGACATGATAACTGCCAATGGATATTGAAATGGAAATGGAAATAGAGATCGTGTTATGCAATGCCTTCTCCTCCCCGTGGCCGGAGAAGTGAACACACCCACCTGTGGCCAAATGAGACTGACGACTCTGCTAAAGGTTCTACACGATCGGATCACTGCCAAAAGCACACTGAGCACGCCGACTGCCCAACAGGCGACGTCAAGTGTCACGTAATGTGGCTTCTTTCCAGCGCGTGTGCCAGGGTTGTCAGCATTTTACGAGAATCCGTAGTGAAACCGGCTTCTTAATTCGCTTTCGGCGCACCGACAGCTCTGTCAGATTGGAAAGCGCTCTCCCAGTGCGCGAGAGTCGGAGAGCAACAACTTCCAGTGCCAAAAGCTCTGCCGGCATGAAGTCGATTCTAATTGAATAACAAGCGGCAGAAACTGCGAACTTATCATTTGTTTGCAGACATCGGCTGATGCTGACACTGGAATGGGAGAATTGGGAATCGAGTAGGGGGCACGGCAACAGCGAATAATAAGCGTGAGTTTGTGTGCGTGTGTGACAAAAGCTGCGCAGCCAGTGCTTGTAAAACTGCACTCAAACTGTAAAGCTCTTTTCTGTTGCGGTTAATTTAATTTCACCCTACTTTTGTACTTATTAAATAGATAAATAGAGCTTGCTTTGTTAATATGAAGGAAAATTAGAAAGAAAGTAATTAAATTATTGAGTAGATATTTAAGATAAAATAATTTGAAAAATATACAAGAATTATAAGAATGTAAGAAATATAAGAATTGTCTTTTTAAAAATGAGTCAGGGACTGATTTTAAATTTTGATTGATTACTTAACTGTAATAAAAATCAGGAGAAATAAAATAAAATTAATAAAATGTATTAAAAACAAAAAGAAAATATAGCTTTTACGGAATATTGACTATTTTTTTGCCTTTGATTCCCAATTGATTATTGACTTAGTAATATAAATACTCAATTTACTAGTTGTTGGCCCTGAAACGTGTTTCTATTTTATAATGATTGGGATAGGTCATTCCATAGTCAAGCAGAATAAAAAATTAAATATGTATTTTTAAAATGTCGCAAGCTTATGTCATATAGAGACAAGATTGCTGCTACTTTCTGAGGAGGCAAACTAAAATTAATTAAATTGAAAAAATTGCTCAAACTTGAGTACTAAATATATATATAAAATTAAATAATAATAATAATAGTTTACTCACTCAAGGTGCCACTCAAACCCTTGCATGCATTGTTTATCGTCAACCACGTGCGAAACTTACATACTACTTATATACTATATTCTATATACTAGAATACAGAGTTCGTTTTGGATCGGCGTCATTCAAATTATAAAACAATCCGGCATTTAATTCAATTCCATTACCGAACCGTTAAAGTTACACATTGTAAATTATTTCCGCAGTCGTCGTTCGTCGGACTTAGACAACACACATTCTATAATTATGGGGATGATTTCAAAGGTCCTCGCTTTTTTTGATCTACCTCACGCAGGTATATATTTAGCCTAACAGTTCGTGCCAAAAGTATTCAAACAGGTGTACGTTCTATTTTTAATAGATCCTGCTGCAAAGAACTTTCCACTTCTGGGATCTCCGTGGCCCGTCACATTCCTAATTCTTGGCTATCTTCTTACTGTGCTCAAATATGGCAAAAAGTTCATGGAACTCCGTCAACCGTATGAGATAAAGAAGATTATGATCTTCTACAATATTTTCCAAGTGATCTACAATGGCATTATGTTTGCCATTATGTGTAAGTTAGACATCAATTCAAAACAGAATGAGTTATGTATATAATCAAGCTTTTCATCTTTGTCGACAGTAAATTATTATTTCTTCGACCAAGTGTACCCCCTGGATTGCTTGCACACCCTTCCATTGGATGCTCCCAATAAGAACACCGAACGTATGATCTCCTACATATACTTTATTAATAAGATAATGGATCTGCTGGATACCATCTTCTTTGTGCTGCGCAAGAGCTACAAACAGATCACGTTTCTCCATGTCTACCATCATGCTTTGATGATCTACGGCACGTATTGGGTGGTTCGGTTCTACGGATTCGGTGGACAGTTCTTTACTATGGCACTGGCAAACACATTCGTACACACTGTAATGTACTTTTACTACATGATCTCGGTCATCTACACTGGTCTCAAGCAGAGTCTGTGGTGGAAGAAGCATATAACTGAACTTCAAATCTTTCAATTTGTGTTTGTGATGTTGCATTCTGTCTACATATTAGTGTTCAATCCCAAATGTGAATTCCCTGTAGTATGGCATTTCCTGATGCTCGCTCTGGGCGTAGTATTTATTACACTGTTTAGTAATTTTTACATCAAAGCTTATATTAAGCCTCGCCATCAAAAACAACAATAAACAGGAAGACAATGAATTCAATCTATAACCAGAAATTAAAAAAAATTCTAAACTACAATACATATGAGAAAAAATATTAATTTATCGAGATCAATAAAATTAACAGTCTGAGAATCAAGATTAAAGTGTTGTTTTATACTACTTATGATAAGTTAAGTTATAACTTAAGTATAATATTTATAATTTAAAAAAAAACAGGTGCGAACCCTTTGCAAAAAATTCTAATTCCGGCAAAAAAAATATATTTGAATGAAATTACAACCATTGGAAGGCAGAATGAATTTAGATGCCAGCCCCTTATCAAAAACCTCTAGAAAATTGTTGAGTTTTGGCAAAGTTATGAAAGCTTGAAATTGTTCTGAATTTTGACATATCAACGTTAGAAGTTCAAATTTACGCGTGTATTTTCTATTTAAAAAATGTAACGGGTATTTCATAGTCGGGCATTTGACTTTAGCGTACTTACCTAAGTATTGCACCCTCGATATTTATGTAGTGAACGATGTATGTAAGTAAATTTACATATGTTAACACTCTAATCGCTAGTTAAGACTTTAAACATACAAATTGTAAGAACGCAAAGTTCTTTTCCAATGCGCGTTATTCAAATTCCATGTGAATATCGATTTGCAGAATAAATTCTACTGTTAATTCGCAAATGAAGAACTTTCGATATTCTTTCCGCAGTTGTCGTTCGTCGGACTAAGACAACACACAAAATAATCGGAATGATTTCAAAAGTCCTCGGCGTTCTTGATCGGCCACACGCAGGTACATGTACTGACAGTTCGCGTCATTAGTATTCTCACAAGTGTTTGATCTACTTTTAATAGATCCTGCTGCAAAGAACTTTCCACTTCTGGGATCTCCGTGGCCCATCGCATTCCTAATTCTTGGCTATCTTCTTACTGTGCTCAAATATGGCAAAAAGTTCATGGAACACCGTCAACCGTTTGAGATAAAGAAGATTATGATCTTCTACAATTTTTTCCAAGTGATCTACAATGGGATTATGTTTGGCATTATGTGTTAGTGTATCACTAAGTCCAAACAATTTTCTATTTCATTCATATTTCTAATTTCTATTGGCAGTTTATTATCTTTTCATCTACAAAATGTATCCCTTGGATTGCTGGAACACCCTTCCGTTGGATGACCCCAATAAGAACATCGAACGTATGATCTCCTACATATACTATATCAATAAGATAATGGATCTGCTGGATACCATCTTCTTTGTGCTGCGCAAGAGCTACAAACAGATCACGTTTCTCCATGTCTACCATCATTCGGCTATGCTCTGTGCAATTTACTGGGCTGTTCGATTCTACGGATTTGGTGGACAATTTGCTATAGTGGGACTGGCAAACACATTTGTTCATGCTGTAATGTACTTTTACTACATGATCTCGGCCATCTACACAGGACTCAAGCAGAGTCTGTGGTGGAAGAAGTATATAACTAAAATTCAGATAATACAGTTTGTTTTTGGAATGTCACATTCAATCTATATATTAGTGTTTAATCCCAAATGTGAATTCCCTGTAGTATTGCATTTCCTGTTGCTCTCTATGGGCGTAGTATTTATTACACTGTTTAGTAATTTTTACATCAAAGCTTATATTAAGCCTCGCCATCAAAGACAACAATAAACAGGGAGACAATGAATTCAATCTATAACATGAAATTTAAAAAAAAAACCACAAAAAACAAAACATATTCGAAAAAATATTAATTTAACGAAATCAATAAAATTTACAGTCTGAGAATCCAGATTAAAGTGTTGTTTTATACTAATTATGGCATAAGAAGCTTCCTGAAAATTATAACTTAAGATTAATGTCTTTTTATTTGTAAAAACACAAGGGCCCTTTGCAAAAAAATCGCAAACTATATCCATTATAATGCAGAATGAATTTAGACTCCAACTAGAAATGGGCCCGGCCCGAAAAAATTTAAGAAAAATTTAAATTCTTTCTAATTTTTATTTAAAAATAAAATCTTATCCAAATTTTTACTTAGCTTACTTCTGTTTTCGCACAAAACATTTCCAGATGTGGAAAATTCCCTTTCACTACTTGCTCTGATAGCAATGATTCTGTGTGCTCGATTTTTAAATAATTAGGGTATTCTGAAACTCTAATATTTGTGTTATTTTGTAAAGTGATATATTTTGTAATGACAACAAACACACAGAAATAAGATTAAAAATGTTTTTATGGCGAATTTTGTACATATAAATACCCCAGGGCATGTTTGTTGTGATAATCTTCTTTTTTTTTGTCATTACAAAATATATCACTTTATAAAATAACAAAAGCAATAGAGTTTGGCGTGTTCCGGGCTTTCGGGCCTTGAAGTTAGGCTCGAGCCCGGCCCGACTCGACCGGAAATGAGATATTTCGGTCCGACCCGACATTTTTGAAAAAGACCCATGGGTCCCGAGGACCGGCCCGTCCGGTGCCCGTCTGCCAACCAATGATCAAAAACCTCTTTTAAATTTGTTGAGTTTTGGCAAAGCTAAGAAAGCTTTAAATGGTTCTGATTTTTGACATATCAACGTTAGAAGTTCAAATTTCCGCGTGTATTCTTTATTTAAGAAATGTAACGGGTACTTCATGGTCGGGCATTTGACTTAAGCGTACTTACCTAAGTATTGAACCTTCTATATTTATGTAATGAACGATGTAAGTAAATTTACATATGTTAACCCTCTAATCGCTAGTTAACCCTCTAGTGCCCAAGACCGCCTCTAGGCGGGGTAAAAAAAAATCTTAGTTAAAACTTTAAAAATTAATATAATTATATTAGATTTATAATTAAAAGTAGATTGCTACAAAACTTTATGAATAACTAAATATTCCATCAGCCAGTTTTTCTTTTACCGCTCTACGATGAGATTTACTACGAATTTTCTATGTCTGAAAATTAGTGAATGCTCAAATTTCTTTTTTTGCCTGGGCACTAGAGGGTTAAGACTTTATGAATACAAATTGTAAGGAACGCAAAGTTCTTTTCCAATGCGCGTTGTTCAAATTCCGTAAAAATATTGAATTGCAGAATAAATTCTACTGTTAATTCGCAAATGAGGAACTTTTGAAATTGTTTCCGCAGTTGTCGTTAGTCGGACTTAGACAGCACACAAAATAATCGGAATGATTTCAAAAGTCCTCGGCGTTCTTGATCGGCCACACGCAGGTACATGTCCTGGCAGTTCGCGTCTTTAGTATTCTCACAAGTGTTTGAATAATTTTTAACAGATCCTGCTGCAAAGAACTTTCCATTTCTGGGATCTCCGTGGCCCGTCACATTTCTACTTCTTGCCTACTTCTTTTTTGTGTTTAACTATGGCAAAAAATTTATGGAACACCGGCGGCCATATGATGTTAAGAACGTTATCATCATTTACAATTTTTTTCAGGTTATATACAATGGGATTATGTTTGGCTCTTTGTGTAAGTGGAGTATCAATTTAAATTGTGTTGACCCTTTGACTTTTTCATTGTTCTCGTCAGTTTATTATATTTTCATCGATCGATTGTATTCCCTGGATTGCTTGGACACCCTGCCGATGAATGATCCCAAGAAGAATATCGAACGCATGATATTCTACGTATACTTTTTCAATAAGATAATAGATCTGCTGGATACCGTGTTCTTTGTGCTGCGCAAGAGCTACAAACAGATCACGTTTCTGCATGTCTTTCATCATTCGTATATGGTGTGTTCAATCTACTGGATTGTCCGATTCTACGGATTTGGTGGACAATTCTTAACAGTGGCACTGGCAAACACATTCGTACACACTGTAATGTACTTTTACTACATGATCTCGGTCATCTACACAGGACTCAAGCAGAGTCTGTGGTGGAAGAAGTACATAACTAAAATTCAATTAGTTCAGTTTTTAATTATGATGTTACATTCAGTGTATATATTAGTTTTTAATCCAGAATGCAAATTCCCTGTCCCATGTCAGTTGCTGATTATCGCTCTGAACGTTATATTTATTACCCTGTTTAGTAAATTCTACATAAATGCTTATGTAAAGCCTCGTCATCAAAAACAACAATAAACAAATAGGAAATAAAACGCTTTTAGTGTTTATATACAATATTATATACCAAATATATTTGAACAACTCCAATCAATATATAGGTCAAACAATGTGTTTCACCATCGAACCTGACTATGTTTTAATAATATTAAGAGGCTTCACAGCAATATAAAACAAGAAAATATTCAGATCACGTCATTCAAAGTCAGCAGACAATTGTACATTCTGAAATAAATTTGAATGCTAAACCATGATAGTTCTACATTGTAAGCTGTTTACGTAGTCGTCGCTGAACTTGGGAGCTTTCCACTTCTGGGTTCTCCGTGGCCCGAACGATCACGAGTTCGCTCGCAAAACTGAAAGGATGGTCTTTAGTTTTATATTAAAACATTTTTTGTAAAAAACGGAAATATTTAACTTCCGCTGTCGGCTGCATTCATGTTTTTTTATTGCAATTTAACTTTGACTAAATAGTCGGATTAAGTGATTTGGTGGGAAAAATCCAGTTTTGGTGTTGGAAAAGCTAAAGCCAAAAAATTTAGCAAGAAAAGTTAATCTGTGAGTTTTGTTAGATATCTCATACAATAACAGAGTTTTTGATTCTTAAGGTTATTTTGCACCAGATTGTTCCTATGGCAGCTTTAGTTTTTCTTATTTGCAATTGGATTTTGACTAAAAGTCAGATTTAGTAATTTGGCTGGAAACAAGCTAAATTTTGGCAGAAAAAAGCTAAATTTGTAGAAATTATCAAAACTTAGCAGGAAGAGTTAATCTGTGAGTTTTTTTAGATATCTCATACAACAACAGAGCTTTTGATTCTTAAGGTTAATATGCATCCGATTTTTTCTATGACAACTATATGATATAGTTATCCAAGTTTAACCCATCTGTATTTTTATACAGAATTAGCATTTAATTAAAATTCAATCGAGTATTTAAATGTTTTTCTACACTCTAAGTGGTAATTCACATTTTACAATTTTACACAGTTCCAATCTAAAATGTATCATTTAAATTGTACATTTTGGAAAACATTTTAGCGCCGAATCGTTCAGCTTGCACATTGGAAATCGTGTTCACAGTCGTTTTTGGGTGCGCTTTGGGAACACACAAAATAATCGGAATGATTTCAAAAGTCCTCGGCGTTCTTGGTCGGCCACACGCAGGTACATGTCCTGACAGTTCGCGTCATTAGTATTCTCACAAGTGTTTGAATAATTTTTAACAGATCCTGCTGCAAAGGACTTTCCATTTCTGGGATCTCCGTGGCCCGTCACATTTATACTGCTAACCTACCTCTTTTTTGTGCTGAAATGTGGCAAAAAGTTCATGGAACACCGTCAGCCGTATGATATAAAGAAGGTTATGATCGTCTATAATTTGTTTCAAGTAGTCTACAATGCTATTATGTTCGGCATTATGTGTAAGTGTAGTATTATTGCAAAACTGAATAATCCATTCAATTTTTACATTGCTCTCGACAGTTTATTATTTTTTCATCAGCCCAGTGTACCCCTTGGATTGCTTGAACACCCTTCCGTTGGATGACCCCAATAAGAACATCGAACGTATGATGTCCTACATATACTATATCAATAAGATAGTAGATCTTCTGGATACCATATTCATTGTGCTGCGCAAGAGCTACAAACAGATCACGTTTCTCCATGTCTATCATCATACTTTGATGGTCTTTGCCATTTATTGGGTAGTTCGGTTCAACGGATTTGGTGGACAGTTCTATACAATGGCTCTGGCAAACACATTCGTTCATGCTGTAATGTACTTTTACTACATGATCTCGGTCATCTACACAGGACTCAAGCAGAGTTTGTGGTGGAAGAAGTATATAACTAAAATTCAGATAATTCAGTTTGTTGTTGTTTTGTTGCATTCAGTCTATATATTGATATTTAATCCAAAATGTGAATTCCCAGTTTCATTGCATTTAATGAACGACGTTCTCTGTGTAATATTTATCATACTGTTTAGTAATTTTTACATTAAAGCTTATATTAAGCCTCGTCATCGAAAACAACAGTAAACAAAACGAAAATAAATTGAGTCCAAAAGCTGAACATTTCCGACAATTAGATGAATACATTAATGTAAAGGAGAATGACCAACAACTGGAAAACAATGGCAATGAACTTCTGTGCAGTTCAAGTTGATTTAAATGAATTCATTGTGTGGTTATACATTGATTAGTGTTAAATACACACGTCAACGCAGTTCTGAAGTCTTTTTGGTATATTACAAATCGATTAATTTGCATTTACAATTGCCTTCCCATTCTTTACCTTTACTTCCAATGTTTTTTGGGTTCCTTTGGGGGTCACAACATTGCGTCAATTATCGTGCATTTCAAATTTCGCACGCGCAGTTGCAAAATGTTGGCAAAAAAAATAAAGAGAAGATATTTGATTTGTATGTACTCTCGTTAACAATTTTTGCTCTTCACGCTTTT
This sequence comes from Drosophila limbata, assembly GCA_963924055.1. Taxonomy (NCBI): domain Eukaryota; kingdom Metazoa; phylum Arthropoda; class Insecta; order Diptera; family Drosophilidae; genus Drosophila; species Drosophila limbata. The sequence continues at coordinate 20,774,029 of OZ001355.1, read as the reverse complement.
TGCCAAATAATTTACACAATCACAATAACTACGAGCTCAAATAAAATTACGCACACAGTCGTCACCCACTATGAATATCTTTGCATAGGGAATCTGTTATAGTTTGTGGTTGGTTAATATTTTCTACAAATGTCTAAGGAAAAACAAGTGGAAAAGGCTATAGTCGAGCTCCCGACTATGGGATCTTATAAAAAAACCTCTTTACGAGGTAAAAGTCTAGTGACGAAAACATTTTCATGCCCCAAAATTTCTGATATCCAATTTTGTGACGAAAAATATTACATTTTACACATGAATTATTAAAAAAAAAATTTTGTCACTGGACACATTGCGCTAAATTTTTCATAACTAATAAATACCAGTATATACTAGTAGTACTTTTTAGCGCAGAGCCAGTGACAAAATTTTTTTTTTAATAATTCATGTGTAAAATGTAATATTTTTCGTCACAAAATTGGATATCAGAAATTTTGGGGCATGAAAATGTTTTCGTCAATAGACTTTTACCTCGTAAAGAGGTTTTTTTATAAGATATCAGAAATTTTTTAATAAGACATAGGAAGTTTTGACAATTGAAATATTTTTTTACAGTGTAACTTTGTCAATCGGTGTTTATTGTTTGTACAAGCAAAAAGAAACTGTCTGGCAACACTGTTTCTCTTTACTAACACACATGCCAACATGCCAAGCGCAAAATTTATCAGCACTCTCAAACTCTGGCTGCTATGACACTTTGTTGCTGCTGTCCTTTTCTAATTCAAAGTAAAACGTATATATTCAGTTAATAGGTTATATCTTCCAAACCAATCAACAAAAATTTATGCATGATGTATCAAAAAACGCGAAATATTAAAAGCTCAAACATATTCAAAATTAAAAAAAATCGCTAGCGGCGTTTTCTCGAAAACCGCCAAAATGTGGAAAAAATTACCTTTTTTCACCTGTAGCTTTTTACCTGCGTACTTTAGAAAAAAAGTTTGAACATATGCTTAAGAGCCCTTCAAAGTACCTTTCCAACGACATATAGATCATATCTGTAGCTTTCATAGTTTGGACACTATGGGGGTTTTTAGTTTTAGCGGGTTTTAGCGATTTCCCGCTAAACTAGCGATTTTTCGAAAAAGTCGTAGAACAAACGTTTCTAGATTTTTGAGCGGGAACAAGTCCTCATTCAAACTTTTTAGCTAAATTAACGATTTGATCCAAACAAACAAACAGACAAACAGACAAACAGACAAACTGACTTTTCATCTCATTTTCGGAAGGCGACTCAAAATTTCAAAATTAATTATTTTTTGAACCAGTTGTCCGATTTTGATGATCGAGGTGTCATTCGACGCGTATTTTTGATGAGAATTGTAAAAAATTCAACGAAAATTCAAAAAGGCTCCAACGGCCCCATTAGCTCCAATAATGTAAATTTTGCCCCTCCCACTTACACCTGTTTATCTCACGAACCAGGTGAGTTTTCAAAAGTCTTAGTATGCACACTTGTAAGTTTAATTAATACCTTTCGATCGGTATATAACTCGACCTGATCGGACAGTCATAGCAAATCTTCCATTCTTCCTGTGTATATATGCTAGTCGCCTTCGCACCCTTCGTGCTGCTTTCGTCACTAGCGCGGACTGCCGTCCGCAGTGATACCCGTTATCTATGTAAAGATATTTAAAATATTTTTTACTGCATGCTTTTAGGCACTTACAAAAAACTTAAAAACTTTTATCGAAATCTTATCTTGTTGCGAATTAGTGGAATAATAGGTAATAATAGTAGTTAACGTTAATAAATATAAAAAATACCAATATCTTTAAGACTGTGAGTGTGGTGGCATTTCGCGATTTACGGAGGCGGAAAGGGGCGTGGCAGGTTCTAGCACAGACGGACAGACATACGGACGTGGCTATATCGACTCGGCTGTTGATGCTGATCAAGAATATACTATTTTATAGGGTCGGAGCAACGAACACAATATAAAAATAACGTCTCAGTGTTTAATACAGTTTTAACTACCCTTACTTTGAAAAATCAACAACACGATTTTCGCGAAGCAAAGTCAATCGAGTTAATTAAATCGGATTTCAATAAAAATGTACAACTTTCTAATTATGACATTTAAATTTGATTAAATGTTAAAAATTAAAACTTAAAATTATGAATTTACGACAAGTTTGGGAGAAGTTTGATAAAAAAAATCAACATCTTGATGCAAAAAATTATTTGAACGAAATAAAGTTTTTAAATTGATAAAAAAAAATCAAACATAAAACATTAATTCAGTCGTGAACGTTATTGCGAAGTTTCACTGTATAATATTTCTTTGATATTTTAATCTCATTTCATTTACTAACTTTCCCACCAGATGAGTAAAGCTTTGAAATATTGGATTTTGATCCGCTGTTGTTGTTGTTGTTGTTGACACACACACACACACACACACACACACACACACACACACACACACACACACACACACTTATAATGTTGGCATGCATGAAATTGCAACTGGAGCTGCGTTTCGCAAATTTCGGCCACTTTATGTGGCGCTTATGCAACGTCAACGTCGCCGTCGACAGCGACAGCGACTGCGACGTTGTTATGCTTTATCAATTTAGCTAGCAAGATAGTACGAGAGTGAGAGAGGAAAAGTGAGATAGAGAGAGTGAGAAACATAGCGAGAACCTGCTTCACTGAACACTGAAGCTGGAGGAGTCACCGATTTATATTGCGGCGATCTTAAATGGTTTTGCCATGATGCTCGTCGAGTTTGTATGTTGATATCTGTGTCAAACAGTCTGCGGACACAAGTGTGGGCAGCTCAGTGCCGCGAGGGAGGAAACCGTCAGCCAAGTGCAATTTAATTGAGGGAGTGTTCCACAGCCAAAAGGAGCACATCTTCTTCAGACTTTATAACAATGAATAAAAATTAATAAAACAATATGAAGAAAACAAAAATGGTTAAAAATCAAATCACTTTACATAATCAACTACAAAGCACTTGTCATATTGTCAGCCTGAACAACATGACACCAAACGAAAACAACTAAAACAACAACACCTGCTTAGATAACACATGTGTGTAGTATAAAGTGCAATTCAGCGTATGATAAACATTAACAGCAATAACAACACCAACAACAACAACAACACCAAATGACCAAGTGAGAGTGCGTTTTTAAATAATTTACAGCAGACAAAAGAGCAACAATTAAGCCTGCTTACACCAAACAGCCAAACGACCAGCAAATACCCTGTAAATTTAGTATATATGTGACAAAGTGTTACCCTTAAAACAAAGTCTAAACTAATTGACTTTTTCATTTATTCAAAATTATTTGTTAATTTTTATCAAAAAATTAAAGAAAAATCTCATTTTTCGATCTGAAAATAAAAGTTTTAAAATAAGTGTTAAAAATTAATTTTAATTTAAGGATCATTGTATAACTCCTGTTTTTAATTTTTGAAAAATAACCTTTATTTCTAAATTTTTATTATAAAAGCGTTTGCTAGTCCTGCATACCCCTTAATGCAGCTAACTGCTGGGTATGTGTATAAGGCGCAAAACCTATGAGCATGAAGTGAAGCGCCACATGACCAGAAAGGCGCTTCAAACTTGGACAAGCCTCAAGTCTCAGTGGTCCGCATCTCGACGCATTCGCATCGCATCGCGTATACGCCATGAGGTTCGAGGTACGAGTGCGTCTGCTCATTAGGCGCGTCCGCATTGTAACCTCTTTAGTTGTTGGTTGTTATTTTTACTAATTTCGTTGCAAATGTTATGTCAAAATAAGCAGATGTACACTCGAAGCATTAACACCAAACAAATTTCACTTCACCCACAAGACAATGAAATGCACTTAAGATCTTGACAGCGGCAAAAATTCAAAATTTGCTAAAGAAATATTACAAAATCTATCTGAATTGGAATTGGGCTTGTCTTGATTGTACTTTTTGTGAGTTGGTTCAGTTTTTTGACCCGACTCTAGCACGATTTGTAATGAATTTGCGTGACTTTTGTCTGCATGCCACAGCGTTGATCTATGAAACTGTGACTGTGTTTTTGCGGCCTGGACAGCAGCGAGTGGCAATTGTCATCGTGATCTAGTCGCACTCGCATTGCCATTTTCAATTACTTGTACAATTTCAGATTCAATTTCAATTTCCGGCAAGCACGTAATCGAAATTACATTTTGATTTTTATTTTGGCAGTGAAATTTTAATGCTTCTTTCATCGAGTTTTAATTATTTGGCCAAATCAAATAGTACACTTGCACACACGATTATTAGCTTTCGCTGTAAGTGACAGGCAACAGTCAGCAGTCAACAGATACCCGGTAACAGGTACGAGGTAACAGCTTACGGGTAACTGTTCCCAGTTGCAGTTCCATTTCCACTTGATTCACACATTGTGGAGCCTACTTAACAATTAACATGTCAGTCCCATTGAAGACCACTCCAAAAAGTAAGTGAAAAACCAAACGAATTTGTAATTGAAATTGAAATGCAGTCGTTGCATCCAACTAGGGAAAGGAAAGTGAAATTGCTTCCCGCTCTTCCCTTCCATTCACTACTTACCCAGTTGTTGAGGAGTTTTCGATTTGTTTTCAATTTCATTTGATGGGTTCGAATGTTTCTAAGGCTTTTAAATACGCCACATGCATAATTATTATGCACACACTCATATCAACACTCAGACACTCACATTCACACTCATACGTACAAATTGGCGGCACTGGCACAAGGCCTATGCTATGAGTGTGAATACGAGTATGAATACGTGTACGAATACAAGTACGAGTATATTACGAGCATTCAGTGAAATTGAAAATCATTTTGAAAGCGCTTAAATTATTTGCTGCCCGACAAAATAGACATTCCATGCCACCGTTTACGTTCAAAGCAAATGTTTTTTGCCACAGTTTTCTGGTCGACATATTACAAAATCTTAATTGCACCGACCACAATCAAAACTGGCCAGAAAGAGCGGCTAACGGAAGCGGCAATACTCTCAAATAATATTGTCTATCATTAAGAACTGCAACGCAAAGCAAATGTATTTTTAAAACTCTTTTAAAATATATATAAGAAAATATTCTGCAAGAGCTTTAAATCTTTCAAAAGTTTGATCAAATAACAAGCTGATAAAAGAGAAAAAAGGCAAAGAATACAACTAGATAATTATTTCAAGAACATTTCAAATAAAATGCTGATAAAAGAGAATAAAGAAGGCAGAAATAAATAAATAAAATACATGGTTAAATAAAGCAGTAGAAATTAAATTTAAATTAATAAAATACATTTTTTAATACAATTAAATGGTGATTTGAAAATGATAATAAATTTGAAAGTTTCAATGCAGTTCCTGATATTTATTTAATTAATTTTAAACTAGATTGAAACTAGGTAGTTAAATTTGTATAGTAGTTTTAAGTAATTAAATGCATATTTAATGCAGTTTTAAGGCTGTTACACGGGAATAGCTTAAGCGAAGCATACCCTTTGCTAGAGTATAACAATAAAAGAGGTAAATAAATATTTAGTTAACCCAAATCTGAGATAATAAGGAAGGAAGGCAGCCAGCGAAACTGCAGCCATGTGGTGCCTCGTGTGCTGCCTTGTGCGGCGTCTCTGGGGCGCACTTGTAATCGTAATCCAGTTTACGAGCAGATTTCGACCACATTTGACCAATGCGCCACAGCAGCAGGAAGTGTTTCGAGAGTCCCATATACGAGTCCGTATATGGCGATCCCCAGGCATTTTTGGCACCAACCAGAGGGGAGAAAACGACAACGAACAACAACAAAAAGTTGTTTTAGTTTCAGACACAAAAAAAAAAAACCAGTACAAATTTTTACTGACGGCACTCGCGATGTCTCGATGCGTCGATGCGTCTCCTGCGCCAAATCTGTTTGGGGCAAGTTCGATTGCATAATGCACGCCGATTTAATGCGGCGTGTTGCATCAGCACAACGTGTCCTACAGCGTTATGGACTTGCTTGAGCGTGTACTAAAATTCTTCAAATAATTTATATATTTAAACAAAACGGCGACACATTATTCAATTAAGTTGGCTATTTTTGTGGTGGGAAAACTTGGCCAAAAAATTGACTCGAATATTATGCAAATATCGTTAATCTTTTCCGCATACGTTTGAAAAACGGCGCAGCTTGGGAAAACTGTAACAAAACACATGCATATATAAATACAAATACAAAATACAACAAAACAAGACTGAAGGTCGTTTTGTCACGGCACTTGAAGTTGTTGTTGTTGTTGTTGAACTCATTGTTGTTTGTGGCATTTGGACGAAGGCATCGCCTTGGGCGTGTGAGCCGGCAAAGTGTTCAGCACATGCAACTGGAACTGGAACTGTAGCTGGAAAACGGCGACTTGCCAGACAACAACGGGAAAAACAAGGCACAACACAACTGTGAAAAGGTCAAAACACAATTGACTATAATTGCCGTCTACGATTGATTCTCAGTTGAGCTTAGAAATGAAAGTGTTTGGTTCTGTTTCTATACAATGGATTGCATCCAAACTAAAGACGAAGATAAAACAACAGCGGAAGTGCCTTAACGGTTGAATGCCCACAGAGACCTGTAGATCATGTCCATAGGCCCGAAAGTATTAATCACCTGCATAACGCATAACTCAACTTGGCTGGAAAGTGACAACCTGACAATCATCCTCCTCCTGGCCCCGCCCATAACTCAACTTAAAGTCGTTGCACTTTTACTTTGCACATTTTCTTGACAGGTTTCAAAGTTGTCAGTTAAGAGGCAACTTTAACCCGTTAGCTACTCGTAATGTACACAACTCAGTCAATTTGCATAGTGTTGGTATCTGTACTATATGCTAATTAACTTAATTTCCACGATCCACAAAAGTCTCAGCCACAACAATTGCAGCTGCCTTTCAGCGGAAACCAGCCAAAAGTCGAGTCTGAGAATCTTTTAATTACGTATAGAAAATCTTCCAAAAAAAACGTTTAAGGCCAATTCTTGACAAGACAAAGAAACGATAACAAGTCAGCAATGAAGGTTGTAAAAGCTGGGCAGACACTGCGTATAAGTAACAACGATTTTATTTACATATAGAATGCCATTTAACTTTTTTTCCCTGTGCTACACATTTTATAAAATTAATATAGAATTTGTTGTCGTTTATTATAAATAATATGTTCTACCTATTTATTTTTCAGAACAAAAGACTGTATTTCATTTCATATTATATTTTTTCACTGTAGGAACAAATAAAAGTCAAAATGTATCTCTAATTAAATTGTATTCTCATTTAAATACATTTTAAGTTTATTAAATGCTTTAAATTTAATAAACACAATTTTAATTGCGGTGGTTTTTTATTGCATTTCAAGATTAATTCTAAACAAAAGGCGTCTTAAATTAATTCTCTGTCTGTTTACGCTGATAAAATAATATTTGTGCCCTCGCCAAGGGACCAACAATACTGAACAATTAAATCAAAGACTAGCGCACAATGGAATTTATGTAACAGAATCAAGTCAAAAGCGTGGGCGACCTTGAGAGTGCGAGTACCACATGCCAGTTAAAGCCAATTAAAGCTTGATATACGGATCTATGGAATGGCAATGAGTCAATACTATAGATTCAAGAGTTGAGGGGAAAACGGGGGGACATTAGGCGGCACTCTTGGCACATGATTCATGGGCTGCCAAGCTGCAATTGAGCTTCAAAACGATTGCAACTAATCGATTGCAAAACTCGAATTGAGACAAAGATTCAGATATTTATTGCACTAAGCTAATTTGCATTTTGGGCTAAACATTAAATGCCTGTGGTTGTGGTTGCAGCTCATCGTCAGAACTTACTGAACTGAATGCGAAGTTCGTTGCCTAAGTCTTTTGTTTGCCAGCAAACAACAAAATGCAGCAGGCAGCAACAATAGTCGCTATTAACCACATGTGCGAGTTGCTATTGCTACAGTTTTTACTTTGTGGTCAGACCAAAAGCTGTAGCTACAAATTTTAAAAGCCGCTTTAGACGCTGACGTCGCAGCTGGCAGCGCTGCTGCCGTAGCCGTCGGCGTTGCCGCTGTCGCGGTGTAGAAAACCAAACCACAAGCCAAAACCACTCTTACTTACTTTTGGCCACAGACGCTTTTCATTTCTTCAGTCTGTTAACGGCACGCCAACGGTGCAGACGCGTCAGCTCCGGCAAAATTACAAACTGCAAACTGTAAATCGTATTTGTGGCTCTCTAACTGTAACTGTAACTATTTCCAGTGCACAGTGGTGCCAAGTTTGTGTAAGATTGAAAGTGCGTGTGCTTCCTGATTAAGAGAGTTACTCTCTTCTTCTTCTTCTTTATCGTTGTTGTTGTGATGCCTTCAAGTGGAAGATACATATAGAAAGATAAACGAAGAAAGAAAGATAAAATAGCTAGTGAAATTTTTTGTTGAACGCGTTCGTTGCACTGCCAATTGGCAACATCAGATTTCTCGACCCCGCGCGCCGTCTGACGTCGTCGGCTGCTAATTCCGCAAATTAAGCAAAATTAAAACATTAATTGAGCCAAAGCGGTGAAAGAGAGAAAGAGAGAGAGAGAAACATAAGCCGCTGCCCACTTGCAACAATTTGAGCCAAAGCGGTAAGTAAAGTTGCCACAGCAGCCACAGCAGAGGAAGCTACCAAAAAAGGCGAATAGAAATTTATCACACACACACACACATACACACATGTGGCCATTCAATCGACTCGTCTCTGAGGCAATTGGCTGCTTATTTTCATGCTCTAATTATTTGGAAATCTTTATATTTTGTTTTCATCTACAGCAATTTTCGTTTTGCGAATCTGTCTATAATTTATACAGATTTATGCTTAAATCGTCAGTTATTCAGTCGTCGAGTTGTCCATTTGCCCCGATGACACAAAGCATCGTTAAGATAGACATCAGTTTGCTCAAATGGTCCATTCTTTTGTGGGCTAACCCAATTTTCACCTGAGTGAAATTTTCGGGGAAAAGTGAGAGAGAAAAGTCATGTTTAACTGTCAATTTACATAAAGTAAGAGACGAAAGGGAAGGGAAGGGAAGGGGGGGCGCTGTCCACACTCGAATGACAAACGAGGCGGTGGCAACTGATTTTCGCTTTCAATGGGCCAACTATCAACATGGCCAACTATCCATCCAGCAATGTGTGTGGCATGCCCATAACGAAACTAATGTGCCGCATTTCTTGTCATTTTGGCTTTTACCTGCATCGCTCAAGCAGCAAAAACAGACAAAATACCAAAAACAAAAAACAGAAAAAGCGAAACTTGATTCACATTTTATTTGTACACTATTTTTGTTTACTTACATATTTATATATGGCATTTATTTTTATTTTTTACTTAATTTATTTACTTATTTTCTGGCATTTTTTCTCTTTTTGTTTGTGACAACGTTTTGGAAATTAAATACTTTCTAATTACAATAAACGCAGGCAACGTTTTTAGCCTTTGGCAGTGGCCGAAATCACGTAGCCGACGCGTTGACCAATGCCAATAAAAAAATTAACAACAACAACAACAACAAAGTCGCGAAAGTGTCAAGAAAACAAACTGAAATAAAAATCAGACTCACTTTTTCTTTATTATTATAGACTATACATACATTTTATGTGTGGCGCTTGATGAGTTTATTTGTCTCTTCATCGCATTTATTGACAGCCACTGTGCGAAACCATAACCTGTGCCCCCGCCCCTCTTTCTCCCCTGCTCCTGCCCCTGTTGCTGCCCTTGTCCCATTCCCAGCTGGGCGCGTGCCGCATTTCATTTGTTGAGTTTCCAAACGAAAGTGAAACGTGCAAATACCTCTGCATAGCACGAACCACAACGCAACTCCAACAATGGTCCCAGCCACAGACCTTAACCGTTGCCCATTACCCATTACCATTACCATTACCCAATGCCAGAAGCTGCTCCTCTGCACGTGCCCATCGTGGTCGCTTCGTGTGGTCTTCGACAGCCGCAAAGAGTCGTCATTTGCCGTGGCCATTTATTTGAATTGTTCGTTGTTTGTCTTTTAGTGGCAGCTTTAATCACTCTCTACAGGGTATTTCTAACAGTTTTATGTCTATAAGCTTGGAAAATTAACTTTAGCTAAGAGCTTCCGCATTGTATTCACATAACTTAACGCTTATACAATTTTATAATTTATAATTAACGCAAAAGATACTCATTAAAATTGACTGGGTGACAATTAAGCAGCTTTCTCAGAGATTTTAATAATATTTAGATACATTACTAGCTTGGTTTTATGTTTTGTTGATGGCAATCTTTTCTCAACTCAATCAAAACTCAACTCAAGTTATTCATTGTTTGGCCTCTAATTTGATTTTGCATCATAATTTTATTATTTAAAAGTTTTGATTTTTTGTCCACTTTTCAAAAACTTCCAACTACCATAACTTTGTCATTACTTCACCGATTTCCTTGCGAATGTCAATTTGATCATTTTTATGGCCTGTAAATTGATTATGCATCAAAATCTTATTTTTTTTAAATTTACTTTTTCTCCAAAAATTTGCAAAAGCTTTTCATTAAATCCATGAAACCGATTTCCTTGTGGAATGTCAATTTTAAGCACATTAACTCTCAGCTCTCACTCTCAAACAAAAGACTTAGGACACAAACTTGAGTGGCACAGTTTTAGTAAAACAAAAGACTTAAGACACAAACTTTGTAAGTAACGTTTTTCTTCATGCTCCTCTATATGCTACTTCTCATAGCATCCCCACTCTTTGGGGTGACCATACACACAACTCTATCTGTAAAACAAAAGACTCAGGCCACAAACTTGCCAGCTCATAGTGTCAAATTACATCACAAAAAAAGTTAAGACATCAGCCAATCTACTTAAATATTGACGCATCGCTTGGTGTTTGTATCAATGTTGGTATATACTACATAATATACCAAATAAATATTGTACAGATCAAACATCAACTGCAGCGCACAAAACAAAATAAATTCAATTGTCGCGCCAAAAGCAAACAAAACCGACAACAACAAATGCCCAACGGTTGTTGTAATTGTTGTTGTTTGCCGCAGAGCATAAATCGTGATTTGCCGTTGCTGCCGCCAACAGTTGCAGTTGCAGTTGCCCCCAGCGGTGCATTTAAGACCGAACCGACCGACAGACCGAGCGACAGATCAACAGATCGACAGTTGATTAGTCACAGCATCTCGGCCGTGTCACAAGGCGGCCAATTTAGTTTCTAGACTTGACTCTAGCCGAGTACGCGCAGTTGTATCTGTGCCTCTGGGCCAGACAGACAAGTTGTTGTTGTTGTTGACTTGTTTTTCTTCTTTTTTTTCTGCTGCCCCTGCAATATTTTCTCACAGTCACACTTCGTGGCCAGCGTCCGTGCGCGGGATGCGGATTGATTGCTAATGTGCATCTGAATCTAAGTGCAGCAGTTTACGAGTATTCAGATTTTGCGACCTGAGCACTCATTGCATAAGGCAACAGAATAATGCACGACAACAGCACACACACACACACACACATAATGAAACACTTTTTCATTGCAACTCTTGCTTTCTTCGGTTCAGCTGAATATGCTCCACTTGACTTGGCTCACAATTGGGGCCAACTCAGCTCGGCTTGTTGAGACTTTTGTTTTGTCAACGTTACTTTATTAAGTACAGTACTTGTAATGTTGTTCGTATTAATGTTGTTGCAGTTGTTGCTGTTGCTGCTGTGCTTTTGCAATTGTCACATTGTTTTGGCCCTGTTTGGTAACCAAGCAGCCAAAAGGTAATTAACGTTGCGCATCTTTACGCAATTCGCTGTGAAATCAATCAGTCGCCGATTAAAAGACCCTTAAAAACAATTTAACATTTAAAACAATTTTATTTGCAACAAAATTTAACTGTAAACTTTATCCATTAACAGGCAAACATCCGCTTTGTGTTTTGGATTGTGCAATGCAAATTATATTTATCGATACGATTTGTTGCTACAAAACATTTTTGCACAAACGTTTTGCACATTTCGTGGTCAATCGAGCATGTTGGGGAGAGTCAGAGACATTGAGAGGCGGTGTGACAGAGAGGGTAGACATGTTAGCACGCACTTTCCGCTTACGCCCAAAACACTTTCGCTTTCAAATGCAAAGCTCTCGAGTGACTCAATAAATGAAACTTTGAATTCCAGACGTCACGATCTTCGCAATGATTGATATCAATTTTAAATTCATTAATTTTATATGTAATTAATGGCAGTAATTTTTATTATTATCGTTATTTATGACGTCGTTTTTTATTCATCGCATTAGAAATTACGTATATGCTGCTAATGATTGTCATCTTAAAATAACTCAAAGATCTACTGTTTTACTGTCAAATAAAACTTAAAAAAAAAATGGATTAAATGAATTTTAAGTTGTTAGAAATATTAACTTTATAATTACCAATAATATAATTTTTCAAAATATTAATACAAATATTTCTCTCTTTAAATCATTCAAAATAATCAATACTTAAATTCTTAGCATAGTTTTGCAATTCACAGCCAAAGATTATTATGCTGTGCGCTGTATGGGATTGTAATACTTAATCGACTTTCTAAATGCTTAGATAATGCTTTGTTACATCGTTAATGGAAATGCGAATGCTCCCTCACGTTGGGCCCATACATTCTTGAGGTTGCGCAAGTGTCTGAACAAAAAACAGGTGCCTAACGAGGCGACTCATATCATATTTTGGTTTCTGAGCAGGTCTTGGGCTCATTTGGAAAGCAAACAAAAATGAAAGTTTACCTCGAGCTGCGTGAAATTTACATTTCGTTTAATAATTTCAAGCATTTCACGTTTCTAGTGTGCGTCGCGGCATAAAATTTGAGGAATTTGTCTGAAAAAAAAAAAACAATCAAGAAACATAATTTTTTGGCGCCCAAATTGGGCAGCCTTCAACCATGGCATGAACACGCCCCCAAACCCATAAGCACAAGTTAACAAATTTCAAATGCATTGAATTTTCCGGCAGGCAAACAAGCTGGGAGCTGGGAGTTGGGAGTTGGCAGTTGGCCGTTGGGGCACTGGCCAGTAATTTATTTTTTATTTTGCTCGTAGTGCCATAAAATGCATTTCATTGTCGCTTTCGTTTTCATTGGAGTTCAATGGCACTCGACTCTCGATCGGTGCATAAATTTCAAATTGTCGTTGCCCCTTTTGGCAAAATTATTGCTTAAAATTTGAATACTACAAAAAATAAAAAAAATTGAGTCAAATCCGATTGAGTTAATGGCCAAAAAGTCTGCCAAAAATTGAGAGTTGCAAAATTTTAGGTAGTTTCGGGAAAAATAATAAATATCTTTGATCAATGTGAAGCGAAATGTGTAACTGAAACTGAGACGGATAATGACTACAAGAGACATAATAGTTGGCTAGACAAGCAACTTAGTTAGTTCAGTCACACGTGTGACTTGCAGCTAATACGTATACTTAATATGCCGACGAATTGTGCAAGCCAAATGGGAAAACTTCATTAAAATGCAGACTCGTTTTCTTAGTGCGTTGTGTTTCAATTAGCCTGATCGTCAATTTGGCAATTGGCAACTCGCTTGGCTTATAAATTGGACACTTGGGTCAAAAGCGAGGCATATTTCTAGAGCATTGCCAAATGTTGCCAGGCAGCCTCCAAGTCGCAGTGCGTGTGCGATTTGCGATTTGCTCTGATAACTTCAACTAGTTTGCTGCACTTTGGGGCAATGTATCTGTATCTGAGACTCGAGTATCTCAGCTGCCTCCACACCCCAAGCTAGTCACCGTTGGAGTTGAAGCCAACAAAGCGTGGCTTAAATACAACGAGACACAGCAACGAGGCGTTGATTTGCGGCCCAAAATGCAATTAAAAACTTGACTTTAGTTTGTATTTCTATTTGTATTTGAAGTCGTTGGTTTTCTTGGCTGTTTTTATTTGAAGTGTTGTTTGCAGCATTACAACACGACAACAAGGGGGCTTTAGTTAACTTAAAGTACATTAACTGTTCGTGTCCATCATTATTTGATATATTTGCATATATAAATTTCAAGAGTTGTGTAGTTATTTTATAAACATTAATACATGATTGTAAAAAATATGTAGCACAAAAGCAATATTAAAAATAAAAAAAGCAAAATAATAAATCAAATTTGTTAAAGAATTAAGGCAATTGTTGCTTTACAAATTATTTTAAATTTGAAAATATTATTATTTTAGTTTTCGCAAATTTGATTAATTTTTTTACAAATTATAAATATTGTAAATAGTTATTTTTTTAGTTTTCGCAAATTTTATTAATTTTTTTTTACAAATTGTAAATATTTTAAATTACTATTTCTTTAGTTTTCGCAAATTTTATTACTTTTTAAACAAATTATAAATATTATTATTTTAATTCTCGCAAATTTTATTAATTATTTTACAAATAATAAATATTTTAAAACATTATTATTTTAGTTTTAGGAAGCATGTCGTTTGTCTCATTACTTGCCATTATTTTTTAATGTTTTTCAACATTATTTGCATATTTTTTTTTATTTGCAGTTTCCCAAAACAAACCAAGAAGAAGAAGAGGCAGTAGAAGCAGTTAAAAACATCTGTACTGGTTGCCGCTGTTTATGGTAAGTTTGCTTTGAGTCCGACCCTGGCTGTGGTAATGCTCAGTCTGTGTGTGTGAGTGTGGGCGTGTCTGAGACAATGGAACACACCCAAGTAATCAGCACATACACAAGCACACACCCAGCACTGATGAAGCAATGTCAATGCCACAAATTGAATATTGTCATTACGACGCAATTGAACTCGAGGCAAACACGAATCGGAGATCTTTATACAGAGATCTTACATGTGGAACGGATTCGTAAGCCGCTTAGCTTTTTTGGAGCATGCCCAAAAAGTTAAGGCCTGTGGTCATTGTACATTGTACGAGTATATCCGGCTGGCGGTTGGCCAAGCACCGTTAACCTGGCCAACAACTGGCCAGCCACAACTGCAATTAATTCAAGGCTAAGAAAACAAGTTGGAACTTTCTTCAAGATTGTCTGCCAGATGTGTGCTGCAATGAAAGGGAAATGCACTTTTTGAGGGCAGCCAAAAAGAGTTACGACAGTTACGACGTCACTTTTCACTTTTGTTGAAAGGTGCAGTTACAGCTACAAAGATACACAGATACATTTGCAGTTGCAGTTGCAGTTGAAGTGCAGCTACATCATATTTTATTATTTCAAGTGCAGTCAGTCGGCTGTGACAACGGGTTTGACTGCGCTCCTTAAACAAAGACTGACCGCAACGTTTGTCTAATTTCTATTATTTGTAGTGCCCTCTTTCTCTCTTTCTCTCTATCCAGCTATCTATCTCTCTTTCTGCTGCACAACTCATTGAACTTTCTTCTTTCTTTCACTGTGCCACCTGCTGTAGACTCTGTCGTCTATCTCAATCTCAGACTATCTTTCTCTCTCTCTCTCTCTCTCTCTCTCTCAGACTTTATCCCTCTCTTTCGACTCCTGGTCTGTTGTTGCCTCTGGTGTCTTCGAGTTCCGTTTTTAGCCTTTGTTACGCTATTTCGCATTATTTTTTACTGTTGCCGCTTTTGCTTTCGTTTAACCCATTTAATGTGGCCAGGTTTGCTTTGGGCCAAGATCTGTGGTCAGCTCTCTTCTCTGGCTTGTCCCGGCATTCGTTATAAGCATGTGCATTTCGCATTTCACAGCAACGGTAACAATAACAGCACACACACACATATGCACACGCACTCACACACACACAGAGTCATGTGCAGTTTTAATTCAGTGGAAAAGTGAAAACGAAAGTGATCAGAGCTGCAGTTATCCAGTTAGTTGATCACTTTGTTGTTGTTGTTATTGTTGTTGTATTCATCCTCAGTGCTGGTCAGTTGACTTTCGTTTTGTACATGTGTGTGTGTATCTGTGTGTGTCTGCCCCTTGATAATGATGATGCAATTAACTTGCCCAGCCAAAGATACATATAAATATTCATATGCAAAATCATTCAACAACAAGGAAATCAATGCACAGTTCAACGGTCAACGTTTCCCTCCTCATTTTGATTTTGATATTATCGATCATTTGATTATAATGACAACTCTGGCCATGATCAATTGTGGCTGCGACTGCTGTGATTATGGCAAATTTGTGGCATTTATGGACCGTTAGCTGGCCACTTAGTTGCACCACTTGCAGCTGGACAAACCCGCTTCATTTGGCCAAGTCCATGACTGACAATCAACAGTCTTGGCGGATTAGTACTACCTTTCACCAGACAACAAGTTTATAATTTCCAGCCCATAATATGCAGTATGACCTTGCTTCTAAGCTCGTAAGACACGTTCCGATATCAATTCGTATTCACTTCTCAGGCCAATTGAAGGTATTCTATTGGGCTATAATATAAATAACATAATTGTTAAAATATTTAAAATGTAATAGATAAAAGATAATTTTTGCAAATATCACAAAATTTTGCAACATTTGAAGAAATGAATAAATCTTAAAAAAATCATAATTTTCATTTTTCAAAGTTACTTGCCTTAAATGTAAAAACTGTTAAATATGTATATTTTTTAATTTTCTGACAGAAATAAAAAAAAACTTAATTTAAAAATGTCAAATAAAACCAAAAAAAAAATATTCGTCATCAGAAATAACTGAAATATATCCAAGAAATAGATAACTTATTTTTTTTATTTAAAGTAAACCATATTCGATAGTAAAATTTAGCTTGTAAAATTTTTAAAAATAAATATTATTTTTTTTAAATTTCTTTGAAATTCAATTTTTACAATACAATTTCTTAAGTAATTTATTTTGTTTTTGCAGGCATTTAAGCTATGACGCGACGCATGCAACTTGTCGCCTTGTGGCTGGGCCTCTTGGCCACCACAACTCTCGCGCAGAGTCAACAGGAATCCTCGGCCAAGTGGTCGCGGCAGCTGGAATCTGTTGGTCCATCCGATGCGGACTCGTTGGATTGGGTGCCTTTGGCACAGCCGCTGGATGAGAGCGGCAAGGATCGTTCCGGCAATGGACGTGTCTTGACCTACTCGCAATCCTTTCCGCCCAGTGCACGCTTCGGGGATCTCGGCAAGCCGACGGGCTCGCAGTTCGATTTCCCGTTTCAGTTCCAACGCTATCCGAATGGAGGAGCTCCACAGGCGTTGCCACTGCGCCACCAGGGACCACCGCCAGCACTGAAGAGCAGTGGCTCCCAGGAGCCCACCTCACAGTCGTTCTTCAAGTTCGAGATGCCCTTCCACAACGAGGCTGGACATGCACAGTCTCCGCCCACGCTGCAGACTGGCTATCAGATTCAGCATTCCTTTGGCTCTGGAGGCGGTGCACCTTCCTCCATCTTCACGCCCCCCTCGCTGTTTGGTCAGCAACCCCAACAGTTCGCCGAGTTCCAAACGTTGCCGCAGAAACCCTTTGCCCAGGCCTTGAGCAAGCCCTTGCACCAACAGAACTATATCCAGGACTCGTTGCCCGTGAAGTCGAACCATGGCAAACCTTTGCCCACACAGCCATCCCTGCAGAGCGTTACCCCCCAAGTCTTCCCCGTGGATCCTGAGCCAGAGACTGTGTTTGGCTTGAACAAAGCCGGAGCTTCAGGAGCTGGAGGATCATCTTCCGGGGGTAATCAACAGCAGGAGGTGCAGCTGCTCTATGTGCCCTACGACACGCTCTATAACCAACAAAGACAGCCCCAGAGCTCCTCCTCCTCCGGCCTTGGCTCGAGTAGCAACTTTGCGGTGAACAAATTCAATCTGAATGCTGGACTACCCGCTGTCAATCCCTATCAGATCAATCAGTTCTACACGCCCGATCCCAGCGTGGGCGGCGACTTCTTCAGCTCCGGCACCACCACACGTCCCAGCACCACCACATCGCAGCCACAGCACATCTTCCAGAGCTTCGGACTACCGCAACCACAACAGCAAGTGCAGCAACCTCAGTTCACAACGGCCAAGCCAAAGCCCAAGGCTCATCAGCCACCACTGGCCATGTTCCTGCTGCGCCCCAATGCCCGACCCACCCAGTCGGATGTGGTTGCCGCACTGCGCAGTGCCCACTCCATCTCTGTGATCGATGCACCCACGAAACAGACACCTGAGATCTTTGTCGGACCCGCTGGCATGCCCATACCCGAGGGCTATGTCAAATTCGATCTGCCCTACTTGTCGCAGTTGACCCACTCACGTGACCTGAGCGATGTGGCCTTCTTCGTGGCCCCACTCAGCTACCGCACGCCCAATGGCTTCAACAAGATTCTGCTGCCGGAACCCCATGTGGGCTCCATTGTGATCAACCGCGGCAAGGACAGTGGTGCCATCCAGGAGCTAGTGCAACCACAACCACAGCCAGTCCGCTCTCAGCGCCCGGGCACCACACGCAATCCCTTCGAGACATCGACCCAAGCCCAACGGGCTACCGCCAGTCCAGCGCCCACTCGGGGCAACAAGTTCAGCTACTATTATGTCCAGGATGGCATTCAGGAGGTCAGCTCGCCCAAATTGCCCGCCAAACAGGAGCGGCACAAGAAGAAGCGTCCACAGCATGTTCCCGTGGAGCAGCCTGTCTATCGTGCTCCTGCCAAGACACAGAATCCCTTCGACACCCTAAATCAAATTGGCGGTGATGACTTCTTCAAGTCCCTGACCAGCAAGCCCAGCTCTCCAGCAACCACTTTAACCTCCAGCACCTCCACGTCCACCTCAACCACCACTTCGTCAACCACTTCGACTACAGCGACGCCCCAAACGCTCTTCACATACGGCTCCCGTCCGCAGGTAGAGTTCCCGAGCTCCAATGGCCAGCTGTATCCTCAGTTTGAAGCTGCACCACAACAGCAGCAGGTTGAAGAGCAACTGCCACGTCTTACCACACGCCCACCCACCGCAACCACCGTGGAGGAGGAGCAGCGCATGAAGCAATACTTCCGCCAGCAGGATGCCTTCCGTCAGCGTCCACAGACCACAAACCCACCCTTCGAGCAGGTGCAATACACACCCACCTCCTTGGACTTCGATGAGGTACCTCCAACCACACAAAAGACAAAGCAGCGAGTGACGATCTATACACCGGGAGCCGTACCCGTGACCACCTCCGATGTGGGCTATAATGTGGATCCGCAGGCACAGTCTCAGGCACCACTCAACCACCGACCGAGCTACAACCAGAACGAGGTCATCGATAGCGCCAATGTGGAGTATGAGCCGAATCCGTATCACATTCCATCCGAGTTGCCGGCCCTAACTCCCGATATTCCCGGCCTGGTCAACAATCTGCAGGAGAAAGACAAACTTCCCCCGACAACAACACCACTGAACGAACCTGAAATGCGAGTCACCCGTCGGCCCGCACTGCGCACACGGAAACCAGCCACATCCAAGGTGGTGACCACCTCTTCGGTGTCCTACTCGGAGTCAGAGAGCAACGCCAAATTGCCGACACATCGCATTCGTCGCCCCTACGGCTCGAGAGTCAACTCAGCAGCCGCATCAGGCAGTGGAGACAGCGGTGGAGAAGAGACCGTCACCACCACTCGACGTCCGGGAACAGTACGTAATCCTCTGCTACGAAACCCGAATCGCATACGTTATCAGCCCACGACGGAGGAGCGACAGTCGCTGAAGATCAAGCCGAAGAAGCACCACAAGGCCTCGAAGAATGGCAAGCCAAGTGAGGATCAGGACCTGGAATATCAACGCGATGTCCTCAAGCAGAACTACCCCGTGTTCAAGGCAGCTTCACGACGTCCCACCAGCCCCACAGCCATCCCCAGCTCCTATGATGTGGGCAACACCGAGGGACCCGCCTCGGAGACTCAACAGGTCTACACGGTTACCCCCAGCAATAGCATCGACAGTGCCGATCAGAGTGTGTATCCAGCCAGTCTATTGGAACCGATGCAGATTGCCCAGCACTACAACGAATTCTCCAAGGATAACTACGGACCTGGCTACTTCCCCAACCAGGAGGATCTCAATCCTACCGAGGCCTTTGTCCGCAACGAAGTCAGTCCAATTTTTACAACCCTAGCCACCACTACACCTTCCACCACAACGACCACAACCACCACCACATTGAGAACAACCACCGAGGAACCTGTAACGACAACCACACGTCGTTCTCCCTTCATACGTCGCAACTATCCGAGGGTACGCACCACAACCACAACGGAACCCACAGTAACCACGACGACACCCTCAGAGGAGCGACCCTCCGTACGTGTAGCTACCCCCAATACCTTGAGGAACTGTGTTAACTTTAATCTTGTCATTCCCAGATCCGTTCGCGACTTCCGCCACGTCGAGTGGTTAAGGTGCGTACACGTCAGCGTCGTCCATCGCATCCGGCCTCGTCGACTGCCGCGCCCGAGGAGGAATCCGAGGCCGTGACCCAGAAACAGAATCTCCGCAAGCTGAGTCGTTACAATCAGGAGCAGCCCGAGAAAGAGGTAAGTGAGAAAGCGCTTTACCCCCAGGATTTGATTAACTATGTTCGCTTGCAGCAGACGCCGAGACGTCGCTATAAGCAACCCTTCCAGCTGGAGGGGCAGGAGTCGCAATGGTCACCCGCCTCCGAAACTGGCAACAGCAACACAAACAGTTTCAAGCCCTTGAATCCCAAGTACGCAACCAAATCAGAGACGCACAACTTTGAGAGTGAGCCGGACATTGTTACGGCTGGACCAACGAATCAGCCGGAAACCTACGAATTCAACGTAGCTGCCGATCTCGGTGGATCAGCGGGACAGCGCACCACTCCCGCCCTCAAGGCACCCAACTTGAAGTGAGTCTTAAGAATGACAGTTTATTAGAGTGTAAATTCATTCCGATTTTAAATTTTAGACCGGAAAAGTCCTTTGCCGAGCTGCTGGAGGAGGTGATGGGCAAGGCGCCCGAGGAGCCGGCCACGGAGACGCCCACAAGCAGCACCATTGGTCGCCTCAATAGGCGTGGCAAGTGGAAGAAGACGCGACTGTCAAGTGGTGCAGACAACAATGAGAACTTTGAAACTGCCGAGTCCCAAAATCTTGGACCGCAGCTCATCAATTCTTTGTACGGCGCCAGCGAGAAGACAGAGGAGGCCCAGAAGGCTACGACGACGACACCAATGACGCCAGCCACCGAGGCACAGACAACGGAGGCGATGACCACAACAGCAGCATCTCCGACAACGCCCGAGGAGTACGAGGTGACCACCGCCAAGACGACCGATGTCACAACGATGCCCACGACGCTGGCGATGAATGAGGACAGTGCGACAAGGCGCATGGATGTCGACGTGGATGCCGAGGCAGACCTGGACACACAGCCGAGCATCTTCTCCGAAGTGCGGCAGCAGCTCCACGATCTCTTCGCCATCGACGAGAGCGAGGATGATGCGGTGACGGCTGCTCTGGCTGCCGTTGGCAAACGGCGTCAGGATTACACGAGCATCAAGCGCACTAAGTCGGCCACGCCCACAACGGAGGCGTCGACGGATGGATTGGCAGCGACAACGGTGGCAACACCTGCCGATAAGGACAACTTCCACAAGGATCTGATGGAGCATGTGGTCTACGCCACGTCCACCTCAACAAAAGTTACCTCCGAGACGGAGATCTGTTATCGCGGACGCTGCATACGCTCCGAGGATCTGCCCGCCAATCACAAGCTGCACTGAGCTCCGGCGGAGCAGGAGCCACAAACCCACCCTCCCGCCCCTCTCCACCCTTCCACCACTCCCCTTCCATGTAAATACATAAGGGCATCGATACCAACGGGGTCAGCGAGGAGTGTGCAAAGTTCTGTGTAATGTCAGCACAGCATTTTCAGCACCTTCCGGTCTCCTTGCCCCTTTCCGTATCCGCTTGTAATTACTTAGCTTTAACTACGAATACGTTCTAAAGAGTAAGCGAATAGAGTGAGAGAAGCAAAGAGAAAGAGAGTTATATGAATAAACTTAAATAATCGAATTCAATATTCGATTGAATCTTTCGATAATTTTTAGTAAATTTAGTAGTTAAAATTTAGTGAGCAGTTTAGTTTAGCAATAACTTAATAGTAATAATAATAATAATACATACGCATAGTGAGTCTAAGATTTGTACAATATAATAACGAGAACTAACAAATAAATAAAGAATCGATATCGTTACACATTACAAATTCCAAGTAATTTTATTTTTCGCATAGTAAATATAACTTATGCGGGTTCCACAACCACAAATAATCTTATACAAATTTAAATGAAATTTAAGCCAAAGCGATTTCTGTGGCACCCCTGATTACTTATAATAACTTACAAATGACAATATCCGACACTGTTTTAGATGTGGAGAAATTTTCGGACGCACTAAATAGTTTCAAAAACTGATAAAATATATTAGAAAATAAAGAAAGTTCATTTGGAGTGAAATACCTCAAAAAGGAAGAAGACTTCTGATCCCAAAAACTCATAAAAAAAACTTTTATAAATATACTTCAGCAGTTACTTCACTATAAAAACAGAACGCATTTCAAAAAAATATATTAATTTAGTTGAAATGAAAGAAATATGAAGAAAGCTCCTCGGCAGAAAGAACTGAACCCATTCAAAAGCATGGATATAGGATACCTAATATATTTTGTGAAGTGTAAATTTAATGAAGAACAATAAGAACAAAGCAGAAGGAAATCTCTCAGAAAGTTGCACTGAATCTCCAGCTGCTCGGGTCACTATGAAAATCAGCAAAGAACCCATATACCAACCGACGAAAATATACAAAATATAAAAGTTTTTGCGTAGTCATTTTATTACATAAATAATTGTATAATGTGTTGTATAACTATGAATAAATCTATATAATATTCAAAATTATATTAAACTCTATATATAGTATATATATGTCTGTATAGTAGTTGTATAATAATAGCGACAATCAATTCCATCTAATACCGTGCATTAGGTACATCAGTTTCGTTATCATACTCTCACGCTAACCATACAAAATTCGATATCTCATTCTAGGAATCAATAAGACGCGCCCGCTCCGCCTCCTCATCCTCGTCAGCTGCTGGAGTGCGAGTCTGTGTGGAGCCGGAGGGATTGTTCCAGGACTGGACACTTGTGCGACCAAAGATGATGAACACAAAGTTGCCAATGAAGTAGACAAGGGCGGTGAAGAAGAACACAATCTGCCACTGACTTGCATTGGTCTACAAATGCAGGAGAGGATTAGAGATAGTCAAGTAAAAGAATTATAAAGTAGTTTACTCACCTCGTCCTTAACAATCAGTCCGACAATCAGGGGAGCCAAGATGCTCATCACATTTGCCGCACAGTTGGTGATGCCCATCAGCGTGCCAGCGAAGTTGGGCGACAGATCCATGTGGTTGACATGGAAGCCCAGGTAACTGGCCGAGTTGGTGGCCACCGCCAAAGTTAGCAATCCAATGACCAGCTTAGCACTCGCCCCGTTATTGGTGATGCATCCCAAGCCAATCAGTGCCAACATGGGCAGCCATAATCCCAGTGAGTTGAATAGCTTCCTGGAGAAGTTTAGGGACATAGTGCTGCCACGTGTCTTAAGCAGGTCCGACAACCAGATGAAGGCACAGGTGAGAATTATCATGGCAAAGTAGGGCAGCGCCGACAGTGGACCATTGTGCTTGATGTCCATGCCGAGCACGTTCTTCAGGAATGTGGGAATCTGTGTGAGCAGCGTCCAGAAGCCCCAGTTGTTGGCACAATGCGCCAGCAGAAGCGACAGGAATGGTAGCGAGGTCAGGATGCGTCGCCAAGGTGTTCGCAGATTCGGGCGCGGTGCAAACTCCTCTCGTCCCGCATCCGAGGCACGTCGCAACTGACCCGATGTCTCGATATATCGCCGCTCATTCGGCGTGATCGTGGCATGCTGAGCTGGCGTGCTGGCGCAGAGACAGAACCAGATGAGGGACCACAGAATGCCAGCCAAACCTGAGATGTAGAAGATGCTGGGCCAGCCCAGGGGTGAGGAGGCAATATAACCGCTCACCGACAACATGACGACGGTGCCAAACTGTGATCCCGAATAGCAATAGCCAACTAATCGTCCTCGCTCCTCCGCCGGCGACCACTTCGAGAGGAATGTGTGTGTGGATGGAAAGATGACGCCCTGGCAGAGTCCTTGCACCGCACGCAGCACAACCAGCATCTTCCAGCCGCCAGTGAGAGCACAGAATGGGGTCAAAAGCGCCAGGCAGGAACAGATGAGCACGCCAAAGAAGAGCATGTACTTGGCACCAAAGATCGCGGACAGATAACCGCCGGGCACCTGCGTCACCACATAGCCCCAGAAGAAACTGCTCAGCAGATACGACTTGATGCTCTCGTTCCATTCGAATTCTGGGAAATCGGGATTCGTGCTATTGGAATCCGTCATGGCCACAATGGCCACCGAGAGATTCACGCGCATCGCATAGGCGACGGCCAATCCGAAGAATACCAAAATGCATTGCAGATGACGCACTCCGAACCGAGGACCTGCAAATAATTCATTGTAGTTGTTGTACAGCAAACAAAAGATAACAAGCTATTTACCTGTATTGCCAATGCTGTCGTAGCCTGTGCGACTGCAGCAATCGGAGCAACCGATAACCATATTGTAAGTGTGTGCGTATTAGTCCCGTAGTTCTGCTTCCTGCTTCCGATGCGTAGTTATTATAAATGCGTTGCCGCTGCTTCTAATCATTTCGCGATGCAGCGAACAGAAAACGACTGACACTGAATTCAATTTGACGCGGACGCCATCGCTTCTGCTTACGTTGCGTTTTGTTTTTGTTGTCGTTTCGTTTTCGTTGTTCTCTTTTTGTGTTTTTACTTTGCGGTGGACAGCAAACACAGCTCGTCTGACAAACAGCTGAGAGTGTTTACTCACCGATAGTTTGCTTACTCACGATAGTTGCATCTATCGATTAGGTGTGTGCGCCATATTCAAGTTCAAACTGTTAATGCATATTAAGTTTGTGCACAATTTTAAATGTGCCTGTGGACCTGAAAAAATCACTGAAACCGATAACCATATGGAATGTGCAACCTCAGAGCTGTTTCGTTAGCAATGCCGTTCCGTTCAATCATGTTTTCTTTTTGCTTTGGTTTTGTTGTTTTTGTTCTCCTCCTTTTGTTTTCACTTTGTCCGGACGGCAAATACAACTTGGCTGACAAACAGCTGACTGCTATGTTTACTCGCCTATTGTTTGTTCGCGATCGATAGTTTCGCGAATCGATATAGTTTGCGCCATTTTCAAATTCAAAGACTCGAAAGAAAACACATTTAATTTGATTGCTGTTATTTTTTGATTTGTGCACAAATCATTATGCGGTCTTCATTTCTGCCTTTTTTAGTTAGTTATTTAGTTTTCGTACATCACAAGTTGGTTGTTTGTTTATTACTAGTATTTTTAACTAATTTTACTAATTGCCTAACTTTAGTTTAACTTTACTTTAAAACATAACAATTACAAGAGCTGCGCATTTAGTTACATATGCTCAAGTTTTTTTCTCTTCATTTATATATATATATTTAGTTTTTTTTTGTTTTTATGTACATAATGGAAAATACTGCAAATAATAATTTATGCTTTATCTATGAACTAAACAATTATCATATGTTGTTGTTGTTTTTTTAATATCGCTAATGGAAGCACGCGATCGTCATTATGGCAATTTCAGCTCTGGTCCTTTTCTTGCTAAAATCTAAGTCACTTAAAGCTAGCACTTAATTTAAGAAACAACATCTATGACAATATCATGCGTTTCTCTAGATATTTGCATGAGAAAGTCTTTAGTCAGCGCTCGGGGGGATGGAAGGAGGAGGGCGGGTCCCAGGGGGATGCCTGAAGGATCCTAAGCCGTTTCCTTTGCAGCGGATCCTTGACGATTGCCCGCCAGCGGCATTCCCGCCTCTATGCTGTCCGCATCCACCACCGGGGAATCCCACCATTGAGTCTCCGTGCGTCCAAAGATCACAAACAGCAGATTGCCAAAGAAGTAGAATCCGGCAGCGACGAAAAACACAATGCGCCATTCCTCGATATTTTTCTAAAGCAAAGTTAAGGATGTAATCCGTTAGTTAAGAATTGGATTAGTCAGGGAAGTGATTGAAGCTAACCTGATCTTGGATAATCCAGCCCACGGCGAGAGGTGCCAAGGCACTCATGACATTAGCTGCGGCATTCGTGAGTCCCATCAAGGTGCCCGCGTAGTTGGGCGAGAGGTCAATGTGGTTCACCTGGAAGCCCAGGTAGGTGGCAGCACTGATGCCCACTGTGAGTGTGAGCAGGACAACGGCGAGTGTGGAGTTCTCCTTGGGCACATAGCCCAGAGCGATGAGCGAGCACATGGGTACCCAGTGTCCAATCGTGTTGAACAACTTGCGATTGAAGGACAACGACAAGGACTTCTGTCTTTGGAGCACCTTCGACAGCCAGACGAAGAAGAAGCTGAGCAGCATCATCACGGCGTAGGGAAGCGAGGAGTTCAGTGCGCTGGAATTGATGTCCATGTTATAGATGTTCTTCATGTAGCTGGGCATCTGTGTCAACAGCGTCCAGAATCCCCACATGTGCGTGCAGTGGACAACCAGCAACGAGAGGAACGGCATCGAGGTGAAGATCGCTGTCCATGGAGTGGGCGCCAACTTGTGGGAATCTTGCATTTTACCATCGGAACGTGATTCCTCAATGAACTTCAGCTCCTCCCGCGTTATGAAACGATGATCCTCCGGCGCGCTGGACGAGTAAAACCACCAGACGGCCACCCAGATGAAGCCACAAACGCCGCCAATGTAGAAGATTGCTGGCCATCCGATAGATGAATCCGCCAGGTAGCCACTTGTGGCCATCATCAGGATGGTGCCGAACTGAGCTCCCGAATAGCAAATGGTGCCCAACATGCCGCGTTCGTTGGCCGGCGCCCACTTGGAGAGCAGGGAATGCGTTGCCGGATGCACTGCACCCTGGGTCAGACCCTCCAGGACACGGACCACACACAGCGTTTGCCAGCCCCCATATCTGAGTGTCAATGGAGTCAACATCGTCAAAATGGCACAGGATGCGAGTCCAACGAGCAACAACATCTTGGCGCCATAGCGCTGAGCAATGTATCCACCAGGCACCTGAGTCACAATGTAGCCCCAAAAGAAGCTGCTCAACAAGTACCCTCGCTGCTGCTCCGTGAATGAATAATACTGCAAAGGGATGAGGAGGAGATTGAGATTAGTTATCGTTTCCACATTTCATCAGTTAAAGCACTTACATCAATTCCAGTGCTCAGTCCAAGTGTCTCCAGCTGCTCCGAGCTGTTGTCACTTAAGCTGCTATTGAAGTCATCACTGAAGCTGTGGTTGCCAATGTCCGTTGTATTTGGCCTGTCCGTCATGGCCACCAGTGCGATGGTGAGATTGACCCGCCACGCATAGGCCAAGGTCAGACAGAAGAAGCACAGGATGCATTGCACATGACGAACGCCAAAGTTCTTGTCTGCAACAAGTAGAGGAAGAGTATAAATGAGAGTTCATTAAATGTCTATTAACATTTTGAAGAGCTTTTCAAAAAATAACAAAATAATATCAGCAATAAGTTAGCCTGATTTAATTAAAGATAGAATTTATTTCCATCAAGATATTAAGAATGTCAGAGATTAAACTGAGAGTGGCTAAGGAATTTTTCCTTCTCATTTTTTGTATCTCAAACTGCCTTTCTCTGTGCACTAGCTATGCTTTTAGAAATATTCCATTTGACATTTTATAGGAAAAACCCCAAATAGTATTACATATTTGGTTACAGTCTGAGAAGAGATCTGCCTCTTTCTCCCTTTCTTTCTGTCTTTCTTTCACTTTCTCTATCATTTCCCCATCAGCTAGCTGTCTCTTTATTCCTCATAAACATAATGGCTTTTTAATAGGAGCTATCGATAATCTTGTTATATATTTGTTTACAAGAGAATAGAATGCACATCTCCTCTCTCTCCTTCTCTCAGACTCCTCGACTATCTTCATTGTCAGTTGTGGACTGATTACCTCGATCCTCTTCAAGTGTTGACGTTTTAATAGCGCCATCCAACAATCGTGTTACATATTCGGTTACAGCCTGAGAAGATCACGATGAAAACTCTTTCTGTCTAGTGACAACATTGAAAACTGGAAGCTTGCTCTTACTCCGGTTGTAGTGCACTCTCTATCTCTCTTTCTTTCAGTCTCTCTCTTACTTTTCCTCTCCCACTCTTTCTCTCTCGTTTATGTGGGGCGCGTTTATTTATAAAACACTGTGTCAAAATCTTGTTGTGGTAGTACACACACACACACACACACACACACAAATACACATACAACGCCCACTCGTGAATGTGAATGTGAATTACTCGCGAGTTGTGGGCCTCAATGAAGTGCAACCTCAGCAGACGGTGCTGTACCAACAGCGAATCAGCTTAAGCCTTAACAACACCTCGCGACATACCACATACCTTCTCTCTCACCTCTCCCATACTCTGCTCACTCCTCTTCCCACTTATCCTCTCTCACTCATCTTTACCTGTACAATGCTCTCTCTCGCTGCGATCGGCAGACCCAAGCACTCAAGCGACGAACAGCACGTGACGATCTCTCTTTTTTAGCCATGTGCATAAGTCAATTTATTGGCACAGTCAGACCGACAGGCAGACGGACGGACAGACGTACAGTGGGACATACTCGTTTAGAGCAGCTACAGCTGTTGGCAGTATTTTTCCTAGACCCTGTACGTAACAGTACAAAGGGTGCAAGAATTTTCATTTTGTTTTCAACATAAAAAAAATTTAAGATAAAAACGCACATTTCAAGACATATGCTATATTTTTAAGAATAGAAAAGTCTAAGATTTTAGTCTTCAAAAACAAAGAGCTAGAGACACCAAACTTTGTATGTAGATTTCACTGTATTCTAACAATATAAGAGTTAGAAGAGAAAAGAGAGTTTTTCCAGAAAAAGGAATTACAAGCTAAATTTAAAAGATAGATATAAGGTATATGGTCATTTAAATGGACTAAGAATGATTTTTGTATTATACAAATATTTTTTTTTTTGTCATTTTTAAATAGCTTCTTTTACAAATTAAGTACTTGGTCTCTCACAGTCGAGTTTGCTCGTCTGTTGGCTCTTACTACTGGTTTATTTTTGTTCTTTGTCGATCTCCGCTTTTATTTTTAGACTCAGCTCGGACACAGACTCTCCATAAATGGCAGAGGCTTAGTTCTTGTTGCAGCTGTTTTGTTGGTGCAACAATTTTGTTGCACAACATTATAACATACATATGTACATACAAATGGATTGATTCGCAACCTTGCGACGCGGCCTTACAAGGTACGACTATTGTAAGTCTATTGAACTCCCCTCGAACGATTTTCCAAAGCAGCCAATGCCAGTTTTCAGACTAATAACTATTAATTTTAATCAATTACTTAATTATGCTCAATAATTAACAGTTGTGGAGCCAAAACTTAGCCGACGATGACGTTAGCCGTTTATTGAACTTTGAGACTTTGTTCTCTCCCCCCCTCTCTCCCCCTCTCTCTCTCCATCATTCTCTCTCTCTTGCTCTCTCTGTTTTACTGCCCCTCTGTTTGCTGAAACTGAATCACGTTATTGTGGAACTCTTTATCTGACACGTTTTTCAATTTATTTGCACAATGATTTCAATTTCGTCTCGTTTTTTGCTGTCCCTTGAGCTTCAGAGTTTCGGAATTTTTACTGTATCAGTAACAGAAATTGTTGTTTTCTTTGTCACACTTTATTTAAATGTTAATTTATACTCTTGCAAAAAAAAAAAAGGAGAGCAAAAAAAAAAACCAAGAGCAATTAAAATTTTTTTTGTGTGTTCCATAAATGGAATTGTACAAATTTCCAGCAATATAATCAATTAACATTTATAAACTAACATGAAAGTTGATTTTTGATTGATTGGCAGTTTGAACAAACTGTACTCGTACTTTCCAGAGGGATATATACTATATATACTCCATATACTCTATATATATATTTAGATCTGGAACAATTTCCATGGTCAAACGACAATTGGGTTGAGTTTTGGACGAAGGACATGTTAATATAGAAAAAAAGAAAACGAACAAATCGAACTGAAGTGCAAAAGTGCTGATAACCGATAACAGTCGATAACGGCCGATAACGCGCACGATAAAAATATTAAACAATAATAACAACAAACTGAAAATCTTTAGCACTACAAACCTACATACGAGAAGTACGTATTATATGAGTATTTGTATTTTATTGAGCATGTCAGTCAATTAGATTAGATAATTAGTTACAGCGACGACGACTCATCGAAGCAGGCAACCCGTCGCTGATCGACTAATGGGTATCACTCGGGGTGTACGTGTAAAGTAGACCTCATAAAATAAAATAGGGGAAACTACAATGGGAACTGACTGTTGTTATTAAAACTCAGCCTTATTACAATATTTGTTATTTGTAATTTGGATTGTTCTGCTTATCAGTCTGCCTCCCTCTCTCTCTCTCTCTTATTCTCTGTCTCTCTCTTTTAGTTAGATAAGCATTAGAGCTGCGTCAATTGAGCATAGTCAAAGTTAATTGCTATCATTTCTGTCCTTTACAAATTTAAATTTCGTTGGCAACACTTGAAAATTAAATAACATAAAATAGCAAAAGAAAAAGAGAGACGAGCGCAGAGAGAGAGAGAGAGAGAAAACGTACATACTGCGTCTGATTCGCTTGGCCAAGATCTCTTTTACCCCACTCTCTCTCTCTCTCTCTCTTTCCCACCCAATGCTGTTCTATTCTATTTTGTTGTTTATTTTTATCATTTTCGTTGAGCGTGCTAAAAATTTATTTGTCAGTCGACAAAGACGAATAAAATTCAATTTAATCGCATTTTATTTAATTTTTTCATTTTTTTGTGGCTTTGAGTTGGAGCTACTTTTAAGTAAATATAACCGATGGAATGTGAAATGTCAATAAATCGGTTAAGTTAAATTTACGGTTTTAGCCATATTTGCAACTTGGCTAACTTCAAAGGCAATTAATGCTTGCTTCATTTGCTGTAAAAGGCAATAAAATACTCAATTGCGACTTTATTTCTTCCAGTTGACTGTATTTCTAGGAAGGGTGTGGGAGAGGAGAAGGGAGGTTGGCTACGAGGGGGGTTTGAGCAAGTTGTTTCCGGCAACAAGCTCTAACAATTGACAAATGCACTCGGTAGCTTACATAAACACATGAGACACGTGCACACAACGCGACGAGGCGCGAAAGAGATAGATATAGATAGATTTCTATCTATAGATAAATATACATAGATAGATAGATAGATAGCTAGATAACTAGGCGACTGATAAGAGCTCACTTTATGTTTTTGGTACTTACCTTTGGCGTATTTGCCTGTTTTAACCATATTCAAAGTGGTGGTCATATGTGCGGCGCGGGATTTTTTGTAGCTTACGAACTTGAGATCTCTTCCTCTCTCTTTCTCTCTCTCTTTCTGTCACTGGAACTTTCTTGTGTTTCTTATGAATGTATTTTTTTTTTGTATTATTTTCATATATAATTTTCACACAACGTGTTCGGACATTAAGCTGGAGCACATGTGCACGACACGACAGAGACAGAGACAACGACGATCGGATCGAGACGAAGACGATGACGAAGACGACGGCGGGGGGACGAGGGCAATGAAGTGTCTTGGGCCAAAAGTCGCGTTGGCTTCTTTTGCTAGCGAGTTGTTGTTAGCGTATTCAAAGCGATTTGAATGTCGCATAAATTACAGATAGTGTCTACGATAAGTTTGTCTGTTCGTCTCACACGATGTATTTATTTCACGCGGATGCTCAGCTACAGATACTCAGATACTCTCTCGGCTACAGATACAGATACTATATAGTATCTGAATGACTGACTGACTGACTGTTCGATCACGCGTGTTTTACGTTTTCGGTTTTGGTTTGTTCTAGCGAGCGATTGCGACTGCTTGAAATACTTGCGGACGCGATTCTTTTATAAATATGATCGCAGTCGTCGTCGCCGTCGCCGTTGCCGTTGCCGTTGCCGCTGCGACGCGAGAGAGTGCGACGTTGACGTCGACTGCGACTGAATCGCCTTCGTTGTTGTTATTGTTGTCACATTGCTGCTGCTGTTGTTACTGTTGCTGTTGTCGGTTGTCGGTTATGGCACACACATGTGTATCGCGTGAATTCCATTTTCATTTGGTTGTTGCTTTTGCTATCAGTAAAAACCCGAACACTCTGGCAGCATACACTCATAAACACACACACAGCTTAGTCATGTCTGTGTGTGCGTGTGTGTTGCCTGCTCTCTGACTCTCTAATTTGCCGGCCAATATGTAAACAACAACGAGTTATCAGTCCCATTTACCGCTCTTACTCTCTTTTGCCCACACACTCTTTCTCTCTCTCTCCTTGCCTCTCTCTCCTTGGATTTTGTGACTAATGTACTATATAGTGTTTAAAAAGAAATCAGCCTGTAAGCATTGTAAACTTGTAAAATCAAATTAGTCACATCCCATTTACGTCCAGTCGAAGCTAGTATCTTTCAGATACTTTTGCAATCTCGTAACCTTTCTTAGCTCGAACAGTGTCAGCTGATAAGGCCCAAGTCTCTGTCGAGGTCACACAACAGCCACTAATAGAAAACTTATATACTATGTACTCCAGGGATCCCAAATAATAGTTGTAGATTTTACAGAATCCAATACGACAATATAATTTCGAAAATTGAGAAAATTAAGTAAAAATAGCTTAAAGATCAATGTTTTTTATTTCTTTTTATTTTTAATAAATTAGATATATAGTAATATGGAATATTAAATCTAAAAGCGGCAATTTCAGGGAGTGCTAGCAGCTAATAAAGCCTTCAACTCTATCCGTTGCACAGTTTAAAAATCAATATATTTTAATAAAACCCATTTAAATTTATAACATGAAATAAAAAACAAATAATTAATAATGGAAATTGAAATTGAATTATTTTTGATTTTAAATAAATCATCATCATTATAATCATCATAGTCCCTGGTTCCTTATTCTCTTCTTTTCTCTCTCCCTCTCTCCATCTTTCCCTCTCTCTTTGCAGCTATCTCAAGAGCTCGTCTGTGACATAACTCAGGCTTTGACAGTTGCTGCCGGCAATTGTAATAATCGGACAATCGAGCATTATATTATAGGAGACCTGTATTATCGTGATTATTGCGACGCTTACACAATCCATAACTCACAAATTGTCAGCTAGTTGGCCCTGATTGAATGCCATGTCACTTACAACTGACAGAGAGACAGAAAGAGACAGAGATAGAGAGATGAGAAGAGACTGAAAAAAAAAGTTAATTGCGTCCTATAAATGGAACATCAAGTATCAGAGTTATCAATTATATTTTTATTATTTGTTGCAATAGCAAATGTTAAAACAAATTATTTATGCTTATCAATTGAGACTTTGATTTACCAGCAAAACATCGCCGTTCAGTTTGACCAGCCCCCTTCCCCGGCCCCCCTCCCCATCAGCTGGAATCTTTTTTACGCTTATCAGGCTGACAAATTCATTCTGATTCCTCCAACAAGACAGCTCTCTAGGGGCAAGTCTAGGAATTATTAATATTAATCGGTACACATTCCGATTTCGGCAAATGTGACAAAGGTGCGATTGTATCTATGTGTGTGTGTTAGTGTTTTATGACTGATAAGGCCCCGTTAAGATCCCGTTTCTGAATTTACACACGTTTTTTCGGCACGTTCGCCAGCTCTGATTCGCCAAGTTTATCAGTTAATAAGTCCCCCAAATGCTTCAGCTTTAATTGATACTTTAAAGGAAGATAGAGCTTTCTAATTGGCGACTGATTGCAAAAGGGAGCTTGTTATCAATTCGTATTTTTCTTTCCTGTGATTCTTCAAATCTTGTGTAATGAATTAAATGTCAACTCAAAAGGGTCGTCTTTTAATAATATTATTTATAGTTTTCTTAAGATGATCGAAGCGAGTTGAAAGTATTTTGACTTGTATTGAGTAAAGTACTTCAATCTGTCAATATGGTCGATCAAGAAAAGTCATACGTTATCCTCAGTGGACTTAATGACAGTTTATCAGTTCATGAGACCTATAATTATGGCTATAACTGACGCTCTAGAGCTTTCTAAGTGAAGTACAATTGCAAAAGAGTGCAAATAGATTTATTTTTAGTAAGTCATTAACCATTAAGCTCGTGCCCGTTATCACATCTTTCTATCTTGAGTAAAGAATTAAATGTCAATTGAAAAGGAACTTGTGTTTATGATCGAAGCGAAGCTGAAAATAATGTGACTTCTATTGAGGAAAGTATATGCAAACTGTCAATTATTCTCATTGGGATTATTCGGCTAATCAATCTAATCACGGGATCTTATCGCGCCTGGATGCGTCATGCGCACAAAACGTATTGCCCCGAAATGTGCACTGAGTGGGGGGAATTCTAATTACATAAATGAATCTGTAAGCTGCACCATCACAGAATCGTACTCTTATCAAAAATATATTAAATAAAAAAAATACATTTGACAAATGGCAAACAGAATTCGTTTGACGTCAAACGTAGCTGGAGAAGAAACGCATTTGGAATCTGTCGCCAGGTTGACTGAGAAATGAAAGTGAGGAGGGACGGGAGGAGAAGGAGGGCAGGACAGGGCCTGCACTATACTATAGCTCCTCCTTAGCCTCACCCTTTAGTGCAGCAATTAAAATGCAGCTTGTTGGCCTGTCATTCAAATGAAAATTAACTTTTATACAGAAATAGATACAAGCATTTAGATACAGATACATTTACTCGCCTAGATACGGAATATGGAATGGAATTTTACAGGCATTGCATGCGCTGCCAATTGAATTGCGATAATAAAGCTGACAATTTGATCATATAACGTATACGCCGTGTGTAACAAATTGTAAAAGAAAATAAAGATGTGCTCTCGTATCTTATACAGCCTTAAAGTGCGGTTCAAATGTGCCATTAAATTATCATATGATTTCGTTTCGGATCGCCGATTCTCTTGAATTTCTAATAATGGTGATTTTCCATACCCCCAAGAGGTGTTAATTACGACCCAATGGGGTAGACAGCCCCATTAATGTGGCAGGGGGCAAGAACTGTGTGTCTACAGTGAACTCATGTGTCATATGTCTTGTGTCAACGCATTAGACAATGTTATTTAAGGGATTGTGTCAACAGTTTTAGCTGTTTTGCATCCCAGATATTTATGTAAATTTCTAATGCATACATTTGCCAGTCTCTGAGTAAAGTCAACAGTTACTCTGTAATTGTATCATCTATATCACATCTGTCACACCTAATTGAATTGTATGTATGCACTCAATTGAGATGCCTCAATTGATGCGAATTAACAATCAACACAATGCGACATGGAAACTTTTCGCTATAAATATTTAAGACCAATGTGATATCTGACCCATACATTTTACTTAGCACCTGAGACACGCCCACCTTGTCTAGTTGTCACCTTGATTGAATCGCATTTTTTTTGGCTATTTGATTTGTGTCTCGACGAATTCATCATTTAATAAGCCCGGCCAAACAAACATTGCACAGCTGGCAGACACTCAAAGACGCATTTCCATTTGATTTTCCGCAATTTCTAAGAGAATCATTTTAATTGCAAACTTTTCATTGACACCCCGTTGCCCCCTTCTCGCAACCTGTTAGCCTCTCAGCCTCTTAGCCTCATCTTTATCTTTATTGCGGCATTGTGTGGGCGTTCGTGCTTGGACTTTTCACGCGGCACGTAGACTCTTAAAATAGATATTTTTAGTTTTACTGCTCGTGCTGTGTATTTTCACATTTTAATACACTCACTCAGTCGAGAGTAACTGCATTTTAAGGAATCGTGTAACCCAAATATTTATAATTAATTTAAATAAGAGTAAATGGAAAATTAATTAGTTTAACTATTATTATAAATAAGAATTTAAACACAAAATATATATATTTATAGTCAATGAATTTGCTTTTATTTTATTTACTTATTTATAAATATATATTAAATTAGTTTTTTATTGCAAACAATAAACGTATTCAAGCTTAAATATCTTTAAATTTTTGTTTGATCAAAGAGTATATTTATTTTTGTTTACCTAGTGTCATATTCAAATGCCCATTTCAATATACATATTATTGTTGAGACTTGTCGAGCACATAAACAATAAAACATGCGATTTTGGGCAGACGTCTAAAGTAAGCGATAATAACTCGTGATCTTGGCCAAGGGAACGCTATTTCCGTTCACTTAGTATTTTTGGCCAAAACGTGCAGAGAGGGATGAATCTTAGTCACTTGGCAAACTCCACCCTGCTGCAGTCTTATCTAAGACCCACTTCCTTCTGCCCCAAGACTTTTAACAATGTCTGCAATTATGACAGTAATTCAGGGAATCTACATATGTACAAATATATGTACGTGTGTAAATCTTATCGTATGTGAATGCGACAACCACGAATCTGACTTATCACTGTGACATCATCCACAACACGGAACGACACCATTTATTTGCATGCGAGCATTAGCCAAGTATTTGTATTACACTTTTTTTGCCCAGTAAAAGTGACTAAAGTTAGTTTTGAATGCCAGATAAGTTAATTCATAAAAAAGGCAGGTATCATGACTGCGCACAAAACCGATATAGTTGCTATTGGTTGTGAAATCGCCAGTTATGTATTAACAAATGCAATATTACTAGGAATTTAATAAAATTAAATCAACAAACTATATAAAAAAAGAAAGAATTAATGTACAAGTATATTAATTTATTTTATATTAAGAATTAAAAACAGCAAACAGAAAACAGCATTGAATGTGCAAAATATTTGCGATAACCTTAGCGACAAAAAAGAGAGCGAGAGAGTGAGAGCTAAGAGTGCCGTAGCAAGTGTGAGAGAGCACAGGCTTTTGCCGGCAACAACAACAACTTTGGCGCCGCGTTGTGTTAATTTGTTGCCATTTTTAAGCACAAGCATACAGACATTTCTACAATACAGTTACGTACATACATTCGGCGCACCCACTCTCACAATCTCTCTCACACTCCGTGCTTGCGTGTGTGTGTGTGCGCACGTCGGTTCGTTTGCTCGCACTCATTGTCGCTCTCACTCTCGGTCTGATCTTTGATCACGTTTCTCACACGTTCGGCTCGGCACACGATCGACCGACGACGAGCCACGTTCACGTGATGCGCAAGTGTACAAAAGTAATCGGCTCTCAGCTGTCGCTGTCGCTGACGCTAACGTTGACGTTGACGCTGGCAATGGCGCGCCCATTCGCGCCCCTCTTTCGCCCCGCAAACCGCAAATGCTCCATACGAGAGCTTTGTGCTGTGTTTGTATTTATTGCTCTTCGCTCGCATGGCAAAATGATTTGCAAAATTCGATATTGTAATGGAGTATTTTGTCTTTGGGATGACGCAAATATAAAGCCTGGAACCGAAATATATGCCCGGACAGTGAGCACCAAAGAGTGAGAGAGAGAGGGAATCCAAAGGGGCGCCTCATACAGATTACGATTTCACCACTGACGCTGTCGGCCATAAACCTTGATTCATGCCAACTCGGCAGACAATTATCTCTCCATTTTGGCCCATTGTAGCGCTACCATCTGAAACACAAACAAGAACTCAATTCTATACCAACAACTCGACTCGACTTGTTCTGTGGCGGTGCTGATGGCGGTGGCGCCCGGGGCGTCAACTGATATGTCAAGTGCCTTATTATTTGCACAGTGGAGTTGATAACATCTCGCATTTCGTCGCGATGCCTCGTTCCCCGCTGTGCTGACTGGAAATCGTAAAAATAACTGCTTTAAAATTCATTTTTAATGGATTTCATTATCTTAAGCTTTTGAAATTTTTTATTATTCGTTTTTTTTTTTGGTACTTCAACAAAGGCGAACACCCCTCACGCTATCTTCCCGCCTGATGTTGCGGTTCAATCTTTCTGAGCACGTGCCGCTCAAATGGAAACTGCCAAAAAAAATTCAAAATTCCGTTGTGAAATTCTCGGAAGTCTTTAAATCACTCACCCGCTTTGGGTTTATTTACAAAGTCCATTAATTTCTAGTGTCTTCGAAAACCTTTACCAGAGTTGCCGCTACACGCAAAATAAATTCTTATAAATCCATAAAGATTAAAGTAAATTTACCATCGGTTTTCTGTTCTGCGAGCTCAGCTCATCGCGCGATTAAAATTAAATTCAAAATGCTAATTTTTGAACATTTTTTATTTTTTTTATGTTGTGGGTTTCTATATACATATATAGCATTTCATAATCTCAAATGTCAAGTTGAATATGTGACTGCGTATGTGTGTTTAGTAAATGTGCGGTCCATATCGCGTGCTTGTTCGTATTCAAATTCCGCTTATCAACAGGTTCGCCTCACACGACCACTTCCACTTCTACCATGCGCCTCAAATGCGGGCATAAACATTTTCTATCAAAGGCGTATTTGGAGGGGATTTTGCCATTTCCCCCAAAGCCTTTAAAAAGCGCACATTATACTTTTTATATTTAACTGGTTGGTGAATAAATACTATTATCTTTGGTAAAATTTTATAATTTACTTTTTAGTAATTATAATAAAAAATACTTCAGCAACTGAATTATGTTTTATCTGAACTGTACACTGCAGATCTGCCCCTATTTGCAGGCTTCACATTTTTGGGATACACTCACAAAAAAATCTCACTATAATATACACAAATTAAAAATAAAAAATTAAAAAAATAAAAAATAATTCGGATAATTTTAGTGACAGCCCAGAAGTATGCTACACTTTTAATTTATTCACATTTTAGTTACACAAATTGCCGCTAGGTTCGTCTGAACCGAAGTAGTGAAGTTGAGCAGTCAATAGAGCTTTGAGCTTTAAAGCTTTTCAGCACTTTGAATATGCGATAACTGAGAGTTGAGATTTAGATAATCTTTGATTATCTAAAGATAATTATCTTTCCTTCGAGCAAATCGAAGAGCTCTGTCAAAGTTTTTCCCCGTTATGTAGCATATTATCATTATCATTATCACTTTTTATTGAAAATACTCTTGCTTAACTAAACATACTAAAGTAATTTAACTAATGCTCAGATGATTAATTCCACGGAGAAATTGGACTATGTTGTCATTGCTTTTGGGACTCCAATTGAGGCGTGGAGTTTCTTGAACTCTTTGCTGGTGGATCATTCCAGGGCTGGACATGGGTGCGACCAAAGATTAAGAAGACACTGTTGCCAATAAAATAGATGGCAGCGGCGACAAAGAAGACAAGGCGCCACTGATGAACATCTTTCTACAAATTAAATAATTAGAGATTGAGAATACTGGTAAAGATAGAGAATCGACTCACGTTATTGGTAACAACGACTCCCACCACAAGAGGAGCGGCGAGACTCATAAAGTTGGCAATGCAATTGCAGAGTCCCATGAGGATGCCCGCGAAATTGGGAGACAGATCAATGTGATTGATGAGGAAGCCCACGTGAGCGGCGGAACTAATGCCCACGGTGAGGATGAGAAGCACCACGGCGAGGGTGTCCTGATCCTTCCTCACATAGCCCAGAGCAATCAGCAAGACCATGGGACCAAACAGGCCAATGGAATTGAAGAATTTGCGATTGAATGAGAGCGATATCGAATTCTTCCTCTGCATAACTTTTGAGAGCCAAGCGAAGATCAAGCTAAGCAGCAGCATTGCGGTGTAGGGAAGCGAGGAGAGCAGAGCATTGGATTTGATGTCCTTGCCTAGGACGTTCTTCATGTAGCTGGGAATCTGAGTGAGCAAGGTGTAAAAGCCATAAGCGTAAGATGATTGCACTACTACAAGGGCAAGAACGGCAGGTGATCGGATGAAACTGAGCCATGGTGTGATCTGCTGATGGGGCTTCTCCACCTCCCGCTTCTCCACCTCCTGCTCCTCGATGGTTACAGTCCTCTCTCCGGCCTGCCCCATCTCAATAAGTTCCCTCTCCTCCGCAGATATGCTCTTCGACTCTGCCGGAGAACTGGCTCCCCATAAATAATAGATCACGGCCCATATGCAGCCAACTCCGCCGGATGCGTAATAGATGCAAGACCAGCCACCAAAAGCGGCCAGAAGTCCACTTGTGGCCAACATCACGATGGTGCCAAACTGATTTCCCGCATACGTAAAGTTGCCCATCGATGCTCTCTCCTTGGGCGGCGCCCAAGCGGAGATCACAGTGTGGCAGGATGGAAAGAGGAACCCCTGACAAACTCCTTCCAGCAGGCGCACAGCACAGAGCAGCTTCCAGCCTCCCAATCTGGCACACAGTGGTGTCAACACGGTCAACACCGAGCAGACGGACAGACCCGTCAGGATCGTGACCTTACCGCCAAAGCGACGGGCCAAAGGACCTGCAGGTACCTGGGTCAAAACATAGCCCCAAAAGAAGCTGCTCAGCACCAAGGATTTAATCTGCTCCGACCAGTTGTATTCCTAAAAGGAGTTGATCTTTAATCAGTTAAATAGTTCATGGAAATAATTGAAATTATGTCCTTACGGGAAACTCAGCCATTGCTACAATGGCCACCGATAGGTTGACCCGCATTCCAAAGCCCACTGTGAGGGCGCAAAAGAGCAGCAAGATTTGCACATGACGTACTCCAAATCCGGAACCTGGTTGATCAAAGAATATAGTATTTATGATAAATAATATAACAAAAATTTCAAAAGGTTAATATATCTCAAACACAGCCCAAAGTAATTGATTTATAGTTGGAAGTTGGAAAAGTCTTTTTAAATTTGTTATTTAAATTTTTATGAAGTTAACTCCGTTGAGTAAGCTAAGATATTTCTAGTTAGAAAACTATAATATTATTCTGCGACAACATCTTATTTAGTATTTCTTACTTTCTTCCTCAAAGCGACGATTCTTCACCATGTTGATGCGTCTTGAACTTGCCACTTATTCCAAGCGTTGCATTACCGAACCGAACA
Source organism: Drosophila limbata (assembly GCA_963924055.1). Classification (NCBI taxonomy): domain Eukaryota; kingdom Metazoa; phylum Arthropoda; class Insecta; order Diptera; family Drosophilidae; genus Drosophila; species Drosophila limbata. The sequence goes on along the minus strand of OZ001355.1, from coordinate 20,733,000 downwards.
AGATCTCTTCACAGACTAACTGATGGATCTGATGAACTTGGACGGTAGAATCTCCCTGACAGCTACTGGGCTTGTAATTGTATAAATCGTAAAAGTAAATAAAAATTATTTATGTGGATATTTTGATTAGATAACAGAGAGGCGCCAGTAGAATACAAATTATAACTTCACCACACTCAAACATAGAAAAAAAAAAGAATAATAGAAACAAAACGAGTGTTTGCCCAACATTATAACAAGGCAATGACGATGCGTATCTGCAGAGAGGCCATTTCAGTACATAAATAAATTTTTATTAGATCTCAGGTTGAACTTCATAAGTATAAATGATTCTGAATTAATATTCTCTTCAGAATAAAGTAAAGAAAAAGGTTAAATTTTTAATTCTAGCTTAAATATTGCAACTTATAATGATTTAAATATAGTCTAGACTAGAAAATAATCTTAAATGCAGTTTTTACTATAAGTGGAAGTGTAACAAGATGATATCGCAGCTCACTTATCACAGTTCATGGGCTTCTGTGACTCCAGCTCGGGATAAACGGAGCTGCGACGGTGCTTGGCTGGAGGATCATTCCAGGGCTGGACATTGGCAGTACCAAAGATGATGAAGAGAGCGTTGCCCACCAGGTAAATGGCGGCGGCAATGAAGAAAACCAAACGCCATTGCTCCACATTGTACTGCAAGTAGAAAGAAATCACTTTAAATCGGATTCTAATCCGACCAGAGAACACCGGAAACGCACCTTGTCCGTGACAATGGCACCCACCAAGAGCGGTGCATTGAGACTCATGATGCTGGCCAATCCGTTGCTGATGCCCATCAAGGTGCCAGCATAGTTGGGCGAGAGATCAATGTGGTTCACCTGGAAACCCAGATGACAGGCGGCATTGATGCCCACTGTTAGTGTCAGGAGCACCACGGCCAGAGTGTCGTTCTCCTTGGACACATAGCCCAGCGCAATCAGCAGGATCATGGGTATATATTGTCCAATTGTATTAAAGAATTTCCTGTTGAAGGACAGCGAGAGCGAAGACTTCTCCATGATTTTCGATATCCAGATGAACACAAAACTCAGCACGAGATTGGCAATGTAGGGCAGGGAGGAGAGCAGCGCATTGGACTTGATGTCCTTGCCCAGGATGTTGTTCATGTAGCTGGGAATCTGCGTCAACAAAGTCCAGTAGCCCCAGGCGGAGGCGGCATGCACGGCTGTCAGGGCCAGGAAGGGTCCCGAGTACAGGAAACTCAGCCAGGGAGTCGCCTGTCGATTGTTTGGCTGCTGGCAATTGCCAGCCGACTCATTGGCCTGCGACAACTCAATCAACTTGATTTCCTCTGCCGAAATGCTCTTCGAGTCCTGTGGCGAACTGGCTCCCCAAATATAATAAGCCACAACCCAGAGAAAGCCACACGCGCCGGATACATAAAAGATACTTGGCCAGCCCCAAGCCGAGGAGGCGAGCAGTCCACTTGTGGCCAACATCACGATCGTGCCAAACTGTCCGCCTGTGTAGGCACACGTGGCCAAGGAGCCCCTTTCCCTGGGCGGAATCCAAGCGGAGATTATTGTGTGCGACGAGGGGAAGAAAACTCCCTGGCACAAGCCTTCGATCAGGCGGAGGCCACAGATCAACGGCCAACCTCCCAGACGGGCGCACAACGGTGTCAGCAGATTCAACACGGAGCAGATGGAGACTCCCGTCAGCAGAGTCACCTTACCCCCGAACCGACGAGCCAATGTTCCAGCTGGCACCTGGGTGGCCACGTAACCCCAAAAGAAGCTGCTCAAAACCCAGGACTTGGTCTTCTCCGACAGAGGATACTCCTGAAAGCACACATATTGGAAGGGAGTGTAAAATATTAGTAATTAGTGGAAATTGAAAAAGGGAATTCACTCACAGGAAAGTCGGGATTAATCGTTGCTGCATCTGTCATCGCCACCACAGCCACGGAGAGATTGACCCGCATTGCAAATCCGACTGTGAGACCGCAGAATAGCAGAAAAATCTGCAAATGACGCACGCCAAGTCCTCTTCCTACGGAAATACAAATCATTAAATTAGCTCCCAAATAATTAAAGTGTTTCTTCAATGGAATTTTTAAACCCCGTACTTAAATAAAGTACAGGGGTCTATTAACTTTGTCACAAAAAAAGTGCGTAACAGGCAGAAGGAGGCGTGGCAGACCCCATTAAGTATATATATTCTTGATCAGCATGAACAGCCGAGTCCTGACCAATTTTGGTTGAAATCGGACCACTATATCATATAGCTGCCAAAGGAACGATCAGTCGAAAATCAAGTCTTAGCATGAAAAACTTATTTGTTGTTTAAGATATCTGAACAAATAGTGATATATGTAATTTTATTTAAAACAGTGTTTGCTTTTCCGTAGTAAGTACGGGGTCACCGACAGTCGAGTATGCTCGGTGCTACGTCCACTAGTTTCATTTCATTAAGGTGTCTAATAAATCCAGCAGCAAACAGAGATTTCCTAAGCATGTTATCTGCCCCAGATTAGAGAACATAAATTAAACATGAATTACCCTAATGATATGTGCCACTGACGCGTTAGCTTAATGACGTCTGCCATTTGGTCAAGGTTAAATTAAGGCACAAATGTGAATTTAATATAATTTGAGACTCCGAAAGAAAAGTTTAAATAGAGGACATTATTCAGTTTAAGTAAAAATTTTTTTTTAAATAAAAAAGGTTGAGTAATCAATAGAAATCCTAAAGAATATCCAATTTTATTGAAGATTTATTTCAAACTCTCAACAGATCTTAATTTATAAATATTCCTTGTGCCTACCTTCATCTTCGAAGCGACGATTCTTCACTAAGCCGTTGACGCCTGACATTGTCTTAAACTTTGAATAATGAGAAACTCTCCCAGTTGCATTACCACTTGCCACAAGATAATTCTGTCAACTAACTGATAATCGTATAGATGAACGTCTTTTAAGTAATTGCATCCTAAAAATTTCGGAATAACTGAGCTTAGTATCTTCTATTTGCAGTTTGATAAGATAAGCAAGGGGTGTGAGTAAAAGCAGCAGACATAGAAGATAATAAAGACAGTAAATCGGCGTTAATCTATATGTAATCACTGCGGACGGCAGTCCGCGCTAGTGACGAAAGCAGCACGAAGGGTGCGAAGGCGACTAGCATATATACACAGGAAGAATGGAAAATTTGCTATGACCGTCCGATCGGGTCGAGTTATATACCGATCGAAAGGTATCAATTTAACTTACAAATGTGCATATTAAGACTTTTGGAAACTCACCTGGTTCGTGAGATAAACAGGTGTAAGTGGGAGGGAAAAAATTTAAATGATTGGGGCAAATGGGGCCGTTGGGGTCTTTTTGATTTTTTTTTTAATTTTTTAACTATTCTAATCAAAAATACGCGTCGAATGACACCTCGATCATCGAAATCCGATTACTGGTTCAAAAAATAATTAATTTTGAAATTTTTAGTCGCCTTTCGAAAATGAGATGAAAAGTCAGTATGTCTGTTTGTTTGTTTGTTAGTATCAAAGCGATGATTTAGCTAAAATGTTTGAATGAGGACTTGTTCCCGCTCAAAAATATAGAAACGTTTGTTCTACGACTTTTTCGAAAAATAGCTAGTTTAGCGGGAAATCGCTAAAAACCGCTAAAATTAAAACCCTCATAGCATCCAAGCGATAGAAGCTACAGATATGATCTATATATCGATGAAAAGGTATTTTGAAGGGCTCTTAGGCATACCTTCAAAGTTTTTTTTTAAAGTAAAAAGGTAAACAGCTACAGGTGAAATAATTTTTTTTTTTTAATTTATGAAAAATCTACAAATGAATTCACTTTTAAATATGTAGTATGTTGTAGACAATTCAATTCCGCGTCTTTTGACATGTAACACCTATCTCTCAAAATTCGTTTAGGCAAGATATTACCTGTTAATTGAATATACCTTTTACCTATACACTACTGCATGTATACTACTGCATGTACACTACTTGCACTGCTTGCAGTGCATGTGGAAAGATACTGCTTGCAAGTGGTGAATTCTTTTTGCGGCAGATGAAACATTTTGTAATTCCAATTACAGCAAGATCGAAATATATTTATAAATATATATAATATTGAAACGTCTCTGATTGAATGTGTTTTTAATTCTCTTAATTATATAATTATTGAATTGTTTAAAAAAATATTGCAATTGTCAAAATTTCCGATGTCTTATTAAAAAATTTCTGATATCTTATAAAAAAAACCTCTTTACGAGGTAAAAGTCTAGTGCCGAAAACATTTTCATGCCCCAAAATTTCTGATATCCAATTTTGTGACGAAAAATATTAAATTTTACACATGAATTATTAAAAATTAAATTTTTGTCACTGGGCACATTGCGCTAAATTTTTCATACCTAATAAATAGTACTTTTTTGCGAAGTGCCAGTGACAAAAAATTTTATTTTTTAATAATTCATGTGTAAAATTTAATATTTTTCGTCACAAAATTGGATATCAGAAATTTTGGGGCATGAAAATGTTTTCGGCACTAGACTTTTACCTCGTAAAGAGGTTTTTTTTATAAGATCTATCTAAACTTGTATCTTTGAATGTGGTCCAACTAATAACAATTTTCAGCAAAATTAGTCGCAATGATAATACTGAATTCCTTTAACCAAGTTTTTAATTTTAAATTATTTTGTAATTCAAATATATATATTTATTAAATTTTAATATTTTTATATTAATTGCTAAAAAATAAATAACTAAGATAATTTACTTTTCATTTATTTTTATTTATTTGGATTATTTAACAAAACTTATACTAAAGATAGAAACTATCTACGCCTCGTCTGCTTTCTCCTGTGACTCCAACTGAGGAGTAGAGCTGCGTCGATTTGGCTTTGCCGTAGGATCATTCCAGTGCTGGATAGTAGCTCTTCCGAAGATCACAAAGAGACCATTGCCCACCAGATAGAATCCAGCTGCGATAAAGAAGACCAATCGCCACTGATTCGCATTGTGCTGCAGAGAACAAATAATGAATTTAAATAGCAAAATCTGAGACCTGATTTAAGTATCTTTACCTTATCGGTAACAATGACGCCCACTAAAAGCGGTCCGATGATGCTCATGACATTGGCAATACAGTTGCTGATGCCCATGAGAACTCCAGCGAAATTGGGCGACAGATCAATGTGGTTGATCATAAAGCCAAGATTGGCAGCTGCGCTGATGCCAATGGTAAGAGAGAGCAGGACGACAGCGAGAATATCCTGATCATGTGGCACGTAGCCCAGAGCAACCAGAAGAATCATGGGAATATATTGGCCAATGGTGTTGAAGGTCTTGCGACTGAAGCTCAGCGAGATTGAGTCCTTCCTCTGCAGGATCTTGGAGACCCAGACAAAGAAGAAGCTCAGCACAAGCATCACCACGTAGGGGAGTGCGGAGAGCAGAGCATTAGCTTTGATGTCCTTGCCCAAAACATTCTTCATATAACTGGGAATCTGGGTCAAGAGTGTCCAAAATCCCCAGGTCGATGCACAATGAGTTGCAATTAGGGCCAGGAATGGAGGCGACGTGAAGAAGCTCAGCCAAGGTGTGGGAATATTCTCCTTCGGCTGCTCGGACTTGGTGGTAACTTCACTGGCCTGGGTCAACTCAATCAGCTGCCTCTCCTCCTCTGAAATGCATTTGGAAACTCGCGGTGAACTCGATCCTCGTTGAAAGTAAGCGGCAACCCACAAGCATCCAACTCCCCCGGATATATAGAAGATGCTGGACCAGCCTGCCATGGAGGCCAGCAGTCCACTCGATGCCAGCATTGTGATGGTTCCGAACTGAGCTCCCACATAGGCATACGTGCCCAAGGAGGCTCTCTCCCGAGGCGGAACCCAAGCGGAGATCAGCGTGTGATAAGACGGATAGAGGACGCCTTGACAAACTCCCTCCAGTAACCGCACGGAACAAAGCAGCTGCCAACCTCCCAGCATGGCACAGAGCGGCGTTAACACATTCAGTATGGAGCAAATGGACAGACCAGTTAGTATCGTTGCCTTGGCACCAAATTTACGGGCCAAAACACCGGCGGGCACTTGGGTCAAAACATAGCCCCAAAAGAAGCTGCTGAGCACCAGAGACTTGGTCTGCTCCGACCAGTTGTATTCCTAAATAAATAGATGGAGTTGTTAGCTGGAGAGGCAATCCTGAATTGACTCTAAAGAAAAGTCCTTACAGGCAGCTCAGTCATTGCCACAATGGCCACGGAGAGATTGACCCGCATGCCAAAGGCAACCATGAGGCCAAAGAAGAGCAAAAACATTTGCACATGACGTTCGCCAAGTCCCGAACCTAAAATTTGACATCAAAATATGGGAAAAAATAAAAAAAAATAATACGAATATAAAAACTCAAAGGGAAAGTATCTGATGAAAATAATTATGGTAAATACAAATTTGAACGGATAGAAGAAAAATTATTAAAGTCCAAAAATATCGGACGAAAATTGTATTGAAATTCTGAAATTGAAAAGCATGACTGGAAGTTACAACTATCTTAAAATCCAAAGGAAAATAATCTAAAGAAAATAAAGATTCTAATGAAAGATTTCTAATGAATTAAAATGAGAAACTTTCAACGAGAAGATTTACTGAATAAGAAAATAATAAAGGATGTAAATTAAATAAAAAGATGTCATTAAAAAGTATTTAAAGGTCATTTCGTTAAACATTTTTTGAGATGATATTGAAAAGAATAAAACCAGGAAACATTTCCATTTACGAGAAAACTTTTAAATGACAAGACGAGCCCCCCACCGAAAGGCAGGTCATTTAATGACAGTAATAAGCTCTACAAGCCGTAAGACAGTAGTCCATCCAGAATTATCTTTACAAGTAGGTGTTATGTTTACAGTTATGTGATTAGACTTTATCAAAAACTACTTGCGTAAAAGGAACTATGAATGAGATTTACAACATAAACACGTGAAATCTTTGTAAGAATTCTCAGCTGATAACTATTACTCTGGAACCAATGATAAGATTGATAAAAAATGGTTAACGACGCAGAAGATTAATATATTATGCATTATTATGCAGTGGCAATTACAGTCGAACTTCCCTGACTCGAATCACCATTATCCATAGAAGTGGTTCTAGTTATGGAGATATTCGACTTATAGAGTTATTTTTCTTAACTTTATTAATTTTACTGTCACTCATTTAGCTCGAGTTAGAGAGAAATTCGAATAATAGAAGTTCGAGTTATGGAAGATCAACTGTATTACTACCTACGAACTTTTCCAACTGCAGATTATCATCTAAAATACAGATGATCGTAGTTCTTCTAAAATATTTCTACTTCAAATTACAACCTACCTTCATCTTCGAAGCGTCGATTTTTCACCTTTCCGATGCTTTCTGGCATTCTCGTTCAGTTTTATTTTAAAATACTAGATCTAACTGAATTGTGTACTTCACGCCACAGAATCTTGGCACTGACTAACTGCTTAGAATTGGATACAATGTCATTCCCGGATTTTCTGGCTCGTAAATTTCGACTGCATCCTTGTCTTGACTGTCAACCCGTGCTGAGATATGTAAATATAAGAATGTTTTGATTAGATTGCCCAAAGGCGAGACTTTAAATACGAGTGTACATAAGTAAATGTTTAATTAACACACCCTGCAAAAAAGATAGTTACACAGTTGTCTCTGCTTCTACATTCTTCTACTGAGTTTCTCCACTATTCCGAAAATAAGATAATTACTTAAATTTGTATGCTTGTAGTTTATCATCTTTACATTCATTTAAAAGTTCTTTCTAATAAAAATTCATAGTGAGGTGTCTTTTTAAACTTATAAATAATTTTTATTATTTTGCTGTTTAATTTCTTTTCTCGGTGTTGTTTGGTCCTTATACAAATATGCAACAGGGTCTTATCTAATTAGGCACTATAAACTAAGCTTAGTATAGAAATTTCAAATAAAATATACAATTTTTAAATATACAAATACAAAAGGAAGGCGAATTCGAGGAGCAATGTTAAAATACATTGCATCGAATTGCAGTTATTGTAATTATCTAACGCGTTTCACATCTCGCTCTTCAGCCAGATGACTCTCTCTTTCTCTCTCTCTCTCTCTCTCTCTCTGACTCGCTGGAAATGTTTTCTAGTGTTGAGACTCCACATGGAGTGTGGAGCTGCGACGATGCTTGGCTGGAGGATCGTTCCAGGGCTGAACATTGGCCTTGCCGAAGATGATGAAGAGTCCATTGCCCACCAGGTAAATGGCGGCGGCAATGAAGAAGACAACGCGCCACTGTTCCACATCTTCCTGCGAGTTGAAAAAAATGTATGGAATTAGCATTTGTTGCTGAATTCAGAAAAAGTACACAGAGAGAAAAAGTCTGACTAAAATTGAATTTGACTGATTTAAATTAAGTTTACTGAAAATTTTTTAACCAAATATCTATCAAATTTGAAATCTTTTTTAATTTCACTCGACTTTTTCGCGCTGTGTAGAAGACTTACCTCATTGTTAACAATGAAGCCAACAAGCAGTGGGGCAATGATGCTCATGATGTTGCCCACGCAGTTGGTGATGCCCATGAGGATGCCAGCAAAGTTGGGCGACAGATCGAGGTGATTGATTTGGAAGCCCACATAGCAGGCGCCATTGAAGCCGACGGTGACAGTCAGCAGGATGACGGCCAAGTTGCTCTGCTCGCTGTCCACATAGGCCAGGCCAATGAGGGCCAACATCGGCACCCAGAGGCCAATGGAGTTGAAGAGTTTCCTGCTGGTCACCGTCGAGATGCAGCTGCGTTTGTTCAGCTGCATGGCGATGGCCGAGAAGATGAAGGACATGATGAACATGGCAAAGTAGGGCAGGGCCGACAGCAGAGCATTCGATTTGATGTCCTTGCCCAGGACGTTCTTCATGTAGCTGGGAATTTCGGTGAGCAGCGTCCAGAAGCCCCAATTGTTGGCACTGTGCGCAATGATCAGGGCCAAGAAGGCGGGCGAGGTGAGGAAGCTCAGCCAAGGCGTGTGCAGCTTCTCCTTGGGCTGCTCCGACACCGCCTCACTCGCCTGGGCCATCTCAATCATTTTCCGCTCCTCCACCGAGATGCCCTTGTACAGCGCCGGCGAACTGGCGCCCCAAAAGAAGAAGACGATAGCCCAGATGCAGCCAACGCCGCCAGATATGTAAAATATGCTCGGCCAGCCGGCAGCTGAAGACGCCAGCAATCCACTCGTGGCCAACATCACAATGGTGCCAAACTGGTTGCCAGTGTAGGCGCAGGTGCCCAGAACAGGTCGCTCATTGGGCGGCACCCAGGCGGAGATCAGCGTGTGCACCGATGGGAAGACGACACCCTGGCAAAGTCCCTCCATCACACGCAGGGCACAGACCAGCTGCCAACCGCCCCACCTGGCAAACAAGGGCGTGAAGATGTTCAACACCGAACAGAGGCCCAGACCCGTCAGCAGCGTGATCTTGCCGCCGAACTTGCGGGCCAACTGACCCGATGGCACCTGGGTCAACACATAGCCCCAAAAGAAGCTGCTCAACAGCAGCGATTTCGTCTTTTCCTCCCAATGGTATTCCTACAAAAATGAAATATTACAAATTATTACAATATTATATATATTACAATAAACAAATTATTTGTAGAGATAATTATAAAATATATCGAATTTTTTGTCTTAAATTAAAAAAAAATTCAAAATCAATAGAATTTAAGAAACCGAGAGTGAGTTTCAATAAGAAACTTCGGCTCAAAAAAATGTATTTAATTTGTATGTTCAATTATTATCATATAAGGAAAAAGTAATACTATGATTTCTTAATTTAAATGTAAATTGAAATATTTATATTTACTTTCTTGATTAGATCTAAAATATGAGTTACAAATTATTTAGAATATATTTTTATAATCCTAAGACAAATAGTGTAATCGTAAAGACTTATATATGTAAAGCAATGAGTTTCAATACTTACGGGAAAATGGGGATTTGAGCCCTTAGAATCTGTCATGGCCACCACGGCGACGGAGAGATTGACTCGCTGGGCATAGGCCACAGTGAGGGCAAAGAAGAGCAGGAAGGTTTGCCAGTGACGTACACCCAATCCGTACTCTAAGCAATCAAGAAAAAACAAGAAAGAAATATACTTTTGATTAGAAACATTGTAACAGAAAAATACATGAATATAACTAACGTATACGTAATATTGAACTTCAACTTGATCCATATATAGTTTAATCAATGAGTGATTGATCGTGGCAGACGCCGTCAGCGAAGCCAATCATAGACTGCTCTCTTATCAGGCTGTAGGTCGCCTGTAGGTCATTAGCCCAGACCGTTGCCATTTTCACGACTTTTGCCTAGTGCTCCAATGGAATTACCCCAAACAAGCCCCCGAGCTGCTTATAAACGTGGCACACTCATGACATCCATATATCATCCAGACGTATCACAGCTATAATTTAGTGCGATCTTATCATCCCTTGTCTGGTTAGACTCCAGATAAACTGTGTATTTGCACTTATGGGCTTCTGTTCTTTCGACTTGCCAAAATATTCCATTCACACAGATTGTTTAATTTGGCTAAAAAGCCAAAATCATCGCCGAATTTGACGTCATTTTCAGTGTAGAAATCTACTTTGTCCTAATTCTAAGTAGACGGTTTAAGTGCAGGTTGATAAGATGTTTGTGAGTTGACTGATTAAGGCTGATTAAGATATAACCGCCTCGAGCTACTTTTATACAGTTTGCCAGTGAAAAAAGGGGCTCGCCTCTTAATTCTTCATGCAATTTTTGTTTTAAACTGGTCGAGATTTCACTCAACAATTGCGAGATCAACACAAGCTAGACAACTATTGGAAATGTTTAATCAAGCATAACAAAAACAGAATATAATATATTCAGTTAATTGTATAATGTAACTAAAACTTCTCAGCCGAAACAGATTCAAGAACTTGTCAACTTGTGCCACCTTCATACCTTCTTCTTGAAAGCGACGATTCTTCACCATTTTATGAGATTCAAATACTTTAAGCTAGTAAATTCCAAACGATGATTAAAAGATACTTTTGAAAACTGCTCTGAGTTGCACTTGTGGACAGCACGGAGCCTGTTGAATAACTAACTGATTGATTTTTTATAGAGCATCTCATTTCGCACTTGTTTGACTAGTACACTGATAGAAAAGACCGGTTTCTAAAATCATGAATATAAGTATTCAAAATAGCTTCCTATTAAAAAAGTAAAAGAAGCAAATTTGAAGAAAAAAATTTAAAAAAAAAAACAATTTTGAAACCAAAAAGTTTTTATTATTTTAAGACAACAATTTTTTTTGATCAGTGTAATTGTAACAAAAACATGTAATTTATGTAATATATGCAAGTGAGTGTATAAATCTGTTTCTAAATATAGTATATTTATTGAGATTTAATAACGCTGATAAGTGTCCGATTTGTTAACCCACAAATGGACTTTAGCTATGGTTTAATATGGTAATTTGTGGTAACAAGTTTAATATAATTTAGATTTATTTGCAAGCTGTTATCGAAAATCTGCTTTAGTTGTAAACTTGACATAGTTTGCAGTAATAAATAAGTTTTCAAAATTTTCCGTTAGCAATGAATATTTAGAGCTGGCAATGCTGCAAGCTCAAAGTTGAAAGCTTTTGCCTTGTCGTGACAGCGCAAAGCTCTGAGAAGTTTTGTTGATGGCAACGAAAGCTCGTTTGTTATTGTTTACAACAGTGAAAACGCCAGATGATGGACCCCAATACAAAGTAAAAAGTAGCTGCGATCGTCAGAGTTGAGTGATCGCATTTAGATGAATGCAAATTGTTTTTGTTGTTATTATTGTAATAGCAATCATTAATTTAGGTTTTTCTCACACTTCGCTCCAAAGTGTGGCACGATCAACTCGTGCGAATGATAATAAATGCCAACTGCAATTGCTTGGCACGCTTTTAGCCAAGTCAGTTGTTTAATAATATGTACTTTTGTATCAAGGGCTTTCAATTGAATACAATGAATTTGCACTGATAGACAGTGCAAACATTGTGTATACGCCATGGGCAATATATTCAAGTACTTGGTCCGATAAGCATTCACCACTTAACGGCATTAATACCATTTGTTGGTCAACTTTAAGTTAAACGACTTTGAAATGTCCATCAGATACATTTAATGATAATGATGAAGAACACCGGGCTGATAAAAGCCGCAAGCCACTCAATGATAGATGCAGATACAGATACAGTTACAGTTACAGATACAGTTACAGATACAGTTACAGATACAGTTACATATACAGATACAGTTACAGATACGGATACATTTATATCAATGGGAACGTCTCCGTGTTGCCCAAAATGTATGTCACGACGAGAACATTTTTTTTTTCATTCATTGTTAGCAATGAAACCTGCAGAGCGAGTTTGTATCTAAAATTGTACATGTATCTAAATTCGCTATATGCGTGACAGCATTGAACTCAGTACTTTATGAATATGTGTGTGTGTGTGTGTTGCGCTGGTGTCAACATAAACATAAGCCTGGCGCCTACCTTGCAAATTTGAATAATTTGTTAAGTGTTTTCAAAAACAACAAAAAAACCAAACAAATAACATAATGCAAAGTATTTAACATCATTTCGCATGCGAGTTTAATTTATATCTTTACGGAAGATATTTCGTGTTTCATTTTTTTTTTTGTCACCAAAGTGCTTTTTGTAAAAAAATCTTAACTGATTAATTAACATATATAATATGTAATTTGTTTTGGATTTGAAGTTCAAGTACTTGGAGATCGGGAGGCCTGATCCGAGGCACCTTCCTGTAATTAAAAGTCGATCCCTTTTAATCGTTTATATCTTTCGATTGCAGCTGTTAGCCAACTGTCTGACTTGTTGACTGTTTGACTTGTTGACTTGCTGACTGGTTAACTCTGCTTTAGTTAGTCAAAGCAGGAACATAAACATTGATTTTCGCAAATATGCGAGATTTATGTTTTAGCCATATACGAAACTAATTGTTCAAAGAAAGTATCTCTAGTTGGTAGCGCATGGAGTGTAACTAGTATCTAGTATCTCAACTGTCGAGTGCTGTATCTGTATCTGGAGTGCCAGCGTTGTCTGTCGCTCATTAGCTGATTCTGACTAAACTGGAATCTCGCCCGAGAGTCTCGAGAGAGTCTTGACATACTACCTGTCGTTTCATTGTTCGCCGGCAGCCAAACAGACAGACAGCCCAACAGACAGACAAACTGTTTGCTGAACTGCAAATTTGCATACAAACTCTGACGATTTACGGTCGTATCTGTTGTAAATATTATAAATCGCCTTCCTGTCTACGGTCTTGTTTTGATGGCGCCTTTCCAGGTCAACCTCAGCTAAATCATTACTCCCTATATTTTAATATTAACAATTTGCATTTACTAATAATAATATAATTAAGACAACAGCTCTCATGTCAAATATATCAAAAGGAAAGCTGAAGCACTCAGCTATCTAAACACTTCTTTAAGTCAGTTGCATAATGAATGTATAAACTTATAAACAATTTCACTTAACATTTTGTCTGTTCAAATTTTTAATGACCAATCCAAATCGGCTTATGCCAAAGTGAATTTCACTTCAATTGCTGCACGAAAACAAACAAATAAAAAGCCGACAAAAAAGAAAATAATAACAAAAATATTTGCACATACTTGAAATATTATAAATTTACAATCCGTTGATAAACAAATTAAAAGGAGTTTGCTAATTTTTTTTTTAAGTTGTCAGCAAGAATTTTTATTTGATAATTTTTTTTCAACTGTGTTTAGAAATTTGAATAGAAAGAATATAACTAATAATAATTGTAAATGGATATGAAGCAATAATTTTTTAAGTGATCTCATTCTTTATGAATCAATAAGTTATAAAGATATTAAATAACTTCCTATCATGGTAAAAATTGTCTAAAACTTATTTAGAATTTTATTTTGTTATTTAGTCTTTAAGTTGCATCAATTTATCAATCAATAAATCAAGCAATATATTAATTAACTTGCTGATACCAAATGTCAATAATTTTAGCACGCAGTTAACAAACCGTGACTAAGGCATATATTTATATATTTTATAAATTTATTTAAGAACTCTCTGTAATGATATTCAGAAAGTTCCCTTCTGCGTCGCGTCGCAGCAACTTACTTGGCGTGCCAGCTTCCGCTTCCGCTTCCTTTTTGTTGTCAACTGCGACGCCATTTTCGTTGACCGCCATAGTTCCTTTGTTCCCACAACAAATGAACTTCATTTTGAAATTGTATTTTATTTTAAATATTATTTAATTAGTTACTTTTTTGCCAAAGTAATTAGGAATACTGTAGGTAGTTATAATTTGTTGTTTGTTTTAGTTTGTAGCTTTGAAAAATGTTCGTGTTTTCATTTAGTTTTAAGCACTTTTAACATTTACGACGTGTTGCGCATTAAATGTTTGCCAATTATTTATGGTTTGTTTTAATTTTAATGTGCCGTAGCAATTGAATTGTTTTTCTTCGTCCGACTCCAAACACAGGTGTCTCACTACTGCCCAACAAATGGCACTGAATCGATTGTGGTTTACAATAATATTGGCATGTTAACTGTTACCGATTTTAAAGTTCAATTGTGTTAAATATTTGTATATATTTTTGATATATGGTTGGACGCGTTCGATGCCAATTTACAGACCGAACTGAACGCTGAGCCGTTGTTGGCCACTCCATTTATATGGCTAATGGGGCATACGCTGCCGTTCCGTTGACGCTTTCTACGCTCGCGCACTCGAACACGCTCCCGGCCAAAAGCAATGTAAGCTTCGGCTTCGAAGCCGACAGCGACGTCGACGTCACAGTCACCGTCAACGTCAACGTCAGCAGCGAGGCGTCGCGTCGCGTCATCAGGTAAACTCCCAACACTCAGCTAGCCCGTGGACAGCGGATTCCTTCGCTAGAGAGACGCAACTCAACTCGAATCGAATCTTATCAGAATCTTCTCTAGATTAGACATTGGACGGCCAACCACGAGCTTGTCAGGCCGCCAGGGACAATATTCCACCTGTCCCTGATATCAAGTACAACCATCGAACTGTTCGTATTATTCATTTAAAGGGTAACATTTGCACAAACGGAACGGATGTGTCTTAGACCGGCCATAAACCAAGTGGCATAATTTTATACAAGTGTATTCTACAAATTGATATCACTTTGTTGATATGTTAACCGCACTGCTAAGCAATAATATAATCAGGCAACCGGAATCAACTTATGGAAAATTTCGTCAAACAATCTGTTTTGTTCCACGAATCTCTAGAGATTTTGTAGACAATTGCTGAAGAGTCAGTGTTCCTGAACTGTCAGAGATTTCGCTTTTTGAACCTAAAGTATAACAAGAATATTTTTTAAAATAAATAAATTTATTTCAAAAGGTTTTTTTTTATTTTTTAGTATTTGAAAATGAGTTTTATTTATTATTATATTATATCAAAATATTATTAAATATTTTGACAAGCAGTTTTTTTTGCTTTTGAAAATTGCTTTTTCTTTGCTTTTTTTATTTTTAAATATATGTGTAGCATGACTGAATGAGTTTGTTTTGTTTTATGTTGTTCTTAATGTTTCTGGGAGTATTTTTAGCTAGACATATTCGCAGACGGTAAGTCCCCCTCTAAGCCAAGCTCAAACGAGCTGTTAAAAGTGCCGCGCAATAAAATCAACTTATTTTTAACAGGCTTTGAAAGCTTTTTTTTATTTATTTATACAAATATCTTAACAATGGTCTGGTAAATTAATACGCACATTTCACAGATGCCGCCGTTTAACACTTGACATTCGATTCGTTCTTAGACCAGTTAGACTTTTACTTTTACTTTCTCCCCCATTTGGAATGGCAATGTTTTTTCTTAAGTTCTGATTACACTGTTTTTTTAATCGCCATCGCAATGTGTGATACATTAAATAATTATTGGAAATTCTTAGCCCTGCATAGTTCATGCCTCGCTGATCCAATGGAATTCGCATTGTTGTATGAACCTGCATCATGTATGTACAATTACTTATAGGTATGTATGTGTGTGTGTGTTTTGTAATTGTTTTTTAAATTTTTTACTGTCACCGCCAGTTGAGTTAAATAACAATTTGGAAAATAATTGAATTTTATTACTCGATCACAGGTGAATTGAAATTTTCAAATCAACTCTTGACAGAAACTGCACTTATTTAAATTCAATAGATTTTATATGTATTATGTAATGAACATTTTACATACAATTAGTACGATGTAAGAAAAATTATTAGGGTAATAAATACTTAACTATTTATACTCATTAAATTTCTTATGTGAATAAAATAATTTATACTCTTGAACTTTACGATATTCAAACTAAGGGGAAACCTTGAGAACTGTCGATTGCTGAAATCCACAATTTAAAATTATCTAAAAATAAAATTACACTAATTTCAGATTGCAATTTCCTTATCAAATGTGCAGCTTGACTAATCAAAGTAGCTAAAAATCTAGATTTCAAATCAAAATTAATTAATCTTCACCATATTCTTCAATCTTCAAGTGGAACATTTTAAGTTTTGCGGCTAAAGTGTTTCAGTTCCGGCAACGTGTGACTTCGGGGGCCAATGCACTTGAGGATTTATTGGATTATGATTTTCAGACATAAATCATAAATCGTTATCCATTAAAATAAAAAACATTAACCCATTACTTTCGTATTGAAAATCATAATTATATAAACATTGTAATTATTAGCAAATGATGCAGCAGTTTACTGAACTTGAAAATGCAGCCAGACTATGTTTTATTATCTATATCTATATAAGTATGTAGCTGTAATTGTACCTGCATCAATTTGTATTGTGTGTACAAAGAGAACCCATGATAATGATAATTCGAGAGCAGCTCCAGCTGTGCATTTAGATATTCTTATTGTTTTGTCAGCGAGTTGGCTCGAAAAATAATTAATAGATAGAATGCAACTGTAAATTGTAAATTGTAAATTGTCAATCGTAAATTGTAGATTGCAGCCTGTTCATGTTCGAGTTCACATACTGAGCCAGTGGGGTAATTACACCATTGAGATATTTCAAACAACAACTAAATGAACAGCTGTAATGCATTTCACATATTTATTTAGTTAGTTTTGTTTCCCTCGTCTGTCTGGCTGTCTGTCTGTCACATTGCGTTATGCAATACCAATATTTATTTGCTTACCCTGTAAAAGGCAAAAATTAGTGATATTTTTTTGAATTCAAATTAAAAATGTTTTCTGAAAATTTAAAATGATTTATTTTTATTCACACAAAAGTGTAGATAGATGAGATGAGAGAGAGAGGGAGATTTATTGTTAAAAATAAATTATTTTTATAAAAAATTAATAATTACATTCTATATACTCGCATATAAAATAAGAATTAAATCAAGTTCATCAAAAGATTTTATTACTTATTTGTTGGGTATCTTCTAGTCGAGCTGCATTCACTCACTTGCTTAAAGTATGCAAAACGTGTCATTGCCTGAACTTGACCATAGCCAAAGTCGGCCAGCTATTCAGTTCCTTAATATACTACCTACATATACTCATATTACGAATACCCGCTGCTCGGTCTCATGTATGTAAATCCAAGTTCAAGTGCCCAGTTGGCCACCCGCTCAATGGAATAATCGCTTTAACTAAATTTGCGAGTATCGATGTTATTCGTTGCGCATGTTAATTGCCATTTGAACGACGATTTTGGCCAACTAAATAAAAATAAATGCCAAATCATTCTAGCCAGTCGACTGGCAGGCGGTGACATTGATTAGGCCCTCTCCCTTACTCCCTCACTCCTCTCTACCCCTCTCCCCCTCAGTGAGCCTACGCAAATCGGTAAAACTCTTGTTTAACTATTCAGATCACGATTTAATTTTGCGATTTTGGTCGACGGTCTTTCAACCGCATCTCATTACAAACGTTCGTCATTACGATCGTCTATCAAGTGGGGAAGTTGGCTTTAGCTTTTCATAAACAACAATCGGAAATAAAAATACATTCGCTGGGGTTTCTTAAAAGTACTAAATATTCAAATGTAATGCAATTATAAAATTGTTTTCAATTGCTAATCGGCTAGTGGTAGGTTCCCCGATTTATGTCTGGCACTAACTTTAAATACTATTGTTGTTAACTGGGTTTTCTTTAAAGTTAATTATTATTATGGGTTTTAAGTGATTTACACAAATAAATACCTAGAAATAGAGCATAACTTTTGAGAAATTTCAACAGAATTATCGCATCTGTTAATTTCAACAAGTTTGTCTTATGGCAAAGACGATGATGATGTTGATGATGATGATACAAACAATAATATTATCAAGTACATGTTAAAATGTTTTTTAAATCGATATCAATTATTTTACAAGCCATTGACGCGCGAATTGCGTCAGTGAAATATTTGTTGATAAGATTTGTGGACTGAAGTTTAGAATTCGATGCACAAATCCATTAACCCACATTTCGACAAGTCAGTTTCGATAGCTGATTCAAATTGACATCAGTTCGAAAAATAAGTGTAACAAGTTCAAATCGATTATTAAATTGTCTAAGATTTTTTAAACGGAAATTACGTTTCCCATGACTGAATGATATCAAAGATAAGAAAACGTAAACACAAATCCCTATAGTCTTTGTCAGCAACACATAATCTAATCGCTGAAATTCAAAATTTAATTATAAGCCCATCAGAGAGCGATTTATTAGTAAAGTCGTAAAACACTCAGTCCTATCAGTTTGGTATTTTTTTAATAATAAGTGAAAAGCAAACAAAACACTTTGTATACAAAATCAAAAGTAGGTAGTTGTCTTCAGAACTGTCACGATAAACTGAACTGAAAAATAGAACGAGGTAAGTTCTCTAAGTTCTTCAGTTATTCACAACTGACCTCCATGTTATTGTACATTATCTGTTGATGTCTAATAATGCGACCATTAAAATTCTTTTGCACACAAGCGAGCTCAAAGTATGTCAATTTTATATAATAATTAAATTAAAATATAATTTATCATTAAAATTGTTGAAATACCAAAAAGCTTTGCACGGGAAATTCAGGTGATAAGTGCGATTTTTATTGCATACTTTCGGGCTAAGATTAAAATAAGTTAGAAAATAATTAAAATGAGTAACACTGTTATGCAGCTTAGACTGAATTATATGGATTTATATGATTTATAAATGGAAAACGGATTAATTAATGTTTAATACATTTCATAATGAAAGGAAAAAGTGAAATATTAGGTGGGATTAAGCAAGGAACCTTTTTTAAAATCTATGATTTATTTATTTAATTTATTAACTTAAGCAAATTCCCTATAAAAGTTAGTTACATATTGGAAAACTTACTTCTGACATGTTGTATTTTCTACAAAACAAAAGACTTTGGCAACGAACTGAATATTGTAGATGTGAAAAATGTTATTTGTTGGAAGTCATGCTTACAAATATAAAAAGAATTGAAAATAAAACCAGTTAGCTAACTCTGAAATGTCGATAGTTCATAAATTTTTCAATCAAATTCACAACACGTACTCTCATCGCAGTAACCAATCAGAGAAGCTCTGAACAAGATTCTTGAAGTGTACGAAGAAAAATGCGCTGCATACTTTTTGGCTGTGACTTAAAAACAGAGCGTACTAGAGAGAGAAAGAGAGAAGCAAAGTTAAATTCATAGATACAATTAATAACATTTAAAAAAATATATGACAAAACAAACAAACATTACAAACACAAGACAAACAAAGTTCAACAGAGGGAACTTTGCTCTTGAATGAATTGTTGTGTTGAAACTAAAAAGTGCGAGAACTCATAACAAAAGTTGGCCAACAATTTAGCGGAGCAGATAATGAGAGTGAACTATTAATAGTGGCAGTAGGTAAACAATGATAAATGACTGAAAGTAAAATTTATTGAATGACAATTCTTATCAGAGAGTAAACACAGAAAATAAACAAACAATTCACAAGCCATTATATCAATCCGTTAAAGCAATTAAGATCTGATTTGATTTTTATCAAATGGCCAACCGATTTAATTTTGTAAATATTATGGAGCTTGAGTCACTGACTGATTAGATAAGGTCTGGGAGACCTGCCCCTCTGCAAGATCTGGCCCTGACACAGAAACTACTGTATTCTCGCACTGAACTTGCCCACTGTCAATGAGCAGCTGCCTCAAAGTACATAAGATCAAGTATATAATTACAAAATATTTAGCATAATATCAGTCTGAGTCGAAGTAGAAATGTGTTGCCAAACAGCTGTGACAAATGTTTCTTTCGGTCTGGTCAATAGCACTCAAAACTCTGTCTCCCTCTCTCTCTCGCTCACTCAGTCTATTGCTATCTCTGCATCGAAGTAAAGCTGATTAATAAATAAATGTATTCATATTTATTGAGAAAGTTGTAGATTAGATAGAACGACTCGGGGCAATAGAATCTGGAGTGTTTGAGTGTTGTCGAAATGCGTTCGACGAATTTTCGTCGTAGCAACAAAAACAAAACAATTGATTAAAATCTATTAATATATTAATATACCTAAGTTCACATTTATGGTCTTATAAATAAAATAAATTACAACCTGCTTATTTGTTAATACTGATTAATCCAAATATTTGTTCCACGAATCCGCCACAATATCAATCGATGGCTTTTGCCGTATACCTTTCCGGCCAACTAATTTGCTGCTCCAACACTGGATCGATGGGCGGAGCTATCGCTGCTGCCGGTTTTACTCGCTTTTCACTGCACGATTCCGCATCCTTGGGCTTGAGGAAATCATCGGCATCCCAAGGCTGCGCCTCTGCCGTGCCCCAAATGAGAAACACACAGTTGCCCACGAAAAAGATGACAGCCGCAATGCCAAAAACAATTTGCCACTGTCCCCGTTCGTGCTGCAGATGAAGAAATGGATATAAAAATAAGTTGTTTATAGGAAAAATATTCACATGGAATACCAAAATTAGACGGAAACAAGTGGGACAGGCTATAGTCGTGCTCCCGACTATAGGAAACCCGTTAATTATTTAAATAAATTTAAAATATTTTTTATTGCATGCTTTTAGGCACTTAAACTTGTCAAATAAACTTTGTTATTGTTGTTGTTAAAAAAAAGTCATTACCACCTTTCTGTTTGTCCGATCTTGTTACGAATTAGTAGGATGATAGGTAATAATAGTAGTTAATGTTAATAAATAAAAAAATCCTTATAACTTGAAACAAACTTGATTTGCGTGAGGTTTATAGAAGTCTGTGTGCCAAATTTGGTAGCTCTAGCTCTTATAGTCTCTGAGATCTAGGCCCTTACACAGACGGACAGTCGGACGGTCGGACGGTCAGACGGACATGGCTATATCGACTCGGCTGTTGATGCTGATCAAGAATATATATAGGGTCGGAGATGCTTCCTTCTCCCTGTTAGATACATTGCAACGAATACAATATCCCCTTTTATTTATTTTTTAAGTAACAGGTATTAAAATGGTAAACTCAAAACTAGATAGTTTGTAATTGGGGAAAAAAAATTAGGAAATTGGCGATATTTAATTTTGGAAAAAAATAAATATGAATGCAAAACTTAAAAAAACCAAAAGAAATAAAAATTCTATCAGAGTTAATCAAAAATTAGAGTTCAGTAAGTTGAGACATAATTTTTCTATATTAATTACCTAATTTTTCACATTTAATATTGTACTCTTAATGATTAGCTTACTTGTATATTCTATCTATTTGTTCAATCTTTCCTTTTTGGTTTTTTTTTAAATTATATTCTTAGGTACCATCTAGTTTGGGGAACTCACCTTGTCGACAACAATGACGCCGGCAATGAGGGGAGTGAGTATCGGTATCACATTGGCCACCGTGTTGCTCAGGCCAATAAGGATTCCGGCGTGATTCGGCGACAGATCGATGGAGTTGAGGGAGCTGCCAATGGTGGCGCCACTGTTGACTCCCACACTGACGATCATGAGAGCAATGGCCACTTTAGCATGATCGTCATCGAGGAAACCGATCACAATCAGTGCTGCGGCGGGAATCCAAAAGGAGAGCGTATTGAAGAGTTTTCGCACCGCGGTCAGTGTTAGCCACTTTCGCTTGAGCAGAATATCGGCGACTATCAAGTAGACATAGGAGAGCAGCCACATGGCCAGGAAGGGCAGGGATGAGAAGACCGCATTGCTCTGTATATCCATATTGAGTACACCGTTCATGTACGAGGGAATCTCCGCCTGCAATGTGCTCAGGCCATAGGTCTCGGAGCATCTGGCCACGAGCAGGGCCAGAAATGGAACTGAGCAGCAGATGGCACGCCAGGGAATCGGTATGCTCCGCTCGTGAAAGTTCTCATTGTGCTGCAGTGAGGATTCAATGTATTTGCACTCGGCCTCGCTGATGAAACGCGACTCGAGCGCATTGTTGGCGCCACAGACCAGCCAGAGGATGCACCAGGCGGCGCACAGTGCCCCGGAGACGTAGGAGATGCCCGGCCAGCCCATTGCTCCCTTGGCAATCATGCCGCTGATGAACATGGCCAGCACTGTGCCACAATCCGTGCCCGTATAGCTGAAGGCGCCCAACCGATTGCGTTCCTCTGGCGGCGACCACATCGCCAGGTGCTCGGTGATGCACGGAAAGATGACGCCCTGGAACAGGCCCTGGAGTATGCGGATGGCACAGAAGACTTGCCAATCGCCCCAAGTGATGCACCACGGCGTGATTAGACTGAACACAGCTGTGCCACAGCTGGCTATGAAGAGCACCACCTTGGCGCCGTAGCGACGGCACAGAAAGCTGCCCGGACACAGGGTGA
This sequence comes from Drosophila limbata, assembly GCA_963924055.1. Taxonomy (NCBI): domain Eukaryota; kingdom Metazoa; phylum Arthropoda; class Insecta; order Diptera; family Drosophilidae; genus Drosophila; species Drosophila limbata. The sequence goes on along the minus strand of OZ001355.1, from coordinate 20,710,104 downwards.
GGATGTAACCCCAGTAGAAACTGGACAAGATGTACGACTTCTGTCGCTCCGTCCAGTTGTATTCCTGAAAAAGGAAGGAGAACATGTCAATACGGAAGGCATCAACTTGCCAAAAGTACAAAAATATATTTCAACTGATTTCCCATGGAAATTTTGAATTTAAAAATTGGGATTTTATGTTTTTTTTTTAAATCAAAAAATCACTCACTTATTATAACTTTGAGACAGCGAGAAATATACCAATATTCATCTTTATGTCTCATTTATGCGTTTTCAGTATTATTAACAAATTTTCAAGTTTTATTTTCATTTATTTTTGAACAAAAAAAAACTTATGGAATTTTTGTTGAGCAAAAAAATAAAACTTAGGGAATGATTATTATTTCATGACTTTCAGTTTTTGCTCAAAATAAAAGTCAAGCTGTAATTTTGACAAAGCTTAATTTTATGCTCTCCACAAGTGATTTATTTTTTAAATGGATTATTATTATGTTTTGCCTTCGCTTATTGACAAGGAATATGTTTCATATTGCCTTTTTTCCCTAAGAAAAAGTCGAGATTACAACTTGAGTTTTATTTTGAGCAAAAACTAAAAGTCATAAAATAATGATCATTCCCTAAGTTTTATTTTTTTGAAATGATTGGTGGTTGAGAAGTAAAGTATAACTTAAAATTAATCATTATTGAGGAAGAAGAACTGGGAAAGCAAAAAAAAATGTGAAAAATACGAAGAAATTATTGAAATAAAAAAATCGAGAAGACAAACAAGAATTTTGAAAATCCGAAATCAGCTTTTGCACTCTTTGTTAATAGTGATTAATAGTTTGGATCGGGAAAATACCCTAAAAAAGATTCAGCAATTTTGTTTTACTACAAGTTTCTAATAATCCAATAATCACTTGAGCACGTATTGTCTTCAATTATTAAAAATGATTATTAGTAACTATTGAAATAAATTGGAATAAACAAGGCTGCCTTTTCATCACATTAATCCTGTATTTTGTCTTTGTTTTTGTAAACAAAAATTTTGGAATTGCAAATAAGCCATTTTTAAAATGGTACTTTTGTATTAAATGAAAATTTCACTTTGCACTAACCGGAAAATTGGGATTGGTGGACTCGGCATTGGTCATGGCCACAATGGCGACGCTCACATTGAGGCGAGCGATGTGCATGACTGTGAGGCCCAGAAACAGGAGCAGCGACTGCAGGTGCCGCACTCCGATCGACGGCCCCTTGGACACTTTGCACTGGCTACTCATACCGAAGGTAGCTTTATTTTGTTATTTCTATTTTAGTTTTCTTTTTCGCAACTTCGATTGTGCACCGGTTGATTTGCTGAACGGTTCTGGGGCCAGTCGCAGCTGTGATGCCAACATTTATAGACCAACTGAGTTTGAGTTGGCTAAATGCTCGGCTCCTTTTGGGCTGGCTACGCTGAGCGTATCATTCACACGGCTACCAACGATAAGATCTGATTAAAAGAAAATAAACAAAAACCGAACCTGACGCAAGTGCCACAGCTTGGGCAGCTGTAGATCAGCTCCATTGTGCGAATCATATGCATATTGTAGCATTTGTTTAACTTACTTCATTCAACAGCCAGTGAGTCCCGCGGTTTGTATTCAACTGTAAATATTAAAAAAAAAAAATACAAAAATAGAAAGAAGAAAAAAAATATATGAAAAAAAATTAGAAAATAGAAGTATTCCGATATAATTGTTACCATATGACGTCTCATTTGGCGAAACGAGTTGTTTATTTGAATTAAGATTTATGGCTTAAGTGCTGTTCACGTTGTCACAGCAGATGTTGCCAATGTTGTTGTCGTTCTAGTTCTTTTTTTACCATATATTGCCGTTGCAAACTGCAGTTAAAAGTAAATACAAAATGTCTGCACTCGTGTAAATGATTTCATTTTATTTTTAATATTGGCTATAATCACACGAATGCGTATCATAAATTTGAATACTCATAAATTGAAATTGGTAAAAAATAGATTAGAACTTGAAAATTAACTAAAAAGAATTTGCTTGCCATAATTTGTGAGGAAGTACATACTTGTGTCTGTCTTCCCGTAAGATCATAAATTTTTGGACTATCGTAGGTGTTTCTAATTTGTTTGCCTCGGCTGTATAAGCTAATTGTCCAGCTAATAATAATATGCTGATAAGCGATGCTACTGGCCAGCTAAATGATAATAAATTGATAGCATTTCGAAGCATTGTTCAAAATAAATCAGCTCTCAAGTGGCCTGCACTGAAAACAATTTGTGAGGACTTAAGAACACAGATAAAGGTAGTATACTTATTATCAAAACAGTTTACTGTGCTGTTTTTTAAATCAAACTCTTATTTTTCTCTCAGTGTGGGAACTAACCACTTTAGTTGTATGAAGAAATTCCATGTTGAAGGGGGAATAACAGTAGCACAAGTCAAAGCATATTATTTATAACATTTTATTGGCTTGTTTTAAATACAAACGAAAAATGAAATATTAAAATACGTTATCGCGCGACCGAATGCCGTGTGATTATTTAGGGAAACTCAGGTTAGAACGTATACAAATATTGATACACGGATGATTAACGGCTCATATTTCTGCAATGCACAAAGAGAATTCTATTAAAATGCCTCATAAATTCAAGTTTAGAGCTTTAACTGAAACATAACAAATGAGTTTTAATAATGTCGAAAAAGGGGAAGTAACAATTAATCATAGTATGTGAAAATTGTTCACAGACAAAATGTATAATATTAATAGAATTCATAACAAATGTAGCATAAATTTTTTAAATCTTCTGATAAAGAAGAGCAGAAAAACCCAATCAAAAAAGGGGAAGTAACAATTAATCATAGAATGTGAAAATTTTTCACAGAAAAAATATATAGGATAATATACTATATATATTGGAATTCATAACAAACGTAGCATAAATTTATAAATCGTCCGATAAAGAAGAGCAGAAAAACCCAATTAAAACCCTACGATTTATTAGATAACTTTATTTGAACATTAATCACTAAACTACACGTACTAAATATAGCAAAAGTTGAGTACATAAAATATTATTTTGTAGTTATTTTTTCGCTTATCGCCTCGAGCATAATCGCATAGTATTTATATGTTTATTGTGTGCTTTAAAATAATACTCGGTGTCAATTGCTGTCCGATTCCGGTTAACTGCTCATTGACTTTCGCACATCGGCTTTGGTGGTTATCGCTGGAGTCTTTGCCAGCTCGGGCTGCGGAGCCAGGAGGAAGTCCTCGGCATCCCAGGGCTGTGACACGGCCGTGCCGAATGCCAGGTAAATGCAATTGAACACAAAGAATATCACGGCGGAGATTATGAAGACGATTTGCCATTGTGTGCGATCGCCCTGCGAATTAATTAAGATACAAAATTTACAATTTAAATAAAATAAAAAAATTACCAAAATTAAAAAAAAAATTGTTTTAAAAAGCAAACTCACATCATCGGTGACAATGGCACCCGCCACCAAAGGCGTGATAATGGGCACCGCATTCGCCGCCGTGTTGATGATGCCCATCAGGATGCTGGCATGGTTGGGTGACAGATCTATGGAGTTCAGGGAGCTGCCAATGGTGGCGCCACTGTTGAAGCCCACGCTGAGGGTCATCAGGACAATGGCCAGTGTCTTTTGGTCCACATCCAGAAAGCCAATGCCAATCAGTGTGGCAGCTGGCACCCAAAAGGCAAACGAGTTCATGGTCTTGCGAATGGCTGTGAGGGAAAGCCTTTTCTGGGTCAGGAGCACGTCAGCGGAGATCAGATACACATAGGACATGGCCCACATGGCCAGGAACGGCAGCGCCGAGAACAGAGCATTATCCTTGATATCCATCAGCAGGACTCCATTCATATAGGCAGGAATCTCGGCCTGGAGCGTACTGAGACCCCAGGCCTCGGCACAGCGGGTCACGAGGAGAGCCAGGAACGGCACCGAGGTCCAAATAGCTCGCCAGGGTATGGGAATAACCGCCTTGTGATAGTTTGCACCATGCTGCAGGGACGATTCGATGTAGTGCTTCTCGGCATCGCCAATGAAACGGGATTCGGTGGCATTATTCGAGGCGAAGAGGTACCACAGAGTGCAGCAGGCAAAGGCCACGGCCGCCGAGATGTAGGAGATGCCCGGCCAGCCCATCGGGCCATTGGCAATCATGCCACTCACAAACATGGACAGCACATTGCCACACTCGATGCCCGTGTGACTCAAGGCGCCCAGACGGTTGCGTTCCTCGGGCGGAGACCAGCGTGCCAAATGCTGGTGAATGCAGGGAAAGATGAGGCCTTGGGCACAGCCCATGAGCACCCGGATGCCACAGTAGGCACCCCAGCCGCCCCAGACAATCAGCGGGGGCGTCACGCCACTGCACACTCCCGAGGCGAAGGTGGCCCAGAACATGACACTCTTCACTCCGAACTGCTTGCACAGATATCCGCCCAGAAACTGGGTGATCACATAGCCCCAATAGAAGCTGGACAACACGTATGACTTTTCCGCCGTCGTCCAGTCGTATTCCTAAACACGTTGAATAAAATTGTATATTTCAAGTGAAGGAAGTCATCATTAGCTTACTGGAAAATTGGGATTCGTGGACGCGGCATTGGTCATCGCCACCACAGACACGCCCACATTGAGGCGGCCTATATAGACGGAAGTAATGGTGATAAAAATTAAGAGCGCCTGCAGATGTCGTACACCCAACATGGGGCCTATAAATCCAAAAGAAATTTAATTAAAACGATTTATTCACATACTCGAACAAAACTCATTTAAGACTTAAGAGCGCCACATATGTTTAAAGTCCGAATAAACGAGTACCATTCGCGTGCCTTGACATTGGCCACAAATCATACTGATATATTATCGATTCGCGATTTTATGTGAGTAGATTATGAATAGATTAAAAGATTTACAACACAAATCCAATATGTTAGGGATTCAGTTAAATATAATTGAATATTTCATTCACTTCTAATAATTATCAGAGCTATTATAATGGCTTTATCACGAATATAGAATAAGTAAATTTCATTAATCAACAATCGACGGATTTTATAATCTGTAAAATATATTTGAATCACATCACTTGGATGGTTTTCATTTATGAAAACATAATACATAATATATGGGTATCTTCTTATATGAAACATTTCATCTCTCTCCTACCTTTATTTATTTCAGCTGTCATTTTCTGAAATTTCTAAATTTATTTCTCCACTTTCTAAGCAGCTGGTCAATTGCCGACAAGTTTTAGCCACGTTTAAAGAGCACTACTGACCAATGAGGAATAAGTCTAATTAAAAGCACAACTTGTTGTATGACTTCCAGGCACTTTGGCCTCGATCGTATATAGCCTGATAAGCTGGCATTTTTTGGAGAACTTTATCAACTTTGATTATCCCATGATAAGGTACGGCACGTGCTGGGAAACCACAATCGAACCATGTTAATTGAAATTAAAAACATAACTCTGAAAATCCCCTCAACAGATATTTCAATTGAAAGAGACGCATTTGCTGACCTAAGTCAACAACAGGCTCCTATAGAAAAGCCAAGTCTGATATGATTTTAGCTAGAGATTAACTAATTACCCATCAAGTACTGGACAAATAATTTGTTATCTATTGTCAGTTCTGACATGATAATCAATTCTATGATTATGTTATCTTTCGGCCTAAAAGTAGGCAACAAAAATTTAGTTCTAATCCTAGGGCAATAATTCGGAGCTCTAGTTCTTAAATGTATCTTTAATTAATATATATATTTTTATCAACTGCTCCACAATGCTCCACTTCTCTCAAAGACATAAAAGTTCTATAACTTTGTCAAAACTGGTCCGATTTTTATGCGGAATATCAATATCACCCATTTCGGCCTAAATATTCTTTATTAACAACATTTAATTATTTTTAAAATTAAAGTATTTACCATTTTATTATTATTTTTTCATTTTTACCAATACCAGTTTAAGTTGCATTTGAATATTTAAATTTGTTCGACTTCCGACGACAATTATCGATTAATTATCGATTAATCTAACGCCTGCAGTGGAAACACATGTCATTATTGTAATGCAATCAGCTGTCAGATGGAAACAGCTGTTTTCTCCAAATACCGGCGCAATAATAAATGTTATCAGTGTATAAATTTTCGTGTCCAATAAAAACAAAACAAAAATCAAAGAAAATGTTGCGTAAAACGTTGAAGAGTTGGACTCATCCGTCGGTGCTGTGCCGCCAGATGTCGGTAGTGGCCAGGTCCCTGAAGTACACACAACACGGAGAGCCGCAGGATGTGCTGCAGATTGTGGAGGAGACGCTGGCGGAGCCGAAGGATCAGCAAGTGCTGGTTAAGATTCTAGCAGCGCCCATCAACCCCGCTGACATCAATACCATACAGGGTAATCTATTAAATACTAGTAATGCAGTAAATAACTTATTTCTCATGTCCATATTATGCTTTGGCAGGAAAATATCCAGTGAAGCCAACATTTCCGGCTGTTGGCGGCAATGAGTTTGTTGGCCAAGTCGTCTGTGTGGGCGACAAGGTCAAGGATTTGCAGCCCGGGTCACATGTAGTGCCTCGGGCCACCGGCATGGGCACCTGGGCAACGCACGCCGTCTACAACGAGGATCAACTGATGGCCATCTCCAACAAGGTGGGCTTGGCAGAGGCGGCGACCATAACCGTGAATCCCTGCACCGCCTATCGCATGCTGAAGGACTTTGTGAAGCTATCGCCAGGTGATACGGTCATCCAGAACGGTGCCAACAGCGCCGTCGGTCAGGCTGTGCATCAACTGTGCCGAGCTTGGGGCATCAACAGCGTGGGCATTGTGCGCAATCGCCCGGAGATTGCCGAGTTAAAGCAGATGCTCAAGTGTCTGGGCGCCAATGCTGTGCTAACCGAGGAAGAGATGCGCACCTGCGACATCTTCAAGTCCGGCAAACTAAAGCGTCCCAAGCTCGCGTTCAACTGTGTGGGCGGCAAGAGTGCAACCGAGGTGTCGCGTCATCTGGACGATCGTGGTGTCATGGTGACCTATGGCGGCATGTCCCGGGAGCCGGTGACCGTTGCAACAGGTCCGCTCATTTTCAAGGATATTGCATTCCGTGGTTTCTGGATGACACGCTGGTCCAAAGAGAACTACAATACAACGGAGCGTGCCAAGATGTTTAGGGAAATCAGCCAGCTGATGGAGCGGGGCAAGTTTGTGGCTCCCACCCACGAGATGGTGCCGCTAGAGAAATTCAAGGAAGCCGCCGTTGCAGCGCTCAATTTCAAGGGCTTCACCGGCAAGAAATTCATACTCGACATGAGCTCCTAAATGTGATATAAATGTGGTTACTTTTTAAAAATTTCTCTAAAAAATAAATTGTTTGGACATTTTATTTGTTTATATATTTTACAACATCTCCACCTCGTTGGCCTGATACTTGAGCTGCAGCGTCATTGCAGTCGGTGATGTGGAGTCTATGATGGTCAACAGCTGCCCATCCTGAAGGCACAGCTCGCCCAGGGATTGTGTGAGGTTCTTGCGTGTTGCCTCCTCGATGCTCTTCACACTGGCCATGTATAAGGTGCGTTGCTTGCCATCGGCCATGACGGTGGTCAAAGCCGGACTCTTGAGCTGGAAACGTGGTGATTCACACAGCTGTTTGATTACATCCTCCAGCGTTGTTGTATTGGGATTCTCAATGTTCAGCAATTGTGGATTATTGCTGCAGGCGAGGCAAGTCTCTGACTTTTCGGCCTCATAGGTATAGGTGTAAATGCCGTCCAGATCGTTAAAATTCAAGTAGTTGGACATGCTGTCATAGCAGCTGGTGGCCAGCTTGAATACCTCCAGGGCACAGGCGGCGGCAATTACAGCATTTGTGCTGGCCACCGCCGGTATAATATGCTTGATGACGCCCTGCACGAGGCGATAAGTAATCCCGCTGATATTAAACTGATTGGCACGCTCCTGGGAACGCTCATATATCCAGCCAATGTGCTGCGGATCATCGCCGTCCAGTGGAACACCGAAAGGATTCTCTTTGTCCCATTGTATTAGCTTCACATACTCAATACAATGCTCCGGGAGTCGCGGTGTGTTGGCGATCGTGCACAGCGGATAGTTGACTTGGGGTGGAAACAAATCCAAGGTGCATTCAATGCAGGCCGTAAAGCCAGGTAGGATGACACGTGCATTGCCCTTGAAGCCCTCAGTGCCCCCATCAATCATTGGTATAATCGATGACACATCGATGGTGTTGTCCTCCTCGTATCGGAGCATGGACAGCAACATGCCATTAATCCAGCGACGGGCCACAATCGAGTCCAGGCCGCAAACAATAATATGGAACTGCTGGTAGAAGGACTCGTCAAAGTCCTGAATCTTGGCAAAATGCGGTGTCACCTTGCAGGTGGGCACACGATTGTTTATAAAGCGGGCGGCGCACTCAGCCTTCGATGAACCGATGTCTGTGCGCCGAAACAGGAACTGACGATTTAGATTGGACAACTCTATGGTGTCCATATCAATCACATGCAAATCACCAAAACCCATCAGTGCCAAATCCTTAAGCAGCTCACAGCCCAATCCGCCGGCTCCAATGATCAAAACCTTTGACTTGGTTTGAAGGAATTCCAAATTGTCAGGCGATGGGGTGAAGTCATCTTTGCAAAACAGACCCTCGCGCTCCAGCACATGGCGTAGTCCATTCCAGCGCTTGCTTTGCAGTGCAATGGAGGGATTTGAAGGTGAGGCAACCGACATTCTACTAAAAAAAACTCTACCGGAATCTCGGTTCACATCGAATGCGGGAAAATAGTGATGTGAATATGCATATCGATACATCGCTGTGGTCCGATTAGTTGCTTTCCGATGTATCGATGCATTGAACATTAAAACTCAATCGACTACTCGATTATTCACAAAAATAAAAAACTTCTTCAAAAGAGTAAATACAAAGTATATTAATATTTGCCTTAAATTATTAGTAATACATTTCATTTTATTAATAACTGTCTTTATAAAATTAAGCACTTGCCGCTTGAGCGTAGTTGAGTAACCAAATATCGATAAGAAAATAAGCAACCCTAGTTTACACGATAGCAAAACTCTCACATATCGCATTTATCAAGATACAAATTTAAATCAACGGCACAAAAGAAAAAACTCGCGTCCCTTCAAAGCGTGCTTCCTCTTTGCCATCCTTATTGTTGTAAATAAGATTAAATTTGGAAAAAGTTGATTGCTGAGTGTGAGGGTGGTGCAAGCCATAAATTGAAAGTGTATTGCATTATCACTTGTAAGATTGAACTGCGAAAACAAATTGGCGCGTACTCAAATAAAATGACGCTCTCAGTGTTGGCGTCGTTTGACGATCTGCGACGCTGCATGCAAGTTTTGACCGACGGCACCGCCGAGGAGGGTGAGAATCCCAAAGGCATAACGAATAATATGTATTTTATAATTAAAATTTCTACTTATGTACAGAATTCCTACGTTTTTTGCGCTTGTTCGAGCAATATCACGAGAAATGCAATGGCTATGCCACGCAAAATGCGCGCCTGCAAACGGAACTGGACAAATCGTTGGCCAAGATGGGAGACTTGGAGGGCAAACTGTATCACGCACGTCGCATCATTGATACTGAGATCAAGGCCAGGCGTCAGGCAGAGCACGAGCGCGACGCCATGGAAAGCAAAATAATGGCAGTGGCCGATTTGCTGCGACACGAACGCAATCTGAATAACGAGACGCGGGACAAGTTGGCGTTTCTACATACATTGCCGTCGGGGTCGACGCGCAAGCGCAAATCGTTGAATACTTTGCACGAGGATAAATCCTATGGGGATATCAATTCAACTGGCTCTCTGCTCTCGGACTTATCAATAACACATTCGGAGGATGATTTTCTCGATGTGCGACGCTCGAAGTCGTGGCGTGAACATCGCCCATCATTGCCCAAGAATCCGGTACCGTGCGTGGGCAATAAACGGTCTCGTCTTAGCACAGGTCATAATACCAGTAATGTTGGTACACCAACTACAACCACAGCCAATGCTAACACTCGTCGGTCAGGTCATGCAGCTGGCATTGGAGTCGATCATCACACGTTGGATGTGGGACAGGGCGCAGAGCGCTTCTGTGCCACCACGAAGGTAACCATACCACAGGATGGTCAGGGTGTTATACGCGCCGAATCCACCATTGAATCGCTGCCCGTGATTTTATCTCACGATCGCCATGCTGATGTCCACACATCCTCGACGCCGCGTCGTTCCGGCATCAAGGAGGCAACGGCGCCACCATTGACGCCACTCAATGCTATGGCGGCCTCATCGCCGGCACAACGTCTACTGATGCGCAAGCACAGCTTCAGCCAGAAGACGTTTTTGCGTGGCGACAACTGCGTGCAGTGCCAAAAGCGGTAAGTGGGAGCCTCTAACTAATCCATAAATTTTTAGAATTATTATCAAATATTATTTAAATCCATTGCAGCATTCGCTTTGGTGCCGTGGGATTGCGTTGTCGGGATTGCCCCGTGCGCTGTCACATCGACTGTCGCCAGCTGCTCACCGTCAGCTGTGTGCCGCAGTCGGGCACGCCCACGGGCAAGACTGTGATGGGCTATTTGAGCGACTTTGCGCCAACAGTTGCACCCATGATTCCAGCACTGATTGTGCACTGTGTCAATGAGATTGAGGCACGTGGTCTCACCGAGGTGGGCCTCTATCGTATGTCGTCGAGCGAGCGCGAATATAAGGCACTCAAGGAGCAGTTCTTGCGCGGCAAAGCGACACCACATTTGGGCAACACGGACATCTATGTGCTGTGTTGTTGTGTGAAGGATTTCTTGCGCACATTACGCGAACCTCTTATACCCACAAGCCAGTGGAAGGACTTTGCCAATGCCGTACAAAATCCAGATAACAAACTGGCGGAGCAATCGCTATACAAGGCTGTGGAACAGCTGCCGACCGCAAATCGCGATACCATGGCATTTCTCATATTGCACTTTCAGCGCATTGCCGATTGTCCGGTGGTAATGATGCCTCTGGAGAACATCTCCATGATATTTGGACCAACAATTATGGGCTATTCATCGCCAGATCCGGATAAACATGCCCTGTATACCGAAACACTTACCCAAAAGGAAGTAATGAAGGCATTACTGGACATCCCGGGCACTTTCTGGCAGCAGTTTCTGGCCCTGGAGCAATCACCTCCACTGGGACCACCTGGCAGCGCCGTCAAACGTGTTCCCAGCAACAACAGGGATCTATTTTCGCTATATGGTAAATATCTATTTATTTAATAAATATTAAAATACATTGTCTAATATTGTTTTTATAACTGTGATAGCTACACCGCTAAAGGGAACCATGAAGAAGCGCAAGTTTTATGCAACTCCGCCAATGTCAGCGCACAAGAAGTAGATGAACTGCGTCCGTCCCCATCCCCGACTGGTTGGCCAGACAGTATTTTCAATGCATCGCAGGCGTGCTTACTTAAATCTACATCAAGTATTTTTTCAATTTTTTCTTTTGTTTAACTTCATAAGCTGCTAATGAAATGTAATTATTAACCTTTTTCAATATTGTTTACATTTTCATAAGCTGCTGGACATTTTCAAATTACATTGATTTAAATTGTACAATTTTGTAACAGAAATCTCAGAATTACTTACCGTTTTCGTAATGAATTATACACTGAACAAGTTTTCGCAAAACAAATTTTTTGCATTTCATTTTAGACAAGATTTATGGGCTTTATTTAAATTACTATTATTTTGGTAAATAAAAATTGTGCAAGAAAAAAAATTAGCTTGTGAATTTGAACTCATAAATTAACAGCTTTTAGTCAAAAAGTCCCGTAATCGATAAATGGAACATCGAGAGTGTAGGGATGAAATGAGACAACCAAATCGAGTTTCGATAGCTGTTGCTTTGATGAATGGCAATGCCCACTACTTTCCAACCGGCTGCCAAGCATCTGATCGGTTTTTTCTCCACCACTCTCGTTCCAGTGTTCTGATCGGTAAGTTAAACGATCGTGTAATTCGCATTAATTATTTGTTATCTAATAATTGATTGGTAAAAATGCTCAACAGGTGTTTAATATGGCCAATATTACAAAACTGTTTACTGTGCGTGCACACTCCCTGCTCCAGGCTGCCGCTCGTCAGCCGCAAGTGGCCACCCGTTTCGCAAGTAGCTGTAAGTATATCCATAAAGATCAAAGTCCACTTCAAACAGAATATATAAATTTATTTTTATTATTTGTAGACTAGTTTTGAGATTTATTTATTATTCCATTAGTTGATGGCTAGCAGAAAAGAGAATTACGTAAGGTCGGCGACAGTGCTGCCGGAATTTTGCAGTTAGAAAAAGCTAAATTTGAAAAACATAAAAAGAAAATGAAATAAAGAAAGATTAAATGAGGCAAAGGTGTAATGCAGGCAAAAGGCAAAAACATTTTGTTTCTGTATTCCGGTTTTTCTTTAAATTACTAATCTTTTTAACTTATGCAAATATTAGCTTTTTTTCAAGCATATTAGAAGCTAAACTGGCAACATTGGTCTGTGATATCAACTCACTTGCTGTCTCTTTTACTCTGCAGCTGGCAGCAACTGGGAATTCATTAAGACCGAAGTGACTGGAGAGAAGCAAAATGTCGCTGTTATCACTTTGAACCGTCCCAAGGCATTGAATGCCCTGTGCAATGGCCTGATGAAGGAGCTGTCTACCGCACTGAAGGACTTTGGCAAGGATAAGAATATCGCCGCCATTGTGCTGACCGGCAGTGAGAAGGCTTTTGCCGCTGGCGCTGATATCAAGGAGATGGCACCCAACACATACTCCCAGTGCATTCAGGGCAACTTCCTTAACGATTGGACCGAGGTGGCCCGCACCCAGAAGCCCATCATTGCGGCCGTTAATGGTTATGCTCTCGGCGGTGGCTGCGAGCTGGCCATGATGTGCGACATTATCTATGCAGGTGACAAGGCCAAGTTTGGTCAGCCAGAGATTGCATTGGGCACGATTCCCGGAGCTGGTGGCACTCAGCGCTTGACCCGTGTCGTCGGCAAGTCCAAGGCCATGGAAATGTGCCTCACCGGCAACATGATCAATGCCCAAGAGGCTGAGAAGGTTGGTCTGGTCAGCAAGGTCATTCCAGCTGATCAACTGCTCGGCGAGGCTGTCGAGCTGGGCGAGAAGATCGGCACCCATTCGAATCTGATTGTGCAGCTGTGCAAGGAGTCTGTCAACACTGCATATGAGACCACACTGCAGGAGGGCCTCAAGTTTGAGCGTCGCACTTTCCACGCAACCTTCTCCACTGTAAGTTATATTGTTTCTCTTCAAATTTTTCTCTTTACGCTCACACATTTCTGTCTGTTGCTCTTAACAGGCTGATCGCAAGGAGGGCATGCAGGCATTTGTGGACAAACGCCCTGCCAAGTTCACCAATGAATAAACCCAGTTCCACGAGAAATTATACAGTTCTCAGCCAGCAATGCATTTATATTTTCTATCCCTGTTATTGGTACGCAAATAAAACCCGTTGAATAATCTTTAATTTTTCAGCTTGGCTTTTATATTCTTGCTCACACTAAGAGAATTGATTAAACCTCGTATGTGTGGTTGTGCATTTCCAGTTGTGCTTATGTGTCCGTGTGCAAGAGCAGCTGAGCAAGCGGAGAACAATTGGAAGCGCGGCAATTAAGCTTTCTGCAAAGGGCCTCAATGAGTGCATGAATGTAACTGTGTATGTGTGCATGTGCAAGAGCAGCTGAGCACATTTGGTAGCGCTGCAGGTAGAACCCGCAAAGAGTGCTGAGAGCAATTAGGCTTGAAGGCTTATTCTAAGTCCGTGTGTGTTACTGTGCATGTGTGCGTGTGCAAGAGTATACTATAGCTGAGCAAGCTGAGCTTATTATAAGTGCGTGTGTGTGAGTCCACACATTATAAATAGAGATGTCCACATGCAGCGGGAATCAGTTGCATTCGCAAGGCGAAGCTGTGCGCAGCTAAAAAGTCAAATTTCGCCAATGTCATTCGATGTCAGGTTTCAAGGTAAGTTATTGTTATTATTTATATACAAAAATATGGTGCACACATTATTTTAATTTATTAACAACATAAAAATAAGTCTGATAAACTCGTTGAAATTCAGTTGCCAAATATTTGCATCTGGCCACTAGCTTCCAACGTGTCTATCAGATAGTTAGGTGGTCAGTTGATCTTTGATCGAATCTGGGCATACATAGGTTAACTGACGTTACACAACCACAATTGTTTCTTCTTAACAATGCCTTTCGCCTCTGCTTCCACAAATGACAGTATGTCAACAGTTTTATTTTGTGATTTTTTGCCTTCATTTCTCGAATGAGAGGCGTGTCCGATTGCTTTTTTCCCAAACCGAACATGCAACAGGTGCCACAGAAATCCTTCCGATTGGACTCCAATTCAGCTGCCAATTCCTTCCTTTTACTCAAACCATAGCGACGAACAAGTATTGGCTTTAGATGCGACAATTCGCCAGGCATTTTAATTACTTCCATTTTAGTTGTGAATCTTTTCTTTGGTATTTGCTTTTCGATCGTATCCTTTTGAGATTTTCGGGTTGGCCACAACTGCGTTTGAGCCTCTTTTAGAAAGTCGCGTTTCGGTTTTTTACGTTTGATTTCTCGTATTTGTACAATTTGCATTAATTCGGCTATTTTGGCCTGGACAGCGATACGTTTTTCCAACAAATGTTTTTCATGCTGATCCCATTCGATCTGTGCGGATCTCTCCTCTGTTATTGAATCAAATGAATATTTTCGAAGAGCTTGACTTTGGAATTTCTGCTTATATTTAGGCTTTTGCATCGAGGCTTCAGCTTCAGCTTTAGCTGCTTTTTCGAAATAGATTCGAGATTTAGCTGGTGCCGCACGCTTTTCATAATTTCCGAATTGTCTTTTAACATTACTCAAGTTTGACCATGAACGCAATTGACTAATGGAAAATCCTTCATAGTTAATTGGTGCAACAACCGAAAGTATAAATGATCTTCGTTCATTCAATTCAGGGTAATTACCATGGGAAATCTTAGGGCTAGGCCTTGAGTATATTGATGATTGACTGTTGTCGCTTCCGCTTAAATTTGGCCCTTGACTATATTTACGGGGTTTGTGTGAAAGTCCTTCCTTGGGTGCCGAACTATATGTTCTCAACCACTCATTATAGCTTTCTTCCGATGCCCTTGATGATGCTCCTGAGCTTCTTACTTCTGCATCTTCCTTAGCTAGTTCTACATTCGCATTCGAAACTCTAGTTGATCTAGACTTTTTGCTATGCTTTTTCTTAGTTGTTAAATCGGGTGCCTGGTGTTGAATAAACGAATGTTGGCTCTTCACTAAGAGGTGTTGTTCTGGCTCATTACCCAGTAAGAAATCATCAAACATTTGAGTAAAGTTTGGCTGAGGCTCAGATTCCGTATCATCATCCGATGAGTCGCTATCAAGAACTTCAAATTCCTTAGTTTTTACTGTAACTGCCGCGTAGCTTTCTTTGGGTTTGACTGCAGCAGAAGAAATGTTTTCATCTCTTAAGAAATAAACCATGTCAACTCCTTTCTGTAACTTTTTGCCCCCCACAACCTTGAGCACAAATTTTTCGCTCTTCTTGCTTGGCAACTTTGCACTTTTCCTTTCAACGCTTTTTCTTTGAAGTATCGGGTCAATTATTTGTATCTTCTCGATTTCCTTGCCTTCGCTATGTTTCTTTCTATCTTTTCTTTCTCTAATCTTTTTCTTTTTGGCAATACTGTGCTCGCTTTGTTGTATCATGCTTTCAAGTGTGCTTATGCTTTTTGACTTTTGTGACTTTCTTGACTTTTCAAAAGTGATGGGGATCCTAAGAATGTACGTGCCCAATCTTGTGTTAATATTATCTGGTAAGATCTTCGATCTTGTTTTAAAATTATCTGGTAAGAACTTTGAAACTTTCTTGTCAAAGAGGAATAGATTAATGAGATCTCGTTCCGCTGTCATGGTGTTATGAGCTTGTTTTTGCTTCTGAATTTTAAATGAATGAGAACGAATAAGACGGTTATCCCTAATAGATTTTTTGATATTTTCTGGTAATTTTTCAAAAATTTGTTTAACATTATGTTCGGATAACTTGGAGTTTATATCAGTATCATTTTTTAGTAATCTTTTTCTTCTTTTTGATGATAATCCGATTACATTTTTGATGTTAAATGCATTCATGAATTTATTGCCTGCAATTTCATTTTTTCTTGATAATGAATTTATGTTCTTTATTAACATTTTCAGTGAAACTTTCTGTGGTTTATTGTCCTCGCTCTGTGTTAAGGATGAAATTTCAGGTACTTTATACCTAATTTCCTGGGTAATTTTATTTTTCGGCAATTTAACTTCTCTCCTTTGACTTTCGGATTCGGATGGGTTTAGTTTAGATTCCACTATTTGAAAACTTTCCACTATGGCCTTCTTAGGTTTCAAACTTTCGTTATTCATTATAGTATTATTTGCTATTTTCTTTTTAGCTAGCGTCCTTTTTGGAACGAAAAATTGCTGATTGCGTTTGTTTTGTGATTGTTCTCCAAACTCCATCTTCGTCTCTTTATTATATATAGTTCTTTTTTTAGAATATTTCGAGCTCTTTTCTTTTAAGAACTTCAGGACAAGTTTTAGATCTCTAAGTAACTCTTCCTCCTTCTGTTCGTCATTGATTTTAGGTTCAATTGTCTGTTGTACAGCATCTCTATGATAGGGAGTTTCATGCGGATTTAATGGCACTGTTTCCAAAACGTTAAGCTCCAAGTTTTTCAAACTATTTCTATTTTGCGGCTTTTTGTCAACTTCTTTTGT
Organism: Drosophila limbata; assembly: GCA_963924055.1. Classification (NCBI taxonomy): domain Eukaryota; kingdom Metazoa; phylum Arthropoda; class Insecta; order Diptera; family Drosophilidae; genus Drosophila; species Drosophila limbata. The sequence goes on along the minus strand of OZ001355.1, from coordinate 20,693,198 downwards.
TTGTTTGTGGAGATCCATGAACGCGAGCTACTTTAGTACAATTTTAGTAAATTTAGTACAAATTTAAACGTAACTTTGAATTTATGACAATAAACTTATGGGCAACTCTGTTGGCGCCATACAAATATATCGCAAATATATATATGCAAGCTATTTGGTAATAACGATAGTTGAATAAGTATCGATAATAGAGAAGCGGTTATCGGCAAAGCAATTGAAAAGTTTACGGTACCGTTGCATACATTTTACTGTTAGTCCTGCGCGTTGGCCGTTGTGCGAGAAAAAGTAAAAGTGAAAATCAGGCCCTTGAAATTTTTGTGAAAAATTCATTAATAATGCATGATAAATAAAATAAAATAAGTGCGCGTGTGTTTGGTTTGTTTTGAATAACCGTTACTACTTGTGCGGTTTTGGGCGCGAGTTTGTCATAAGTCAGGAATAGAATCTTGAATTATCGCAGTTTTCAGTTTGCAGTTTCTATTCTGGTGTGCTGTAATCTATAATTGCGATATACTTACAACATAGCACAAATTCACACACAAACGCACAGCTCGTGATTGTATACACACACACACATACTAATAAAAAACAACCTCCAAGTCGCCCCCGCTTTGCCCTTGAGCTGGCGTTGTAAGAAACATTCGATTTTTCACAACAAGACGTAAAAATCGCGAAAAAAAAGAAAGTTAAATAAAAATACCACAACGACTGACGCACGCGTTTACTTAATATACACATATAATAAATATATATACAAATAAATAAATACATATAATAAAAGCAAATATATTGCATATCGGAAGCAAGCAGTAAGCATCGGAAATGGATGTACTCAATCAAATACTCAACATTAATGCTGGCGGCGCCTATGGCGGGGGCAAGGCTGGTGGCGCCTTCGATCCGCTTACGTTCGCCATGAAACCTCAAGTTGTCATACGCGCCCTCTGTTGGGTAAGTCAAATAAGAAGTTAACCCCCCCTCCCCCCTCCGCTTCATAGACCCTTTGATATCATATATTTATCTAAGGAACTTATTTAGCTTTGAAGGACATTTTTTAATGAAATAAAATATTTACTTATTTGTTTATTTTTTTAATAATAATAATAACATGGTCACGTTATCAAAGAGGAAACATATTAGCAGCTTATAAAAAATAAAATTAAAAAATTTCATTAAAATTAATTAAACTAAAAAATGTCTAGTCAACTGTTTTTCATTGTCGTTAAATATTAAAATATTATAATTAAATTCTTTTACGTTTTTGAAATTTTTTAGTGCAATAAAATGAAATTAAAGCTTTTAAAATAACATTTCCTTTATAATATTAATAAATTGACTAAGCACTTATACTTATTTCCCTGAGGTACTTATTATTTTATTTAGTACGTAAATTATCCCAAGTATACAAATACATATGTATGTATTTGTGAGCTGGTTAACTCTTGTTCAACCCTCGTATAACGATTGAAACTGTGTGTCGAGTCGTTGTGGGAATTGTTGAGATTTTGTGTTTGATGTTGTTAACTGATTTGTGATTCATTTAGGTAAAGCTTTAAGGATGCCACTGAAGGGGAAAATACATATGTATGTATAAGCAAGAAACACACGCACAGATGTACTGAAGTCTCACGACAATTAAAATTTCAACTAAAGGCCATAAAGTGTTAACCAAGTCCATTTATAATGGCCAACATGTGCGTCATTGCCGTTGAGTAGTAGACCTAAAGGCCAGAGTGAGAATAATGCTTAACATGAGTTTGCTTTTCATTTACGTTTAATGGCACTTTTCCTGCTGACGGCACAAACTCGTATATACATACGTAATGTTTGCCCAACAACAACAGCAACAACAACAGTAAGAATAAGGATGACAATGACAGCGACAACAGAAACTGTCAGTTGGCCAAGTTTATTCAAGGACCTGCTTTGTTATTGCAGTTGGCATTGCCTATCCCCAGGCGCAACTCTTGCTGACTAAACTTGGCCTTCAATTGAAATTGGGTCAGAAACCCAAATACGCTCTCAATGCAAGTGTGTGTGTTTGTGTGTTCATCGGTGTACTTGAACTTCTGGTTTGTTGCACCTGCTCTTTAAAATCAATAGATATTTATTTATTTATTTAATTTCAACTAAAAGCAGTTGACAAAAACTAATTCAAATTTTAAAGCAAAATACAAAATTTATGTCAATCTAAAATATAAATATTTTCAAATTCTGTTAAATATTCAAAAATATAATATGATTTGTTCGCTTTTTGGGGATTCAGTTTTTCACAGTGTCTGCTGTTAATATGTGCACAAATGTTAAAAATTATACAATTGTTATAATTTTATAATTTCAGCTCTTTTCCATTGTGGTCTTTGGCTGCATATCCTCCGAGGGTTGGGTGGAAAAGGAAGGCAAAGAATATTGTCTATATAATAACGATGGCATGGCCTGCAAATATGGCAATACCATTGGCATTTTTGGCTTTCTCGCCTCCATGGGATTCATTGGCGGTGAATTTCTGTTCGAACGCATGTCATCGGTGAAGAGCAGAAAGCGTTACGTCATGGCGGACATGGGATTCTCAGGTATATTACAATATGAACCTATTTTAAAATGTGGTATGGTTTAAATGTTATTCGAATTATTTGTAGCTCTTTGGGCCTTTTTGTACTTTATCGCGTTCTTCTATTTGTGGTCCCAGTGGAGCTCAGCACCAATGCCTCCATATGGCATTGGTGCCGGAAGCATGAAGACGGCTATTGTCTTCTGCTTCTTCAACATCTTTAGCTGGGTAAGTAATCCCTCAGAGCTTTAGAAAATTATCCCTTTCCTTTTCCTATTTTATAATAAAGATTTTAATTATGCACTTCTTTCGATTCCCAGGCTCTGTGTGCATTTATGGCCTATAAACGTTTTCTGATTGGCGCCGGCGATGAGTTCACCTCGGCCTTTGAGACTGACCCGGCCAATGTGGTGCATCAGCAGGCATACAGCTACAACATGGACAATGATAATGAGCAGTACAGCGCCTCGCCATTTGGCCAACCACAGCAGGGTAAGTTTCCACCTCGATCATGCAACAGTTTATGGCACTTGACAATTGTTGCATCTGGTTTTTTCTTTTGGCAGGCATAGAACCACAGTCTGGCATGGAGTATCAGCAACCCACCTACTAAGCGTATCTTCTGTTCGTCTTCAGTGCAAGGGCAAGAGTTGTGCTCCTCCTCCGTTGTCGACACACTTTTATTGGTAGTGCAAATGGCAAATACAATTTTTACACCAACTATTTACAACTATAGTACACAATGTTGGCTTAACTTAATACACCGATGTCAAGCATATACGAACAACAACAACAAACAAACAAAACAAAACAAGAACAACAACAATGCCATGCATTTTGCTTCAGCAAGGAAAAGGAGCTTGAAAAAAGCTGAAAAACTGCTTAGTTTAATAGCCCTTAATTCTTATACAGAATAATATTAATGATAATAATTTATAAGATAGCCCCTTAAGTTCTGTGTGCAGTTTTTGTAGTGAAAATTTGTTGCAATACTTATATATACGATTATGATATATACATATATACATATTATATATAATAATATATTATTATACATACTGCAAATACTATATGATTATGCTTTAAACGTTGTTAGTTATTTAGTGTATGTATTTTATTCATTTTATTCTTGTGCAAGGTCCTGGCCCCCAAATAATACTCACCTCTGATTTTTTTTTTCTTGCTTGCTTACGATGACAATAGCTTGAAACGTACAAGAAAGCAATGCAAAAATCTTTTTTAGACAAATTTACACACCGTCGGTAAAGGAAAATGATATACTTAGTAATTGACCCACACTAGTTAACTAGCAGACATATTAAAATACTGCTCAAAACATATCCTTTTTACAAAAGTTTTCTTCTAAATGCTGTCTTGATCTCTATTCGCAAAAATAGTTCTTTGTAGTGCCCCAAAATCTTCAGGATCCGTGGCCAGGGTCGCTTTAACTTAGCGCATTGATAGAAACAATAAAAATTCAACGCCAAATTGTAAATTCTAAAATTGAAAATACATAACAAACAATTGTTAAATTAAAAAGATGTGTGAAAAAAGCTCAGCAAAAAAGTATTTACAAATATATTATAAATGAGTTTTTTGTCTTGGGGCCATTTAAATAAAATATTTTACTTAGTTTTGGTCCAAGCCAGTTGGATTTATTATAAGAATTACGTTTAAATTCCCTATATTTAAATATCAGTATTATAATGTCACTAATATTTATTATTTATTTAAAATTTAGTATAATTGCAGTTTTTTACATATTTTTCTTCGTTTGATTAAAATAATTAGTTTTTATTCTTTTTGAAAAGCCCCCAGACAATTGTTGAACCAAATATGTAATGTATAGTAAAATAAAATGAATAAAATATTCGTACTATGCAAATGAAAATTAACCAATATCAATGAATGTAAACATATTTAATAAATAAACATAAATGTTTGTTTAGTGCAGCGTCAAATAATGATAAACTACAAGAGTATTTGTTAAATAAAAAAAAACATATATATACAAATACAAATATATGTATATCTAAATTATTTATTTGTGTATTGTATTTGTACATTATATAAGCTGGCTATATTTATATGTATGTTGTACGTGCAAAAGTAATTGATAAAAGGTACGTTCCGAAATTTGAATTCATTTGAAATTCGTTCAAATCATTCACATACTCGTATTAATTCGTAATTTATGGAAATAATAGGATGATAGCTAATCAGAACTTTACAACCATTCGCGAATTTCAAACAAAATTGAAATTCGGAACGCGCTTATAATATGACAAAACCCAATTCATGAAGAATTCTACTTGAAGCCAAACAAAATCACACACAAATTCTCAGTAAATTTATAAAATATTCATGTAGAAATCGTGAGCGTTAAATAATTAAATAAAATTTATGCATTCAAGGACACACAAGTTGACAAACAAGTAATATTAATAGTAATTAACCGGTACAAAAAAAGGCATCCTGAAGTTGAAGCTAAATTAGAAATGTACTTGTTTAAAAATCATTGAACAATAATGTAATAAAACCAATCCCAACTAAAAAAAAGAAAAACATTCAATAAATTATAACACATATTTTTAAAAACCGAAACCAATTTTTGAAATTAATATGCTTTGTTCACGTATGACCAACCAAAGTAACAAAGTATAAATAATTTTTTGCTCGATTTAACTTTTCAGATGATTAACCCCTTACTAATGACACATACCAACGCACAGTGGGCCAAACGGGCAATCTAGCGGGATATAAGTCGAATTATAATATTCAAATATTCGTTATTTTTTTTATTTCTTTTGATTGACAACTCTTGTCAAAGCTTATTAATGCTTTGGTATGAGCTTTTCGATGCATTCCTGATCTGCTGTGAGCTTTCAAAGTGAACATATGTTTAGCACGTGTCCTGCCAATATTTGACTGCATTTATTAGCTTCTGTTAGTTGAGCCAAATTGCAAACCAATTGTCAATTTCTTGAACCAATATCTTTTTTTCTTAATCAGATAAGGTATGTACTAAATAAAAATTATATATTTGTGACCCGTCTTTTTATGTGTAGCAAAAAAAATGTGGTAGAAGTATGCCTTTTTAGTATACATGTTTTTATAGCGTATGCTGTCAACTTTGGGCTAAAACTTGCGTGCTCCAATCGGATCCGAGCTAATTTTAGCACATATGTAAAGTATGAGTCCTTGTGGAGTAAAAATTTCCAAAATGTTAACCAACTACGACCAACTCTTAAGTCTGTTGCCCTTTTTAGGTGAAATGTCAATCTCCAAGCGCTCACTGTATATAATTTGGCTTAACGAAATAGTGGCCCAAAAAAAAATGTTGGAATGGAAGATGTCATAAATGGATTGCTTATATCTTCAGATCCGCTTATAACATCTTTATCAAAAGCTTCGAATACTTTCAAAAAGATATAAAGTTAGATTGAGTCGTAGCTGGGTTGCTCACTAACTTTAAAAATAATTCGTTTGATTCAGATTCATCGGATTCTGATTAATAAGTTTGTTTTATTTTACTTTTACTTTTATTTTCACGATTTTTTATCATATTCTTTAAATAAATTAAGCAAAATTTTAAAATGTTAAGAACTCAAAAATATGTATTAATCAGTTGTATGGGGGGTATGTGAAATGGTTGACCTAGAAAATTGAAATTTGGAGAGTACGTGAAGAATGCGTTGAAATCCATAAGTATAAATTTTCATTGAAATACCTCTTCATTTACTCAAGTTATTAATAAAATTCCGCTAGCAGAGCTGTTTGGCCCACTGTGCAACGGCTGGATAAATATTACTAAAAACTCTTTGGCATTAATACCTCATAGGTTCCTGTACAATGCTCTGTTTATTACATCTACGAAAACTAGAGTACCAAAGTTATATACAAAACAACTAATGGATAATAGATAAACTTCTGAAAATGCAAAAATGTCCATATATTAATCAGTACTCATTGTAAATAATTTGTATATTGTTTTTATATAAATCATTTCGTTTTTCAAATACAAATTTACATATGTATATACGAAAATAGTTAAATGTATATTGTTAGTTTGATATTGTTTTCAAAACATGTTCAAAAAGCTTTGCTCAAAAGTGTACAATAAGTCTGATTCTAAAGGCCAAACAGTTAATTTCATTTCTTTTTAAAAACACATTGACTACACACGTTTCGCTGCCAAATGCAACTGCATATCAATATGTATTTATATAGTACAATTACAAATTAGCTGATATGTGTGTGTTAGCCAATTGGAAAGTTTGCCAGGTTTTTTTTTCTACATTTTTTTTTAACTTTGCGCAATACTTTCTATACTAAAATACATTTCATAGATTTACTAAGCTTCAACTATGATAAAGCCTTACACAATACGATAGATAGATAATGCTTTGTTGTTCTTTAGTTAGTTTCACATAATACAGTGGGTGTATAAATGTATCAAACATTGTATATTTAACCATTAGTGTTGTTTGTTCTACATCAATAATATAGATATGAATTTATATAAAAATAATTGATTTTTGTGTTTTTTGTTTTAGTTTTTATCAGGAAATTATCAACATTAACTTGTAATAGATTTATTTAATGTCGCTATATGGAATATATTTATGTATTGTAAGTATATTAAATCAAATCTTATTTTCACCCTCAGCTAACCACTTGGTAAAGCAAATGCAGCTTTAATAAGTAGGTTTAATTTTAAATAAGGCTATATATATAAACATAAACACTGCCAATTCAATTGGACAATGGCGCAGCGAAACAAACACAATTATATACTTAAAGATTTGTGTCTCCACATAGAACATAGAACGTCAGAACACTAGAAAATCTCGTCTCAAAGGGGAGCAGCTCTACGTAACCTCAGTAGTATAAGTCCACACAATCATCTCCTTCAGCATGGATTTTATTTAGAAGGCTTGTAGCTACAAAAAAAGGAAAAACTCATATAAGTAATCTGATACTTCAAAGTTAAGTAGTGTTTTTCTTCTTACTTAGTTTTTCAGGCTTTTAATTTGTTCTTGCTCCCGTTCCGGCTCCTTTTCTGTCTCCTTTTCCACTTTGTATTTTTTTACAGCAGCTATCAGTGCCTCTGGTAGCTTATAGGAGGCCGCTAGCAATTTCAGTTCTTGGTCAATATTATCTTTGCTGCCCATCGATTCTATAAAATCGGTTTTCATTTGTGCTGGAAGATCCGGCAATTCCGCGTTGCTGATGTCGCTAGTCGGCGCTGACGTGGGTAAAGGCGTTGGTGTCGGTGTCAGAGATGTGTTGGAAATGGCATCAATATCGTCTTCAAATTCTGCATCAGCCGCTTGCAGAATAGTCAGGATATCGGTTGGAGTTTCCTATGAACAAAATCAAAAAAAATTTAATAATATTTTCATTGCAGTATTTAAATTCTGAATTATCCCAATACCGAAATAATTATTGACCATATGGGCGAATCATTTCAAAACGGCAACAGGAAGTACGTTATTCCAAAAGTAGAAAGAATTATTTAGCAAAAACAAAGACAAAAGGCGGCCCAACCGGAAGCATTTTATTGTTATTCCTAAACGTATCGAATCTTGTAAACTTTTTATTACAGTAGACGCTCCATGTAGTTATTTATTTTGATTTTATCAAACATTTATTAGCTTAGTCTGGCGTGTAAATAAAATTGTATTGTTAAAAAATATGTATTTATTGTTTATTATTGAAATAAAAAATAAGGGCAATCATGAATTCATTAGAACAATAATTACTTCTGTTTCTCATAAAATTGTGTTTAAAAATCTGTGATAAAATTATAAATATTTTATAAAATAATAAATAAGATGTCGAGAGTTTCTTTTATCGAGCGTTCATTGCAGTTATTATTTGTGAACATTTTACAATTTGTTTACAACGCAGAACACTTAAACCTGTCTGTTTACGTTACCCAATAATAGTTTGTATGAATATACAAATGCGTGTTGTTTATACCTATTTCTTTTGTTTACATTAATTAATTAGCAAATGGGGCCGGGATTAAATTACCTTAAGTGCATCAACTCGCTGACGTTCATGCATTGCACTCAAAAGCTCACGTAGGTGTTGATTCTCTTTGCGCAAACGCTCTCGTTCCACATCGCGTTCATTGATTTTGGGCTGTAATTATATAAATGGGAATGGGAATTTTTAATTAATTTAATTTAATGCGCTTAGCTTAACTTTAAACTCACCAAAAGCAGCGAAATTTGCTCATTGAGGACATTAACAATGCCGCTGAGTGCATGACATGGTACGCTCGGCTCTAGAGAGCTGGCATGCTGTATTCGATTGAGTCCACACTGACTTCCGGCAACTCCCACAGCAGTAGATGACGATGAACTAGCTACTTTGTCCTTGACCACACTTGTCGATGACAGCAATGACGCAGTCTGTGTGGAGTTGTCAATCATGGACAATGTGGTGTGGGCTTTGTTGAGTGCAGCCTGTTAAGGATATGATAAGTTATATTAATCAGTTATAAATTTACAATTTGTTATTCAAACCATGATCAAAATGATTAGTAAATTTTGAAGTTGGTCTGATTTTCGATCTAGCAACTTTACATTTTGATTCAAGGCTTGAATTTACATTAAAAGTTGACTTTAAATAAATAAAAATAAAATAAAAATAGTATTAATTAATATCTGTTAATACTTACCAAAGTGTCGTACACATCATTGATTTCAATGTGATCACTTTTGTCTGCAGTTTCTGACGCATTTTGATCTCCATCAACAGCTGTTGCTGCTGCTGTTGCAGTTGCCGATTCCATGTTCTTTGTTGACATTTTTGGCTCAGTTTCAGCTTCGGCTACAGTTTCCTTTTCTTCCGATGCCCGCTTTGGAGGAGCTTCAAGTATGGATTCGACCTGTGGTATCTTTGACTCTCCCTTTTGCAACTCATCGGCGGATTCTTCGGGAATGCTATCGACACTTATGGTGCTCTGTCGTTTGGTTGCCTCCGAGTTGTTTGTTATTGTTGCTGCTGCTGTTGTTGTTGTTGTGTTGTTGCTTTCGGCGGGTGGCACAACTGCAAATTTGAATGGTGCTAGTGGTGCAGAGACATCTGGTGACTTTGTTGTTGATATTGCAGGCAAGCGCAGCTCATCAATCTCACAATATCCATCGTCATCCTCATGTATTGCCACTTCGATTTCCTCAATTTCAGCTGCCTTCTGCTTGGGTAACCGCTTCAATTGTGGCGTTCGCTGTTGACCCTGCGCCTGTTGTTTGTTCGGTGGTGGCAACGGCGGCGGTGGAGATCTGCTGCTCGCTGTTGTCCGCTGTTGTTGGCGGGAACGATCTTTGTCATGGCAATGATCACACACCGCTGTGGATACAGCCGAGATTTCCCTTTCCGGCGACACATGCATGTAATCATTCAATATCTTTGTCAGTATCCGCACTTGATCGTAAGCGGCCAATGCAATATCAGCACTGTCTTTGGGTGCTTCGGGCATCATTGCAATATCGACAATCTCATTGAAATGCTCAACTGGCAAGCGAAAGATATCACATATAATTCTCTGTTTCTCCATCAAGCCATTACGTATGGAGGCGTCCAATCTCCGCAATCTCTCGCCCGGCGTCAACACCGGCTCCGCTGTGTGGGCCGGACTAATGCTGATCTGAATTGCCGTGGGATCCACGAGCGGTGACTGCATTAACAATGTTCGTGTATTATTTGAGTTATTCGAACAAACGATACTTGCACTGTCACGCTTCGACTGACCCCCAACCAGACTGTAAGTCGATGCACGTTCCTCATTTGAGTCGCCGACGCCTCCGTTGCTGTTGTTGTTGTTGCTGTTGCTGCTGTTGTTATTGTTGTTGCTGCTGTTGGCCTCCCGTGCCGATTGCGTGTGTCGCAACACGACGGGATTCATGTCCTGCCCAACATTTGGATAATTGTTGTTGGGTTCTCCGCAACTGCGCGTCGACATTGTGCGACTAACCGATGCACCAGCCGCATCATTTTGGCTAAGACGTCGCTTAGACGTTATATTATAATAGCCAGGACTGTCACTTTGCACGCTATCCCGGCGTAGTTCGCAATTAGTGTTGGCCGTCGGCGCTGGTGTCACCACTGCAATTGGCAGCATCGGTGCCAATGGCGTTGTGGTAACCGTTGCCGTCACACTAGCCGGCTGAGTGCGATCTGGTGCTGGATCCACCGACTCCTTGTTGTGCGATTGCGGTAATGTAGCTATAATCGGATCGTCGACCACTGCATCCTGACTGTTGGCATTCTTGGATCGGGGCTTATACTGTTGCGCAGCAGCGTCAGAAATGTGTTTAAACCATCTGCAAAGATACAAAATATTGTCAAATTTATATCTCAAGATTGACCATAAAAAAAGAGTTCTTAAGAGTTCATTAACTAAAAATGAAAATAATTAAAACTTTTAATTAAACCTATAAAGCTAAGGGAAATATGTTCATGAGACTTTTTATTATCTATTCTGTGTTTATTTTTATATTTATTTCTATATTTTTCAGATACTAATAATTACTTAAATGAGACATAAAATAAAGTTTTGGAAAATTCGTTTTGTTTTTGGATATTTGTATTTTAAAAAATTGTCTATACCTATTTTCCAGAGCTATATACTCTGTGTATTCATGCAAAGTTTACGAGATTTACGTGACATTTTGTAAATAAACTTATTATGAAAATAATTACATGCTAATGACTACAACGCATTGCTAAAATACAAAATTTTGAGCGGAAATTATGAGTAATATTCAAAAATACAATGCATTGTTGTTGACGGAAGTGCTGTATTTATACACATATATGTAAAATAATGTATTCCGAATATTGTTTAAAAAAAAAAAAAAGATTGCGTTCAGAAATATATGCAAATAGATGTTAAAAACCAAGTTCACGAACCGAACACAGCGATAAGCTCTTAAGTTTACATATTTATAGTACTTATTATAGATTTCACCTGGATACCAATGAAGAGCGGCGACTATTGGGCTTAGGAACCACATTTGGTTCACTGCCTCCAATATTAAAGATCTCATTAAAGCTGCCCCGACGGCGTTTATTCTTTGTTTTGCTTAGATCCTGTAGGGAACTCGGGTTCTCTTTGTTCGTTAGTAATGATAGGCCACCATTACAAAGACTTTTACGGCGTAAGCCACTTAACATGTCGTCCGGCGACAGAAAACTCATCTCTACAAATCGTTACAGCAAACTAACAGAAAAATGAACATAATAATTCAATTGTTGGGAGATATTTTCAAGTATGTAGTTTCATTGTCACAGCCAAACTCCGTTTACTTCCCTACATATACACACATACACATACATATGCATTACATACATTGCAAGATGTCAATTCGCTTAGATAGTTGTTGATGCTTTTGATGCCAATCAGTTTGTTGAATGTAACTTGAGTCGCCTCATTGTGCAACTTTTACAGAGTCCATTACAACAAATTGCTATGAGTATAATTTATGTGTTGTAAGACTATTGTATACATATTCTGATAAAGGGCATATATCCCGCTGTAATACAATATATCTACACTGACAAAAATCAGGTTTTTGTTGAATTTACAACACTGAATTTTGGCGGTATAGTAATAAAATTTGACATTTGTTGCAACTAAAGTAATAAAAATTAAATGGTCACTTTAAGAGTATAATAAATAGAAATAAAAATAGAAAACTGTTTCAACAATGTTGATGTAACACATATATCTATTCACATAATTAGCAAATTGACAAAGCAGGAAATAGATACACCTTCATGAGCTTCATTTATTTTTTTAAATATATATATAAATAATTAAATATATATATATTATTCTATAAGGTCAAGTAAAAGTTCTAAATTTCTTTAACAAAAAATAAATATGTATGTATGTATGAAAGTACGCGTATATATGTATGTATGTATTATTGAAAGGCTCAACTATAAAATGAAAATATTTCCGATGAACAACACAACACGTTTTGAGTGGGGGGAAAACACGCACACGCGTTGAACACTATACGCAAACTGAGAAGCGCAAACAACGCGAGCAACGAACAACGAACAAAAGTTAGCAGAATCTCAACACAACACAATATCACCCCATAGACCATTTCATTATAGCCGATGCGCGACACGTTTGGAAAAGCTCTCGCTTCCTCCGTCCGACAGGCGGTCTGCGGTTGGCATCTACCACATATGCGTCTATACACACACACACATACAAATGCACAACATGTACGACGATACTCGTATGCATGTGCTTGATGACACCGTAATACTTCGACTTTTACGCGATTTTCACTGAGGTCATATTCGAGAGAGCGACTGCGTGAGAGCGCGCCAGAGAGAGAGTAAAAGCAAATACAAAGGAAAGATGAACAACAACAAACTCCGTTGGTGACGAAGATTTTATACCCTTACATTTTACTTTCTCTCTCTTAACTCTGCAATTATCCAAACATCTAACTTAATAACAAAATTATTAATAAATTAATTACAAAAAATCTAAATAATGTTTTTTTACTTTTAATTAAGATAGTACAAAATAAAAAGTATAAAATGATATCACTTGACAAAATCCATGCTCCCCATTTAATCGAAATGCAGTGTATAAAAATGTTACTATTATTTCAGTAATAAACGTTTATACTAATTTGATTTATTTTACCGCTAGCAGGCTTCACATTTTATCTGACGTCTTTGGAATATCTCATGTGGTTTTATCCTAATTCGGCATTTTTAAATTAGCTTTCAATAAATTTGTTGAACAAGTTAATATGCCGACTTCAAGTAGTTTTGCCTTAAGCGGTTGAAATAAATGCGTAATTTTTATAGTAAGGCCTTAATAAAATGCAATGCCGTTCAATACATATATTTTTCAAACAAGGGGGGTTGGAAAGCTGGCAAATTATATAATAACCTTGTAATGTCAAAATAAATTACATTCCTTGGCAGTGAAAACAAAGAAGATTGGAGATACCGTTTTGACTACTTATATTTAACAGAATTTTGCATATTTTTTTAATTACTTAAATTATGGCAATAGTTTTTAATAATATACAAGTACAACTATATCCAAGAAGTAGCTTAAAAACTATAAAAAAAAAACCATTACAACTACTTGTTAACGCTTTGTTTGTGGCTATTAGTTTTTCTTTTATTATTTAAAATATTTAAATATACACTTTAAATTTCTGTTTATTTTAGGTATCACATAAATAAATTTTATAATATTATAAAGAGTTCAATTAAAGACAAATTTATTGAAAAAACGGCAAAAGTATCTGATTACTTAACCAAATGTCCTTTTAACTCCCTCCTGCTCCAAATAATAAAAAGAGTATAAAGTTTGGCATATAGTAAATGCATATAAAAGGCAACATGATTCACGTCTATCCCTAGAGAGTACATATGTACAAGCATTTTACTCGCGACCGAGTGCAGTCTCTTCAAGATACATAAGTGTATTTATGTCTGAATATACTATAAGTGCAAATTCCACAATATAAATATATGTATCTTAAAGTAAACATAGTATACTTTAAACGAATGAATGAACTTTTGGAACTTTTACCCTGGCTATTATTGGGTGTACTCAACTTTCAGCCTTCTCATTCTTACACAAAATATTTGCCAGCACTTTGAAATAATTTATAAGAATGGAAAAAAAAACTTACGTTTTACACTCAGAGCTGCTAGTCGCTCGCAGCTCAAGCATTTGTGAGGTCTTTGTCTTGATTAGAAAGAACGAGTTCTTGTCTGCGGCTTCCTGACGCACTAAAGTCTCCGAATCGATGCTCATTATGGGACTAACTGGCTTATTGGTGACGGCCAGCGGCATATGAAGATTCTTTAGTAAATACTTATCGTCCTGTAACAACCAAATTCATAAGTTTATTAAATATATTTAAAGAACATTTTGATTTGACTTACCTGTTTTGTAAGCAAAACGATCATGTTCTCAAAGAGCAAACCATGAAGCTGAATACTGGGATTCTTTTTCATTGTCAAATTGCCGTCGTGCACTAAACGATGTTGTGTTAAATCCAGCTTCTTGAATTCCTCCTTATCATACGACGACTTGTCCAATTTGCGTTGAATGTTTTGTAGTCTAAAAATAATTAATTGAAAAATATTTTATAATATTTGAATACGGTAAGGTAAAAATGAAATTTAGTTGAACTTACTTGTGAGCATCCTCAGCCGTTTTAACAGCTTTGTTAACCTCGACAAGAATTTTCTTCGAGGACTCGAGGGCTCGTTGTATGGCCTCTGCTTCAGTTGTGTTCTCAGGTAGCACGCGAAGAGTAACCTTGTACAAATTCTCAAACAACAATGGATATTTGGTCAGTCGCTGTAATACCGTAGGCAATAAATCCTTAAGCTCTAATCGACGACAAGCCTTATGCGACTCGGACTTCCTCAACAATTTCTGTAGCTGCTCATCCTTATGACGCTTCTCTTTGAGACCCTCAAGGGCAATCTGCTGACGTGCACAAAACTGAGCCGCATGTTCACAAAGAACTTCACCATGTTGTCCATCAAACATTTCCGACAATAGATCTCCCATATATTGCACAACATGATTGTGTTCGACTCGACGTTGTTTCAGCTTTTGCTCAAAGGCTCCATGAAGCTCACGCAATGATAAAAGTGCGGGTGGAAATAATAACAACAAATGATCTTGAGATAGCAAGCCACTGTCATAAAGCGGTATGAAGAACAAACGATCCAGCAATCGAAGAGTACGCACATGATTGCGTTCCGTTTGATAGATCTCTGTAAATGTAGCCAAAAATAAATCTGATTAGTTAAAAATACAAATACACAGAGATTTCAAATAAATCTTACCATTAATAATTTCCTGACGTTTCTTTTCGGCATCGGTTAGAGCTGCAAGTATCTCAACCTTTACTACAGAACTCCAGTCGGTCTCATTCAAATCATCCTCATCATCGCTCTCAAAATGCCATTGACGCTGCAACGGAGGTTGTTGTCCAGCATTCCAAAAGCTGGCATTACTTGCACTGCTGCTACTGCCAACGCTGCCTTGGAACGAGTCCTGTTGACTGTGCAGATTTGCATTCTGTTGATTCTGTTGTATTATCAGATGTGGATGCTGGTGTAGATTTGATGCACTGGATATGGCGTGTGCCCCAATCGTTGCTCCCGAAATGCCGCCAACAACCTGTTCCATTGAGATGCTTGGACTATCGAAGCCATTTTCGGAACCGAGACTAGAATTTGAACTTCCCGTATCATTGGAATTTGTGAGGCCCAGATCTGGTTGATCATCGCTGTAAAATACAATCGATTTTATTGGCTTATTAGTTGAGTAAAGCAACAACAACAGTAAATTTATACACGTCTGCGATTGATTGACTGGCTGATTGCCAATCAATACACAGCTGCAAATTAAAAGTTTTTCAAAGTACTACAAAGGAAATTTCCACACATTTCTATATGCAAAAATTATGAAAAATAGATTTTCATGCTTTTTTTTTAAATTACAATTACAATATTTGCTGGACAAGTTGTTGAATGTAATTAATTAATTATTTAATGACGCTAGACAGTAGTCTTTTATATATATATATTAAATATAGATAATATTCCTACATCTGTTAAATATTAAGCTCAAAAAATGTCCTCACTTATCATAACTATGTCCGAGTATCTCTTTGCAGCTTTTACTGCGCGTATACCGAGCCTTGCTTTTCATTGTGGAAAGTTTTTCAGAAATTCTTCAATTGTGATGGGGGCGCAGTTGCAGCACCGTTCTGGCCGAGTTTAGAGCGAATACTGCCACTTAAAATACATATAACAGAGAGAGAGGTGCAGCCAGTCAATATGTCTAACGCATATATTGTTGATTTAAAGCCACGGGACAGTCGGTGGTAAGATAATATCAAGATAGAACAAACACCCTCACAATAACGACAACAACAACAACGACCACCGGCAATTCAGTAAGTCAAACAGTCTAGCACTGAGACGGAAATATACTCGTTAAACTAAAATGATAGTTATACGTTGTCCTATATTATGCCGTCAGTCTCAAGTCCATGACCCACTACAGGAACGACCCTAAGAGGTAAGCTAATTTAATTGATGTCATTGCAGGTGGTTCACTGTTGATGGTCCTGTTCATTTCCAGGCCAAAGGCTTTTGCAATACTCACAATTGAAATAAAGTTAAAGCTTGTCATCATTTTAAAATAATATGCATCTAACATATGATTCAAATTATGATGAAAGGACTACGATATTTTATAAATACCTCATTGAAATAAGTATATATTCATGAAGATATTAAAAAAAATATATACTTTTAACAAAAAAGATTTGATGCAGATTTCTTAAAATAATCTTATCATTTTCCATTTAAATGATACAAAAATTTCTTTATCCCATTAAGTACCCATGGAAAATTTTGAATTTTTGTGTTTTTTTACTTTTTTCCTCGGTCTCAAACAAAAAATATTTTAATGCAAAAAAAATTTTTCAAACAATTCTAAGAGTAACTGCAAAAAGTTTCAAAAATCTCTTCGCTAGTATTTTTTTTAGATTTTTTGAAAATTGCTAAAATGTCATTTTTTTTAGGAAAAAAAGGTTTAATTTGTAATTTTTAGCAAAAATTAAAAATTTTGCATGGGTACTTAATGGGTTAAAGAAATTTTTGTATCATTCAAACGGAATTTAAATGATAAGATTATTTTAAGAAATCTGCATCAAATTTTTGTTTTTAAAAGTATATTTTTTTTAATAACTTCATGCACTTATACTTATTTCAATGAGGTATTCCTTAATTTTATTTTAATATTAAGTAGTTGATTCTTGAAGAACGAAAATTAAAGCAGACTTAAAAGAAGAAGCCTCGACTTTTATAATTATTTACTCATTTATTTACTCAGAAGTAAAGTAGATTCTTGAAGAATGGAATCTAATATAGTCTAAAAAAAGATAGACTTTTATAAACAAATCTGCGATTGTAGCTCATAAGTATTTTAAAAAATATAAATTTTAGCTTACGTATTGCGCGACGATAAACTCGGATCGGAGGTTTTGCGGCGACTGTTGCGGTTTCGCTTGTTCGACAAACGTTCCTTGTACGACTCCGAGCGATTTACAGAAACTGGTGCACTTTTGTGCTGAGGATGAAAGCTGCGAGAAGTCCAAAATATATTTGTTAATCAGTTGTTAGGCATAAACTTTAAATGCAAGACTTACCTATCCCTTCGAACATTGCTCTCAACTGAATCGGGCGTATGCAAATCGCTTATTGCTGGCAAACCAATTGCGCCCGTCAGGGAATTGGTTAAAGTTCCAGATCCCGCACTTGTTGTTAGATCTGGGAAGCCACCACCGGCACCACTGGCACTATCCGCATTTGCGCTATTTACGGCGGGAAATGAATTGTGCAAATCGCTGCTATTGAGCAGAGATGTATTGCAGGATGCATTGCCGTTGGAGCGCAGGGATACGTTAGCATCCGGCCTGCGATCCGAGGGTTGGCGAACAATTGACGAGTGTACGCGATCTAAAAAGAAAAGAATCAATTGAAATAAGTAAATCAATGGTAAATACATGTAGTTGGATTGTGTCAAGGACTAAGTACAAAACAACAAAGAATAAATGTATATAGAGTATTGTGGAGTATTTAAGGTAATTTCCACCTGCTCACCACCACAATGCTGTGTATAGGTTTCAGCCTTGTCACCTGTTCCACTATCTGTCAACGTGATCTTGTGCTTTTTCTTCATCTTGGCTGCCACACGCGATGGGAATGATATTTTGCTTGATTTTGACAATTTGGGGCTCTCACAACTCGTTGGGCTATCAACCAAATCACCATCGTGACTTGCTTTCTTTACCAGTTTCACTTTCCTATCGGCCTTGACGGCATCTGAGTCTTTGGGTAGATCTGCCAAAGCTTGTATCACTGGCGAATTTGTACTAGATGCCGTCTCCGACATTGATTTTCGCCGGATAAAGGCAAAGTCATCGGTTCTAAGTAACTTTCTATTGCTTTTTATAAACTTGACAATCGTCTGCAGACTGATTGTATGCTTGGGTTCATTTTCAATAAATGATGCTTTATCTTTCGACTTGTTTCGCTTAAGTTGAATTATGGTGCCACAATCATCTGAATCGTCATCTGATCCTACATCGATTTTCTTGATCGGACGGTTCTTTGGGGGAATTACTTTAAGGCCCACAGACTTGGCATCGCAGACTTTATTCTTTGAGGAGCTCTTCTCGATCCGATTATGTTTATATTTGGGATCGGTAACCAAAACACGCGATTTACTCGCTGAACGTATTACTTTCTCTTTATTGCCCCGAACATGGACATCATCAGCAGAATCATCGCTGTCATCATCACTGTCTGCATTATTCTTATAGGTCTTCATTTTGTGCAGTTCAAATACTTGATATTTATTGTGAACAACTCTCTTAATACGCCCTCAATCATTTATCATGCATTATTATCTGACATGTGTCTGACGTGCTTTTAAAATTCGCTCTTTTATCTTTAAAATAGTTCGTTTTAAGTATAAAATGTATGTTCCTTTTTTGTATTATTAAATTATATACTTGGTGATTTGGTTCGTTGCAATTATATATAAATCCTGAAATTTTCAAAATGTTCGGATAACAAATATAAAAATTATTGAGCTAAAGACTGAAGCCTATAAGTTTTGTACTTGTACATATGTTTATCTGTCTACTAAATATGTGAATACGTATGTGTATACATAGGCAAATGTATTTGCACTTGTGTACGTACATTTCGATGGACAAATGTATAAATAGCTTTTGTGTAAAAATGCAAAAAGTATTTAAAAATTTTACGTTCCTGTGTTTATTTCTTTTCATGAAATGAGGTCGAAAATGCCTTTATAAACACATTTGGGATTTCATCAATTCAATTTATGAGCGTTGATTAGTTAATAATAGAAATTAGATAGATATTTGTACTTTGAATTGATTGGTGGAATGTAATTGTGAATATAGAGTCGTGGCAAGCAGACTTGAAGATGCTCTATTAATTAGAAGATAAGATAAGATAATGACTCGAAATTTTTAGCATAAATCTGAACAATATCAATATTAATTGATTAGTTAAACACAGAGTGGTTTACTCTCTAATTGCTCATAATAATGACAAGACAAACATATTTAAGTAAGAACAAACATTAAGCTTCATAATGACTAAAGAAAACTGTAAACAAATATATTAAATTATAATAATAATGTTTTGTTTTCACTGCGCTTCAGAAATACACACTCTATTATTTCTTTCAGTGGAACTGCATTTAGTCACTCTTTTAAATATGTCTTATTGTCATTTTTATTGCCATTCATTTCTCTCTTTATTTGCTTTCACACGCTTTTCCTTTAACTGTTCTTAGTCACTAGAAAACAATTTAACAGCAATATTTTTTAATGCATAGTAAGCGATATTTTGGCAAAGCGATTAAAACTGTAAGTCAACCGACATTCTATCAGTTTAATTTTCTATCGTCGATTGATCACACATCATCAATAATATAATTGTCGCTGATAGAAAATTACACAATCGTTAAGAATAAATTTGTGTGCTTCATCGAGCGACCGAAAGCACAATACTAAAGCTAAAATGTAAACTCAAATAGAAAAGCTTTTTGATGTGCCCACTGAGACAAGCGATCTCAATCAAAGGAAGAAGAAGACAGAGCGCAAAAAAAATACAAAATTGTAAATTATTGGTTTGTGACAAAGCTTTTCGATCCAAATTGACGGAAGCTTTGCAAAAGCTCGCTCATGTCAATAAACAGTAATTGCTATTTGCTGTTTATACCCTGTACTTGAAGAAGGGCTAGGGAAAGATCGTATACACATTTTGATCAACATTTATATTTATATATTTATAGATGTATGTAAAAATCTGAGATATGTTTATATTATTATATTCTCTTTCAAAATTTCTGTATTACAAGCTTAAATAACCAAAATACATAATTAATATTTTTTATCTACTATCTGCTATCAAAAAGGTCCTGGAAAATTCGATAAAGAGCTTGTGTTTTTGATGAACTTTGAAAATATTAATCAAGTAACTCGTAGAATGTTAAACACCTGCTTTGAATGCTGTATTTTGTGCTCAAGTTGTCGCTATCTGACAATGCTAAGCCCCAAGTTTTCTTGGAAATTTTCCGCTTACGTCATAAAAGTAAACCATGACTGTGAGTTCATTGCCAATCAGACGACAGGACAAATAATTTTATCTAATGTACTCGAGCAGACGTGCAATATATATACAAATAAAAATGCATAGAGTCTTGGGAGGGGTCCAATACGTTCTTATTATATTGCGAGTATTTAGTATGTTATATTTTAAAATTGAATCAATTTAATATATATTTACTTATTCAACCACACTTTATAAATGTTTAAAAGCTATCGCAACAACAAAAATCGCTCATACAACTAACAAATTAATCAATGAATTCGCTTATCACTCACCTTGACCTCCCCATGAAAATAGACGCTTAATGCTGGAATTGCGACGCACCGTCGGCGTTACTAAAACGTGTTTGCTATCCATTTATTTAGCTTCACACGCGAAAACACTTGAGCATAAACATTTTCTTATTTCACTCTTTTAACCATGTTGAACTTAACAAAAGATTGAATTCAACATTTCATTTGGCAGTTCACGTTTATTAAATTGTTATTAATCACACCTCGAATTGATAATATAACCCATATTGATCTTTTAAAGTGCATACAAAAAAAAAGGTTCTCTTTTTAAACTTTCTGTTAACTTGAAGAACAAGAGTTCTTAACAAACATTTTGTACATTTGAACTGAAATTGTTGCTATCTTTAGATATATTAAAGAAATTTCAGAATAATACACATACGTGTACAGATGTTTGTAGATAAATAGGCACAAGAGTAAACACATTGGAAATATTTCGGAAACACACACATATATATATCGTACATATGGTTTAAATGATCATTACGACAGTCTAAAACACAAAACATTTGAATTCAATTGCTTTTACGTTGCTGAAAAATACTGAAAACAATATAATTCTGAATCACAAACAAACCAAAAATGTGTTTTTATCTTTCCGTTTTTAAAATAAACAACAACAACAATAACAAAAATAAAATACTTATTAAAAGGAATTCAAGTTTGTTTTATCAGGAGAGCTTGTTACCGTTGAGGGCCGTTGAACCAATATTGCTCAAGCAATATTTAACGACAAATTGCTCAATAAATTAATTGCTTATAATAGCAAAAATGTAAACATTTCATGCTTGGGAAACAAAACCTCATGAAATTTTAAAAATCAAGCCTTGAAATGAGTTAAATGTGTACTCTATATGTTGAAAATGTTTCTTAAACATCGAAGAATTAACACAAAAGTTGTTCAAGAATTTACCTATCATAGTGATTAGTTTGAATAGAAGTTTTAATTTTCAAATAGGGTATAGATAAGTCCAGCACACCCGACTATGTTTTAATGTATTAATAGCCGAGCTTCTCTAACTCTAACTTCTCTAGGTCAAATTTGTTTATAACTCGACGAAACAAATTTGCGATTAGAATTTAAACTATAGATGTCTCTAATAAATTTTGATTTTTTTCTGTTGTTTTGTTGTTTTGTCTGCCATCTGCATTCAGTTCCGTTAGCGATTCGTTTATAAACAGGCATACATATGGAACACAAGAGCACATACATCCATGTGAATATGTATGTTATCCATTTAAGATAAACAGAACTTGACTTTTGCTTTTATTGTGTTTACCACAAATTCATTGTCGGTCTTTATTTATTTATGCGCACATGTATGTAATTTTCATATACACTAACTTATGTACACACAGATGTAAGAATCAAAAGTTTAAAATACTTTTTTAATGGATCAATCAATCGAGGCAATCGGGCAATTGTATTTTTTATTGCTTTAGTTGCACAACACCATATTTGTGAATGAAATACACATACATATATTTAGTTTGTATTTAAGTGGAATATTACATGTATTAATATTTGATTGAATAACCGATAGAAACACGACCGCTCATAACAAGAACTAAAAACGGAATGAGCGAAGATTCCCGACACTCAGACATGAAAACCACAAAAAAAAATCGGAGATCGTCCAAGTTTAAACAAATTGGCCTTTCAGCGTTCGCTGTTCATTTTCCGCTTTTCATTTAACTGATCATTTAAAATGTTCAATTGTATTTAAAAACAATAAAGAGAGTGGGAGAGAGTGGAGTGTGCTGGACTAACAGATACCCTTTGCAGTACGTACACACGCTGCTTACGTTTTCCTAGTTTCCTGTGTACCTTTATTGTTTATAATCCAATCAATAAGCATTTTATAGTTTCAATAAATAGCGTGGTAAAATGTGTGTAATTTCAAGGTTGTATTTTTGAAATTGTTTTTAAAATTAGATTGTCCGGGAAGGTGTGACCTGCACATATACATATACATGTATCTTTATACATACTTTATTAAATCTGCAACTTCTGTACATTGCACAACCTCAACATACCCCTTTCGAAGACTTTCAATGGGTATAATGAATAAACAAAACCTTTAAGCATATAATATGAAGATACTTAAAACATCTGAGCTTACCACTGCTTAAGTCAGCATCCAAATCCTCATCCTGACGAGCGCGCTTTTCATCTAAAAAAAGAAGGAAAAAGTGTTAAGTATAAGATAATTTAAAGTCTTTCTTTTGAGAACTCACTTGCTATAAAATCACTTGTTCGCGGCCTGATTTTATCCATGAACTTGCTGATTTTATTATCGTTGTGCGGGTGTCGTTTTGCTTGGGGAAGTGGCCCGGGACAGGCTTCGTCTAAAACTTTCGAGCATGGACGGTGAATATTTAATTTACAGTCTAAAAAATAGTACATAAAAAGTCAACGATCATAGCTAGTTAGTATATGTATATGTTTAATAACATGTTTACTTACCTGTGCAATGATAACCTTGCGGGCTTACACCCCATATAATCGTTTGACAATGATTGCAATGCGTCACTTCGTAGTATTGACGTAATACTAATGGATGACCCCGTACCAACATCTAATCGAAATAAACATTAGAAAGACACATAATACATTAAAATACAGCACACAGGCAATGTCTTTTAAGTCTAATTAAAGCGCTTGTTTTAAGCGATGCACTTTTCAATCATTATAGAACACTGCAACTGTTAAATCGTTGTCGTTTGTTATTTGGAGTGGATTAGATAGTGCAATTGAAGGTAATATTATCACTATAATTTCTGAGAAAAGTAAGTAACTAGACTTAATTATTGATAATTATCTGGCATATATATACTGTTGTTTAACAATGACCAGTTATCGTCCTGATAGTGCATTTTTTATTACATTAAATCCTCTAATACTACTGATAAAGCTGTCACAAACGAACCTTTCGATTTTTGCCCATCAGACGTGATTTGAAACTCTTTTCACGACTCACAAAATGATGAACACGATCCACAATGCTATTTGGATGAGAACGTGTTGTAAATATGCGATGTATCACCGTTGAAAGGGCAGAGCATAGGGCTAGTTTCCGAGCATCTTCCTGGGGCAAATCCTTTTCAAACTCTTCACTATAAAAAAAATTCAAAAATCAATAATATATCCAGCTGATGGCCTAAACGGGATTCGGACTTACATCAAGCCCTGCAGATTGGGCATTAGATATTTGTCAATGATCTGTTCCCGTTGCTTGTCACCCTTGGCTTCAGCTAACTTGTCGTCGGTAGGTCCATAAATGGTCCCCAGACCGGCTGTGCGCTTCTGCTGGAATTCTCTTAGCTGCTCACTGATCAGATCCTTGGCGCGTTTGCGACTGCGTAGAAAGACAGTGCGCAATATTTCCACTTTGTCAAACTCCAATTGAAGGACATTATCCACCTCCCTGGCCAGGGATTCGTCTTGGCGATACCAGGACAGCGGTGCACGCGGCACAAGGAAAGTTGAGTGTATTTCATAGGCCCATTTTCGCATATCCTTTGAAGTACCTTCTTTGTACAGCTCCGTAATTAGGTAAAATAAAAGTGGAGCTGGTTCCGAGTTCGACAGAACGTAGTTGAGGAAGACCGCGAGGAAAACAACGTTTTCGGCTTCAAGCAGACGTGTCAAATTGTTGAATGGCCCATTTTCGTCAATAAATGGCTCCTCCTGATCGGAGGAGTTCTCATCCTCCATGGAAATAATCTCCTTTTGAGTGTCAGTGGATTGAGCCGCCTGTATGCGACTGGAATGTAGAGGCTGTTGCGACGGTGACGTTGCACATGCCATTGGTGTAAAGTGATGTGATTCTATAAAGATTCCCGCTCCGCCAGCACAATTCTCGTTGGGATCTTCAGGTACGGGCATCGGTGAGCTGGTTAAATACGGCGGCGGTGGCGTACCAGGTGGCGTTATCTCGCTGTCCTTCTCCACAATCTCCCAAGAACCAGATGTGGTTTTCACCAAACGATCTGCAAGAGGAATCATTTAATATTTGATATATGATATGATCGAAATAAATTCATTACTTACCCGGATGCCTGGGATGCATGTTGTCCGGCGAGGAGCCAACGCGTCGATGCTTCATTTGAGACAATTGTGGTGTTTGACCCAGAGCCTATTGAAAATTAAATTAGAATCATATGAAAACTGGTTTCATAACTAACAAATTGATATGTACAGACAACAATACGTGGAATAGAATATTCGTAAATATAAAACGTGCAATATTTATACCCAATAATATTGATAATTGAATATTATATAAAAGTATTTGATGATTATCAGCTCACACTTATTTAATTGTGCCATTTCTACATGTGTATTCATATACTGTATAGTACATAAAGATTGAGTAAAGAAAAGTTGAAGGAATAAGTTCTGTTAATGTGCCATTTATATACAGAAGTTGTTAGTTACTTGCTTAAACATACGCATGCTCATCATATAATATATGTCTGCATATATTGAGTAAATAAAGGTCATATAAGTGCAGATATCCCAATTCTCAGTAACGACATTAGATAAAAATGTTTCCCCCCTTTTTATACGATACTGCAAACATAAAATGGGTAAACATTAAAGTGCATACGCTATCTATATTTCAAGCACCGAAGAGTGAATACCCTTTGCGAAAACTATCAGGCATGCCACATAAATCTCTTTCACTTGAGTTTCACGTCAATTTCATTTCTCCGTGCCACAGTCTCAATCACCTGCACCATTTTTGGTGAAACGAAATCATCGCTCAATCCACTGGCATCCGATGCCATGAGAATAATGTCACATTTTTTGTCCGAAATTTGAAATTTAGAGTTGTTGAGTAACTTTCATTGTTTGTCGCGCCAATAACTTTTAAATTTTTTTAGGCTATACAATATAAATTATTAAATAAATAAGTTAAATAATATTAATTAAAGAAGAAATAAAATAAAAAGCTACTTTTCAGCAATAATAAACTTACAAAAATTGCTAAACAAACCCTTGGGAAATTTAATCTGAGAAGGGGCCAACCCTTAGCAGCCTAGTACGAAAAGGTTGATGAACATGCTTAAAAACCTAAATCACACGAATTTCTGTGGCACGGAGAAATTTTCGAAGTGGAATTGCTTTTTTCTGAAATCACTTTCACTAGTGTTTTTTGTGGCATGCCTGTATATATTTATTTTGTTTATAAAAAGTTTCCATTTTAAATTTTGCGGTCCATATTTTCAATGTAGTTAAAGTCTTAGTTAACCAACAGATATATGTATTGAAATTAATCAAAAATTCAGACAAATCTTAGTGACCATTTAAAGTTATACGCATTTAAAAATTTTTAAATTAAAACCTTTATTAATAATTTTTTTTAGTGTAAATTAATCATTTTGTCGACTGGTTTTTAATATATATGTATAAATAAATAAACATTTATTGCATTGATATTGATTTAATGATGGAACTGACGCGCAATTGGCACTGGAAGACGCAAAACTATTCATCATTTCAAATAAATTTCAAATAAATTTAGTTATTTTTAGCCTTAAATATACATAGGATGGTTGTGGCTATTTTAACATCAGGTATCAAAATGCAAATTTCAACAAACTGATACGACAGACGGACTGACAGCCAATTTATCCAGACTAAATTATATTTGCTAATCAAGAATATTTGCATAAGCTTATTGCCCACTTCCTGGATACATGGAAATGTTTAACAATCCCAGAATTACCCATTAATTGGCTCTAATAATTTGTAAACAATTAACTGGAAATACATGTATTTGCGATAACTTTAAGAATCTATAAATCTATAAAAAAGAAAGAAAGACCAAGCTTAGCGCAGTTATTAAACTCGATTTCTACTTTTTATGAACAGATAATGATGATAATTCAAGCAATTTAAACAATTATACCAAGTGAGGGGAGAAAAAGCAAAATGTAGACAGAGAGTAACGAGTGCTAAGGAGTGGAAAGATGTATGATTGTAAGTTAAGCAATGAATGTTGGTTAGTTTATAAATTATGGTAGTTTCATTTACTTTTTTTTAGTAGATTTTATGGAAATTAAAAGTGAGAGAACTTTGATTACTTACTGCAGTACCGCCGTGTTGTTGTTGTTGTTGCTGCTGTTGTTGTTGTTGCTGTTGTTGATGCTGCTGCAACTGCTTAACAATGTTGGGTCTTTGCGATAGTGGAAATGCAGCCTTCATATTGTCACTCTGAACAGCGGTACAGGTAGAAACAAGTGGATAATTGTACACAGTACCTAGAGAATTTGGTTGTGAGCGTCCGCTATTCAAATTCTGGCAGCTACCGCGATTCATCTCCTCGGACAACATGCCCGGCTGACGTGGTGGCAATGGCGGTGGAATACAGTCACCATCGCCATTATTGCCACCGTTATTGCCAGCCAGATCGACAGTTGTTGCGCCAACTGTTCCACATGCCGTTTCCATTTGTAAAAACATTTGTGTTGTCATTTTTGGATCAGACAGAGCCTTTGTCTTCACCTTCGATCGCTTTGTCTTGGCATTGCCATTACCATTATTATTGGCAGTACTGACGGCAGGACTGTCATTCGCAGAAGACGTCTTTGACTGTGGACTGCCAGCTCGATCCAGGTCCGAGATGGGTGCAAATAGATGCATATTGCTGGCATTACCAAAATCCAATGTCAACTTGGGATTCCTCTGGGGCAACGGTGGCGGTATATCCTCTTCGATCAGACTCTTTGATATCGAAAACTTATTCTTACTCTTTGATCCTGAATTCGTTTTCAATGTCTCCTTTAGGCGCTGCTGTTGTTGTTGATACACAAATTGTTGCTGTTGCTGCGAACTGCGCTGAGCATTTTGTAGCAAACTTGGCGTATGATGCAGCGACTGTGACATTGTGGCATTGAAGGCATCCGGAGTTCGTTGATGCGGTGGCAACAAGTCCGTTGTATTGTTTAATGGCGATGTTATGAAATCTTTATCAATCTTATTCTTTCGCGTTCCCAGCGAAAGTGACGAAAGTGAACGTGGCAATAGCGATAGGAATGCAGGTGATGAATGTTGTTGTTGTGTTTGATGTGACTGTGGTGTGCTAGCCTGGTGCTGGTGGTGATGATTATTGTTGTTGTTCGTGTTGTTGTTGTTGTGGTTGTGGTGGTGAAGATGTTGTTGATGATGATGTGGTTTAAAGGAGGACGCAGACAAATTTAAAATTTGATTGCGCATTAGTAATTCGGTATTTTTGTCACTTGCAGCTGCTTGATATTTAATTGTTGGTGTATCCTAAACGCAATTGCAATTCATTCAAGTTAGCATTTATCAAAGTTTCGTTTAGAATTCTGTATATACACTTTTGTACAGCATATATCAACATATATATATATATATATTTATAATTGTCTAAGTAGACCCGCATTTGGTTTATTTACCTACTTAAACAATCTGTCGCTGTCTCTGTTTGCTGTTTAGTAATATTAGTTATTTTTAATTTGGTTAAATTTGTTTTTAATTAATTGCAAAATGATTTAAAGCCAAAGATTTTCAACTGATCTAAATCGGAATAAAATTCTTTCCCTCGGCACAAATAAATAGATAAATGAGGGGGAAAACCTGGCAAAGTTTCGCATAAGAACGGCCTCAACAAAATGATAAGCAGGTAAAAACGCATAAACAATGTATTTTGCAAATATAGGTGTGCAAATATTTCATACGAAATATAATTGAAATAAATGGTAGACATGCGTAGATCGACATCGAAAATTATACATATATATTTAATATGTATACGTATATAAATAAGTATGTACAGTGATACGAACGGATACAAGACGAAGGACTAAGGATGTCTCTCAGACTCAAAGTAACTCACCTCAGCTCCCACCTGGCGCAATTGTTCGCGCAATTTCCGAATATTTGCCTCCGAAAGTTTATAGCTGGGATTTTCAGTGTCGCCTTTAAGACGCTCGAGATTCAACTTTTCCTGCTCCAACATCTTTTGTAGAGTTTGGATCTTATATGTCTCCATTTCCCGACGTTTGATGCTCTGAAAATTTAATATTTATATAGTTTATGTTTTTTAAATAAATTTAAAAGAAATATACTTACATCAACAGGCTGTGGACCAGTAATCGAAGCAGTGCGATCGCGGCCAGAGAGTATCGGAGTCGTTGGCACAATGCCCACAGAGGTTGGCCGTGTCATCTTGTGACTTCGTTTTATAGACAGCTCAACGATTGTGGAAGCTATTCAGAATATGTCAAAATATATACATGATTAGAATCTATAAAAGTTGTCAAAAATTATTTAAAAGTTTAATATATTGAAATGGCTTTATTCGTTTTGCTTAAATTTGCAGTGGCCTCTGGTGCATTGTATCTTTCCAAAGAGCTGGGCATGTGGGATTTGGAAAGGAGCGAGCCCATCCACAATAACAATCTAAGCATTGAGATGAAACGCATCTTGTTCGATAAGGAGGATAAAAAGAAGCCAGATTGTGAAGCAAGTTGGTATTGCGAATTAAAAACAGCTTTAGATGGCACTGTTAAAACTCTTCAAAAAATACCCGGTCATTGGCAAAAATTTGGAAAGATCGTACAAGAAAACATCAAGAGTTTGTTTTCAAGTGATGATGATTAGTAGGCGAAAAGCAAAGAAATTTCATCAACAAATTTATTTAAAACACAGATGAAATTTGAATAATTTTATACATTATTTTTGTAAGCTCGTTAAAATTATTGGCAATCGGCCCAATGGCCATTTGGGTGCTCACGAAAATAGCTGTTGTAGCTGGAACTGTCTACCTAACAAGGGAATTCGGTGTTTGGGATAATCCCGATAGGACGGCCCTAATCTATGAGGATATCAAATGTGAATTGAAGCCCTACACAAAGCACCTAATGGAAAAATACTGTAAAGTCAACGAGGAGTCAACGAAGCCATGGCGCGAATCCTGGATCGATGCTTGGAATGATAGCGTCAAAAATGGCTTTATAGCTTTAAGCAGAATGCCACAATACTGTACTCGCTTCTCCGAGGATCTTCAAAATAGCATCAATCACTTTATCAATGGCAGTGCCGTAAAAAAGTAGGCTTTCATACTCCAAGCAAACCAATTCATAACCAAATTCCGAGTCTGTCGAAAATGTATTAAATTCAAAATTCATTTCATTAAAACAATTCAAATTCAGATTTAAGTGTACGAGTCTCGTTCCTTCGTCATGGCTTATAAATTTCTTGCACGTTTGGGCTTATTCACTATGGCTATAGTTGGTACCACGCACATGGGGATTTGGTCTGAGCCTGAGAGAATATCAGGGGATTTTAGGAAAGTAAAAGAAATTGAAATTGAAACCGAAAAGGAGTGTAAAAAAAATCTAAAAGAGTTGCCCATTCACGAAATGTGTTCCATAGCACAAGAGGATTATAAGAATGCCATTAAACGAGGTATTTACTTTTCGCATCGTCTGCACGACTGGAAACAAGGATTTGTGAAGCACACCGCAAACATTATGAATGGCAACAGCTTGATACACGATATAAAATGCTCAAAGGACACACAAAGAGCTTCAATTCGCAATTCCCGCCACGTCGAATTGGCCATGATCGAAGACCCGAAACCGCCCATGATCAAAGATGATGTAACGTGTCGAAAACGATAACTTGCCTAGTTAGTTGCTCAGTAGCTCAGTAGCCCAGAAGTCTACAGTCAAAATTTCAAGTACATTTCTAAATTCAATCAATAGATTTTTAACCCGATTCCCAATTTTAGAGTCTTCAATTCTTTGGCCCAAAGATGATACTTGATTTGATATTGCGCACAGGATGCGTTGCTGCAGTTATTATTGCAACAAAACGTCTAGACATTTGGGATTCGTCGGATGAGTCGATAAGGTTGTACAACGAATCAACAGATCGCGCCAGACCGTATGCCCAGCAGATCACCCAATATCTCAACATTCATGTACCTCAAATGCCAGCGGAGAGACAGAAAAGCTATCTGGGTATCTATTACTACAATCAAACGGTAATGACGATCTTCAGTTTCCTC
The DNA here is from genome assembly GCA_963924055.1 of Drosophila limbata. Classification (NCBI taxonomy): domain Eukaryota; kingdom Metazoa; phylum Arthropoda; class Insecta; order Diptera; family Drosophilidae; genus Drosophila; species Drosophila limbata. The sequence goes on along the minus strand of OZ001355.1, from coordinate 20,662,056 downwards.
AACATGTGTCCCACATACGTAGCATACGTTCTTGATAAAATTCCCGGCATCGTTGCCGAATATGGAAAACGTGCACGAGAAGCATACGATGAATATCAAAAGCAGCGCATAATTGAAAGAGAAAAAAAGGCACGAAAAATAATGATTGACGACAAGACACTTGTGGCGCCATTAGAACCACGTTCCGGTTCCGTTTCCGGTTCGGATCCCGATTGCGAATGCGAAGAATCAACTGAGAAGGATCTGGAGGGACTTGTTCCAAAGAATGCACCCAAATCGCCCTACAGTGATAATTATTGCTACAAAAACTCTGTGCAGCCGGAAGTGAAAAAGTCAATGCCAGAAACCACATGCAAATGCCCTAAATGCGATCGTAGACAGGCGGAGGGTTGGTTGGATAATAAAGCCAGATGTCCGAAACGTAATCCCTGTGCCAAAGAGTTTAACGAGACTCCTCGCAAATGTGATTGTCGAAGAACGCGCATAATTCATGCCAAAGGCTCAGATGATCACATTAACAAGGAGTTCCCACATCCCGAAGAAATCCTTAAAGCCGTACCATCCAAGGACTTTCAACTTCATCAGTGCAAAAGTGAAATTTAAACAAACCTTTGATCAAATTAACGACAGTCGGATGTTTCTCCAAGCGCACTTCTTGTCCATTAACCTACAAAATTAATAATAAACATTCAGATTACAAAATATCTAATATCTATTATTATGAAGGGGCACAAACCTTTAAAATCATATCATTGGCAACCAAACCAGCTATTTGCGCTGCTCCTCCGGGCTTAACGCTTTCCACAAAAACCGGATTGTCGCCGGAGACCTGTAAATGATGATGATAAAAGGCGGTTAGTTTTGTTGATGACTCAGTTAGATGTTGTTGATGTGGATGACAGCTTTATAAATATAGATTTAGAAGTTATCTCTGGACTTGAATGCAAATTTCGAGGCTAAAATCAAAGTATGCGTCAGGCAACATTGCTGATTATTCTCATATGATCTAATAGTGCGGAGTGCGACATACTATATGCAATAGCGTATTTACCCTTTAAGGGGAATTTAAGATTGGTAGTTTGATCTGATACTAACCTTCATGCCATAGCCATTTTCATCCTTACGCACAGTTAATGTTAAATACTGAAAGTTTTTTGGTGATGCTGGATTTGGAGTTGTTGGTGTCGTCACTTGGGGAATGGGAGTTATCTGTATTGTGGGTCGTCGGTTGCCCGATGAACCTGGATTCGTCTCCATGGTGATGTTGCCATCGCCATCACTTGTTGCTGTTTTATTGTTGTTGCTGCTGTTGGATGCGCTGGCTGTGGTGGTGGGTGCAGTGGCCACCGGAGTAGCACTTGCACCGCCATCATTATCCGCACCATTCATATGTTTCGCCTTCTTTTTATTCTGTTGCTGATAACTGGTTGGCAATGGCGGCGTCTGTGGTGGAACGTTGTTGTTATTGTTACTGTTGTTGTTGTTACTGTGGCTATGGCTGCCACTGAAGCTGCTGGCCAAGGAGCTGAGGCTGCTCGCCAAGGACGGGGAGCGTGGTATTTTTGATTTATTGGCTTTTTGCTTTTGTTTATTCTTTGAATTCTTTACAGATTTCTGCTTTGGCGGTGGCAACTCTGGCGGCTTATCCACACTCGTCGATGGACCGCCAACGTCAGCTGCTGATGCTGTGTCGATGTTGTTGTCACCAGTGTTGTTGCTACCTTGTGACACTTTTGCTGTTGGATTGCTTGATTCCTCTGGTAACTCCTGAACTTCATCGTACTCATGGTCGTCGGTACCAAAATCAATCAATCTGCAAGTTGTACAAGAAATTTAGACAACATTATTAGCATACATTATAAACAAAAATACAATTTCAGATACAATAGAATATTTGTCTACGTTCCCCTAATGAACCAAAAGTGCATAACAATGACGTCTGTGCAATTATTGGGTCCCCTTACAAAAGTCAAATAATAATTTCAGGCTGACGAGATGCAGGTTTATCAAAATATATGTGTGTGTGTGTGTGAAAGGCTCGTTGTTTTTTTAGTTGTGGTGAATTGTCTCAGAATCAAACAAATCATGCCTATAACAAGTGCCACGGCCAAAGCCAAAGCGAGATCAACTCACCAAACAAAACGACCACTGTTTGACCTTTTTTAATTGAGCGCAAATTAAATTAGCCATAAAATAGATACAATTTAATTTCAGTATGTTCTTTGTTGCATAAATTGATTGTAGTACATCTGAATTCATATATAGTACTAGTCTACACACCCACATACACACTTATCTATGAATATCTTAAAACTCGTATTCACCAGAGCTTGCAAAAAAAAAATAAAAATATATATATATATATACGATGACACTATCGATGATACATATCAATTGTTTTTATTTTAAAGCCACAGACAATGCTGTCTTTTTATTTGTGGTGTAAGTTTTTCATCAATTTATCAGACAAGTAGGAATAATCTAGTATAAACTAGTACTATTTTAATTATCCATTTAGTGACTTGGGTAAATTACGTATCAATACGAATGGAACAAGTAGTATATGAAATTAATGTTTGTTATATGTTTTGTTATATGTATACATAATAGTTAGAGAAAGTTTCGAATAAAAATACTACTATATAAAAATAAGAGTTAATTATTAATTTATTGAAAACAAATAATTTGTAAAACAACCTTTACTTTCCTTGATTTTAACTATGTAAATAGACACACATAAAAACAAAGTACAATTTGCTAAATTAAATATTGTACTTTGAATTTGTTAGATCATTTTATAGCAAACCTTAATATGGGCACGTAATGCAAACTATTTGACGTCGAAAACTTAAAAAGAGGATTAAGCCAACAAGTCAGCCAGCAACAAAAGCAACAACAACATGCATGCACATATTTCAAATAAACTTCCAATCCACAGCTGACACACTTAAATCTGTATATAAATATTTTTATGTATACTTTATACAACATATGTATATACAGCATATCAAGTCCTATTATCTTAACTGGAAGCCGTATTTGCTCGTATTTCCAAGGAAACTGGCAACCAAAATAATAGTTTTATTTTTATTATGCACTAAAGAAAATGGAAAATAAAACGCCGCTCAGCCAAAACAGAACAAGAGAGTGGATGCAAACTTTAGAGAAATAAATAAAAACTGTGTCTAAATTGAAACTTTTAAATAAATTTGCAAAATTAAAAAAGTTTAAAATAAATTAAGTTCGTGACAAACTAATATTGTTTGCTATCTTAATTATTCGTCCAGCTTTTAAGTATTGATAAAACTCAATAAATCCGATTTTCTCTGCATCTATAATTTAATTGTATTTTATCTACATCATATAGATACAAATCTGGGATCAGCCGATAAAAAAACCTATTTTCTATGCTTTTGGGAATCACTAGTGTTAATTGAACCGAAACTTACCGTTTTTTGATTGATGGGTCATCCATAGAGTACTTTGCGATGGTTTAACAAATAAATAAATCCAAATGTTGCGACAAATTGCAATAGATACTTGCAATTAGCCGATAAAATCCGTAATCAGGATGATTATTTCAATGAGTATTTAACTAATGTATTCAATATCCAAAATGTCGATAGTAACATCAAATATTGTAGACGATGTCAAAAGGCACTGAATTCGTCTGAAACATGACGAATACTTTTGTAACACAGTGTTTTATATTTTCGGGTTATTAAAAATTCATTTAAAACACGTTCCATTCTCTTGTCAGGCAAGAGTTTCTGGTTTCGAATAATTCTAGAGTTTAGTAAAATACTACTTTAAATTGATATATACTGTTATTGTCATTGTTTATAATGCATTATTTATATTTAATTTTTTTTCAAACATTGAATAATCATACACGCTCACGGTCTAACTGACATGATGAACTGCCACATGAGGGGAAATTCCCGTTTGTGCAACAAAATAATCACACACAGACGCAAAAACACAGGCACGCACACAAGCACACTCTCTCTTTCTCTCTCTCTCCTTTAAGCTCTTGAAAAGCGCTCTCTCAAAAACTTCCGCTAAATTCGCGTTCGTGTTGTTGTAAATATATATTGACTAGTTTCACTTAGCACAGAACCAATTCATTTTTGGGAGGCGTGTACTGCCAGGAACTGGTTTCACCAAAAAAAAATGATTTAAGAAATATACAAATGACAAAACAAACACGCATACACAGTATATATTAAAGTATATACTCGTATTACATACTTATATGCATATGCTGAAACGATAGTAGGGCATTATCAATGCACTCGTTGATTAAATGCATTTGCCTTGCATTGAATGCAGCACCCATTGCATTTCACATTTGAGTCTACAATTAAAATGCAAGTCGCGTCATTTGCAATCCTAACGGAATAAAGAAAAATTCCTATTTGTTATATACATTTTTAAACGCAAATTTTTAATTGAATAAGTTTCTACACACAAAATATGTATATAAACCTCCAGGGCGTGTGAGTGTGAATGTATATATGTATGTATATGCATTTTCGTACATACATACAAACAACTACTCATGTATACACTATATATGGTTCAAAACAATCGGATGTGCGAACGTGATCATGGAAATTAATATTTCATAATTATTCACAAAAACAAACATACAACACAAAAAAAAGCACAAATATTCGTAAATCTGCATAGTTAATATGTTAAAACATCCAACAAGTGGCGGCGGCAGCCATATTGTTTTGCTCTGTGTTACTGCTGGATACAGAGGTGCGGGCGTGACGAATATTTTGGCACTGGGCGACGGCGACGACGACGCAAACACAAACCATTAATAGCAAACACATTTGTTTTCCTTCTTGTTTTATTTACATTTGTTTTGTATTAGTAATGACAAAATAACTAACTTGAAAAGACTATATGTATCTGAATAAGATTCACATATTTAATGCATTATTTTGGATTTCGATAGTTATTTAATATGAACAAACACACATATGTATCTCAAATTGTGTCACGAATACAATAAGGAATAGGAGAAAAAAATGCACGACCCGAAAGCACCTTTGGTTGGATCATCACACTCACCAAATAAATATATACATACATATGTATATACATATGTGCTTGTTCATATGCTAGTGTATATACACTCACACTCGCGCACTTGACTGTTGCCTTTTTCTTTTACAGGGCTCGATTGAATAGCTAGCGCACTGCGCATCATTCTTTTTACGCGTTGTAAAGCTGACGCACCTATCACATATATATTGACGTGAACACATATGTTTATATTATTATCATGGGTTTAACAATACTTTCTATGTTTTATTCAATTTCCACAGTGCTGAAAATCTTATTTTTACTTTTATCGCACACACCGAACGCAGTAAATGTTAGAGTTGTGTCGTTTCGTTCAGAACAAGTTTAATTGAACGGGACATTGAAATTCACAACAGAACTAGTTGATTTATGAGCAATTGTTCAGCCATAACTGAACGAATTCTGTTATTAATTGCCCAACTGTGTCTATCCCTGACGCTGTGTTTAACAATTCCAAGCTGAACTAGAATTCGCAACATATGTTAAATTGAACCAAAATGGATGATGTCATGCGGTAAACAAGCATTAAAGTGGCAGTGGCGGTTGCCACAATTGGCGTTTTTGCGCAAAAGATTAGTCTTGTGTTTCCTGTTGGCGCAATGAAACTTTTTTTTTTCGATTTGGCTCTTTTCTTTTATCAGTTTTCAGTTTTTTAGGTCGAAGCGTGCTGTCTGTAAAATAACAGTAACAACTGATTGCTGTCTGTAAATAACAGTAACAGCTGATTTCCAGTTTGCGTGCGATATTTGAAATGAAATTATTTGTCATTTTCAAAAGTCAATTAAAAAAAATTGGGAAACGATTTAAAAAAACAACAAAATGCAACATTTTGTAAAATAATGAAGTTCATTCTGGACAAATTTTCAAAATTCTGGCTTTAAAATTAAGAAAACTAATTTTTAACTCTCGAAAAAAGTGCGAAAAGTGGGATTTTTAAAAAAGAAAAAAGTTGGTACATCTATTCGAAAATGGTACTTTAAGAAATAAGTATGGTACCAAATATTTTGTTGGTCTGGTAGCCGTGTTGATCAGAGTTGCAATTTGATAACAATTTATTTAGTTTCATATTATATTTTGAAAAGTTTTGGGGGGGGAAATTAAATGATAATAGTTATTTGTATTAAAAAATGTAGTAAATAGTAGTTAAATATGGTTGATGTGCCACAGTGTCACCTTGTTTTTTTTTGCCAAACGGGCCAAGGCTGCCCCTTATTTTTTAATTTTGAAAAGGAAATTCGGTTCCGATAACAGCATCGATGACATCGATGTTTCCTACCTAAAAATGCGATGAAATGAAATATATTTTCAGCATTTTTTAGACTGAACTAAGTTCAACTGAGTGGGAAAAGTGAAGGAACGCAATGGAAAATCTGTCCAATTGTCGTAGACGATCGCGGGCGAGCAGCACGAGCAGCCGGGTATCGCACAGTCAGCCACAGCCGCCTGGTCAATTCCAAAGTCAGCCGCTCGAGGCGCCCAAGATAATCATAATACATCCAGGCTCGCAGAATTTGAGGATTGGACGTGCTGCCGATCTGAATCCGCTGACAATTCTGCATGCGGTCGCCTACAGACGGAGAGAAGAGAATGGAGGGCAGGATGGTCCGCATCATGATCCCCTGCTGCCGCCGCTGGACACGGTTAATTTGGCCAAACTGCAGCTGGAGTTTGAGGAGCATCGATTGTCCGTATCCAGGATACTACAACATTGCATTGTTGATGAACAGAATCGCTTGCGGGTCGCAACGCCGCCGCAGCAACTCGCACACTTTAATCGCAGCAGCGTTGCAGAGAAAATTCCGTCTCCCATTTCCGAGGAGGAGTACAACAATTGGAACAGTGGGGATGCGGAGAACTGTGTGCTGTATGATGAGCAAATATTGCGACTCAGCGCCAGCGATGCCCGCAACTATGACATCCACTTTCCCATCCAGCGTGGCGAACTCAATGTGCATGGGGGAAAGGGAGGATCCCTTCAGGCGACACTGTCGCACCTGGAGAGGATCTGGTCATATGCATTGGAGCAACGTCTGGGCATACCACTCGGTGATCTAAGCACCCACAGTGCCGTTCTGGTTGTCAACGATGTCTATATGCGTCGCCATCTGCGTGAGGCGATGACGCTGCTCCTACAACGCATGGGATTCCAGCGTTGCTTCCTCGTCCAGGACAGCGTGGCGGCCACATATGGAGCCGGCATTGGCTATGGCTGCGTTGTCGACATTGGGGCACAGAAGACATCGATAGCGTGCATTGAAGATGGCATTTCCCAGTTGGATGCACGCGTTCGACTTGATTATGGTGGCGGCGACATTGATCAGGTGCTGTTGATGCTGCTGCGCAAATGTGGATTCCCCTATCGCGAGTGCTGTGTCCAGGATAGCTATGTGGATGCCCAGCTGCTGGACGAGATTAAGGAGCGTTTCTGTCATCTGAATGCGAGTGTTTGCGGAGCACAGGAAAAGCATTTTACACTCCGCCAAGCGAATGGACAATGGCTGCGTTATACGCTCCAAGTGGGCGATGAGGTGATCATGGCACCGCTCTCAATTTTCCACACCGAGCTGCTCAACATCACGGGGAAATGTCGAGCGGTGCATACACAGCAATCTGCCCAGGATCAGTACGATTGCGAGGATTGCTTCGATGCCGAATATTTGCGGGAGACGGGACGCAAGAATGGTGTACGATCTGGTGACCTAAGCATACAACTCTCTACAGGAACGGGCACAACACCCAGCGCTAAGCTGCCCATCACAGCCGATGATGAGGAGCTGATTGTCGTCGATCAGGATGACACCACAGTCAGCAGCAACAGCAACTCCCAACAGCAGCAGCAGCAACAACAACAACAGCAGCAACAGTTGCCATTAAAGACTAACAATTCCTGGTACTATAATGTTGGTGGTCAGGTGGTGTCACTGGATCAGGCTGTCATTCGTTCCATTGGACGCTGTGTCAGCTACGAGACACGTCGCAAAATGTTTGGCGCCATTCTCCTCGTTGGCAGCACGGCCAAGATGCGTGGCCTCTCCACCTGGCTGGAGCACAGGATTAACCAACAGGTGCCGCCCGGTCTTGAGGTGAATGTCTTTACCAAGGGCATGGATGTGGGCATGGTCGCCTGGAAGGGCGCTGCCATTATGTCCGTGCTGGAGAGCGCCCGCGAACTGTGGATTACCCAGCGGGAATGGCAACGTTACGGTTTGCGTATCCTCCGAGAGCGTTCCCCCTTCCTCTGGTAATCCCCCGTAGTCTATGTACATGTAGGTAACTAGTTAAATTTTTATAACGAATATATGCAGAGCAAATAATAACTATAATAATAAATCCTTTTTTAATACAAGAGTAAAAAACTGTATATATTTTCTATTTAGTATATATTATGTAAATATTACGTCATGAATGTGTTAATAGCCTAGTTAATTAGTTGTCAGATAGTAAGCTATCTACATACATGTGTATAATGCATAATAACTTAACATCTATTGCACGGAAGGATGGTTAGGGAGAGATACTCATGTGTTTGAGTTGACACTATGCAGTATTAATATCACTAAATAATACAGTAACAATCCAAAAAGAGGAAACTGGGTTAAGCCCATTTCATGCACTGTGCGCCTGCGATTGACGCACTCTAACCGTCAAAACTGATCCGTTTGCCTGTCGGGCCAAATGTCGCCACTGCCAACGACATCAACACCAGTGTCCTCCTTGTCAACATCGACTTCATCAACATCATCTTGATGTTCATCGAGATGCGTTGGCATTTGTTCGATTTGACGAATGCCCGGCACATGGTCGAGTACTCGCATTGATGGCGCTGGACGGTTTTCCAATACCTTAAGATGATAGAAGACTCCCTCGTCGTCTATCACATAGAATTGCGTAAAATCGGCGCTGGTATAAAAATGTCTAGCTTCGTTGCCAACAAATTTAATGCACGCCAACAGCTCTGGCAATTTGTCGTTGCCACGTTTATCCGCCCAGAGACAAGCCTTGTTCTCCGCCACATGGATAGATTGCTCAAATTGCGACGAAGATAAATCGTTATAGGACTGGTCTGTGCATACATCCAAGAAACGCGCTGCATCCACCTCCTCACGTCCTCCTTTGGCCTTCAGTTGCTGCTGCAATTGATTATGCCGCCTGCTGCGCACTTCCGGAGTCGCCTGATTATTCAGCATATGCTTCACATTCCAGAAACACAACTGCTCGGCACAGCTGACCAGCACCTGTTTGCAAGGCGAGAATCGCAGCTGCGTCTCATTGCTGGTCTCATGTCCCTGATTAATGGTAAATATCAGTTGCAAGCGATGCTTTTCATAGCTATAAAGCTGCAAGGAAATTCAATTTCGAATTAAATCTTGGAAGATTAAGAAAATAACTTTGCTCTTAATACCTCAATATTGCCATTCTTGAAGCCAAGAGCTATCAGCTGGCCATCTTTCGATGCGGTTAAATGATTGACTTGACTCGAATTGTGGATATTCTCCTTGCAGAGTCGCTGGAAGTGCAGCTTATTCTCGACGACCAGCGATTTGTAAACCTAAAAAGTAAGAATAAATTTAATTATTTATTATTATTATAATGGGGGAAACCTGCACTGCGACCCTTTGGATCTATTGTGCCCCCCTCTGAGCCTATAGCTCATCCATCTACCCTAGATCCCGTACGAAGTCGAGAATTTTTACCGGTTTGAGGACTGCTATGTCCTCCATCGGTAGATAAAGCAGTGCATCCTGCTAGTATGCGCATCGAAGTTCCACTGCTTACAATTCCTAACTTAGATAGGTGACTCCTCAGTCAATAGAGCGGTGAGTATACTGAGTCTATTCTTCCTTGCTTGAACCGCTTTGGGTTGTAGCTACCTAGGAGGCATTTGGCTTGTCGGAGACCTGTGGTCGTCTCTCCTCCTTATGTAGGTACTCCCGTATTGTATGTCTTCCAATTCCACAAAACGATTCAGGACCTATTAGGGTCCCATTTTGGCTAGTTTGTCAGCTGCTTCCTTCCCTGCTTTATCCTTATGGCCTGGGATCCATCTTAGGCTAACCTATTAAGCGACCCCAGTTGGTTTAACTTCTTTCGCACCTCGAACACTACTTTAAACGTTATTTTTATTTATATTTTTTATAAATTATCATTACCTCTAATGTGCTGTCTCCGAATGCTAAATAAAGCATGTCATCTTTTAAGTCAAATCCATAAGGTCTGCCAAAGATCTGTTTAATCTGATTAGATTGATCCAAACACTAAAAAAGAATTTAAGCTTTAGTCTGTTTCACAATTTAGACGCGCTTAATTTTAATTAACTTACAAAGACTCCAAGGTCTGAAAACAGAAGTATAAAGTGTTCGTGGACGAGACGAGCGTACAGAGTGTAAAAGTCGTAAATTAATTTGTCCCCAGCTGACAACAAAGAGAAAATAATAGTAATATCTTTACTGCGAAATGAGGCAATTAGTCGCTGTGAATTGATCTCTTTGAGGTAGTCCACAGAGTCCTGGAAATCCTCGTTGGGCATCATTTTGTTGTCGCTAATGTTGATAATTAGACCGTTATTGTAGCCGGCATAAATGGTGCCATCCTGGCCAGCACACAATGCCGTAATATGTTTGCCGCTCTCCATATGCGGCGTTGGAATCGTTGTCCAATTGGCGATACTCTGTCGCCGCCCAGCGCTGTGTCCCATTATCGCTTGAATTTGATGAATTCTGGCTCTGGAATCGACGGCAAATAATGTTCCATCATCGCACATTTCCAAAAGCGGACGCAAATAGACATTGGGTTCCAGATGTGCTCGTCCTTTTGTATTGCGATCCTTTAATTGGTCATCACTCTCATCGACATGATGCATCCAGGTTATGGCATCCGTATCCGTGCTCCGCAATGTGTGAATGTGTAGGAAATGTTTGCCCTTTGCCCCGCATAGAACAATGTACTTTAGAATGGGATCGTGTAAATCGTAGACATCCAGACAGACAATACGTTCACTGACATTACTGCGCAGCAAACCATACGGGAACTTCAAATCGTAGACAACGATGCCCTCCAGCGTGCCAAGGATTAAATAACGGCCATCAGCTGAGAGCTTGCCACAGGTTACAGTTGCCGGAATCGTGTCCGACAATGGCAAAAGTTCCACTTGTAAAGTGTCCTTGAGGTCCTTGCAGTAATCGGTGTGCTTGAATTTCAATCGCCAGACGCTTCTCTCATAAATTATCATCATTATTGTATACTGAACACCATCATCCAGTCTTTCAAAATAGGTTTCCATCGCCAATGCCTTCGACTTTTCCAGTTCAAACTCTTTTTCCGTGACATCTGATGCATTTTGTAAATTCCAAAACGTTAAATTGCATTTCTTTGACCAGACGACATAGAAACGATTCAATATTTTTGAAAAATATCGAATATTAGTCTGTTTTGTTGGCAGTATCGGTGTCTGTGATTTTATAAATTTCCTATTCTTATCGTCCCAGTTCAATATACAAATATCTCCATCATCGAATGCCACATGGAGTTGAATGGAATAATCTCTGGCGCGTACGTTCTCATCCAGATAAAATGCTGATATGCATTTGCTGCCAACGAAACGATTGATTGCATCATTCACAAACTGCTCGGATCTATGCGGTTTCGAGTGCTTCGGCTCCTGGTCACCTCTGGGCGGACGGACAGTCGGACAATTGCCGCTGTCAGGCAATTGACGACGTGGCAACAAATCCCGCAATGACCAAAGCTTTAAGCTACCATTTTCGTGTAAGGTTAGCAGCTGCATCTGTTTGTTAAACACACGCATCTCAACAATGTCACTGGGATCCGTTTCATCGCTTAGCAGATAAGTCTTGTCGCCCGTGAGTGATACGTCCGTAAGCAACAGCTCCTTGGAGCCAAGTGCCATCAGGCAATAGTCATTGTCCAGATAGATGGCATGGCGGACCTCATCCTGGCCCAAATTGATGATTTCACGATGCTGATGAAAGCGACCACTGAAAAGGGAGAAAACATTTATTAGATCAGACTAACAGAATCTTTGGGAATATTCTATATATATATTATATAATATTCCTTACTGTTCTGTGAACCAAACAAAGTCGGGAAATCGCTGAGCTTGACGCAGCGCCTCATCGAAAACTGGACCTTCCTCCGACATTAAGGCAATTCTCAATAGACTCGTAAATTCCGAACTGATCAGTTTTTCCTCAGCTTTAGTGAGGAATACGAGCAGTGCACTCACCAGTTCCCTATAATGGCTTTCATTGTCTAAAATCAAGTAAAATTAATTACTATTCGTTGCATATTAAATATTATAACATTTACTTACCAACAATATCATCTCTGTGCGTCTTAATAACGTGCAGAGTATGTAGAATCGAGCCACGAGCATTCCAAGGCGTTGTATCATTGCGAATCTTTTGCTCAAGAAATCGAAAGTCTAGAAAGATCTGGCGAAATAATTTAACGCGTTCCATTTTGTCGCTAATTTTGCTCAAATGGTGTCCAATGTGGCTATAAAAATAACAGTCTAATTGCGACAACGTTGTATCGTTGCATTGGTTAAACAGTCGATCTATTCTAAAATATAGACAGAGAATTATCAAGTTACTTAATTTGAATTATTACTATTAATTAATATTTAACTTACTCGTAAGAATCAACAATCTTTTGGCTGAGGGCAGCTTCATCTGGAATGCGCAAGTTGAGCTCTGAATAAATGCTGGACAGTGTTATTGTCTGATCTGTTTTGTCTGTATGTTTTCGCAATAGCGAATATTTGTAGAATCTATTGACGACGGTCATTGGCTCAGCAACCGACCAGACTAGACCCAAAAGCTGTATGATAAGAATGAGATTAATAATAATAATTACAGCAGGGACTGCAAATAAGAGTTATGAATGCTAATTTCAACTTAAAAAATTTAAGGTGAAGGAAATATGCCAACAACTTCTATTTTCAATGTATAAGATATAAATCATATTTAATATTAATTTTTAATTCTTATTTAAAAAGTCAAAAATAATCTTTAAAATTCATTTTTTCAATAAAAGTTGAGAAAGAACTTTTATTTCTGATTTTTTCAATAAAATTAAAAAATAAGTTATTTTTAATTTTAATTTTAAATGTTACAAATAAGAGTTATTCCGTAACTTTTATTTTAAAAATCAAAAATAAAAGTTAAGTTGAATTTTTTTTAAACAAGTGGTGCATTACAAAAATTTAAAATTATTTTTGATCTATGACTCGAAAAAATAATTGTCATTTCGTAACTTTAAAATAAAAATTTGAAATAATTGTTTTTTTGAAATTTTTATTTTAAAACTTATCCACTGTTCCAGCATATCCACTTACTTTAATAGGTATGTGTGCAGATCTGGGGAATATGAAAAGCTTTTCAAATAGCTCCTTGTCGGATGGCTCCAATTCTTCAAGTGACTTTTGAATGATGGTGGTCAATTTGGTAAAATTAATGCTGTTTAAAAATTCAAAGATGCTATTATAACAGTTGAGTTTTATAGTTTATAGCTTTGTACATACTTTTTCCAATTGTCCAACGTGCAAATGCCATCGCGAATGCTCTCCGCGATTAAGCTCAACAGAAGTGGATTTGTTGTTTGAACATTCGATAATTGCTTAAGCGATTCATGAGGCACTAAGGGCAGATATTTGGCAAACAATGACTCTGTCTCGGGGGGTGTGAAAGCATCTCGAAGGTTGACATGCGTGGTGGTCGCCGACGACAGATAATCGACGACGCTCTTGTGTCGTGTGGTCAGTAGGATCTTGCAGCCTAGATTAAAGGCCTTCCAGGTCTCTTTGTTCTGAACATTGCGTAAGACGAGTAGGCAATTTTTAAAAGGTTTATCCTTGAGTATGTGCCTCAGTTCGGCTTTCACTCTCTCGATGTGGACGGCGACGCTCTGATCGAAATTGATGCGCAGACTGGGTGCAATTTGGTGAAGAAAGGACTGAAGCAATTGCAATTGGTTCTCCGGCGAACGACAGTCACGAACGTTTAGCCAAAAGATCTTAAAGTCCATTTTCCGCTGGACAACGTACGAGGAGCAAACGTCCAGGACAAGCCACTGCTTTCCAGCTCCCAGTACACCCTCGACAGCGACATTTCTCGATGGTCGCAGCTCCAGCAATGCGTTCTGCAATTCCAAATATGGCTCAATTCTTGGCACATTATATTTGCTAAACTTTTGATTATCATTATACAAGAGATCTCTTTCACTGATGTAACTTTCAGTGCTTGAACTTGGATTGCGGGACTCATCCCGGATGGCAGACATTAGATAGTCATAGTTCAGTCTGTTGGTATCATCTTCCACAAATCTTTTGACCACATCCGGGGATTGTTCGCGTAATAACCAAAACAATAGATATGGTTGGTATTTTGCTGGAGATTTGAAAATAGCATCGATTTCCTCCTTTTTAAATATTGATCGAAGTGTTTCCTCGACATCCTTGCAATCAAAGTCCTTCTTAAAATCCATCAAAAACACTGGGATTATATCCCGATAGCTATGTTTCAGCTCTCTTCCATTTGGACTGTTCATTTTGAACGTGACGATCTAAAATATTAATTGAGATCAATCATAAGAGTCAACATAAAACTCCTATTTAAATATAAATCAAATAAATCACATAAATCGTGACAAAGTTATAACTAATATTTATTCTTTTTAAATTTTACTTATTTATAACTTTGTTTAATTTAACAAATTTAGGAAGAAAACGATTACAAATTACAAAAAAAAAACTTACTTATTTCATTACAATTACTTGACTTACTATTTATTTGAAATGTGGAACAAATGCATATAAAAGGAAAAGTCAGTTGAGATTTGGTGTGAACAACCAAATCTGTTGTTAACCGGGGTCACAAGAAAAAAAACGAACAAAGATTAGATTATATCAACAAGTCCGTATTAGTCATGAACACACTCAAGCTCAACAAATGAGAAGTTTCTGCTCAAAAGAACTTGGAGATAAAACTCAATCGTCACACATTCATTGTTTCTACATACATATGTACGAACGTATGCATATGTATGTGTGCGAGTTCTCGCGCCTTGAGCAGCGGAAGAGGACTTTCGCCACTCCTCCCATCACATATCCACTTTGTGGTTTTTAGATTTTCACACACACATGCATACATACATACATATATTTATACTTTTTACACACCTTATTAGTCAACTGAATATGCTAATGCGCGAGTTCAATGAACTTGTATCTTTTTTAATAAATTATTTACACAAACATGTGTATTAGTACAAGCATTTGAGTGCCAGCTCTTATTGTGATTTTCTTTTGTTTAAACACTAAAAACTTAGTTTTTATAAAAAATTAAAAAAAACTCAATTTAAAGTATATTGTTCAAGTACGAATATGCACTGCACATTATTGCACAGGGACACACACACATACAATATATATGTATATATTTAAATATATACGTGCACTTGTATTTATTGCACTAATTCATTATCTCGTTTGTTATCACATTTATTTTTATCGATACCCAGCCCAAATAAATTGGTGCACATATGCGTCTGACTAGTGTATATTACAATGTTCGCATAGTTTGTTGTTTATATTCTTTTCGTGAGAATATGCATGTTCGACCAGTGTGACCAAAAGCGAAAAAGAAACTACATTTGCGAATGCAAAATACTGACAAAACATTTAATCAACCAGCAAACCCTGGTTGTAAACAGTTTAATTGCACTAAATAATGCAAACGAGTTCCCAATGCATTTTTGTCATTAGCATTCACGATTAACTGAGAATGATTTGACAAAATACACCTTTAGTATACCAACCATCAACTTATCGATAAATGTTGATTATCAACACTGTCGCGGTGAAAACAAGTCAATCGCAATTTATTAACAAATTTCACAAAAGGTAAAAAAGCTGAACAAGTTAGAATTGTAATCATAAAAATATTTATTATATTAAGGCATCCATATATACATTTATATTAAGACTATTTGTTATTAATTTATGCATTCATTTGTATTCTTTGAACGCACGGGCAGAAAGGAAAAGAAAGTTGAATTGGCAGCAAAAGGTGACGACGCAAGCAAGACGAAGAAAAAAAATAGCATCGACGTATACGTAAAATTATTGAACGACAATTATAAGGTAGGCCAGTGAAAATAATATGAAATATTAAATATTGAGCAAAAAAAATCAGTCCTGTCATCGTTTTTTGGACTATAAACCAGATTTGTGCAAATAAAAAAAAAAACGGAAAAAAAAAATTAATTTCGAAACGAGGAGGGAAACAAAATGTCGGCAACATTGGACGAATTTGCGACTCTCGACGTAACCGCAATGGAACATAAATGTGATTTGCATTTTTAATTGATATCAATGTGCGTTTGATTGAGATATATTTTTTGTTGCATACATTTTTCTTTGATAGTTTTTGAGTCCGACGCCGCTACCGCAATGTCATGCCGTGCACCCTTCGAACCCGAGGAACAATACAAGCAATTGCGCCGACCGAATCCCGGACCAGGTGCTGCCGGACCACAACTTGCTGCCGGAATGCCGCTGGAGCAGCAGGCTCATGCATTTCATGATTTTGTCTATACTGGCTATGCAGCTGGTCCAGCTGTGAATTATGCAGCTCCGCCGACACAGCCGCCAACTGATGGACAGCAGAGATATGGACCATCGAAGCTATCGATTACCGCGAATGTTTTTGTACCTAATCAAGTGAACAACGGTGGCATGGATAAGCGTGGGGGCCCAGCAGGACCACAGCAACATCAGCCATATCAACATCAAGCAGCTGGGCCAACACCATACGCACAACAACATCAACAACAACAGCCACGTTTTATGAATGGGTACAAGCAACAGCATCAACATCAGCATCACCATCAACAAAATTATAATCATCATCAGCAGAATCAGCAGTTTGGCAATGAGATTCAGCAGCTATCGAATTCGGTGAATACTCGTCTGTATTTCGGCAACAAGGCACCTCATAATGGTGGCAATTATTATCAGCAACAACAGCAGCAGGTACAAACACTGCAACACCAACAGCACACACAACAACAATCACAATCGAAATTTCAACGTCATGCGCATTTAAATAATTCATTCCAACAAATTGCACAACAGCCGCAACAGCAGCAATATTACCATCAACAGCAACAACATCAGCAGCAACATCAGCCACAACCATCGACTTCATCGGCTGCAGCGTCGACTTCGTCAGCTTCGTCTCATCCCGACATGGAGACGATTGCTTTAGAATATCTTGATACTGTTATACATTGCCTTAACCAGGTGAGTAAACATATATTTCAAAGAAATCAACATGTGCCCATACCAAAGCAGCTTTTTATTAAATTCGCAATTTTTTATTTATTATTTATTCTTATCTAGAATCCCGGACAATTCGATTCAATTGCATCACGTTTCTTAACCATCTTTGATGGCATGGAGAGTAATAACTATGTACTTTCGATCGCTATGGAGGATATATTTGAGAAATCAATTGAACAGCCCAATTTTCGGTACATGGGTGCTAAATTGTATAATCTATTGCACATGTTGAATCTCAAGCCGGATTCTTTGTTCCATACCTTGCTCAAGTGTAAGCTTGAATATCACCAGGCTGAGGTAACCAAGTATATGCAATCGATTGAACAGCAGCAAAAGGTGCGAGAAACAGCTCTATTTCTTGCCGAACTCTATATGCAATTGCGTGGAGATGACGATGCACGCATTCAATTGATTGCCGTTAATATTGTGTACTCGTTGAGGAAGCTTTTGGCTTGCGAGAGTGCCGAGAATGTGCGTTGTATTTGCCAGACACTGAAGTTGGCCGGTTACGATCTAAGCGCTGATTGTCAACAAGACATGCAAATTATAATTGCTGCATTACAGGCGATTGAAGCAAAGTCGCCTGGTAAATATGCAATGGCTGCCAATGTGATTGCATTGCAACAAAACAATTGGGGCCGTAAGGTTTTGAATGCTCTTGGCGGAGATGATGGAGATGTGGCTAAGCCACCAGAGCCACCACGTTTGAGCGATGAGCCTGTGTTTTATGGCCCCGATGGGCGAGAGCTAACAGCCGAGGAGAGTGATTTTCTTGCTGCTGAAGATGATGCCACCGGCAGTGATGGCGATGACTTTGAAGACAGAGAAGATTTGGACCTCGACCCAGAAATGGACGAAGAGACTGAGCGTGCATACAAGGACTTCTGCAAGCAAGGCAAACAACAAGCGCAGGCAAACAAAAAATCTTAGATTTTATATTTACTAGTATGTGTGTAAGAAACTGTGTGGTGTTTATTTGGCGTGGCAGAGAGGAGGATGAAGAATATACTACATGCCTACATTCATAGGTTACCTTTAGGTATACAACACTACTCGCATATTTATTGAGAATTGTCTGACAAAAATTCTTAGTTGTGTAGTTTGCAATATTTCAACTTTCTATTTTGTTTTAAAGTCATTTTATTGATTCTTGTTAATTGGTTACATATTATTTGTGATATGTCGCGCATCTATGCCTTTACTTTTATATTATATACAAAACATATTTATTTACATACGTGTGTGTTTGTATATACTACATATGTATATGCATCGAGAGTCACTTTTTAACGGCACATTTAGAAGGCAGGTCTTACATTGTAATATTTTAACACCATGTTTTAATGCGAAATGTGAACTTTTATTTTACTTTGAAATTTCGAATCGTTTGTAAAATCTGCCACGCCGGTGCATAAGATCAAGAACACGAAACACATTTTGAGAAAGACTCGTACACATAGTATTCGCATGTCTGCACATCCATACATATGTAGATTCATAACTGCAACACATTCAATTTAAAATGCATTCTCCTGATCATATAAATCTAAAAACAACAGCCACGCTTAATTTTTTAATTAATTGTAATTAATATTAAACGAAACGATTTAAATATATAAATAAACCAATGAATTACGATTGCGTTCAAAATAAATGCATTTTCCTTTTTCCAATTGAAATAAAATGACTCATTAGATGGTGTGAATTGGCGCTCATGCAATCGAAATATCGATAATATTCGATACATATCGAATCATTTTGCGTAATTTAAAACTCTTCTTTGCGTTCTGCTCGCTTCTTTTGCGTTCTGTTTGGGATCCAAGAAGTACAAAGTCAAATTAATTTTAAAAATGGTTTAAAAATGAGGAAAACAGTGTCGAATGTGAAATAAATGATTCAAGGTGTAGTTTGGACAATGCCCCATCAAAATGAACGCGTAGAATAAAATTTGGCTCCAAACTGCGCGTGATGTCATAGTGGTGATATATACAATAATATGTACGTGTGTGTATGAGTTTGAACATACATGAATAAATGTTTCGCTATGTATAATCGTTGCGGATAATAATATACAATAACAACATACGCACAAACAAAATTATGAGTATTTATGTACATCGTGTAGTGAGATGAGCACCAACAACTGTGCAGTTTTCGTTTTTCATTAAAGAAGCGTTATTCCCCCCCTCCCCCACAAAGCAAGTGAAAAGACAACAAACTGACACATAAAGGTCACATAATGTGTATTCTTACATACATATTTGTGTAAATATACATATGTACGTACGTTCTATAAAATCGAGACAACAAAACACCAAGGCATTTTTAGTGTTGTGCGAGTGAATTTGCAAACAAAGCCGACGCAAAGTTGATCGATGTACACACACAAACATACATACAAATATAGATATGTACATATGTCTGCAACTTTGTGTACACAAATCTATGATAGTATCTTAAATAAACAACAAATTGAACAACGTGAGAGATAAATTATTTTATTTTTTTATGTACATACAAATGTACATATATATTTAAGTGTAAGACGTATGCATCTTAATTCATAGTCAATTAATTTGTCATGCAATCAACCCTATTTACCGGTTGAGTAAAACAATGAATTTATTGAATTTTCTTGATCGAGAGAGAAATTTGTCAAAAGGCAATTCATGTGCTTATAAATAAATAATAATTGAAAGCAACTGTATACAACTCGCGCTAAAATAATAATATACAACTAATATAATGAAAGACATAATGTTAAATATAGTAAAGACTAAGCAAAGCGATAAATAGACTGTCTTGAATGTGTGTGTGTCTGTGACTCTGTGTATGTGTGTAGTTATAGTAAAGATTAAAATATACTTTTTACTTATACTTAATTTTCAGGGGTTTTGCCTGACGGATATTTAGAATCGAAGCAATAATATTTGTCCAAAATAACAACAACAGCTTTAAACGAAAACGAAAGACAAACATTTCAGTTGTCGTGAGATTAAATTTACAGTAGAAATAAGATTAAATAGACCAAAACAAAATCAACGAAACTGCATTGAGTTCGTGCCTTAAACAAAACAACAACAACAACAAAAGCAGAAACAACTAAAATCGAAGCCTTAAAGTCGCTTGTGGACTGCAATGGGGAGCGTGTGGAAGCGTTTGCAGCGTGTTAATAAACGTGCCGCAAAGTTTCAATTCACCGTCTCCTATCATGACCTACGATTGGAGACAACCGCCAAGTGGTAAGTGAACCATTTTTTCCGTTTCCGTTTCCTGTATTCTTACAATACATAATTTCAATGGAATAACCGGATATACATATAAATAAAACAATGCCGATATGATTTATAATTGAATTTCGCCCGCATTTCATAATTTCCTCTTAGTAACCGCTTTTCCACTAAAAGAAAGATTATTATGCCATTGTACTTGTCAATACACTATGTATATATACTTACTTGTAATAATATATAAAAAGAAATTGCATTAGTCATTAAAACTGCATATTTTAAACAATTAATCTTTTATAAACAGCAGTGTCAGCTCTGATTAATGCTGACAGTTAAATCCATGAACATGAATTAAATAAATAATAATCAGGCCTGTACCGAATTCTCATTTGGAAACTTGCCTACACTTTTAAAACTTTTGTTATTGCTAAACTTTTTTTAATTACCAAATCTACAATTTAAAATATTAATTCATAATTTAGTTATTCAAAACATATTAAAAATTTCAATTGTTTTTGAATATTCTTAATCATTTAAATTTTTCCCTTTTATTTGAAATATTTACTTATAAGATATTTACATATTTATATATATAATTATATATTCTTAAGTACGTTGACCATTAAGCAGAAGCATTAAATTTTTTTTTTTTTTTAAATTCTGCATCATCCTCTTTTATCTCTTAATGGGTTTTTTTTATATATATCTGCCTCTTGAATATAATTTGACGACGGAAACTTATATAAATAAATACTTATACAAATACTTAAGTGTATATACGAAATAAATTCGTTCAAAACAAAAACATGGCGAGACACAGATCCAAGATAAAAACAATGGGTGGAATTTGTTATTCTTCTTTCTCGTTTTTGTGTTTTCGTACCTTTTGCTTGTACATTGTCTTCATAGTTCCTATAAAAATATTCCTATTTATATGTGTCTATATATAAAGTATACAATTTTTGCACGGTCCAAATTGTAAGAGACGATCTTGCTTTAAAAGATTCTATTCGAAAGGGTTGACAACCTAAGTACCATGTGTTGATTATCATCATCATACCGAATCCTCTAGAAATTATATATTTATAAATTTTTAAAGAATGGTTTTCTTTTATAAACTCGAATAATTCAAATTCCTTTTGATTCCTAGGCGTCCATCAAATTTATCCGTAGTATGGACGAGACGTTCGAGGCGTGTTGCCAGCTCACCGTTACCATGGGAACCCGATATGATGAACCCACTGGTGGGCAATATATCTTGGGCCGTGCCCGATAATCATTCAATATCGGTGACATTATTCAAAGATCCCCGCACTCACGAACTTGAAGACAAAGACTGGACATTCGTAATCGAAGATGTAAGTAGTAATTTTACTAAACATAACATTATCTATGCTTTATAATTATCCATTTCTCTTTTTAAGATTTCACTGCTGGGCAAAAAGCGAGTCTTGGCTAATGCAAATATCAATATGCGTAAATATGCCAGTATTGAATCGACGCAGCAGAGTTTTAAATTGAACCTCAAGCCGGTTTCTCGGAAAATAACATCCGCTGATTTGGACTTGACAATCAGTTGTGTTTTCCTACGCGAGGGAAAGGCAACGTAATTACTTATTTACTCTTATCAACAATTACATGAATTGCTAAGTAAACAATTGAAATTGCAGCGATGAAGATATGCAAAGCATTGTCTCATGGATGTCGGTCAATAACTGTGATGTGGCCCCACTTGATGATCTGGAGGATATACCGGATTTAGAAAACTCTGGCGATATATCAGATAATCTGTATGATTTCACGCAGCAGTTGGAACTGATGACCACAAGTTTAAATGGTTGCATCGATGTGCCAACGCCTCTGAGTGGTAAGTTCATACAATAATCTATTCATAAACTATCTCTTGTTGTAAAAAATGCATTACTTAGATACCATATCTGTATATTAGTTTTAGCTGTAAAAGAACCATTTTAATATTAGTATAGATGTACGTAAATTTGTAGCATATAAATATTTGGAGAAATAAATATATGTGCATAAATTTAAAAAAAAAGGAAATAAATATATTAAAAAAAAATATATATACATACATATATTCCATGTCATCAAATAATAACTCTCTCTCTCATCGTTGAAATCTTCCCTTTTCCTTTCTAGAAATCCCTGACTTAACTAATTCTAATACTTGTTTTACCACTAATTATTACTACTAATATTTTTTGATCTGATTGGGTTTTTCTGGGTTTTTCCCAATCCATGCAACAAATGTTGGATCATTTAATAATAAATTTTTTTAAATTTAAATTTGTTTATAATTCCTATTAAATGAATAACGTTTTATATTACTTAATTTTATTTTAATTTTTATAAATTCATTTGTCCAACTGCATTTAGCTGACACTAAATAAATAAAAAAATTAAAGCCCATATAATTATTTCCTCAAAATATATTTACATTTCCATGAACTCTTTCCGAAAAAGATATTTTAAAACAGTCTTGTTTGTATTTCTAATAGGTCTTAAATCTAATAAATAAATAAATTCTAATTTAATACACTCCTTAATATGTATTTGTAGTTGTAGCACGTAAGATACACGGTTCCTTAGTTTATGGATTTTGTTTCTTGAAAATATTTGTACTAAAATATGTTTAAATACATTTTTCTTTTTTATTTTAAATTCATTTAAATGTGCTCCAATTACGACACTTCTTCCACCCATGTATGTACAATGCCACAAACTGTAACTCTCCATCGATGTTGTTGTTGTTGTGATTGATGTTGGTAGTTCCTTCATTATCCGAAGATCCAACTCCATTGGCCGAGTCATATAATCATTTAAATTTTGAACTAGAAGCGGATCGTGAAAGCAAACGGGAACAGCAGACAAAAGCGGATTTGCAGACCAATAATAAAGGTCAAAGCGTTGAAACGGATGATTCATTAAAAACGCCAAGTGCCAGTGTAAATCCCGAGCCAGTTACTCTCAGCACACCAAGCAAAGTTGCAGCCGAAAATAAGCCCATAATGAAGCCGAATAACTATGAAAGATTCCATGAAGTACTCACCTCCACGCCCGTCGAACAAGCACCAACAATCACGGGCAAGGCGACTAAGAATACTTCAAGTCGAGCCCTCAACTTTGATAAACAGGAGTCCACAAGTGGCGTCGATTTGTCTACTTCTTATGGCGATCAATCGACGGCCACGCTTCCCACCATCACCAAGACAATCGAAAATACATCGGCGGAAACTGTAGCTGTCTCCCCAGAGCAACCAAAGCCCATCAAGAACTCAAATGTTGTTTTATCATCCACTGCCAAGCGTTCTGAACTTCAACCATTGGACTTGAAGAAGAGCTATGAGTCTACACCTGCCCTTAACAATATGACAACGAATAAATCGACGGCTAATAATACTACGAATAGCTTAAAGCCAGTGGAGAAAATCATGCTAAAGGACAACACACCCGGTCAGGATTTACTCGAGTGGTGCAAAGATGTGACCAAAGATTATCCAAATGTTAAGGTTACAAACCTGACAACCAGCTGGCGCAATGGCATGGCCTTTTGTGCCATCATTCATCACTTTATGCCCCACTTAATGTGAGTAGAACTAAGTTTTCTATACAATTATAAAGATTCTAATTTTTAATCGATGAATAATCTTTTAATTTCAGTGACATGTCCAAGCTGAGTGCCCATGATGTGGTTGGCAATTGTCGCATTGCCTTCGATGCGGCGGAAACATTGGGAATTCCACGAGTTATTGAACCGAGGGACATGAATTTGCTGACTGTGCCCGATAAATTGGCAGTCATGACTTATTTGCATCAGCTGCGAGCCCACTTTACTGGCAAACAGTTGCAGATTGAACAAATTGGCAAGTTTAAAAGCAATAAATACTAATTACATATTTATTAAATGCACACATTTGATTTATTTTTATAGGCCAGACATCGGATGAGTCCAGCTATGTGATTGGCAATTACAAGTCGGACAATCTGTCGCAGAATCTTATTAATTTCTCGCACCTGAAGACACAGCTTTTGCATCAGAATTCGCTGGACGACGAAATAATCAATCAGCAGCAACAATTGTCGCCGACTAGTAAAAAGGACGTTAAGAATATAATACTGACCAGTTCAAAGAGCATTATAGGTAAAGTTCTGTCGCCGACTAAGGAGAAAAACACCATCAATGCCATGCAGACAAATAAATCCACATCTCCGGTCGATGGTTGTGGCGATACGCCGGAGGAGATGCAGAAATTCGCCAAGGAGCCCTTGTCACCCACATCGTTAGATGTCAATGCTACAAATGTAAGTCCAATTAATGAACAGATTTCACAATTTGTAGTTATACCCGTTACACCGTAGAGTACTAGGGCTTATAGTATTTGTTGTTATATATAGAAGAGGGAGACGTGGTAGAGCCTATAATGTACATATATTAAATATATTCTGTCCGACTTCCATGAAGATCAAGTTTGTCTCGAAAAAATTCACAGAACTTCGAGTGATTTAATTTTTTTTAGCATGTTCACCAACCTTTTCGAACTCGGCTGCTAGGGTTGGCCCCTTCTCATATTAAATTTCCGAAGGGTTCGTTTAGCAACTTTTAAAAGTTTATCATTGCAGAATAATAGGTTTTTATTTTATTTCTTTTTTAATTAATAAATTTTAATTTATTTATTTAATAATTGATTTTGAATAGCTTAAACAAATTTAAACGTTCCTCGCGCGACAAGCAATAAAAGTTACTCGACAATTCTAAATTCTAAAATTCGGACAAAAAATGTGACGTTATTCTCATGGCATCGGAAGCCAGTGAATTGAGCGATGATTACGTTTCCCTTAACAATTTTCAGCTGAGTTGAGTTGAGATGAAAGTCAAGTGGAAGAGATTTCCGTAGCACACATGTATAAGATAGAACGACTTTTTTGATTTGGAGCACACGCTTATATTTTTTTTCAATTATGTAACTTTATTTTATCATTGTCGTTTATGGCTGCTTTTAGTATTATTGTATGCAATATATTTTAAGCCGCTTTCCATTTTATTTTATAATTTTTTAAATAAGCTATTGTCTTTCTAAAGTCCAATGAAGCTCTTTGTTATTCGCTCAGAGTGCGAATTCGCTTTGTTTCGCAGCCTTAGGTAAAGCTAGACCTGAAAGTATTTGGAGTTATTAGTTGTCGCAAATATACTGCAACAGTCATCACGAAATCGCTTCGCTCTTTGCCACAAACAATAAATTGTATAAACAAATAATAATTTGTATTATTGAAGCTACAAATTCAAAGGTACAATGTATATATTTAAATTAAGTAACGGGTATTTTAAAGTCGGCGACTCGACTGTTTAGTTTAGTTCTGAATCGTTTTTGCTTTGTTATCTGTTAATTTGTTTCATTTAATTAATATTAGTTTTACATTTAAATTGCGCCTGCTTCGGCTTTGGCTTCTGCTTTTGTTCTTTTTGGTTTTCTTTTGATTTTGTTTATTTTCATGATTTTCATAGCGAATTATAACGCGCCACAAAGAAATGAGCGAAAAAGCAAAGCTGATGATGGAAAAAATAAAAATTTCCAAATCTAACGAGCGCAGCGATGCGAACGATGTAAGTAAATGTGGAGACGCTAGCTGCATGTGCCTCACTTCATTTTCATATTCAAATTCAAATTCAAACTGAAATTCAAATAAGCAACGCAAATAGTGATAATCATAATTGATGTTCGTGAACAGGAGGAGCGGCAGCAACGATTGCGGGAACAGGCACGGCGTCTGATATCGGAGACACGCAACAAGTCAACGGGCAGCGACAACAGCCCAACGAGCCCAACCAAGCTCAAGAGATTCAACTATACACCTGAACGCACCATTTCACCCATCCACAATGGCAGTGGCAGTGGCAGCGGGGAGTTCCACGTCGATGTCTCCACGAAGAAGTTTCCAGCCAGCTGGGATAAACTCGAGCATCATACGAGTCCTAGTCATAGAATAAGCGATGGCAATGCGAGTCCTTTGCAGTCCTTTAACGCCGTCGTGGACAGAATATCACCAAAGCACGAGAAGAGAGTGAGTACAGAAAGTCACATATTTCAAATTAATTATAAATTTAAAAAATTCTTTTACAGAACGACAAGCTCACATACATTGAATCGGAGCTGGAGGCATTGGAGCGGGAGCAGGAGGCAATCGACCAAAAGGCGAGCAATCTGGAGGCGAAACTGCGTGCAGTTATGGGCGGCAAACCAAGTAATAATCAAAGGGGTACAAATCCTATCCTTAGGCTAATACGCAATAGCATTGGTGGTGGTGATGTGATACGCATTAAGCTTCTAGACTCCGATGATGAAAGTTTATTTGGTAGTGGTATTAGTGATGATGATGATAATGAGGATGAAAATGCGCTAAGTGATACATGCAGCAACTCCAGCAACGAGATGCAGCAAATATGTGAAGATCAAGTTATTGAGATGCAACCACGATCAAGATCACGGTATCAACAACAACAACAACGACAACGACCTCGGGCGCATTCTTGTTTTGTGAATACGAATGAAAACTGTACATTGATTCGGCCCACATATCAACAACAGCAACAACATTATTTGCATCCACATCACGTGCATCACGTGGATTCCTATAACCATAGCAATCTGTTGGGCAACTCCTCCCCAACCTCTGGTGCCTCGTCCCGACAATCCTTCTGTGATAACCTGCAAGCTTATTATGCTGATAATGATGATGATGCTCTGGTTATGGCATCCACTGGCCATGCGGCGTCCTCACGTCGCCATCGCATTAATGGCCATAAGCGCGTTGGCCAACATCAACACCGACGCCGCCGTTCGCACGGTTTCTGTGGTAATGTCGGCCAATAAAAACGTTGTTTTAACTGCTTTTGCTGCCATGCCCAATGCAAAGAGCACGAAACAGCTTAAAGCCTGCTCTGCAAATGCCGCCTGCAAAACTAGCATCTGTGTGTTGTTGTTTACGTCTTTAGTATTTAAGCTTTTAACCGTTCAATCAAGCCAATTTGCTCTGCTTTTATTATAGAGTTAAAGCCTTGAACTACGTTTTTAATACCTTACAAACAATTATAACATCCAATATATAAACACAAAAAAAACAAAACAAAAAACTAGAAAAATTTCACTAATCACTAAAAGTCAGCGCTCTACGACAACGAGAACAATTTAACCAGCATAAAATGCAAAACTGTTTCTTACAATACGGACTAATTTAGATTCTTATATTATTATACTACATTTAATCAATTGTTACATACTACATTTAATCAATGAGTGAACACTGTGTCTAAATGACTGTTTTGCTTTTCCACAGAAACGGAGGAAACTGAGGAGCAGCTGCTGTCCCAGTGGTTCACACTTGTTAACAAGAAAAATGCTCTGCTCCGACGACAGATGCAGCTGAACATTCTGTGAGTAATGAAATCCAAACTCATCAACCTTATTTATGTTAACTTAAAAATAATATGACGCTATATTTTGAGAATTGGATTATAATTTAAAAGAAAAAATCCAAATAAATCTTAATTTTCATTTCTCATAATTCCTATGTTCCATTATTTTTTAAATTTGTTCTGACAGTGAACAAGAAAAGGATCTGGAGCGCAAGTTTACCATGTTGAATCAGGAACTGCGAGCAGCTCAATCCGTTGAGGATTGGCGCAAAACAGAGGTGCAACGTGAAAAGGAGCGACTGCTGTTGGAGGAGCTGGTGACCATTGTGGATAAACGCGATCAGCTCGTGCAACATTTGCACAATCAAGAAATAGCGTAAGTGATATTGATAAATATTGACATCATTAAACAAACTAATTCTAATCATACAACGA
Organism: Drosophila limbata; assembly: GCA_963924055.1. Lineage (NCBI taxonomy): Eukaryota > Metazoa > Arthropoda > Insecta > Diptera > Drosophilidae > Drosophila > Drosophila limbata. The sequence continues at coordinate 20,633,501 of OZ001355.1, read as the reverse complement.
TAGCATTGAGGATGATCACGAAATAGCACGAGAACTGGAGCAAGTGGACATTAGCGGAGGCAAAGAGAAGTGTGTCATTCAATAGGCAACGAAGTCGATTATGACGAGATAAAATACCCTATATACTTAGATTGATAAGTAGTTATGGCGCTGCAAGTGTATGTATTAACAAATGCATATGCTAATCAAGTGGATGGAATATTCAAATGTTCTATCAAGACAACTCTTCTGCAGACTGAATGCAAATGAGTTGAAAAAAAAATAATAATAATAATGGCAACAAACACATTTGTTATAATAAAATTAACAAATTTTGACTACAAAAAAATAAAGACGTCCGATAGAAAACTAAGTAAAGAGTTCGTAACCATTGTTGAACTTAACGAGATTTTGTCGTGTAATTTTGAAAACCACACCTTTTTAAATAATCTATCTGTAATGATCAAATGATTTTGTGCCATTGTCTAATTTTTTCAATTGCTTAAAGTTTTTTATTTTCCAAAATGATAAACAAAGACCCAACCCAATTGTAAATTAAATTTATGCATAGTATTTTTATTTTATTTTAGCTTATTTATGTGTTAAGCACTTAACGGAAACGCTTCATCCCCTAAGAATATATGTAGAAAAAAAGAAAAAAAATGTTTTGTACAGAAACTGGTCTTATTTAGTTTTTACCCTAATCTTATTTGACTATTTAATGGTGGTTTACTTACAAGTATATTTATATTTATGTATTTTACAATTGTCGTAATTGGCGACGTGTAAGTCAATGCTTGAACCGAATGAACCTTTCAATAATACAATTTGATATGTATGTATAATTAAATATAAATTGCAAATAAATATGCGTTAAATGCGTGAATAATATACACCAAAAAAATGTATGCATTTTGAATTTAAATTTAACTGCAGTCCAAACACTTAACATAACAGTTAAAGAGTCGATCTTTCTTTTGCAGCAGTTTACCAATTAAATGTGGATGACAGCGCTGCCAAGGTAACATGTTTAATTAGAAAATTATCTAATTGCTATTTTTTAAATAATTATTTTTATAACGGCTAAATCGTGTGGCAAACTTGGCAAAACAAGGTGGCAGCCTTGCCTCCCAAAACACGGTGGCAGCCATCAAGCCACACAAAAAATTCGATTCCATTTTTGTTTTTTAAAAAAAAGTTTTTTTTTTGGCATTTGCTTTATTTTGAATATTAGTTCAATTTTTGTTGGCTTATTGAAGTTGAACTTTATTGCTAATTGAAAATTCACATTTAAATTGCGAGCCCAAAACGTGAAGTTGGCCGCAGGCGCAGTGTTGATTTCATTTGAATTTGTTGTCATATTCGATAGACAAAATTATTTGTGGCAAATTTAGTACATTTATATAGCGACGACGGAACGAACGCATGTCAGCAGATTTGTTACGAGCACAAAAGTTAAATTGTTAAACCCTACTGGAATCGTCATGTGCAAAAGAAACACGTATTTATTTTAATACGTGTATACATATAAAAAAAAAACTAACCGAGTCGAGCGAGTGTTTGTTTAATGTAAAGAGCGATTATTAAATAAGCTTTTGAGAATCTATTGCAAGTGAAATATCAAGAAAATTCCGACGGACGGCACAAACGTAGGCACACACACACATAATATTGCAATAGACGTACATACACGTATGTACCTTTATGCACGCGAGTGAAAATTCTAAAGGCAAGTGAAAAGCGCGTATGTGTGTGTGTGTGTGTTAAAAGAAATAATAATTACAATAAAATACTCACCTTGCCACAGAGTCAGAGTCTAGTATTTAGTGATTAAGTTTATTTTGTTGAATCGACGTTTGCCGCCCGCTTATACAGAAAAATGCCGCTACTTGCCTATAAGGAAAGCCACATTCTCAGCCCTCAGCAGCTGCGCAAGCTTAGCGAGCACAAATACTCATGCTTTAGCGCTAGCTTGCTGGATCCTTTGCTGCAGCCCTGGTGGAATTGGTTGGTCGCCCAAACTCCACTTTGGCTGGCGCCCAATCTTATCACAATCGTCGGCCTAATACTCAACATTGTGACAACGTTGATATTAATTGGGTAAGTCTTATTTTTTTTGTTTGTTTAATGCCTCCTTCTATCACACGTTATGCCCACATACATTTCAATCTATGTACATATATGGAATTGAATTTCCAACGCGTGATTGTAAGATTCCTGTTGTGTGGCGTGTTTGAGCTCCAGCCGGTGTATGAACACACATACAGACGTGACACACATTTTGCAATACTTCCGCAAGGAAAAAAAACGCTGTTGATAGATAGATGATAACAAGGTGTGAGGATGAGTAATAAGCGTATTTATCTACATACGTAACGTATACAAAAGTGTGCAATTTAAATCTATGCAAATAAGAGTACCCTATTTTTGCTACTTACATTGATTCTCGGAGAGCCATGTGTGTGTGTGTGTGTATGTGTGCAAATGCAGCAACCTCGTACATCAAATGTGCATGCATACAAATAGTTTTTTTTATGCTGTTGCTTAGCAATTTTTCTATTTCTATTGAATCTGATTCCTACACACATCTCAATGGTTAAAGGGAAGTGTGAGAGAAGAACACTTGGCCGCTCCGTTCTTATAGGTAAATGGGTCTTTGCAATTATGTCCATTTTAAGAATGCCGCTTTCTAATGAAACTTGTGAAATTTTCATAGCATGACAAAAGATTAAGCATTTTATTTAGCAGAATTGGGAAAAAATCGAATACGATACAAATTAAAAGATAATTACAACTATGTCAAACAGATAGCATAAAATTATGCTGATAAGTTATCTGAATATATAATCAATAGAGCAAAAAGTAAATAGTTTATTGATCGGGGAACATTTCAACAGCTAATTATCCTGTTAGTGTTGCTCTTTGTCGATTGGATTGCTCTATCAGGCCATATACTCGAAGTCGAACGGTTCGTTTCATAATGCGTAACTTTTGCCGAATCGCGTCATAATACGGTAAACGGCGGTACCAATGTTGTTCTAGTTGTATTTCAGATAAGATAGTGACGGAACGTCGCAACGCCATTACAAATAATTTCTAATATTTTTCTAATTTATATTCATTTAGATAACTTAACTATTTCGGCAACGCTTGCGATAATAATAATTCAACTAGGAATGACATTGCAGTGATTTCTTATACGATTTCTGATAATTATTAAACGATAGTTACGATGAGATTTAATTAAGTTAAAATATCAGATGATTTTCAAGCGAGTCGCGAATGTGATTACATTGAATATATATTAAATATATATTTTCTCTCTATTTGACCCCCTCTTTTTGGGTAGAATAATTTGACTAGGTGCCGTGCTGGTTATTATTTACCTCTACACCGCACAATTCAGTCGACTTTCTCAGCTCACATGTGGCACACATGCAAGGTTCAATTTAATTAACCCCCCGTGTACAACATTTGCAATTGATCATTTGCTTTGATTCAATTAAGTGAAAATTTGCATTTCTAATTGATTTCCATTATATAAAAATTAAAGGCCACAAATGGCAAATGTGTGATTTAAAGTGTAACATTTTCATTGTCCAAAGATTTGTAAGTGCAGTGAAAGCTCTACGAACGGATGGCTTTCTCAGACCTTTCAAATATTGTTATTAGGTTTATCATTAACTTTCACTGTATGCAGTCATTATACTCAAACAGAAAAACATAATTTAGTTTAACAGCAAGAATTCGACTAAACTTAGAACTCTTCCCGTTACGTTGGTATTTTTTTTGTAGAGTGTAGTTATTTCAAAATTCCGAGAACTTTCTTATTTGTTTTTTTTTTGTCCCACTTGTATTTGAATAAATCACTCTGTCTTCTATCCATTCGTAGCCTTGCACTTTGTGCAAATGAATGCTAATTTTTAAGAGGTTTCAAATTTCCAGCTTGCACCGGGCAAAATTTACATCTTAATTGTGAACTTTGTAGAGAAACCAACAATAAACCTCGAGCAGTAAACAAAATACTTTTTGAAAAAAAATGTATTAAATTGTCAGCGAAAATTGTACGATTCAAGAACGTCACACTGCAAAATGTGCAAAGTTCACAATATAAAATATATAAATTTAGGACAAAAATATTGTTCTATTTCAGTCCATTTATTTCTCTAATAGAAACATTTTCATACGCTTAATGTCGTAATAAATTATTTCTACAGATTTTCTACAGCCGTGAAAAATGCGTAGCGACATTTGTTGTTTTATATTTTAAGTTTGCAATTAAAACCAAACAAAAAGTGAGCAATAAACTTGTCACATATTTTGAACTTTGACAATTTGAATTAAAATTAGCAGTTGTTGCCCACAGTGCGCTGCTGGAATCGCGCAGCTTAAAGTACGTGTGTAGGTGTATGTGTGTAGGTGTATGTGTGTGTACTTTAGACCTGGCTACAGTGAGGGTGCCTTCTAATCGTACACTACGCTACTGGAGAAGACTTTTACTTGGCTTGAGCTGTGTGTTTTAGTTTGCTTTATCAGTAGATTACTAAAAAGCCAGCTGCTGTCTAGGGATTTGATTTCAATTTAAACTTGATGACATTGAACAATTAGCTAAGACTATGCTAATCACGCGATTCTGAGCATATTTTAAACTGACGTCAATATTAACGAAATAAAATCGAAACTTATCAGGACAACACAGAAAACATATATTAAAATATTTTAATTTGGTTTAACTTGTAAAGATATTAAATCAATAAAATAAATAATAGAATTCTGTGTTATAGTTATTTTCTACTAAAATTTAATCACGCCACACGGTAGTAAGAAAAGTGAGCAAAGCTGATTTCTGCACATGCATTCTAAAAATAAATTACAATACTAGACTATTAAGTAGCCACAATACATGATGATTACTATTGAGCTAGAAACAAGAATAAGAAAAGAAACACACTGAATTCGAATACATTCAGTTTCATAGAAAATGACTTTAGTAGATTCATTCTGTATTCCTCTCCTTTTCACTCACAGTTTTATTTGGTATTCATCAACTTGCTAGTAACTAAATCCAATTCAGATGTTCTGTAAATCTAGATTCAAAGCAATTTGCTGGAATTGATGTAATAGGAGACTTTAAACAAAAGCCACACACAATTAATACGTATATTATATGTACTCATTTATAGTATTTTCACTTCTCACTTGCAGCTATAGTCCAAATGGCATTGAGGCACCTCCACGTTGGACCTGCCTACTGTGTGCACTCGGTCTGTTCGTCTATCAGAGTCTCGACTCAATTGATGGGAAGCAGGCGCGTCGCACCAACACCTCATCGCCATTGGGCGAGTTATTCGATCATGGCTGTGACTCCATATCGACCATCTTTGTGGCCCTGTCGGCGTGCATATCCTGCCAATTGGGCCATTATCCCAACTGGCTGTTCTTTCAGGTGAGTATCTACAAATCTATCTATCTAACAATCTATGAATATTAACAACTTTGAATTTGCTTACAGTGTTTTTGCGCCATTGCGCTTTTCTATTGCGCCCATTGGCAGACGTATGTATCGGGAACGATGCGTTTCGGACGCATTGATGTGACTGAGGCGCAGTTCTCCATTATCGCCATACATCTGGTGTCATTCGTATTCGGTCCCGAGATCTGGTTAACCAAGGTAAGCTCGTCCAACTGGATTAGTCATAAATAGGAGCTCTTAACATATGTAATATTGATTTCAGAAGTTATGCGCGTTTTATTTTAATAAGTTTATTCTAAACTAGTCTAATTTTTTTTTAAAGTTAATTTGCTCTTCTTTTTTTAATGCAAGTCTCAAGTTCCAGGCTTAAGTTAGAGTTCTTTGAAAGCTGCTAAGTAATTGTAGATGCTAATGATATATATTTAATTCCAATACTTGAGATTACAAATTGCTAGAATAATAATTATAATCGAGTTGTCTGCGTTTTGGTTTGATTTGTTGAGCTAGTTTCTTAGTTTGTTTGGTTAATTAGCACGAGTTAATTAAAATTAAAGTAAAAGAATCATGTCGCATTCTCACAATCATCCATTAAATGAAAGAATCATTTCCAAACAATTTCGGAATAGTGCCGATTTTCGAATTATAAAACGAACACCTTTTTAATTAAAAGTCTTAACTCAATTAAGGAAAATAAGTTAAATTAAATAGACTATATTTATTTTATTTTATTTTGTAATGTTAATAAAAGTCAGCGTATAATGTTTGTAATAACAAATTATTAATATTTCTCTCATTTGAATTTAAAAAATTGCTGATTCAAGAGTTGCAAAAATATTATCCTTTTAAACTATTCTTTTATTATTCTTTCCAACTTTAAACTATCTCGAATCAGAACCAAATGAGCACTTATGCTGTATACATGTACATATCTAAATGAATACAGAATACATACATATTTATGTTTAGGAAATCACATTGTAATCGTCTTATAATACCTTTTACTTTTTATGTTACATATGCAAATGCGTGCCACTGCCACAAAACAACACAAAATGCCTAATCTACTACTACTTCAATAACAAACCCAACTGCAATTTTAAACATAAACACGCACACAACACAATAAATGTAAACACAGATTGGCATTGGCAACATTGAGCTTTGGGCTGCTCCCGCAGTTACGACCATTGTGTGTGGTGTGTTCTCCCTAGCCTATGTATTTTCCGTCGTTGTGGCCGGTGGTGTTGGCAAAAATGGCTCCACAGTTGCTGTAAGTCCCAAACACACACACACACTTACACAAAAAAAAACACAACAACAAAATTATACTCGAGACACAAAGGAATGTCATAAATGTTCAGAAGTTTTACAACAAAACTAATAATAAATCTGTCTTACATTTACTTAGTTCAATTTTTTCAATGTCCATTTAAGTTCTCTGATAACTATCTTAGAGATAATTTAAATTCTTAATTTCTTTGGGCTTTAAAAATAAATGAAATAAAATATCAGTACATATTTTTTATGGATCGCAGACATAAATACTGCTCAATTAAATATTAATTAAAATTTGTATACAAGTATTAAATATGTTTATAATGAAATAAGATAAAACTTCCTTCACATTTTATGCTCTTCTGTGCGATTCTCAACACACATACAAACCAATAACAAAAAGACACACACAACAAAAACCATTTTGGCTCTAGACTCGGAAAAACAAAGTTTTTTGTTGAATAAAATTATAAATCGTAGGTCAGGTCAGGTCCTTCTAATTGTTTATCAATCCAATCCCGATTGCTTGCCTTAACTCTCTACTACATCTTTACTTACTATGTGTATTTAACTTGTATCGTTGTTGTTGTTGTTGTTCTCTGGCTTCATATGCTGCTGCTTCTCCGCCCTGTGATTTAATACATAACATATTGTTATTTCTATTTCTTCTTCTTGGCATGCTCCTAAAATTGCTTAATGGCCAAATTGTAAATTCTCTAAGCTTGCTCTTAAATGTGAAATTCGATTACAGCTTTTGCTCTTTAATATTTATTGAATTTATGTCTTATCTATGTATGAATGTATAAGTTTAATACTCTTAAGCATTATTTTATTTATCTATACTATACTGTTGGTTTCGGGTCTTACATTTAGTTATTAGATTGATAACTTTTTAGGATTAAGTCTTCTCTTTAGGCGTAGCTTTTAAGTCGGACTAGCAGACTGAGAATGTTGGCAGTCCATAATTGACCCTTTTTATACCATATACCCACTTAAGATCGAAATGAATGTAATAATAGCATCATGATAAATAAAGTAGAGTCTGATGAAGCCATCAGCATCTGTCTGTCTGTTTTTGTAAACTTATTTAAGATAAATATGCATATTATTTCAAAACAATCGAATCCAATTAAAAAAAAAATCTAAATAACGATGATAACGATAGTCAATTGGGTACAGGGTATCTTTCTGTCGAGCGCACTTGACTAGAGCATTTTTCTATTTTTATTCATTAACATTGATAGCTTAAATTATGAAGCTTTAAATAACAAATAATCAATTAAATTTAACTTAGTTTCGAGTTTGAAATTATCGATAGCGCAACGAAACAATCAAGTTGAGATAAACAATCGAAGTACAAAACTTAAGTCGATTGTTTCGGCCAAGAGTTATTAAAGCTTATAACTTAGGCATAATTTTTCTCTTTTTCTTTTTAAAATTTTCGTCACAATTTGTTATGTTTTGTTTATTGTTATTATTGTTATTTTTTTTTTGTTTTGTTCTGTGATTTCTTCTCATTTTACAATAGATACCAATCGTGGGCGTTTCATGGAATTATACAATATTAGTATTTATTACATTCGGTTATTCCTTGAATATAATCAATTTCCTAAAAATGTTTATTGAAGGCGGCAGTGGCAAAAACGGCTCAACAGTTGCTGTAAGCATTGCTATTCATATAAGAAACAAACAGACAAATTGTTTCAAACCAAAATTAACTAACTAATCGTACTAAATAATACATACTATATAGTCGTACTAATAAAAGAGCAAACATTTGATTGATTGACTAATTAGATAACCTCTCATATTGGTACACGGACACTCGGCCCCTAACCATTTAATCCATGCTACACTTTGGTTTTCCACGGTTTCCCTACCAATTCAATATTTTTGAGCAACTTGAATAACATTTGTTTGGTTTAATGAGTTTACGACTGAAGGGATTCGGAATATCATACTCATCTAATTTGGCATTCCATCAAAAATAGGTTAACTCATTTTGGCATTGTTCATTTTATTTTTAATTTGCCTTAAACTAACAAACATATTATTTTTAGGAGACATTTGTTCAGTTTAATGATAAAGACAAAAATACAGCTCAGCAAATTTAGATCCGTAATAATTGTGTTAATTTTACATAAATTAGAAGCGTAGTTTTAGCTGTGAATATTTTAAATAGATTAATCGAATCTAGATAAATATTATTTTCTTTCTACTTTAATTTAAAAACTTCTGAAATTAATTTATTTAATTTCTTCTATTTGCATCTTTACTCTTATATATATATATATATTTCAATGTTTCAAAATCCAATATTAATGCGTAATTTTTCTTTCTTTCTTTAACCAACTAAATTTTGATATTAATAATAAAACAAAATAAAAACAAAAAACTTAAAAAAATTCGCAAATTTCAATAGGTGCCATATCTTGAATGTGAAACACGTTGTTTGCCATTGTATTTGGCCTGTGGAATTGATTTGAGCTTAGTATTTCGTTACTCAAAGTCCATTTTGAACGAGGGCTGTGGCAAAAACGGATCATCTGTGGCTGTAAGATATTATTTGATATGATTGATTATAAGTATGGCACAACACACAGAGACATGCGAATTTGTTGTTGACAAGTAGAAGTACTTTGCTTTACTTGTACGAATATGTAAAATTGCCTTTCTTAATCATTTATTTCAAGTATTCATAATACCCTTGCAGAGCAGCTTATAAGTAATGTCTGTATCTCAGTTTTCAATATTTTTCTTTAACAATTCTGTACAATTTTATAGCGTTCATCTACAAGGATATTTTAGCTTTGGCATTCCAAAGATATTTGTCCTTTGTATTTGCATAGTTTCTTCTCCTGTACTGTCCAATAAGCTTGTCCGTCTGTTACACTTACGAACTGCCACCATTTAATTAATATATATTCAAAATTTCACAACATTTCTAAGTAAAGATCTGCATACCGGGTACCTACAAGTCGAGCATTCTCGACTGTAACACTCCTACTCATTGTTTAATGCTATCTGTAACTGTTGAACGTATTATATTTAATGTCTATGCATATTTGTTGCTCTTTAAGTGTGAAATCATGAACGATGCTTGTTTTGTGTCTTGACTAACTTTATATTAACTACTTGTAATTTAACTTCTACAAAATCCACACACACTTACCTACACCCACCCATCCATACAAAGCAATTAGCGCTAGACCATGTAAATAAAATTTAAATGTACAAAAAAAAGCAAAATTAAAAAAAGCCAAAAGGATTTTTGTTTTTGGTCAAATGTTAATTTGTTTGTGAATTTGCAAAATGTGTGTGTGTCCCTAAATACGTGCACAGCAACGTAACAGTCACAACTTGCAAGCTCGCAACATAAATAAATGTAATTAAAATGTAATTAATAGATTTTCTGTTTTCAAACCATAAATAAAGGGAACCAGCGTGCTATCACCCAGCATACCACTCACTCTGGTTGTGCTGCCGGCTCTGATAATAGCCCAAAAGTCGCCGGAGAACATATTCACGGAGCATGCTTCCGTTTACATACTGGCTTTTGGCATGGTTGCGGCTAAGATTACCAACAAGTTGGTGGTAAGTATTGCCATTTGGCTAGGAAAAACTTTAGACTTGCTGTGAACGAAGTATACTAACGTTTATTAATTTTCTAGATCGCGCACATGACCAAGGCGGAGATGGAGTATCTGGACTGGTCGCTATTGGGTCCGACACTGTTGTTCCTGAATCAATACTTCAATTGTATTCTACCAGAGGTCTGGTTGCTTTGGTTTGCTCTAGCCTGGGGCACACAGGATCTGTTGCGTTATTGTGCCCAGGTTTGTCTGGAGATTTGTCAGCATCTGCGTATCGATCTGTTCAGAATACCGTATAGCCCAAAGGGTTCGATCACAACCTCGGTGGGCAGTCAGAGTAACTTGGGAGCCGATAAAAATGGTGGCGCTTCGCATCGGAAGTCGAAGAGCAAAGCGCACTAGATAGAGACCGGATGTGGATGTGGCGCAAACGGTTTCATTTAATTTAACTAGTTTCCTTTTACAAATATTTATGGCGTTGGCGCAAGCTTAAACAAATTTTTAAAACTCAACCCAACAAAATTTACCGTCTAAATGTTAAAAGAGTAAACAAATTATAGCATAATTAATTTACAAATGTTGTTATAACCAAAAGAAAACCGAGAACTGGAGGCATACCGATATCAATTATATATGCTAATATATTATGTATATACATATATTTTATATAATTGTGTAAATTGTAAACATACAATAATGTAGTCTGCAGTATTTTTTACTGCGCTAAATGTAATTTAGTGCAAAACAGAAAACACGAAGCGAATCATAAGAAAAGATTAACGAATGCCAAAAAAAAAAGGAAAAGAAAGAAAAAAGAATACAAAATAACAAATACCACTTAAATTTTTTTGGTGTGCAAACAGCTCAATTTACGGTTAAGTCTATGAAAAATACAACTGGCTAACTTTATTCGGTGTGTTTTGTCCAAGTCAATGGAGGATGAACAACATAAACTAATGAATTTCTTGGGTTAGTCTCTGTTTCATTATTTAGTTTTTATTGAGCGATCACCTGAATCGAAATGATCTATTTATGTCATTTAAATATAACTATTATATATTTCACTGATAGAAATATTCATGCTAATTGAAAAGAATATGTGGATAGTATGCAAATACCTATAGACACATTCTAAATGCTAGACTCATTTCAAAAAGCCCATCTAAATTATTGTTAAACAATTGATTTTGACTTTAGCTATATAAAGTTTAAATTTGCTTATTTCTGAAGACGTCAACCTGTTGAATGTTGAACCTATGCTCTAAATGATAAACACGAAGCATAAAATACTATAATAAAACTTACAAAAAAAAAAAAACAAACTACCTTGTATTTGATTCTTATTATTTTATAGCACGGGTCTGCATAAAAATATGAAAGCCAAAAGTCGGTAATAAATAAACCAAATAAATAAATCGAATCGTCGTAGTCTAACCAATAGTTAAAAAGACTTTTATTACAGCAGAACATGAAATTATTATTGATGTGCATTTACACTTTATATCTTATCCTTAACAAACTCAATGGAATTATGGTGGTGAACAAACGTAAGTAATACTTATATGAATAGGGAGTTTAAATCTTAGATATTACCATAAGTTCTGCAGAAATATGCAACGAGTCCCATGTCACGCACCTCGAGGGTGACTCGACCGCGGAATTGGGTTAAAAGATAGGCATCCTCAAATCGCTGGGTAATATACATTTCGGCTGAAGTCTGTAGGGCCTCTAGTGCTCCCTCGGTTATCCTAAACACCGATATGGTATGTTGTGCCATTATATCACGCACCAGACGGGCAAAGGGTAGACGCGGTATCAAGAAATCGGCAGTCGCCTGCAATCGTTTAATCTCACGATGTAGTCTGACCATTCGATGCTCCGGACTTTTTTGTTTGCGTCTTGTGGCGGGTTTTGGTGCTTGGCGCTGCTGTGGCGCCTGCGCTGGTTTTATTGAACTACGACTCGAGGTATCCTTTGACACTTTTTGCTGAGTCAATCTATCGGATGACCGACGTGTTTGCAAATTTACTGGTGGCTGATTCTCCTCATTCCCATCATCATCATCGTCGTCGTCATAAGAGTCAAGATCTTGCTGATGACCCCTTTGAGACTTGTTCATTGTAGAGCTCGGGAGGCGACGAGGCGTTGTCACACGACTGGTTGTAAATTCCAAGCCGTAGTCAGTTTCATCCTCACGATCTGGTGATTGAAATGCAGCTTCGTCATCTGAGGGGTCTGAGGCTTGTTCTGGTTGCCTTTTGGCTTGTGGTTTGGCTTTGCTTGGCGTTTTTGGTGCTCGGGGTCGCATTTTAATACGCGGCTTTGTTTGATTTCGTCTTAATTGTAGAATAAAATGGAAGATTGCTTTGAATGTGTACAAATTCAGTTAGCGCCTTTTTAGATGCTTAGCGTTGCTTAGTGTTGGTTAACGTTGTTTAACTCGAACTCTGCCTTTTATGGTATTTAAATACCACTACCGAAGAGTGTGGCCAGATTGGAAAAAGAGATTCCCTACGGAATTCGTTAAATAAATTCAGTCTATCGCAAATAAACGGAAAGCTATTTATCTATAATTCAAGACCAGCTTATATCATAGTTCTTGAATAAAATCATCTCTCAAAAATAAATCCAACCAACAATGTATATGTTCGCCATCCCTCTAACTAATTTCAGTCGTTTCAACAAACACTGTTTTCAACACTGCCATAATAGACAAATCGTAACACGTAGTGGTGTGTGCGAGGTTTGTTTATTTATTTATTTGCTAAAATTAAGTGATTGCACATATGTCCGACGAAAATAGTCATGGCAAGGAGTACACCTTGGAAGCCGATTCCGAACTACGTTTCGAAATAGAGCAAAAAGACGCCAAGGTTCTGGTTACGGTAAGGTATAGCATTTGTTACTCTTGACTGACGAAATCAAAAGGCATCTATTTACTTTTTTTTAGCTGCTTAGTGGTTTTGCTGAACTTTTTGGCACTGAATTGGTAAAGAAAAAGAAATATGAGTTTGTTGTCGGCGCCAAAGTGGCCATATTTACATACCAAGGCTGCGTGTTGCACGTGTCTGGCAAAATGGATGTGTGCTACACGTCCAAAGAGACTCCAATGGTGCAATATGTAAACTGCCATGCTGCATTGGAGCAATTCCGCAGCGAGGCCGAAGAACGAGACAAACGCGGACCCGTTGTAATGGTCGTTGGGCCCATGGATGTGGGAAAGAGCACACTATGTCGCATTCTGTTGAATTATGCGGTACGCGTTGGAAGGCGACCACTTTACGCTGATCTCGACGTTGGGCAGGGCGCCATTTCCATTTCGGGCAATATTGCCACAATTCTCATTGAACGACCCGCCAGCATTGAGGAGGGATTTGCAAAGACAGCGCCGCTGGTGTATCACTTTGGCCACAAAAGTCCCAGTTCAAATAGTGTTCTCTACAATGCGGTCGTTTCGAAAATGGCCGAAGTCACACTGCAGTCGATGGACTCCAATAAGCGCAGTGAGTAATGGACTAAAAATAAAACTAATTTCCGGCTCATCGCTCTTTTTAATTTCAGCTAAAAGCTCGGGCATAATTGTAAACACCTGCGGCTGGGTAAAGGGCTCAGGCTATGAGCATTTGTTGCACGCCGCGCGTGCTTATCGCGCCCGTGCTATTTTCGTTTTGGATCAGGAGCGTCTGTACAATGATTTGTTGCGAGATGTTCCATCAAACGTACATGTTGTGCTACTGCCCAAAAGCGGCGGCGTTGTGGAGCGCAGCAAGGGACTCCGCCACGAATCTCGCGAGCAACGAATCAAGGAATACTTTTATGGAAATATCCGAACGCCATTTTATCCATTTTCGTTTGAGGTCAAGTTCCAGGATCTGCGCTTGTTTAAAATTGGCGCCCCTCCGCTGCCCGATTCCTGTATGCCCATTGGCATGAAAGCAGAGGATAATAAAAAGAAGGTTGTAGCTGTAACGCCCACCCAAGCACTACTGCATCACATTCTCACACTGAGCTTTGCTGAATCTACCGATGATGATGTCATTGGTACTAATATTGCCGGCTTCTGTTGTGTGTAAGAAAGATTGCCTCAACTAAGTTTTGAATTGTTTTAATCCATCGTTTTGTTTTTCAGCACTGATGTGGACATGGAGCGCCAATCGGTTATGCTGTTATCACCGCAACCGCGACCGTTGCCGCCAAATTCGATTCTTTTGTGGTCCGAGCTACAGTTTATGGACAATCATGCCTAGCGTTTGCCTGCTTTAGACTGAATTAAATTGTGTTTATCCGTGTACAAAGATTTTAATAAAATAAAAATAATTATAGTATCATATATTTTAAGCTTTCCGCTTTTTTTTAAATTAATTTTAAATCTTGAATCCACATTCCGAGACTATCGGTATCTCGTTTTCTGCGAACTCTTTTTCTATTAATCGATTATTGTTTATCATATGATATATCGTGCCATCCCTACCTGTCAGTAGAGTTGAGATTTTTAGTTCATTTTGCTGTTTAAGTTTAATCGTTAACTTTTCAGTCGTGAACTAAATCAGTCATTTAGTTCAGTTATTCATGAGCGATGAAAAATGTCATTCATTGATAAAAATGTCATTCTGATCACTTGCTTATGAAATATAAACGATGTGAAATAGGCAGGCTACAACTGTTTCTTTTTAGTGGAATGTGAAATGTGTTTTACGTTTTTAATTAGAATAGACGAAAAATGCCAAATATATTTAGGATTATCTTTTAAATTTTTGGGTTTTACCTATACCTTGACTTATTGAAAATGAGCAAAATGAGTAGATTGTTTTTCTTATCTTGGCTTAAAGTAACCTTTCATATTGTTCAAAACTTAAAAATATATTAAATTGAAGCATTATTACATGTAAATAAAAAAGATTTTGAATCCAATCGCGGAATTCCATGTATTTAGTTCTTTCTAATTGTATTTCTCTAAGAAATTTAAAATTTTTTTTAAAAAATTACTGACCAGCTCCGAAATTAACGATTTAGTTCATGAATGACTGAATAAGTTCATTCGTTCATCTTAATGACCCGTTCATTTGAACTTTTTCAGAACGAAACGACACAGCTCTACCTGTCAGTGTCTTCGTGTGTGTTGGTGTTGGTGGCTGCGTTCGTAAGGCATCACAAGTTTTGATTGACTTAATTTGTAATATTTAATAGTAACAAAATGGCTACCAATTCGTGTAAATGTTGTTTTCAACAGCGTTTTGTTGTGTTGGAATAATTATTACTAACAGCACTGGCAGTTTTCAATTAAAATATGTAAGACGCCTCAATGTCGTGTGAGTCGTTGGTCGAAGTGTAAAAAAGCAAAGCCAAACCGAGTGTAATATTTACAGATATCTAAATCTGACGTACGGAACGGACGCCGTGTAGCTAAATAAATTTATGGCGTGCTAAAAGACATGCACAACGCCTGTCATTGGTTTGTTTTGTTTTCCAGTCAGGAAATGAATCGTGAGATGGATAACTACGACATTTGCCGGCTTGTTGCACCAATAATTTAATCGCAGAATTTATAGTCAGCCCCGAAAAAGACCAAACACTAAATTCCACTTGGTGTTACAGTGACGCAATGCTTATTATCGTGTGCCCGTGCCATTTACAACAACAACAACATGAAGAATGAGACAACAACGTGAAGAGACTCTCTCTCCAAAACAAAACGAAATACCTGCATTTTAAATTTCTTGCAGTTGTCGTTGCAACATCTTCGTGTAAAGCGCGTGTGTGTGCGTGTCTGTCGGTGTTAGTTATGTTTTCTGCGATACGATAAGCACGGTAAATATTTGTGTTTAGCAAATGAGAAACGATTCTGTGCCGCGCTCAACTACCATAATTTGCTCCAAGTTTCGTTTATTCCAAATGTCTTTGGGGCTTTGAGCCGGCGCTTGTAAAATGGCTCGTAAGCCATATACAAGTCATCATACTAATATTAAGCTCAAACAATTGTGCCAAATTAAAGCGACAAAATGTGTAAATAATAACAACAACCTTAGCCATGTGATAAGCTTTCTCATCATTTGCTCCTGCATTTCAAACAGTTGGCAATATAAAAATGGTAAGTGAATTAAGTCTTTCATTATGCTGTTTAACAAAAAAAAAATCGATATTCCGTTGATGCCGTTTTGATTAATTCGAATTGAAATTGAGGGGGAGTAAAACACAAGTTCATTAACACTAGATGTACACATGTACATACGATTTACAGCAGCAGTAGCAGAAGAACGAGAATTGGAAGACATTACTCTCTCCCTTGCACTCTCTTTCTCCGTTCGTATTGCTCTTGCTCTGTGTAATTTCGTGTGTAGGTGTTGTAATTGTGGTTTCTGTTGCATTTTTACGCTTCTCTTTTGCTGCGTTCTTCGCTAAGCCGCTTTGGCCTGACAACTTTTGCGTAGCTCAAAATTGCGCCGTTTTCGTTGTTGTTGCAGCAACTACAATAACAAGATATACTACTACTTCTACTGCTACTAGGACAGCTACCACGATAAACTACTTATTTTGACTGTAGTACTCCACTTCACTTGATTGCACATAATTAAAAAGGCGAAACCAAAGCCCACCACTCGTTGTACTAGAAACGCTAATGAGCTAGAAAACATAAAAAACAAGTTTGAGTGCGCCAATGAAGCATGTTCAGCTTCAAAATATCCTATGTTTAAAATTTAAACTAGAATTCCCATGTTTAACAGAAATATTTGAATAAGACAATATTTAATATTTGAAAAAAAGTAAGTTACTTAGACATTTTTAAATTTATTTCCAATTGACTTCATAAAAATATAAAGCATTCGTTTTGTTAGTATTAGAGATGACTCCCTTAAGGTTTTATATCCATAGTCCACATTTAAAGTTGAATAAATTACAGGGTATACAAAGTTACGCATTAATAATTTAGTTATTTCATCAAGTAATTTACTACTTTAGTACTGGTCAACAGGGCGTAGTTCATTTTAGGACATTCATAATTTCTTTGACAATAATTGTATACTCTTCGGCACAAAGAGCCTTTGTCAAGTACGCGAATTTGTTGGACTATAATTATGTCAGCCAAACATACACTGTCTACGTTTTTAAATTGTTTGATCATCATCAAAATATGATAATAAATTATCATGAAACTGTGCAGAATTTATAACCAACTAGCAAGTATTTCTTGACTTCGATTCTTTTATTAAGTAATATATTAAAATAATAATTAAAATGCATATTAAAAAGCAAGCGCAGAAATTATTTTTTTATTTTTTTAAAAAAAGAGTAAAAAATATGATTTTTACAGACCGATTTTAACTAACATCTGATTCTTTTAGGCCTTTTCTTATTATTTCTGCTTATTTCATCTAGTTAGATGTAGATTTTAATCTGCATTTATAATTAAGTTATATTTTCACTATATTTCACTTTTTTGGATATTCACGAAGAATTTTACTTTTGTTACAATTTATTGAAATTTATTTATTTAGTATTGTAACAATCAAGAATACTTAAAGAAATTAAGCAGTCTGCCAGCTTTAAGGCAAACCATGTCAGCGGGTATTTAAGCCTTGATATAATTTGCATATTTGTAGGCGCGCAGGTAACTCTGCTTTACTCCCCTATATGTAAATGTGTATGTGTGTGTGTCTGTGTGTGTGGAGGCCAACTTTACACTGCCGTTGGCGTTGGCGTTGGCCAACTAACGAATTAAGCGCAGCATGCACGAGTAAAATAAAAAAAAAAAATAAAAAACAACAAGACCTTTTTAAGGTTTTTGCTTTACCCGAGGTTTCCATTGCTAACAAGCTACATACAAATACATGTGCACATGCACATACGTATACTTCCATGTGTATGTGTTGTTGTTGTTATTTTCTATATTGCGTCTGGCCCCTTTGGTTGTTCAGAGTGGTTGTTGTTGTCTTTTTAGCCACTACTTAAAATGTCTGTGCAGTGCCTACCTGCCAGCCAGCGAGCCTTCCTTTCCAGCCTGCCTCTCTGTCTCTGTCTCTCTGCCATGCCCCTCTCTGCCTTAGCCTCTGCGCTGCCCAGCCCCTTTGCCCTGTTGCGGGCCACGGCGTCGATGGCGTCGACATATAAACATGCACATCGTTAAGAGAGACGACCCTTTTTAGCCCAGTCTGCGTCTCCGGTGACTTGTTTGGAGTCGGTCACCCTAGAGCTCACATCTTCACACACACATACACGCAGAATCACATTCACACACACTCACGCACATACTCGTCGTACAGTGAGGAATCTGTTTTTGGGCTTGTTTTGCCTTTTTCACTGTTCTTTGTTCTGTAGTAATTGCTCTGATGGCCAGTTCTTTGTTTTGCTTCGATATTTTTAAAGCCATTCGATGCTGAAACTTTTTTTATTTTTGACTATATTGTGTATCTTTACTGTGTTAAGTTTAAGTTTTTTACCATGCGGCGTAGTCTCAATTTTCATATCAGCTCAGTTCAGTTTCTGGTTAATTTGGGTGTTTTTTTTTTAATGCTCTCTGAATATCCAATTTAACTTTATTTCAACATATGTTGCTGTTGATTGTTGTTTGTATAATTTTCAACCTGTTGTGCATACTAATTTATAGAGCGCTCAACGAGTCCGTAAAGTTCCAGTCAAACACTGTACTGAAAAAAAATTAAAATTATGCTCATCGTTGGCATGCCGACGATTTAATTCCCTTGCCAGATTTTTGTTTTGACTTCACAACGATTTCGATTTTGGGAACAGCTCATTATAATTTGTTTAAAACACAATATCAAGTGTAAGGGGTCTACTATTTCCTTTTTGGCTTGATCACAAAGTATAGTGGCAATCACAAAATGAAAGCGCTAAAAGCAAAGCAAAGCCTTTGGTAAATACACAGATAAAGGCTGTTTTGTCAAAGGAAAGAATTGTAAAGAGTTTGTTGCATTTACAACAACAACAACAACAACAAGAACACAAACATCATCAAGAACAACAAAAACAATATACTTAAACGACAAACACAGTTGGCAAGCAGAAGCAGCAACAACAGAAACAAAAACAACGGCTGCACAAACATCATTGATGCGCTTTGCACTCACAGATGTGTGTGTGTGTGTAAATCCATCAATGGGCCTATTTGTAATTGTATTGCACACACACACACATGCATACATACATTCTCCTAGCTATAGCTCCCTTTTTTCAGGGCTGCAGCAAAAGCATATCATTCACAATTAATGTGTTGATATACAAATCGCCTTTTGTTTATAGTTTATCTCTCAAATTACGCTCAACGAGCTGGCAACGCCGCTTTGATGCTCTGGGAAATGCTAATTAACGGGGGCAGCTATGAAAACACACTCTCATAGAGAAAGATGCAGAGAATGGGAGAAACCGAAAGAAAGAGAGAGCGAGGAAAGGAGAGGAGGCAAAGAACTTACAACATTATTGCAACATTTGCTTTCGGCTCAAACCGTTTTCATCATTCACTTCCTGTATGTGTGTTTGCTTATATAATAATGTCATTAACCCTGATGACCATTGGCATCTTATTAATGACATTATTGTGCAATGTACTGAGTTATTAATTTGCGACACTTTATGTTCAATTACAAACAAGCAATTCTTCGCACTTCTTATCATGATATAAAAGGAGTTTGTCATAATTTTTATCGTATGCCAAATGTTTTGATTTTGAAGCATGACGAGAAAGCATAATCTTCTTAACCAAAGCTCAGCTCAAAACGAAAACAAAGCAAACATAATTATTACTTAAGATTACGAGCAAAGTTATCGACATCCAAGCAGAGATCGATCAGACCGTCGTCCAAGTCGCAGCTCGTCTCTTAACGAGCCTACAAGGTGTCAGGTAGAAGCAAACATCTTAGATCGTTTGCTTAACTTTGTTCTTCCTGGGTTTTATTTTGTTTGTTGCTTCTTTTTTTGTTTTGTTTTTTTTTGCTGTTTTCTGCTCGTCTACCTGTAGTTCAACGGGTAACCGCATAAATTTTGACAAAAGGTGTTCAAAGGCAGATACAACAATGCGATATTTATTTGAATTTTATGCTTCGTATTTCTATGTATATGTTAACAAGATGAAAACAATGCTTAAACCAAAATCTCCACACACACACACACACAAAAATAAAAATTTTTAACTGTTGAATTTGTCTATTGTAATAAAGTCAAAAAAATTTGTTGAACAAAAATGCGAATTTATTTGATATTTTATTTGCATGTGAAAAGCAAACCAATATACTTTAAAATGGGGTATTCCATAATTCGATATGGTGATAGATACGGTGAACACTCGCTAATAAAAACATACACACATATACATATATAAAGAATTATAAAATTCTTTTGCAAATTTAAATAATTTTAATGTTTTTCGTTTCATGTATCTGAGATCCTCTTATTTATGATTAGTCATTGTTTAACTGTCGAGTAACTACTGTAATCCTTTGTATTGACCTGTTTCGGATCCAAGTTTACTTTTATTATGATAAATAAATTCTGACTGGCAACAAAAAGCGCTTTCATGTTAGTTTTATTGTTATCTTTTTGCTGGCTGTATAGTATAGTTAACTTATAAGTTGATAAGTATGTAATTAATACATACTAAAATTCACAAATTTATTTCCAATTTTTAAATTGAGTCTCAAAACAATCTCATCAATATTTAGGACATAAACTTTTAGGTTTTACGAATCAAAATACAATAATATTGAAAAGCAATTCATTATATGCTAAATTTTTTTTTTTTTAATTTTTCCTTCCTATTGATGTTACTTTATATAAATCTCCAGATAGTTTGGCAAATTGCAAAAGAATCCCTATATCATTTTGCTGTCATTGGAACGGCCAGCATATAAAATATCTTCAGCAGCCTTAAAATAATTATTCTTGCCTTTTTTTTTTTGTTTGGCTCTTCGAGGGGCCCGCATTGTGTTGGCTCGAACTAATACATTAAGTCGGTGTAGAGAAAGAGGAAGGGGCAGGGGCAGGGAAATGGGCATTGTGCAGTCCCTGCAATCTTGATGGGGCAACAGTTTATGGCAGAAACGAAACGCGAGAACGAAGTGGAAACATACATATATTGCCACAAAATTAACCAGGCAAACATTTGACGGCACTACAGTGAGCACACGCGAATGCGAACTAACAGAATTTTAAATTAAACAAAAAATAAAAAACATACTAATTTATTAATATATGTATGTAAGTAAGAAAATAAAGTAGGACATCAAAATCATATCGTATTAAAGAAAGTTTATGATTATTTTTTATTGTGTTTAAAAAAAAATTGAACTTCAAAGTTATTTTTAAAATATTATAGTGAAAATTTAAATTTAATATGGAAAGAACTTTTTGAAGTTTTAAAAAATATAATATATATATATATACATATGTTTCCGGGATATCCCATCAATAAATAGTACATTTAAGATTTTTCCTATTCATCCAGATAATTTTTTTCCGGACTTGATTTATTAAACTTTTAATTTGCCATTTAAAAAATAAAATTTGTAAAATGTCAAGAATTCTGAGTATCTTCTTTAAGATTGATTCATTTTTAGCGAGTGTGCACTGTAGTAGCAAATAAGTAACAGCAGCGGAAAAATATTAACACAATATTTTGCACGCGAATGGCAAACGAGGCTCAGTCGCTGCTGCTTGTGATGCTGCCCCAACTGCTGATGTTGCTGCTGCTGCTGCTGCTGCTGCAACTTCTGGCCAACCCACATCGTTATCATAATATGAATTGTGGTTCCTAGGCCTGGCCATGGTTCAAACTAGTTGGCAGTTGTTGCTGTTGCTGCTGCTGTTGTTGTAGTTATTCTTGTTGTAAATACTTATGTATGTGTGGGCGGAGTGCAGTTGCCTGTTGTTGATGCGGCTGCTGCTGGGGCATGAGGCAACATTGAAGCCTCGTTATGTGCTCGTGCTTGGCTGGATGCCCTTCTCTAGGGGGCATGGCGCTGCTGCCATTCCTGCAGCATCAGCAGCAAACTTTACATGCTGACTTAGGCTGCGATTCCGACTTCAATTCCACTCGCGGTTTGCAGTCACGTATTTGGCACAAGTATTTAATTAGAATGCGCTTTAAAGCATTGGCAGTATTTGCAAAAAAATAAAAGAATAAAGAATATTAAAATGTAAACACTGAATAGGGTACCTGGTATTCGGCACTTGGCCACTCGAAGCTTCGCTGCTCCCCCGAAGCGTAAACGAGAAGCTGAGTTTTGGCAAAGTCTTTGTGAACGTGCAAATTGCATGCTGTGCCAGTTAATAGCCTTTGGAAGAGTAGACAGCACAAGATGAGGGAAGAGAAGAAAGGTGGGAGCAGGGAGGAGGCAGGAGGGGAAAGCAGCATGTTGCTGCTAACGAGTTGAGTCCACACACTTGGTGAATGCTTGCCACAAGAGCCAAAAACGGGGGAGAGAGACTCAAGATTAGATCAACACACTGAGACTCTTCAGACTCTCCAGACTGTACTTCAAATATATTTTTATTTGAATGTGGTTCCGTCATGCAAATGGATATGTCATCGACTTGGCCAAGTTCCTGCTCCATTCAACATTTTTTATCCATTCATCATTGTAATGTATATTTTTAAATTATTTAATAAAACATGAACTGCTCCAAACAATGCCTTGGCAAACATAAGAAGATGCTGAATATATTCTGACCATTCGCTCTTTCTCTTTCTTGGCTTCTTTCGCCATCTCCCTCTTTGCCTGGTTTGCCCCTTTTGGGCAAAATTGCCTTTTCCACTTTAGTGCTGTGTTCGCAGCTGCAATTTTTTCGTTGCTTTCGCATTGTTGATGATGTTTGCATGATAAGAGGCAGCTTCAGCTACATCTTAAGCTCCTGCAGTTTATTCAGCGCAGACTTTGCTATACCCTATAAATCAGAAAGTGGTTAAAAGCTGGTATTTTTAGAAACTTGATTATCTTAACAATAATTCTAATATACATTGTTATTAATTTTCTTGCCTTCAACTCTGTCTATGGGGTATCTGCTAGTCAAGCCGTCTCGTCCTAAGCTCTGCAGCTTGTTTTGCATACATGTTAATACAATCATTACCTTAACCATTGTCATTAAATTGTTGTTGCACTGCATTCAAATACACAAATCCTTATAAAAGGTATGAAGGTATATCCAAATCAGAAATCGTCTAATTCAAAAAAAACAACGGTGTTTTCTTACATATAATAAAAATGAAATTTATAATTAACGAATACGTTTCATTTCTATAATCACAAGTTTATTTGTACCTATTGTCACAAAAAACAGGCGATATTTCATTTCGAAGCCGTTATTGCTTAATTTGGTAGCCGAGCTTATGTTATTTACCATGTTCTTCTGGCTTGTTAACAGACCCATAAAGATGATGATGAACGCTTGTGGTCAGCTTGTGGACGAGACCAGAAGTCAGTTTATCGGACAGCCGCCACTGTCCGCCTCTTCCATGTTTATCTTGAACCTTTTTTAAATGTTAATGTAGACCTTGGTCGACTATGTTCTGCCTGTTGTTGTTGAGATTTTTGCAATGTTGTTTTGTCATGCCTTGTGTTGCATTTTAAACGCATTTTGTGAGATTGCCTTTTGCCTGCTGATGAGGGATACAGAAACCACGTTGATGGGCACCCAGGAAAGAATTAACTTTCACAGACAGTCAGTTCACTGCACATATAATAATTGATTAACATTGAAACTTGTTAAAAAAAAAAATGTGATTAACTTTACACTCTTAAACGATTTTAAATTGTTTTATTTAACATTTGTTTTAATATCTGAATTTTTAATCTTATTAAAAATACTAAATAATTGTCTTACAATAAAATTAATAATAATTAAATTTAAATTAATATTCTAGATGCATACAATTAAAAATGTAATAAATTGCCAAATTTCTAAAACTAGCAAAGAAAATGTTAAGTGAACATCAGAAATTATAATTTTCCATGACAAGGATATAATATGGCTTTCCTTTCCTCGTCAGATGCAAATAAAAAAGTTTTCCAACAAGTTTGCTTTGTAATTAAAAAAGTTTTAGTACTTGGACCGCAAGATGAAAAGTTTCAGTTAAAAAAAGATGGTTTAAAACGGCGACTGAGGCACAAGAAACTTTACATTTTCACCATTTTTTAGAACATAAATGAGAAATAAAAAAATATACAGTTGAATTTCCATAACTCGAACTTCTATAACTTGAACTAAATGAGTGGCAATAAAATTAAAAAACTTATCTCCATTACTCGAACCTTTTCTTTGGATAATGGTGATTCGAGTTAGGGAAGTTCGACTGCAATAGGTTTGTACTGGGGAACTACTACTACTACTTATGTATACCCACTTTTTCATAAGAGCTTTTCCGAACTTATTAAAGGTAACTTTAATGCACGCTTTCTATGGCATATTGTTGAATAAGTTTTCAGGGGGAAGTTTCTCTGCCATTTTGTCTTTCAATCCGTCCAGCAAATAGAACAACAAGAGTTGGCTTAAATGATGGAAATGGCAGAAACGTTGGCAGTCCTTTCTGTCTGTCTGTCTGTCAGTCTCTCTGCTTGACGTCTGGTTGCCTATTTAGCTAGCCAAGCTCTCAACACATTTAAATAGCTCAGAACTTCCGCTGTAACTAGCGCAGAGCCGGAGACAGGAACACTCGTATTGGAGGCGAGACCCAACTCCGACTCCAGCTCCGACTCCGGCTGCATAATGCGACCACTCGGCGTGACTGGAGTGGCCGTGTGGTGGAGTGGGAGGGGAGTGCAGTGGAGTGGGAACACACGAACAGGCAGTTTTCTTAGCTCTTATAGCGTTGCAAAAAATAACGCTACTTGCAGCCATTTAGCATTTAAATGTTGTTGTTTCACTGCCAACTGTTGGCGTTGACTCGTTGATCTGATTTTAGCCACAAAGCCAAGATCCGTTGCCAGTCCCCAAGCCAGCGCATCCGTTAATCATTTAGAAAATGCAACTTGGCAATTTAACACACCTACAAGTCGAACCATTTATAATTCTGAAAAAATAGGTGTAAATAAGGGAGAATATTATATAATTTATTGATGTAAAAGAGGAATGGAGACATCTGTTGAACACTGGTCGATTTTGAAAAGCTTGAACATCTCATAGCATGGTCAAAACTTTACCGATATCCATTCCAATTTAATCTAAATGTATTAGGCATGTAACATTTAATTCAGTTGGTTTTTTTTTAATTTACCAATTTTTGCAGACTTCTTCTTAGCGGTATTTTTATAGCTTTAGACTTTCATAACTTTGTCAAAACAATGTATATTTAATCACTATTTGAACTCTAAATGCATTCAGCATTTAAATTTGGAAAATTTAAATATTTTTTAAAATATGTTTGTTACATTACATAGACTTTCATTTATGGTATAGGTTTTCAATTTTTTGTTATATTATACAGACTTTCATTTATGATATAGGTTATATAGGAAGTTATTTGAAATTTTTTATGAAGCCAATTAAAATTTATTACACGTTTGTATAGTTTTAATTATTTCTTCTGAAGCCGAGCCATAAAAGCTCATAAGTTTGTAAATTCATAAACTATTAAATCAGTTGCAGCTGCAACGCCCACTTCAGAAAGTACAGCACCACCTACAACTACAACACAACAACAACAAATACAACGTCAAGTCAGAAAAATGCGTAGTTGTAATTTGCATGTTTGTTAACCACTCGACAGTTGAGCCAACTATTTGAGCTCACAGCAAGGTGTGCAGAATTTAACATTAAGCGCAACCATAACATATGAATAGGGAAATTATAATTGGATTTTAGCCATACATGAGCTCACATTCAAACTGGATTGAAAACCCAATTGCGTTGCACTTAAAGAGCGATGCTAAAAAAGATACAAACATCATGAAATGATAAAGATAAAAAGTGTACAAATTTTAAGTGCGACTCAAATTATTCTAGACTTTGAAGTAGATTTGTGGGAGTGCAACCCATCCAAATTTGTACACTGAGCAAAGGAAGAAATTCAAAATTGATTTCCAATTTGAAAAGACTAATAAAATAATACTTTGATTCAAAATTAACTTCTAGCAAAACAAGCGAAACAGTCGAGTGCACTCGACAGAAATATACCCTGCCCATGCAATTCCCATAATAATAATTAAATATTTTGTGGCAGTTACATTTATAAAATATAAATGAGTGATTTTAACCAATTTGTACGTTATTTTTAAATTTTAAAAATTTATTTAAGGTACAAATATTTTTAAAAAAGAAAAAATTCTTTGACCAAATCAGGAATCGAATCAAATTATTTTGACATTTGTTCTAAGCATGTTTGATTTTCATAGCATAATTTAGATTTTAGACATAAATTAAAATGATTAATTAACTTGTTTAAAATTAAATGAAAACATAAATTGTAATATGCAAGAGTGGTGGGCCAAGTGTGCTGAGAGTCACTGTAAGTCTTACACTCGTCTGTAGTAATAATTGCTTTTTATGGAATATACAAGGACTAACCCAAGGTTTCTTATGTTTTTTGTCTTTGATTTGCAGTGCACGGAGGAGGACCCGTTTCCTCCTCGCTGGTGGCCACATCAGCAGCGACTGGACAGTTTATTAACACTCCAGCGACGTTGTTGTTCACGACCCGTCACGACATCCAAGTGGCGAATATAACAAAGCCAACGGGCGGTCCACTGATCGATGTGATTGTCAAGGATCTGGCCGAGGCGATGGCCATAGATTTCTTCTATGCCAAGAACTTGGTGTGCTGGACGGATTGTGGTCGGGAGGTCATCGAGTGTGCGCAGACGAACTCAACGCTGCCGTTGGCCAAGGCACCGAAGCAGACTGTGATATCGACGGGATTGGATAAGCCGGAGGGATTGGCCATCGATTGGTATACGGACAAGATCTATTGGACGGATGGCGAGAAGAATCGCATTGAGGTGGCCACCCTCGATGGACGCTACCAGAAGGTGCTGTTCTGGACGGAATTGGATCAGCCGCGGGCGATTGCCGTTGTGCCCGCCAAGAGGCTGCTGATCTGGACGGATTGGGGCGAGTATCCGAAGATTGAGCGGGCCAGCATGGATGGAGATCCGTTGACCCGGATGACCCTGGTCAAGGACAATGTGTTCTGGCCCAATGGCTTGGCCGTGGATCTGGAGAGTGAGCTCATCTATTGGACGGACGGCAAGTTCCGTTTCATTGATGTGATGAAACTGGATGGCAGCAATCGAAGGACGATAGTCAACAATCTCAAGTATCCCTTCAGCCTGACATACTATAACAATAGACTGTACTGGACAGATTGGTTGCGTGGATCCCTCAATGCCTTGGATCTGCAGACCAAGGAGCTGAAGGAACTCATCGATACCCCGAAGGCACCGAATTCAGTGCGTGCCTGGTCCGCATCCCTGCAGCCGTACGAGGATAATCCCTGCAGTCACAACAATGGCAACTGCTCCCATCTCTGCCTGTTGGCCACCAATGCCCAGGGCTACAGCTGTGCCTGTCCCACGGGCGTGAAGCTGCTGTCCCCAAATAGCTGTGCCAATGGCTCCCAGGAGATGCTCTTCATCGTGCAACGGACCCAGATTAGTAAGATCTCCCTCGATTCACCGGATTACACGATATTCCCGCTGCCATTGGGCAAGGTCAAGTATGCCATTGCCATTGATTATGATCCCGTGGATGAGCACATCTATTGGTCGGATGTGGAGGCATATACGATTCGACGTTCCCGTGCCGATGGCAGCGGGATTACGGACTTTGTCACCTCGGAGGTGCGACATCCCGATGGCCTGGCCTTGGATTGGCTGGCCCGGAATCTCTACTGGACGGATACGGTAACAGATCGCATCGAGGTGTGTCGCCTGGATGGCTCCGCCCGCAAGGTGCTCATCTATGAGCATCTGGAGGAGCCGCGTGCCATTGCGGTGGCTCCCTCGCTGGGCTGGATGTTCTGGAGCGATTGGAACGAACGGAAGCCCAAAGTGGAGCGGGCTTCCCTCGACGGATCAGAGCGAGTCGTTCTTGTCTCCGAGAATCTCGGTTGGCCCAATGGCATTGCCCTGGACATTGAGCAGAAGAGGATCTATTGGTGTGACGGCAAGACGGACAAGATCGAGGTGGCCAACATGGATGGCTCCGACAGGCGTGTGGTCATCAGTGAGAATCTCAAGCATCTGTTTGGCCTGAGCATCCTGGATGATTACCTCTACTGGACCGATTGGCAGCGACGTTCCATCGATCGTGCCCATAAGATCACGGGGAACAATCGCATCGTTGTCGTCGATCAGTACCCCGATCTCATGGGTCTGAAGGTCACCCGGCTGCGTGAGGTGCGTGGCCAGAATGCCTGTGCCGTGCGCAACGGCGGCTGCTCCCATCTCTGCCTGAATCGTCCGCGGGATTATGTCTGCCGTTGTGCCATCGACTACGAGTTGTCCAATGATAAACGCACCTGTGTTGTGCCCGCCGCCTTCCTGCTGTTCTCTCGCCAGGAGCACATTGGCCGCATCTCCATCGAGTACAACGAGGGCAATCACAATGATGAGCGCATACCCTTCAAGGATGTGCGGGATGCCCACGCCCTGGACGTGTCCGTTGCCGAGCGTCGCATCTACTGGACAGATCAGAAGAGCAAGTGCATCTTTCGTGCCTTCCTCAATGGTTCGTATGTGCAGCGAATCGTGGACTCGGGTCTAATTGGTCCCGATGGCATTGCCGTCGATTGGCTGGGACACAACATTTACTGGTCGGATGCGGAGGCCAGACGCATTGAGGTGTCTCGCCTGGACGGGAGCAGTCGCCGTGTGCTGCTCTGGAAGGGCGTGGAGGAGCCGCGATCTCTGGTCCTGGAGCCACGACGTGGTTACATGTACTGGACCGAGTCGCCGTCGGATTCGATACGTCGGGCAGCCATGGACGGAAGCGAGTTGCAAACGATCATAGCGAGTGCGAATCATGCGGCGGGTTTGACCTTTGACCAGGACACCAGACGCATCTATTGGGCCACGCAGTCGCGTCCCACGAAGATCGAGTGCGCCGACTGGGATGGCAAGCGGCGACAGGTTCTGGTCAGCAGTGACATCGATGAACCCTACGCCGTGTCCCTGTACCAGGACTACGTCTACTGGAGCGACTGGAACACCGGTGACATTGAGCGAGTCCACAAGACCACTGGACAGAATCGCAGTCTCGTCCACTCGGGCATGACGTACATCACCTCGCTGCTGGTCTTCAACGACAAACGGCAGACGGGCGTGAATCCCTGCAAGCTGAACAACGGCGGCTGCTCCCATCTGTGCCTCGCCCAGCCCAGTAGGCGTGGCATGACCTGCGCCTGCCCCACCCACTACCAGCTGGCCAAGGACGGCGTCTCCTGCATCCCGCCGCGCAACTACATCATCTTCAGTCAGCGCAACAGCTTCGGCCGACTGCTCCCGAATGCCACCGATTGCCCCAATGTCCCGTTGCCCGTGTCCGGCAAGAATATCCGTGCCGTTGACTATGATCCCATCACACATCATATCTACTGGGTAAGTGGATTCGATTAAAGCTTCAAAGTAAGACTTGTCTAATTCTTTTCCTCCCTCTTTCTTTGCAGATTGAAGGACGCAGTCACAGCATCAAGAGATCTCTGGCCAACGGCACCAAGACCAGTGTGCTGGTGAACAGTGGACAACCCTTCGACATTGCCATTGACATCATTGGACGCCTGCTCTTCTGGACTTGCTCCTACTCCAACAGCATAAATGTGACCAAGTAAGTGGACAGCCTTCAATGAAATCCTTACTCTTGACTAAACTTTCTATGTTTGTCAGTTTTCTGGGCGAATCAATTGGCGTCATTGATACCGGCGACTCGGAGAAGCCGCGTCACATTGCCGTCCATGCGATGAAGCGTCTGCTCTTCTGGTCGGATGTGGGCAGTCATCAGGCCATAATCCGGGCACGTGTCGATGGCAACGAACGCATGGAACTGGCCTACAAACTGGAGGGCGTTACGACCCTTGCCTTGGATCAGCAATCGGATATGATTTATTATGCGCACGGCAAACGCATCGATGCCATGGACATCAATGGCAAGAATGTGTAAGCAACGAATTTACTACAATATATTTTATTTACTATTTTATATTACTTATTAAATATTTGTGTAATTAATTTCCATATATTTTTTGGCAGCAAATCTCTGGTGTCCATGCACATCTCGCAGGTGATTAACATTGCGGCACTGGGTGGCTTTGTCTATTGGCTGGACGACAAGACGGGCGTGGAGCGTGTCACGGTGACGGGAGAACGTCGCTCCGCAGAACTGCAGCGATTGCCACAGATCACGGACATTCGGGCCGTGTGGACGCCGGATGCTAAGCAGCTGAGGAATCACACCTGTTTGCACAGTCGCACAAAGTGCTCGCACATTTGTGTAGCTTCTGGAGATGGCGTCACGCACACGCGGGACATTTGCTCCTGTCCCAAGCACCTGATGCTGCTGGAGGATAAGGAGAATTGTGGTGCTTTGCCCGCCTGTGGGCCAGATCATTTCACATGTGCGGCACCCGTGGCTGGGAATAGTGATATGAACAAGGATTGCATACCAGCCTCGTGGCGCTGTGATGGCCAAAAGGATTGTCCCGACAAATCCGATGAGGTGGGCTGTCCATCCTGTCGTGCGGATCAGTTTAGCTGCCAGTCGGGCGAGTGCATCGACAAGTCTCTGGTCTGCGACGGCACCACCAACTGTGCCAATGGACACGACGAGGCCGATTGCTGCAAGCGACCCGGCGAGTTTCAGTGTCCAACCAGCAAGGTGAGTTGGGTTTATCGTATACTAATCGTAGACCAATCTTGGAATTCATATTTGATTTACTCCTTGTTTTCCAGCTTTGTATCTCGACTGCTCTGCTTTGCGATGGTTGGGAGAACTGCGCCGATGGCGGGGACGAGTCCGTGGATATTTGCCAGCAGCGGAGCATGGCGCCCGCATCCGATAAGCGGGCATTTATGATATTGATTGGTGCCACCATGGTCATCATCTTCTCCATTGTCTATCTGCTGCAATTTTGTCGCACACGCATTGGCAAAAGCCGAACGGAGCCCAAGGATGATCAGGCCTCGGATCCGTTGTCACCATCGACGTTGAGCAAATCGCAGCGTGTCTCCAAAATTGCCTCTGTGGCGGATGCGGTGCGAATGTCGACGCTCAACTCGCGGAACAGCATGAACTCGTATGATCGCAATCACATAACGGGCGCATCCAGTTCGACAACGAATGGCAGCAGCATGGTGGCATATCCGATCAATCCACCGCCATCGCCGGCAACACGCTCACGTCGTCCATACAGACACTACAAGATCATCAATCAGCCACCGCCACCGACTCCATGCTCCACGGATATTTGCGATGAATCCGATTCGAATTATACGAGTAAATCGAATAGCAATAATAGTAATGGTGGCGCTACCAAGTTGTCATCTAGTTCGGCAGCTGCCTGCCTCCAATATGGCTATGATAGCGAACCATATCCGCCGCCGCCAACGCCACGATCCCATTATCACAGCGACGCACGGATTGTGCCGGAATCCTCCTGCCCGCCATCGCCATCGTCGCGCAGCTCCACATACTTCTCCCCATTGCCGCCGCCACCGTCGCCGGTGCAATCGCCAAGTCGCGGATTTACGTAGCATTTTGAATTCCACATGTAAAAAGAATC
The DNA here is from genome assembly GCA_963924055.1 of Drosophila limbata. Lineage (NCBI taxonomy): Eukaryota > Metazoa > Arthropoda > Insecta > Diptera > Drosophilidae > Drosophila > Drosophila limbata. Next base: position 20,601,469 of record OZ001355.1, on the reverse strand, counting down.
ATTGCAGTTTTCTTAATGGCCAAAAAACTCGCATGTGCTAAGAAGAGTATTGTACATATTTATGTATGTTTTTTTTTAATTATATATTTTGTCAATTAGGGCTTTAACTAATTGTATTTGTTTGATTACATCATAAAGCCCAAAATGTAAATAGCTTAGCTAATAAACTTTGTGTAATTTGATATATATAAATATGTATGTATTCCGATCTCGTTAAGTTTCATTTGCCGGACGAAATTAATTGTTAATAACAAATAACGCAAAAGTTCGTCAACAATAGACTGCAATTTTTTAAGCATTTCAAATAGATGTTAAAGCTAACGAATTAATCAAACAAACAAAATACAGCAACAAATTGAACTTATTCCGCGTGCCAAATTTTCTAAATACACAAAAAAAAATTATAATATATATGTTTATTTATTTGTAGCAAATATATATAAGAGCATTTATATATATTTATATATAACTAGATATGTATTGTATTTTGATAACATTTAACAAAACATTGTTTATTATAACTATTTTGATTTGTAAGTGTATATAGCCAATTTATTAGTATTATTAAGCAATATTGACGAAATGTGCAGCTAATTTAAATGTTTTTGTTATAAACACCAAAAAGTGCCTCAGTAATATTGTGTGTTTTTATATTGTTTAATTCTTCCAACAACCAATATATGATTTATTTAATAGATAATAATAATAAAAAAAAAATAATAAGAATCAAATAGTTATTCAAAATACAAGCGTAATTTTTGCAATATTTAAACATATTTATAGTTAATCATAGTTAATATAATTGTAATTAAACAACAACAATTTAAGCATACAAAACCCATTATTTTTCAAATATAAAAGTGCAGTATTTTGTAACATTTATTGTCGATCTTTTCACTGAATATAACGAGCCTTGATTTGAATCAGATTCGTTGACAAGCTATGTAAATGTAATTAGACTCATCAAGGAAATTAGATTCTCAATCAGTTTCATGGTAATTTGATGGCTATTCCCGCAGTCAGTTGTTTGTCATTATTCGAATAGTAGACTTTGATTTCGGCTTCGCATTCAATGCCCGCCAATTGGCATCGCAAATTGCTGGATAGACTGTTGATTATCGGCTGTTACTGCTGCATCTTCGCTGGAACGTTGAGCAGCGTGGTGGATTACCGGAGGCAGTGCATCATCTCAAAGCCATGGTTTGCAATTTGTGCATATATCAGCAACTTTATTGTTTTGGCCAGCACACCACTGTTGGCCCAGCTTGTTACCATGTGGGAAACGAATTTTGAAGAAAACCTGATTATCCTAAGCTGCGACCGTTGCATGATTACAACAAGGATACTTTTAATGGTTTTTATCATTGTATTTCGCCGGCAAAGGGAACGAGTCTTTTTAAAGTTGACCGCATGGATTTTTGAGCTGGACACGCGCTATGCACGCTCCTGGTTGCCCACGTCGGGAGCGGCCAATCGAAAATTGGATATCATCCACTTGACCAAGCTGGCTACTATGCTGATGCAGTCATTTTTCATATTCATCTCGAGTCTGTACTTTGCCCAGGAGCTCAACTGGCAACGGGCTGTTGAAATCCTTTATCTGACCACCGTTCTCAATGTTATACACAGCACATTCTTTCAGTATTTCACGGTACTGATGCACCTGCTCTACCGCTTCGAGAATCTCAATCTGCAGCTAGAATCTCTGTACTACAGCCTGAGTCGAAGACAGACACTGTGTCAGCTGCGCCTGCGCGATGGAGGCAACCCAATGCTGCAGTTGAGTCTGTTCACGGTCTCGGATCTCCAGTCCTTGGCACAGGAGCATCATCATGTCACAGCTTTAACAAGACATTTATCCGCATACCTTAAGTTCGTCACATTGAGTGTACTCCTGTGGAATCTACTGCAGAACATTGTTTACGGCGTTTATATATTCTTTGCCCTGGACAGCAAGGAAAACCGTGAGTCGAGAAATTGGTTCGCCATTGCTGTGATAACGCTGCTGTATGCCATGCTTTATCTGGATCTCTATCTGTTCTACTGGAGCTGTGAGGCAATCACTTGCGCTTATTGTCGCACCACACAACTACTTCAATTGTTTAATAATTTAAGCCTTTCCAAAGCACTGACGCAGCAGCTGGAGACATTTGCATTGCAATTGACCACAAAACCACTCTATATTGGTGCTAGCGGTGTTTACACTCTTGGCCACGCCAGCTTCCTGGCCCTGTGTGTCTATATACAACGTACTATCTTAATACTCTTACAATTTGAGTTTGAACGTCGCTTGAAGCTGCTGCGTCAGCAGCTGAATGTGGAGTGGACCGAGGAAATTAAGGATTTCATTATAGAATATAACATGTAGATTGTTTATCTGTTAAGACTTAACATAATATCTTAATTACAATTAAGAGCTTAAAATCCATATTTGTTTTTATTTGCCAAAATATTTATTGTGCTTACTTAAATCTAAAGTAATCGTACATACTCGTAATTAATGCATTTATAATTATTTATAAGCGCATTTATACAATTCTACTTAAATGTTGTCATAGTCTTCGTCTAATTCAAATAGCGATTCAGTTATTGGTGCTGGTGCCGTTGTGGCCTTTGGAATGATTGGAATTTTGCTCTTTCCAGCGATGCAGCTGACAGTTGACGATGCCAATTTAGAGATTGTATTATTATTACCACCACCAAAACCACTGATGCTGGTATTATCTCCATAACAGATCTCTGTCGGCGTTGGTGTGATCGACGACGCCGTTCCCGCTGATACAATATTTGTAAGATCAATGTTTATTACTGGGGCTGCAATATCAAAGTTGAACGCCTCATTCGCTGTGCTTCCGGCATCCGCGTCTGTTGCTGAACTTGGCATTTGAACATTACTATAATCGATCTTGACTATAGGCTTGCTCAGCGCATCGAAGCTGCAGATTGCTGCAGGTATGGCAGTTTCATGCGTTTGTCTACTACTGTAGTGGGCATTATTATGGTTGTTGTTGTTGTTATTGTTGTTTTGATTGGGCGGTCTGCCGCGCGGAGTATATGCAGGCGTGGACTCGGAGCGTGCTAGCTTCGCTGGCAAGTGCCCAGTATGTTGTTGTTGCATCTGTGCCAAAGCGGCTGCCGTCTGCATTATAACAGACGGTGTCGCTGGTGGTGTTGGATTATGGTTACGCTTGAGACCAACTCCGTTTAGGCTTACGGATCGGACAAATGTACTACTGTTGCCATTGGGCGGCAATCCTCGTATCGATGTTGATGGCAGGCTTAGATCATATGGAGTATCTGAATCTGGATATTGCTCCTCCGAGCTGTGCGCGTCTTCATCATTATAATTGCATGCCTCCTCGGCGACACTGATATCGGGTATATTCCGGACAAGCTCTTTCAAGAAATCGAACCGTTGCTCGGAAATGATGCACTGCTTCATATGGGATGGCGATAGTGTTTTCGCGTTGCGCGCATTCGTTATACGTAACGTCTTTGTCAAAAGGGACTCCACGAAGAGCTCCAAGGTCCGTGAGATTATAACGGGAACGGCCTGTGCAACCTTTCCAATTTCCTCATCGCTCTGCATTATTTTCTTGATGCGGCCCTGTTGATTAAAAGTACGCATTAATATACTGTGTATATTTTAAAACACCAATCGCGCTTATAGAGCATAATCAAAACTGATAAAAAGCCATCACTGATACACGCACAACATTTATTGTCGCAGGGAAAATGTTGTTGTAAAAGTTCTGTGTACATTTCACTTACCGCTGGAAAGCGTGCATTGTACTTTTTCTTTTTTGACGGCATTTTCACTGTGTCCAATGCAATACCAAAGTCAATACAAATTTAAAGAACCCAATTTATTACTCGCTTGTTTTTTTTTACACAAGAACTGTTCCTAATAGTTTGATTTGTGTGAATGGCAACCATTCACCCAGAAATTCACCCCATTATTTGATGTTTCTATACTTTCAAAAGAAAAGCATAACTTCTGAAAACAATACTATTAAATTGACTCTTATCAAAACAGAATATTTAACGCCTGTTCTTTTTATATGAAATACAAATTTTATAAAAATATATAAAAATTAAATAAAGCATTGACGATGTGGCAGCTCCTAACAATGTGACACTTTTGACGATGTGGCAGCACTAGGAATGTCAAAATCAACATCGCACAATAGAATTTTTTCTCATTGTATCAAAATATTATTGATTTAATAATTTACAAGTTAGTATTGTCTTTTGTTAATAAATGTCTAAGGCGCGTAAGGATCCATGTAAGCCTTACGCCTGTCGCATACAAGCTTGTTTGACCGGTAACTATTATTACTAACAATCTTATGCAATCTACTTGGTGCATACAAGCACATGCGGTAACTTAGAGGAAGTATTTATTTAATTATTTGCAGAAAATAATTTCCAGGAAGATAAATGCTTTGAGGTGCTTGAGCAAATGCGTATTTGCTGTTTAAAGTGGCACAAGGAATCGATTTGCTGCAGTGGCATTGATTTGGAAAAACCCTTTTTAAAAAAAGCCGACAGCGATAAAACAGCCAAATTACCAAACAGGTGTTGTGCACATTTCAGCTGTTTAAAGCCGAAAGTTAATAACAAATATATTTTTTTATTAGCAGTAACATATAATGTCAACACCAGCACCTTCATATAAGCCGCCTAAAGATCTTCAGGAATTATTGGACAGAAAGCGAAAGCGCACAGCAGTTTTACCAAAGCGTTCCTGGATACAACGTAACCCTCGACTTTTTCAAATAACATTCATAACGACATCTCTTTTGGTATTCTTCTCCAAGCCGCTGTACGACGCCTTCATAGCAGATCCCTTGCCATTGAAGGGTCCAATTGTGCCACCACATAAACGTTAAGGCATGGAATCTGTGCGCAAAGCCAACACTCGACTACGTAGCTATCCAATATTGTTAGCAAAGTGTGCCGAGCCAGCTTCCGTTTACGCTGCTTGTGTGTCGCGGGATATCAACGTACAGCATAATATATGCGAGGCCGAGTTTAAGCAATTTTTAAACTGTATCCGTAAAAGTGCCTCGGAATTAAAGACCAAATTATAAACAAATTAAATCAAACCAAGAGCAAGATGTCGACCACGAAGGCAGAAAAGAATTGGCTACGAACTGGATACCAATACTTATTGCAGATCAATTTCCCAGCGCATCTCGTAATTTCTGCTCTGTTTCGACTCAGTCTCATTTATTATGCCCAAATACACGATGCCAAATCGACAGTGCCATATACCGATATTGACTATAAAGTGGTGACTGATGGCGCTCGCTTAGTTGTGGACGGAGAGTCCCCATTTGGACGGCACACTTACCGATACAGCCCCATTATGGCATACCTTCATATACCGAACATTACACTGCATCCCGCCTTTGGAAAAGTCATTTATTCAATTTGTGATCTACTGATTGGAAGCCTTATTTATGCCCTATCCCGATTGCAACAAGGTGACGTCAAACGAATTGAAATTATGGCACGGGCCTCAGCTTGCTTTTGGCTCTACAATCCACTTACGGCCGTGATATCTACCCGTGGGAGTGGCGATAGTTTCACCAGCTTTTTTGTCATATCAAGCATATATCTACTCATCAAGTCGGAGGATCAAAAATCAAAATGCTTTCCTGTATTCTGTGCCGGTCTAGCCCACGGACTGGTTATACATCTTCGCCTGTACCCGATGTTTTTCAGTTTAGCTTACTATTTGTGTCTGTCCGGTGGCTCTATGGGAAGACCCTGTGAACTTCTCCGCAGCATACTTTTGCCCAATAAGCAGCAGATCTGTCTTGTTCTGGGCACCTTACTGGGACTGATAAGCTTCACTTGGACTTTTTATAAACTATATGGATGGCAATATTTGCATGAAGCCTATTTCTATCACCTTGTACGAAAGGATGTCCGGCACAATTTCTCTTTACATTTTTTGATGCAATATCTAAACAATACGGATGCGGCTGAGGAATCTACGCTATTCGTTAAATTCCTCATAATGGCTCCTCAGTTGTTGCTTGTAGTTTATCTAAGCCTGAACTTTGCGCAGTTTCGGCAAACATTGCCGTTTTGTGTCTTCAGTTTGGCTTTTGTAGTCGTGACTTACAACTCTGTGGTAACCTCTCAGTACTTTGTCTGGTATTTAGCCATCCTACCTCTGTGCTTGACTAACTTTAAATCAATGTCATTGGTTCGGTGTACATTTTTGATAGTTCTTTGGTTTCTCGGTCAAGCGTTGTGGCTCCTGCCTGCGTATTTACTAGAGTTTAAAACGTGGCACACTTTCAATTGGATTGGTCTACAGAGTGCAATGTTTTTTATAATTAATAGCTACATTTTAGCCCAGCTGATTAGCAACTATGAATACCGAAACTTAAAAATAATCAATAAGAAATGTTAGTAATAAAATATGAAAGAAATATAAATTTCAATTTGTAATATTTTTGTTTAGCCTTTCCTCATTTTTTTAAGAATTCGATATAATTAAGGATCCGGTCTTTCCCCCTTTATTCCACGTTCCTTGTTCTGTGACTCATTTAAAAGCTTACAAATAAACTAAGTTTATTGATTGAAGTTCATTTAGTTAGCAGGTGGAACACTGATAGAGATCGGCAATGCGCCGAAACTATAGCTGAAATTGTGAAATTTGGTCCAAATTGGCCATTGAGCCTGGTCATAACTTGGTTAAGTCAGTACTACCAAAGTTGCAAGCTGCCATTAATGCCAAAATTAGTAGAAGTAAATATTAGTTGGGTTAATAATATAGTAATAAAATATTTTGTTTCAATTGAATACTAAATAATTTTATTTAATTTAATAATTTTGACGCGAATTAAATGTGTGTAAATACTTTTGATAACTGATGAGCATCAGTTTAACGCTTCTTTGCCAATCCCCTGAACAGTTATAATTACTCATTTTTTCTTTCATTTGCTTCTGCACAGATGTAGAAACACGAAAATAACCGTTACTTTGTTATCTGAGTGCAAAAGCAGCAGCAATAAGCAATCAAAGTTGAAAATTCAAAAAAATGCTCTTTGTGTAAATAACACCTCTGTATTTTACTACTGTTGTATTTTATTTTTGTTTTAGTAATTTGTATTTGTATTTATCCTTGTTATTAGCTTTTACTCAATGCTAAGAATTTTATGTAATTAAACAACTTCTGATGTTCCTTTTGGTTCAATTCATGTAGCTTCATTGACATTGTACACTCGATAGTCTCAGATATGGGTGTTTCCAGGACATTTCCATCTTTACTCCATTTATATTCCGCAAAATGTTTTAAAACACTGCGGTGCAAGGTTTCCGGGCAAATTGTGTGAATTGATATGTTATTCAAATTAGCCTTTAAATCAGGCTTATTCTCATATAACAATTTTACATTTTTAAAGTCTTCACAATAATTTTTGTAATCGGTATAAAACATATGATAAATTCGTACGTTTGCATTTGTATTGTTCAAGCACAGAGCGCACAGGTACTTCCTGTTACTTTCTATTGATTTTGTATGTGCAGGAGGCTCCGAATTTAATAATTTTCTGCTTAAAATTAAGGGGAATTCCTTATAATCGAATTTGGGTGCAGATCCTACTGCCGACGTATTTTCTCTCTGTTTGTTACGGGATCTCGGCCAACGACAACCAGATATGTTAAGCACGGGCGTTTCAACAGTTTGATTGGTATCCATTTGATTATCTGCTTGCTTTATGCAGTCCGTAGCCATGCTGATGTCGTTTACAATAAATAATAACTTGAACTGAACTACGGCTCTGGTATCTACAAGTATATTTGTAGCGTAATGATTGTGAAATAAAAACAAACAAAAGCTTAAAAAAACAATAACATGCATGAAAGCTTTCCGCTGACTCATTTAAAAGCTTACAGATGAACTAAGTTTACTGACTGTCGCTCATTTAGTTCGTGCTTAAAATTTTTGTGAATCTGTTGTTAACAGCACAGATCAGAGCGCACAGTGGTGCAATATAAACACAACAAAGTGAACTAGTTGAAAGTATCACCTGTTACTGTAATTAGTACCACTAATAGATTTATAGTGTGTTTGGCCTGAATTTGAATTAAGAAACATTAATAGTTTGCAAAAGCTTAAGTTACATATTCAAAATAAGTGTTTTATTTTTTTTTTTATAATAACTTGTATTTGAATTTCTCCTTGCTTTTAGCTTTTACTTAGTGCTAAGAATTTTATATAATTTAAAATCTTCTGATATTCCTTTTGGTTCAATTCACATAGCATCATTGAAATTTCCCACTTATCAGCCCCAGACATAGGTGTTTCCAGAACATTTCCATCTTTACTCCATTTATATTCCGTAAAATGTTTTATAGCACTGCGGTGCAAGGTTTTCGGGCAAATTGTTTTAATTGTTATGTTATTAAAAAACTTAAAATCAGGCTTATTCTCATAAAACAAGTTCGCTTTCTCATAGTCTTTACCTAAATTTCGTTCATCGGTATAAAACATATGATAAATACATACGTTTGCATTTTTATTGTTCAAACACAGAACGCCCAGGTACCTGCTGTTACTTTCTATTGATTTTGTATGTGCAGGAGGCTCCGATTTTAATAATATTTTGCTTAAAATTAAGGGGAATTCCTTATAATCGAATTTGGGTGCAGATTCTACTGCCGACGTATTTTCTCTCTGTTTGTTACGGGATCTCGGCCTACGACAACCAGATATATTAAGCACAGGCGGTTCAACAGTTTGATTGGTATCCATTTGATTATCTGCTTGCTTTTTGCAGTCCGTAGCCTTGCTTATGACGTTTACAAAAGATATTTACTTGAACTGAACTACGGCTCTAAAGCCTAAAAGTATATTTAAGCGAAATTATTGTGAAATTAAAAGTAAATAAAAGCTTATAAAAGCAGAAATGGAAATAAAAGCTTTCTGATGAACTAAGTTCATTGAGCTTGGTACTTTTACTTTATGTTGTGCTCTTAAGGCGCTGTTATGGTTTACATGCCCATTAAGTTAATAGTTAGATTTTGTTGAATTTCTGTGTAGTTATGAGGATTAGAATTAAATAGTTTACTTGATTTTTAGTAGTTTCCTAAAAAGCCTCGTGTTCAAATTGAATACCCAAAATGCGAATGATTTTTAATAGTTTTTTTTTAATCATTTCCTAATTTTACCGGTGCTTACTTTTTTTTATTGTAATGAAGTAAGTAAAAAAAATATTTTTTTTTTAAATTGTCATTAGTTTATTTTAGCTTCTACTCATTTTTAAGAATTTTATATAATTAAACAGCTTCAGATCCTTTTTTATGTCCAATTCATGAAGCTCCTTTGAAATAATGCTTGCATCAGTCACACAAATGGGAGTCTCCAATACATTTCCATCTTTGCTCCATTTATATTCCGTAAAACGCTTTAAGGCACTGTGGTGCAAGGATTTAGGGCAATTTGTATGGACTGTTATAGAGTTAAAAGCCCTAATATACGGCTGATCCTTGTATAACAATCTCGCTCTCTGATAGTCCTCCCCTATGTCATTTTCGTCGGTATAAAACATATGATACATAAGCACTTTTGCAATCTTATTTTTCAAACACAGAACTCCCAAGTACTTTTTCTTATATTCAACTGATTTTGCACTTGCCGGAGGATCCGATTTTAATAATATTCTGCTTAAAATTGTTGTAAATGCGTCATAACTGAATTTGGGTATGGATTGTACTGCAGTCGTACTTTCTGTTTGTTTGTTGTGGAATCTCGGCCTATGACAATCAGATATATTAAGCACGGGAAGCTCAACAGTTGCATTGTTCTCCTCTTGATTATCTGCCGATGCTTTGCAGTCCGTAGCCATTATAACAACTTTCACAAGTAAATTAAATAGAAGTAAATGATTCTGAGACAGCAATGCAAATAAAAGCTTACAAATGAACTAAGTGCATTGAGTTTGGTTCATTTAGTTCGTGTTTTGTACTGTTGTTTACAGTAAAAGATACCAACCAGGTAAAACCTTTTTGCATTTTAGAACTTAAAATAAAAATTTTGAATTTGGATTTGGTGAAAAAAAATGTATCATATTATATCAATATTTCCGGTTTTCAATCGAAGTGCGGTTTCCGGAAAGTTTTGTTACATTTTCAAGTATTCAAATTGAATAAATAAAATGCCTTTGAATTTTTAATAGTTTTATTAGATAAATCAGTTTTTGCTTAAATTATGTTCATTTATTTTTAATCATTTGTAATGCTTCTCTGAATCTTTATAAAGTGTTTCAGTATCTTTTTCATTTTTGTGTTCTGTGTCAACCTTGTTTACCGTTCTTTCCGATTATAGCATTTTGATCGCCTGCGTTTTTATTGAAACGGTTAGATACGATTCGTTAAGTTTTAAATTGCAACTTCTAGTGATTATATGTATGTTTATGCCTGTCCGTTAAATCGTTTGTTGTCACTTTTTTAGTTGAGTTATATAAAAAATATTGTTTTTTTTTGTATTAAGTTTAATTACTGATATTGGCAACTTCATATTTATTTGTATGCATATGTATATAATGTTTAAGATGTGCAACTATTTTTCAGTGATAAATGATGTCAAAAAACACTTACGCAAAGCAAAAGCATTATAAAATATTATATAGTATGTATGTAATTAATTATAGCACAATGTAATTAGCAAGGAAATCTTTTATACTTTATGAACATGTTACGAATGTTTATTAAATGTTTTGTTGGTCATGGCCTTTCAAGAAAACAAATAAAAAATCATTCAATTACATTTCAAAAGCAAAAATTCTTAAATTTATATATATATATAGTTTTTTCTATATTTTTATATGCATTTAAATGAGGAAACAAATTTCACGTAATTTAGTTACAAGAGCGTCGAAATGTACGTACATGTGCAACTGAGGCAAAATTTTCGCTTAATATCGATTCAATAATATATATAAATATATATTATAGTAAGTATAATAATGATAATAATTATTTTAAATGTCTTCGCTTTGAGACATTTAGGCAAAATTTTTTTTCATAGTGAATTTCTTTAAGCTGTAGTTTTATGTTGATCTTCTTTTCTTGTTTTTTTAATTATTGGTAATTTGTTTTAATATATATTTAATAATCGTAAATTCCTCTCTTTCTCTGTCACACACGCACCAACACATACACACACACACACACATAACACGTACACACTAAGTAAACAGTGCATTTAAAGTTGTGTACGTATTTCGAAGCACAAGACAATTACATTTGATGGAACTTAAAGTATATATTTATATCAAAAATCGTTCAGTTACAATAATATAATATAGTGTGCCATTCCTTATATTCATCATATAAGTGCAGTTGTCAATTTAGTTAGTATATGTACTCTGCATCATTCTCTTTATTTTTTTTGTTTTATTTTCTTTTTATTTTATTTATTACAATTTAGAATAAATCATTAAACTGTTTGTCAAAAACGTAAAAAATGCAATTGGCTATATGCTGCTTACAGTGTATACGATATCAAATATGCCTTGCTCATATCATATTATAAATGTTGAACAGTACGTGAGATTTGTGTTTATAGTTGCCCATAGAGTGTGTTATTTGTTTTTGTTTTTGTGTTTGTGTTTGTTTCTCCTTTTGTATTTTGTATTTTTCTTGTTTTTGCTTTATGCCTATGAATGCGAGTGTGTGTCGGGGGGTGTTGTATCTTATTATGAATGATATGGCGTCACATAGGTTGCTGGGAAAATGCCTTTTCTATTGCCAATCTCGCCATTCCACCAATTCTCATCGGAGCGGTCTGTAACGGTGATGACATCACCGCGTCTAAAGTCCAATTCGCCGGATTCCTGTGGCACAAAATCGTATAGCGCCTGCACAAGCATCTGCAAGAGCACAAAATGATTAGTTTTCGACTTTTTATATAGTTTTTGGCAACACACTATGTTTATGTGAACAATGTGAATCTATGTCATAGGCATTAAATAGAACATATGTGTCGCATACTAAACATACGTGCGTCTACAAAGTTCCAATTATTTGAATTAAACATGAAAGATAATATGTATACAGTTTGTTTTAGTTGTAAACATACCTCTTCAGGTATCATATCACGCAATTTGACCTCCTGTGATCGCGACACGCTCGCCGTTCGATGATATTCGACCAGTTCGTTGAGGGAATTGAACTTGACTACCCACAGGAAGAATTTACTTTGTGCGTCGCGCAGAACTTTAAAATGTTGCACGCCATCGGGACATCTGTTGAATAAATTGATATAAATTTGATTTAAAAAATTACTTATTAGGTTGACAATTCGGAGTTACATACTTGACGGATAGGGAGAAATCGCCGGGACTTGATTCGCTGATGCGTATTAAAAAGGCGCCTTCGTGTTTATTCGAGAGCAGCTTTTCAGCATCGGCTCGTGTGATGCGTCCATAGTACCAACTACAATCAAATGATACAGGTATAATTAATATATAGTTTTACTACAATTTTAATAAGTACTTACTCGTGATTTTTCATTTCTATATAATTACTGGGTATCAGCCCCTCCTTCCCATCCAATTCGGCGCGATACCAATTTGAATCGTCTTCCATGTTTAATATCTGTAAATAAGGTAAACAAATAATTTAACAACAACATTAAGGTGTATAGCAAAGGGATCAAGCTATGATTCATGTGACAGGCTGAAGTTTCGCGTACATTTTGTGACAAAAGTTTGGAAATTCACACATTTTACTTTGTACTCATAGGTTCAGAGTGAATCACTATTCAATGGCAAGCAATTGTACTCGTTTACCAATACATACAAATGGGTTTTCGGTTGTCTTTAATTTGTTTATGAATTTTGTTCGATTTTTCTAAAGATTTCAGTAAACAGTTTTTTCAGTTGTTTGTCCATTTAACCAAACTATGTCAGGGTGCAATCAAAAAGAACGACGCAAACTAAGAGACAAAACATGTAAGAATGCGGGATGCACGAATAATGCACTACAAGATACCCTGTAAACTAATTCAGGAAAATTCCATAGTAAACAATGAGTTATATTCATACTCGTAAGTGAACTCTGGAGATTCAATTGTTGCTTAGTATTTGTTTATATTGCGGGGATTGTCTTCTTCAGTCTGCTTTATAAATGTACTCAAGTTGAGTATAACCTATTTACTTTACTTATGGGCACGGGTATACGAAGATGCGATAAATGGGTAAGCCTGCTGTATCTGTATCTGTTGGCACAACATGCGCCGTTTTAAAGTAAACAACAAATATATATGATAAGAAATGGTTCCCAGTATTCAATAGAAACCACCACGTCAGTCCTCCATCCGTTAAATGTACGAACACTTTGAGTACTTCAACTAAAAACATTCTCATATTGAATAGACACATTTCACATGTCTGCCGCCAATGCATTTATTCAATAATTGTTTAAAAATTGCCGTCGCGACAATTGATCGATTGGCACAGTTTAATTCTCCTAATAAAATTAAATTTCAAATTCCGATTCCATCGCAAATTTACAACGGAATTGATTGCTCCGAATGCCACAAAATATTTGTGTAACTTTTGCTATCTAAGCGATGATAACGATTAGTTTAAGCAGTAATTTGGTTCTCAAAAAAGAACATTGTTTGAATAGTTATTGTATCTCAAAGTTGAGCACTCCAAACTTGGCCATAATTTGTATTTAAATTACTTAAGAAAGCAGTATAGATGAATAAATTATTTATTAAAACAACATTATTCAGGCTTTTAAAACCTAAAATTGATGACCGTAAATAGTAGGAGAAAATGGATGATAAGTATTATTGTTTTGGGCGGGCTTTTAGCTTATATAAAAAAAGCAATTACGTTTGCCAGCGGCTGCTGTTGCTGCTGCCGATGTTGTTATTGTCAAATATTTTAGCTAAGCTAACTGGAAATAGTAATTAGCATACATAGTTCTATCGCTGAAATCGCCGGGCGTATCGTATATTGCACACAAGCGACGTATACTTTTAGTTTATTTTTAGAAACACGTTTTATTCACTCAAACGTCACCTCGGAAATGTTTTATAACGAAAGATTTATATATGTACATATAAATAGCACATAAATCTTTAAATTTCTATCTATCCGTATGTATCGCTTTACAAAATAACTCTATTATCTGTCTAAGTAAGTAAATTAAAATTGTTTATACGTAGGAAAAATCACGTAATATTTAGTGTTTACTGAAATTGCAAGAATGTTCAGGGGAATAACTTGTTTAAGTAAATATTTATAAAGATTGATTATGTGCATTCGTAATAATTGTAAATAAAATACAGCCATTTCCATTATAAAACGTTTATGTGATCTTAATTTCAAAAATTATTTGAACAAATTATGATAAATTGATACAATCAAAAAACCGATACAATTTGAATTTGGTTTCTGATTAATCCGTTAAAGGCTTTCACTGTGTCCCAATTCGGACAAAGCCGTTTTAAGTTAATCTATTCTATAGATTTACAATACCAATTTTGAATATTGCTGTATTGTTTGATTTAAAACCGGCATTTCGCTTTCAACTGATTCAAACTCGAAAATGGTTCACCCACATTCCTATCTATATTTATTATTATCTGAGCTTCCAAATAAAGCTATAGTCAGAGCGAGAGCAAGATACAGAGGGAGAGAGAGGGAGAGCATATCTATGACTAAGCGTGCCTCGCTCTCTCGCTCTCACTCTCTGTTTGTATGCCTGATACTCGAAACATTCTCTCTGTTTGCTTCTCGTTTTCTGATAACCGGAATTAGCTGCACGCAAGTTAAATGAACTTCAGGCGTTTGAGCATTATCAGCTGTCACTGATAAGCGACTCGTATGCACATTTGATCTGTATTGAATGCAAATGATTAACCTACGACTTCGAGTAGAGCAACAGCAGCTGTTTGATAGACCCAAGTCCAAGTCATTGTCATCATCAATCAAACATGAAAAAACTTTCAACTGACCCTGCGAGACAAAGCAAAAACCTGCCCCGCTGAGTGACTAACCTACGACAAGAGCGAATAGACACAAAAAAGACAACAACAACAAGAACCACAGCAGCAGTTGCTTTGCACCACCTGACAACAAGAAACCTGAAAATTCGCTAGCCAAAACAAAGAGATTCAATGGCTTTAAGGGCCTCAGGAATGGCAAGCGCACACCTGAGAGGTTAGCAACAAGAGTTGGGGGCGAAAGACGTTGGGGGAGGGGGAGACGATGGCAAGAAGGCAAGCAAGCAAGAATAAAAAAGAAAAGAAAAACCAGACTCGCCAGAGAAGATTTCGGTCCTTGGAGCTCTGTCTCCAGCTGTGAAAGATATAAGAGTACCTAGAGTATGTCTAGTTTATACGACTTACAAAAAAAAAGTGCGATATACAGATAATCACGTTTTACGTTTACAAGGATTTAGTTACAGAATAATCCCGTAACATGTTCTTTTTCCACTCTGCCTGTTATCTACAGAAAAAGTCTGGAGTAAGTTTTCACGGGAAACACCTTTGAACTGCTTAAAAGCGACAACGTTGTCGTTGTCTGGCGACATTTGCAACTAATACATCAGACTCGAGTGTGGAATGTGGGTTATAAGGTGGGCAACAACAACAACCACGTTGCAAGCTCACAAATTATGCATGCATAAATGTGCAAAGGACTCGACGTTGGCGTTAATTGCAGTGGTTCTGCTCTCCTTTTTATTTATACATATTTCAACTAATGAGATGAATATATGAATGAGATGTATAAATTACAGTTAGTCAAGTAATTGTTTTGACAAATACACAAAACTGTTGCTATTCTTAAATACAAAACAAAATAGTAATTACTTTCAAAACAATTACTTTACTAACTGTATGTTTAATCGCATAGATATTTTGACGCCTTTTTGCTTACCTTTAGAATTTGAGTTTTACGAAAACTGAGTTCATCATCGGCCGTCGCTGAGAAATCATGTTTGGCAATTGCTTCCATTTTTAAAGCCTGTTTTGTGTTTCAATTCTTGGGTCCTCGAACTATTATTTGTTTGTCGTTTAGTTTAGGTAAGTTACGTTTTATTTTATCTTTTTTTTTTGTTTTAAATTAATCAGCCTTGTTGCTCACGCACGCACATACATATATATTACACACATACATACATATATGCAATTTGTTTTTAGTTGTTTGCTCCCTTAGCTGTTTGTAGAAAAAATTACAAAAGTTTCACGTACGTTTAGAATTTGCATTTAAAATCAACACATAACGAAACTTATTATATAAACAATAACTCATATGTATATTGATTGCACGTCTTCGAATTAGTACAATATTTTCAAAGACGCAGGCAGCGAGAAAAGTGATTAAAAATACACCGACGACGATGACGGGGCCGCAGTCAGGCCAAGCAACAAGAGCAACAAACTAGTGTTGGGTTGCTCATGAGTGAGTGAACAAAAAAGAGTTGCTCCCTGAAGTGAGCAAGTGAACATGTTCCTCCCAAATTGCTCTTTATTGCTCACTTGCTCTTTTTGCTCAGTTGATCAGTTTTACTCTTTTTTGCTCACTTGTTCAGTCTTGTTCAGTTGTTCAGTTTGCTCATTATTGCTCTGTTGTAGATTCTTTCTTTGAAAATACACAAATCTTGGATTATCGCCAAAGCACAATAACATTTTAAAAATTCAGAATGTCGCTAATCAGAAAGTGTAGCGAATTGTTGATCACAGGGCAACCATCAGATTTAAATTGAAATGTAACATGATACTTTTGATTAGTTGGGTGAGGGGCTTAGTGAATAGCTCAGTGAATAACTGAGCAGTATAAGTGAGCAATTGATCAACTAAACAACTGAGCAACTGAACGAACAACTGAGCAAGTGAGCAATCTGAGTGAGTTGACTCTTCTAAATAAAAAGAACAAGTGAACATGTTCACCTAAATGAGCAATGTTTACCCAACACTACAACAAACGCGCAGCGTAGCGGCACTCACGGCGAAGCAACTGCGAATGACAGACAGACGGCTGCCTGTGTGTGTGTGAGAATGAGAGTGATTGAGCTTGCGGAGCGTTGCCAGCAGTATATATTATACCGACAACCGATAACAGTTCTCTGTAAAATATCTATAATTTGTTAAACATAGTTTACTCATTGCCTGAATTGACTCTTAAAAAGTTTGTAATTTGGCAAGAGAAGGGCGGCTTCTTAGCTTTATTAAATAATGCAAACAATGTGAATTTTAATGCAAGGCAGGGCGTGTAGTTTCTGCTGGCAATGCTGCACTGCTCAGAGCTGACGTTGTTGTTTATTTTTTAACCCCATTAGTAACACACACACACATACACACACGCTGATATGCGATACATATACAAATTCGGCGAATTTTATTTTTAATTTCTTTCTTGAACAACTTTCGTAGATATGTATTCTCGATATCACTGAGCTTAAGCTCTTTTTGTTTGATTTTAAAGACGTTTACACTACAATTTATTTACTTGTTAAGACTTTTTTTTAAACATTTATGAAATTTTTTATCGACATCGGTCATCAATATACAAAATATATTTTCATCGATTATTAAAGTAAATTTATTTAATATATTTTATCGATAACCATAGTAGCAACCCTTCAAATTCGAATGGCTCTCTTAAAAGCAGTGGAGAACAGGGTGGCAGCTCGCTAATTCAAAATTCATTTGAATGCTGTCTGTTGTACGTACACACTCAACCAACCAGCACAATTTTCTGTTATTCAGCCGAAAATCATACATATTCGCAATAAAATCACATAATTAAAAGCAACCTTCTGAGATTTTGCTTTATCGAAAAACCAGTAGCACCAGTTTTCTGGCCAGTAAAATAAAAAGTTATTACTGCTAATTAACAGTTCTGCAAATGCTAAGAGTTGTCACTGTACAGTGTACAACCGTGTGTTTGGGTTATCAATAGAGCTGGGAAAACATCGATAGTGGAGATATTCGATATTTTCGAGGTTTTCTAAACAAAAATTCGATAGTATCGATAGTATCGTTTTTTACCAACATCTTTTTATTCAAATACCAGAAGTACTAATTTCAAAGTAGTTCAGACTTTCAAGACAATATCACAAAAAATTAAAACATTAATTCACAGAACAATACAGTAATTAATTGTATATTCAAATATTAACATATAATAATTGAGATAAAAACCTTCCAATACTTCAAAGGATTTGTGTCATGGGGAGGATGAGCCGCTAACATATATTGGTGTAGCTCCAAAATCGTCACTGCGAGTGTGTTTATTAAAACTTTTTCCATTATTTGACAATTCCAGCCGCCAGTCCCAATTAATTTTGCACTGTCGCCAAAAACAGTGATGCAAAAAGAAGGGCCACTATCGTTAACTATCGAAGTCGAAACATCGATAGTGTAAACTATAAATAAAAATTCTATATATCGATACTATCGTGAGTGGTCGACCCAGCTCTAGTTATCAAAACAACTCTGGTAACCCTCCTCATCCGACCAACACAGCAGTTGTATAAAAATTGAATTTAAATTGAATTTTGAATACTTTTGGGAAAAAGTAATTTGAAGTTAAACGCCGGAAGTGCTTGTGTTAATACAATTGTTGGCAAAGTGAATAGTGAATATTGAATTGTTTGTGGAATGCGCAGTGAGTGCACGCTGGTTGACTTGCATCGTAACTGCTGGTCGTACAGACAGGAAAAGCAGCAGCAGCCATAAGATTTTTCTTTTTTGTTTTAAGTTGTGCGCGCACAATATCAAAACAAACTCATTAAAAAACTCCCAAGGACTCATAGAGACTGCCAAAGCAAGGAATATATAATGGACACCAGTGTCAGCTCCGAAGTCGGTAAGTTCAACACTCTTTCTGCAAAGTATTTATATTTAAAATTGAATTTTCAACCTTTGCGGCCAGTCACTTCAACGCGTGTACGTCAGTTGGGGCTGGCGTTCGACATACATACGTTCGTACGTGTATGTATGTAAATTGCTGGCGCGCAAATTCTTGCCAGCGGGAATGCAGTACTATAGCAGCCTTTCCATTGGGAAATGTGCTTTTAAATGTGAAAACATGATTAGTCAAACAACCGTGCATTTTAAGAATTATATTTGTGTGCCCACTTGAGTCGCAATTTCAGTTTTTGGCTAAATTAAAGTTAAGTATGTCGTTTTAGCAATATGGGATCATCTCAAAATCAATCTGGCAAGTCCGCGTAAAGTTTACGGCGTGTGTGTGTGCGTGGTGCACAAGTACAGTCTGTGGGGGGGTGCTGCCTATGGTGTGGTTGTTTTTATGAAGTTTATGTTAAATCAAATGATAATATTTTTAGTATTTTCAAAATTCAAACGCTATGTTTGTTTCTACTATGCTTAGAAATGTCGATATTCCTAATATTAGGGGTACATTAATAATTCCCGTGCATAACGTAAACAAGCTTGCCACTCTGTACAATCGGGGGACATACATATGTACTTTACTTCTATAAATGGCAACGCCAGTCATGGCTACGATACTCGATCTGGCAATGCCGGCGGACAGCACATTTTGAGGTTTACGCAATTTTCGTCGATTTCCTCAAAGTAATCAATTCCATTTGAAAATTACAGTGCAATTCAATTGAAAATTGTAAGTAAAAGGATAACTTTTTCTTTTAATCGTGTCAATTATAACAATACCCACAATTGCAATACATAGGCCGTCAAAATGATGTCACAAGCATTCGCCGCTGCCGTCTGTCGGAACGGAGTTGCACTGCGCTGCAGCCGGCGTACACTGAGTACGGCGAGATTGCTACGCAATACGACTCGTGCACGTCTAGCCACCAGTGCAGCGTTGACCAAGAGCTGGCAGCCTGTTAGCTTTCTTCCTGCAGCATCGGGCAACATGCAACAGTATGTCCGCTCATATGCCAACGAGAAGAAGGTGTTTGAACGCACCAAGCCCCACTGTAATGTGGGCACCATCGGCCATGTGGATCACGGCAAGACGACACTCACAGCAGCTATTACAAAAGTGTTGGCGGACAAGAAACTGGCGGAGAGCAAAAAGTACAATGAGATTGACAATGCTCCCGAGGAGAAGGCGCGTGGTATTACTATTAATGTTGCCCACGTTGAGTATCAGACTGAGTCCCGTCATTATGGCCATACTGATTGCCCTGGACATGCCGATTACATTAAGAACATGATTACGGGCACTGCTCAAATGGATGGTGCTATATTGGTGGTGGCGGCCACAGATGGTGCTATGCCTCAGACTCGTGAGCATATGTTGCTGGCCAAACAAATTGGAATCGACCATATTGTGGTGTTCATCAACAAGGTCGATGCAGCCGATCAGGAAATGGTTGACCTGGTCGAAATGGAGATACGTGAGCTGTTGACCGAAATGGGCTACGATGGCGATAAAATTCCGGTAGTTAAGGGTTCTGCATTGTGCGCTTTGGAGGACAAGAATCCCGAAATTGGGTCCGAGGCTATACTCAAATTGCTTCAGGAGGTGGATACCTTTATTCCCACACCAGTGCGTGAGTTGGACAAACCATTCCTGTTACCCGTGGAGAATGTGTATTCCATTCCTGGTCGCGGTACTGTTGTTACCGGACGTCTGGAGCGTGGTGTGGTTAAGAAGGGAATGGAATGCGAATTTGTTGGGTATAACAAGGTTCTGAAGTCGACGGTAACAGGCGTTGAGATGTTCCATCAGATCCTTGAGGAAGCTCAGGCCGGGGATCAGTTGGGCGCTTTGGTGCGTGGCGTTAAGCGTGATGATATTAAACGTGGAATGGTCATGTGCAAGCCGGGCAGCGTCAAGGCATTGGATCAGTTGGAGGCTCAAGTTTACATTCTGTCAAAGGACGAAGGTGGCCGCACTAAGCCATTTATGTCCTTCATTCAACTTCAGATGTTTTCGCGCACTTGGGATTGTGCGGTACAGGTGCAAATACCAGACAAGGAAATGGTCATGCCTGGCGAGGATACTAAACTTATTCTGCGTCTGATTCGTCCCATGGTATTGGAACAGGGTCAGCGCTTTACACTACGTGATGGAAACTTAACATTAGGCACAGGCGTCGTTACCAAATGTATGACCGGACTGACAGAAACGCAGCGTTTGGAGCTGACAGAGGGCAAAAAGGCGCGCGAGAAGAAGGAGGCTGCCAAGAAGTAATTAGAAGCGTGTATTCGGCGTCACCCTGTTTTACCAGTCATAAATAAATCTACCTACATATATAGTTTAATCACTTTATATTCATATCGTTACTGCTGATTTTCAATGCGTTCTATATCTATCGTAAGGCTCATCAAATTAAACTTAATAATAAAAAAAGTCCCCACAAGAACAGAATTGTGTATTTAAATATTTTTCAGTCACGCGCTCACGTGGTAAGTTATGTAGATGTAGATATCGTTATCGATTGTGTTATCGTTGGAGTGGATAACGATAGTTTTTATAGCACTGGTCAGTGTTGGTCAACACGATGTTATTATCGCTTTACAGCTGTTGGTTGTTCATGAAAGAAGTTTTTGAAATTGAATTGAAAAAAGTTGATTGCTTGCAAATATGTTTGCTTACCGCACGTCACAACAATCTGGTATATAGTTTAGTGTTTCCAAGTGATAATTAATGCAATGCCAATTTATGTGCTTCTTACAGATGTGACAGATGAACTAGATAATACGACGCCATTGCCCGAACTCACCTTGTACGATTTACTGGATCCGCCAACAACGTCCAAAGAGCAACAGTTGAACGCAGCTGATAATGATATTTCAGATGATGACGATGCGGATGAAGATGATGATGACGAGTGCGAGGACGAGGAATTTTTGTCAGCCTCGCTTAACGAATCGTTAAATACACCAAAACCCAAAAAGCCGCCAATTGTCCGGATCTTGGAGAATAAACGCATTTCGGGACCGGCGCCCATTGGGACGGCACTTAAGAATATGCTGGGCGGACCAATTCGCATTGTAACCACGCCGACGAAGCCGACCCAAGCAACAGACGTGAAAATGCTTAACAAGGTGCAGGCGCAGCCTTTCAAATCCTTTGGTAATACGCCCATCAAAATTGGCAACACTACGATAGCAACACCAACAGGATCGGGCACTCCCGCCACGACGTCAAAGAACATTGGCGGCGTTACGATGACCCAAATAAAAACAGCTGATGGCAAGGTGCTGTTCCTGCAGAAATCGGTGCCCGTAACGGCCGGAGCAGCGTCCAAGGTGCCAATGAACACCTCGTCTGCACGTGTGGTGACCCAATTACCAGCAAGCGGCGGTGGTATACGTCAAACAATACTTCCCAAAGGTGTGACCCTAACTGGTACGGGATTAATCAAGAGTGCGGCGCCAATTGCAGTCAGGGGATTGACGACCATTGGACCAGCGAAATCAATCAGTTCATCAGCAGCAGCAACGACATCTACTCCTGCACCGTCATCGACTGCAGCCGTAGCTGCAGCTCCGCCTGTTACGAGTAAAATGCCCATTAAA
Source organism: Drosophila limbata (assembly GCA_963924055.1). NCBI lineage: Eukaryota > Metazoa > Arthropoda > Insecta > Diptera > Drosophilidae > Drosophila > Drosophila limbata. The sequence continues at coordinate 20,578,962 of OZ001355.1, read as the reverse complement.
GTTGTCCGGACTGCAGATGGTAAACTGATCAAACTGAATCAGGGGGCTTCCCCTGTGCTTTTGAATGCCAAGGCAGGAACAACGGTTGCCGTAAGGGCAGCAGGCAGCACGGGAACCACCATAACAACATCAACTCTAAGCAACAACAACAGTGGTAACAGTGGAAATGTGGTGATCAGCAAGCCAACGGCACAGGTGATCATCAAGGGTCCGTTGAAGCAGCTTCCAGCGGGTGCATCGCTTAGACCAGTCATCAGTAATATCAGCAGCAGCACCACCACCAGTACAACAACTGGCAACAGTCCAAGTAGCGGCAGCAACAGCAACATTGTAACAACAACAGCAGCCACAGCAGCAACTGCAAGTGCAACGTTGCCGGCGGGCAAAATGTTGGTGCAAAGCTCAACGGGCAAACAAATAGTTGTCGCAAGTAAAAACATTATTAAATTATCACCCAAGCCAGTTGCCAGTGGCAGTACAAGTACAACAGCAGCAGCAGCAACTGCAACAGCAACTACCACGCCCAGTGGTCTGCATGCGATTCAGTTACCAGGCAAGAGTGGTGTGCAGTATGTGCGTGTGTTGCCCAACAACAACAGCAGCACCACCACCACCACCATCAGCAATAATACGACACGCAGTCCACAAAAGGTGTCACTCGGACGTCCACGTACTATCAGCAGCAACAACAACACCACTCCGGGCAACAGCGGCAGCAACAACAACAATAGCTCAACTGGAGCCGTCAGCAGCACCAGCAAAATTGTTATGAAAACAACAGTTGCATTGGCTGGCGGCAGTATTGTCCCGCTGCCATCTATGCAAACTTTTGTGCCCCGGGTGAGCCTTGCATGGGTAACATGATCAGGAGCAAACTGATTATTAATTATTAATTTTATTTTACAGCGTGCACCTGTGGCAGCATCGAGCACCGGCAAGACGCTTGTGAAGAGCAGCAGCAACATTAGTAGCTTGGAGGCCGGACGCAAACATCGTTTATCGGATCTCAATTTGCAGATAAAGCAACTGACAAGCGACGGCAGCAGCAGCAGCGATGCCGTTGGACCGGATGCAAAGAAGCCACGTTATGTTATTGCCATGCCCCAGACGTCGGCAGCATCCGCTGGGTCGACTGCAACAACAACGCCAGCATCGCAGCAGCAGATGCAAAAGCTGACGACAACGCGAACGACGCCAGTGCAGCGCGTCACGGTGCAGGGCGCCAGCAGCAGCAGCAGCAACAACAACAACAACAGTGGCAATGCCACCACCCGTAAAGTCTACAATCTGGTCACTAAAAGTGATGCCAATGGCGTCCGGTATATGATATGTAACAAGGGCGGAGAGGGAAAACCACGCACAGTGTTCAATACGACAATGCGACGTGGTTATACGCTGGCGGATACGAAGCTGCGACGTCCCACGACGCTGACACCGCAACAGCTGCGATTCAAGCAAATGAAAATGCTTCAGCAGCGACAGGTGCTGGCGCAGGCGCAGGCCAAACAACGGCAACAGCCACAGCCAATACTGCCGAAACCACAACAGTCGCCGTCGCAATCAAAAGCACAACAGCAACAACAACAGTCAACATCCACGCAAGCCAATAAAGCGGCTGTGCCTGGCAAGCAACAATTTGATATATTAAGACCGCCGCCGACACCAGCGCCTGCTGCAAGCACAGCAATTGATGCTCTGGGCGGATCACGACGCAAGCATTGCAATTGTAGTAAATCGCAGTGCTTGAAACTCTATTGCGACTGCTTTGCCAATGGTGAATTCTGTCAGGATTGCACGTGCAAGGATTGCTTCAACAATCTGGACTATGAAGTCAAGCGAGAGCGGGCCATACGCAGCTGCCTGGAGCGCAATCCCAGCGCCTTTAAGTGAGTATCCCAGAACAGAGCAGCAGAAAAATTATCACAGAATAAGGATTTTTCCCAATTGTTGTTGTCTTTGTTTTTGTAATTCCTATTCTCCATTTTTTCATAGACCCAAAATTACGGCACCCAATTCTGGTGACATGCGTTTACACAACAAAGGCTGCAATTGCAAGAGATCCGGCTGCTTGAAGAATTACTGCGAATGCTACGAAGCCAAGATACCCTGTTCTGGCATGTGTAAATGCGTAGGTGCGTATTGAATAACTTTACTGATTTATTAAAAGATTTACTGACATGAATATAATTTGTAATAAACTATCAGGTTGTCGTAATATGGAGGATCGACCCGATGTCGATATGGACTCGATGGATAGCATGACGGATGTGAAGCTCCATGCGAGCAAAATGAAAGATCTAAACGGAACACTTTCCCAGGACAATCGTTCGAATGTTTATCTAACGGACGATGTTATCGAAGCGACTATAATGTGCATGATATCGCGCATTGTTATGCAGGAGAAACATAATTTGCCCATTGAGGATACGGAGCGTGTGGTTATGGAAGAGTTGGGCGAAAGTTTAAACCAAATTATAACATTCGCCAAGGAAAAGAATGATACAATTCAGACGGACGATCCCAAGACGACGGCCTAAACAAAATGCGCTTGAAAATTATTTATATTGGATGATGTTTAATTTTTCTACACGCATGATGATGCACATATTTCTATTAGTTAATAAGTTCAAAGCTATCTGTTTAATTTTCAATTTCTCTTTTAAATTAGGCTTTCTAAAAGTTGACCTTAAAGTAAAGTGTAAAGTGCAAATAAATTAATCGAAAATAAAAACTATATACAAATTGTATGCATATAGTAATTTATAATTTACGGTAGCAAATGTAAGATCAACTTTAATAGAGGGAAACATTTTGTAGCAATTTAGCAATGTTAAGCTTACAAACTGAACATTTTGGAAATGATTCCCTTGACCACTTATGTATGTTAATAAATTAAAATAAAGCATACGTTACCATAACATAGATGAAATGATTAAACATATCAATCTGGTTGAAACAATTCCAGTAAGTATGAAGGACAATTTTGAAATGAAACGCTTTTTAACTTGTTTTCGAGTCTAGCTTGTTTATTCACCAACAACTTCAGTTACATATTTTGTGTATCTATGTGTTTTTATGTAAGAGTACGAGTACATAAGTATTTGTTATGTTTAAAGTTTAAACTTAACGCAGTTTTGATTTGATTGTATACATACATATATTTAGTAAGTAGTATTAGCTTAGTTAAGTAAGTGCATAAGCAATTGCCAAGTGACAATTATTGATTAGCAATAAATATAGTTATATAATACGAATATGGTGAGATTTTAAGTATAAATATTATTTCCTATATTGCAATTTCTTTTGCATTGTGTTCGAATATTTTCCAAGTAGTTTTTCCAAAATAACTCAACCTGACACATGACTTGATTAGACAACCTTATAAATAGTTGCTTAATTATTTTTGATAAATGCATAAGTAGTTGCAACTGCATATATGTTTTATTATATTTATATCAAATAGTTAAATGAGTATAAGTTATCAACTAAAATGCTCGCGCTAAACAATACGATTATTTGTGTTTTGTAATTTCTGTATTTTTTTTGTAGCGGTTTTCAATACTTGAGAGAGAGTATGTGTGTGCGGTTATTAATAATAATATTATGAAATATTTTTAAATATGTTTAGTTGTAAATACGCTTCAATACTGTGCACAAAACTTATTTTCAAGTTGTAGTTACATATATGTATGAATATGTTGTTATAGTATTTGAATTTTAATAGTTTGTTTGACCCCATACCAGCTTTTTCCATTATCAATTTTGTAATGCAATAATTTAAATAACACATTTAACGACAGTAAACTGTTAATATATATGGTGTGTATGTATTTATAAGCTATATTGTCTAATTCACACGTACTATATATAGTATACATTTATCGATCGCTATTGATTTTAATACACACAACGACTTCTTTTTTAGTTAGTACAATTTTGATAGTATTTTATTTATATATATATTTTTGAAGTTAGCTATTTGTTATTTACCCTGCACTATGCTTTTGTACTACATACATCTTTAAATAGATTTTACTTTATTATTATTTTTGGGAAATTGTATTGTTTTTATGTGCATGATTGAATGTTGCAATTCTTCAAAAAGCATGGTTAAATTACAACATTTTTGAATGATTAATAAATATAAATATTATATGTAGTAGCACAATAAAACAACAAAGACAATCAGCAAGTTTTTTCAGCTCAACGTATGTACAGATTCTCTTCTTTAAGCATTACCTCATTGTATACCTGCGATTGATTATCAACTCTTCTACATTTTGTTCGAAATTTCAATGCGCTCAAAAATGTCCTAATGGTTTGCCCAATAGCTGGCATTGTATTCGATCTAAAAATGTGGATTTTACGTAGCTTTGGAAGCCACAACGCTTAGAATAACTTGCAGCCATTCAAGTTAATCGCGTGAATATCCAAATGATCCAAGTGATCTTAGCTCAGAAATTAAACGATTGTTTTTAATTTGATTTTAAAAGAATTTTCACAATTTGTGTGCGCATTATACCAAATTTTTCTAAGTGTACATTTATAATATTTAAGTATTTGGACTTATGCTTAATTCCCTTATTGCGTCAGATAATTTGTGTTTGCGTCCTGTTCCAAATTCCAGTTAAGCATTAATTTCGCCGACAATTTAGCGGGTAATAAACCTATTTTTCAGCCAAAAAGTATGCTACGCGAATTGATGCGAAACTGAAATTCAGAACAGGACTGCATATTCTACAATAGTTATCTATAGTTAGTTTTAGTTTAAACTTTAAACTGTAGTTTACTAGTGAGCTTCGTTTTTGTGTTAGTATAATAACATTCAACATTTATACAATCAACAAATTTTATAATACTGTATTTTAAATTGATTTACTTAAAGAAGGTTTCGGCCTTTTGAATCAACCAAATTCTTGCACAACTATTTCCGCCGTATTGCTTAAAGATTAGAGATTCAATGTGCGCCCCAGGAACCGGAATCGTTAGACAAAACATTGGGCTCCGAGGTGAAACAAAGTCGTCGTTGACAAAACTCTCTATTTTGGCTTTGAAAATAAAACTTTTTTTTTGAAAACCCAAAAACTCTTTAGATGATTGCAGCGCAATATTCTGTACCAAATTTGGGCAACGTTTTTTTTAGAATCACCAAATTTCTAGCAAAAAATGAGTAGCGGATACTGTGAGTAGAGTACTTTGTATCTGACATTTTTGGGGTGAATCTATTTTCAGGGCCTCCTTGTTTTCAGATGCGCCCAGCAGCGTTTATACACGTCGCCAGACTTCGGATGTCTTTCACAACGATCCGTTTAAAGTCCAATCGTATAACTTTCATTATGCGGAACGACCCTCTTATCCGGTGCAGCATTATCAGCGTCCGCCGCCAAAGCTGCCGGAGCCACCGCCCTTTACGACCTACTACTACAATGCCAAGTTCCATAGGAATCGGGAATCATCGACGGCGTCTCCTCCAACGAGCGCCTTTGTTGAAACCAGGCGTCGCCAGTTTCTGCAAGATTTCAATCGCGTCTCGACGCCGTACAGAAGGGAGATCGCCACGGGATTGAGATCTGGTGTACAACAGTGGGAGGCATTACAGGTGCGTCATCCGGTGGCCAGTATTCCACCCGCTGTGGTCACTAGTCCACCTCTGCTGCGCACCTGTTGCAATCGAGAGGATTACAAGATGATGCGCCGTGGTCAGAGTGTCACCACGATGAGGCCGAGCAACTGCATCGCAAGTCCAGCACGCACAGGCAGCAGAAGTACCTCCGTCAGCAGCTTCAGCTTCAGGCAGCCGGAGAAGATTCAATCCCAGACCACCATGAGGTTGTCGCCAAGACGCAGTGCTAGCAGCTGCAGTGGTTGCGCCATTAACATCAATATCAGAGGCCTGGACTCCCAGGTGGATCTGGACAAGAGCCTGCAAATCAAAATCGAAACGGATGCCTGTCTGCACAACGTCAACACGGACAAGATCAAGGCACAGACGAGCCTTGGGACGGGCCAGAAATGTCGCGGGAGTTCTGAAAGCTTTGTGATAGACAAGCGACTGTCCAAGTTCAGTCTGGCTGATGTCCAGGCCACAAGCTGGGCCCGCAAACGAAGTGCCGAGCAGGATGCACTGCTGGCCAAGCGGTTGCAGGTCCAATCCGAGCGAGAGCGTCTGGAAAAGTTACGTCAGCAGGAGCTGAAGAAGGAGCAGGAGCGTGTGCGGCAGCGAGAACAGGAACGGGAGCGATTGAGGCAGGCGGAAAGACAGCGAGATCATCAGCGTTTACTCGAGCTGGAAGCGGAGCGAGAAGCTCAAAGACTCCGCGAGGTGGAGCGTGAGTCGCTGCGAAGAAGAGAGCAGCAGAGGGAGAGAGAGAGGCAGCAGCAACAACAACGGATGCCAATGCGTGCCAAGTCCATGCTTAGTTCCATTTCGCAACCTGTGGTCATGACATCCCATCTGTATAGACCTGCGTCCACGGATCGGCTGCCTGGTATGATGCCCTCCCCTGATGCCCGCCAGTCGGCAGGCAGCACCAGACCCAGCTCCAGATCAGAGCGATTGCAGCACTGCGCGCGGAGGCTGCAGCCACTGATAACAGCAACGCGGCCTCAACAAGAGACGCCACGGCCGCAGTCGCCGGCACCGCGTAGCCTGGAACGACGCAGCTCGGGCACCTCGAATTACAATGCCAGTGTGACGGGAAGCAACACGAGCATGCGGCGGCAACTCTCGACCACGCGACTCAGCGAACGCAAGTTGCTGAATCTGCATGTGAACGGAGTTCCTGTTAGCTCAAATCTACCAATACACGCGCGGATAAACAATATGCCCATACGGATAACGACATCGCAGCCAGCGGATGAGCATTTGCAACTCTCAGTTAACCGGGTGCGAGCTGACAATGCTCTAGCACAGGACAGAAGATGCAGGTCCAGCAGCAGATCCGGTTTGGAAGAGTCGCCCTGCAATGTCAGCATTAATGTCTATGCGGATAATCCGCGCACAATGCGTTTATAAAATGGCGCCAATTGGGCTGATACAACGTCAAAGTAACTTGTTCGTGAACTCTTTTCAGGGCTGCACAACTCAGTTACATTAACGCTGTAAGAGCCCTATTGACTTAAGTATTTTTTCTATAAAAGCGGTCGGCCCTGTTGTCTGTTGAATTCGAAATCGTGCGTGCGTTTTAGCTAGTATTTTCTTTTATAATTATTATACATATACTTAAGTATGTGTATAAAATGTGGCAAATACAAAATTCTATTTTATAAATTCAGTACGATTGGTTTTGGGATTCACATTAAACCTCTGCAATTACAGGCTTGTCATTTAGTATATTGCAAATACCTTCCATTCTGGGAGTAAGATTTTTTAATTTAAGAGCTTTAAATTCAAAGCTCAAGCAAGTTCAAAGACTTTCCGTTGTTTATTCTTTTATATTACAAAGATTAAAATGAATATAGCTTGACATTTAACTAAATAATTAACTCAACATTTTAGATATTTTAAAGTTAAGCGTTTCTATTTTAATTTCCATATCATTTCAATAACTTTTTAAAATTAACGAAATCTAAAAAATTCAATCATTGCTTGAACATTTTACCTTGTCCTGTTTTCAATTTTATTTGTTTCTGCACTCAGCTAAAGATCAAATTGTGAAAAGTTTCAGGTATTTTCAAGATATGCTTATGTGATTGTAAGCATAATATTTGTTTTCTCGGTTCTTGATTTTATAGCGTATCTTTTTCAAACATTAAACAATTATAACAATTTTCTTGAGTTCATATGATATTATTGATATTTTTGGTTGTGTTTCGTGTGATCTTAATTTTTTTTGGTTGTCTTTCATTTTTAAGCACTTCTCTTTTTTTTTTTTTGATTTTTGGCCATTTTAAAATGACATTGCTTTATTTAGTTTGTCTCGAAATTTTATTCGTCGTCATCGTAATTTTGATAGGTCACATAACGTACCTGTGAGCGATCTCGTCCATGGATTAATGACTGTAAGGGTTAAAATATGTTTTGGTTAGTATTTTTTAAGTATTTTAATACTGCATACAAAGTGAGAAACAGTTTCGAGTTTTTAATTAAACAATTATAATCAATAGTTTTACAACTAAATACTAAAAATTAAAAATAGAAATACTACAAAATAATAAGTTTTTTTTTAAATTTATACAATTTGAAACTAACATTGCAATTGATACAATTAAAATGAAACATAAAATTAAAGTATTACAAAATGTAAAATTAAATTAAATTAAAGCCTAAAAAGCAGATCACATCCGTGAACATTCAAAGCCCTCATTCGTCTTGCCCCCCTCCGCTGAAGTGTCCCGCATGATGGCTGGACAGGATGCCATGAAGTGGGCAACCGAATTATTGGCAGCAACTTCGGCAGCGGCTGCTTCAGCAGCTTCCCTTGCCATACGCACCTTCTTCTCGTCGCTGGTCGGCGGGTTCTTCAGCAGAATCAGAAGCGGCGCATAGAGGAAGCACAGAATGGCAATGCCGAACAACATCCACTCGAAGCCAATGGTCTTGACCAGGGATCCCGATAGCGCTGGTCCCACGGCAAAGCCCACACAGAAGGCCACGTCTCCCAGGGCATATACACTGCCGTATACCGCCGAGTGACGTATGTCCACCAGATATCCCAGCTCCGGCATCATCGAGGAGTCCACCATGCCAATGGCGAAGCCCAAGCCGGCGTTGGGAATTATCAGATGCACAATTGAGGTGGCCATGGGTATCTAAGGAACATTTAAATTGACATATAACTTTTTTTTTTAAATGGGAGATTCACTTACGAAGATCAGGCAGGCACCAATGATGACCAATCCCAGACAGGCGGCAAACCAGCGTCCAATCTTGTGTCCCAGTGGTCCAAATAAATTCGTGCCAATCAAATAGCTAATGGAGGCTGGCAAAAATGCCACGCCCTGTTCCCAACGTGTGGCGCCCATATTATCGACCATCCACAGGGGCAGCGATGGCTCCAACATGGCAATGCCCATATTGGCAAAGGTTATCGCACCAGCAGCTATCAAAATATACGGATCACTGATCAGACTCTTCAGGGATGGCGGTTCCTCAGTTTCTGCCTTCTGTATTGATGGCTGCAGCATGAACAGCTGCAGCAAACCATCGCCAAGAGCCAGGGCAGCAAGGATCAGGAACGGCGCCGATTTACCAACAAACTCATACATAACACCGCCAAAGGGCGGACCTATGAGCACGCCCAGCGCCAGTCCACCCAATGCAATGCCCATGGCATTTCCACGCTCCTTGTCGTCGGTGAAGCGATCCGCCAACATGCCCATCCCAGAGACGGAGGAGCAGGACGAGCCAATGCCCTGCAGAGCACGCGCTATGAACAGTACCAAATATGAGCGACCAAAGGCGAAGACTAGAGAAAGAGACGAACGGGGGAAGGGAGAGAGGTAAGCTGTCACTCTGAAGGCAACAAATTCAAATCTTACTTATCGTGGACAGGAACATAATGACGAAGCCGGCAAACATCGGTATGCTGTAGCCAATTCTGAGAATTAAAGTTAAATTGAGATGAGTTTCAGAAAAGTACATTTCGTAACATGGAAATTTATGCAATTAAATTTATTTTACAAAATTAATAAAGAAAAAACAGGTAGGAAAGGCTATAGTCGAGCTCCCGACTATGGGATACCCGTTACTTAATTAAATAAATTTAAAATATTATTTATTGCATGCTTTTAGGCACTTACAAAAAACATAAAAACTTTAATCAGCCATTACCACCCTTCAATTTGTCCGATCTTATCTTAGGGTCGGAGATGGTTCCTTCTCCCTGTTACATACATTCCAACAAATACAATACGCCCTTTTACTTATTTTTAAGTAACGGGTATAATAACAATGTTCTCAGAATTAGGGTTGCTCTATTCTAATTATGACATATCGATTTGATTAGAAATTAAAACAAAAATTCTTGACAGATCTGAAAACTTTCCAAAGTTAATATGTTTTAGCATCAATAAAATCATCAAATCAAGCTTATGATATTTTGACGTAAATGGTTTAGAAATTAATGGAAAATTCAAAAATATATCTCTCTGACAAAAAGAATGGATTTTAAAATATTGTAAAATATTAATAATGACATAGAGAGTTGATACAAAACTAAAATTTCTGACTTAAAATATTTGAAAATATGTTTTTAATAAACAACATTTCAAATAGATTTTTCGGATCCAATGTAGACCGTTAACTGAGTGTTGCATAGGTGCGATAATTATGAATAGCTCACCGATGCGTTAGGGGACCCACAATCGGGTTAACCAGCAGCTGTACGATTGCCTTGGAGGCAAAGAGGAGACCCACTTCAACCGTTTCGCCCACCAGTTCATTGTGCCGTTCCTCCAGCTCGCGATAATACGTGAAGTTATCTGTGGGGAAAGTGTGTGGGGTGGAGTGGATTTTAGCACCTTGACGTGGTAATTATTGCAGTACACGCTGCTTACCTTCTGGACTGAATGTGGCGTCCTCGATCGGTGGGGCTGCCACCTCGGTGTCCTTGTTGCACGGACAGGGATTCGGAGTCGGTGGCGGCGGTGGGTTGTGCGGTGTGAGCGGTGTGCGGGGGTAACTGTCGAGTGGGGCGTCCGGATGTCGAATGTCGTACAAGAACTCGGGTATGATGGGCACTATATGACGGAATAGAAAGGAAAGACCCGACTAATGGTTTTGTAATTGAGTTGCAACAAAGAATTAAGCGCACAATTAGCCTAACGGCCAAAACGTTGCAGCCAAAAGCAATTTTCTCCATTCCAGCCGCTCTATTTAATTGCGTTACAGGCCCGCAAAATTGTTGTTGTTGTTGTTGCTGTTACTCAAAAGTTAGTAACGGCTTTCCAGGCAATGTTGCAGCAACTTGCAGCAAGCAGCAGATTGCCTGGCCCTAAGTGAGTTGTTCTGGCCTGGCCAACAAAGGTTGCCGGCAAATTTTCGCATTCGTTTAATTTTCATTTTCCCACCACACTCCATATCTTCACTTCAACTCATCATTTCCCTGCCTCAGTTTAAAAATTCAATTTGTTTATTGCATGTTTCGACTCTGTTTATATTTATTATCAACACCCGACTCCAGGTCTGTTATTATTTATACATACATATGTACATGTATACATACTTAGTCCTATGCTCCTTTCGTTTGCTGTAATTGCATTTCCTGGCATTGTGAGGTTGCTGTCCTCCTCTTACATACACTACACAGGTGCACTCATATGTTACCGTCATGTTTCAATTGCGTTTGCAACTTGAACGAGTGTTGAGCGATTGTTGATCCACTGTTTGTTTTTCGTTCAGTTTGAAGTGTGGTTGGCATAATGTGCGGCTTTTTAACTAGACAGACGTGTGGTTGATTACTAACTGCCTATTTACTTACAAAAATATAAATTCAGGTATCAAGAACTCTTGTTACTTTTAGCAAAAAAAAACTCAAATTGAAAGTTTTTTATAATAAATAAAGATATTAAAAAATCTGTATTATAATTTAATGAATTTTAATTTAAAAAATTTCTCAACAACTATTTTAATTTTCTAAATATAAATGTTTTTTTTTTTACATTGTTAGGAAACCGTTATCTCTTTTTTGGATAAACTTTATTATTTTATTCATACAAGTATCCAGTGGTGCCAGATTCGCTTTTTTCCCGTCAAATCTGGCTTTTTGCAAAGGCCATTTGCAAGAAATATTTGAAATACTTAGCAGAGGTTGCCATTGGTTTATTATCGGCATATTTAGCCAAGTCAATATTGTAAAGTCAAAACAGCGAAATAAACTACACTTGAGTACACTTAACAGTGTACTTTATTTAAGGTAATTGGTTTAATTGTTTGCTTCTTAATATAAAAAAAAAATATTTTATTATGAATATATTCCTACGGCTGATAGGAACGGGATTATTATATGTTAGTGAAAAACAGGAGAATGAGAGCAACATTGATGTAATTATTTAAATTTAATGAATAACAGAGCAGCTGCTCCTCAAACTGTTCATATTCTTTCTGAGCAACTGATTTTGTGCGCTCAATCTTCCCCTCTCAGGAGAAAATACAGAAATTAAAAAGTAGTTTTTTTATGGCTTTTATTTATTAATTTTTCAGATTTTTTGTATCGTTCCTCCAGTCAAAAACAGCTTTTTTTTCAAACAAAAGTTGGCAACACTGCAAGTATCTTAAGAAACCACATGTAAATTCAAATTATAATGAGTTTATTATGATTACATGTGGCTTAGAAATAGGCTACTTCAAATTATGTTAATACTTGTACATAGAGATGGGCACGGGCCGGGCTAAGCCTCGGGCCCCATGGGCCTTTTACAAAATTGTCGGGCTCGGGCCGAAAAATCTCATTTCGGGTCGGGCCGGGCCGGGCTCGGGCCTAACTTCAAAGCCCGAAAGCCCGGAACACGACAAAATCTATTGCATTTTTCTGCTACCCAAATTCGGTCACACTACAAAAAAATTCCGTTATTTCTGAGAATTTTTAATTCAATTCCTGAACAAGCTCAGACGTTCATTTCGCTTATGAGCATCCAACCAAATGACCGAAATGATCGATAAAGTTCACGAATGATTGAATAAGCTAGTTGACGCGCTAATTTCCAATGTTCTGGAAATGTTCTCTAAGCTCAAATTTAGATAAGATTTTATTTTTAAATAAACAAATTTTGAAATAAATTAAAATTTGTTTTTATTTTTAATTTTTCGGGCCGGGCTGGGCGGGTTCGGGCATCACAACAAAAATGTCGGACGGGCTTGGGCCTGTTTTCCATCGGGAATTTCGGGCTCGGGTCGGGCCGGGCCTGAAAAATGACGCCCGCGCCCATCTCTACTTGTACATTACTAAATAATAATGCTAAGTTGAGACCCAGTTAAGAAGACCATTTTCTGCATATTGTGCCAGCACGTACCTCAGCCCATTCGGCAAGAAAAATCATCAAAGGTGAATTTTGATACTGATCCTTGTACGCTTTTTAGTGTCACAGAGCCCCAGCATATGTCACAACATGTAACTCGACATGCCATTTTGTGGCCTTTACAACAAATAATGGAACCACTTGCTAGGCAACCCATGTTATGAGTATTCCCGGCAGATACATATACACATTTAGCTGGAAGTGTATTTATTCAAATTTCATAGTTCTTTTTTTTTTAATAGGGTCTACCACTTATAAATGCAACGCCAGCGTAAATGATTAACCAAGCAATTTTATTCAGGAAAGAAAGTTATTTCGAGTAATTTCGAAGTTCGCCGTGTAACTCATTAAACTGTCTCCGAGCATTTGACATACAAAAATCTAAAAGCACGTGCAGCTGACAAACGGTTAATGGAGCCGGAGCCCAATGTCTTGCAACTGGGGGGATTGGTATTGGAATGGCATGGAAGCATGAGTTGTTTGGGTTTGGGTTGCATTTCGCGTGTCGAAGACACTTAAACCACAAGTTAAAGCAGAAAAAAAAGGAAGTTGTTGGCATCGGGTGATGGGCAACCAGACAAAACAAACAGTCACGACCAGGGATTGGCCAAAACGGTGACTGTGCGCCTTATATTCTTTAGATTTACATGGTAGTGATCAGAAATCAGCGAATATTTAGAGAAACTTACACGAATTTTTATTTAAAATATTAAATATTGGATATTTTAATTTGTCATCGCAGCTTTATGTCAAATAAATATAACTCTGTTAAGCACTTACAGTGATGCTCCTCCAGTCTTTCTTACAGACGTTTATCTGTTGTATTGCGCTCTGTTGCGCCTTAGCATAGGCAATACATGCAAGAGTATTACATGAGATCGCCATTTTGAAACTTTATTTACAGTGAAAATTCTCAGAATCTTATTTTGCATTATTCTGTCATCGATTAATTTATTTCAATCGATCTCGACGTGAATTAAAGTAAATAGAACGAATATCAATTGATATATTCTCATTTTTTTAATTAAGTAAATTTAGAAAAAGCATAAGATAACTGTCTAACTAAAGCAGATTTAAATTGAGTGACTTTTGTCCCATCCCTAGTGACAAAAATCTATGTTGCGGCGGCGTCGCGACGGACACGTCATTGTCGTCGTTCGTCGTCAGGACAAACAGCGATGGCAGTGAGGCAGCAACCGGCAGTGCGAGCAGACGGCAACGAGAACGATGAGGGCAATAGTAACCCCGTGATAGTCGAAAATCTCCTTAGATTTGTTATTTTTGGTAAATCAGTGATAAGCGAGGATTTTAATTAATGCGGGAGATAGAGTGTGAGAGAGAGAGGGAGTGAGGCGAGAAAGAGACGGTAATGCGACAGCCAGCGCGCTCCATTTGGGAGTCGGCCAGTCGACCGCTGTTCGTGCGCTCCGTTTGGCTGGAGAGGATCGGGGAGACGGGCCGCAGTCACCGTCGACACTTTATACTCGATTATGAGCCACGCGAGCGGCAGCGGTGGATTCAGTGCCAACGACAGAGCGCAAGGCGAGGGGGTAGGTGGAATGGAATAAATATTTATTAATTTAAAGTATTTAATTAATCCAACTTTGACAGGCATTAATCAGCAGAACGACTCCTGTGAGTTCCAGGATCAGACAACGGTACTTGAGGATAGTTGCGACTATACTTTGGATGAATATTTACTGCTGGACGCAACGAAACTGACGCTGCAGAGCCAAGGTCCAGGAGGAATGGCCAACAGGACGCAGAGTGGAGGATTCTCCAACTACAACGGACGGCAGAGCAGTCGTCATGCCAAGCGTCGTGCCTGGCTGCTGAGTAGCGGCAAGAGCTATCAGTTGGATCACCTGCAAGATTATCACTCGCACTCGAGGCGAAGTTCTCTGCAGGATGCACCAGCCACAAGCACGCACATTCACACCAATCCCGAGGAGCGTCTGGCGGAGCGTGTACTCAATTGGCTGGACTTGGCCGGAAGAGCTGACATTGTGAAGGCAGCGACACCGATGCCCGTGAACAGCAACAGTTCAATGCTGCCCCGGAGCAGTCAGCGGAGTCATCGGCACATCCAACGTGGCATGAGCCTCAAACGCTTTTCCACGGCATCATCTGCACAGCGAGTTGTTCCCAGGAAGCCCCCCGCAGCGAAGCAGCCACCGCCACAGTCCCTGCCCTCGCCTGCGCCTAATTACCGCTCGAATTCCTCCAATGCCAAGCCCATTACCATCATCTTCAACAAGGAGGGCGTTCCCGTGCGCCTCAATCGTCCGGCCCGCAATATTGATCTCTGCGCGCTGAGCAACAGCGCCAGCACAACTCGCCGCCTGGCCGGACACTTGGCCTCAGCCCGGCTGTACAACGGCCAGACTCCCACGCCCACAGCAGCGGAGGAGACTCGAACGCCGCCGACGAGCAGTCGCGGATTGAATGCCACCCAACTGGACAGCCGCAAGCAGCTGCACATCTTCATGCCAAGCTTGCCCAAAAAGGGTCTGCTTCTGGCCACAACAACGACGGCGAGCTCCGAAGATGTGCTCAGCGCCAGTTTTAGTGATTTGTGCTTTTAAGCAGTCGCAGTCACAAATCTTTGTACTTTTTGTGCAAATTATATTTTGCAGAACTTGAAAATTAAATTAAAAGTAATATTACTATATAAAATGATTTGGTTCCGTATTTTGTTGTGTTTTCTTATGATAAGGATTTGGATGTAAAATATATTTATTTGGGTGTAAAATATATACATAATTTTAATTTTAAATTTTAGTTTTAAAAACCCTGCACCAATTCAAAATTTGTCTGATCTAAAAATGTCTTAACTTTACTTATAATACATGCATACGTAGAATAAACACAAAAACTATTCAAGCAATGATTTTACACAGCTTGGAGCTAAAGAAGAACCAGCACTGGATTTTCTTATGTTAGATTACAGAGTATTTTGAGATCGAGCACTCTCAAAAAAAGCGTATTTGTTTGTTTTCTGTTCGCTTACGTCGATATGCCTACGCTGAGGGGTATTCTCATGTCTAAGCATATTCTTTGTTTTGATTTCTTTCGAGTGGAAGGTTGGGATTCATTGTTGTTTTTGCATTCTGGGTTTGTTGGGGTAATCAACATAATCTTGAAATATTGCAATATATCTAAGGTTAAAGTTTAATTTAAACAATGAGGCATTTTTGCATAAAATATGTTTAATTTGAATGATTGAAATTACAAATTGCAATCTTAACTTTTGTTGAACGAATGAAACGATCTTTTAATGAGTTTCATTCCATTCCATTTCATTCCAGTTAATTCCAGTGATAATCGGAATTTAGTTCCTTCGTTCAGTTTGTTAATCGATTTATCGAACTTATTTGAAATGAAATAAATGCATGACTACAATGATAAATAAATCCAAGTTTGATTACCTATGTCAGTAATTCTCACCTTAACAGCGACATATTTTAATGACGACACGTAAACAGGCATAAATCAATTATTGCCATTGTCATTTTGTCCATATACATATATCATGGTAATCATGCTCCTCAACTGTCAACTGTTGCCGAAAGGAGAGAGACAGAGGAGGAGAGTGGGCTGAAGAGAGAGGGGGAGAGAGGGCTGCCTCTAGCGTCATGCAAGGTCTTTAGTGGCGTTGCCACACGTGGCATTTCATCGCCCGTCGTCGTTTTGAGCCAACGCGTTTTATTTCAATGCAATTTGGCAATGGGCTGAGTAACCGTTTAATGAATCTGCCATGACAGCAAAAAAAAAACAATAACAATACATCGAGGACGAGTCTAAAAAAAGGAGCATGTTATGACCTTTGACGTCGGATATGCTATCACCATGGACTCCGACATGAATGGATGGTGGGCGCGACGCTAATAACAACGTTATTCGAGTAATGTACACAGAGAAAAAAATCCGAGATTTCAGGAAAAAATCAATCCGAGCGGTATTTCCAGAATTTCTTAAATTAAGTTCAAAATACTTGATGTAAATACGATTTTTCAATTCATTCACTTAAAAAATATATGCTAAAATCAAGAATTTTAAATCCGAATTTTAGAAATAATTTTTTTCCAGTGTAGCAATGGCAAATGCCGTGGAAAACTTTTTAGACGAAAAGAATACAAAAGACAAAAGGCACGCTCGCAATTACGACGCAGCTGGAAAAACTTTTGCCTGACATTTGAGTTTTCTCTTCTTTGGTAAGGAAAATGCGCAACAATAGGTGAATTATATACTTGAAAAACAAACAGACAGAGAGACAGACAGAGAGCTAAATGCCTGACGTGACTTATTCGCGTTTCAGACGCGCACGCGGCAAGTTGCAAGTTGTCTCGAGGTACCGCAAATCCGATTCCGATTCCGATTTCAATTCGTCATAGTTTTATTTTGTATACATATTTCAACTTAATTTTCCGGCAATTAGAGAGTCGAAGTAACCGTCAGTAAATGTCAACTGATGAAGACTCTGTGGGCAGTCCCATAAGCCCGTCAACTCCTACGTCCGGCGAACGCGAACGTGAGCGGCGGGATAGGGGCAAAGGGGGACGCAATGCATCCGATTTACTGCGTCATCAGCATAGCTTCGAGGCGAGATATAGCAGCATCATCCAGAAGCAAATCTGGGAGACAACCATCAACAAGGATGTGATGGAACGACAGCTCAATGCATATTTCCCCTTTTCACGCAGTGCATCCCTCAACAAGGACGGATCCGCAGGATTCTATCTCAAGCCCGATCAGGAGACCACAGACGGTGCCTTGAAGACCCGTTCGCTGAGCACCACGCCGACCAAACAGCGCACCACAGCGTGTCTGGAGAAACTGGAAACTTTGGATATTGCCGAGCAGCAGGAGAAGCCATGAAGGGATTGTGGATACGAGTTCCGTAATTATAATGGAGAGCCTTGAACTTATATTATATATTCTATGGAATTGCTACTTTGAATGAATTTATACGAGTTATGTCTTATATAAACTTTTACTCTATTTATAACAGAGACGAATTCTTAAAAGTTATATATTTCCCATCGGAATAACAACCGCTTAACTTTGTTAGCTTATCTTCAATGCTCCTTTTTTTAAATTCCCTTAGGAAAGTAAAATCTTTCAATTTTCCAAATAAAACAAATAATTATTAAAAATATTTAAATCTTAAAGCCAAAACAGAATCACTCTGGATGTGTTTTAATACCAAGAAACATTTACATATTTATTATCTAAAGATGCCTATAATTAAATGCTTTAATTATTGTCTGCACAATTTCGACCAACATACATAAGCTACCAATAATTGTCATTCAGATTAAGTAATCACTAGTTTCTAAAACAAACTCAATTTAAAAATCTAAAGTAATTAAAAAACTGTATTAATTTCACTAAAATCAAGCAATTAAAAGTATGCTATAATAATTAATGCGAAAGTGAGAATCGAAAGAGATCCGCAAATATTTTGTATATAAATAACCGAGTCCAGGGTAACGCCTAGCCGAGACCTTTTGTCTTATTTCCTACTTATAAAATCAATAAAAATCAACTTAATACTATATTGTATAGTCGGTCTTGTAGTTTTCTGTTTACTTATGCAACAGGGAGACTTGGAGATAAAAACCTAATGCCACACATAAATCAGGGAAATTCTCATCCATTTTATTTTTGGGGGTTCCCCTTTCTCTGGTTGCAGCTTAATCAAATTCATGAGCATTTTATGCTCATTGCCAGAGATCAAATGTAATAAGCATGTATTTCTCGCAATTTTCACTCCAACACCTTTAACGGTGAAACGAAAGCACTTAAGTGGAAATGCCTCAAGTCAAACGCTAAAAGCATATTTACTGTAACCTCCCGCCATCTCATTTTCCCCTCCCCCCTCGGTAAATCACACATCTACTTCCCCTTCTTGTGTCCATTTAACATTCACAGGCGAAACGGAAACTAGAAAAGAAGCTCTGAACTGAAGCTAAAACTTGAAATGGGGGTTTTCTTTGCCTGATTTTTCTTTTCTTCTTTTCTTTGCTTTTTTTTGGCAGTGGTGCGAGGAAATTGGGAGGACTGAGAATTGAGGCTTGAGCTAATAGTTTGACTCTTTGTGCGCTGCTTAAGCATTTCTCTACTTTCGCTTTGACTTTTACTTCCGCAGCCATCAACAAGTTGCTCGAGTGCCGCCTGCGCATCGCTATTTGTCTTCGGCCGAACTCCCGACACCACCTCCAACTTGTTGATATAAATTCATGAGCGTTTAAAGAAGAAAACTAGCAGAGAAGGCAGCAGTTGAGTCAGCTCGACTGTGGCAGACTCTGCACTTGTTTTGTAATAAATCAAATTAAACTTTAACATGCCCGACTAGGGTTTAGAATCGATGAACAGATCATATAGATATTTTAAAAATCAATATAAGAACTACTAGAATTTCTGAAGCGTGCCTTAGTTTAAAAACTACAATACTGATCATGAATATATCAATTATTTTCTACATTTTCAGAAGTAAAAAATCTGGTTTTTGAGCTAACGAAGTAATTCCTAATTTTTAAATTATTTTTTAAAGAATTGAAAATTTTAAATGTGTTTTCTGTTTTGGAGTTCTGATTGACTTGAAGTATATGAGTGTTGTTTCCCTTCTGCCTATTACGCACATTTCGCTTTTGACAAACATAATGGACCCTTTTTTACTTTTTAAGTACAGAGTCCAAAAACAATGTATAGATATATGTGTGTATAGTATATAGAAAGTGAAGAAAAACTTCAATGGTATTTTTTTGATTTTTCGAGTTGTCAGCCGCAGCAAACATTTGCCAGACTGGAGTACAATTGTGGTCCGGCCACAGGCCACAAGCCACTTGATGTCCATGTGTTTGTCCAGACACTTGACATAAGCACTTGGCTCGTCACCCCAACCCCAACCCACATCCCATCCAGTCCCACTCCCTTCGGTCAGTCGGCTATAGATTTAGTGTCACACGCAGCAATCGCAGAGGAAACAGCAACGGGTCGCGTGTCTATTTAATTGACTGTCGGCACTTGGAGTTACCCTCCCCCAACCTGCATCTGAATCCCTGTCCGAAGCCCATTCGAGTCTCTGTCTGTGTCGGCTTTTGGTAATGACGGACAACGCACTTTGGAAATGGTACTTCAACATTGATTAGTTGTTGCTGTTGTTGCTCGATTTCGACTGGCATCGGATGTGATTCATTCCTTAAAAACTGCGAGCATGAAATATAATAGCAACAAATCCCTTGGCAACAATTGGCAACTTGGCACAATGACAGGACAGTTGAATTGAGGAACTGAACTGGAAAACCGAATGATGGCGACTGACGCCACACAACCACATTCATTAGCTTAAGTGGCGCTCTGCGGTCATTTTTATGGCCAAGAACAAGAACAAGAGGTAGAGGTAGAAGAAGAAGCACAACGATAACCAGAAATGCCAATGAATAATCTTCAGGTGATTGCGTTCCATTGTCAAGATAAATGGCCATGAAATGCTAATGAGCTGGAGATTTATGCGATTTTATACGATTGTTAGACCCTGTAGTTGCAAAGTGCGAAGGGTATAACAAGTTTCTGAGTTGAATTTGTGCTTCAGAATTTTGTTATTTATTAAGAATATAATCTATTAATATTTATATTATTACTACTTTTACAGAACAAGTACAGGGTCATTTACAGTCGTGCTTGCTCGACAACAGTGTTGCCTACTACGAGTAGTTGAACTTATGTTTAAGATTATTGGATTGCCACTTACCGACAGTCGTTAACAGCATGTTGTCCAGGAGCAGGGCAATGGCAACGATGACCAGCACCAGACGATTGGAGCCACGCCAGCTGACCATCCATGACTTGGCCGCCGACCAGTGTCCGGCTGCCCGTGGATCCTCCTGACGATACGCATCCGGTGGCGGCTGCTGTCCAGCTGTCATTGGTTGCGGGTTATATGGTGGCACAGGTGGCAGCTGCTCCTTGCCCATGATGCCCATGATGCCGCAGTCTGTCTCCGTGTTGCCATTCTGCTGAGTGTTCTCCAACTGTTGCTTGAAGGGATTCTTGCTGGGAGTATGGGTTGTCGGCGGTGAATTGTTGTCGTTTATGGTGAAGGATGTGGTCTGATTAGCTGCTCCCGTTGTTGACTCCGCTCCTGCTCCTGCTCCAGTTCCCAGTGACTGTTGATGTTGCTGTTTCTGTTGGGGTGCTGTGAATTTACGTGTGCCATCTTTGCCCGCATCGGTCGATGATTGCATTGCGTCGCCAGCCGCTGGTTGCTATAGTAAAGTATATGACTATCAGTCTCAGTCTCAGGCTAAGCGGATTGTCTTTAAAATGTAATCAGAATGTAAGCAGCTTGCTTTCCGACTGCGGCATCAAATTACAAATATCCCGTGCCACGCCCACTTTACGCCCCAGTGGAACCAAGTTGCACTAATTAAAACTAAATTATATATCGCAGCTTGTTGAATTGAATTCATTACAAATTACAAAATAATAAAAACAACAACAGAAAAAAAAAATGAATGAAATTTCACACAATATAATAATAGGTCTTGTATTCTCGCATTAAAAGACAATTGTGTTTAAATTTAAATATTTATTTAATTGCATTTTGAGAGCATCGTAACAGTTGAAATTAGTCTTTGAAATTTTCGCAAAATTTGTGTGTGCGACGCGCGTCGCAAAATTGAAATTCAATTTCTCAGCTAATTCGTTTAGAAGACATCACACAGAGAGCCAGAAGGACAGAAAGACAGACACGACCCAAATACATGCATATATAACTTATGTCGAGTGAGGAAAGCACCCGAAATCATCAGGGTGGAGTTTTCTTTCTAAGACAACTTTGGACAAATTTTAGGGAGAACGGCAGAGAGAGCGAGAGCGGGAGAGGGAGAGAGCGAGTGGTTGCGACTTTCAAAAATTGAATTAACTTGCCGTCAATTAAATCAAAACGTTTTCGTAATTGAGAACAAGATGGAAGATGAAGAACTGCCACAGAAGAGAGCTTTGATTGAGTGCACTTGGCGGCAGTGAAGAAGCCTTCAAAGTGTTTGGCATTAACAAACACTTGTGCAACTCTCGAGCTAACTCAGCTAACCAAGTCACAGCTACTAAATGCAATTTCCAGTTTTAATCTATCTTAAATGCTTAATCGCTGGAACAACTGATACATTTATAAATACTTTTATACACTCTGTTGGTGGAAAAAAATGTGTTTGTTTATTAATACCTTAAATTAGTTAAAAATCTCATCTCTATTGGTTAAAAGGAAAAAGTTCAAGAATCAATAAATATTTTCTAAAAAATAAAATACAAACCACAAGTCAAAAATATAAAAGACAATTTAAAATTCTACGCGCAATTAATTTTTTAGAACTTTGTCAATAAATCATAAAATCAAGCATAAATAAACTAGAATTAATTAAAAGATGACTTTAGATTATTTATTTATGTGCTTATGTAGATAAAACTAAGACTTTCCGCTAGAAGAGTATGAACGACTTCAATATGCCCGTTTTATTTATTCCTCTCATAAAAATTCAACTTGCAATCAAAACAAAATTTAACTCATTCTGAGAGACGTATTACAAGTGAAGTACTTGGATATCTATGTGGATTATGAATGGAATTGATGTGATATAATTAAAACCAGACTTATAAAAAAACCTCTTTACGAGGTAAAAGTCTAGTGACGAAAACATTTTCATGCCCCAAAATTTCTGATATCCAATTTTGTGGCGAAAAATATTACATTTTACACATGAATTATTAAAAAAAAAATTTTGTCACTGGACACATTGCGCTAAATTTTTCATAACTAATAAATACCAGTATATACTAGTAGTACTTTTTTGCGCAGAGCCAGTGACAAAATTTTTTTTTTAATAATTCATGTGTAAAATGTAATATTTTTCGCCACAAAATTGGATATCAGAAATTTTGGGGCATGAAAATGTTTTCGTCACTAGACTTTTACCTCGTAAAGAGGTTTTTTTATAAGATATCAGAAATTTTTTAATAAGACATAGGAAGTTTTGACAATTGAAATATTTTTTTACAGTGTAACTTTGTCAATCGGTGTTTATTGTTTGTACAAGCAAAAAGAAACTGTCTGGCAACACTGTTTCTCTTTACTAACACACATGCCAACATGCCAAGCGCAAAATTTATCAGCACTCTCAAACTCTGGCTGCTATGACACTTTGTTGCTGCTGTCCTTTTCCAATTCAAAGTAAAACGTATATATTCAGTTAATAGGTTATATCTTCCAAACCAATCAACAAAAATTTATGCATGATGTATCAAAAAACGCAAAATATTAAAAGCTCAAACATATTCAAAATTAAAAAAAATCGCTAGCGGCGTTTTCTCGAAAACCGCCAAAATGTGGAAAAAATTACCTTTTTTTACCTGTAGCTTTTTACCTGTGTACTTTAGAAAAAAAGTTTGAACATATGCTTAAGAGCCCTTCAAAGTACCTTTCCAACGACATATAGATCATATCTGTAGCTTTCATAGTTTGGACACTATGGGGGTTTTTAGTTTTAGCGGTTTTTAGCGATTTCCCGCTAAACTAGCGATTTTTCGAAAAAGTCGTAGAACAAACGTTTCTAGATTTTTGAGCGGGAACAAGTCCTCATTCAAACATTTTAGCTAAATTAACGATTTGATCCAAACAAACAAACAAACAAACAGACAAACAGACAAACAGACAAACTGACTTTTCATCTCATTTTCGGAAGGCGACTCAAAATTTCAAAATTAATTATTTTTTGAACCAGTTGTCCGATTTTGATGATCGAGGTGTTATTCGACGCGTATTTTTGATGAGAATTGTAAAAAATTCAACGAAAATTCAAAAAGGCTCCAACGGCCCCATTAGCTCCAATAATGTAAATTTTGCCCCTCCCACTTACACCTGTTTATCTCACGAACCAGGTGAGTTTTCAAAAGTCTTAGTATGCACACTTGTAAGTTTAATTAATACCTTTCGATCGGTATATAACTCGACCTGATCGGACAGTCATAGCAAATCTTCCATTCTTCCTGTGTATATATGCTAGTCGCCTTCGCACCCTTCGTGCTGCTTTCGTCACTAGCGCGGACTGCCGTCCGCAGTGATAGAAGCCTATAGACTACTTAAGGAGTTAATTGTATAGTCACGTTACGAATGACAACAAATGTGCAATTATAAATGATTTGATCGTCTGTGCAATTAGCTCTGACACTAAACTATGAGTATTTGTATCTCAATTAATTGAATATACTTAGAATTAAAAAAAAAAACAAAACAAAGAAACTGCTCTTAAAATTAAAAGCAAAGCAATTTATAAATACGTGTACAGATATTTAATAAAGTCGAACAAAAAATTTCGAACAAAAATTTCAGAGATTTTTTAATAAATTAACTTTGTCTCTTTTGTATTACATCTTAGCTACTTAAATACTCAAAATGCATATTATTTCGATAGTTTAACAATCCGGTTAGAGTAAGCAAATACAACGAATGCTCGACTATATGATACCCTATAGCCTAAGACATTTTCATATGCACAAATATTTCTTCTTTCTGATCTATTTTTTATTTAGAATTTAAAGTATAGAAATAGTTTTGAACTGCATTTCAAACACTTTTCACTTGTTTAAATATTATAATACACTTCTCTGCATGACTACAGGGTATTGAATGGTCGGTATAATGTGAGAAACCAAATCAATTAGTATGCTTAAATCAAAGGCCTTAGGCCTTAGTTTTGAATATATTTTATGATTTTCTTTGCCGTTGTCGTTAAACTGAGGGCAGGTATTCTTACCGTCAAGCTCATTTCAGGTTTGTCGATCTTGTCCAACAATTATGAATTCCACTAAAGCACGCACAGTATGATTTTCGGGTTAATTTGGCTGAATTAAGAGAGGTTCGAAAGATATATTGTCGAGTTTTTAACAACACGACCTCTCTGCTTTCTTAAAAAGTTCACTATTCAATTCAATTGTTATGACTGTCAAAATCTAGAACTTTCACTTTCTGGGAATACTTGGGTTAAGCGCCTAGTTCTCAGCTCTCAGTTCTCAGTTCTCGTGGGGACCGCGTTGAGATGTCTGATGATTCTGCCGACAAGTCGGCGATCTCAATTCAAACTGAAATCGTTGGCGTGTAGCTTAGCGCTTTTTTAATGATTTTTGTTATTTTCGTTATTTTTTTTAGCTATTATTTATTTAGTTTGTATTATCGCTTTTGATTTTCGCGCGTGTTTGTTGTTGATGTTTCAGTTATCCCGTCGATTTCAATGTGCTTAAATTTCAAATGAATGCATTTTAAAGTGTCTAAAATACATTTTTCGAATTATTTATTAGTAATCATCATGCGATTCGTTTTATGCACGTGGGAAATTTCGATTAAAAAAGTCTATGCTAATTTAGTGTTGTTACAACTCCAAAACGCATATATTCAGAAGGGGACGAGTGATATTGGCTGTTACCTTAGTTTGCTTCATCAGTTTTAATTGCAATTATTTAATTTATGCGATCTACTCGCGTGTGCCCTTTGCTTAAAGCGTTGTTCATGAGAGAATCAAACAAAATCATACAAACCTAAAACTACTTATAAATAGGAACTGCGACTTGTGAAAGTTGAATCTACAATACTCTATAGTAAGTGATATTTATTTAATTAATAAAATATTATTGCAAAAGTATACTAGTTAAGATTGATTTCCCACAAGATTGCACTTTTTATCTCATATACATATTCGTCTTCCCTTGGAATATTTTTATAATTAATTATATACAAAATATTAATAACCGAATATTTTCAGCATCAGAACTGACTTGAAAATTTTAAATATTTTGAGGAAATTTTAAATTAATCAGTTGATTTAATCTGTGTATTTGACATCGCGTTAATTAAATCTGTGTATTTAACATCGCGTTTACTTTTTTTTTTTGGGATTACAGCGAATAGATCCGATCTTTTAAAGTTAATACGTGACAATAAAATGCACAACATTTTGTTCACTTACACGTGCCGTGTTATTGTTTAATTTATTATTTATTTTATTTTATTTTTTCTTTAATTGTTTATGTTTGTTTTTCTTATTCCGTTTCTTCTGCCTTGCGTTAATTGCATCAAATTTAACGGCCGTCAAACGAATCTTGTTCGCCGACTGTCTTCCTGAGCAACTAAACACGCAACTTGACTTAAATTCTACTGGCAAATAAGTAACATCAATTAAAATCAAGACTCAGCTTATGCTCGTCATTGAAAGGCATCTGTGATTATATAAATATACATGTCTCAAACTATGGGCACGTTTATATACAAACATTTTTAGGCTCTTAGAAATACAAGTCTCACTTTAGAGATTATCATAAAATGTTTTATATATAGCTTTTTATATAGCTTTGAAGTACAAACTTGATGTCGCTGCTTTTCTTATCCTCAAATATTTTTTAAGTATAACTATGCGGTTTATTTTCTGATTGGCATCTTATCTCTGAGAAAGTTTTCTTGGTTATTGATGCTGGGCCAGCTAACCAAGTTCATTGATATCAGTGTCTACCGGTTTCACACCCTTGAATGTAAATATAAATTTAAGTTCAAACAATATATATTCTGCTACCAAGTGGACTTTTCAGTCAACCAAGCAAGGTCTCCGTTTGTTGCAAATATTTTATATTCATATTTTTTTAACAATTCTGTAATAATTACAAAACGGTAGCAAAAGCGACCCTCATTTTGTGCGAAAACTGAAATAAATGCAACGTGTAATAATTGGCAAACTAAACGTGTCTAACAAAAAGAATTGTACCCTGTTTTCAGCAAAAATGAAGGGGCGTATCGAACAATTTGTAATAATAAATTCAATATTAAAATAAAGATAAATAAGTAAATAATATTCAAAGTGCTAATTCGATTTTAACAGAACAGATTTAACAGAAAATATAAGCAGACTATCATATACAGGGTATACAGGGAGTCTCACCTTCGATTTGGAACTTACCTTCAATATTTGTTAAGCGTCTGTTTCTTGTTGAACGACTTCCACTTGTTGGAAAAGCGAATTATCAGCTGGTTTCGGCCGAAGGGAGAGAAGGAAGTTGCCTGTAGAATGGTTTGTTTTTGACGATACTGTTGAGGTGGATCTGTTGTACTTAGTTAAAGGTTGTCAATAGCAATTATGGGTTATTTCTGATTTTTGAGGGTGAAGTTGTGCGTCGGAGTATTCCTGTCAATACAAAATGGAAATATTATTTGATAAAGATTTTAATAAAATGGATATAAGAATTTATTTAGATAGTTTTCCAAAAATTTTGTTGATCACTAGTAGGAAAATTTTACACAATTACTTACTTTCTATAACATTAAGCAAAATATAATAATTTAACATGCTTTTCACTTATCAAGCTACAAAATCTATCGAAAAATTTAAATCACGTTCGCTCAATTTGGGTCACTTGTTGATTCAACAAACAATGTGCTATAAAATGTGGCACACAAAAATCAGTCAACTGCCACTGGGCATGAGGTTTTCTATTTTATTTCCCAAACGAAAATAAATATGTATATAATATGTATGCGAACAAGTATCTACAATAAAATATGATTGAAAGCAAAGCCCAGAAGACCTTAAGCAAATTGCCATACTCGTATGTAATTGTGGATTTTTACGCTGTACAAACAAAAGATTGGTGGACGGAGCTCCACACACATTCTGGTATTTGTAGACTCTGATTACACTAGCTAACAATGTTTAAGTTTCGCAAATTATACTGATACTTTATTGTACTATTGACATAGCAATTGATTTGTTCTTCTAACAAATTTTTAAAATAAAGTTCTCATTTTTATCTTGAAAGTTTGATGTGACAATACTTATGTTGAATAGTGTTTATTTGCTTGGAATTTAATTCAAAAATAATTCCCATGGGCCTTAAATTGATTTTAAATTTTAATACTTACAAATAATATTTTAGTAACATATATTTTAAATGATAGCTTAACTTTATTCTTATTTATGTAATAAATAAATTATATTGTAACTTACACCCGTTTCTCTGTCTAATCACATATTTTCAGATTCTGTTGCTTAGTCGTTTTTGATGTGTTTTGCTTTTAATTATTTTTGAACTTCAAGCACAATTTTTTTTTTTAAGAATCTGAGTTTTTAACCGTTATTTTTCTACATTTTCTATGTGCTGGAAACAGAAAATGTTGCCTCTGCGTTCGCTCAATGCACTCTCTGTTATCAGAAATAAAGTGCTACAAGTGTCTGGCGGTTGCTGCACTAGGAACGTGGAAACGAAACACACGTCCATCAGCCACGAGATTTCATCTCGCACTGAATTTCTACTGCGAACGCCGCACGAGGCGCGGACAAAACGCCATTCACAGCGTCAGGATGTGGAATGCGATGCGAAAGGGAAACAGAAGCAACAGCAGCAGCAGCAGATGTCGAGGCCGAAGCTGTGCTGCAACTTGTTGTATGCGAAGCGTCGACGTTGACGTCGGCAGAGATGTTGGTCTCGCCGCCTGTTGAAGTTGAAGTGAACGCCTACCCCTTCAAGCATATTGCAGAAAACTGCCATCGGCAATGATTCTGCTCAATTGCCTTCATTGTGTGAGCGAGAGCGAGAGAGAGTGAGAGCAAAAGAGAATGAGGAAGTCGAAGTGGACGAGTGGGAGAGAGCGACCGTGGGTGTGTGTGTGTGTCATGGGCCTGCTGTTTGATTATATTTTCACTGTCAATTGCGTTACGCGCCTGTAAGTATGCAATGTGTATAGAAATATGTTTGTGTGAGTGCACACGCAAGCACCAGCATATTATGCCTAATTGATTCTCCTGTTAAATGGGCGTCAGCTTTTTTCCTATTGTCAAATCGATTATATGTTCTATTATTATTGAAAATAATGTGTGATGTCTAAAAGATGTAAAACTAGGCTTAAAGCAGCACAAAAAGATTGTTGGAAATAAATATACAAAAATTTTCTTAATTTTACAGATATGTTAAAAATACTTTAGGTAAGCGCACAAAAGTATGCTAAGTATTCAGCGTCGATATGAATCATAAAGTGTGTTCTATATTAATATTAAAAAAGTAGGCAATAATCACAGTTCCCATCACCTTTAACTTTATCCAACTTTCTTTTCAGTTTCTTTTTCTTTTTTGTTGAACAGTTTAACAGGTGTCTGGGGAGTTTTTTCTAAGCCCAAACGTGTTGTTGCTGTGATTGTGGCAATCGAATGCTTGTTGAAGCGAAAAGGGAACGCACCTGATGGTATTGGGATTCTCAAAAGACTCTAATGCTCTAAACTGGGTCAACTTACCGAATACGAGCTGGTCTTTTAATTGATCCACTGCTTAATTGTAAATTGATCCAATCAGTAAAACAGGAAATGCGACAAGTGCCATTGACGAAGCGCACTTATAAAGAATCAACACGCGATTGAACCTCGGACTGCGGCAAATCCAATAAAGTCGTGAGTGTCACGGTCATTTACTTATCTAGAAAGTCCGTTTGAGCATCGCGAGCTCAGAGATGGCACTCAATCAAACTCTGAATCTAGTGATGTAATACATTGTTGTAGAAGCTATTTTTAAGTGCTTCAATGCGATTATTTTTTAATAGATAATTTACATTAAACTCGATTCTCAGTTTGGATTTACATAACTAATTTTCACTGTCAAAACGCCATGAAAACTTAACCGATTTTCTTTCGTATTGTCAATTTCATCATTGTTTGACCTCTAACTTTATTCTAATTTTAAACCAAAAATTTCCAACTTTGTCAAAACTTAACCAAATTCCTGTTCAAGAACTTTTAACTGTGACAAAACATTGGTTTTCTATAAAACGCACAGAAATATAAAATTCCTGTCCCAAGACCTCAATTTACAAAACACTTAAGGAAGCTGTGAACACTCCCAATGAAAGATCTCTACAAATACTTATAGAATCAACAAAAATGAAAATCAAAAGGCCCAAATGCCGTTGAAGTGTTAAAGTAGCGTCGCCAAATAGCCTCAAAGTTAATGGACTAGAAATCTGCCATGACTGATGATATTAAATAATACATTCACACATACATATGTACATACAAAACATGCTTACATAGGATTCAAACATAAAGTCATATGTGTGGGTGGTTGGAAATGGATTTCACTGAAAACAGGACAATAGAAAACTTGTAAAAGTGCTTCAGAGCAGCAGTCCACTAGGAGATACCCTGTATATACACATTTTTAAGCAGAACTGAATCTTTGTCACTTTGTTATAAAAAATGTATGGCAATTTAAATTTCGAAAATATTTTTTTCTTTATTGTCGAACCGTTTTTGGAAATCATTTGGTCAAAAATGTTTATTGTTAGTTTCCTATAGTAGTAATTATAGTATAATGAACCTAATGATGATGAGCAAAAAATTGTTTTTCATAACAGTAAAACACAATTAATCTTCCAATCAAATACAGCAAAGTATCTGAATCTTTAAGCTTACCAGATTTTAAACTAAACGCTGTCACAACTTATTAAGAGAGATATGACAAATGTGGAAACAATTTCCATGCGAGTTAAATTAAACAATTTGCTTTGTTCATTTTGGTAACAAAGTGATTCAACATGTGCGGGTAGTGTCGGTTTTGGATTGTTTTGGGTTCGATTGGGGTCGGGTAACTGAGATAATCTTTTTGTGGTGGTCAACTTTTATCAGAGATATTCGAAAACAAAAGCAGCTCGAGTGAAAATGTTTAATTTCCTTTTGTTTAGCAACGGGGGGATTAATTCTCTGTTTGAAATGCAACTCAAAGTGAAGACAGCCCTCCAGTCATCGCAGAGGGAACAAACTTGAGCTGTCATCAGCATTTAAAATTCTATACAGAACCCCCCCCTCTATCCCTCTGTCACCCCGTCTCAGCTCCCTTTTAGCCAAAGTTCAAATGTCAAGTGCTACGCCCGTGCGTATGTTTTGTGGAAGCGAAATATTTTTCATTTATCCTCGATGTTTCCCCACAAATGCCTTCACTCTTGTGCGTGGGAGTGTCTGTCTTTCCGTCTGTCTATCGCATATTTGGTGTCATTCAATTGAAATATCAGCACGTGCCCCTTTTGCCAGCTTCGGTTACTATTCCATCGTTTTACGCTCTGCCATTTGTCTTAAGCATCCCAGGAAGTGCACACATATTTACCACGAACTTCATTAAGAAATTCCACGCATATTTCGGATTATTATTATTTTTTTTTCTATCTCTGCCGCAAAATTAAAATACTTTGGGGGTGGGAAACTCGACAATCTTTCTCACGTTCTGTCAAGCACAAAGGATATCCTATTGTCTCCTAGTGGAAGCTATGAACGTTTTTTATCGATTATAAAAAATAAGCATTTAAGAAGCAGGACAAATACTGAATAATTTTTTTTTTTTTAATTTAGTTGCAATATTTTAAAACCAAATTTAAAAAAATGTGGAACTGTTAAAGTATTGTAATCATTCTGAAAATAACAAGAAAGAAATAAATGAGTAAATATTTTAAGCAATATGTTAATTAACTAAGTACTTAAATTGACTTTGCAATGTGACTTTCCATACAAAATGTATTTAATTATTGCCTTTAATGCTATAAATTATTATTAACTCCATTTCTGAAAATTTAAAACGCATTAAAATTTGAAAGAATAGAAAGTGTTTAATTATTTAATTTAATCAATTCATTGATTGCATAGGAAATAAAGAAGAATTGTGGCAAATAAGTTGACTTAAATATAAATACAATTGAGTTTTTCGAGATGTCCGAAACGCACAGCCGACACGAAGCCTGCGCAATGGATGGGCGAGGGCGAGGGCGTGGCGTGTGAACACGTTCGACCAATGAGAATGGCCGGATAACACGCATAGGCGCTATCCGCCAGTCAAAGAAGCGATGCCGAAGCGGATAAATGCTGCGTTCGACTTTCGGCACACTTGTTGCTTGGAAGTGAAACGAATGCAACAGGAACTAATGTGAGAAGTCGGGCAAGGGGCATTACGGGAGCGTGAAAATTGATAATAAACGTACTTTGTGCTGCCATCACGTACCACTCACAAAGGCAAAAGCCATGAAACGGTTCCGCAACCATTTATGGTCTTTGTGGCGATTTCTAATAGTTTTTTTTTTATTTTATATTATTTTATTTTATTTCAGCACGCTTTTATTAAATCTCTTTTGATTTATAGCAATGCTTTTTTACTAAGCAGATATTAGAATTAGGAGAGATACTTAAGCTGGACTTAAGAACTCAGTATTCCTTCTAGTCTACGTCGTTGTACTTGCCTAGTTGACAATTTATACAGAGTGCTCGATTAATAGATACCCTGGAAAGTTATCTAGGCAGCAGAGAAGAAAGTAAATACTTTAGTTATTATTCAATTGACAATAGCTTTAATTACTTAATGTTAAGCTCCTTTCAAAATTAAAGTAAGCAAGACTAGCATAAATTGGGCCAGAGACGCTTGCCCATCCCAAAAGGCAATTCATCATCTTCTGGTCGCCTCATGGGACTGCTTAAGTGGCTCCCGAGTATTGGCTATTTCTATTGGCCCTCCTTTGAGCCTTGCGCGTGTGTTGTTGCTCCGTTTGGACAGTGCTTTTAAGTGCTTTCAGCTGTAGTGTCGACTGTGATTGCTTTTTTCCGAGTTCCCTTTGTTTCTTATCTAATTAATTACACAGAGCTTTTTGTGAAGTTTTAGTAAATAATACAATTTATTTTATTATTATTTATAACATGCAATATAACATGCTAAAGTTCGCGGAACTTGGCGTAATGAAAACCTTAAGAACTAAAGCCTAAACAAATTTGTTCTCAAGCAAAATATATAAAAAAATTTGTCTAGATTAAACAATATTGCAAACATTAAACATTAAATTCAACCAAATGTTATATTTTTATATATGCATATATATATATATATCTGTATATTGTACAATAGAAAGGAGTATTTTCCTAGATAGCAACTATGTAGCATGTCTACAAATTGTACATTCTCTAATAACTAAAGCTACAACTACACAAAATCCACGTAGCTTGTTGTGATTGTGGTTGAGCACTACGCATCGTAGATTTTAAGATTGTCAAACTCATCGAGCGTGTCCTCGGAACTGGATGTCGTCAAGTCCGATAGCTCGTCCAGGCACTTTTGGCGCTTACGCACATTCCAGTGCAGACCCTCCGCCAATGAGTCGAACCAATCGGATATCTGATCCTGTGCACAAATGCTTGGTACCGGATAAATGGAGGTCGTCACACGCAGGCTGTCTCCATGATTCAACTCCTGATCGTTGCGCCCATCAAAGGAAACACGCGATGTGTTTCGGCTATCCGGCGAAATGGATATCTGCAAAATACAATAAGAATATTTATTAAGATATGATCGTAAATGAATATCGTATAAATTTCTTACCTTCAATTCAACGCCAGCTGGCACAACAATCGGCCTGAAGCTCAGCGAGTGTGGACAGATGGGCGTCACCAGAATGGCTGGCACCGAGGGATGGATCATCGAGGCACCAGCTGCTGCCGCATACGCTGTGCTGCCCGTGGGGGTGGACACAATGAGGCCATCGCCCTGAACGGATGTGATGTACTTGCCATCCAAGAATATGTCAATGTTGCTCAAGTATGGCGATGGTCCACGATTGATGACGACCTCGTTCAGTACGAGAATGCTGTTGTTGTTGTTGCTGCTGCTGCTGCTGTTATTATTACTGCCAGCATTTGGTCCATTGAATTCGGAGTCGTGGTGCCAACGCTGCTGCGGATTGGGTCTCTGCTCTTGCAGTTGCAGCGACTCCTTGCGACGCTCGCCCTTGCGATGCATCACACAGCGCAGGCGACTGCGCAACGTGAGAGCCGCATGTCCCTCCAGCACATTGGTCACCTGCTCCTGAAAGTTATCACACTGGAAGGGGGTCAGAAAGCCCAGTGATCCCAGATAGAAGGCCATCACCGGTGGCACCGATCGCTGGAACAGCTGGGAGGCATACAGCAGTGTTCCATCGCCTCCAAGGCAGACAATGAAGTCAATGCGGTCGGTGAGATCATCCCGACCATCTCTAAATGATGAGAGCATTTATAGAATTAAGAAACAGTTTGCAAATAATAATAGTTTTGAATAAAAATTTTAACTTACTTAAAGGTAACCAACTTCTCGCGCAGCGCCAGAAAACGGGCACGAACTCCAGTGTGATACTCGTGCACCTGCCGGAACTTGGCGCTCTCCTGCTCCAGCTTGACATCGTCGCGCAGCAGTTTATCCTCCAGGACAGCGGACTCCACCCAGACGACCATGTTCTTTTCCTGGACCAACCATTCGACCAGTTGGACAAATGGCAGCAGCACCTGTGAGTCCTTCTTCTTGATGACCAGCACTGTGAGCGGTGGCTTGTACCAGGTCAAGCGTTGACTGGCGGGATCCTGAATCTGCATAACCATGGCAGAGTTCTTCATAATGCGACCACATGGTCCGAACTGTTGGAACGGCGATGGAGCATTTAAGCTGCGTGTGCGCCTGCAACAAACAACAAAATTATTCTTTTTTAGTAAATAAATTGAAAGACTGAATAAATAAAACACTTTGCTGAAATAAACCTTAAAATGCGTGCGTCGGGCACCGACGATACATGCTCTTCCAGAGTCTCATTGCTTTGGCTTTGGCTTTGACTTTGGTTTTGATTTTGACTTTGATATTGGCCTTGAACTTGGCTTGACTGCTCGCCAACTGGGCCAAAATGCAGCATGCCAAGCTTTAGTTTC
Source organism: Drosophila limbata (assembly GCA_963924055.1). Lineage (NCBI taxonomy): Eukaryota > Metazoa > Arthropoda > Insecta > Diptera > Drosophilidae > Drosophila > Drosophila limbata. The sequence goes on along the minus strand of OZ001355.1, from coordinate 20,544,223 downwards.
TGATGCTGCATATTTTTGTTGTTGTTTTTATTGTTCAAGTCTTTCTTTAATTAGCCACACCTATGTGGGCTTAAATATTAATCAAAATCACGCGAACTTTGAATACACAACCTCGCACAACAACAACGCAAATACAAATAACTTGTTGGAATTTTCGTTGCTCAACTCTCAATATGTTTTGTGTTGTGTTGTTTCTCGCTCGAAGGTTACAAAATCACTGGCAATTCACAAGCCAATTCACATTTTCGAGAATAAAGGAACACTCAAGCATATACAAGTGCTTATATATATCTATATTCAAGTATTTGTATTTTCATTACATCGCAAATAAACTCGTCAGAGCCTCAAAAAACAGCAACAAACAGGAATTTTACACAGCACTTGCCACAGGCGTCGGCTGAGAGAATGAGCGAGGGAGCTTAGCATATAAATAAAAAAGAGACAGAGTCACGTTCCTCATTGGTGGATAACTTCACTAAGTGTGGGATTTAATTGATTAGTGGATGATGATTCAACAAAGTGACAGGGCATTTGGTTTGTGTGCCGGCTAAATGAGCCATGCTTAAAGTTTGGTATATATGAACTGACAATACCCTGCAATAACTACGAGTACAGTTTTGAAATAAATATAAAGAAATAAATTTAAATTAATGTATAATTAAAATATTTTAAGTAAATATTTAATTGAACTACAAATAATAAATTTAATTGATTTCAAAATCAATCTCTTATTGAGGGATTTTATTGCAAATAATAAAAAATAACAAAAACCGATGTTTCCCGATTCCAAGGCTCTTCTCTAATATAGAATCTAATAGATTTCGATTGTTAATCAGCACTTACACATGTTATTTAAAAGGAGTGAAAATGCAACCGTCAGTAAATAGAAATAGATCTATGCACTCCTATAAGCAAAGCCCGACTAATTGGAAAGTGGTTTCCGACACTTAAAAGATACCCTAGATACGAGTAGAACCAGAACCGACGTCACCGTGACGAGGCAAAAGTCCGCGCGTCATTGACTTCTAAAAAAACCTTTGGAGCAAATTTCACTTAGTACTCGAACTCGTACTCGTATTAATTAAGGGACAGTCTCGACTGTCTCGACTTGTCTGTTAAGCAGACCGAAAATATAATACATATAATAGATAAATGTACTCATAGCATACGAGTCAAGTCTCGTATGCAAATTGAAGGCTATGTCTGCTTCCTGACCCGTTGCTCCTTTGGAGCCAACAACAAACAGTCTCTTAAATAATTCCATCAGTTCGAGCTAATGTCCGAATGTCCGAATGGCATTTGATTTTATTTATGAATGGCGCCACGCACAAACTGGCACCGATTGAATTAATTGATATTGCCAGAGATATTCAATGTCTTTAAGTTCTTCAAAACAAAACGTTCGTTAATAAATATAGTAGCTTTTGGCCAAAAAAAAAAGAGAGGGACGTGGGATGTTTAGTGGTTTTTTTTGCTTTAATTAACAGCGCCGTCATCATAGCACACATATTATATGTATGTCTTTGGTTTCGAGGTGTTAACAAACTCGTTTATACTCGTAAGAGGTCGAAAATGAGTGTTAAATAATGATCATAAAAAAATACAAGTAGATGTGATCTCTGCAGAAGAGTCAAGGACTCATGGGTTCATTATTTTGACCAATCTATTCAAGAAAATTCAAAATTCTTGTACTTTGTTTTGGCCATAATTTAATAAACTAGCAGCGGTAGCAAAAACTGATTGTGGAATCAAATTCGTCATGCTGACAGTTGCCAAATTCAAATATATTTAGTACAAAAAGTTTCGACTATTTGTATACAAAATGTACTGAAAGTCAAGTTCCCTTTCCAGCTGATAAGTAATCAGTGCATAATCTTTTTTTCAATGTCATTCAAAAACCTTCAACAGTGTCTGAAAGTTGTTATCATTTTTTAAAAATCGAAAAGCATTTTTCACATTTCAATTACTATTTAGCGTAGTATAAAAAGTAATCTCTGTGTTTTTAATGATGTCAGAAATAGTTAAAAAATTTGTTTGCCCTTACAGTCAAACTTCTTTAAAACGAACTCACTTATTGAGGTTTTCTTCAGTTGAATGAGAAATAAGCATTATGAAGTTATACTGTATTCATTTCTTATCTAGCTACGGGACTGTTTTATCGGAGAAAACCCGAAGCAAATGCAAATAAGGCAAAAATAACAAATAACTGATTATTCGAATCGGGACATGTACATTATTGTGTGTACATTATTAGCCACAATAAATAAGTGCATACTTATAAGAGAGAATTATTCAGGTTTGGAGGGTGAGAGAGAGTAGCAGATTTATAAAGTCAATAAATTGGAAGACAAATGGCCTGCATTATAAATTTGTATAAAATAATTGAATACAATTAAAAGTCGAATCAGAAACCAATTGTACTTTAAATATTATATTTCTGAACAGCAAAATTGACTTCAAAACAAGAAGATCGATTGTGAATAAAATAGGTTCCTAAATAAAAAGTCAATTCTAACTAATTCCCTTTGATGATATAGGTCGTTTAGTTTTGCAAATTAATGGCGATAAGCTCAAGGAAACGCTTCAAATCATACAAAACAATTTATAGTAGTTTCCTTTTTTATGTACATTTTTAGCAAAGTTGAACCTTTGCTACTTACGGCCAAGTGCCGGAGCGACTGCGACGCGTTGTGTCTGTGAAATCATCCTCCGGCTGTTGTTGTTGGCTTTGACTTTGTCTTTGATTATTGTTGGCAATGTTCTCCTTAACCTTGCTGCTTATCGCATCCTTATCGCTACTGGCGTCTTTATGGTCTGCTTTGTAGTAGCCACCAGGTTTGGTCAAACGCTGACGCTGCTGGGTGACACTGTGTCGGATCAGCTGCTCATTGTAGTGGGTGAGACGTTGTTGCTGCTGCTGCCGTTGGCTGCTTCCATGGGCACCGCACCAGTCGAAGCCGTAGTGGAGGCGCTCCTCCAGCCGGTGCTGATGGAGAGTAGCCAAATCGATGTCCGAGCGACAGCCCATGACTGACTTTTGAGTCGAGTCAAGTGTTTAACACAAAAGTTTTCAAGTTTCGACACTACTTAGGTTTGGTTTAGATTTCGACTTTAATTTTCGCACATTGCAATTCTAGAATTAAATATTTAATTAGCTTTACATTTACTTTGGCATTGTCTGCACCGCGCAATGGCTTGAAACGACTTGAAACGACTTGGCCCTGAGTTGCTGCCAAAAACGTAAACAGAATTGACCTTGCTCCCTTTTTTTCAACTTATACGAAAGGTGATAAACAATTCGTTAAGCACGCACATAATAAATTTTAGTCACATCCATTCAAAAATGGTTAGGAAAAGCCCAAGCCATTTTGGAGACTGTTAAAAACTTAAAATATTTTGAAAAATGAATGTGGCTCATGTGCAACTGGTTTTTCATAAATACCAAAAATTAATAACAATCTTAAACTGTTGTTTACGCTTACTAACGGTCCCATCGCCGACCTGCTTTAGTTCCGGCTCTGACGTCAACTAATTGCCATTGTCATTTCTATAGAAATTCCAACTCCAAAAAATCGCAAACAAATTAAGAAAGAGACTGAGAAAAAGACATTAAAATCGAGTTGTGGGTTCTAAAAATTGTCATTTGTCATCTGATGTTAAGATATGGCAAAAATCTATAGTCTTATAGCTTTCGTTTTATTCTATAATCAATTATTTCAGTCGTGTTGATATATTGAATATCAAATAAACAGATCTCAATCAAAGTCAGCTAAAAATCGTGATCTTTGTTCGTAATGTATCTTAGTAATGTTTATTTATGAATTTAAGTAATCAGCTACTTGAATTGAAGTTAACAGCTTTTACTCAGGTTACATAAATAGCTTCTGATTCGCAATCTCATTACACTTAAGTAGTACACCAGGAAACAATTAAGAGTCATTTAATAATACAATGTGTACTTGGACTTGGCTTGTAAACAAAGGAAGCGCCTACAAAGCTCTTTATTTGTTGATGTAATGAATTATTGAACAAAGACAATCTGTAGACAATTAATTCATGTAATCTATCAATTAAAAATGCGCAGTACTAAACAAAAGACTAAGGCGATTGGTTATATATTGCCTGGATCCAGAGCCAGATTGACAGGGGGTTATGAAAGGTCGGCAAGCGACTCTAGACACACTCTCTAAACGTAAATTTAGCATTTATTGACGGTTGTCAATACGAGTATCTATCTGGTAATTAAGTCTCAACGTTTAAGTGGAAATTGCAAAGTTACAAGTTACGGCGTCGCGGCCCTTGAAAGAAACTGAAAGTGAGACTAAAGTGCAGCTCGCGTGGCAACCGAAAGGAAGGGAAAATGCCAAATGCCAAATGTCGTGTAAAGCTACTTAGAAAAGTTGTAATACAAAGTCCTCTAATTAATTACATGTTATTATATAAGACCGACGTATTTAGCACACGAAACTTGGAGACCGAGCTTCAGACGAAGCCAACGACCGACCGACCGACTAAGTGAGAAAAAGCGGCACAATAAACACACCACACCGTAAGAGAGATAGACAAACGCTGAACGAGCGAGAGACAGAGACAGAGGCGGACAGTTAGTGAGAGAGGAAGAAAGAAACACGACCGCGCCGTCCAGTGAACAAGCGATAACTGAACTGAACTGAAACACAAAAACGGTGATTAAATTGTAAATCTTTGTGCGATTTGAAAATAAAAGTTTACGGCCGTTTTCAGTCGTCCACCGCACAGCGATCAGTGAGCGGCCAAGTGAACAGGTTGTAAACAACAGCTGAGTGAAGTCGGACACGCGTCGTATAATCAATATGGGAGAGCAATCGAGGGCGTAACAAAGAGAGAGCGGCAGAGTGTAAAAGCGAAAAGGTGCTGACCAGCGTTGCCAAATCAGACTTTATTAAGTGAGATCTGTCCTCTTTTATGTGACTTAGAAGCTTTCGATTAAAATCAAAGCTTAAGCATCGAATTTGATATAATTTTTTTTTGTAATTTCTCGCTTTTTTCAATATATATATATTTTTTTTTATTTTTTTTTTTAGATTTGTAACTATTTTGATAACTATTTCAAAAACTACAGATCTATGCGAAAGCAAGCTAGATCGGCAACACTGTCGCTATGTAAAATAAAAGCTTGTAAGCTCGTTATGTAAACTTAGCAGCAGCATTGTTATTGTTTAGCAAGTCTTGCTTAATTTTCATACGCTCTCTCTATCTCTCTCTCTTATTCATTTCTAATGAGCTGTGTTCTCTCTCTTTCCCTTCATTATCAACACGCTCAGGTAACAAGCACATCTGACAAAGCCGCGTTCGCCACTCGCCACTTGACGGCAATTGTCAATGTACATTGTACAATTACAAAATGTTTTTGATATTTGTGCTCCTCATAAATGAGCACTTACACTAAATAATTGGCCGTAGTACAGAGTACGCCGTGGGGGACTTGTTGTTGTTAGTACTTACCACCACCAACGCATTTCTGAGTCACTGGCAGAGCCATTGGTCAGCAGACCAGGGCCGGGAGCAGAGGATGCTGATCCATTATTAGCATGACTATGACGTGCGCTGTTGACATTTAACAATTGATTCTCATGCTCATCGTAGAATCCGCAATTAGTGGGTGCACCTGAAACTGTGCCTGATATCGTTGCACCTGGCACAGATTGTGCGGCTGTCGTCTTCGGCGTTGGGCATGGGGCAATGTTATACGAGGGGGATGACATGGTTTACAATATTACAAGTTGGCCACGGGGTCAACACACAATCAATTTCTGCACAGCACAATACTACTTATTTTGTTCAACTTCTCCACCATCCGACACCTTTAAAATAACTAATGTAATTTTCTATTGGCATTGCACATTTTTCTTCGTCGCTATAAATATTGTATGTTTTAATTACTGCATTATACCGAGTATAAACTACTTTAATTTATTAAAGCAAGCAACGTTTTGTTGATGTTCGTTTCGTTCCGAAAAAGTTCAAATGAACTGGTCATTAGATGAACGAATTTGTTTTCTGTATTTTTTGGCCCAATTTCCCTATAAAACATATCGATAATATCAAATCGATATTGAGCGCATTCTGAGTCTGGCTGCTACAGCACGCGCAATACAGCTGTTAATTTTGATTTGATGTTCGGGCATTTTCAAGGACATTTTTTTACAATATAAGCAAGTGCAACTGTTGCTTTTAAACATGGAATATTACGCTTACCGAAATTGATTTCGTTTGTCCAATAAACTAGTCACTATCGTCTTTCTTAGAGGTGCTGGCGAACTTCCCGGTGTTGTTGTTGCAGCCTCATCGTTGACAATTTGCTTAGCGCGCTCCATATCTTGTATATTCATGATTATTGTAATTCTCAATTTTGAGTTTAATTGACTATTAATTCCAAAACACAACCGTGCGCTGGCAGCGTTCAGAGTAAACTATTGCACACGCCTATGTTTCGAGATTTTATGCATTTCATATATGACTAGATAAGCACGCACACCTGTCACAGCACATACATACGAGTAAAAACACACACGCATACGCATTTTGATATTGATTCGCACACCTTGAAGTTGTTAACAAAAAAGGTAAAAGCAATGCCCAAAAAAACATACATGAACAATGGCACTAAATCTGAAGCGTGTAACAACCCGTCGTGCATCTCATTCATGTACAGCCTGAGGGCAACATTTCAAAATATGTACATAGTCTCCTAACAGTATTTGAATAAGACATAGTGCGTGGCAATAACTTAAGTAAGGCAGCAGCAGCAACAACAACAGACAAATGCGAGGTGAGCAACAAGCAACTAACAAGTGGCAAGGCACCAATCTGATATACAACAAGTACTTGTACGATCAAATTAACATTTTATCTGTGTGCTGCCAGGCGCATGATTCAGCAACAATTTAAATATTCTGAGCGAATTTAACGGCTAGAGTATTCGCTATCGGTATAAATCGAACGTTGACTGCTGTGCTTGTGATCCTTAATAATCTACTCCTTTTTGAGCCGCAGGACTACCACTACTATTTGTTGATACTCTGCAAATTACTCTAAAACTACATTTAAAATTTACTTATACATTTAAATTTTATAATGTTCAACTTAAATACATGCAAAGTTTATCTACAACTGAAGCTTAGAACGAGACTCCTCTAAAAAAAACTTACGCCTACACATCGTACAATTTAAGGTTTTCAATCTCGTCGAACGTGTCCTCCGATCCGGATGCTGTTAGATCCGAGAGCTCATCGAGACACTTCTGACGCTTGCGCACATTCCAGTGAAGTCCATCGGCGAGCGATGCAAACCAGTCGGATATTTGATCTTGTGCACAAATACTGGGCACCGGATAAATCGAGGTTGTCACACGCAGACTGTCGCCATGAAAGAGCTCCTGGCGATTGCGCCCATCGAAGCTGACCCAGGATGTATTACGACTCTCAGGAGAAACGGAAATCTATGAAACATTCCCATCAGTAAAGTCGATTCCCTATGGTAATAAAAATACTTGCCTTTAGCTCCACACCAGCGGGTACCACAATGGGCCTGAAACTCAGCGAATGCGGACAAATGGGCGTCACCATAATAGCCGGCACAGAGGGATGAATCATCGAGGCACCGGCGGCCACAGCATACGCTGTGCTGCCCGTGGGCGTGGACACAATGAGCCCATCTCCCTGCACTGATGTGATGTACTTGCCATCCAGAAACAAATCTATATTGCTTAAATAGGGAGATGGACCACGATCGATGACCACTTCGTTCAGCACTAAGATGCTATTAGGTGCGGGTGTCGGGTGCTCATCCGAATCCAGAGCATGGTTCGCCTGCTGTCGCTTGTCGCTCTTCCGATGCATCACACAGCGCAGGCGACTGCGCAATGTTAGCGCCGCATGACCCTCCAGCACACTGGTGAGCTGCTCCTGGAAATTATCGAAGCGAAAGGGTGTCAAGAAGCCCAGCGATCCCAAATGAAAGGCCATGACCGGTGGCACCGATTGCTGAAACAGTAGCGAAGCATACAACAGTGTTCCATCGCCTCCAAGGCAGACAATAAAGTCAATGCGATCGGTGAGGTCATCCCGACCATCTCTATGAGACGAGAATATGTGACATATGTGAATGAAGAGTATGGAATATTTAAAATAACAATTCTCACTTGAAGGTCACCAGTTTGTCTCGAATATCCCGAAATTGAGTGTCCTCGTTGAGTAGTGAGTCCTCCAGCACTGCGGACTCCACCCAGACCACCATGTTCTTCTCGATCAGCAGCCAAGTTACCAGCTGAACAAATGGTGACAGCACGGAGGCATCGCTCACCTTCTTGATGACCAGCACTGTGAGCGGTGGCTTGTACCAGGTCAAGCGTTGACTGGCGGGATCCTGAATTTGCATCACCATCACAGAGTTTTTCATGATGCGTCCACATGGTCCGAACTGCTGGAACGGCGATGGAGCGTTTAAGCTGCGCGTGCGCCTGAAAAAAATAATGATGCATTTCCTTATTCTAAAATCCATTTGAAATAAATTTAATCCAGTCCAGACTAAACCTCAGCAAACACTTGGTGTTGTTGTTGTTTTCCTTGGAATAATTAAACTCCTCAATTTGCAGAGAACTCTGACGTGGGAAAATCGCAGACTTTTCAAACCCATTGGGAAACATTGGAAAACAGAACGCAACTTAATAAAACTATTAGTAAAAATGTCTAAAACTTTGACAAGTGTTTTCACTTCATACACCGAACAGCGGTAAAACTCAAAGTAGTGTGCAATTCAAATAAAAAAAACAACTGTTGGCTAAACAGAATCCACAATTGAGCGTGGACTATACAAGGTTACATGCATCTTTCATTACGCCAGCATACTTGCCGGCAGTGCGGGACGTATTGTCTACAAATGTGATCTTTCGTTTTCTGGCAGCTTGCAAGCAAGCGACACCTTGTAGTAATATCACCATGATCTGATCAAAGACCAACTGAGAGAGCATCACTTAAAATCCACAAAAAAAAAAGCTCAAGCCGGCGAAAGCTGTAAACTGCTTTCACACGTCCCACACCATGTTTGTTTCTTTTTAGCAACAAGTAAAGGTAAATGACAAACAAAACATTTTTCGTCACAAATTTGTAGCAAGAAACTGCAAATTCGGCCATAGTTATTCATAAATAGACGACAGTGAAGAGTTTTTACTTGTGTGTGCAAGCTTGCATTAAATTGCATTGCATTTGTTTATTGTCAGCTGTTTAGTTGTTTTCATTAGTCACAGACACCTTTTTACATACGTACATACAGCCTGGAACGGAAATATTCATAGTAGTAACTGCGTAGCGGCTCAGAACTTGAAATCACTGGTATACAATATAAAAAAAATCACTTAAATGCGAAATGAAAGCCTACTGTGTCATTAAGTAAACAATTAGTTGTATATTTGAATATTCTATGTATACTTATGAATGTTCAACAAGCGCTTACCACCACCAGCTCTCGATGCCATTTTCTTTGACCTTCTTATCATTCTCTTTGCAACTGGAGTTAGTCTGGGTTTGTATTTTTGGCGATCTATTGGGTTTAGCAACTCCTGGCAATGCCGACATTTTAATTGGCTGCGGATTACCAATAAATATTGTACAATTAAATTATTCAATAAATTATTTGTACACATTAGACAGTGTGACTGCAGACTGTGACTATAAAAATACTGATAACAATAAACATGCCACACTAGTAAAGAAGCTTCCCAAAAATATAAATATCAAAGGTATGTGCAATTTATGTCAACTGCACAATAACAACATTTCGATTTGTATTGCATACTTTTTTTCCGTCAACATTTAAAATGTCAAAGACTTTCGGTCATGTCGATAACATTTTTTTCTCAAATTTGCAATCGTTATCGAAGCCATCGAAAAGCAAAGATAACTGATTGACAAAAGGTGTCAAATTTGAAACTCTCAAAAAAAATAAATAAATAAAGAGTAAAATAGAATAAATTAAATGTGCTAACATTCACAATGTTAAATTTATACAACATGTCAAAACTGCACAAAAGACTGTATAAAAATAGCGACATACATGCAAATTTGCCGTCAGACGCTTATATTTATAGTATGAGTAGTCAACGCCAACAACGTAGTGTTTCTCTATAGTATTTTTGGTAGCTCTGAAACTATTCCTTCTGCTTGCTCACCGAAATTGTTTACGTCTCTCTGAAATATCCATGACGCGAGTTTTCCTCAATGGCTTGGGAGAGTTTCCCGGCGACGCGTTTGCAGCCACTTCATCGCCCTCATTGTCATCCTCTACAGAGGTGGACTTGGCAACCATTTGGAGCGCCAATTGTATATCCTCCTCTCGCATTTTAACAGGATGCTTATCAAAGTTTTCCAATGGACGGTTAAAACTCGGACAATTTTGTAAGTCAACTTCACTGTCTCCCTGTCGAAATTCAACTAAATGGATTTCTATGCCCTAGCTTTTAAAAAACTTACAATGCATGCAAACAAATGTACATAAACACATATATACAGCTGGTAAAGTAATTATTTTGACAAATTTTAAAATTCGCATTTTTTATTTTCTTAATAAATACATTATTTTTCTTGGTTCTTATTTTAATTATTAGAGCAAGTGAATAAAAAGAAACAATGATAGAATTTTTTATTTGAATGTAAAGCTAATTTGTAAACTTTTTGGCTCGTCAAAACAGTTACTTGACTCACTGTGTATGCATATTTGGCTGTCCAGTTGTTAAGTGTATCCATGTGTATAGAATGAGATGCTGTGTTGAATAAGCACACACACACACAAGTACTCGTACTTTGAATTTATTAAGATCAATACTCAAAGCAACAGTTCAATCCACACGAAATAAAACGCGAGTCGACTAGAAAATACCCAGCAGACGATAAAGAACTAAACTCTTTATAAAAAATTCACTGTTTATATTTCTATGGTATTGTGGAAACAGATTTGGATTCGAATTTAATATAGCTTAATCAAATTTTAATCGGTTGTATCTCAGTGGCTTAGTGTTGCATATTTAAATATTTGTTTCGTACAGGGTATGAAAAACAATTTACATTTTACCTCACTCACGAACACATACTAAATTTGTTGTATATGTGGGAGGCCTTAGGCCTTAGGAAATTGCTACAGTTTTTTTAACGTATCACTATAAAAGATTTACATGCTGTTTTTATTTATTTTATGTATTGATTACTTTCACCCGGTGGCAAACATGGGCGTGGCAAGTACTTGAAAATACAATTATAGTTACCTCAAGGCAAGGACAGCCTTAAACGTTCACTTTAATTTATGTTTTAAATCATATTTTCAAACACTTTATGACATGTTCCTCGTGGTTAAATTGGAGACGTGTAAACGTCTTAAAAACTTAAGTACTTACATTGGCTGAACAAATTTAAATAATATTTAAAACTTATTTATTGACTTCCGCAATAGAAAAAAAGAAAAACATTGATCGACTCAATTTGAATTTAACGTCAGAACTCTGTGAGACAAAAGGTCAATGCTACGGTTGTATATAAAAATACCAATTACAATTCGGTATTTTGTGTATCGATAACCGATAGTTCAGCAAGCTCTGCGGCAAAAGTTATTTCAGAGAGCCAGCCAGCAGTTGCATAGTTTTAAAATATAAAACTTTATCAAAAATGGCAACAAAGGCAGGATTAACCTTTGAAATGTTAGCCAAGCGATTGGGTGCCATTAAGTCCATTGCCGGCGGACATAATCTGAGGTAAGCTAGAGAGTTCTTACCGCACATGTTACCGTCTCTTTGTGTGACGTAATTGTAGACATAAAATTGGAAGCACGTTATCTTTATCATGCTCTTCTTTTGCGACAACAACAAATGCCAACAGCTTGTTGAGACCGGCGCAGACACAATTCCGACATGGATACAGCACAGAAAAGCAGCCAGCGGCCGACGAGGCAGGTGAACAGAAAAAGGCACCAGAGTCGCCGGAAATTGAGCGGCTGACGAAAGAATTGGCGGCAGCAAAGGAACAAAACAGCGAACTGTTGGACAAATACAAGCGCTCGCTAGCTGATAGCGAGAATATGCGTACACGCCTCAACAAACAGATAAGCGATGCCAAGATCTTTGGCATACAGAGCTTCTGCAAGGATTTGCTTGAGGTGGCCGACACTTTGGGACATGCCACCCAAGCGGTGCCCAAGGAGAAGGTATGCATTCTGTATTTTCCTATAACTCTAGATTATTCTTTTAACTTATTCTCGGTTTCAGCTTGATGCCAATGCAGATCTGAAGAACCTCTTCGAGGGTCTGAGTATGACACGCGCTTCACTTCTGCAAGTGTTCAAGCGTCATGGTCTCGAGCCACTGGATCCAATCAATCAGAAATTCGATCCCAATCTACACGAGGCTTTGTTCCAAAAGGAGGATTCTACGGTTGAGTCAAATACCGTGGTGGAGGTTACCAAACTGGGCTACAAGCTGCACGAACGTTGCATACGCCCCGCCCTTGTGGGTGTTTCCAAATGATGAGTGTTGTTTACCTAAAAATAACCCTTCATTTACATAGCATAGCTCCCATTGTTTGCAAAATTGTCTTATGCTGCAAAATTTATGTACGTTACTATGTAAATATATGTAAGTTTCCTCATGTACAGGGAATATGCATTAGAGAATTCCCCTTCTAAGATGTAGAGACAGGTCGTTCCCTAGGTATTAAGTGCTCTACGGTCCTTCAGGATGCAACACATTTGCACCACGGTTGTTGCTCCTGAATCGACCAATTAAGGTCGTTTAACTATATGATAATAAAATGTTTAGTTTGTTTTCGAGATGCCATTTTTTTGATTTATCTGAAATCAACAAAAAATTATCTCCATTTACACACCTATTATACTCGTTCGCTTCAAAAGGAAATCTCCGAAATTCGAGACCTCTGGGAAAGCGTTTGTTATGCAGGTAACGCAGGTATGAAAAAGGGCGAAAATTCAATGGAAATTGAGATTTTCTATGGCACAGCAGGTAGTCACGTACTCGAATATTCGGGGAAAACAGAATTGAAAATTCCACGAAAATAGTTTAAAATTTTTATTTAGCCAAGTCAATGTGGAAAGCGCGTTCAGTGAGATCTCATCAGTTGTCCTTTACATCTCGAATCGAGTAGAATGTTGGCTTGGTCGATGAAATTCCTGCTGCCGTTGGCAGTGCTTAATTGCATCAGTGGACGCGTGCTAATGATGCCCAAATTCTATGGCCAGGATAGTGCAATAATTGTGGACACCGACAAGTCCTTGCAGTCCAAATTTAATCCAAAACTGCGGAATGCGCTCTATTACAATATTCCTGTGTACAAGTTGTTCAAGCCGGGAAACGGAGCTCCAACAGTGACTACAACTACAACAACGACAGCTGCTCCGATCGGATTGATTGAGGAGTATCCAAGTGATTTGCTTTACATTGCACGCAATAAACTGGGCTTAAAGCGGCTGAAGCAGCTGCCTAGCATCAGGGAACTGGGCGAGCTGCTGGGCACTGGCAACGCCGAGGAAACCATCAAATATATTCGTGCTCTCACTTCTAATGACCAGGGGATTGCGCTAATGAAGGCATATTTGGGCTCACTGGACTATGATCAGAGTGAATCCGAAGTGGAGACAAGTCCTGAGATAAAATACAGTGAAGAGGACAATGATACTGACAATGCAGACGTAGATGCGGATTACGATGCAGAGTTGCCTCTCAAGCAACCCAAGCTGGAAACCACAACAGTGGCAGCGAAGTGGGAGGAGGCCGGAGGGGGTTTAATGCAGAGTGTCAATGACTTTATGAAGCAGTACGGCATGTGGTCAGAGGAGACCACAACAACTCCCGCTCCCAGGACATTCAGGCCTGTGTTTGTGGCACCACAGCTGGCAACTCTAAAGGCCCCGCGTCCACTGCTTAGACAACAGTGGCCCTCGTCTCATATTCCCATTCCAGTGCGTCCTACAGCCCGGACAACGACGACAACTATGCCTCCCAGCACCACAGCAATGCCACAGCGGTCGACACAAGCGCCAATTTCGCCGCATCTCAATTCGCCCAAAGTGCTGCAGACTTCATCGGCCGCTGGCCACGTGGCGCCGCATATTCAGCAGCTGGCACAGGTTGCCAACATACCGCCATCGGTGCTAGACACCTTCCTGCAGCAGCAGCCTAAGCTAGCGGAGTTGGCCAAGCGCGTCAGTCGATTGCCTCTGGTGCAAGAACACAGTAAGGCCATCAGTGGACAATTGCTTGTGGCCGTGCAGAAGGCACTCGCGCAGGATGAGCAATTAAAGCGTTTGCTCAGCGCTTCACAGACACTCAAATAAGACTTTATAATAATCTAACGTGTAATCCATAAAAATAAAAGTCGCTAGTCTGCTTAAAAAAAAAGCATTTCATAACCTCATTTTTTGACATGTGGCCGCACCTCAAAACACAAGGGCCGTGATTTAATCGGCCAATGCATTATTAAATGCCGTCAATTTGTTCTTGCGTTGCCGTGCATAACTGTCGCCTAATTGTGAAATCGACGACAGTTTACTGTGGAACGCGTAGCTCTTTAACACCGTCTTGTTTTGCGTACATGTTTAACAATATAAATTAAGTAAAGCACCATTGATAAGCGCAACACTTTGGTAAAAATGTTAAATTTAATCTTTGTCCATTAAAAATAGCACTCGCAAGTTCTAGGGAATAAACCAGCGAGCGTGCATTGGACAGCAAAGGGTTTCAGAAAAAAAACAGGCAAGCAGCACCACGTGCAAACGAGAATAGAATGAACAAATTGTCAATTTCAATAAACGTTGATACCTCTCAACCAGTGCTGCCAATTTAGCTTTTTTCCCGTCAAATTTGGCTGTTTTTGAAGACCAATGACGGGATGCGGGAATTCTGGCTTTTTTAGAAATGCATTTTGATTTTTTCCGCATTTTTTAATGCTGCCACCAATTTCATGAAAATATAGAGCAGCACTTGCAAGAAGAAAGTGTTTTTAGCTTTTTTTTTTCTTTCTGTCCAGCTAAAAACATTTTTTTTTAATAAAAAGTTGGCAGCACTGCTAACATTTTGTGAACAGAATGCAATTCAGTTCCTGCTATTTAACAGAATCTATTCAGCTATACTATCGATTGACGATATTGTTGCCACCGCAACCAAGGCTGCCACACAGTTGCAACTTTTTGTGTGTTTATTTTTGTAATCTTTTTTGAAAATTTTTAAATATTCAAGTAATTCAATAATAATATTTAAAACGCAATTCAAAAAATCAAAAATATTATAAATTTTCTAAAATAATAAATTTCATTTTAAAATTAGTTTTGGGCACGTAACCCTTCGAGTGGGGAAAATATAAAAGAATTAGTAAAAAATTCTAAAAAAAAAAAAAGTAGAAAATTGAAAAAACTATAACAAAACTCCTGTGAAAGTTTCAAAGTTCTAGCTTCAATATTTATTAAAAAAAAAAAGAAATGTTTGAATTTAACTCTTTTTCTGAAAGGAGTTAAATTCGGTCAAATATGACACCACTGCCAAGGCTGCCACCTTTTTCTTTTTTTTTTTGCCAATGCAATCAGCTGATGTTTACTAGAAGTGTGTGTGTGTGTCCCAGTGTCCCGATGCTTCGATGTTTGCAGAACAAATACAATTTTTTGAACACATCTTTTTAGGGATTTGTTTAAACACATTTGTTATAATATTTTGAAATTATTTCCTTCCAATATTTTAGAGGGCCTAACGATTTGTTTCTTTTGTTGTATATAAAAACTTTTGATTGTGGCTTACCAAACACCGATGGCTCCGATGTTTTGCAAGCATCAACGACATCGATGTTTCACTCGATGTTTCTCCACCTCTAATACAAACAGCCAACAAAAACAGAAATATTTGTTTTTTTTCCAATTAGAATTGATTATGGAAGACATGAACGTGTGCAGAGTTTGTATGAGCAGAGAAAGTGCATATTCCGTTAAATTGGTGAATATATTCGACTGGAAGCCAGGGCTTGTGGTCGTAGAAGATGAAATAGACATAGGCAACACTAGACTGGATGACATGCTAAACGAGTGCTCCAACTATGAAGTCAAACTTGAGGATTCACTGCCAAAGAAGATTTGTTTACGCTGCGTGATAGCAGCCCAGCATGCGTTTAAATTCAAGCGAATGTGCGAGCACAGTCACCGCTTCTTTTGCCAGCTGCTCAACGAACACCAAAATAGTTATACGGATTTGGCCAATACTGAAACGGAACTAATTACAACCACAGAAGATAAAGCAGACAATGAAGATGTCCGTTGCGACCCTAATGCTTATCGGGATGAGCTTGCTCATACAGACTTAGGACCCATTAAAATAGAGCACGAGATGGGCACTGTGTCGATAGAGAATGTAGAGGTCCAACAAGAGGAGCTAGAGTATGATTAATGTGTATTTTACAATTACTGGCATATTTAACTTATCTATTTGCATGTCCCGCAGTTACTTTACGGACGAGAATGTCTCCAAAGGTTCTCCAATTACGGCTGATCGTCCATACAAATGCCCGCATTGTCCCAAGGCCTTCGCCCAAAACCAGCATCTTAAGAGACACATCTCTGGGCACATGGGTAAACGTCCGTACAAGTGTCCTCACTGCCCAAAGGATTTCGCCCAGAGCCATCATCTCAAGCGACACGTTTGTACGCACATAGGACAACCTTTCAAGTGTCCTCACTGTACAAAGGCGTTTCCCTTAAATCATCTGCTGGCGGAGCACATTCGCGTTCACACTGGTGAACGTCCATTTCAGTGTCCTCATTGTCCAAAGGCATTTACCCAAAATCCCTACCTCACGGCGCATGTACGGAGACACCGCGGAGAGCGTCCTTTTCAATGTCCCTATTGCCCAAAAGCGTTTGGATTAAATCACATTCTCCAAACGCACATTCGCGGACATAAAGGCGATCGTCCACACAAATGTGTTTATTGCTCGAAAGCCTTTACCCAGAAATGCAATCTCAAAATGCACCAACGACGATGCCCAGCGTTTTCCAGTCAAACAACAATCACTGAGAATTTTAGTAAGAATCCTAGTGAAATTATACCTGAGAACACATAAACTATTGTTTACTTTTTGCCATTATGTATTACAGACGTATTGTAACTATCTTTTAAGTAGATATAAGCCTATATTTTATATCTTACATAATTTACAAAATAATAAAAGTGCTTTATTCAAATTAATGTGCAAAATCTTTTTTTTTTTATTTACATTATCGTATGATAACAATCAGCTGTTCCATACAAATGAAAACAATTCAGCTGAGTGACTATCGCTTATAAATTTATGAAACTAAAGTATGGTCACACCGGACATTAGAGCAGAATCAGCTGCGTGGCCGATTTCGTATGCACTTGCTGTGAAATAATTAATAAATTATCGCAAAGTTTTCGACAAACGGCGGGAAAGGCGAATATTGCTTCGATCGTATGATTGATTTGGTTTCAAAAAGAAAAAAACAGTTCTGGGCTGCTCATCGTATCGCAATTTAACAAAATATTAAGTGAATATCGATATATCGACGTTATATCAACAAAAACTATCAGGGTTGCTCCTGAAATTGACTGAAATCAGAACATACACGTCGTAAACGTCACCAAAAAACGTAGTCGGAAACAAATTATTGACAAATTTCGTATTAATAAAATGTTTAATTAATTGCACCATTCCATACACCTTTAGTGCGTGGATGTGTGCGAGTGTGCGATTGTGTGTGTGAGTGCGTGTGCTGGGTCCAAGAGGCAGTAGAAAAAACATACATATGTGAGAGAGAGGGAGAGGAGAACAGTAGAAGCAGCAGCAGCAGCAGTGGGGATTTCAACAATTGTTTGTTGCGTGCCAAAATTCTGAAAGGTGGAAGCCAATTAGGTGCAATTTAAATAGTGAGGAAGCACAATGTCTCTGCCAGGCAACGGTATTTATGTGGTGCGCGGCGAAATGGCCACCTTAATGACGGCCATGCGACGTGGAACGCGATGGAATACAACAGCCTACGTGGTAAGTGTTAATCAACAACCACATCCATTAGACATTTGCAACAACAAACAACAACATCCAATTGCAGGATGATGAGAAGGACGTCTTGTTGAAGCTGTTCATCGACTTGAAGCAGGTCTTAAATCGTATTGAGGATCTACGTTTGATTGAGCCAAATGTATTTCTGACGCCCTTTTTGGAGGTGATACGCACAGCGGAGACAACTGGCCCATTAACTAGTCTTGCCCTAGCCTCGGTCAATAAATTCTTGTCATATGGCCTCATTGGTAAGTCAGCTACAAATGGGAATAATCTAGAAATATAATTAATTTTGTGAAACATCCTAAAATTGCAGATCCCACAACCCCAAATCTGGCTGTGATTGTGGAGCTGATTGCGGACGCTGTCACGCACGCTCGCTTCATGGGCACTGATCAGTCCTCGGATAGTGTGACTTTCATGCGTGTCATCGAAGTTCTGCACACACTGATCCGTAGTCCAGAAGGTGCCGCCGTCAGCAATGAATCCATGTGCGAGGTCATGCTGAGTTGTTTCAAGATCTGTTTTGAGCCACGTCTAAGCGAGCTACTACGTCGCTCGGCCGAGCAATCTCTGAAAGATATGGTGTTGTTGTTTTTCATGCGGCTGCCACAGTTTACGGAGGACCACAATGACACTGTGATGCAAAAACGTTTCACAATTTCCGAAGCGGCCGGTGCACCACCCGAAAAACATAAACGCAAGCTACAGCCCGCTCCCGTTCCGGCTGTGCAACCCAAGGAGGAGCCACCACAGACACCTCAAAGCACATTGGCTGCGCCGGCGCATTTAAAGGCTCCCATACTGGCAACAACACCAGCCTCACCAGCTGGGAACATATTGGATATGCAGGGCAAGATCACACAAACGCCAACCACCACTGCAGCATCGGCAACAACCACAACGACGGCAAATGAACCAGTTGTTGACCCCTCACTTGATGTGCCAGTTATTCAAGTGGAGAACTCTACCGAAACGGAGACAACCGCCGAGGTCGAAGACGAGTCAAGATCAGGAGGCACTGTCTCAACGCTAACGGAGGCGAACAGCAGTGAATATATTAACTCTGTGGGCGTTCGCTTTACACAGCAAACATCGACGGAAGACTCAGCTGCTTTGTCCGCTACATTGACGCCTTATGGACTACCCTTTATACAGGAACTGTTTCGGTTTCTAATCATACTGTGCAATCCGCTGGACAAACAGAATTCGGACAGTATGATACACACTGGTCTGAGTCTTCTAACTGTTGCTTTTGAGGTAGCTGCCGACAACATTGGTAAATATGATACGCTGCTCGAGCTGGTGAAGGATGATCTGTGTAGGAACTTGATTTCGGTGAGTTAAATTAAATGAATTGGATTAAATGATGCATTCCAATCAATGGTTACTTTTTCTCCATTCAACAGCTTTTGGCCTCGGAGCGACTGAGCATTTTTGCCGCCGATTTGCAGCTTTGCTTTTTGCTCTTTGAATCGTTGCGTGGTCATCTCAAGTTCCAGCTGGAGGGTTATCTGAAGAAGTTGAGCGAGATTATAGCGAGTGATAATCCAAAGACGCCCTATGAGATGCGGGAACTGGCGCTAGATAATCTGTTGCAGCTGTGGCGCATTCCAGGATTTGTCACGGAGCTGTACATCAATTACGATTGCGATTTGTATTGCACGGATATGTTCGAGAGTCTCACAAATCTGCTCAGCAAGTACACGCTCTCCGCCACAAATGCGGTATACAGCACACACATCATCTCCATGGACACACTGATCAGTGTGATTGACTGCATTGAGCGTAATTGTGCTGCTGCCAAGAGCAACAACAGTCATCATAATCCAGCTATTGTCCAAGCACCGCAGGCTGCCGTTGGCGGTAGTCGTCATTCGCGGCACAACAGCGGGCTCGAGGGTATTGTCATCGATAATGGCGAGGAGCCTGTCGAGAATATTGCTAGCTTTATTAACAACAGCTCACATCGCTTGCGTCTGCACTCGAAGAGCAACAGCGGAGGCGACATAACCACTGAGCATCTGGTCAACGTTAAGGAGAAGAAGCGTCTACTGTCCAAGGGTACCGAGTGGTTCAATCAGAGACCCGACAAGGGCATTCAATATCTGCAGGAGCATGGAATTCTGAATGCCCAACTTGATCCCATGCAGGTGGCATTGTTCCTGCGCGAAAATCCCGGCCTGGACAAGAAAATGATTGGTGAATACATTTCCAAAAAGAAGAACGTCGACTCCAAGATTCTGATCAACTTTGTGGATTCGTTCGACTTCACTGGACTCCGTGTGGATCAGGCCCTGCGTCTGTATCTGGAGACGTTCCGTTTGCCGGGTGAGGCACCATTGATATTCCTCGTTTTGGAGCACTTCTCAGATCATTGGCACGTGAGTATGCTTATCCGCTATAAATAACCCTTTCCTAATTTATATCTCATTTTTATATTCATGATTGATGCAGAATCAAAACAAGGAACCGTTTGCCAATGTGGATGCCGCTTTTCGTTTGGCCTATGCCATCATCATGTTGAACATGGATCAGCATAACTCGAATGCCAAGCGTTTAAATGTGCCAATGACGCTGGATGATTTCACAAAGAATTTACGTGGTCTGAATGGTGGCGAGGACTTTGATCAGGAGATGCTAGCGCAGGTCTTCAATGCCATTAAGTATGCTTCTATTGAATAGAAATATTTACAAGATACAATATGTAATACATCTAAATGTTCCACAGAAACGAAGAGATTGTTATGCCCGCTGAGCAGACGGGTCTTGTGCGCGAAAACTATTTGTGGAAGATGTTGTTGCGACGCGGCGCCACCCACGATGGTCATTTCCATTATGTGCACGACGCCGCCTACGATGTGCAAATCTTTAACATTGTTTGGGGCGCCTCGTTGAGTGCGCTGAGCTTCATGTTTGACAAGAGCACCGAGAGTGGCTATCAACGCACCTTGGCAGGTAAGCTTCATCCTTAATTTGTATAATCTATGATATTTATCTAAGCTGTCTTACTTGCAGGCTTTAGTAAGTCGGCAGCTATATCAGCGCATTATAATCTTCATGCGGACTTTGATGCGCTCATACTGACCCTGTGCAAGTTCACCACGTTGCTGAGCAGCGTGGAGCAGCACGAGCCTGTGCCGGCGAACAATGAGATTCAACTGGCGGTCAACTTTGGACTGAATGGCAAAGCGCAGGCGGCCATGCGAACTGTCTTTCTGCTCGTACATGGCTATGGGGATTGTTTGCGAGACAGCTGGAAGCATATTTTGGATCTGTATCTGCAGCTGTTCCGTCTGAAGCTGCTGCCCAAATCACTTATTGAAGTGGAGGACTTTTGTGAGACAAATGGAAAGGCGTTGCTCATATTGGAGAAACCACGCGAGAAACAAGAACAGGGACTGTTCTCCAGTCTCTATTCGTTCATTAGCCAGGAGGGACAGCGTGAGCCGACGTATGAGGAGCAAGATTTCATCAAGCATGGCCGCAAGTGCATCAAGGAGTGCCAACTGGATCAAATGCTCCAAGAGTCCAAATTTGTGCAACTGGAGTCACTCCAGGAGCTGCTCAAGTGCGTGTTGTCGTTGATAACGGCGCCACAGGCACCAAAATCCTCGGGACAACCATATGCCGAAGATATTACCGTCTTTTGGATGGAGTTTCTCGTGAAGATTGTGGTGCACAATCGGGACCGCATGATTCCCCTGTGGCCGGCAGTGCGAGATAAAATGTATCAACTGCTTCATGGCAGTGCCCAAAATGGATACGATTATCTGCTCAATCGTTGCGTTGTCGCCGTGCTCAAGTTGGCCATCTACCTGATGCGCAACGAGGAGTTGTGTCCCATTGTCTTGCAGTCATTGAAAATGCTGTTGACACTGAAGCCTTCACTCTTGATACGCATCTCCAGGCAGGTCTCAATTGGCATCTATGAGCTGCTCAAGACCTCTGCCCAGAATATCCATTCCGAGCAGGATTGGCAGATCATCTTCAATTTACTGGAATGTGTTGGCGCCGGCGCTGTGCCGCCTAACTTTGAAGATGCACTGCAGCAACAACAGCCTGCTAATGGACACGCCACATCGGATGGTGCTCTGGTCGGCGAGGAGGACGCCACTGGAACACTGGAGCGCGGTTACACATCCGACTCGGAGCTGAACAAAGTGGCGACTACAGTTCCAGCCGCTTCCAGCCCAACCGCTGAGAACTGGATACTTGTCAGCAAGGACAGTGAACTGAACACAGCATCTAGGTGAGTTTTAACTTGGCTCTAATCTGTTCATCTCTCCTGCAATCCCTGACTTATATATTTATTAATTTCTATGATTTTAGACCCCAATCGCCGCCCAGCTCCAACAATCAAATTGTAAGCACTTTGGTTTTCAATTGCCAACTCTTGGATCATGCACCTTTTGCACTCTTCAAGTGCTGGGAATCGTTGGTGTTCATAGTGCGAAGCGTGGCACACATTACGCCGTATAACTTTGAGGCATGCGTTCGTTGCATTCGCATCTTTGTGGAGGCATGTCGCGATGGTGGCATTCGTCAGCGTCGCAAATTCGAGGCAGTGTCCAAGAAGCGCAACGTAAAGAAGCGTTCGGATCTGGGCGGTTCAATGTCCACGTCGACTGGCAATCTAACCTCGATGGCCGATGTCGGTGACAATCAACAGCCAAATGCAGCGGAGCAGGAGGGATTGGCCCAACAATATGAGCAGCTGTCCATACAGCTATTGGATCTGATGTATACGTTATATACGCGTACGGCGAAGATCTTTCGCTGGTGGGCGGAGGAGGGATGCACGGTGGCGCAATCGGCGGCACTTTGGACACCCGGCTGGTGTCCTCTGCTGCAGGGCATCGCCCGACTGGCCATGGATCGTCGGCGAGAGGTGCGCACTCATGCCATCTCGTGCCTGCAGCAGCGTGCGTTGTTGGTCCACGATTTGCAGACACTGTCGGGTGCCGAGTGGTCCTCGTGCTTCCAGCACGTGCTATTCCCGCTGCTGAACGAACTGCTGCCGGAGAGCGTGTCTGCTGCCCAGCTGGATGCATCTCTATTGGAGGAGTCACGCATTCGCACGGCCACGATCATGTCGAAAATGTTTTTGCAGCACCTGACGACGCTCATCGAACTGGGCGACACCTTCAACGAGCTGTGGCTGGACATCTTGGGCTACATTGAGCGTTTCATGAAGGTGGGATCCGACACGTTGTCGGAACAGATGCAGGAGATACTGAAGAACATGATGCTTGTGATGCATTCGGTGCGTGTGTTCCATAACCAGGACGGAAACCTGCAACAGGCTCTATGGGATCTAACCTGGCGTCGCATTGGCGAGTTTCTGCCCAATCTAAAGACGGAGCTGTTCCTCGATGAAGGTGCGTGTCGAGTCTCTAATCAATTACACTAGGCAACAAAATTTACATGTGTTTGTCCTACGTTACCAATCCTCTCTTTCGGATACATAATGGGGCCCTAGTTGAGAAAACACTTGAAATTTGTCTATGGTTAAACTTAAAAAAATTAAGTTTAGGATCTGACTAATTTATAGAAATAATTTATTCATTTTTATTCTTCGCTGTAATACCAGATTTTCTCATCTATGTCCCCAAATGTGTCTGAATTTGCCTCAAAGGAATAAGCCCGTTTTAATCAACGTTACCTGCCTTCGTCTTTAGATATAGTCTCGCCAGCCATTTCGCTTGATATTACCAAAGTCATTTATGATCATTGCCTGTCTTTGCCGCTGCCAATGCGCAGCTACGATTTGGCCACATTCTCAATGACCACGGCCAAGAGCCTGGACTATAATGCAAATGCGCCAGAGCAAGTGAAGCGGCATAGAAAACCTTGGGCCCGTTTACGTATTAAGTTAAAGTTGCTTAAGAGTCTCACCAAGAAGATGAAATCCAAACAAATCAAATCAAATTGAATATGTTTATGTTGTGCCGTTGTTTTTATCCTAATCACTTTTTAATTGTTAACATAATTGATGGAGTTATTCAACTATTCAACTGCTCGTTTTGCAGGCAAACGAGCTCAGACATTGACAAACAATGAGACCGCTCAACAGGTGCTGCAGTTACCCCAGGTGGACATACTGCCAACCAGCCAGTCTCAGCAGTTCACAGAGCTAATAATCAGCGCACCAGCAGCAGCTGTTGCCATTGATGCTCCAGCTGCTTCAGCTCCTTGTGTTGCAGCCACCCCATTGTTGACATCGCCTGTGGAATCCCCGAGACGCAGCATCATTTTGCAGCCACCTTTGGCGGAAGCTTTGCAACAAGCGCCCAGCTTTATGTTTGCTCAGGTGAGTTGTATTTTTTGTTTTTTTTATTTATTTAATATTTTTCTGTTTTATTTTTTAATACTTATTTAAATGTATTTTTTTCATACAGCCCATATTGGTGCCACCTCTGATGCCACAGCCAACAGCAGAGATGCAGTCCTACAGCAGCAACAACATCAACACATCGCTACCCGATCTGGTTAATGAGGCAGCCGCAGCGACAAACACATCATACACAACACCCGTGCACAGGCCTACGGAGGAGTCCTCAGCAACGTCAATCACGCCCATTGTCAGCAGCAACAACAACTGCAACAGTTATGCTATTGAGCTGCCAGCGACGCCGCCAAGTTTAGAGGAGCAACAACATCAGCTGTATCAGCAATACCAACAGCAATACCAGCAACAGTACCAAATGCAACAACAGCAGCAACAACAGACACATACAGTGGCGGACACTAACGATGTGCCACTCAGTCATCTGTTAGCCAGCAATGCGTATCCATCGTTGGGCAGAATGCCGAGTGCATCGATTGTACACAGTTTTGCTCCAGTCTATGAAGCACCAGCAGCTGCGGTACCGATTGCCAATGCAGCTGACATTTATCAGGAATATGTACAGAATCCTTACAATTTAACCTTGCAACAGGCGCCGCAACAGGATCAGCAGCAGCAGCAACAGCAGCAGCCACAGCAACATCCACAACCTGCTGTGGCATCGCCCGCCAATTACTTTAATGCTAACATCGATCCCAGCAAGATACCGCCCGGTTCTGAGCTGCTTTATGGCCAGCAGTAGATGAAGTTAACTTAAGCAGTAGTTCTCAGTTATCAGTCGTCAGATGAAGATAAAAGATACATATTTATTCTGGTGTTTTCTCTTATTTTCATCCAGTTTAGGCATTTTTATTTTGTGTCCTCTTTTTTATAAATGAAAAACTAGCTGTTCTCAATTCGATCTTTTTTATATACATTTTCACTTAATCTCTATTGTTTGTTTCTTTTAATTTTTTACACATTCCGCGTGCTCACGCGTGTTTTGAATGCTCTTCGAAAGGTGAGGATTACGTAGTTTGAATAGATTCACAGATTCATTTATTAATTGAATGCAATACATTGGATAATTGCAAAATGATAAAGCTTTATGCCACTGTTTAAATAACAGAAAATAGTTTCAATTACAATAATTATTAAAATGCTATTTATCTGAATATATATCGTATGTATTTATGTTATGCAAAACGGTAATTGTAAATAATCAAAATTTAAAATATATAACTAATTCAAAATATACAAATCGTGTTCTGCAAATTATTCCTGTTATATATAAATATTTCAGTTTATTACTAAAACACCATCATTTGTTGATACAAAACAAAATAAAAAAATACCCAGACTCCGTGACAATGCATTTGATGCATTGCCGTGACCAGGATTCGAACCTGGGTTACCACGGCCACAACGTGGGGTCCTAACCACTAGACGATCACGGCTATGTCGGGTTAATGAAAGCCGCCGTCCAAACAATTAAACACAAATGGTAACTAGTATCTCAAACCCTGAATCAATAAAGTGGGTAATATATGTTCTTTTAAATAAGAGAAATTGGCATTTGCTTGATCATTAACAACAGTCGATTCATTAAAAAACATACCTTTCTTTTCATCTTTGATGAATTAATATCTAGCGACATAATCAAATATTTCTATTAATTTTTATGTCTTGTTAGGTAATGCAATTATTTGGATTGTTTTAATTTTTCAAATATAAAAATAAAAAAGTTAACCGATTCCGTGACAATGCATATTGCAGCATTGCCGTGACCAGGATTCGAACCTGGGTTACCACGGCCACAACGTGGGGTCCTAACCACTAGACGATCACGGCTACACCGGTTATTGAAACGAGTTGCTCAAAATGCTATTTTTACAAGCACTGCCACATAACAGAGACAGAAAAATGTTAAAGGTGATTAACCTTAAGACATAGATGGCGCTTTCAAATGCTACTTAACATGAAAAACATAGATGTCGCTATCAAATTCTATTTAACATGAAAATATCGGATTATTCACATATTTGTAATTATTTAAATTTAAAACACTGGGTATTTAAATTTTTCATTTAAATACATATATTAAGAAAATGCTGTGATTTCTTAAATTGTTCATTATGGTATTCGTTAAATCGTTAAGTAGACTTGTTTCTTTATTTCTTTGCGATAATAATATTGAGTTTCTTTTCAAAATAATATGCAAAAGACAATTTCTTTATTTATTAAAAAAAAAATTAGCTGGGTTCCGTGACAATGCGTATTGCAGCATTGCCGTGACCAGGATTCGAACCTGGGTTACCACGGCCACAACGTGGGGTCCTAACCACTAGACGATCACGGCTACACCCAACTGATGTTAGACGTTGGCCAAAATCCGGTTTTGTTGGGGAGAGTCTTCAACTTTAAATTTTCTTTAAAAACAAATGTATTTGAAATTTCATTTAAATATTATAAAAGATAAAAAATGGCTTTATTTCAAATCGCTGTACTATTTATTCTGACAGAAGTCGAGCTGTTAAATTCGAGCGTCGCTCTGGTTCTGTTAGTAAAACCGAAATGCAAATTCATTCGCTTGTGTTAGCAGAGTTACTTAACAGAACAGCTGTTAAATTCAAATGCGCGCCTTACATGAAAAACAACACAATCTTACGTTTTGTTGTGTTTTGTTGTGTCAGTGAGGGATCTTGAAGTTTACAAATGGAACCTAATCTTGTAAGATGTTGGGGCTCCCCATACTTCATATTTAACAGCTCAAATTTGGAGCCAAGGTCTTGAGTTGTACCAGGCACTCAGCAATCTCAGCTAGCAGGCACACCATATAAAAAGACGTCGTGGGAGAGTTTGTACACACTCACTTGACCTGCTGTGACCTGCAGCATCTTCAGAAAAACCCACTGTTAACCATGTGTAACGAAGTGTAACAAGCGACTAGGCAAACAGATTTCAAGGTACACGATTTTCCCTCATTTTCTCCGATTTTCAATGCATCGCTGCATCCTCTGGGAATACTTTCGTCTATTGTACTTCACACAATGTCAATAGTTTTTTTTATATTTTTGTAATGTAATCCCATGCAGTGTTTCTATTGCTGTTCTTCTGTTACAATTTTGCACTTTGAGTCACGACTAAAGCCGATTATTTGTTTAACAATTTATTGAACAATTTGTTGTTTATTTAACTGATCTATTTTCAACAGGAGCACAGTGCGTACGATAAGTAGACGCACAATTCTAATATCTCTTGAGAGGTTTCTGGGGAAATGCTTAATCATAAGGTCGGCTTTTCATAAACAATACGTAACAGTGATCACTCGTTAATTGAAATGCTTTTAATTTAAAAGTTATTAAATTAATTTTATTAAATGAATACATTTTTATTAAAATATTTATAATTTGAATTCGATTTTTAAAAGTGTGGATTTTATTTAATAAAAATTTCCACAAAGCGAATGATCACTGTATTTACAGTTTACTTCTCCCTCTTCTTCGCTTTCCCTCTTCTTTATCTCCATTTTAAGCATAACTAATTGTTCTTTGACATTTTGTTTGTTTAAATTGTCGCACTGGGAATAGGCCAGCATAATTCCTAGGCTGTTCCTTAGTTCGGTATTTTTACAAAGAGATCTCGAAAACTGTCGATTCCTGTCTGTAAACTATGTTTTCCTATTGAAATGCGACACATTTACATGTTTCAATTTAAACATTTTCTTGAGAACTAGAATATTTTTCCCACGGCCCATTTAGAAAATTCTCTGGAAAAGAAGACAAAGATAAATTTGTTTTACAGTCTCCAAAATTTTTTTAGAAATCTTCACTTTTCCTCTCATCTTCCCACTATGAAGAAAATAAAGTTGTTCATTGAAGTGCATCGAAGTGTAACTTCTTAGCAGGCGCGCATAAAACTTGAACAGCTTCTTCAGAGATTTTTCCCACTCAAGCAGAGATGCATCTCAGTCCACAGTCCACAAGACTCTATGTAGAAAGTCATAGATTTCCTTGTAGAGCGTGAGATGCTGGTAGCTGGAATGCTACCTGCTGCATTTAGTGATCTTACAGCTCAAGATCTTGGGCTTCCTAAAACATTTTCTAGCATTGCTGATGACCTGTTGTTTTCATCGATTTGGTCACGCTTCATTAACTCATTTTCCTTTTTGTGAAACGCATTTTCCTCAATTTCCTGGATTAGAATTCCTTTGAAAGGTTTTCCTTTTACTTCCTTGGATTTCTGTTCACCTGTTGACTTTATGTAAGTGATCACGCTTCATTGATTTTCCCAAAATTCAGTGAAACTCCGCTAGAACTGCTTAGCATAAGAGATAGACCTTATATTCCACATATTATATATATTATATTAATTTCGTTATAGATAAGTTTTACAGTACATCTTCTTAAAATGGTAATCGTTTAAGATTGCTGAATTCCTGTTTAGTTAATTTGTTCTGTTACGCTTGGTTGATTTTGGTCCAGAAAGGTATTTATTTCCAATAAATCTTAACAATTGTTATCTTTTGAAGAATTGTTGGAAAAAAGTGGGATAATCTTCTTTTATGTGTTCTTAAAAGTGCTGAAAACCTGTTCCAAAATTATGCATCTCTTCCCTTAAACAATCAACAGAAGTTTTCTGGAGATCGTGTTGTTGATCTCAAATATCAATCAATCTTCTTTAAGAAAGGTCAACTATGTCTTGGAATATTGGGATCAACAGGCGAAAGGGTCAAAGGCTTAAACTGTATCATTCGAATGGGCAAACAGAACATCGAGGCAGTGGCTCAAGATGCTCTCAAAGTGATCTCCAGCTACCTTAGAAAAAAGGGCAATCTACCCAAAGAGCAGGTAGCTAATCTGTTGTTCTGCTCTCTTGTATCTTCCTTCTTTTCACAATATCTCAGCTAGCGACTTTCATCGGGATGCTGGATACCTAATAGTTTTATCAGCTTGATTGCATTTCAAAACCGCAGGCCATTTGTGAGTCTGTGAGTCTTTGTTTGTTTTCCTAATTGATTTCGAACAGGTAAGCAGGAGGCGAAGAGGAACTCAAGTCGAGAATATTCAGCGTACAAATACCATAAGTACCTTATTCACTTTGCTGTTCTCCTGTTTATTTGCTACACTTTTTCAACTCTTTCTTCGTTTAATACACACAATTTGCATATGTGGTTAATTTGTTTGTTTGTTTATTTTAATAAAGCGTGAAATGTGTCCAGGGGCACAGCGATTCCAGCAAGTCGAGTTCTGCGACTGTTCCTGCTTTCTTTGAATGTAATTCAATACCATTCATAATGATTCACCGCATGCCTGAGTTTCGTTTTGAGTCAATTAAGTGTGGAACGCCCTTCTGATGATTATTTACTCGCATTCGCCTTCAGAACTTGCCGACAGTTGCTGTTGGCCTGGTAAAAAACATGAAATTATCGTGACAAACATCGAAATTCATTAGCATTTAAATGCTCAACAATTTGTGGCACAACGCGTTGATCGATCGTGGCAAGTCTGAATAGAGATCTTGTCTGAATAGGGGACCAAGCGAAGGTCTATTATTAAGTTTGTCTGCAATCTTGCTGATGATCGCAAATTGGCTGTCAATAGGACAGGAACTCAGCAATTTGCAGCAGTCGCAGTCGACGAGCTCGAAACTTGCCACTCATTGCTCATCTCATTTCTTGGGGTTGCAACGGCACGTGCCACGTCTTGTCTTGTGAAATTCGATGCTTGTAAACGTCTTGAGTGCGAACAGGAACACAGCAAATTGAGAACTCATAACTGGAAACACAAATTGTTTTCGGGGTTGAAGATTAAAGTAGAAGCAGGCAGCAAAGAGGCAAGCAAGTGTGTGGCATGCGTGGATCAGGAACATCAAGTTGAACACAAACAAACGAGAGCGAGGGCCCGACTATAAGATACCCATTGCTTTATTTATAACTACAATGTTCGTGTGGTCTAACTTAAAACTTAAAAATATGCATAAGTGTCATTACATTGCGCCAATCTTGGATTAAGAGCACTCTGTAATAATTAAGAGCTTATTATTTATATATTTAAAAGTTCTTTATTACTGTGTCCATTCAGCGTACAAGATCAGAAGAAGGAAACAAGGAAGTTATCGATAATTCCAATGTGACCAATAGCTTAAAACAAGGCTGCCATATTACTCACTCTAACTTGAATTTTTCTCTAGCTAAAAATTTTGAAAATACTCTGAACGCTCTCTGAACATAACCAAAGTAGTCCAGCTCTTCTAGACTCTAAGATACTTCATACTTACTTCTTTCTGTCATATTGCAACACATACAATATACCCCTTTACGCCATAAGTAATGGGTATACAAATTCTGGGAAGTGGTAAATGGTTTCTACTTGAGTCTAATCTACGAATTCGTTGTCTTTATTTATGCTTCGGCTGCATCTTAAAAATGTTTATTGTGGCAGCGGCAGTTGCAGTTGCAACCTGCTGTCGACTTCTGTTAACCTGGTTGCCATTTGTCAATGGGCGTGAAAATTTCTCACGCTCACAATTTTAAGTTGCGTTGAGTTGTTGCGGCTGTAACGGCATTTGGCCAAGAATTTCCCACACATTATTGTCACAAGCGAACCGCGACAATGGCATTAAAATACCCTCTACACTCTCACAGTCGCATCCGTTAAATGTAACGGACAACAAAAAAGTCGTGGAGGATCTGTGTCGAGAGGGATTCTGAAGGTTGAACGTGGGAATCTTGCCCTACGATTCTGTCTGTTCGCCTGTTCGCATTTCGAGCAAATCAATGAAAAGTTCCCACCAAATCCTAACAAATTAATTTTGAGAAAAGATCTTTATCGACAGGAGGCTCTTATTTTTCCCACAGTCCCGAAAAACACACAGATCTCAAAAATCTCCCACGCTTAATTTCTTCTTTTCTCTTTTCCTCTTTTTTTCACACGCTTTAACTTTAACTGGTTTGCTAAGGAGATCGCTGATCTGAGAATGTGCTGTGCGCCTATTAGGAACTCAAAGTTTAAAAAAAATCTCCAGAAAAAATGCTACCTGCTTTCGGTTCGTTGTGATATCATCTTTATACTTCTCTTTAGTGCTCTTTGTTTATTACTCTTCGTTTTTTCCGCTGCTCGCCGCTTACAACCAGTGACAGTTTCAACCCTTCTTTGTAGAATTGTAGAATTTCTCTTGAGTTCTCTTAAGTTGTTGCTCTCCTTGTGCTGTTTGCCTGATACCAACGAAGACGCTTCAAACTGGAATTTGTCTTCCAAGAAATTCGGTGGTTCCTTTGTCGTTTCCGTACACTTTCTTGGCCGTTTCCTTTGGTAAAATCAAGTCTTGGTACCAGCTGATTTTGATGTTATCCTGGTAACTACAAGAAATGTTTGTTTGAAGAGGGATGAAAGAAGCTGATCTAAGGAAACCTTAAGAATGTAGTTTTCTTTTTTTTGGTGGTGGTTTTTATTATTTTGCCACAGGTAAAAAATGTTTGTTGATTCCCTAACGACGTTGTGATTATACTGTTTACCTGTTAATATTTTTAATTAATTTTAATCCAGTTTTAATTGATTAAAATGGTCCAAACCGCCAACGATCTTTTGACCTTTAGGATTCTGTCTGCTTGCCTCTGTTTGCCTGTTTCCAAACAATATCTCCTTTTGGAAATTTCAAATTTTTTCTCACGATATGATACAAGAAAGAATGTCAAGAACGGAATTTAATCTCCCGCAGCGATCTTTTAGAAAGAAAAAAAGAATCCATAAAGAAGAGATGCAAACATTTGCCAAGAGTTCAAATATCTTCCCGACCCTGTAAACTATGTTCAATACACCGATTGATGTTTCTGCTTTCCTAGTAGAAAATCACTAATTAAGCCAAAAATTCTCACGGATCAGCACAGAACACGAGCTCCAGGAAAATGCAGCACACACACACACACACGCAGATCCATATTCAGGTAAAGATTTACACATTTTCGTTACGGGCTTAAGTTACAAAGATACCCTTGAGTTGCATGGGAGAATTTTAACCAAGAATGAAGAACATGTAAAAAACCGTGACAAATGATTTTTTTCCTTTTAGGAATTTCAATTACAAAAGGAATTTGATAAATGTGTTGGCATTATCACAAGGGGTTTTTTATCCAGCGGCTTTCTTATGGGATTCCTCTGCGAGTTAACAAGTTGCTCATCTTGCATTTACAAAAGGGACTTCACCCTGTTTTCTTTTGTTCCAATGAATGCAACAGGCAGAAAAAGGTCATATCCGTTTTTTATATTCTCATGAGTGGACCGGAAATCAAATTGTGTAAGTGGATTTGAATATTTTATTCAAAGGTCGGGTTTATTTTAATTACATATTATGCCCCCGGAAGCGTATGAATATCAATTACGTAAATGCATTACAATTGCACAATTTAAAAGATAAGCGCTGCACATTTTTATAAACATGTATTTTTATTGTACCCTGTGAAATAGTTATCGCGTAATAAACAGAGAAGGGAATAGGAATAAAAATAAGAAAACAAAACATTTGCTGCTGTCCTGAAGCGAACTGCTTGCAACGCGCCACGGCGACAAAGCAGTGCACTGGTATTGCAAGCAGTGCTAATTTGTTGTAAACAACATGAAGTGATTTAAAATTAAGGCTAAATTTCTTCCAAAAATCTCTGTCTTTAAATTTAAAGAAAATAAAGTAAAGATTGATTGTTGTTTTTTGAGTATTTCTTCAATGTCACTCATCTCGAGTTATAAAGAAGAAGTAGTCAAAAAACAACAATCAATCCCTGCTTAATTTATGTGAAATGCTACACTAGCAAAAAGTTGTTTTGAACGAAATTTTAGACGAAAGTTCTGAGCTGTTTAGGAAAGAAATGAATTTCAAGAATTAAAGCCAAAAATTTTTCCTTTTTTCTTTTATAGTTGTCTTAATAACCAAAATAAAATTTTGAAGATAAATATTCCTTATTTTAAGAAACCAGCATTTTTTATCAGTGTTGTTTACTTGTTGCTTATATAATCCGGAATATTAATTTAAATGGCCTTCCGTGTACTCAAATGTTTATCCCACTCACAACTGTATTTGCATTTAAAAAAAAAAAAACAGTCTTAAATACAATATTTGATTTTCAATAATTGCTGTATTTAATATAGCATTTCATATTAAATAACATTTATTTGCTTTTTTTTTGCTTTTTTTTTGATAAGCACAATAGGAACTCAGACCTTGAACTTCATCTCGAGACAACCGAGTTTACTATTGAGTCCATAGAAGGGATTATTAATAGTGGCATTTTGGAAATCGTTCTCGCTCAAGCTGATAACCATGTGATTGTTACAGCCCGTAGTGCAGGATACGGAGGCACAGGCCAGCTTGTTGGCAATGCAATCGTCTGTCAGGCGCAGGTATACCCCTAATGCTGTAATGGTGCTATGCACCGTGTTGAAGGCACATTCCCAGGCCTGGTTAATCCGTGTGTTTGCTGAACAGCTCGCCTGCTGCATGTACGTGTTGAAGTTCTTCTGGTTGGCAATCGTATTCGCATTGGCAGTGGATATCTGAGAATTGCGAAAGTTGACAGCATTTGGAAGAATTTAAAAGAAAATAAGTAAAATTGGAAAATAAAAAAACTGTATTTTACAAATCAAAATGAAAACTAAAAAAAAAAATTAATTCAAATAATTTAAATTTTTCAAATTATTTTTTTATGTACGTAGATTAGATATAAATTTATTTTTAAGGTTGTAGCCTCTGCTGTTTTGAAACTGATCTCTTATTTGGGCTCCCTGTGCCCAACTCACCGCAGTTGTAATGCAATCCGTGTAGTTCTGCTGGGATGCGGGATGACGCTTCTCACAGTCGTTAAACAAGGCTTTCACATTGTTAGCATAATAGTTCTTGAGACTGTTGTAGGTATTCACCGCGTTCTGCAGGTAACTGTTGAGGTTGTTTTGGGCGCCAGTCGAGCAGCTCGTGAGAGCTGTTCGCGTTGTGGCAATCGTTGGAATACCTACAGTGTAGTTCTGCACACATTGCCTGTGCCAGGAATCGATCAGTTCGAGAGGACGCAGACGCTCGGTGGCCTCCTCTAGTTTTATTTGCAACAGATCCGCCTGCACCGAAATGGCTCTCAATTCACGGCCATAGGTGTCCCGAAATGCGGCCATTTCGTCCTCAAACTTTTTTAGCCTAGCCTCATACTGTCGTTGATTCAGTTGTATATAACCTTCCATATGGACCGTGACATTGGAGGCGGATAGAACGCCATAGCTTGCCACAGATATCAGCAATGTGAGCAGCACAACAAGGTTACGCATCTTGGCAACAGTCAGCAATCCACTGGATTCGCAATTCGCGCTGCTTGGAATTTATACGAGATGCGGCTTGGCTGTTGTTTTATCAGAGCAGAGCGTGTTCAGTACTTCCCCCAAGCAGCGGACCTCTTTTTGCTTAAGCAATTCATAAATTTTATACTCTTCGTTGCGTAGGAAGCTTATCAGTAATTACATAAATTTTCTACAGAATTCTTATATTTGTTAAAAGATCACGAAATACATATGTATATTGACTCTAATAATTCATTTCAAGTTTTACAATATTTGGCTTATATTCTGCAACAGAATTTAATTAAAAGCTGACATTATGCGATCGAGGATGACCCTGTTATTGCACGTATCTAGTCCATGAGTGCTGTGTACAATTGTAATTGTAATATTATCAGTAAACATATAGATCAACTTTGATAGCACTTCATGCATCAAAATCTAATCAATTCCAGTCGATAATATACTCAAAGAGATCCGAGGGCAAGCTGGCATTGTCCAGTTTAAATGCGATTGAATGGTAACGTTGTCGCAGCAAATGGGCCGCATCCTTGGGCTGTCGATTGCGCGTGAAGACGCCCTTTTTGTTGCCCCCTACGCGTATGTAGTCTGAAATTTAAAATTGATTTAATTTTTATATAATTTAGTTGTATTTGTTAGCTCACTTTGCTCAGTCTTGAAGTCGGCAAAGTTCCACACAAATTCGCCAATAAACCATTTAAGTTTACGCAATTTGTCGAATGCTTGGAAATGTTTGGAGAACAGCTCCGTCTGATAGTCCTCCGACCAAATGTATGCTGGCAACTGTATATAAATAACAATTACAATTTTGATATTATTAAGTCCTTTCTATCCTAGCCTAGTTAAAGTTGTACTGATAGATATTTTGAAATTTTATCATTAGTTTAAATACTTCAAAATATTTTTCAATTGGTAAACTTAAACTATTTAATTCTTCTTACGCTATGATATCCTTCCATAGTGTCGCCTCCATATTCAAATAGAATAATTGGCTTTTGATAATGCTCGTGCCACTTTTTGGCCTCATTAAACATCGGCTGCACAATCATATCGGTGCGTCCAGGACTGTGATACCAGGCATTGTAGCGATTGAAGCCCGTTATGTCCAAGAATTGTGTCATCATGCAGGCAGTGGGCGGGTCCACATTGCTGGCAGCAGTAAGTGGGCGTCCCTGGGCAATGCTTCTTGTATAGTTCGCCAAGGCGCTGTGGGAATAAAGAGATTAACTAAATAATTGCTTGAAAATATCTTGCCAACTTACCCAAAATAAGCCTCGGCTGCCTTCTTCTTTGTGCGTGGCTCATTGGCTATTGACCAGGCAATCACAGAGGCATGATTACGATCACGATGTATGAGCTGCTCCAGCGCAGACATGTGATTTTCCAATAGCTGTAACTCGAACAAATCCGTATCCACACTGGGACACTCATCGATGATCATGATGCCGTGCTCGTCGGCAAAGTGCATGGATTCCTCGGAATACGGGTAATGTGAAGTGCGATACGCATTGGCCCCGATCCACTTCAACAGGTTGAAGTCCCGGAGGAGTACTGCATTGTCCAGGCCCTTGCCACGAATCTGTGAATGAAAAGCTGTTACTTTTTGAACTCCTTGTGTTTCATAACTATAACTTACATCTGAATCCTCGTGCTTGCCAAATCCCCGCAAGTAAAGTGGTTTGCCATTGAGCAACAAGCTCTCGTTGTTCCAGCTGAGACTGCGTATTCCAACGGGCAGTCGATAGGCATCCAAGAGCACGGCATTTCCCTCTGATTCTGCCATCAACTGCAACTCCAGTGTATACATGTAACCAGGTTGAGGATGCATCAGATAAGGCCACCAAGGCTTCACATTGGGCACCAACAAGGAGCCATTATGCAGATTATGATTGCTTTGATGGGCAACCACAACATTATCTCTGTCCCGCAACTGCACCAATAGATAGCTAGCTTGCACATCCGAGACAGATCCATTGCCAATTCTCAAATGATAATCGATGCGTCCCATTTGATTGCTTCCAAGCTGCGTTCTCAACTCAATGTCGCTGATATATGTTATCGGCGTTGTGTAAAGCTGCACGGAACGATGGATTCCCGCATAGTTGAAGAAGTCAAAGGAGTAAGATTGCACGTAGGCAACGCCTTTGTCGCTGGGCTGCTTCAGGACTTGACCCTGGGGAATGGTGCAATTGGTTAGACGATTATCCACCATGACTGTGATGCGGTTTTCGCTGCCGTAGTTAATCAAGCGTCCAATCTCCGCCTCAAAGGGCAGATGACCAATGCTATGATGCACTGCCAACTGACCATTGATCCACACATCGGCCTGGTAGTGAACGCTACCGAAGCGCAGCCAGGTGCGCACATGATCCCTACTCCAGTGACTGGGCACAAAGAAGTGACGCTCATACCAAACGGTGCCCACATGGTCACGCAGCTGTCGATCCACGGTCACATCGTTGTAGGACGCTGGCACGGGCATTAATATGATCTCATGACCTGTTGATCTGAGTGTTTGCTTGTACCATTCCTCTCTCACGCCCTGCTGAGGATCGCTGGCATTACTCCGAATGAGGTTCCATACGCCGTCCAGAGAACGTACCTCTCGTGTCTCCGATTCACGAGGATACAGCAGTCCAAATGTTGCACGGGGTGTCTTCACCTCGGTATAGTCATAACTGACCTCAGCCGGCAACTCTTGTTCATCTTGTGTGGTTTCTTTGTTGTCGTCCACAGTTTGGACATTGTCCTCCAGTCCGTTGACAACCAGCAGGCAAGTGCTCAGTAAAGCAATCCAAAACCACTCCAAAGTGCTCATATTGATGATTCATTTATATTACGCACTGCATTTATTGTTATCCATTTGAACACTCAACTGTATATGCTTTAATTTTAATCGCCAATAACCCGCATAAATAACATATGTATGTATACAAACAAGTTCTTCTTATTCTAATTCTTGAGGTGCCCACACACGGTATTCATGTTTGGCGAGCATGCTCGGCGAGTATTCTTAGACCGCTCGCCGTCTGTGAGCCTTTCCATCGAACATGCTTGTTATGTGTGGGCACCTCAATATATTGGATAGTAGTGCTGGGACTTTACGATTTTTTTAAAAATCGATTCAATTCGATTTCTTAATCAGAAAAAATCGATTTAAAATCGATTTTTTAAATTAAACAGAATATTTTTAGCTTAATTTTATTTATTACTTTAATTAGATTTTATTATTATTTTTTTTGTTTTTTAGTATTTATTTTATTATCACAATTTTTGTATGTTATTTAACAGTCATCATTAATAAAAAAAGGGAAAAAATTACCAAAATTAAAATAAATTCTGATTTTATTGACTAAAATTAAACTCGTTTAATTCATATGAGAGATGGAAAAACAGCTATTCTTTAGTACATTTTGTGTACTCAAACATACGCGCCTTATATTGCCAGTCACAAGTAGCATTTCACAGGACTGTTCCTTTTTAAAAAAAATCGATTTTCCTTAAAACAAAATCGGTTTTGGCTCCACAACAGAAAAAATCGATTTAAATCGATTTAAAATCGATTTTATTAAAATCGGTCCCAGCACTTCGCTTGCAAAAGTCAGTTTGTTTTGATTTGAAATGGGAACAATTGCGGTGATTTTTAACAAAGCAATGAAATTCATTTTATTTTTTTGGATTTAATGTTTCAACGTGGACATACAAAAAGATGTAGGTAGAAGGCAATGATGAATGCTATTGAAATGCACTCGCGGTCAGTTCCAGTTATAAACATTGCTTATAAAAACTGTGTATAAATATCTACAATACTCTCTTATATGTTTATAAAATTGTACTCTTCTTGTTTTAGATGTCAGTTTAAGTGTTGCATGGCAGGCAGTTTTTATGAGCTTCATAAATCACTGGAATCGTTCTTGATATTGCCACCCATTGACATGTCAACAATGTAGGTGAACAGATCCTCCGGCAAGTTGCACTGATCCACCTCTCGGCCAAGTGCAAAGTAACGCTGGCGCAGCAGATGAGCCGCCGCCTTTGGCTGACGGGCGCGCGTAAAGATGCCCTTCTTATTGCCACCGACTCTCGTATAAGCTGCAACAAAAGGACATTCTTAGGAATGGACAAAGTTGATCTCGCACTCAACTCACATTGCGGCGTCTTGAAATCCGCAAAGTTCCACACGAATTCGCCAATAAACCATTTTTTGCGGCGCAGTGCATCGAATGCCTTAAAGTGCTTGGAGAATATCTCCGTTTGGAACTCCTCTGACCAGACATACGATGGTTGCTGCAACAAGATATGGACATTATTGGCTTACAACTGTCAATTACTTGGCTGTACTCTTCACTCTCACCAAATGCAGTCCCTCCAGCGTGTCGGCGCCGTATTCGGCCATGAGAACTGGCTTGCCATATTTCTTGTGCCAGGCGGTTGCTTCATCGATGACACGCTGGGTGACCATGTCCACGCGACCCGTATTACTGTACCAAGCATTATAGCGATTGAAGCTGATTATGTCCAGATATTTACCCTGTGAAATGACAACAGTTGTTGATGGGTAAGACCAAACCATGATTAAAATTTAATTTTAATCTTAATCTCTTTTTTCATTACAGCCTTACCGCCTTGTCGTCTGTCCAGGGCGTGGCTATAGCCGCCGTAATAGGTCTGCTGCTGTCCAAGGAGCGCGTATAGTTCGCCACAAATCTTTGAAAAGATGCTTGTTAATTAAGGAACTGATAAAACCCAAATCAGCATCACTTACTGAAAGTACGTATCCGCATTTAATTGGCCCGTGCGAGGCTCATTGGCAATGGACCACATGACGACACTGGGATGATTACGATCACGATGTATTAGCTGCTCTATCGATGATTTGTGTTTGCCCAACAAGGCCTGATTATAGTTTCTGCATTGGACAAAGCATTAGAAGTAGCTCGGAGGATTGGAGAACTGCAAGCACTCACTCTGTATCGACGCTGGGACATTCGTCGATGATCATGATGCCATGACGATCGGCGAATTGCATTGACTCTTCGGAGTACGGATAATGCGAGGTGCGATACGCATTGGCTCCAATCCACTTGATCAGATTAAAGTCGCGCACCATCAGAGCGTTGTCCAGTCCCTTGCCCCGCACATCTGCGTCCTCATGTCGCCCGAATCCGCGAAAGTAAATCGGCTTGCCATTAATAAGGAATGTGGTGTTTGTCCAGCTCAGAGATCGCAGGCCCACGCTCAGACGATAGACATCCAGGAGCTGCTCATTGGCTGCAAGCAATTTGATTTCCAGCTCATAAAGATAGCCCGGATCAGAGTGCATGAGATACGGCCACCAGGGATTGGCGTTCTGTACTTTCAAACTGCCCGCGAGCTTGCTATCCGAGGTGGAGTTGGCCACCAGTTCACCCTCCCGATTGTACAGCTGGAGTCGGACATATAATGAATTGTCCGCTTCGTTGGCAGCGGTTCCATTCACAACGACGCTATATTCGACATATCCCACTGATGAAATGATAGGGAAAGAGATGCTTTAAGAACACTACCAAATACTTAAACTGAATCTTACCACTATTATTGTCGGTTAGTTTTGTATGTACTTCGACTTCCTCAATGAAGGTCTTGGGCGTGGTATACAAATGGACGGATCGATGGATGCCCGCATAGTTGAAGAAGTCAAAGGTGTAGCTTTGTATGATGGCAACGCCACCATCGTTGGCCACTTCCGAGATCTTGCCCTGCGGCACTGTCGTCTGGATCAGCGCATTATCGCACATTACTGTTATGCGATTCTCGGCGCCGTATTTGAGCAAATGTGTGACCTCCGTCTCAAAGGGCAGATGTCCCATCTCGTGCTTCACGGCTGACTCTCCGTTGATCCACTACGTACATATGATTATTTTAAGGAATTCATCACATCATCTTCCTTCCACTTACCACAAACGCCTCATAATGGACGCTGCCAAAGCGCAGCCAAACACGCTGATCCTTTGCCCAGGAGCGTGGCACAAAAAACTTGCGATCATACCAAACGGTGCCCACATGATCCCGCAATGCCTGCTCTGTCGTAATGTCGTTATACGATGCCGGCACTGGCATTGGAATGACGGGTCTGCTTTTGCTCAGGTCATTGCTGAACCAATTATCCCGGATGCCCTGCGTGGGATTCGCCTCGTCGGAGCACACAAAATTCCAGATGCCATCCAGTGAGCGAACCTCTCGCGTCTCTGACTCGCGTGGATAGAGCATACCCCGTGTCGTTTTCACGTCCTTGTTGAGTATGATCAGGGCTAAGGTGAAGTTCAGTATATAGAGGCCGATGACCAGTGAGGAGAGCCAAAGGGCTGTAAGCAAGAAGAAAGCGTGTTAATGGGAAAGATACCATGTCATCACAATCATGTTGAATAGATAACAATAGCTGCTATCTAACTATGTCAAAAGTAAATTTCCACCTTGTGATAAACGATGTTTCCAGATGCGATCATATTTTTAATATAATCTTAATTACTTTTCCATTATCATTAAAAAGAAATTTAAAATTAAATAAATTAAAAGAATTAGCTAGTTGTTCCAGATAAATTGTAAAATACTTAAATTATTTGATTATGTTTAAGTAAGCAAATTAGCAATTTATTTAACCAGTTTTTTAATATTAACTCGAATATATTCATTTATTTATTAATTATGCAGCAGAATTGCCTTCTGAATGTATTAACTTCAAAAAAAACCAGTGCCCAATGTCAATGTCGACACTGTAGTCTAACGGTAAACAATAAAAAAAGAAACTTTATTGTCGTTTTATGTTTTTGTTTATAGTTGCATTCTTAATGTCTAATACATATGCAAATAAGTATGTATGCGTGTACTTACGTTTGCATTTGTTTATGTTGAAAATCAGTGTGCGAAACGTAACGGAAATGAAATGGAATCTAATATTAATTGTTAGGTCTTACAACAATGCAATTAAAAAGATTTACACCCTGCTACAGTCATGGTATTAATTTAAATACACTCTGTAGAAGCGGCGTATACTTGACAAAAAAAGCTAAGCAAAATACAAAACAAATAAATTTAAAAGCGCTTTAAAGCTAAGCTGATGTGAGCTTTTAAACTTTGAGCAGGTGAAGTCAAAGAGAAAGAGAGAGAGCGAGCTAACAGCTGTTCTTAGGCACACACACGCTCTCCCACACATTCACGCACACACACACGCGCGTGCTCTCTCTCTCTCGCAGACACAAACCGACTCGTGTTTGTTGTTGATACAAATCAATGAAAGATCACTTATTAATTCGCACATTTGGTATTTTGTTTTGATTTTAAAACAAGTGTGACATGATAAAGCAATAAATCAATCAGTTAAACAGACATTTAAACAATTTCCTCAAGCCCATTACAAGAGTGGTGATGATGTGATTAATATGCGAGCTCTCTCGCTTGCCCGCTAAAAGCACACTGGGCCCAGTCAGTCAGTCATGTGTTGTCATTGCCACTACTCACTTTGTAATTTATCTTATAAATTGCTTATCAGCTGCTGTACGCAAAAGCACAACTCTATCAGCACGAAAAAAGCTAAACTGAACTGCGCGCTCTAAAATAGTTTGAACGCATTTCGATTAATGACGATTATAGGCAGCTTGCTCACTCACTGGAATTGAAGTTCCAATGGCTCCGCTCCGTTCCAACTACACTGGAATGCGGATTTGACGACAACAGTTCACTGCACTTATTTAAATTTGTAACGGTTTTAAATACGACTTTTAGCACCTTTTTTTTGGATTACTTTGCAAATTTGTTTTAGCGCCAGAAACTTTCTAAACGCAACGGAGCTGCATTGGAAAGAAGGTTTATTGCACTGTTTTTGAGTTGGTAACGGTTCACATTAATTTTTAATTAACCATTATTTTGATTCAGTTTATTTGATTTGCATTTTGCAGTTGCCTTTTGTTTTTGTTCGAGTTGCAGTTGCTTCTTTCAATCCGTTTACAATTAAGTATTAAACACTACATTTATAATATAAATTAATTTTATCTATGCACTTATGCTTTTTACTCTATGAAAAAAATGATTGCATACATTTAGGAGCTCGCGCTGATTATCAACTTAAAACAACCATAACTATTGTTTTATTTAATCGATGTTAATGCGATTAAGTAGAATGATTGACATTAGTTAAAGAGAATTTTCTTCATCAATAAAAGGGAGTTTCACTTAAAAACTAACTGAGATTAGGAGGAGTTTGTGTCCCTAATTTTGTTATTCTAGCCTTTGAGATCTAGGACATGTCTGTAATCGACTTTACCGTTTTTACACATTTATACACTAACTTAATATACTCTTGGCACATTTTTTAAGATATCCTTAAAGATATATTTAGTAATTTATGTTGTTAATGAGTATATTTTTTTTTTTGACTTTAAGAAACAATAGTTAGTCGCCCTTTGTTCTACACTTACTCATTTTGCTGGCACCCGTAGATTAAACACTGTGACTGCTTTACAAACTTACGGATACTGACTGGAGTTGCAGTTTCAGAGGCAGCTCCGTTTTAAAGGCAATCGTGTTGCAAGTAGAGCAATCAATTTAAATGCAAAACACAACGCAATTTACCGTTGATACGAGTATTTGCATACAAATATGTGTTATATGGGTGTATGTGTGTGAGTGTGTGTATACTTGAATATAGGGCTGTATATTAATTAAAAAACAAAAACAGCAAAAGCTGCTTACCCCAGATTTCAAATTTGCGACACGTTAGGCGTATCCTCAGATGCATCGTTGTTCTACAGAACTGCAACGTGCGATTGGTCAATGCGTACTGAATTTCAAATTAGCTCTGCCTCTCAGTGGTATCCACATACCATTTGAACCGTATTTGTCATTTACCCATTACACATTATCCATTACCCGTGGCGCCGTGAGCCAGTTTCTTGCGGCTTCAATAAAAAGTCAGTCGAGCAGCGGACACGAATCACGAATCAGCCGAAACGCACAACGGATGTCATTAAGCAAGGTAATTGTGGGCTGTATTGTGGCACAGCCGTAGTAGTAACCGTAGTCACAGCCGTAGTCGTGGTCGCAGTCGCATAAAGGTCGCTCAGTAACGCCCTGGGTTCCCTCTGTACTGATGATAAGCACACAGACAAAAAAAATGGCCGAGATTTTGGGCTTATATCTATTCCAAATGGTGTCAAAACTTTTGGTGATCTCGGATATCTGAATAACTGAATCAATCACGTTTTCTAATTTCACTCTCAAAATATAGTTTAATTTTAAAAGAATTTTCTTTCTTTATTTAAATATTGTATTCATTTTCTTTCTCTATTTTATTGTTGAACTATTGCCATTTTACTCGCATCAAGTTTTAATTAGCCATTACAGAAATGAAAAAAATAATAGAAATCGTTTT
The DNA here is from genome assembly GCA_963924055.1 of Drosophila limbata. Taxonomy (NCBI): domain Eukaryota; kingdom Metazoa; phylum Arthropoda; class Insecta; order Diptera; family Drosophilidae; genus Drosophila; species Drosophila limbata. Next base: position 20,500,066 of record OZ001355.1, on the reverse strand, counting down.
TTTTTTGTAACTACCAATTCAATTCAAAATCATGAAATTTGAACATGCATTTTAGAACGATTTTTTTTTTGCAGTGTAGATTTAAGCGCATGGACGGAAGCTCACGCACGACAGCGACACACACACACAGACACTCTCAAACACTCACACAAGCACAACCTGAGCCACAGTCAACAAACAAACAGCTCTCAATGCAATGAATGTGCCCCTAATAAGGCCCACCACCCCACCACCCACGCACCCGATAAGCCATGCGCTCCAAATCCAAAACTTTCTAGGGGTCAACGACAACGCAACGAAAACAAAAGCGAAAGTAAAACAACAACAGCAACAAGAATTAGTTCTCAGATACAAGTAAACTAGCCAAGGAATAGGAACAGGCAGGAGCCATCAGGGTTAACTTTCAATTAAGTGACTCTGGGTCTTAGGTTGGATCGGGTTGGCTTTGTTAATTAATTTTGATTAGAACGGAAACACAACAAGAACGAAAGATAATCTTTGTTAGTCGAAGATATGAACACGCTATTGTATTTACTTGATACATAGTAGGAGAATATAGTAGTAGGACTTAAATCAAATTTCGTCAGAATACTGAATTTTTATAATTATTTGTACATAATATATAAATTATAGTACTCTCTAGAAATGTATAAAAAAGTTCCTTATATTTTGTTTATCTGCAATAAATTTAAATGAAGTCTCGTTCGTTACTCAAAAACGTGTCATTCTGAAATGTTTTTGAATAAGCTCAAAGACCAGACACCTTATCAATTTTGACATAAATTCGACAAATTTAAATTTAATTTAAAAAAACCCGTTTCATATAATTTCTAAAAATTATGAACAATAATGATATTTTGGGTTTTTTTGTTTAAACAATAACTCTAATTCCTGGGACTTCCAGTAATAATACAAGTACTTATTCTTAATAACAAAAGTCATTAATCAACAAAGTTGGCACTAGAAAGTTTATGAAAATATAAATACTTGTAATATTTCGTGATGTGATTAGTTGGTTCTCGGAAATACAAAAAACACGAAAGTGTGTAATTATGCAAATACACTTAAGGCTTAGTTATTCAATTCCTTATATACACAACTGATTAAATCAAACCTTAACTAATAGATAAGACATGGAAAATATTAAATTAAATATACTCAATAAGAAATTACCCATTTTTAGCTGACTTTCTTAACTTTCTTAGCTGAAAGTTGTCAGTGTCTCTTATTGGCAAGTCTTTTTGGTTTAATTTGCTAAGGCCGTTAGGAACCGTTGCAATTCAGATACTCGAGTGAAATAAATAAGCAACAAGTTGTCACTTTATATTTTATTTATTTTGCCTATTCCACGAACTGGCATATTTGTAATTAGTTTAACACTTCTTTTTGCCTTTGGCTATAAGTTTAAAGACGTAACCAAGAACAACGAACACACACACAAACACAAATTGAGCGATAACAGCAAGCGAAGACAACAAGTTGGGCGAACGTAAGCAGACCGACTGATTTCTGAGCTAGACTTGAGTTGCGACTGTGGCTGGCTGTGTCAATGGCGCTCTTCTCGCTAAGCTTTGTTTGTATGTATGTACATATGCATGTGTGCGTGTACGTGCACATATTTACACGCATTATATATGCATGTATAAAATGTTGATGGGGGAGAGATGCACAGACCTCGAGTATGTGCAGTAATTATGTTGCACCAACAACAAACAAATAAGAAGCTATGTATAATTGCTATATTTGCATGCTTTGTCACGGTCGTATTCCCTTTCACTCGGAGTCCTAATATATACTTTCTATCCAACCAAGAGACATGAATTTTTCATAAAATATTTTCGCATTTAAAATTTATAACTAATCTCATCACATAATTAAACAACAGTTTAATTTGAATTTGAAATCCGCGCCAAAGCATAGTATTTCAACTAGACAGGGCTGTCTGGCTATGTAAACAAAAGTCAGCTGCTGGGTTATAGAAATGTTTGGTAGCCAAGGCTGCCACACGTTTCAAAGCTATCGGCGAGTCTTTCGTGTGCATTTTATTGCGATATCGATATCGATACAACTTTATTATGTGTAAATAAAAACAAATTGCAAAAGTTAAAAAAAGTGCGGAGGGGACGAGGAATAGCACAACATGTCCCTGGCCTTTGACCTGGACAAGCCCAGTGGCATCTCTGCTTATCATAACCAGGACATCAGTAGCGACAAGGATAAACTGATTACTCTACCAGCAGGAGCAACAGCAACAACAACAAACCAGAGGCACCACAGCATGAACATCTCATGGATGCGACAATTTCGCCTGTACAAGTTTACAATACTGATATTGCTGCTATTGGTGCTGCTGCCGCTGCTTGCACACCGCAAGTTGCTTAATGTGAGTGTTGAGTTTGATTTTGCTTACATTTCATCCATTATCTTTGGTCGCTTTGGGACTAGGCCGAGCAGGATGCACCGCCCACAGATGTGCATCGCAGCAGACCTCTCCTCGACGCCTACGAAGACTTTAGTGCTATGCGCGCCAGCGATTTAAAGATGCGCATCGAGGAGATGCTCAGGATTAAGGTGAGTGAAAAGGCAATCGAATTTGTATATTATAAAATATCTTTTCCTCTGCAGAGCACGGTATCCGTGGAGCTGCGAGAGTTGGAATCTCGTCGACAAAAGCTGCAGTCGGATATAAGTCAATATAATCAAAAGATTGAGGAATTGAAGCAGGAACTGTTGCGTGAACAGACTGAGCTGGAGCGCTTGAAGATCTCTGTGGAGCAGGCACAGGTGGCGCAACGGGAGGCCGTGCAGCGTAATACCCCGGAGCTGGCACTGCCGCGCACCCTGCTGCCCAGCACGTTGCCCCGCAAAATGAACGGCGTCAGCAGTGGAATTGCCGCTGCCTGTGAGATGCACAATTGCTTTGATCATTCGCGTTGCAGTTTAACCTCCGGATTTCCAGTCTACCTCTACGATCCGGATGTGCACAATGTGCAGCGTGCGGGCTACGATATCGATGGTTTCCTAAAGACGACACTGAAACAGACGCTGGGCTACAATGCACACATCGTGCGAGATCCCAAGCAGGCCTGCATCTATCTGGTTCTGGTGGGAGAGGCGCTGTTGGAGCAGGATCTGCTGCGAAACAATCGGTATGCGGCACAGGAGGCCGAGCAGCAGCTGCAGCAGCGAGCCACGGTCTCTAGTGTCGCCACAAACTCGCCCATCGACATACAAAAGCTGTACCAGTTGCCCCATTGGGGTGGCGATGGAAGGAATCATGTCCTACTTAATCTCGCCCGACGCGACTTGAACTCGGCCAGGACCAATCCTCTGCTGCAGCTGAATACGATGCGTGCCATCATCGTGCAGAGCACATTCGAACGTGATCAGTTTCGTCCCAATTACGACCTGATTGTGCCGCCCATTCTGGGCCCACCTGGCGGGGATGTGTGGCAGGAGTGCGCCAGCATGGTGCCAGCTCGTCGCAAGTATTTGCTATCGTTCCAGGGCGAGTTGCGTCCCGCATTGTCCGTGCAGGCAGCTGGCAGCCAGCCACTGGATGACTTCATATTGGAGCACCTCAAGGATATGTCGCGAAGTGCCACACAGGATCAGTTTCTGCTGCAATTCCAATGTGTGCCCGCCACGGAGGTGCAGGAGACCGACACGCTGCCCGACTGGACGCTTTGCGGCTCCGATTCGTCGCGCAAGCAGCTCCTCAAGGACTCGACATATGCGCTAATCCTGCCTCCATTGGGTCAACGCGTCAGTTCCACGCTGATGCTGGCCCGTCTCTACGAAGCACTGCGCTCTGGTGCCGTACCTGTTATCCTGGGCGCCGATGAACTGCGTCTGCCGTATGCCGAGACTCTGGACTGGCGTCGTGCCGCTCTGCTGCTGCCCAAGGCACGGATTACGGAGTTGCATTTCTTGTTGCGTGCTGTGCAGGATGCCGACTTGCTGCTCCTCCGTCGTCAGGGTCGACTCATTTGGGAGCGTTACCTCAGCTCGGTGCAGGCCACGGTGGACACGGTCATAGCCAGCATGCGGGATCGACTGGGAATTCCGCCACGTCCGGTGCCCTCAGTGGTTGCCCAGAGCGTGTTCAACAACACTTTCATACCGCTGAAGTCGGAGCCTCCCGTGGGCATGGACACGGAGCCGGAGGAGTCGTTGGGTCCCATTGAGCCACCCTATCCGAGTCCAGCCTTTCGCCGGAACTACACAATACTGCGCATGCACTCGAAGGAGGCTTGGAACGACTGGATGGATCCGTTCTATTTATATCCACAGCTGCCATTCGATCCGGCGCTGCCCTCGGAGGCCAAGTTCATGGGCTCGCACACGGGATTCCGGCCCATTGGCAAGGGCATTGGCGGTGCTGGCAAGGAGTTCAGTGAGGCTCTGGGCGGCAATTATCCGCGGGAGCAGTTCACCATTGTGATACTCACGTATGAGCGCGAACAGGTGCTGATGGACTCGCTGGGCCGGCTCTATGGTCTGCCCTATCTGCACAAGGTGGTTGTCGTGTGGAACTCACCGAAGCCACCGCTGGACGATCTACGCTGGCCAGATATTGGAGTGCCTGTCGCTGTGGTGCGTGCACCACGCAATTCACTCAACAATCGCTTCCTGCCCTTCGATGTCATCGAAACGGAGGCAGTGCTCTCAGTGGATGACGATGCCCACCTGCGGCACGACGAGATTCTCTTTGGCTTTCGTGTGTGGCGCGAGCATCGCGATCGTATAGTGGGTTTCCCGGGTCGTTACCATGCCTGGGATCTGAGCAGCAACAACATGTGGCACTACAACTCCAACTACAGCTGTGAACTGAGCATGGTGCTCACTGGCGCCGCCTTCCTGCACAAATACTACATGTATCTGTACAGTTACCATTTGCCACAGGCCATACGCGATAAGGTGGATGAGTATATGAACTGCGAGGATATCGCCATGAATTTCCTCGTCTCACATTTGACGCGACGGCCGCCCGTCAAGGTCACCTCTCGTTGGACGTTCCGTTGTCCTGGCTGCCCGGTGTCGCTCAGCGAGGACGACACGCACTTTCAGGAGCGGCACAAGTGCATCAATTTCTTTAGCCAGGTCTTTGGCTATACGCCGCTGCTCAACACACAATATCGTGCCGATTCCATTCTGTTCAAGACGCGGATTCCGCACGACAAGCAAAAATGCTTCAAGTACATTTAGTTTGACGCCTCCTCCTTCACATATCATCATCATCCAGCGGACGTACTTAGCCGGAATCAGAGAGGGAGATCCTGGGATTCTGTCGTTGTCCCATGTACATAACCGAAAAAAAGGCCATTTATTCTATTAACTACCCAATCTCGGCTTGGGATCCAGTTTGATTTTACCAATTGCAATCGATTTTATGTTGTATATGACTCTGTATATGTTATCGTGTTATACGTGTTTTGAGATTAATCTTGTTCTCAGCTGCTGAGCAATCGCAATACTGCACGTACAGTAATAACTCGCTAAGTAGAAAACCATATTTAAAATATTCTCAAAGTTCAATTCAAAAGTTTTTAAAATATTTTTTACAAACGCACAAAAATTAGAAAATTCTTGAAATTTTATTTCCAAATTGTGTTTCTAGTTAGCGAGTGAACACAGTACTTGGAGTATGTAAATATTTTTAAGTGAAAAACTTTGGCTTGTCGAAGATTGCAAAGATTTTAAGTTATCCAAAGAGTTTGTAAGACTTTCAATATACGCTAAGTTCTGTCCACAATTCAGCAGCTGTCTATGTATATAAATATATATATATATATATATCATCGAATTAGAAATTTTTGATTATATTTCTTGTCATGTTTACACGCAATTATATAAGTAAATGTGCGCTTTAGAACTTAATTAATATCAATTTCGAATACAAAACACAGACTAGAAAATAAATATAAATGTGTAGTACACATTGTGTACCTTTCAAATATGTGTTTGTATTTATTATTACTTTCATTTCTAATCAGAAGCATTTTCAGAATGATTCATTCATTGTGGAAAGCCAGTAATTAGCTAATTCCATGACAATTCCCCAATCAATCATAAATACAAAATCATTTTGCTGATTAAAATAAATATTGATCAGAGGCTTTGTTATCTAACTGGCATTCGCAATAAACTTGTTTATACAGTAAAGTCCCAATTGATGTCAAAACCAGAAATGTTTTAAATGCATTTTGTTTGTATTTCACTTCACATTTTTGTTATATTATATATTTCCATTTTCAAAAAAAAAAAACGTACGCATTTGTATTCAAAATAATATTAATGCTGATTAGTAAATACGGAGTAGATTATGATGTAAACGTATTAAATAAATAAGAATGTTAGGAAACAGATGATTGACAATTTTAGCAATGTTATTTTTTTTTTTTACGTTTATGTATTTTTTATGCATGTGTCGCGTTTTAATTTATTATATCCCCTAAATGTTATCTCTCCATTGTGTGGACTTAATATTAATTAATTATGTATGTTAGCAAAAGCTAGTACATGGATATCATATGTATACATATCTGTATTTATGTATAAAGAAGTGTGTTATAAATGTTGAGTTTTTTTTTAAATTGAGACCTTAAGTTGGTAGTGTGTTGATAGGGGGAAATTTTTCGGTTTTCCGTTTTTAGTTAAGGTTTTTTTTAGTTACATATCACAATACAAATAAGGATGCATAATTACCGTATAGGAGGAGAGCGAAATCAACAAAAGTTATTTAAAAAATAAAAGAATAACTAATAGAAAAATGTAAAAACTATTGTACAACATAGGTATAAATTTACATGCTAGAATTACAGTATTACATTATTATAAACAATTTCAATTTTGATATCGAACAAAAGACAGCACTTCTGGAATTTCTGGAACTGCTGACTGGCTGACGCATTGATTGATTGATTGATTAGTTGGTTTGTGATTTGATTTGCTTTGTTTTCGCATTTGCATTTGATATCGATAAGCAACTTGGTCTAATGCTCCTGCAGACTGAGCTTGAGCGCCTGCTCAATCATCTCCTGCTCCCGCTGACGTTCCAGCTCGAATTTCTGCTGCTCCTGCTGGGAGAGTCGCATCGCCAAGGCTAAATCCGTGTCCATATACCGGAAGCCGCCGTCGTCATCATCGTCGGACACGGGCGAGCCACTGGCGTTGGCGTGGGCGCCCAAAAGTGATTCCTGCAGCACACTGTAAACGGAATGGGAAGAGAGGCGCACACAGAAAGCTTGGGTGAGATGATTGCTAGCAATACTTTGGGAAAATGAGGGGATTTAGCAAGCCTACAAAGCTCCAAATTTTGCAGAAGTTTCGATTCGAATTCGAATTAAAGAAGAAGATTTCGAACCTCTTGTTGTTTTAATTCAATAAAGTAATTGTATATTATATAGTAAAAGACAATAGAATTGTTTGATGAAAAAGTTGCCAATTTCTTTTAAAGACTTTAACTTTGACTTTAAGAGTTCTTGCTTTTAAGATTTGCTTAGTCAAAGTCTCAAATGGGATGAAATTTAAGTTAGAAACTTTTTTCGAAAAAACGTTATTAAAACTGATTTGCCGCCTTGAGTTTAAGGAATCTACTTGAAGATCTTCTTCATGTAGCTCAGATCGTTTTTGAACTGTGCGCCCGCCGAGGCAGAGCGACCGCGTTGCTGAGGCTCCACTGAGGGCGGGGCCAACAAATGCGAGGGCGAATGGCGCCCATAGAATTGAGTTTGAGTTTGAGGTTTATGTAGGTGCCGACAGGAGGCGGGATTACTAGCATTACATGGCATTGGTCACATTTAAGACAGATCGAAAAAAAACATAGATTGAGAATCGATCAATTGCTTACCGCTGCAACTGCTCGTCGTCCTCGGGCAGGAGTTCAGAGCCAACTGTATGTTGACCGCGAAGCACCTCCCAGATGTCGACCTTGTCGGAATCGTTGTCCAGGCCACAAGCACCGCCAGCGCCGCTCGTCTCCGCCAGACTCTGCTCAATGGCGTACTGCAGCATGTCGTCCTCGTCAAGGGGCATCTGACGACGTGAATCGGCGCCACGATTGACATAATGACTGGGTATATCGAAGCATCGATCGTCAACGAGGCAGGTGACGCGATCCTGTTCCTGCAACGTGGACACATGATCCACGGGCGTTGTCATCGCAAACACATTGCCGAACGTGATGCAGGCATTGAGGACGTGGAAGAGCGGTATCTCAACCTTGACCGGAAAACCAGCCGGCAGTTGCATGGTTATAAAGTCTTTCAGTTTGGACACATGTGGACTGGCCATGGTCGACATGAGATCCAGAATGGGAAGCACTTGTTCCTGAAGACGAATGGGATGCTCCTCGGCCAGCCACAAGTTGGCCTTAAAGCGTTGCACCTTTGTGCTCAAATTCTTTGGTTTGCCTATATCTCGTCCCTGCAGATCCACCTCGGCACTAAAGTACTCCTCCGGCGTAATCAGTGAACGGGGCGTACTTGTGCCCGATCCACAGGCGGAACTGCCATTACTCTCGGCCAGCAATGCGCTGGTGGCACTATCGCCATTCTCACTGCAGGCAGCTGCTGCCTCGCCCAGACGAGGCGAAGGTGTCTACAAAAAGGATTAATAAATATTACTTATTCATTATTCACTATTGAAATTAGAAGTTGGGACTCACGCGATCTTTAATGGCAGCTGGAGCAGCAGCATCCGTCGGTGGCACATAATCCTCATCAGCAATGCCCAACAGGCTGTGCAGCGGAGTACGCGCCGTTTTGTTCTAAGAGAAGAAGGAAACATTAGATTTAATATTATATCTATCTTCCCTTGCAGAAAACTTTATTGTTTTTACCCTGATCTGCTCCTCGCTCAAGTGATCCATGCGCGTCTTTGTGACAAATTCAACGTTGCTGGCTCCATACACTTTGCAGTTGTAGCCATTGATAATCTCGGACTTTTCGCTACGCCAGCCCCAAATACCCGACTTGTTGCGCTCGAAACTGATCTTCTCCATCTCAATGTTGTTGGTAATGACGGGCGCCGCTAGCCGAGCACGCACAGTGCCAATGGGCGGTGGTATTGCCACAATATCGCCAATATCGCTGCTCATCTGTTCCACCATCACCTCGTGTGTTTCATGATCGATTTCAATCATTGTGGCAGTTTCCTCTGTAACCAAAATCTACATTGTAATCATATTTATGCATCAATGATAATCATACGCACTGCCGCCTTTGAATATGTAAGAACGATTGCCACGCTGCCAGGTGTTGTTGTCGAAGCCAAGGAGCGTGGTATCAATGCGAACGTTGGCGCCACGCTTGTACACCTTATAGGTGTCGCTTGGACAGAGGCGCGACATGAGCGGCACCCATGATGTGAATTCCCACTTCATTTCAATGTAAAAATCGGGCGCATCCAGCAGATGTTGCAGTAACTTGGGCACGTGCGTCACACGTTGCACATGACGCTGCAAGTCGCGAACCTCAATGATGGCAGTCAGTATATCCACATCGCCGGTACAAACGGCCTCCTGCACAACTGTATGACAGATGAGAAGCTGAATTTAGATAGGCACTTCAGTTAAACTTACTTGACCAGCCTGCGTGCTCGTAGGTTGCATTGCACTTGGCTGCTAAAAGGCACTTGACACATTGCAGATTCGATAGACGCACCGCCAGCATCAACGGTGTGCGGCCCCGCGGATCGATTTTTTCCTTATCAATCTGAAAGTTAAGCTGTTAATATTGCTAATCTTGTTGTTGTTATTGTTTGCCATCGAGTCACCGGGGCGCTAATTCAATTAGTAAACTAACACACACACACACAGGTCCCTTGTCACCGTTAGATTCCAGGGCTGGGGAACCGCACCTATTAATTTTGGTACGCCCCACCCACCCACAAACCTTTTCTGTCTGCAGTTGCTGCTGCAGCTCCTCCAGATTATCATTCCAGATCTGCCAATGCAGCGGATATTCCGACTTTATTTCGTCCAAACTCTTCATCCTTACTGTCGTTGTGGCGCTGCCGTTGTGTGTGTTTTCTTTTTTTGTTGAGTCAAAATCAAACTGTTAGCAGCCCCAACAGCATTAAAAACACACACACACACACCGAGCAGAAAACAATAATTTAACAGTCTGTTGCACTGTAAATAACAGCAGGCACTGAATTATTAGGAATTTGTAAATTTTTCAACTATCTGTTCTTCAAAAACACTTGAAATTACTATAACGCTGAAATATTTAACTATTCGGCGACCGCTTTCCAAGAAAAACTGTTGTTTTTCAGACCCATAACTAGCCCAGCTGTTTTTAAATTTATTCGATTACAAATTGCAATCGATTTAATGTCATTATCGAGTACAAACTGCGTGAGAAGGTTCTGCTGTCAATTAACTTAAAATTAGTTAAATCATATAAAAAATCGCAAATTTGAGTACACACATATTCCTACGTAAATTTTATTTAATAAAAGTTATCGGGCCAGCGATAAGACAGTATCAGCTGTTTATTTCTGTGTGCATCATGTACACACTGGCAGTTGTTGTTGTTGAAAGGAAAAATAATCCAATAAAAATATAATTAAATAATAATTACTTCAACTGTATGTAACGCCCCGTTTTAAAAAGTATTTAGTGAGTACTTCTGTTGTGTAAACTATTACCTATATATATCGGCACACGATTTGTATGTATATACTGGTCACAGTTTTAGCCAATGTTTCGAATCTGCATAAATTATATAAAATAGTTTGGAACTAATTTGAAGATCTAATATAAAGTGCAATGTGACGTCTGTAAGCGAATCCGTTCCACGACTAATGTGTCGAAATATTCCAGATTACAGCTACAGAGAGGCTAAGCTGGATAGTATGGTAGAAGACTTCAATTAAAAGACAACACAAACAGCCATTGACTGCATTTTGCTATAATAGACTCCATAACAAAGGCGCCGGTAAGTCAAATAATAAGATAATTCCATTTAGTGTCAATTGAATATCAAGCAACAAGTGCACCAAAACTAAATACAACCATTCTTATCCAATTCATATTAAAAGCGTTGTATGTGCCTAAATTCACAGAACGCAATACACACGATCAGCTGTCTGGCCACAGAGAGCAAGTGATAAGAGAACGCGCGCAAAAAGCTTTGACTCAGTTCAGTAGTCAGTCAGACGAAACTAAACGAACTGGTTGAAACGATCGTTGCGTTTGGCGCTTTATCAAATTGTTTGTGAAATTGTTGAATCATTAAAATTAACTTAGTATATGTACAATAAATTTATAATAGCACTTTTTTGTTCTGGTTTGAGGTCTATTTCTCATTACCCAGCTTTGATTGGCGACCGTTTTATTGTTTATGATTAATTCAAAAATTTTTAACCCAATGTTCTCTTGTTCTCTCACTTTTTTTTTCGTTCTGTTGTTTGACTATTTACAGTTATGCTCTTTGCGCGTAGGCGGCATTTCTTCAAGAGGTGAATTCAAAGTCTTTTTTCTTTCTAACTAACGCTTTCACTTGTAATTTGTAGTCTACAATAATTTCACTACTTATGTGCTTTTCAAATCACAATAAAAATCAAAAGTTTTTTACGTAATTTGTTGCTGATTTTGCAAAATGTGTCATAATATAATTAACATTACCTGTGCTCATTATCATATATAATATTAGATATGATATTATCATGTATTCATGTACTATCAAACACGTAATAGTCTTTAAGTCGATCGCATTCTGTCTTATCAGCAACAGAGAACTCCACTTTTTTTTTGGGTCATTCCAAAGTTCAGCTTTACTTTTTTTGGGAGGAATTTTGTGCATGCTTTGACTTATTTTCGATTCGTTATATTATTAAGCTAATAATCAAGTAACTTTGTTTATTCTCTTCCATACGTTCGGGTAGACGCTTAGTACGTTTGTAAAAAACACACAGAAACAAAAGTACAATTTCTTGATCAGAACTCAAAACAAGTCAAGTCCCCAATATAACCTCGCTCATAAAAAATACAAACAAAGAACAAAAAATAATTTAAAATTAACAAAGTCTGGAATATCGTGGTAACGACGATATTAAGAGTTAATGCACAATGTACGAGCTTCATAATTGTTTAAAATTAGTTTTATCTGCAACGGCCATTCCCGGAACACTCCTCATTTGTTGGCTAAATGGGCTGTAAGTATTTATGCTCGATCGCAACGTTTTTCTAGAAAGAAATTTGGATGTTGTAAATTCATAGTTAATTGCCTGCTTTTATGTAAAATATTATTTTTATTTTTATCATAATTGTAATTATAATTTTGTTATGATTTTAATATGTAAATTTTGCATCGTGGCATAAATATTTTTGGCAATATCGCTCGCGTTCCCCAAAAAATTGAATTAGTGTTCCGATTTTGCTTTGGGTGTGCTTTTCGAAGAACTTGATCGATCTACGATCCAGTAACAGTGTGAATTCCAATCAAAACTAATACGAAATTTTAAGTTTAGTATATTCATTATAATCATTTTGTGTGTAGTCGTAGTAGTAACTTAATTCGTGTTGTGGTAGTAACCGTTGTACATACATACAATGATGCTGACACTGGATAATAGTGATTAACACACTAACTAACAATGCGATTACTTCACAGAGTTGGACTGCCCTGCCTGATAATAGCCCTGGTGGTATTCGTTGCCTTCTTCGTGTTGCTGCCACTGGCATTTAGATTTTCCGTTACTCTGCAACGTGGCATACTCTTTCTCACCTTTAGTAAGTCGGGGAATTCCCCCAGTTATACAGTCTGATCTTAACAATGTTCTCTTTTCTATGCAGTCACATATCCAAAGGGTCTTGATTTGAGCAATCCTGCGAGCATTGGACTCTATGCCACCCGCAATTTCTACATCACCGTCAAGGATCACGATGAAGATGATATCGGTGTACGGATTGGCGTCTGGCATGTGCTACCCAAGAATGCGGTGCGTCGATTCAAGCGGGAACTGCATGTCGAGGAGGCCTACGACGAGGACGAAGCTAATCGACATCCGACAGGCGATCTAACCCCAATGCCCAGCCACATCGGAGGCAACAATGAGGAGCTGCAGCAGCTCGCACCTTCGCTCCGTGCGGAATTCCCTGTCATTGTGCCAGAGAATGAGCAGCTCTTTTATGAGAGATTACTGCGTGTGCCAGGTGGCACTGTGGTTCTTTACCTTCACGGGAACACGGCCACAAGGGGCAGCGGTCATCGGTCCGAGGTGTACAAGCTGCTGCGGCAACTTAACTATCATGTATTTGCCTTTGATTATCGTGGCTATGCGGATTCCGATCCTGTGCCACCCACGGAGGATGGTGTCGTACGTGATGCTTTGATGGTCTTTGAGTATATTGCCAATGTGACATCGAATCCAATTTATATCTGGGGTCATTCCCTGGGCACGGGCGTTGCCGCACACATGGTCGCCAAGCTGGCGAGCTTAAAGGAGCGTGGTCCCCGCGGCGTTATATTGGAGAGTCCGTTTACCAATATTCGGGACGAGATTCGGCTGCATCCGTTCTCGCGACCGTTTAGACACTTACCCTGGTATGATTTTACGATCTCACAGCCAATGTATGACAGTCGATTGCGCTTCGAGTCGGACAAGCATGTGCATGAGTTCCCCCAGCCAATCATGATTATACATGCCGAGGACGATGTTGTGGTGCCCTTCCATCTGGGCTATCGCTTGTATCGCATTGCGCTCGATAAGCGCAGTCGCTCCTGGGGGCCTGTGGAGTTCCATCGATTCGATGGTATTCACCGCTATGGTCACAAGTATTTATGTCGAGCACCAGAGATTCCCGGGCTGGTCAAAAACTTTGTGGAGAACTACCGCAATGCGATCTATTAGACAACTGCTAAGATTGTGTATCTAATTGCGCAGTGCAAAGACGTATTTATTATTATTTTAATATAACGGAGTATTTTAATTTATTTAATTTTCTACAGCCACAATGTTCCAAATTTTTTTCACTCGGTGTATCAAATTAAAATAGTCATTTGAATAGGACATAACTGTGTTTTATTCATTGTTTGTTGTGTACGCGCGAGTACTGTTATTATTTTTGTTTACATTTTAAATGGCGCGGATTATTCAGTGTGTACACCCCATTGTGGTTTTGTCTAATTCGATCACAAAAAGCCTAATTATCGCAGTCTAGTGTCTGATAAATTCAAACTTAGATATAAACATGTTAGGCTCTGCCAGCTGGACTTGCTTATTTTTTGTGAACTAAACTAAAAGAAAACAACAATCTTGAGATTAGCAAATAATACAAAAGTGACACTTATCTGAAGACATCGCTGTTATTTGTATACCAGGGCTGTAAGTATCAATGTTAATATCAAATTTAAAATGAGACAATTAAAACTCTGTTGTTTCGATATTTTTCGCCAGCATTGTCTTATAACATATTAAAAGCGTGGGCAATATTTGTGTGATTTTGGCGTTACTGTGCTTGAGTTGCTCGGCAGCAATCGCGGCAGATATCGATCGATTTTCGATAAGTCCGGGTTCTTGCATCACTCATCACACAGATTGCAGCTCGGCTCTGCACTATCGTAGGTGCTAGGTTGCCACCTTGTTCTGCCAAAGTTGGGCCTAGGCTGCCACACGGTGCACAGTCTTTTTGTTCACACTCGCTCCATGAACAGCCCAACACTGGTTCAAACTCACTCATGAGCAACCCAACACTACAAATATGGCGCTGCTGGTGTGTTGTTGTCGCTCCCACAGTTGGGCCGAAAATAATTCGCGTTAATCGCGTTGCGCAAAATAAAACATAAAATTGCAACTAGGCAAACAAAGCATTTGCAGTCTTAATCAAAGAAACCTGCAAGTTCCTTTTGAAGCGGCAACAAAAAACGGAGTTGCAGTACAACAAAACGAAGTAGCCGAAAAAAATTTGTGTCTCTACTCCTTGAAAAGGAGTTTAGTTTTTCGCTCTTCGTTCATGTGTGTGTTTGTGTGTTTGTTTGTGTGAGTGCTGTGGATATAAAGTGCTGCCAAAAACCGAATAAATTGAATTAAAATTTTCGTCGGAACGAAATAGAAAAAGTAAAAGTGGAGTTAACAAAAGACTGTGAAAAAACCCGAGATCGAGACGCAGCAAGCACTTCTTTTATCGGCGTTTAGTTTATGTAGCTCGCCCGCCGCCGCTCGCATTGAGTGTGTGTGTGTGCGTCACTGCTGGCTGCAGCAGGAAAAAGGGAGTAGTTGGCAGGCAGGCTGCAGACACCAACACCAACGCATTTTCCCTGTGAAATTAAGCAAAATGTTGTGGTAAGTTTCTTTTTCTCTTCACATTTATTTATAATCTGCGTCTGCTGAATCAGAGAATCTGTCTTTGAGTTGGCCCCCGTCGGCGGCCGCTGCATTTTCTGCGCATGTTTTTGCCCACGACTTCCGCTTTTTGCTCCCTTTTTAGTGCGGTGGCTGCTGCGGCAGCGACGGCGACCGATGTCGGCTGCTGCTGCTTCATTCCTGCTCCCTTTTCTGCTTCTTCTTTCACACAACACGCCCTTTTTCGCATGCGTCTGTGTATGAGTGTGTGTGTATTTTTTTTGTGTAAAGTGCAAGCTCTAGCTGAATAATTTATGCCATTTTGCTCATTTTATATAAATTTGTGTGAATTTTGCCGCTTGCAGTATACTATGTTGACCAATAGAGACACTTGGAACAGCTGTCGGTCGCATCTGCCGTGGAATCCAAACCTGTTTTTGCATACATTTCTTACTTTGTAAATGTTTATGTGTATGTGTGTGTGCCAGCTGTGCCTTGCGCCAGCTTTAATTGTTTTTATGCGTTGCCCTCGGCTGCTCCACTGCAATGACCGCCTTCTTCTTCTTTCTCTTATGTTGTTCTTCTTACTGCTGTTGTTAGCATTTTGCAGCTTGTTTTTTTTGGTGTTGCTGGGCGCAGGCTCTCCATATTTATATCCTCTCTCTTTACTCCCAAACTCCCAATTTCAGGTTGCCAAACAAACAAAACTCACCGTTGCCAATTTGTGTGAGTGTTTGTGTATATGTGAGTAGGAGAGAGAGATACTGAGAGAGTAAAAAAAGGTAGCTGTGATGTGAGGGCAACGCGACGCGGGTGGGGCTGTTGATGTTTCAACTTCTCTTTCATCTTTATCATGTTTGCTTGAACTTTAATTTATGGCAGTTAATGTTGGTATGGTTTTGCCTCATTGCAACATTTAAATGTCAATGCACCGCCAAGGCCCGGCTAAAACTCGCCCCCCTCCACACCACTGCATATATATGTATATTCCCACTCCTCGGCCTCCCACGAAGTGACAACGAAGTTGCATCACTAGAGTCACATGACTCACATTTTATTTTATGTATGTATGTTTGTACATTGCTGCCAAATGAAGCGGGCCAAAGACCCGCAGCTCAAACACACATACAAACATGCATAGGGCTAAAACAAAAAGCCGAAAACCAGTTCAGAAAGTAGACAAAAACGACAACAACTACAGCAGCAAATTCAAATGGATTTGTTATTTATTGGACGGGAGTAAATTTGCATTTTGTGCTTTAATTTGTGCACTCTTTGTGCCAGTGTTGCAGAGCTGTTGGCCTTTTGCATGAAATTCGAGCAGAGGATTCGATAGATAGTGTGGAGTGTCGCTGTCACATTCAGGTACTTTAATAGTTAAACACTGTTAACCTAGTTTCCCCCACCCAGTTGTTTGCAGCTGCGGCAATTGGGGACGACGCTTACTCAGTGATAAGATTAAAATTACACCCAAAATACTTGCACTGCATGCATACCATACATTCATACAGCCATTCTATCAGCCATTCATTGATTCCCCTTGGCTTTACGCAGACATTGTTTACGTTTGTTTTGCTTTGCTCTTCGGCATTTTTAACGATGACTAAAACTTTGTACACAAGAAATCGCTACAAACTTTTTCCACGTATTTTATGCGTTCTCCTTGCGGTCTTCTGCCCCTGACTCTTTATCTTTCTCAGTTTGCTTTTGTTTATGTATTCGCAGTTGCACTGAATCATAAACTTGCTCCGTCAGCTTGTGACTAAACTTCCCCACGCGTGTCATAGCAAGCAGCTTGCAGGTCAATGCATTTAACTCGTGTCTGTCACAAATCTAATTAACATTTCCGCATAGCCGATTTACGTTTTATCCAGTGTCATTTCCTTCCATCTCTCCCACACACACAGCATCATCCAATAAAAAGTGCATTTGAATTTGGTTTGTTTGTTTGTTTCATGGCTTTTGTTCTGTTTTGCTGAGTTATGCCAAATGCGGGTAAAAGAACTAGAAGAAGAGTCGAATTTTTGTTTCTGTATTTTTTTATTCGATTTTATCTTTCTGGCTAACATACTGGGTGGTTGAGTTGAAGAGACGTTATTACCGCTAGCTTCCTTTCAATTATCGGCTAGTTGCTTGCCACAATTGTATTGCCTAATGACTTTATTATTATTGTACCACAAAAATTAAAAAGCATTGCTATTTTCTTGAAGCATTTATACTCAATTTTATGGTGCGCCAACGTCAACTGCATAATTCATAAGTCTTCTTTAAGCCTATCTGCCTTTCAGTCAGTCTGTCTGTCTGTCTATCTTTCTTTCTGTCCGTCTTTGTTTCAGTTCCATCGGATGCATGGAACGTGTTTGGATTTTCATTAGAGCTTCGGATATTTTCTTATTTACTGTTTGTTGTTTTAATAATTTGTTCTTTTTTATTTATTTTTTCATTTATGAAACTCATTTGCAATGAGGAAACAATCCAATATCTGCTATAATTTTACTTGCAAGCGGAATTTTAAATGATAACGAGGCTAAAGAAACTTTGATATAAGTTATCGCATTAAAATAACTTATGCATGTTTCAGTCAAGCAATTAACTGACAGTTCAGTTCCACTTGGCTAAAGTAAAGCTTCCGTTCCGTTCCTCCCCATTTCCCACTTCGTCTCGTCTTGGTTTCAACCAAAATCAGACATAACTGCGGCTGACCATTTATAGTGCGCATAACCGCAGTTGAGGAACGCATCGAAGATTATTCAGCATGCACATGAATGACTACGAACGAATACCCGATATGAGTCTGTGAATATAATGTGTATTTATAAGCATGATGATAAATACAAACTCTCATATGGCATAAATTGTAGATGCAACAACAACAACAACAACATGAACGAAATGCACAGATAAGCAGAACGGCGAATGAGAATTCGCTTAAGTGGCAGCTTTTTCAGGCGTTACGTTCCATTGTCTTGGCTTTGCTATTGCTTTTGGAGGCCGACGCCACATTGTGGCTCAAGTACAGACACACAACAAACACACACACACACATACACATGGTATCAAGAAAATCATCACTCGCAATCCTAAGCTACACATAGAACCACCTATTGCGTTTATACTATGCACATTTTACGATATCATTCAAATCATTCATTGGAAATCAAAACACTACAATTTTAATGTGTTCAATTGACTGACTAATGTTGATAATGAATTGATCATCATTTCATGAATTTTTCACAGTCAACAAATCATGAATTTCATGGCATAAACGTTGTAAAATAAATATAATTGCTAAATGTATGCCATGAAATTTGAGTTAGAAAGCAGCGGCCTCAGCTGGCTGAGCAATGCACTCAGAAAATTTCGGCAGCTGTGTTGTGCCAATTAATTTGCACACTCGGAGAAATATCGTGTACATTTATTTCTTTAATGCATGGCTTTTGTCATAAAATGTTTGCAATAATTTTACTGAGTTAATGTATTAGTAATCAAAAGTTGTTCACAGTTTTGTTTTATAAACATCAATCAATCATTATAACTTCACTTGATTCAAAATAAATATTTAATTTAATCCATTTTACCAGGTACGCATTCGGACACGATATAGTGTATATTATTTAAACCTAAATAAATATACAAAATACTGTAATTGATTTGACAAGAATTAAAATTCAAATGAAAAGCAGTTTTTTAAAATAGTATAACCCAGTGAATTTTAAATCCATAAGCAATAGTAATACAAAAGAAATTAGCCCAGCCATTTAACCATTTTTTACGGCCTAGATATTCTACCACAACACAGGCTGGCATTAGCCATAGTTACGGCTGTGTTGCAGCTGATTCTTTCAGCCCACTTCCTCCTACTGCTCCACAACGCCCTCTACTCTTGACTTGATTAATTTTCTGTTATTTAACGGTCTGACGCTCCGTAATTGCATGCCAAACTCGAAATTCTAAAGTCACTGTGCATTTTCAGCAAGTTGCAGTTTTATTGAAACGGAAACTCATGTACAATTGGTTATAGCAAGTTTTTCTACTGACTGGCTTTCTTCTTTTGCTTTGTTTCGAAGAAATTCCATACGAAAATAAGTACATTTATCTTCACATATTCTATATGTAGATATTTCCACCAAATGTTTTGTTTCTTGTGTGGCCAATTCTGGGAAAGCACCAAAAAAAAAACAAGAAAACCAACTTTTGGCTGTTGTTTAGGGCATTTATATAATTGTTGTTATAATTATTGATGTTATTTTTGTTTGTGTTTCGTTTCAAGGTAAATTACGATGTGAAAATTGATCATGAAAATGTGGCCAAGTCGAATCGTAATAAAAGCAAAGTGCGCAGAATTCAAAAGGTCGCCCTCTAAACAGAAATGTGGGGAAGGTCATTGCACAAGCTAATGAACCATAAGCTGAACAAGTCATTGACACAAAAAAAAAAAATCAAAAAAAAATATTTGATTAGAGTATTGCAATTTTCTAATATTAAAAAACTATTTTGTAATGCGGACATTTCAAAATCCATTGACCCTCCCAAAGCGGAAAATGCTGCAAACGCTGATTAAATACAAATCTTTTGAGTAAGAGAAGAGACATGAAATTGAATTGCCACAGTGACCGAAGCTGATATCGAGTCAATCGTTGTACTATAAGTTTCCTTGAGTTTTTTTTTTCCTTCACTCCCTTTCCATTTTCCTTCTCTCCCCTCGCACACTCCGTACTATGCCTTAAAGTGGAATTGCAAGCACTTGAAGTGCTTCCGGTCGCTTGGTCTGACTCTGACTGCGACTCTGAGTCTCATTCTGATTCTGAAATTTCACAGGCATCCAACGGGTTTCTTTTTGTATTTCTACTTACTAAAAGTTGAGCTGAGCAAAGTTTTCTTTTCGTTTTGATTGCATGAAAATATTTATTTTTTTCTTTTTGCAGTTCTTAGTCCCACACAAATATACAGAGCTTTTAGATGCACATTTCCTAAGTGCCGTGACTTCTAGAGAGATTTCCTCTCTTGCACTTGAGACGTAGAAGTATTTGGAATAATACGAATACGAATGGCCAGTAGTTGACTTTTTTTTTTGCTTGCATAAGCATTTTTGGTGCAGGTTACCTGCTTTTTTTCCACTCGATTTGAACTCTGTATACCCTGGAATACATTAGGCAGGACAAAAAAAAACAACTGTTTAATTTGCTGCAACTATATTTATTTAAAGTGAACTAAATAATAAAATAAAAATATATAAAATTAATGTAAATTGGTATTTAATTATTTAATCGATTATTGAGTAAAACTAATTGATTTTCTATATAATTAATTTATTAAATAAAAGACAATTACAAAACTTGCCTTAAATTAAAATTTGTATACAGGGTATAGTTGCAGTCGCCAGCTTTCTAAAGTTACATTGTTATTGTTATTGTTGTGATAGTTGTTATTGTCGCCATTTACATTGTTATTTGTTATTTTGCGCTCAATTGCTGTGGCATGCCCCGCCCAACGCTCACCGCCCCGTGCCCCTCGCCTGTCAATGTGTTAACTGATTATATTATGATTATGATTATATTTTTTATGTCCGCTTCTCACTTGAACTTTGTGCGCGTTATCTGGCAACATGCTGGCTACGACTCCGTGTTATGGGCGGTAAGGTCGGTTGCATTGTCCTCCTCTGGGTCCATTGTGAGGTCAACTCGATTGTGTAGTGTAGTGTAGAGTGTAGAGGGTAGTGTAATAATTTAATAGATGTCTTTTGTTGCGCGCTTTCTTGTTGAGTTTTTATCACTGAAACATTTGTTGTGGCATCTGCAGCGATAACAAAGCGAGTCAAGAGAGTGAAATGTATGGACTATTGGACAGGGCATGTAAGGGGATGGGGAATGGGCTAATGGATGATGTTGTAAGAAAACATTATTCAATAATTATCGGTCGTTCTTTCGTTACCAAAAAGAAATTGCCGCGCTTCATTAAATTGACGCTCAGTCCGTCAGTCAACCGAACAACAACTTCAAGATAATGATAAATGTTTTTCAGAAATGGAGCGTGTACTGACTTCTATGGATACTCATTTGCAAATACGCTTTCAAAGAGTTTCATTTTAGGTCAAGCTTCGACTTTAACTTACTGGGCATGGAGTAGAGTTCAGATTGGGTGCGACTACGATTACAATAAATTAATAGCTTGTAGATAGCAACATTGTTAATTGGCAGCTGAAGAAGCCCTGCCACGATGAGATGCAGAACTTGACTTGACGCTTGGCTGATCGCTTCGTTTGCCTTTCTTGATATGCCTGGGAGTCTTTAGTACTCTAAACATGACTAAGAATTGACGATTTTGTATACCCTGTAAGTGACAGAGATTTATAATAACTCTTTATTTAATCAGTATTTGTATACTGTAGCTGGGATTCTATTTTTATATTTATTTCGAGTTTTTTACATATTCGCATGTTAAACTTTGCTACAGGGTATCTCACAGCCATGCTCGTTTATTTTCGTTCGTTTTTTGGCAACATCCATCAACAAGATTCAGTTTATAAACTGCTCGCATTCACAATTCACACACACTGCACAACAAAGTGAAGTCCGAGCTGCGACGGCGACTTTGAAGTGGCGACCTGAATTCACAGCAAGCGAAATTAAAGCATAATTTAGTAATTTGGCCAAGTACAAGAGAATACACGAGGCTGTTTGCCCTTCGTCTTCCTCTCAATTGTGGCAAAAACCAGTTTTGGGATCTTTACTCAACGTGTGCTACAATCGAAATGAATCGCATTATGCGAGTGCCAAGAATATAAATGGAAATCGTCAGTAAAAGAAACATTATATGAAAGGGCCGCGGGATCTACAAATGCATCATGTATGTGGGGTCTTGTTCTTCTTCTTCGAGCCAGGGGCTGTTGTCGTTAATTGGCTGACTAAGCGAACAGGTGCAGAGTGATGATTACTGCAATGGCAATGACGTTAAATTATAACAGGAAATTTTGAGCATGGGTAGGATTTAAGCCATAGTTTCGAACTCATTTTCATGCACTTTGTGCACTTATTTTTTAACTTATTTATCGTATTTATCAATCAGGTCAAATAGGATACGTTTTACTATCCTACTTTTTGATTATAAATGTTTTGTGTAGTTATGATATCTTGAATTTATTTTGGTTAAATAATATTCGAAATTATTATTGAAAATAGTTATTGATTTTTTTTTATTTTATTTAAAACTTTCGTCTAATGTTAACACATTGTTTGTTGTAGCAACTTTTAACTGACTTTTAACTTTACTATGTTTTTGAACTTCTTTTTTATATTCCGCTTATTCTGATTATACAAATACCTAATCAAGTTGAGTATTTTTTAAATTGTTTCAAACTTTTTTCTCTTTGTGTATTAACACATCTAACGGGTCACGCAAGCAAATAAACTATTATAAAAAAAACAAAAACAAATTAGGAAATTTCCATGTGCAATGCGACAGCACAATTTGTTGTTATATTCTGTGTGTGGAGTGCAAACGTTTTGTAGTCCTTGTTTTTGAAATAGACCAGGGAGAGAATGGCATGTTGGAAGGGGGTTTGAAATTGTGGTGTGTCCACTGACATCATACCCAGTTAACACCACACGGAGAATGGCACGTAGAAGTCATGAAAATTCCTGGAAATTTCTATGTATGTGTGTGTGTGTGCAATGAATGTAAACAAAAACGCTGTATAGTCCCTGAGAGTGCTATATGCTCACCCTTATGGCGGATCCTCATTTTGCCTTTGGGTTAAATGGCGAAATTGAAACGATGCAGTGAAAAACTGTTTGTTGCCGAAATCGTCATTCAATCGGGGGTGAATCGCCATGTGATACCCAAACGAGTCAACTGCATGTAGGGGGAATCCCTGGTTCCAGGGGGTGTTTGCAGTTACTTCTCGTTGGACATTTTAATTGCCCGCCAGTTGGAGGACAGGTCTCGCCAAAGGAAGCGGCACATGTGCTCCCCCTGTGGATGTTGGTTATTCAGTGTCTATTGTCAGCGTCAGGGCTTATTTGTTGTTTAGCCAATATGAGGAATTGCCCAGTTGTGTTTTTAAAATTAACTCGCTAAATGTTATTCTATTAATGAGATTAGCAAAACAGGAACGTCTAAAGAGAACAGACAATCGACAATCAATTGGAATTCTTTCCACAGTATTCGATACCTAAATCTGAGTTCAATAAAAACTAAAATAGAAAAATATTATTTACAATAAATGATTGTAAACAAAATTGTATCCTTTGCCAGACTAACCCAATAAAAAATAATATATATGGGACTTTTTCATTTTTTCAGATAATTTGATGAATTCATAATTCTTACTTGCGATCTTTATCAAAGAACTTGTGCAGAAACGTGTTTTTCCTGCTGTGTATCTAACTAAATTAAATTAACACAGCTTATGGGGTCAGGGAGAGTTGAGATTTATACCTCGGTTACATGGCTACAGTGATAACAGCACCAGGCGAATATACGCAATGGTTTCTCTAAATCGCGCACACACTTCCGGCAACAAATGCGGATGACAGAGTTTTTTTTGTTTTTTGAGAACGGTATAAAGATTGTGAAGGTTTTTCAGCAAAACTATGACGCAAGCGATGCTTTTTGTGGGCTGCCAAAGAGTGGAGAGGGAGGTGGATGTGTGGAGGTGGAGCAAAAGTAGGTCAACATTTTGTTAGTATCGCGCGACAGAACATTCTGCGTAGTTGCTTCTGCTGCTGCTGCTGCTGCAATTTGCTGTTGCCCCAAAGCGAGTAAGGCTTGGGGGTTGGGGTTGGGGGGTCGGAGTCTTACCTAGATAGACCTTCTCTTGGGCCATGCGCTGACCCGATTCATTTAGCAAGCGTCGCTGCTTCGCATTTATCATGTAAATGGCACTAACTACTTGTGGTTTTCATTAAGAACTTGCCTTTTGTAAGCCCCATGCCATTCTCTAGATGTCATCTAACCGAAAGAAAGAAAAAGTAAATAGGTCATAAGACAGCCAACCTATTGTCTATCAATGCTTATTGTCAAACTCTACAGTTTGGTATTCGGATATATATACATAAATATATATACATGTATTCTTTGTTTGGGTTTCGCTTTGATTGTTATTAATTCAGCAGCTGCTTTCACTTGCTGCCATTCGCCAGTCAGCGATTTGTTTTGCTAATTGATGATACTAACTTTAGTTTCAAGGTCTCTTTTTATTGATTTATCAGCGAGGTCAGCTAGGACTTAATCCAAAGATTCACATGAAAATCGAACTAAATAATCGAATTGAATACATTATACTTTCTCGTCACGATTCTCTTGCCACAATAAAAGTTGCCCCATTAAACAGAAGCATTCTAGAAGTGTGCAAATCATGGGTCAATTTGAATTCATATGCTTTCAAATAGAAAAAGGTAAAACAAGATTTGTTTTAGTAAGAAAGGAACCAAATTAAAATAGAAAATACAGAGATTTTTTAATTTTTGTCAAAACAATTGCTTATCATTGCATTTACCTTCTTCAACTTTATTATGCCCTTCCCACAGTTACAGGGTATAAAGACTCACATATACACAATCGAATTCCCATCATAAAAAGTGAAACGTAATGTAAAAAACCTAAAAGGGAAGTCGTCGGTTCTTTTACATACACGTTTTTGATGGCACATAAAGAGTCTGTAAGAGGAACACGTGCAAGTTTTAATCGAATTATCGTTATTCTCTACTCCACTTACAGATCTCATAATCAAATTAAACAACAACAACAACAGCAAAGAGTCGAGGAGACAAGCAAGAGAAGAACTTACAACCCGGCTGAAGGCAGCAAAAGGGAGCTGAGAGCAACAAACACGTTTCCAAAAAAAAAAGTGATACATACCGTACAGTTTTTCTCACGTACCAACAAAATTAACAACATCAACAACTACAACTACAAAAACAACAGCAAAAATGACGTAAGTGTATAAATTTTCAGACATTTTCCATTTGAAACACAATTTTGTATCTGAACAAAGTTGCTGTAATTCACATCTGTTTTCTACACTCAGCAAAATAATGTAGAACACTTGTAGCAAGAGTTTAAAAGAATACAACTAATAGTTTAATAGTTAAAATAAAAATAAAATTTTAATTTTAAACTTTAAAATAAACAAAAAAATGTCAAAACAAGTTAAGAATTTACAATTAAAAATATTTTATTAATGATATTTTTAGGTTTGGCTTGAATTTCTTTTAAACTTTAAATTTTCTCTCAGTGTATCCGTTTGATTTTCGTTTGCATTTGATTTCTGTGAAGGACATTTCAATTATGAAGCTATGGCGATACTGACAATGTCATTTAAATTGCTAACGAATAGTCGATTGTAATTTTTATGTTTAATAGATTCGATGGGTAACTCAATTGATGCTCGTTCTTAGCAGTGACTTTTCAATTGATCTGTCCCAAGAATTGGACACTTTAAGGGTCTGTTGAATCTTCAACACCTTAGGCTTACAAATATAAGGTGTTTGTTTGTCTCGTGTTGGCCAAAATTAATGGGTTATCAGCGAAATTTATGTACGTAACCCAACCCGTAGACAACTCGGACTTTACTTTACTTTTAGGTTAATACCCATAATTTGTTTTGGGGCCATTTTGACGGGGAGTGGCCCATCCGGCTGCCTTCCTTGTTTTGTGTATGCTTAGTCAGGGCTTTTTATCCCTTAGCGGCTTAATAACTGATTCATAAGCAAAAAAATAAAAAAAGCCACAGTTCATTTTCTGGGTGCGTCATCATTAAATGTCACTGGAGTGTTGTCTCTAAGGAAATTCGGGAAATGGCTTAAACTTGGCTTTCAGTTTCAGTGTCGCTTCTAACAGTTTCATTTGGTCAGCTCGATGGGTAACATTTGTCCGACAACAGCTGAAGACGCTCAGCAGTTGGAGTTGCAACTAAAGTTGCAGTTACAGTTGCAGTTGCAATTGGCGAGGTATGCCCCAAAGTAGGCTACAAGTATGTGGATTATAGTGTAGTGCAGTCGTAGTAGTAGAGTAGTGAATTCTCAGTCTTTCCACCTCTCGTCTCCCTCCTCCCAAATTGTGTTCCATTTGCCCAGTGAGGCATTCAACTTTAATAATTTATATTTAATTGCTTTGAAGTGCATTCCCCGTCTTTGTAATTGAAGTGCATTATTTGATTTTTTGGGTAATTGCTGGAAAATGGAAAGATATTCAAGAGCAAAGTTCATCGTCATTTCTATTAGTTTACCCCACAACTTATTTGCCGTATGCCACGCCCATATTTGTCCCAAAAATCAGGCAAAATAAATATAAAAGTTGTGTGAGCGAAATGGGTCACGATTATATCACTCCGGAATGGGTTTCTTTTCCCTGAACTGAAAGTAGAAACTGATATAAATAAAGGGGAAGCAGTTGTTGAGAGTTGTGTGTTATATTTCGAGTGCTTCACAACGTGTCAAATTTAATGGTGCATTGAAAATAAGCTTCAGGTAATGCCTTCAAGCCTACTTGGAAGGCAAGAAGCATGTCCGACTAGTAAGCTACCCTGCATTTTAATTATAAACTTATATGATACTCTTTATATGCAAGCTCCTAAACTAAAAAGTTCTCATTACAAAATCTGTATATATATAGATATTTGCTTTAGATAAAATATTAATCTCTTTTTTAAACCATTTATTTTAATCCATATATTTTTATATACAAATTAAATTTTCATTAAATGTTTTTGTATTTTAAATTCGTGCTTCATTACATATTATTTTAAATTTAACTGGAAAACAATATTTGTTTATTTATAAAAATCAACAATTAATTTATAATCATAATGGTTCCTGGCTGTAACTTAAAATGTAATACGAGTTTCTGTATTTGAATCTCACAATTTCTGTATTTCGATATTCCCACTGAAAAATGAATTGCTGTTGTTTACAAACGACAACGTACTCAATAAAAATGCCGCTATAGCAAAAAAATAAAACTTATAAAAATATAAAAAATTGCCAAATCATTTAAGCCACGGCACACGATCCATTGATCTGTCTTTGAGTATAATTTCGGCTGTGAGCTGCGGGTTGAGTTCAGGTTAGAGCTTAGCTTTTGAGACTTTTGGCTGGTCCAGCCCCATTCTGGCAAAGCCATTAAGCAAGACGACGATAATCGCAGCTCAAATCAGACAGCATTAAAAACCAGACTTGCGCATTATAACGAGCTGTAACAGCAGCAGCAACAACAACAACAACAACAAAAAGAACAACCAGCATTCACAATAGACAAATACAATGTTAATTGGAAATGTACGCTTAAGAACTGTAGAATAGAGTATATTTATATATATAAAAAATAAACTGCTCAGCAGGCTCAATGGACTTGGACTTGTATCAAGCATTTATATGAATTTTTCATAGCATGCCACAAGCTGTGTATCCAAACCCTCCGGCTTCTCCACTTCCCCGTTCTCAGAAAATGTTTGTAATAGTCACTCGAGGGGGAAATATAAATTATTGAGCTCGTTTCTTAAGTAATTATCGCACACACACACACACACATACAGAGAGTACATTTTACTCACTGAATGACTGACTGACTGACTGAATGAATGAATGACAGTTGCTCTAGGGTTTGTAGCTGAGATTTGAGCGCGTCTAAGACAAAATGATCTTAAGCGATCGTTCTTTGACGGATCTTTACCAAATCCACATCTCATTATTTTATTGTCTTGTGGAAGTGTAATTATTTTTACCTTTTAGCCCCATTTAAAAACCCAAAGCGAAGCACTCGACTCAAAACTCGCGATCGTCGATATTTTGCTTTTTCTCTCTCTCTTTTTTACTCTCTCCCTGTGTCGCTCTCTCGTCTCTTTTGTCTGCGCTCTGTGAGTGGTTCTCTCGCTCTCGTTCTTTGTGTGTGTTTCTTTGGGGCTAGACTTGGCCTGAGACTCGTTTGGCTTGTTCAGTCTCAATTGAGGTTCGATTTCGATCAGCCGCGAGTTGACTTATCCGTCGCGAGCCTAGATAAATATACTTTGAACATATATTTCCATTTACTGATCGTGGGATCGTGTGTGTTTCTGTGTGTAGTGTGTGTGTGTTTGCTTGATCGCCTCTGCAAATGTTTACCAGCAGTTAATGGCCATGAAGAAACTTTATGCCAAAACCTCGTTCACAAGCAAAAAATCCAATGGAAATGCCGCCGTATCTGGTCCCATTTTGGCCTATCATCCAACCATGTGCGAGTTTCAGCCTTCCCAGCAGCAACAGCAGCAGCATTCCCAGTATTCCCAATCTGCATCGCAATCCCAATCCGAGCAGCTGCTGATCAAGCGCAGTCAAAGTCTGTACAGCAAGGCAACATCCAAGGGCCTCGTTGCCTTGCCCGTTGCTGGCGGAGATTACTATAGCATTGAGGAGTTGCAGGAATTGGATCTGTTGGATTATCGACATCCCATGTACCATCATTATCAGCAGCAGGAGCTGCTCTTACGACAACGTTCTGGCGCTGCAGCATATCATGAACATGAACAACTCGTGCTGCAGTTGCCCAAGGTCCAAGGAACGCCCACGGCGACGACCACAACCACAACCGCGACCACGCCCACTGTCGTCTATGAGGCGCCCACCTGGACGCAGTCGCTGCCCAATGATCAGCCATTGTACGTACCGCCAGGCGTAGGTGTTGGTGCCACACAATCATCATCATCATCATGGGCAAAAGCATTAACATCATCATTATCATCATCATCATCCGACACTGTAGCCACATCCACACCAGTCTCCGTCTCAGTTGCAACTTCCTCATCCTCCTTCTCCTCCTCATCCTCATCTGCTGCCATATTTTCCACATTACGCAAGTGCGTACCCTTGCCCCAATCTCCCTCCCCTGCTCCTGTCCTTGCCCCGTCTATAACAAACAGAATTTCCACTTCCAATTGTTCCACGGTCTCTGCCTCTGTCTCGTCCAGACTTGCCAGCTCCATGTCGTTCTCAATTAGAACACCACGTTCGACAGCAACAACAACAACAACACAGCCGCATCATCTTTATAGCAACATACATCATTATCTGCAGCTGCAACAACAACAACAGCAGCGGCAACAGCAGCAACAACAAGAGCATATACAACGCATCCCTCAGCGTCGGCATAATTCGGTCAAAGATAAATTCATTTTTACGTATGTTTTGATCATTTGTTTTCATTCCTTTCGCTTCTTTTCGCTTTTCTTCTGTCTCTGTCCATTGGGTACGTCCTTGTTGCATTCAGATCGTGTAATTTTCCTCTACTCGGTGCAATAAAACGTGATCCAATTTAATACATCTTGGTTTGCGTTCAAATCGAATCGATATTGAATTTGAATCACATTGTATTTCGTTTGATCTACTTTTCGTCGTATTCGTTACTCGCTACTCGTCACTAGCTACTAGTTGTTTTATGGTTCACTTACTCGTTACTTTCTACTCTCTACTCGTTACTCGTTATATCATCCATACACATAATTCTCATTTAAGTTTTCATTTTGTTTGCTGTCGTACTCTTTACTCTCCACTCGTTATCTCCATTTGGCCCCAAATTGAAATGATATCGAATTAGAATCGACTTTTCATTCCTCCCTTCCCTGCCTCTGTTCCCGCTGTCAGCTCCAACTTCAGTCAATGAGCTCATAAGTGCATCTAATTTAACGCTAATTAGAAAACTGAGAAAATAATCTTGCTTTCGTGCCGAAAATCTGCATTAAACTTAACGCACGAATTAATCCACAAGTTGAGCAGCGAAAAAACAAAGTGAAAATTTCACCTGCTGCCGTCTTCGTCGTAATGAAGTCTTTAAACAAAATGGAATGCAAACTGCATTCATCTCATTAACCGACCACATGCCTATTTGTTTAACAATTTGAGCAGGCAGCGAACCAATGCCATTGATTATCGCCAGTTTTCTTTGACTCCAAGTGAAGCCTGGAGAATGTTTGGGAATGCAAAATTTAAATAAAAAAAGCGAGTGGAAATTTATTCTATTATAAGAAGAAAATATGGTGGAATATAAGAACCTTTAAGGATACAACAAAAGTAAAATCAGAGTGTTTAAAAAAGTTAGAAAAGCTCAGAATTTAAAATAATTTAAACGTTATAGATTTAAAAGCACAAAGAAGAAAGGGAAAAAGAAGCCTGTCAAATGTTTACGAATGAAATACATAAAGAATAATGCAAAAAATTAAACAGAAATTACAATTTAAACAAAGTTGAAAGCAGTAACTGAAACCAAAGACAGTTTCAATTTCCAGTGCATTTTGTAAACCATGCTTTCGAGTGTCTACTGTACTCTCGTAAGTATGCGTATGTGATCTCCTTTATGGCACTTCAACCTATGGTAAATTATAAGTACGCATAGACAAACTTCACTTTCGTTCCGCGAAATCAAATCGTCGTATGCTGTATAAATGCTGCTTCCAAGCGTTTGTTATATAAGGCCGCACAGCTGTGGACTTGCTGCCGCTGTTGTTGCACCTTCCTCTGGCTCTGCCAGATCCATTTAAGTGCAAAACTACTCAAGTTTTGGCTAGACCAAGTCGACAACTGCGAGAATTCTGCAGCCAAAGACAGAGTCAGAGCCAGATCTCAACTCGTTTTTATTGCTGCTGTTGTTGTTGGTATTAAGATTGTTGTTGTTGTTCTGGTTGTTGTTATTGTTGGATTGCTGTCATTACACATTTTGCCCAGTAACACACAACTCGAAGCCAAACGCAACGAACACAACTCGACAAATGAGACTACAGATCGGTTTGCTGAGTTCTCATCGATGTCATGATGTTTGCAGCAATTTTCCAACTTGTGTGTTGTCTAGTGTTGATTTTTCCCGCTTTAATTGTCAACGTTACAAATGTTAAGGCAAGGAAAAAAATGTTAAAGGTTGCGCAAAAGTTCATTAGAATTATTTAATCGGCCGGCAACGATGACGAGACTGCGTGACAGGTGCGCAGTTTTCTCAGAGACTAAAGAAATGCATTACATTTCCTGCCCAGTTCTGAGCTGCAGCAGCTTCAGCTTCAGAGAGATCACTGCACTCGAGTCGGAATCGTGTGAAACTGTGTGAAAGCCGAGCCGAGACATAATAGGAAAAAAGCAGGCAACAGAGAACTGAAATCAAGTCAAGTGTCTATGAATTAATCATCTAATGATTTGCTTTCCGCATTGTCTCAGGCATCGACTCATTCTTCTTCAGTTGAAATCTTGGGCTTCTTGTCAATCGTGAAAGTATTTGGAATTACAATACTAGATTACATACTTGTCTGGTTTTTTTTTATGTCAGGGCTTATGAATTCTTCTATAGTTTCTCCAGTATTTTTGAGTATCCACTTCCCTGTTTAGCGTGATCAAGTTTTAAAAATGTGAATGTACACTATACAAAACACTCAATCTTTAATATATACTTTAATCCTTTAACCATAATGATTATGATTAAAGAAATATAATTTTTAACATAATGATTATAAACGTTTAGAATAAGAGTAGTAATATTATTTCTAAATGAAAATGGAAAAATGTAGATCAAAAATTAAAATTAAATCTATTTTCTTTCCAAATAAATTTGAAAATGTATTCATTTAGATTAATTGCTTTAGAATTAAAACGTAAACTCATTAATCATTATTGTGATACCTGC
The DNA here is from genome assembly GCA_963924055.1 of Drosophila limbata. NCBI lineage: Eukaryota > Metazoa > Arthropoda > Insecta > Diptera > Drosophilidae > Drosophila > Drosophila limbata. The sequence goes on along the minus strand of OZ001355.1, from coordinate 20,468,140 downwards.
TTAAAGCTATTGATACTTTCGTGAACCGAGTAATTCATTAAAATTTGCTTTCTTTTTGCAGTGAACAAAGCATTATTGGAGCCCGCGCCTCTGTGATGGTGTATGATGACAACCAGAAGAAGTGGGTGCCATCGGGCAGTTCATCGGGACTCAGCAAAGTGCAGATCTATCATCATCAGCAGAATAACACATTCCGTGTCGTGGGCCGCAAGCTACAGGATCACGAGGTGGTCATCAATTGCTCCATATTGAAGGGCCTCAAATACAATCAGGCCACGGCAACGTTCCATCAATGGCGTGACTCCAAGTATGTCTATGGTCTCAACTTTTCCAGCCAGAGCGATGCCGAGAACTTTGCTCGCGCCATGATGCATGCCCTGGAGGTAAGTATCCCTCTCCTCCTTTTGCTATCAACTGTTAAAGATAATGCTTTTCATTTGCTCTCCAGGTGCTAAGCGGTCGAGTTGTCAACAATCCAACTGGGCAACCAACAAATGGCAATGGTTACGAGGAGGATATGGGATATCGTACAATGACCAGCGAGGATGCGGCCATATTGCGACAGAATAACGGCATTGGCGGCCACATAACGCCATCGGCCCAAACGCCCACATCGCAGACAAATCAGAATAATATACCACAGAGTCCGCCAACGCCGCAGGGACATCATCGCACCAGCAGGTGGGTTTATCGATAACAGTTTGAATCGTCCATGTGGCATGCTCTGTCATCATTCAATCAATCAGTCTCTACATATGTTGTTTTGATTTCGTTCCGTTTCTCTTCTCTCTTTAATACTCACTCAATACACACGCACAAAATCTGATTGTAAACCTCACATTACTCTATTTGTACGACGCTGTTACTTACTACTCGTTGTTCGCGACTACTATACTCGTTGCTCGTACTCGTTTCTTAATACTCGCTATTCGACACTTGTTTACCGCCACTCGTTACTCGCACACTCACACATTTGCTCTCGTCGTACTCGTCACTCGTTACTTAATACTCGCTACTTGTTACTCGTCTTTTCTGAATCACACACAATTATCTTGAATTTGTCTATTCGATGTCGTCGTACTCGTTACTCGCTACTCGCTACTCGTTGTTCGCTATCTCTTACACACACATAATTATCGCGAAACACGCTCATCATTCTGTTTGTCTTCGTACTCGATACTCGTCACTTCGCACTCGTTACTCGTCGCCTCATAACATCATTGGTCTCCTAAAAAAAACACACACACACATTCGATCGATCTTCGCATCGTATTGTCGATTGTTCAAAATTTTGCTCACAAACTAAAGGAATTCCCTTAGTGCACCGCCGGCGCCACAACCGCAGCAACAACAACAGCAGCAGCAGCAACAACAGCTGGCGGCTCAGCCGGGCTCTCATTATGGACCCACTGTTAACGGGCCAACGTCCAATGGACTGCCACAGCAGGGCAATCCTCCAATGCAAATTCCGCCAGCACCCGGTCAGACACAGCAGCAGCAGCAACAGTACCAGCAACAGCAACCACAGCCCGTCTACAATACACAGCAACAACAACAGCAGCAGCAGCAGCAGCTGGTGCAAGCTGGTTATGCGCCACCTCAGGTAAGACTTTGACTTGGTGGATAACTTTGTATTAAGATCTGCTTATGTTGCTACATATTCCTTTCTGTTTCATTTCATTCGATTCCGTATAAATCGCCCGTCCGAAATTGGCTTTAAAATTTCCCCCAATAAATATATAAAAATTGAACCCATTACCACATCAACAACCAACACAACCAAACAACCACCGTAAACCACTGCAACCACCAACCAACCAACCAACCGCTACTACCATCGCCTCAACCAACCATCTGATCCGTCAGCAGTACCAGCAGCCTCATTATGTGCTCTCAAACTCTAATCCCAATCTCAATCTACATCAATACCCGACACAGCCACAACCACCGATGCCCCCCGTGCATCAACAGAATGGAGGCGGGCCCATTTATGGCGCCACACAGCCCGCCCATATTCCAAGCTCGACCAGCTCCAACAGTGTCGTCTATGCCAGTCAGCCGCAGTTGATACCACAGCCACCGCAGGCGCCAGGTATGCCCGCTCCAGGTGGTTATGGACAGCTCAACGGACAGCAGGTGGAGAATCCCTATGGCCAAGTGCCATTGGCGCCACCAATGATGCAGCAGCAGCATCAACCGGGCGGTGGTGGTGTAGTGCCCATGCCACCGCCACTGAATCGCATGAGCAGCACAGGCGGTGGTCCAGGCGGCGGACCAGGACCAGGACAGGTGGCAGCACCTGCGCCGCCACCACCGCCACCCACATTTGGCGGTGCACCGCCGCCGCCGCCACAACAACAGATGTTCAATGTGGCACCAGCGCCACCACAGCCACCGGCACCGCCTGCGCCACCAGCCATGGGCGGGCCACCGTGCCCACCAGGCCCAGGTGGACCAGGTGGTCCTGGCGCACCACCGCCGCCGCCGCCACCACCGGGCATGGGCGCAGGCGGCGCTGGTAAAAAGGATGATCCGCAAGCCGATCTCATGGGTTCGCTGGCCTCGCAGCTGCAACAGTTTAAGCTCAAAAAGAACAAGGTGAGTAATTACTTTGGATAAATATCACAACTCATTAACTAATCCTTTGATCTGTGGTTTCTTCCGTTAGTCCACCACGGCTGCTCCAGAGAACAGTGGCAGCAGCACCTCAAGTGGCGGCAGCGGCAATTACGGCACAATTGGACGCAGCTCCAATGGCATGGCCTCCATGATGGACGAGATGGCCAAGACGCTGGCCAGGCGACGTGCCCAGGCGGAAAAGAAAGATGTGAGTGGAGTAAAGTTGAGAAATTTCTAAACTTGCGCTAAATATTGCCCCAATTATAATGTAGCCTGAACCGGAACCAGAAGTGAAGCAGCGGCCATGGGAGAAATCAAATACATTGCCACATAAGCTGAGCAGCAGCGGCGCCACAAACAATGCACAAGGTGGTTCCAATGGCAGCGGATCCAATGGCAACGGTCAGAACACAACGAACAGTGGCGGCGAATCGCCGCGTCCCATGAGGAAGCGTTTTGGCAGCGCCAGTGAGGAGACCATACTCAAGGTAAGATTAATATGGGATAATGGATGAATGCCTCATGTAATCATGCTTCAACTCATCACAACAGGTTAATGGCGATGGTCTGTCGCTGGCATTGTCCAATAGCGACCTGGACACTCTGAAAGCTGAAATAGTGCGCGAAATGCGATTAGAGATACAGAAAGTCAAAAACGAAATCATAGACGGTAAGTTATATATTTTTTAATTTTAAAGTGTTTTATTTAAATTCAATTTAGATTGTTTCTAATCTATTATGATTTTTTGCTTGCAGCTATCAAATCGGAGTTCAATCGTAGATAGATCAAAATACATACCTAGCCTCTAAGCTAAAATATCGCAATCCCTCACTGTCTACACCAAGTATAAAATGAACAAGGAGCTGAAGTGGAAGAAGAGCTTCATTGTCCCAAAGTGACCGTGTGCAAGGGGCGGCTGTGGGCGTGTCTTCGTCTACGTCTCCGCCTCCGCCTCCTCCGTTAGCCAGTGCACGTATCACGAACTGAGTTAGAAGGCGCATCAGATATTTAAATGTGTAATTTTAAATATTTTAAATGTATTTCAATTAAATATTTGAAATGGCGCCCCAAACGTATTCGAGTATTTACAAGCATATACATATATACAAATTTATATACATACCTACACATATATATATAGATCTACCTATATATATATATTTAAATATTAACATATATATAAATAAATATATATAATTTATACTTACATGAAAGTACGCAATTTATATATCAGCTTTTTACAACAACAAGGAACTTTTAGTCAAAATAATTGTAATTCTAATCGATTTCTAAGTTTAAACGCAAGCTGTAAACAAATTTTGTATGAGAAACAAAAAAACAATCTAAGTATGTAATTTTACAAATGTACATTATTTTTACATAAGTATAAACAATTTTAATGTGAACAACAAATGAAATGTCTCCTTTTGCTCTGTGTTTGCCGCCCCATCCCTTTTCTTCTCTAACTCTCTTTTCTTTGGCTGCTTTTGTTTTCGCATTTCTTTAATACCAAAAAAAAAATATGAAACATAAAAAAATCTCGTAATTAACAAATACAAAAATAAGCCAAAAAAAAAAAAGCTAAAATACGAAAAAATATATATACAAAAAGGAAACATTTTTAACAAGCATCTACAACTATTCTATGGACCGCATAATACTGTCAACGCATACATATACACATTTTCACTCTCACACAGACACAGAGAATACAACAACAATTCCATAGAGTGCTCGTAACTATATCAACAAATTAATCAAAAAACAAATAAAAAAAAAATTAAAACTATGGCTAAATTCGTTGCATTTTGAGTGCTTTGAGAACTCAACAACAACACTTTCCCAGTCGCACAGCCGACGACAGCAACAACAACAAAAAAACACTTTCCTAAGTCACGATCTCATAAACAAAACAAAACTAAAAAAAATCAAATACACAAGACAAATCGATTGGCGCATCGATAAGCTATCGATTAATCAGAGAAATTTACTCAAGAACAACAACAAGCAACAAGTCTTCAAAACTGTTCAAAGCGGAATTGAGTGTGGTGTTCAGCACTTTTGAATGCATTAGCGTTATATATATATATACACTAGATAACAGATATTGATAATCTATAAACGCTCTATACGAATACACTGATAAAACAGAGGCAGATTTTTTAAATGCCACAAGTATTAGCTACAGCGAATCATAAATTCAAAAGTAAATTTAACAAATTGACTGCTGCATACAAAAAATACATTTAACATGAATATACATATAAATAAAAATACCATGCATTAAAAAACACAAAATAGCAAGTAGCTATTATCAAATTAATTGTACACCCCCTCCATTCTCCATTAGCGACACAAATTGTTTTCCTAGTTGATCCTGAACATATTGAGTACCAATTTCAACTTCCATATACAATTAAGACTAAATAGTGAAATTTATATACAACAACTTGAAATGAATAAACATACGAATATGATTATGATTATGAATACGAATATGAATATGAATATAAAATACGAAATTGTGGCACGAATGAGTTTAGTTCTTAAGGCGTACCACATAACGAAATGAAATGAAATTGTTTATTAAGTATAACATTTATTTATACAACAACAATATGGATGCGATTGCGAGGTGGACATTAATTTTAAATAATATTAATTTTTGATATATTGATTGTGTGTGCAAGGTAAACTTCGATTTAGAGATATTTAATTCTAGTTCTATATATTTGTATATGGGCAGTGTATATGTAAATGTTATGATTTTTGTATTTTTATATATGCGGGGCTGCCACAGAAATCGCTTTCCCTTGAATTTCACTTGAATTTCATACAAATTGAAGAGAAATTCAAGCGAAAGCGATTTCTGTGGCACCCTTGATGATCTTTGCATTGGCTGCAAATTAAATATTAACAACAACAACAAACACACGTAAACTATTTTAAACTTAAAGATAACGATGATAATGATGATGATGATGAGGCGTTTGTTTGTGCAGTGGCAAGCGCGATAATTTTTATGTATTAAATTTAATATATGTATATATTATACACATATATACAACAACAACAACAAAAAATCAAATATTTAATATACATGCATAAAACAAAATAAGCCTAGGCGTCAGCAGCATTAAAAAATATTGACATGAGATCAAAAGCAAAAAATCAGCAACGGATTCATTTAGACCTATATATAAGTGGCATAAGTTATAAGCGGATACGCGAATCGGAATCGAACGGAGTTGAATGCGTGATAAGCATATTCAGAAGAACGTAAAGTGAAATAAACAACAAGCGTTTGTATGTAAAAAAAAACCAGACAATTGTTTTATTTACCTACTCTCTTCCAGAATGCTTTAGTTTTTGTTATAGATTATTGCAGTTTTCTTTCAGACTAATAAAGTTTAAAATTAATTAATAACAATAGCTTTATCTACAAATTCTATTCAAAACGTAACGTCTATTTCATTTTTAAACTGACGCTTTTGTAGCAAACAGTTCAGCTTTTGTACTGAGCAAAATTTATAGATTGAAAGCTGCGGCGCCAATATGTGTCTGTTTACGAAACATAAATACGCCACCTATGATTTTATTTTAAAAGCGAATTGTGACGTCATAGAAAAACAAACAAAATACTGCATTTGCTCGTGTTCAAATAGTTCCAACAAGCAACACCACTAGCTCATATAGGAACTGGCTTGCGTTATCGGACTGTTACTCTCTCGCTCTCTAGTGTTAGTCTTATTGGACAGCTGAGCGCGAACGGGTGGTACGAGCGCAGCGCAAAAAAAAAAGCATTTTGCCAAATTTTATTATTTAAAAAATCAACTAAATACATATCAAACAAATTAAAGTGTTTTAATAAAAAGAAAAATTCCATAAGAAAATGAAATAATCTTTTAATTTAAACAATAACAATCTTATTGGAACTCTGCAATTCAGTTACATTGCGTATGCGTGTATGTGTGTGTGTGAGTGTGTGTGCGTGAGTGTTCTGTTTGGACCACAATAAAACAGCGGCAAACTTATTGAGAAGCAGCTACAAAAAAATAAAGAAGAAAAGCAATGCAAAAACAAAAGACTACGAAAAGGCAACAGTAACAATAACAACAACAATAAAGAGTTCGTGCCTATGTGTGTGTGTGTGTATTGGTTGCGGCTAAAATTTGGCAGCAAACCACAAAATTTTATGTAGAAAATCAAAATATTTAAAAGCTTTGCGAAAATAAAATAGAATTTGCACATAAACATATTGTGCATATAACTGTATATGCTATGTAAAAATATTTGTATGTATATTTATGTAGTCAGATTAGTAGATTTAAATATTGAAATGCGGCAATCAAATCAAACGAAATACATCAACTATTTATATGTATTGGTATATGTACACACATACGTACATATGTTCATATATAGATGCTCACTGCAGTAAGCAATTGTTGTTGTATTTGTTATTGTTGTTGACACTGGCTTAAAATTCAGATGTTGGCCAAGTGTGTCTCAAATGTAGCCCACAAACGTGGCGGCCAAAACAAATACAAGTACATTTATGTATGTGTGTATGTACATATGTATGTGAATGTGTGTGTGTGTGTGTCGCTTTTAACAAACAACCGAAATTTGAATGTTTATCAGCGTGACATTGGAACATAACATTAATCAGCAAACAAAGCCACCGAATGTTTTCTAAAACAAATTTTTAATGAAAACAAATTAACAAATACATAATTATTTATATCTCTTTAAGTTCATTTTACGACTTTTGTAAAATTCATCACACGTCCAAAAAATCGCCTACCTCTTAATTTTCGCGCTCCGTCAACGACTGAAGAAAATAGCAACAATTTCAATAAAATAAAAATAATAATAATAATTAAATACAAACGAACTTGCTCAAAAAGTACGTTCAAATTTATAATTAACAGCAACAATAGCAAGAGAAATTCGATTTAACATTCAACTAAATTTGTTAACCAAGCAATACTTAAACGACGTTATTTTTATATTATACGAAAATAAGCGACAACGTTTTAAACTCGCTTTAAGCTTTAAGCGTAGACAATATTTAAATAGTTTACAAGTTTCGTGTTTATTATTTTTTTATCGAGTGTAAAAAAAATTTTTAAATTTATTTGAGTGGCCTTCAACGAATTAATTGCTACCCAAAAAGTGTGAGTTTATTGTGTTTCGCAATATTTAAATATTTTACTATTTTTGGTTGAGTTAAAAGTACAGTGAGAGCTCTAGATACGAAAATCTATTATATTTTTCAAGTAAAATTAAAAGTATGAATTTTAGTTATTTATTACATTTTTTTTCAAGTAAATTTGATTTAACAATTTTAATTAATTTAAAATTTATTTCCTGGTAAAATGTACAAATTAATTTATCTTATTTAAGTATGGTTATTCGCTTAAGGTTGCTTTTACTGTACTTGCCTTACTTCCAACTCTACTGCCCACCCAATGATTGATTGTTTTTTATTGTTTTTGCTTTGGCTCCAAAAAAATGTTTGACATACATTCACGTGCAACACACGCTCGCACAACAACACACATAAATGTATATATTTAAATCTACATACGCACACATACACAAAATTTATGATTGCTTTACTGTCACTAACACATTCCGGAAGTACACATAAATAAAAAACTATATGTATGCCTAACCAAAAAGTGGCAAACTTTGGCTAAGCTTTAATAAATATATCAATAAAAACAATCTGAAATTATTATATTTCCAAATTTTATGCAAATATTAAACCAATTTTCAAATAATGTGCTATATTTTATATTCTATGCTGCGCAAAATAAAAAAAAAAAAACAAAATCTACGTCTTCATTAACAACAATGCAACGCATATTCTGCAAACAACAACAACAACAAAAAAACAACACACACAATCAACAACAACAAAACAACCATAAATGACGTCGCCTCTGGATGGAAATGGAATGGTGAGTAAACTCATAAATTAGATGTGGAAGCGTAGTAAGTGGTAAAGCAACCCTCTGGAGGATCGCATGGGTTGGGCAATTGGGTGTGTTTTATATTTTTGATACCCTGTGTGCCGCAGAAACTAGGTTAAAGGCATATAAGATAGGAAATGGAACGTTTACCTTAATCAAATTTGGAACGCAGGCCTAAAAAACAATAACAGGGTATCTGCAAGTCGCGAAAGCTGCTGCTCTTTGTGTTACTGAGTTATTTAACAACGCAATGACACGCGATTTTTAAAAAAGTGCGTGTGTTGTCATAAAAAACAATGTGTTTTTTTCTTGGGATTTAGCAATTTCCGAAAATTTCCGAAAATTGTAGAAAAGTCGGATATTATTTAACTTTGCAGGGTATACGCCAGTCTTTTCTTCATATATATATATAAATATAAACATAAACTTAATATAATTTTACTTGAACGAACATTGCTATTTAAGGTACTGAGTATCTGATAGTCGAGCACTCCTTACGTTTTTCGCATTGCCAAGTTGTTGAACTACCCCTAGACTCCCTAGACAAGTGCGTATGTTGTCACATTAGACTCTCTCCCTCCTTGCCGCTGTCTCAGTTAACAGCAGTTTTCTCGTTGACAAAGCGCCACAGGAAAAGCTCGCTCCAGCTCCACACAGCGGGTGTAAACTTCCAGACCCTCTCTCACTACCTTAAAATGGGAAATCACCCCCTCAAATAACTTGACAGTGGCTGAAAGTGTGTCACGGCATCGAAAGCAGACGCCCCAAGAGTTTAAAAGCGCAATGGGGCATAAATGCAGAACAGTTAAAAGCAGAAGTTACCAACTGGTAAATACCCTTACCCTTAAAATGCCAACCCCCAAAGGCAGCTTTACGCTCAGCAAAGCTCACTCTCCCATTCTCTCTCTCTCAACAAAGATACACGTATTAAATTATAGAATATGCAAGGCTTTTAATTGATATTATGTCTTATAAATGCTGCTTTAATTTATTTACAATGTGAGACTTGATTCAAGGTTGCCTTGACAACTCGACAACGCGACGGTCAAAACATTTAAACAGAGTTCAAATACCTTAACTATGAGCTCAAAAAAATATTGCCAGATAAACATTGGACTGCACAACAAATCGATGGGCAAATAAACCTCTGAAACGCACCCAAAAATTTGAGAATGTTCAAGGAGGTTGAATGGGAACGAGGGCTCGTCTTGTTCGGGTTTGCCTTGTGCCGAAAATGAAAATCAATATGTAAACAAATTTCGAAACCGAAATCAGAAGCAAGTCTGTGTAAAGGAATGTCTATGGGAAGCAACCCTTAAGCCTCAACCCGTATCAAACAGAGCCCAACCCCATTTACATTATTTAATAGGTCTTTGTTTCTTTCTCTGCCTTATAGTAATACTAATCGATTGACTTGGACTGTCATATTTGTTTATTGTCTGTGTTGACTTAGCTATTCTAATAATCAATAGCACTAGCTCTTAAAATCAAGCTATAAATAATTTAGTTCAATTACTAACAAATGAAAATATTTTTTGTATTTTATTTAAAATTTAAAAGTCTGTTTTTAAGACACTTTTGTCGACTGTTTTTAGTAAAAGTTAAAAAACTAAATAAATAAAATGAAAATTTCACAAAACTATTAAAAACTAAATGTAGAATAAAATGTAGAGTTAAAACATGACTAAAATAATACTACGCTTGAAAATATGTTCAGTTTTGACAAAGTTATGAAAGTTTGAAGTTTGCAAGCTTTAACTGTTCAACTAGACAGTAAAATATCGTTTTATATCCTGGTAGTATTATTGCTAGGCAATTACAGATAAGTTACGATAACAAATATTATCAAGTACATTTGATATATTTCAAAATAATGCCATATTATTAGAAACAACTTTTTACATGAAAGCAAAGAAACTTTTAAGATATAGTTTAAAATTTCAAGCTTTTGTTTTGAAGTCTATAAGCTTTTGACTTTAATTATCTGGTATTAACTTTTATTACCTTCACAACCATTTCAATCGTATTCAAGTAAAACCAGCTTTTCTGAAAAAAGCATAAAAATGGAAATTTAGTGTTCTCTAGAAAAGTGTTAGACTTTTGCATTTCACTTGGGCAACAACTGTCGAGGTCAGTGCAGCTGTAGTTGTTACCTAGTGTAATTGGTCTGGCAGAGTTCTGGGTCTGGGAGACAGACAACAAGCAAAACTTGTTTCAGTTGGCGTGCAAAGTCGAAAGGTCCGAGCAATGAAAGTTATGTGTGAATCTGCAGCTGAACTTTGATCGCAACACAGCACAACTTTGAGCTCGCTTACGAAAAGCTGTAAAAAAAAAATATTGTGTGAAGTTTGACAGATGGAAAGTCGCACAACTTGAGTATAATCATTATCACAAGGTTATCATCATTACTTTATTTAAATTGCAACAAAGGGTGGCCACTGTGCGTATGCGTAATGCAACAGTCATTAGTTGTGTGTACGTATTGCGCATACGCCACGTACTCCACACTTATTTCCATTTCCGGTTGAAGCGCCGCGACGCTGCCTAATGATGATGATGAGAGCACCAAAAACATTCAACAGCTCCCAAATATGGAGGGTCATCACATCAAGTACAGTGATCACTCGCACACAAGCGAAAATCATCAAAGTTGAACTTAACAGAATTTGAAACAATTAACTACATATACTTTGAAAACAAGCAGCTTTAACGAGAGACTACTGTAGTCAAGACCTCGATTTCGTTTCGATACAAAAGTTAAAGGTCAACTGTGTAGAAAAACCAACTTTGCATGACGTTAATTATTGACTTGATGAAAAATCTAAATTGAACTGCAAATTGTTGTCATTTTTATGACTTTGATATGTGCAAAGAATGTGATTAAAACTGAGACTTGCAATGTATTTAAATAAGCAGCGAGAAAATGAGAAAGAGAGAGAGAGAGAGTTAGATGGGGAAGCCTTATCAGTATGCCTATAGCAATACTACTATTATTATTCAAATGACATCATCAGGTGTCGCAATGCACATCCACGTGTCTGTCTATCAATTGACACAATTTATTGACCCATTAACGGGAGTTCAGGTCATTAACAGCCTTATCAGTTCCACTTTATGTAGGATCTTAGCTTTGACTTTCACTGATAAGATAACCAACAAAAAAACTCACTCTGTCGTTCCCTTTTAATGAATGAATCAGCTGCCGATAAGCATTGAGCAGCATTTTCAATTCATATCTTGTTCGATTTACTGCCGAAATTATTGGCAACTCAATTAAACAAATTACTGATATTCGTATTATAAGCCAAGTGCCTTTTAAATTAGCCCTCATGCGGGCAAGTGGAATGGAAGGGTTTTTGTGGTTAAGCAAAATAGCTATCGACTTTTGCATTACTCAGTTTCTATACATAGAAAACAAACTAATTCGCACTATGAATGCGCATCTGATTTTTAATGAGTTATTCAAACGCTGCAAAGATTTGCATTTTTATCGCATGCCCTTTTAACTGGGTATAACAATTTTGTAAGGCAGTGTGATCTACAATTATTTTTTTTTAATTTATTTAATTTTACTTTAACCATTTTTTAATTACTTGAAATGATTAGAAGAAATGAATAAAATTTTATTAATTTATTTTATTTTATTAAACATTATTTAATAACAAAATAGTTGCCTTAAAAATATTCCAAATTTCAAAAGAATTTCAAATAACAATATATAATTAAATTAAAATAAATGTCTGCAATAAAAGATCATTGTAACTGTAAGCTACTATAGTATCTAGTTAATAACAAGTAAGGGTATTTAGAATTCAGTATTTCAAAGACAAATACTGTGTCTTATTTAAATTTCTTAAAATATTCCATTCACTTGCTGCTCTTTCCATATGGGGAAATGAAGTCAGTGTTATTACTTGAATAAGTGGCATCGCAAAATGACGTAATGAATCTGTGTCAGCGCATTGAACCCGCAGCTTATGACCCTTTCTAACGGTTCGGCCTGCAATTAGAACGGAATTGCCCTCGAGTCATGGTCCGTTGCAGTCGTTGTGGCTTCCCTAGAAAACCCATTGAAGGTCTAGTGAGTTAGTTATAATTACAATTTCTAATTATAATCTCAGTAATTGACAAAGGGCTGTGCAGTTCTAAAACAGACCCTTAGAAGGCCACTTTTTTCTTTTGGCTAATGAGGGAAGAATTGAGAAGAATCGTTCCCATTGTAGCGCCGGTATTTTGTATCTGACAATTAGACAAGAGCCAAAGAACAATGAAGAACACTCGTCGTTCTTTATTAACATTTGTTAAGATTTTTTGGGGCGTGGCAGACGCCTTCTTTTGGCAGCGACCCAGAGGTACAAGGAAAAGAGGAAGAACACGGCATTTTCATCGGTTGCCTTTTGTTCTATGTGGATGCTTAAAAATACACACGAATACTTGTTGCTCTCGTAATAGCGTCGTCGTTGCACCTTCCCTTTCCCCCTTCCCCCTGACAGTGGGGTCAATAGACGCGGCAGCTACAAATCAGGGGAAATTTACGTGACAAGGAAAATGGGCAAGTGGACGGTGCCAGTGGAGCGAGAGAGAGAGAGGTGAAATAAGCCAAGTCAAAGTCAACGGCGCAGTAAGAATGCCACAAGCAACAGTTAAAAATATACATATAAATACGATATATAATATACTATATACTCTGTGGTTTATTCAGTATTCGTTGGGTCAAACAGTCGCCCAAGATTCTGATCTTTGTTGTTTGCTAAGCGAAAGATTTTTGAAAATGACATGAAACAGATTCCAGAAGCTTTATACACTTGGAAAAACTTATTTCTTGTTATATTTTTAAATTATTTATTGAAATTAATTCGATTTTTTTGCACTACAATTATAAAGAATATTTATTTATATATTTAATATATATTTAATATTTTATTTATATTTTTTTTATATATTTTATTATATTTAATTTAATTGAAATTATTGAAATATTATTGAAGTTTTGAACTTTGATAATATTTGCTCTGGATTTAGCTACAAAATTGTTGATTTTTTCCCCAAGTGTATAATGCAAATCGTAATTGATATTGTTTTGAATGACAGCCTCCAAGCGTAACAAATGATCAACAAATGGCCAATCATTATAGCCAATAACTGTAGCCAATTGATCTGGCCTTGTTCATACCGAATGAAACGTTTGCCAAATTTTAATGAAATTCAATTTTAAGAAACGCGAGAGAGAAACATACAAATTGTATAAATATTAACTGCAACAAGTGCCAACTAGTAGAAATAATTGCTGAAAAGCCAAATGCAACCACTCAGTGTCTGAAATGTGGGAAAATGTTTTGCCATCCTGTAACAGAGCTGACTAGAGATAGGGTATAACAAGCAGTCATAATTACCTATTGACGGAGAATAACACAGTTTGTTGAATGCTTGTTTTGAATCAGGTGCTAAATATAATAGAAAATATCGATTCGAATTCCAAATTCGATTCATTTGTATTTGCATTGTTTCGGGCTCAAATGTCTTACGTCACTTCTTTTTGTACCTGTCTAACGATCGAAAGCTTCCTCATTTATAAATACCCTTTGATAGAGGGTTACTTTATTTGATATAAATATAATATAATTATTTGCTGGACATATTTAAAAACATTTCAATTATAAACATCTCTTAAAAAACAGTTTAAGCTTAAAAGATTTTTTAGTATATTTAGTTCTAATTAATCCCATAGACACTTTGCATATTTTGAAGGGTATTTAGATGTTGTCAAGTCCCTAATAATGTGAGCTCATTCTTGTTTTGTTATTTGTTTTTTCTTTTTTGGCATGTTCTGTCTTTTATTTTCGAACACGTCGCGACCCCAAAAAACAATGACGTCAATACTTAGTTCGTCCGCCTTCAGTTCCAGTCCCAAACTTCGTTCACTCTCCCTCTATCTTTTTCTCTCTCCCTCTCCCTCTCTATCTTACTGCCTCTCATGCTCTCTATGAGAACATGGAAACTATTAAGATACACAATGTGTGGCAAGCTCTGTGCGTCGGCGCATAAACGCTTTTATTTTCGGTTCTTTGGTGTTTTTCCCTTTCAGATACAGATACAGATACAATATTATCTGAGAACGTTTCTCACAAAGTTTTGAATTGTACATATGAGATACACACGACACGTTATGAACCTGCGAATTGTGTTCAGTTTCATTTCGGTTTGGTTTTTCAACGTTACAATTTTCCTTTGAGTTCTTCTTATTTTGCCGTATTTTTCTATCGAAAAAAATAATATAAAAAACATTTAATAATTTAAATAATATATTAAATTTATTTATTAATTTAAAAACGATCTTTGAAATTATTGCTGTGCGTGTTTTGTGAACAGTTTTCTTTAGTGAGTGCGCAGAATTTTCATAACTTCTAAACGAAATGAATTTTTTCAAGTGCTATAAATAGATCTGGGGGGCTTTTCATGGCTATACCCAAAGAGATCTCAGACATATCCGAGTTCCCCCAGCCAGTGGCAGATTGTAGTTGTTGTTTTTGTGCACTTTTATATATGAATACATACTAGATACTAGCTGTTTACTACAATATATGGGACAACTTTTTCGATTTCCATTTCAATGATATACTTTAATCTTCTTCTAGGTTTAACGATGTTTATGATATTGCCGCTCGCTGGAACAATGTCATGGACAATTGAATAATGGATCTAGCAGATCAAATCGATGACTATATCTGTTCGTTCGAGGGACTTGGTGACTTAACAATGGACTCCTTAGCCATGTTCATATTCTTGTGGGCCGTCTTGGCCCTATTCTCCGTTTGGCTGTGCAAGCTGCTCTATCACAAGTATCTCAATAAGGGCGCCAATGTTGCGGGCAGTGCCAGCAACAGTCGCCAGGGCAGCGTTGCACCAGCCGGTGGTGCCTTAGCCAGCGGTGGTGCAAAGACCGAGAAGCGTCTCTCGGAGCCACGCGAACTGTTGGCCACCAAAGCCAAAGTCGATGATTTATCCAAGCCACTAACGGGCGGTGGTTCAGCGGGACGTGGACGTTCAAGTGCCTCGCCCATGGGCGGTGGTAGTGGTGGTGGTGCCGGTGCCGGTGGTGCTGGTGCTGCCGGTGGTGCACGACGTCGAATGGTGCGACAAAGCTCCACGGGACCAGAGAATCGCAAGAAACGATATGTGCCACCGCCATCAAATGTGGTGGGACCCGAAACGGTAAGTCTGAGATTCTGTCTGTCTTTTAAGTTATAATATTCATGTTTAAAGTGAACAATACCTTTTATTTTTGTCAATAATGCCACTTAATAAAATCAAGATCGAAAAATTATAATGGTAGTTATGGCTGTTTTCAGTCATTAAAAATTCGAACAGTAAATATTCAACAATTCGATGTATTTTAATCATTATACCGTCAACCATTAATACAAAATCTTATACTCGTCGATCTTAGCTAACTTGTTTCAATTTTCTAAAATCAGATCTATTTGTTTATTTATTTTTTTTTCTTGGTTTTCAGAGCTCCGTCACCTGGACAAGTCAGGTATTCCGTTGGCTGTACAGCGATCTGGTTATTGTCAACGAGCTGCTGATGTCCTGGGTGATTGCCATCAATGATACCCTACGAAAGTCCGTCGAGGAGGTAAGTAGATAACATGACATCAGCTATAAGACTTGACATCATCTTTAACATCACCATCATCAACACGCCCCATTGATTGTCACCTAGTTGTGATGTCATTTGGCACTTTGTCCCGTCCATTGAACTCAGTTCTCTCTATGTATCTCTCTGAACTTGACTTCATCGTCATTCCCCCTATCCTCATGGCTAACTGCTCTACTATATAACATACGCTTGTGTATCTGCTCAGCCGTAACCGGCATGAAAAACGCGTTTTGAGCTCAACTTTTTTTTTTATCGCCTTTTATACGCTGAGTCTGAGTCCGCTCCCCAAACGTAGGCCAAGGTCAGCATTTTGTGTATGACTAAACTTGAATGTGGTTAGTCATTATCGCAGGCTCTCGTCATTCCAGATCCGTTCACATATATATGAACTATTTCTTTATAATTGTCGCTTACGTAATGTGTCCAAAAACCAGAAAGCATTTCTCAAATGCCGGCTAAAAACTGGTTTTGTTTTCTCAATGCTTTCTCAGGCATTAAGCACACTGAAGTCTGTCTTAGCCAAGAGTAAGATCAACTGTTAGCCATGAAAAACGGTAGTAAAATAGCCGAGTATGAAGTTTGATTCACTAACAAGTTTAGTTAATTTATTCAGAACACTTCTTGTAAATCTAGTTTATTTTACATCCGCCTTGTCTAAACTTTTTTTTTTAATTATTTCGCATTTTTATATAAGCTTGTTACTTATAGTATATGCTCTAAAAATTTCATAAGATTTTAACAAGAAACTTGAAATTTATCTTCGAATTTCTGTCAGTATCGGATAATACTTTCGCATAACTGAATTTATAATCTATTGAAGACTTTTAGACATTATTGCTTAAGTAAATATAAAAATTTACCTAAAATTCCATTAAATACTATAATTACATACAGTCGAACTTCCCTAACTCGAATCATCATTATCCAAAGAAAAGGTTCGAATTATGAAGATATTCGACTTATAGAGTTATTTTTCTTAAGTTTATTAATTTTACTGCCATTCATTTAGCTCGAGTTAGAGAGAAATTCGAGTTATAGAAGTTCGAGCTATGGAAGTTCAACTGTATTTTAATTTTGATTTTTAGCCCCCGTACTAAAAAAAGTCTGTCCGTCTGTCCGTCTGACCGTCTGTCAGTCTGTGTAAGCGTCTAGATCTCAGAGACTATAAGAGCTAGAGATTCCAAACGTGGTATGTAGGTTCGTCTATATTGTCGAACACACTCGACAAAATTGTGATTAGACATTTTCAAAACTGACAAAACTATTTTTATATAAAGCAATTCCATCTAACACTCCATCTAAAAGTCACTTAATAAGTTAACCTAAGTTTCGTTATTAAGTCTGTTACGATAGTTCTAGTCTAGGGTATCTCTAAACACATCTCCTTAAATTGCAGCACGGTGTGGCAGTTGAAGTGGTCCGTGTCCTGCCCGATAGTCCAGCTCCAGGACTGAACAACATCTTCTGCAACTGCGAGGAGCATAATCCCGCTGAAATGGTAATTGTCACATCAAATTGTAAATGACCTTTGAGTAAATGAGGTAATCGTTTGACACTTGCAGCTCATCACCTTTGACTGTGACGCGATGCCAGTGCTGCAGGTGAAGACCTTCAGGCAAAAGTCGGGCAAGGTGGAGACATCGCATTATAAGGTCACCGTGTCGCGATTCCGGGCACGCATGTCCATACCCATGAACTACAACACGCTCAAGGGTGAGATGCGTGTCGATGGCTATCCGGACGTAAGTTCTAAATGCATGTCAACAATGAAGATATTACTAAAATGATTCATACATTGACAGGTGCGCATTGCGATGAACTCGGTGGGGGCCATCAAGGCGATGGATCAGGATGAGCAACAACTGCAGACGGTTATTAGCGACATATTGACGACGGCACTGCGTGATACCGTCTATCCGGTGGATTTCTCCATCTATTCCACCTGTCCACGTGCCGAAGTGGAGCCATTGGATCTACCTGTAATCTATCCCGTCCATTATGATTCGCTGGCGGTGAGCGTGTAGAGCAGTGAGAAGTAGTTGGCAATTTCTTCTGCCCGTTTTGTGTGTGGTTTCCCCTTCTTCGTCTCTCTATCTATCTGTTTATATGTGTGTTTTTATTCAGCATACATTCGACATATTCGTCACTCTACTACACAAATCTCTCGCTCTCTCTTCCTCTTTAAACTGTTCTCCACACAGACAAGAAACAACACTTCTCATTGTTCTTACGCCACACCAACAAATCTTACAGATACAGATACAGATACATATAAGCGTATCGTCTCTCTCTCTTGTGTATATCTTTCCATATGTTGGACGCTCATAGATATTTTGACTGTGCTGTTTATGAAATTCGCCTTTCGTTCCTGTCACCAGGGCTGCAAACCCAGCACAAAATTTGTCAGGTTTTCAATTCAAGATTTTAACTTTCAATTTAAATGGTTTGCTATTAGAATAAATTTTTTAGGGCTAATTTTGGGCATTTATAAAAATAACTATTTACCATATATAAAAAAGAACAGATATTAACTTGGAGTTCAAAAATCCAATCTATTTGTGAAGAACACCAGAAACAAGCAAATTTCGAAGTTATTTTGTGTTCTATAATTTTAATTATTCAACGATCAATTGCAATGCGTTGTTGTCGCCGAATAGGAAGATGACATGATTTCGCCAATTTGTAAAAAAAATAAGCGAAAGTGCTATGTGAGCCAATGGACAACTTATAGTTTGAAATTCAAATATTCAACTGCTCAAAAAAACATAAAAACGGTTCACATTGATTTAAATGTGGTTTGCAGCTCTGCTCGACATATCTCACAATGTCCGCATGTTTCCGTTTCCGTTTCCTTTTCAATTTTTTTCTCTCCATTTCTCTGTCGTTTTCTCTCGAGCAATGCCTAAGTAAAAGTTTTCTCTCTTTTTTCAGGGCAATCAATACTTTCAATCTTATTACAATTTATAAATCCGCCCCCCCCCCCCCCCCAACCCCTCCTTTTACCCTTGCTCTTCTCGAAACAATTAAAGGCGAATTTCATAAGTTTCAAATTTCTGTAATCTTAAGTGTCTTCTGAATCTTTTAAATCTTGTTGAATTCTGTTAATTCCATTCACTTGTCAATCGCTCATTGCAAAAATACACAGCACAACATGGAGCATCTGGGATCGGGAATTCTGCGTGACTCGCAGCATATGGTCTCGGGTCGTCGGCTGCTGGTGAAGATTGTCAAGGGCGAGGGACTGCGAGATGCCCACGATCCCTATGTGGTCATCGAGATGGACGAGCCGGCGCAAAAGAATCAAACGGGCACACAACGCGGCAGCAAACCCTACTGGGATGAGCACTTCCTCTTGTAGGTCAACCAACCCAAAGAAAAATCCTTTCAAGACTAATTTGATCCCTCTTTAATTTTTTTCAGTGAACTCTCGCCACAGTCTGCCGAAATACTGTTTGAAGTGTATGACCGTCCAGTGATTGCATCGGATCCTCCCAAGTTCCTCGGTCTCGGCCTGGTCGGCATCGATGAGCTGGCCGTCGGTCCGGCCTCCACACAGCTGCTCCAGCTGCAGCCGCGTCCCTACGAGACACAGCCCGTGGCTGGCGCCATCACCGTCGACTTTGTGTTCATCGAAGGTGCCGAGATTCCCGCTGGCGCACGTCCCAATCGCCTGAAGGAGGCACTGCGTCTCAGCACACCCGCCATCAATGAGCACATACGCAATGGCGCCGATTTGGCCGATGCCGCGGTCCGTGCCCTCCAGGACGGAGCACTCTCCGGCACGAGCGGAGGACAGCCCAGCAAGAGCACCCTCATCATACACAGCGTGCAGCGGGTAAGCCACATTTATCCTTATTTTTTTAGCCCATCTTCCATCCTTCATTTGCCCACTATACGAGTACTTATTTCCTTTTGAATAAGATTCCTTTGCAGAGGACATTTTTGAATTTATGATCAAATTTCATAATTAAATCTGTGAACAATTTTGTTTAATAAATAAAAAAAGTCCGTGATTTACTATTTGTCCATGAGTTATCTTGAAAACCTTAAATATTTTAATAAAAATTACTTTTATCTTTTATTTATACATTTTACATTTATATATATCAGAAAAATTAATTTTTTTTATTTTTGGTCTGAATTTAAAAATGATGATATAATAATTAAAGTTTAACTTTTATTAAAAAAAATCATAGATTTCGTTTTGTTTTCAATAAATCCGTGATATACTGAAAACAGAAAAATTATACATTTTTAGTTTTTATCACAAAAATTTATTTTAGCCATTATTTTCAAACTAATTTTAGAAATTGTGTTATAGTCATTAAAATTAACTTTTTAACTAAACGTAGAAAACGTCTTATTTTTAATATTCATAATCAAAATTAAAACAAGTCTCTGCAAGTGTATCAAATCTTCGGTGTGCCGACGATCAACTTTAATTCTTATGCTTCAACTCTTTCGTTATTTTCTGCACTTTCATTTTTGATCCCGTCCAGAACTCGAGCAATCCCAATGCATACAAGGTAATGATTCAGCCATCTTGTATTTCCAGTATTCAGTTGATTTTAGTTTAAATTTAACTAATCGTAAACCGCAAGTCATATTAAGAACATTCAACAAAAATATGTCGAGTTAATCTAAAAATTGTTTCCCGTTCTGTTTATTGATCGTTTATTGCCTAACCCTGCGCTTCTCTCTAACACAAAACAACAACACATCATCCGCCAGGTCGAGTTGAATAAAGATGGTCGCATCGAGGTGATTGAAGCTCCCACTCCGACGGCCCTCGATCAGGCCGTTGCCGAGGCCTTTGAGCGTGCCGCCAACGAGGCAGCGGTTAAGGTCGAGTCCATCGATCCCTCGGATCAGGTCGACAGTGGCCTGGTCAATGATACCGCCAACGAAACAGGTAACGCCAACGAGGAAAGCGCCGCCGAGGTGAGTATACAGTTAGAAAATTGAGTTGAGTTGATTTTTGCTATGCATGGCATGCTGTTTCTGAAGGGTAATCCCCCTCACCCATAATGTGACTTACTGCCAACTTATCAATCCCTATGGTTACTTGCAGTTTGGTCAGCCAAATGCCGCCTCATCCCCCAATGGCAGTGGCTATCACAACAATTACAGCCTCAATGGCAGCAACAATCTCAGTGGACAACCCAATGGCTCTGGCTACAACTCAAATAGCTTGTCCAGAAATGGTGCCAACTTGTCCTATTCCGGACAGCAGATGGGAATGGGTGGGGGAGGGGTAATTGCACCGGAGCTGGATGATCGCGGTAGGAGCAAAAAACGTAATTTCTTTGGCACCCTCAAGAAGCGGCTAAGTCGCTCCAAGACACGTACCCTATCGGCTGATCAGCCCAATAATAATCATAAATCAGTCACAAATACAACAACAACAACAACCACTGGATTAACAAGAACAACAACCACCGGACCCCTCAATGGTGAATCTTCCCGTTCATTATCTGTCGATCGTGCTACTCTGTCTAAAAGCAATTCACTTGGTAATTACCCCACAACAATTCACGTGTCTCGAGTCACATCACAACCACATCACACCACACAAATTCACACCACACACATTTAAACAACACATGCACAGCATTTAACTACATGTTCCTAAAATGCTTCAACATTTGTGAACTTTGTGATTATCTGTTTGAATTCATAAACATTTCCAAAACGTCACTTACTGTTCTCCCACTTAAAAACACCATATATACAGTAGCACTTGTCTGTGATGAACTTGTTAAAATTTTAATTCATTAAAGACACAAAAGTTGACTGCACAATATTTTATATTCATTACAAATTTCTTCTTCTTAATAAAATAAAAATTTAGATTTTTTAATATAACATACTAGATTTGGGAATATTTTTATTTAAATTTTAATTTTATAAATAAGATAAGGATTTTCAGAGCACCAAAACTAAAAACTCGAACTTAAAAAAAATTTAAAAAAAAAAAATTAATAATCACATTAATAATAATATTTATTTAATTCTTTTTCTTTTTTTTTTCAATTGCATGCTTAGATATATATTTTATTTAAGATAAAAAAAGTATTATCAAATATTTGTATTACAAACTTAATACTCACCCTATTGATTCATGATTTAACACAGGATTCAGGGACTAAGTTAGGAACTTTCACTTCATATTTATATCAACATTTGATATCATTAACCATAACAATTCCCATTGCATTCCTTTGATTGTACCCAAATTATGCACCATATAAGTTTATATATTTATTTCTACATTCTTCATCTGTCTGCCACAATTCCTTAAATGTTGTGTATTTATCTTTATGCAGTTCTTTGCATTACATTTGCTCCCATATTTTCTCTCTCTCTCTCTCTCTCTCTCTCTCTGTCTAACTACAAACCGAATGCTAACAAACAACAATACACTCAAATCTAATCTGTATGTACCTTTTCATATACTCGTATATACCTTTTCCTATACGTATACGTAATATTTGTAATGCTTTTAAAACTGCACTATAATTATTATATAAACACTACACACGAAATACACACAATTAAATATATTTTTCTAAATACTTATTTAATTTAATTAATTTTCAACATATCTTGATTATTATTTTTCTGCCATTTTCTTTTATTTTCATTTACTTTCATATGTGCATATAAATTAAATTTTTGGTGGTTTTGTGGGTCTCCACACACTTTGGCTATGGATATAACACATTTATAAATATTGTTAAACAAAACTACAACCACAACAACAACAAAAGGACCCCGCATGGGCATTGGCTCGTCCATGACCGACCACTCACGACGCTCTTCAATTTCAGAATCTTCGGCCATCTCAGGTTTCTCCTCGGCCAGTAACAAAACCTACGTACACGAGGCCTCCACTCTGGTGCTGGAGACAGTCGAGAATGGCGTCAAGCGGTACAGTACAGTAGTAACTACATAAATGTAACTAGTTATATATGTGTGTGTTTATTTATTGTTGCAGTCATTTTGTTGTGCCTCTCGCGATTGCACAAAGACCTCGTTGGAGACGCAAGGGCACCAAATTGCACATCTACAACGATCACACCTTCATAGCCAAGCATTTGAGCGGGTGAGTAAGCTATTGGTTTTTAAAGTGATTGGTTTTTAAATCGATAAGAAAATTTCGATATGTATTTAAATAATTGTATATATAATATGTGTACCATATGCATTTTAAAATTTAATTCATATGATATAAAAAGCGTTATTCAATTTTGTCCAATGTGCTATAATTCTTTTTTAAGACTTGTTATTCTAAAATATTTGATTTTGATAAAGGATTTTTTGATATCGATATTTTCCGTTGCAATGTTATTTATTTACATCAGTAATTCCTCAATTAACTGCATTTCTGACTTAACATTTACATTAACATTACACATTTACAGCAGCGGCTTACAGTGCTCCATCTGCATGAAGTCCATACCTAGGCGACCGGGCAAGCAGGGCTATGAGTGCCGCGACTGTCAGTTGATCTGCCACAAGCAGTGTCACATAAGGGCGCCACAGGCGTGTCCCAATCCCACAGTACTCTCCATGGAACTGTAAGTGCCTACATAGAGCATATATTGTGTGGGATGTGCCTGTTTACAGTGCCGTCTGCCCCATTGTGCTTAGTTGTTTAGATTATTACGTATTGATTTAATTATTTCATTGATTCATTTGATTACTTTTGATTTGGTGGTCGGCTCTAATATTTACCTAACTAATTTACAAATTTATTTTATTTTTTTCTCTTTTCACATACACACACAAACAAAAATCCACACACACTTAATTATAAACAAAATTTCCCCCCGAACTCCAACGCAAAACTAGAAACTCATTTCCGGTACTCACAGAACGAGATTTGAACCTAGTTAACTGAAGCAATATACATATATATCTATTTAGACTTAAAAATCCAATATAATACTATTCTATCTATTTATTATAATGTCCGCTAAATGCAGTTTAATATTTATTACATGCAAATTTTGATTTCTACCGAAAACTTTCTTTTTGTTCAGCTTTAAGCATTTGCAATTGGCGTCAGAATTACATAAAACAAAAGAAAAAGTAGAAAAATTTACTGGCACTTGGTATTTATTTGCGGTATTTCGCTGGCTTTATTAATATACTAACTTTTATTCAATCTACTAAACACACAAACACATACACACATTAAAACAAATACATTCATTTATGAATACTTTCACTTCAACAGATTTCTAACATAATTTGTTGTTTTTCTATTTCACACAAAAAAAAAAAACAATAAAATACCAAAAATACTCATACAAAATACCATCTGTCACAAAATACTGAAATCATGGAAATCACAGGATGCCTAATGATCTGTAAAATTAACGCGCACAAAATAAATATGAGGTAAAACAGCTAACAACATCGGATTAATCCAGCATTTTTTAAAATTTTGACGCCATATGCAAAAAGTGTTTTCAAGAAAATACAAAAATACGCAAATGTATTTAATCAGGCAGTCGAAGTTGGGGCTTAAAAGAGTATTGTTTTTAACTTGGGGAAAATGGGTAAGAATTTCTTTCCAATTTTTGCATGGAGTTCCACTTTCGTTAAATGTCATCTTGTTATAAGCAAACGAAAAATTAACACGCAACTTGTTCAATTGTTTTTTATATTTTCTAAATTTTAAAATAATATACATAATCTAAAAAAATTGAATTTGGAGTCTTCTGCCTGAATATTCGTTTTGTTTCATGTTAAATATTGTATTATTATTCTTTAATCTTTCAATATGAAATAACTTATAATATTCTGAGTTTCTCTTTTCACAGAACGAAACTAAACTCAGCTGCGGCGGATCGTAGCATTAGGAAACTGTAAAAGCAAAATCTACAATGCAACATACGAATCGAAATAATAGTTTAAAATAGTTTGCATTATTAACACTAAGAAAACAGTCGGAAATGAAGAATTAAAAAGAATTGAAAATCCCGAACTCAGACAAACAGAAAATGCTTGCGATACGTATTTACAAAAATGTATTTATGTATTTTTATGAATCTACTTAAAATACTATCTATAATTATGTTATTTATTTTATACACGAGTGCAATATTTTGATTTTGTCTTAAAACTAAACATTTTTTTACTGCAACGCAACAACAATCCGAACCTTATGGAATTTTGAATTTCTTTTTATTTTTTTACCATCACGAATAATAATTGTACAAAACAAAAAACAAACTTTATTGAATAAAAATTACAGGTAAACTAAAAATGGAGATTCACACTGATTTATTTATTAATTTATTTATTTGAAAAAAAAGAAACAAAATTTACCGTCAGTGTAAAAACGTGTGGCAATATTCAATATTTGCTTAAAATATTATTCGATTTTTGTCGAATTTTGAATTTTTTATTCGAAATTAAATTTTATAACTTCACTCCCCGGTCGATGAACTCGAAACTTTCTTTTAAATTACCATATTTATTAAATCTAATTTCACATTAAAATTGTGTAATTAATTACAGACTTGCGGAAAAAAATTATAATTTCAAATCAAATCGAATAGCGCGCCATGTCTTTGGTTCAAACGGTCGATGGGCAGCACTTTCATGGTTCCGTAAGCCAGGTGGCAGCGCTTTCTGAACAGCTATTGATAAGATTTCAGTAAAAATTGTCGGTTTGCTTCAACAGTCTCACTTGAGTCAACATAACCACGTTATGATTAAGCGAACTTCTCTAAAATCACCATAATTTACTGAATATTCATATTTACAGTAAAATTTCTAAGCTTATACTAGTTTAACATTTTGTTAACAGCTCCAATTGAGTACAAGCAAACCTTGTGGTGGCTCCCTGTTAATAGCAGAACAGCAAAATGTTATGTCTGTCGCTGAATTTGTGATTTTTTTAGGGATGGCGATATCCAAAAGAGGGACGATATTGATATCCGAAAAAATATCGTATATAATAACATCGAAAATAATATCATCGTAGTAAATATGGACAATATCGATTTGAATATCGATAAAAACGATATTTTCATGTTTTCCAACAAAAACATCAAATTTTAATCAATTCAGTTTATTCAATACAAATAAAGAAATGCTTCTTAAGCAACTTAAAAGGAAATTGACCAGAATTTAAGAATTTCAAAGAACTTGCATTTAAATTAACTGGAGGTATTTCAAGTATTTCAAAATCACATAAAAGTTACTAAGGTATTTCATGTAATTCAGACTGCAAAGGTATTTCAAACCTACTTTGAAATTAATAAAAAAAATTATTACCTGTAAAACAAAAATTAAATCTTCCAGTCATTGTGCACAAAAGATTGGCATATTTGAAATGTGTAAAACGCAAGCATCCACATCGCCGCACACAGAAAAGAAGGGAAAAACAAAAATTTTGAGATGATTGTGGCTTTCTATTTAGCGAATTAAATTTCGATATATCTAAATGGTATCGCATTGAATATCATATCGTCTCCTGTTAGAATATCGCTAGTAAATATCGATATAGTATCGATATCGCCATATCGATTCCCATCCCTAAATATTTTTTAGAGTTGGGCTTTGCTGAATAAGTTCAATCGTTCATTTTCAGTCGTGAACTAAATCAGTCATTCAGTTCAGTTGGTCATGAACTATGAGCGATATGGTTTCAATTCAGTTGGTCATGAACGATGAAAGATGAATAGGTTTTTCTGATCAGTTGGTGAGTTGTTTATGAAAGATAAACGATGTAAATAGTGTACAACTGTATTTCTTTTTGGTGGTATGTGAAATGTGTTTTAAGGTTTTAATTAGGATAAACGACAAATACCAAATATATTTAGGATTATTAGTTAAGTTGGTTTTTTATTTTGGGCTTAAGTAACTGTTCACATTGTTCAAAACTTAAAAATATATGAAATTGAAGCATTGTTACATGTAAATAAAGAAGAAATTTTATACAATCGGGGAACTCCATGTATATAATTCTAATTGTATTTCTTTAAAAAATTTAAATTTTTTTTTAAAATGTACTGACCAGCTGCGAAATGATCGATTTAGTTCATGATTGACTGAATAAGTTCATTCGTTCATCTTCATTTGAACTTTTTCAGAACGAAACGACACAACTCTAATATTTTTGTGTTCTCGCGCTGCACTCGTCGGTTGGTCGCGCGCGTGTGTGTGTGATTGTGGTGCGTAAAAATTATTCATTAAAATTGGAAAAAATTCACCTAGTGAGCACGTGTGTGCACTAAATAAGTGCATTGTCGCAGAGTGTGCTTGGCAGCAAACGCCAGCAACAAGAAAAATAACGCTGCTTTGTAAGTGTGCCCAAGAAACGACAAAGACACGCCTCGACATGGTCAAAAATCATACGGCTGTAAGCTGAGAGAAAAAAAAAATAACAGCCAGCCGCAGTAGCGTTGCCGTCGCCGTTGCGTTGTTTTCGTGTTGTTGTCTCGTGAGTGTCAGAGTGTGTGTGTGTTTCTATGCTGTTTGCCAACGCCGCCGTGTCTGTCGCTTGTCCGTGTCGGGTCGGCCTATGTGTGTGTTTGCGATATATTTCCAATTGGCATCTGTTTATGCTTGCATATAATAAATATAAAATCATAAAGCAACTCCATAAAACGCCATCCGATAGCGCCCAAATAATATAACACCCAGAAAGCAAAAAGTAAAGAAGCAAAAAAAAAATGAAATAAATAAATTAAGCGCAAAATTTTTGTCATCGCTGCTGCGGCTGACACTTGTTTTTCCACTTTTTCGACCGCGACGCCGATGTCGAAGCCTCTGCCGCTGCCGGGGCCTCTGCCACAGCTCTCGCTTTCTCTCGCACTGCAACGCCAACGCCAACGCCAAAACGTCGTCACCGTCGCGTTTATCATTATTCTTGGCCGTTGTCATTATTGTTGTTGTTTCTGTTTTTGTTGCCGTGTTCGCTTTGATTCCGTTTAGATTCTTCTGTTCTATTCCGTTGTTATGAGTATTTTGTGATTATTTCAGAGTGCAAAAAGATATTCACCGAGTGTTGTTAGCTCTTTATGTTTTTTTATAATGCGATTATGGCTGTGATTGTGTTTGTGCTATGTGTGTGTTTGTGTTGATGATGTTTTGTTTGTGTTGGTCAACGAGCTAATTTCGATATTTATCACAATTTTAGTTCTATAAATACGCAAATAGTTAACGTTACGCAACTCCGAGTGTAGACACTTCTCACTCCACACCACCCCACCCCCTCTCCAAACGACTCGAGAGCCAACAAAGGCCTCCAAAACAAAATGCAACACATTTTTGAAATAAACAATTATTAAAATTGAAATTGAAAAATAACAAAAACAACGGCCAAAATAAAGCAGCGCACAATTTAAAATTCCAACTGCCGAAACAGGCGGAGGCACAGCAACAACAATAAACAGAGAGAGATAGAAGAACAACAGCTAGAACTCCAACAAGAAGAAGAACAACAACAAGTTAAGGAGGAGCAGCGCTGCCTCAGCTAATTTCACGCTCTCGTCATGGCCGCCGCTCACAGTCATCACAACGCCAATTTGCTCAGTTCGGACATCTCGCGGCGAAATCCGCAGGATGAGTACGAGCTTATACAGAAAATTGGGTCCGGCACATATGGCGATGTATATAAGGTAAGTTTGAAATTGCACAGATCATTCATTATTCGCTGCGAGTGATGCCACGACCAGTGCTGCCAATTTGGCTGTTCTATCACTCAACCACACCCACACATAAGCCAATGCACACGCACACAGGCATAGACAGAGACAGAGACTAAGCGCCACTTTGTAGAAAAGAATTCCTCTCTCCCAAAACACACACAGACACGCACACAACCAAAACAAGCAAATGAAAGCATGTTTGCAATTTAGAATTTATGTATGAATGTGTGTGTATACGACGCTCTACCCCTCAACCCAGCCCACTCAGGCATTGCCTTTTGTTTTGCTTTGCATTCCTGATGCATACTCTATTGCTGCTACTGCTACTGCTCTGCTCGTGGTGCATCTGCATCTGCATGAGTGCACGTGCACTTCCCCGCCCGCCACCCGCTTTCCCCCCTTTGGCATCTTCACTCATTTGTACATCTGTTTGCTCCTCATGGCTCCATGGCGCTCCTAGTAAATATGTGGATTCTATATAAGTATGCGCCGTTTTTTATGTTTTCTTTTTCATTTTCTGCTCCTTTTCATATATTCTTCTTTTTGTTTATTTTGGTGCACGTCGAGTGTTGCTGCACAAAATATGACAAATACTCTTGCACTCGCTGTCAGTGTGTAGAGTTGCCCTTGCACTTTAAAAAGCGTACGTAAGGCGGTGGGGTGAGGAAAGGAGAGGAGGGGAAAAGTGGGCAGTGGGTGTGGTCATAATGCGTTTCTGATGTAAGACGCGCGTAATCCGCGCAAAGAGCAATGCGCTTTAGAAAATGAATCAACTTGGAAATTGTGAATTGGGAAAGCGAAAACGCTGTCTTTTTTTTTTATGTATTTCTCTGCACAGCGAGAAGACACGCGCTCGCATTGATTATGCGGATTAATTTCAATCTCGAATGTGCGTATTTATTTCTACACATGTGCATTTTGTTGTGTACTCAAATGTGATCATACAAATACAGTAGAAACTCAGTAAGCCAAACCATTGCTAATACTGTTGTTTATTAAATAAGAAAATTGAAATATTTTCCTATCATAAATAACTTAATAAACAAAAATTTGCCAAAAGAGCAAGTTATCAAATATACATGGAAATTGATTAAGAAGGGCACATATATTTACATAGGCAAGAAACATATGTCTGCCTGTATTGCATTTGGGTCTGTGGATCTGTTGTTGTTCTGTTGGATGCGTCATGCGGCAAAGCCAACTGCGCATGAATCCCAATGGTCGCCCTAGTCTGAGTCCCAGTCTCAGTCCCAGTCCCGTTGCCAGTGTTGGCACATTTATTTATTTGCACATGCGGAATTTGTTGTACTCATGCTGGAATTTATGATGCCACACACACACACATTCACATGACCGTGATACAAGCGTACCAGACTCTCTCTCCTTCTCTCCCTTGCCATGTCATTCTCACTCCTTCACTCGGTCTTCATTCTTTCTTTCTATGTTTACAATACGATGTTTGCCAAGAGCTAAAACATAACAAAAAAAAAACTTTTTTGTTCTCTGTTTTGAGTTTCGACTGTTTATTTAACTATGACATTTGATATGTTGTGTGGGGACTCCCAAAAAAATTTCAAGCAAAAAACGAAGAATGTTTTTAATAGTGTTATATTTTATTAGTCGACCTTTTCCGCTTACAAAGCAAGGTTCATTGACTAAATGAACTAATTAATAAAAAAAATAAAAAAAAACAAACTGACTCTGAATAAAACTCCTACCAAAACCGATTCGTAAATTGGTTATTATTGTTATTTTTATTAGTAATATTATTATTATAGACTTATACATTACATATTTTATATCTAAGTGTCTTTACCAAAGTTTTCACTTTGAAATAAATGAAGAACGAAATTCGATAATTTGAGCAATCAAAACACGTCATCATAATCGAGGTCTGCTTTTGTGTGTGTGTATGTGTGTGTTTGCTTTGTTGTTGTCGGTGTTGTTAGCTTTATGACTTGTTGTCGGTATCAATTTGCAGCTAAAAAACAACAACAACCAATGCCTAAAAGCTGACAAAAGTTCAAATATTTCAATTTTTTTTTGCTGTTGAACCAAATAAATTACACACGCACACAGGCATATAAGTGTACACAAAAAGATATGTGTATGTGTGTATATATAAGTTGTCATTAGTCGGACAAAAGGTTGAAATTAGTGCGAAGGCAACCAGAAAATTCTACGAAGGAGCAAAACGAGACCAACAAACAAACAAACGAAACGAAACAGAAGACAAACAGTGCAAATAAATTGCACAATACAACAGAGTTACTTCCTTAGTAGAAGTTGTAATGGATGATGATGGGGTGGGAGTGGGAAGAGGAAGAAAAGAAGAGGTGGGCCGGAGGATACAACTTACCGAAGGAGCAATTCATTATTGAGGCAAAATGAGAATGAAGCTAAGCAAAGTCTACTTAAAGGCGCGAATGAGTGCGAAAGGAAGCTGAAGTAGAAGTAGAAATAGTAATAGTAGAAGAAGAAAGTGCCAGTTACAGTTATGCAATGAAATATGCTACACACACACACATATATACATATATATACACACGTACACAGGATGATTGCCTTAGCCAGGCACTTGACTTCGCTATTCCATTGTTGCCATTGTTGTTAGTGTTGTTTGCCATTGTTGTTGTTTTTGTTGTTATTGTGCTACACATTTTTACAATCAACGTCGTCATTGTTGAGTTTTTGTTTTTGTTTTTCTTGTGCACGCAACACGCATGAAAACATGAAAAAATTGGCGCAAACCACTCGACAAAGAGGAATAAGTGAGTGGGTGGATTGTGGGTGGTGGGTTGTTGTTGTTTTGGTCGAGAGCATAGAACAAAAATTACTATAGAAAAGAACGAAGAACGAAGTGAATTGAAGCAGTGCATTGAAGTGGCCAACAGAAGAGAATAGAAAATGGTTAGAAGAGAAAGAGAGGCAGATATAAAGGCGGGTCACGTAACAGTATTTGTGAGTGTGTGTGTTTAGATGCGTTTATTCAGCATAAATTACAGCAACATGTGCGCACATTTGCATTTTTAAACATCCATATGCAAAACATCTTTTAGAGTTGCCAATCAAAATAAAGCTGAAAATAACTGAATAATCGAATTTTTGATGGTTTTCTACATTGGATTTTTTATTTATGTATGTACGGCATTTTTTTACTATAATATTTTTATTAAAAAATAGCTCTATTATTATTAAGCAAGCAAGTTTTATTTTATTTTTGGATTTTGTATGCTTAGTTTAGTTTAGTTCATATTTCTTGTGGATTTTGACTTTAGTTAAAATAGATTAAATTTATGTTTTTAAAAAAAGCAGAATGTGAATCTTAGAAGGGTTGCAATAATCTGAACTGCCCAAATTCCAATTTATTTTGCAATCAAACTCGCATATAGCCAGATTTGATGACGAGAAAAGCACGGTTCCTGTTCCTGGCAGTTTTCCCAGTTTTCGCAGTTGTCCATTTTTTCTTTGCTGGCATCGAAGCACAAACAAATCAGCGGCAATCATTGTCGCTATGTTAACGTAACAACTTTGTCAGGCGACACACGCGCAAAGAAGAAGAGAGAACTGGCCAAGAAGAGGGATAGGCAACGGAAAGGGAAAACAGGCAACAGACTGCGACTAGCCAAAAAAAAATGCGCGCCTTGAACTGTGCTACGTCTCAATAAGCAAACCAAAAAAAAAAAAAGTGAAATTGAATGGACAACGAACGGGCCAAAAGCAAACACAGATTGTCAAAGGGCTGCCTTCGATTTCCCGCAATTGCCACGCCCCCTGACCCAGGAGGAAAAACAAGGTTTGAAGAGATGACTAACTGCTGGGAGATATGCAAATGAGGGGCGCTTAACACGCCCACTTTCATACCTTGTCTGATTTAAATTTTTTAATAAATATTCTAGGAAATATACGGCGCAGTTTTGTTAAAGTTCAACAACAACAGCAACAATGGGTGGAGGAGAAGTTCCACCCAATGACCTAATTCCGCGTCGTCGCAATAATTTGCACATCTTCTTTGCTGGGAAGGGTTGACGGCGGTTGAACGGGCTGACAGGGGAATGTGTGTGTTAGGCTAGGTTTAGGGGTTGGCATTTTGGGGTTGGGATTGTGTGTGCTCTGTTTTTGTGGACACTTCTTGGCTGTGACAATCGTATGCTGTGACAACGGCAACACGAAACGCAACTCACAACATGCCACATGCCACTTGCTGCTGCAACTGACTTTTGATTTGGTTGGGGAAACTTATCAAAGAACGGAAATTGCTCCGGGGAATATACGACTGTAAACGTAGCTCATCTGCGAGCGTTTAATCGTCGTTGAAACTAGCAACTTCAGTTGACCCTAACTAATCCACTCGCCAAATCAACTTAGACGAACCAAATTTAAATAAAATGCCCGGCTTCATCCTTTTTCATTCCTCCCAGCTTTTTACCACGTTTTTACCACCAGCAATATCATTGCCCCCAATCTTGTCTCGCCCGCAAAACCCAAAATCCCAGTTGTGCAAATATTGGGGAAAGTCCCCTTTTGTCTCCCAACTCCCATCTCCTTCTCCCAACTTCCTTCTCCCTGTTCAACTCGCTCGACTTGTCGCCTCATCCTTTTTGGCTTTAAAACCATTTCAGGAGTATTACACAGTTTGTGCCACGCCCTTTAGTCCCATCACCGACATCAGCAAATGTCCCTAAGTCGACTAATAAAAAAAAGGTAATCCAGGTCCTTTTTTTTTTATTTATTCTTGCTTGTTGTGTTTAAAGTCCTGTTTTCTTTTTTGAGATGTGGAAAAGGGATTCACATACATCCTTTTTATGCCATTTATCTGTCTGTCGCCGACTAGATGTGGGCGTGGCCAGAGCTTACTTTTATGTCACTCTGATATCATTTTAGACAACTTCTCTGCTTTTAATTTAATCCCGAGAAAAAATATCAAAAAACAAAAATAAGTGGTCCATTTTTAAGAATTTTCGTCTAAAAAATGCGTTGAGCACCATTTTTTTTCAGTGTGTGCTCTTTTTAGATCTTTTACTTTATGTCCTTTAATTCTCGTTCTTTGGCTTGTCACATTCATCACTGTAGTTTTTTTTGCTGGCAATTCTGCGAGAGCTGTCTGTGAAATAGCTAAAAATGTAAGAAAAACATATTTAAATCCACTAGAAATCCTTTTTATTTTAAGTTTTGCAAAGTGAATATAGTATATGGAAGCAAATTAGATGTTAATGGGAAAAATTTTACTTTAAATTCTTCAGTAAAATCACTCAAATTTTTATTGGAATCAAATATTATAGCTAATTTAATTCAATAAATACAAATTTGGGTTGAAGTCTTTAAAATACATAAATTTATATTATTTGCAGAGTTGCCACTGTTGTAAATCGTTATTTATTCATGATGATTGAACTTTTTAAAAATCTTTATATCTGTATTGAAGGCTCTCACTTAAGTTATTCTCTTCATGTATAACTTTAGTTGAATTTAATAACTAAATTTTTTTAAAAGGTTGCCATTATTGTTATTCTTTTTAATGGAAACTAATTTTCCCAGCTCAGATATTTTGTGCACAACTCTCGTCAGTAGCTGCAACTGCCCACTGAGCCTTTCTCATTTCCCCGGGCTTTGGCCATTTTTCCTTATTTTTTAGTGACTTTTTATCTTCGACATTTCTTTGACTATTGAGTCAGAGCAACATCTATTTTGTGCCTTTATTCTTTATTCGTCCATCTTGAGCTTGAACTCCATTTTTTTGTTTTTCTTATTTTTGTTTTCCACTTGGCAAGTCGAAGGTTACACAGTCGCCACTTAAATTGGATATATGCCAGAGCTGTAACCATCTTTACTCCATCTCGCTCTCTCTCTTTCTCACTGTCTGCCTCTTTCACTCTTGCTGTGTGGCCTGTCCTTGGGGCACCATCCAAAAGGAAGTATTTACAGTTGTTGTGCTCTTCAGTTATGCGGCTCTTCAGCTTGTTATTTGGCCAATTTTGGCATCATTTGCCGAGGGGACAGCTGACTGAGTTGAGCTGCGCTGGGATCTGTCTTCAGAGTCATCCTTATACTCATCCTCATGCTTACATGACTCTGCCAAAAACTTTGCCCTTTACTTTTAGGCCCCAGACACAAGTATAAGTCAAGCCTTTTAGCTGAGTCCGTTGCAAAAGTTTTGCTTTGGATTGGGCCAAGAATTTGCCATATTAAAATCGTCGAATGGCAGCAACTTAGTCAGAAATATTATGAACTTGCCTCTTCCTCCACATATTTGTGACATGAAGTCACTCCCTAGAGGGAGGGGCAAGAGGAAGTGGAGGGGAAGGTAACGCCTTCATTTCGACAGGCAACGCTGCGCATGCGTAAAAGAAGAAGCAACTGAAGAATGAAGAATGAAGCTATCAATGTCTCTTGTCTCTTGTCTTGCAGACAAAGTTCAGTGAACTCGAAGTTTTTAATTGCTCTCAGCTCTGTGGCAAAGTGACAATAGTTATAGTTGTTGTTGCTGTTGTTGGTATTGTTGTTGTGTTGCATACAACTTGAGAGGAAAGTCGAAACAGAAGTCGACTTGACCGCCGAGTTGTGCTGTCGTTGCAAAGTTGCGATGCCTCCGGGCTAGTTGATTAAAAACTTGTAAAATTATGCAAATAAAATGAGCTATTTACAACGGCTGCTGCTTGTCTTCCCTACCCTCCACCCCGCACCCCTCCACCCTCTCTCTTACTCTGCGGGTCGTAGGAGGTTTTTCATAATTCGAGAGCGCGCAAAGTTTTCTGTTTGTTGCTTTCCATAATTTCATTAGTCGTTGGGCTGCTGAGCCAAAAACTTTCAACCAAATTGCAAACAAATTCGCATTAAAATATGTAATTTCAATTTTAATCCCTCCCCATTCCCCTTCCACCCCCTGCATTCATTGGGAACTGAGCAACTGATGAGAAATGTGAATTAAGTGTTATTTGTTGTTGTTGCTTTGGGAAAACTGGAAAAAGTTTTGCCTAGTAAATTCATTTTAAAGCAGCTGCAATTGCAAAAGCGCCCAAAAACAACAACACCAGCTGCTCCTAATTATAAATTAGAAAAATCACTCAAATACATTTCACAAATTGAGAAAACATTTACGAGGCATTAAACTAGCAACTGAATATGTTATTTTCAATGTTCCAATCCCACACAAGCTTAAAAACTTGACAGAAAGAGAGACAGAGAGTGGGTGAGAAAGGGAGAAGGAAGTCTACGATGCTGATAACAATAAAGCCCCAGTCGGACTTGTTTTATAAACTTCTTGGTTGTCAGAATTGCCTGCTCTTCTCATTTATTTGAAAAGGAAA
The DNA here is from genome assembly GCA_963924055.1 of Drosophila limbata. Classification (NCBI taxonomy): domain Eukaryota; kingdom Metazoa; phylum Arthropoda; class Insecta; order Diptera; family Drosophilidae; genus Drosophila; species Drosophila limbata. Next base: position 20,431,901 of record OZ001355.1, on the reverse strand, counting down.
AACTTTTTGTTACAAGTTCATACCCAGCAAACATTTTTAATCGCCCGAGAGTCGTAGACGAGTCGCCTAGAAGTTTGAGGCGACATCGCCTTTTCATCGCATTTTGATCTCCTTTTGTTAGAGAGTGAGCCACTTCCGCGACACTTCGGGAAGACTCTTTTGCGAGTCCTCCAAAAGACTCTTCCGCGACTCCCTAAGAAGGGCCGCGGAAGTGGCTCACTTTCTTAAAAAAAAAAAAAAAAAAATTTTTAATTTTTAATTTTTTTTTTTTTCTAATGACGTGCTGTGCGCGCTCGCCAAAGAAGCACAACAGCGGAATCGAACCTCAGATTTTAAAGTTCGGAGTCGGCAACTCTAACTATTGAGCTACGGGATCGACAATTTAAACTACTAGAAAAAATCTGAATTAAATTGCTCTAGTGGAGCTCATTTTTGTTTTTTGGTCTCGCTAAACAATCGCCTGGAAGATTCATCTTCCAAAAGACTCGTGCGCGACTCGCAGAAGACTCTCTCACATTACATTTTTTCGATTGACAGCTTTCTATCGCTAAAAAATCGCCTGGAAGATTCATCTTCTATTAATCTCCTGCGCGACTCGCAGAAGACTCTTTTCGGCGATGGACGATTGTACAATCGCCAAAATGTTTGCTGGGTAATAACTTTTAACCCAATGTGGACTCAATTTGTGTAAGTGTCATAATATAACCCAAAAAATTAAGTCTTTGCGGTGAAGCTTAAACTCAAAAATTATATATTTTAATTATAATACATATGCAGTAAAGAATTGCTTGAAATTTAGTAGATGTTCATTAATACATTAAAAATTAGAACATTTAAGTGTATCTTCTTTTTAAGCTTTTCAGCACTTGTAAAATACTCACACCAGATGGCGCCACAAGTCTCTCCACTCTTCACTACAAAAGCTAGTTTGAACGGGGCTTAAATGATACTTGTGAAAATAGTGATTAACCCTAAAAGCGATTTGCATAAACAGCCTGCGCATAATTAATCATCATTTTCGCCCATTATGAGCAACAAAAAAAGTGGGCGGAGTCGAAGCCCACATTTCTAGATAAAGCCAAAGATTGCGGCGCAAAAAAAAGGAAGCAAAAGCACTAAACTGACTTTAATTGAAGACGACATGATGAAATTATGAAAATTATAAGGCCTGGCAGCTTGGAGTGGGTGTCAGTTGAGGAGGGAAAAGGAAAAGCGTGATGGAAATGTTTTGGAGATGATAATATCAAAGGGCCAAAGAGAAATTCCTTGGAGGAGAACAAAAGAAAGTGAGAAGCAGACACAAAAATACAATTAAGTAAAATAATTGCGTTTGAAATAAACTTTGCAAGTCCAGAAAGAAATATAGAGAAAGACTCTCTAGAGAGAATGAAAGAGAGAGGGGGAAGTCTTACTTTGGATGAAACTTGGTCATAGAATTGAACTTGTGTGCTGAAGCAATTAGCTAATGGAGTTTCCACACACACATAGAAAAACATATTTGCAATAAAGCAATAAAGGAAAATACAGCAAAATAACAAGAAAATACAGTAATGGCTCCAAAAAGTAGAATGTTTTTGTTTTAAAGTTTTTTAAAAGCAATGAAACTAAAAGATTAGCAATTAAGCTTAAGGATTTTGCATGAGAAATTGCTGAAAAATTTAAATTGGCAAATTTGAAATTATAAATGACCACTGTAAATACTTCTGAAGAAATATTGGCGATAAAAGAGGTTTAATCAATAAAAGCAAGACAACAACTTGAAGATGCAAAGAGTAAGATGATGAGAAAGACAACAACAACAACAAAATACACACAGAACTGAGAGTCAAACAGAGAACAAGAAAAGTCATAAAATGTTAGTAATGCTAAAAGTTAAATAGAGAAAATGAAAGCACAAAAGAAAATGGCACAGAGAAAAGTTACAGCACACAAAATGAAAATGTGAAAAATATGATAAAAAATGAAGTACGAACAATGACAACAAAAACAAAAACAAAAGCAAATGAAATTAAATGAAATGAAGGAACGCCTCGAGACGAAAGTCAAATAAAAAGTCTTTAGCGACGCTTTTGCGTTTGGCCCCAGCTAATAATTTATCTGCCATTGTCTCTTAGTTTTCCGCTTCTTTATGAATGTGTACATACACATGCAGAATACATATATATATATATATATAGATGTATATAACTATAAGTTGTCCGCTGCTTCTTTGTCGTCCAAGTTCAATGTTTAGCAGGGAAATGCGCTTCATTAGACCGAAGACAGCATGTGTAGACAATAAAGGAGACTGGACGGGGAGTTGGGTTGGGATTGGGGCTGGGGTAAGAAGGTAGGGTATTTTGAGGTTGGTCAGGTCAAGCCAACTCTACGACTAGTTGTGTAATTTATTTTTTTGTTGACAGCTGATGATGATGATGAGAATTTGCTCTGCTCGCATTTCTCGCTACGCTTTTCACATTCCCTTTTTTTGCTCATCAGGGGAGGGGATGAGCTGCTACACTGGGGCCTTGACCTTGACAAATGTGTGAATAGCAGAAACCACGGAATGACTGATGAGGTATGCCTCGAACCAAACGATGCTCTCTTAGCTGATGATGATGAAGATGAAGATGATAATGAAGTCGGGAGCAGCTCATTGCGAGACAGCTGAAAAGTTGAGCACGTAACTCACCGAAGGGCGCCTCAAAGTCTCTGATTTATGTCGGGGCCCATCGCGATTGCAGGAGAGAAAACTTGTGTGGTAAAGGTCACAGCTGAGCGAGCCAGAAATTAAGACACCCTGTAGTTATGCTGCAAGAAGAAGCAAATTAAAGAAGAGAATAAAAAATAATAAATTATGTTACTCTGAGAAAATGAAACAATATAGGGAAAATATCCTACATAAAAGCTATAAATTTAAATAAAAATTTGATCCATAATTTTTATAACATTCTTCAAAATTAATCATTATCATTAAATTAAATTTCTTTTTTATTGTCAATCTTTATAATCCCTTGGTGCTTTTTAAGTGCAGGGTCTACAATAAAGTTAATCAAGTCTGCCAAAGGAGTCATCTTTGTGGGTAGCTGAGAGTTCAGTAGTTTTTTTCTCTTCTGCAAGGCATTACTTACGTAAATGGCGACGCAGCAACTGTGCAACTGTGTCAATATTTTACGTGCAACGCCCACAACTATGCAACAATGGGGCAGTTGAGTTGGACAGACGGACAGTCGGGACAGGGCCCAAACCGCTGACCAATATTTCACAAACAATGCCAAAAGGCGGACGCAACCAAACAGCATCAGAGCTAACACTACGGCCTGTGCTGTTTGTGGCATGCAACCGCTGTGAAAATTCAACCACCCAACGCATCCGACCCAGTTTGCTGCCAAAGGTGGAGCCTCTGTATTGTTCCTGCTTTGTGGCAGTCTGGATTTTTTCCCCCAGCACTGATCCTTCAATTATGCAATTTTCTATTTTCTATTTTTGCACAATTTGTAACTATAGAGTTTAGCAAAAGGCGGAGTGTGGGCGTGTCTACCTGTCCTAGGCATGACCTACATATAGAAAATGCAACAACATTTCTTTTTTCACATTTTCCAACATTTTTGATTAAGTTTTCTTTTGTTATCCCTATCAAAATTGCAACTTCAGCTGCAGCTTCGACTTCTGCTTGCTTTCAATTTGTGCTTTGCAATTGGAAACGGTGCAGGCCTTGTTGCAAGCATTCTATAACCATTCTATTGGCTGTTGCTCTCAAAAAAAGCTCATCTCGAATTCATCAATTATTTACTGTGTGCTCTTGGCCATACCCATTAAGAGAAGAGGAAGCTTCACTTATATCACGTGGCAGGCAAATCCATTTCTCTTATCGCTTGTTATCACTTGAGTTTAAGAGTTGCTCGCAATGAGGCAGATGCCACCAAAAAATATGAAATAATTGACGTTGCTTCAAGTGCTTTTCCTCCTACAATATTTGCCCCCTCTTTCCCCCCCCCCTCTCTCTCTCTCTCTCTCTCTCTGTCCCTCTCAATTGGATCGATATATGAAAATTTACATAAAGTATCCATCGGCAACGTTCTGTTCTGTTCTAGGCTGTTGTCGCATCACTTGGAATGGGGGAAAGGGACAATGTACAATATATGTATGTGCTAGAAATAATGGCTGCCTGGGCGCCCAATTGATGGCTGGTTATGAGTTTTTCCATATTATTAATTTCAAGTGCCGCAAAACGCGCACAGTAAATTTTCACTGCCTCTTGTGTACTTTCAGTTTTCCTCCCTTGTTATTTTGGTGAATAACGGCGGAAAATTGTGGCAAATAGATTGTAAATGTTGTGCAAATTGTGCTAAGTAGCTGCCACTTTATTCTACAATTGTATGTTGAATTTTTTGTACTCCCAATAGCTAAAAAGTTTTAGCTTTAAGGACTTTAACCTTGATTTCATTAAACGATTTGTATTTGGTTTGAGGGACAGATAATTAAATTAATTTGTGGCAAGCTTTTATATCCACAGAGAGGGTAGTTTAATATTATATTTGATCTTCTTCATTATATATTTTATTCGGCTATAAAAAATAATTCTTTTATATGTCAAACTCGTAGAGATTCCTTAAAAAGAAGCGAAATTTTATTGCAGCCAGGAGAAAATTCTCAATTAATCTCAATACGCATTTGATTAACATTGGCTTACATTTATATAGGGTATATATTCGTCGGTAACCGAAAGACAGTTGATTTTAGTTTATAAGTACTGTTAACTGTCATTGCCGTCGACACGTTGAACAAATGGTCACGTTTCGATTTGGGGAACCGCCGTCAGGTGAAGAACACGCGCAGTTTTTGGCCCCACCTCGGCGATAAATGTGATGAATGCAAAGTTGAAAGAGAAATGATGAGAAAAGGGAGAAAGAGAGAGAGTGAATGGGAGAGACTAAGTGTGAAGCATAAAAAAATGGATGGGTGTAGTGCAAAGTCAGCGTTAAATGAATAATGAAAAGAGAAAAGTGAAAAAGCACATGGAAAAATAAAATAATGAGGCAAATGAAGAACAGAAGAAAAGCGCAGTTACTTACGCACGATCATAGTATCGAAGATATTGAATAAATAAAAAATAAACTCAATTATTGAAATAAAATTTTTTAAATGAATTTAATATTAATTTACAATAAATTTAGCTGCATAAATAAAAAAACTGGAGACTTGACATTTCTGTTAAACTAAATTTAAATAGGCAAAAGAAAAAAAAATTAAATATAAATAAAATTTGAATGTAAGGTCAACTTACTATATAAGCATGGAAAGCAGATTCGTATACGCAATGCTCAAATATTTACTCATGGATATTAACATAGAAAAGGAAGAAGTTAAAAGTGATTAGATAAGGAGGTTCGACAGAAGTACTTATATATGTAATACAACAAATGTATACATGTATACGTAAACATCGATTAAAAGCAGCTTTAACAGCTGTGTCGTTACTTGTTATCTACTTATGTGCCATAAAAGCTAAAAGTGCGACACAGCGCGGAATGCAGTTCGATAAAGCGATATGTTGAAGCGTCTGGTTTTTATTTTTATCGCTCGAAGACTTGGAGATAGAGAAACCGCCATTCCCTCAGCCCGTTATCCCTAGACATTTCCTCATTTGCCCGCTCTCTGAACTAATTGGAAAAGCGGGCGCCGAGTGGGGAATCAACGCGTGCACTCATTCATGCACTCACTCGACTCGACTCGACTCATTCATTGATTCGCCCGGCAGCTCGGTGAGTGGCACACTCATATCAACAGAGAAAATTAGCAAACGGCTTTGACGATGATGAGAAGTCGTTGACAGAACAACGTTTGTCATTTATGATGAGACCCCGGGTTGGTGTCTGCCTCTGCCTCTGCCTCTGCCACGCCCTATCTAGTCATGGATCGCTTCAGTTTGAGGTGTCTTTGCTTGAGGCAAACACTCAAACACTCATGGCAAACAAATCCTGTTGCGGAGGAGAAACATTTATTGCATTTTGAGATTAAGCCGGCAGTTTAATGAGCAACCATGTTGCTACAGTGTTTACTCGATACATAAGACCAGAAAATGTTAGAAAATCGCAGCAAATAATTAATATTTTATTAATTATTGAAACATTAAAATTGCTAAATAATAAATCATAAGTTACTTATTTTTAATAAAATATAAGTAAAGATAATAATTAAATTCTGTTATGGATCGTTATTAGTGCTTGTTTACTGTACTCTTTAAAATGAAACAAAATCATTGTGTGTTGTGGCACTAAAATGCACTTCGACTGCTGTTTCAGATTTTCAATTAGAGCAATGTTGAAAATTGTACAGATGTTTGACCTTAAACCGGTTAAGTCTCAGCGTGATCCCTTTTAAAAGCCAACTCAATGCAGCTTTGTCACGTGCCACGCCCACCACGCCCAACCGCATACAGTAGTCCGTCATTCAGCTGGGAATTGTCGATGGCAATCAATGGCCATGTTTTAGTTGTCCTTGTTGTTTGTTATCGGGTCGGGGTCACTCGAAACAAAAGACAAATAAATGAAAAACATTTACCTGCAAAAGCAAAAGTAGAAGCAGAATTTAGATGGATACCTGGTCAGGGTGATAACTGGCCAGAGCTGGGCAAAGCTTTTAGCTGAAGCCACAAAAATAAAAACACAAAAACAAGTCACAAGAAATTAAAAGCAAAATCCTCATTGCATCGTTGAGTTCAGGTCGAAACTCAGCAGAGGATTGGAAAAGTGGAGGGCAGAGTTTATTCAGCGTGACTAATACTGTTTTGTATCCTTTTTACTGTAAAAGGCATTTCAAATTTTCCCCTACGCTTAAACTCTGCCTCTTGTTCTTCATGGTCTCGTCGAGAGCCTTTCACCTTTCACCTTTTACGCACCACACTTGCCACAGGCACTTGACGCCCACACAGAGAGACACAGGACAACCACCTTACCATAGTCAAATGACTGAATTTATTTTCACTGCAAGTGTGTGAGTGTCCTCTCTCTGTGTGTGTGTGTGTGTGTGTGTTGGGCAAGTAGGATAACTTTATTATACTCTGTCGTTTGCTTGGGTTATAAGGAGCTTGCAAGTCATATATCATACATAAATAGACAACGAAATAAAGATAAGAATCTATAAGAAAGATAATAGATTTAAAAAATAACTGCTTTTCCATTTTACTAATTTTGAGATTAATTTATGCTTAAGCTTTTAATAAATATATATTCCAGAGCAATATTTTACAGAAGAACTATTTATTTATCTAAAATGAAGAGGGTAAAAAAGAACAACGAAATTAATGCTTAAAACTTTTAAGTGTTCTTTTAGATAAGAAAAAATGTCTACTAAGTAGAACTCGATAAAAATTCAGCAATTAAAGTTGTTAAATTTTCTAAAAGAATGTATTAGTATGTATTTTTATTAATATTGTGTTCAGACTGTTGACGGTATTTAAATATTATTTTTCAGTCAATGCCCAAAGATTTTTGCGACATCTTGTTTGTTTGCACTTGCCTCTGTGGTCCACGATCTGCACATGGACTGGTGTCCCCTTTTTGCATAAATATTTGGTCAGTCAACTTGTTAATATTTCGAAAATGCCAACGGCATCGAGGACATTCACATCAACATCAACATCAACATAAACAACGACATCGAAAAAAAGCTTGTCCCTTGCAGAACTTTTCAATTTTACTTGAGGCCAAAAGGCATTTAAGTATAAAACAGGGAGCAAAGGGAAGGGACAGGAACAGGGACAGTAAACTGATGTGGGCCTCCCAAAGGTCTATTTTCAAAAAGTAATTAAAGACTTTCACTGTTAGTGAGGGACGTGTCAAAGGTCGATGTCGCAGGTGGAAAACGCATCGTCATTTGCATGCCAACCTGCCAAGAAATATGGAAATGGAGAAACTTACAATTGATATTCAATTTGTTGCAAGTGTTTTGAAACAAAAAACAAAATCGAACTTTACCAAAGTAAAGCAAATGAGGAGCAGGGAAAACAGAAACTCGAGTTCTGTATAAAACTAATGAACCTTAATGCGACTACTTTCAACTCCTGACCAAAAGGGCGTTGCAATACGGATAACCATGGGGGGTAAAAACTTTGCACAACTCTTGAAACTCTGTTTCCATTTCCTCTGTCTCTGTCTCTGTCCCTGATCCTGCCTGTGTCCCTGTCCCAATTGCATTCCCAGTTCTTGTTTCTAGCCAATGATTGCAATTTGGTTAAGTGTGTGCGGTGCAAGTTGATACTTTTTAGAACTTTGGAGTTGCCTTCATAAAAAAGACTGTGCTCAATTGTGATGGAAGCAGATAGAAAATAGTTCTGGAAACAGTTTAATATATACATTTAATTTTTGGAAATAAGAAAACTGCTGATGTACCTTAAAAAATATGGTAAAGTAAATGGAAACATGCAATTAGTCAACAAAATATGTTAGTTGACAAACTAAAGAATGCACAAAGGGATTAACTGTACTAATTGTTCTGGGAACAGTTAGCTCTGGATATGAGAATGCAAAGCATTCACAGGCTGAGCCCTAAGTGGGATTAGTTTTGCTAATTGATTTTTTCATTGCTGTGAACAGACAGGAGATAAGACTGGGAACAGTCGAGTTGGTAGAGTAAATGGCAACATATGTCTGGATTAGAGACAAGGTCTAAGCCAACTTTGCTACCTTCTTGTGTGCGTGTGTGTTGGAGTTGGGTTGTTGTGTTGTGTGTTTGCATTTTGGTCTTACATTTTGTATGAAGGTGGACAGGAAGCTGCTCTCGGAACCAAGCGTGTCCTCTAACATAATCGCTTATTTACGAGGTGGTCATGTTTGCGTGTGTGTGTGTGTGAACCGGAATCTCTTGATGTTTTTTAGGTCTGTATTTAGAGCCGTAATTAATAAAACATGAATTCAATTAGTTTAAAAGGCACACAATGATCGAAATGCGTAAGCACTCTAGGGTGTGAGCACAGAGAAAGGAGGAGAGAGAGATAGAGAAAGAGCGAGGAGAAAAAGAGAGTTAACTTGCCATTTTTCACAAAGCTTCCCTCTGTTTGCTGTCTACCTGTCACTTGAAAAATGCCGTCAGTCGACATTCCGGAAATTGCTGCGAGAAGCGTTGACAAATTGCTCGAATTTCGAGTGAAAAGTGAATGATGAGTGCACTCATTAGTGGAGCAATCCGACCTACTACTACCCAGTGTACTTTGTACTTTGTCATTTTCCTTATCCTTTGCTCCTGCTTTGCGCAATTGTTGCAATTAGTTGTGGCGATTTGAGACCGTCCAAACTTTGTCCTTGTCCTTGTCAATCCTTTTGACTGTGAAATTAAATATATTTTCAATTACGTATCCGTCTGCGCTTTCCTTTATTTGTGCTGTTCTTCTTTTCCTTTTCCAAATTAGGAATTTTCTTTAGTCACTTTACAAGTCTTTTGGGCCGGAAGACAACTCAATTTGGAAATCTCATAATTGTTAAATCTCATCCTCCAAAAGTTGCCAACTTGCTGCCAAATGTTGCACATGAGTAGCTAATTAAAAAATGAAAATTAAAAAATATGTTGCATATATTAGAGAGCACTTGATCCGCTCGTTGGATAAAAAGTTGGCGCTAATCTCATTGAATTTTAAATGAAGTTTTATTTAATTTGACTTTGACTTGGACTTGGGCGCCTTTTAATTGCCAGCGTAATCGTCTCTGGGGGACGCCGAATTGGAAATCAAAGAGAGCAAAACTTTTGCCGTCTCAGGTAATTTGATTGAAGTTCCGCCCATTGAAGGCGTATATTTTAATTGGCCGGCGGCGAGGCAAATCCTGGACCATGTCCAGTAGAAGCCGTCGTAAATCAGAGAGAGAAACAAACACTATAAGCAGTATTTGTGGCGCCCTATCATGACACTGCATAATTTATGGCCTGGTTAGACGTAAAATGTGGAAATGGGGGGAAAAGTCGCTACTCAGAAAGGTGAATGGACTGACACATATGAGACTGAGAGAGGGAGAAAGGGAGAATGGGGGCAAATCTAAAATCAATAAAACTAAAACTGTTGTGGCCGTGTTTCTGAACACCCCCTTGAGGTGGGAGGGGGTCCGGAATGAAATTAATAAAGGGAACCGCCGGTTGTAAGACAAGAAAATAGGACAGGAAACAGCTCCAATGGGGGCCAGGAAAGCAATTTTGCACGCAAACCCAAACAGTAAATGCCAATAACAATGGCGAAATGTGTGCGAAATGTGCACAACAGGAAGAGGTTAAGGCAGCGTTGAGGAGAGTACGGCATATCCTCCTGGGTCACTCAGTAATTGCTCCCCACCCATCACTATATGTGTGTGTGTGGTAGTGTGTATGGTAGTGTGTGTGCAGCTGGTGCTCAACTGATTGCCAGGCTAATGAGTGCAGCAAATGAAAGAAACAAAGTGTGCCCCATTTTCTTGGAAAATCGCACTTTGAGCAGCTCAATTTGAAGTACCATTTAATAATCATTTTAGCAGTTTATTCATGAATAAATGTTAAAGTGTACGAACATTTTAAAACGCTAATGGGAATTGTAATCTGCACCTCAGTATAACCAACTAACAAACTAGGCAAATGTTTTACAAAATGTCTAATTTATTTTATAGAATTTCTGTAATGCTTAAGTTGCTGAAAATAAAACTCGGAATAGCTATGAGAAAATAATTTCTAACTTAGGTGTTGTGTCCATCTTGGTGACGTATTTTTCTTAATAAAGTTTAGTTTAAAATTTTAAGAGAACTAAAAGTTTTCGTAAAATTAGAATTAAGTTTACAATCAAAAGGTTTCTATTTAATAAAAATAAAGTAACACTAAATTATATAATTTAAAAGAGTTTCTTACTGCTATATTCCTTTATCATAAAAATGAAATGAAATTGGCATTATGCAAATTTCTAACAATTTCTGATTGAAATGAGCAGAAAGTTGAAAGTGTTGGCTGTCTCAAGCGGTTTCGTCTGTCGCCCAACAACAAGGGATAGATCTCCTCCCAGTGACAGATTTACCAGACTGTTCAGTTCCGGGAAAAACAAGTCCTCACTTTGTGGGGTTGTGTTACCCCAGAGAGAGAGAGTCTAAATGGGACAGACAGTGCAAATAGTTTTGTCACTTCTCTTGCTCCTTCGCTGGCAGACACTTGAGTGCCTTAAACATATCATAAGCGGTTTCTGCACATTGTGCCACGCCCATTTTTCGCATTAATTTAACCACAAGCAAACTTTATACACATGTATTTGTGACAGTGTGGGAGAGTGTGTGAGTTTTTAGACTCTTTGTCTGTCGCCTGCATTGCTAAATTGTAGTTGTTAGAGAAAAACTTTAATTACTTGTATACCCTACCGAAGGAAATATTAGTCTGGACATAATACTTATTTATATAATTTATTTATTTATATAAGAACAATCATAGTCCGGATTATAAATGTTTTTTTTTAATAAAAATTTGAAGATACACAATTTAAATTATTTTAGAAGACATCATAAATTTAAGTTGCATTCGAAATATTAAGCAATATCATTTATTCAGGAAAGTTCTTTATATGAGGAATCTATCTGTATCTTGTACTGATAGAGAGAGTATTAAATCCTCTGTTTTATAAAGTACTTCGTTGTTTTACTCTTTCATTTTGCCACTTTTGAATGTTATTTTGCGTAGTTTTCCGCCGTCTGACCGAATTCGATGTACGTCAGTCGTTTTGGGCTTTTCCATTTGTCTGGTTTTTCATTTGTTCACCATTTGCACTAATTTCCCTATTGTTTACAACTATGCACATCACAACGCCAGAGAGAGCAAAAGACAGAGAGGGGCAGTGAAAGAGAGTGAGAGAGAAGGGGAGTCAACGATGTCGCCCCGCATTGTGTTGCATGCAACACCAACGACATCGAGAGTTTCTAACAAATTTTGTGCTTTGTGGTTTGTTGCCGCCCATTTTACCATTTATACACATATTGAAATAGTGGCTAGTTGGCATTGTTCTAGTTGTTATTGTTGTTTTTGTTTTTGTTGTTGTTGTTGTTGTTGCTGTCATCGTTCCGATAAGACAATTTAAAGTTTTTAAGTGGTTTAAGTGTCGATTTAGAATCAGAGACTCCGAAACCGCCAGAGTCTCGTTATTCCCGATTAGTATAATGAGAGTTGGCTGCCAAGCAAAATATCCCCTTTCTTTTTTGACAAAGTTAGTCGTCGATTAGATTAATAAAAAAAATATATATGTTGGTCCCACTGGTGAAACAAGTGAAGAGAATTGCGACCACAAAACCAACTGATGGAATTTGTTGGAGCATGCCAATTGATTGGAGCCCCAACCAACAGCATATGGTGAACAATGCCAGCAATGCGTTGTAATACACAAAAAAGGAAAGAGGAAAAGAATTCCAATTCGACTCCTCAACAACATGCGTCGAGATTCGCGTTTCTCTTTGGCTTCCCCTCTCGCTCTTCCTCTGCCCATCTTCGTCTCCATCCGTCTCCCATCTCCCTCTGAGCTGCCACAATTCGTAGCGTGCCAAAAATAAAATGCGCACAGCGTAAACAAACAGTTGGTTACCACTGTCCTCTTCCCTTCCTCTGGAATGGAATCTGTTTATGCCCAGGCACAGTCTGTGTCGAAGAGAAAGAGAGAGGGAGGACTGAGAGGGGGAGTCTTGGAGAATATCTTAGAGAAAAGATGCTGAAGGTCTTATTTTTTGTGTGTATGATGAACCAAGTACACAACTATACGCTGAAATCCCAATAAAGCAACGAATTTTTCTTTGAAGGCTTTCACATTTCAGGTAAAATGATAAATACGAGTTTATTAATACAGTAGTCGTTCGATAAATAGAACAACACTTCACACAAGTCACAGATTTTCTTTGGCAAATGCAAAAGTGGAAAAAATTGAAATATTAAGTGACATTTTCTACAAACAGAGCTTATTTCTACCACTCTCTTTTTTCTGGCTTAACTTTGTTCCCTTTCTTTCTCTCTTTTCCTATCTCTTTCTAATGGTTTCTCTATCATAACGTTTGCCAGCTTCCAAAGACCAACTTTTAATTATGTACTTCAAAAGGCCGTTTGAGCAAAAACCAATAGCAACAGCAAAAAAAAAGAAAATTGGAAAATTCAATGGGTAAAATTAACTGAAATTGAGCCCTAAACAATTTGAATTCGCTTATCGATGTACGCCTCGATGTTGGGCGTGGGCGGTGGGCGTGTCGAGGTTGGTCGAGCAGCCTAATTAAATTGCAATTGCAATTTTACCGCCAGCGATGGCGGCACAGGAAACAACGACAACACAGTAAGAGTAAGTGAGACAGACAATGACAATGACGTCGCCGTTGCCGGCGTAGTTTTTGGCAAAGTCGGCAAAAAAAAAACGTAACCAAGGGCAATGAGAGGGAGAGGGAAGACAGAGAGGGACAGCCAGACGTCCACAAGTTCCTGACGCTCGGGGGAAAAATCGTGCGAAAATGGCAAAAAAAAAAGAGTGAAAAACTAAAAACTGGCCGAGAGCAGCAACAAATGCAAATGCAACAACAACAAAGGCAGCGTAAAAATTCATTATTTTCCCGGCAGAAAAAAAATCTTTTGCTGATGCAAATAAAAAGGCTGCAGAGAGCATTGTTAACCGACAGTGAATGACGGCCAAAGGGGGAGGGAAGTTAAGGGGGCTGTCTGCGTGGCCTAAACCAGGCCAAGACTTCGCTTAGTTCGCACTCAATCAACTCTTGTCGGCGTCTAATTTTCCTCGTTCGCTTTATCGCTCGATTCAATTTCTCTCTTTCTCTCCTTCTCTTCCTCTCACTCTCTCTGTCTGCTCCTCTTATATCTGCCAAGTGTGTACGCGCTTTATCGCTTCATTCTGTGCACCAAATCTTGTTGTTAAAAGCAGCTGCAAATATAATTAGAATATTGGCCCAATTGTTATGATAAACACCATAGAATTCGAATAAAGCTAATGAAGATGGTGTAAATGATGAAAATGATAATGATGATTAAGGCATGAACTGAAATATTGCAGAAAATGTAACGCATGAACCTTGAACCCATGAACTCGCCCCCCTTAAACCCCCTAAAAGTATGCTGTAAACAAAGCACGGAGCTGTGTCATAAATCAACAACGGCTTGGGCCAAAGATAAGATGTTCAAATGCGTGTGCCGCTTATTTTTTTTGTTGCTTATCACGCAGAAATATGTCTGAATACGATGATGGAAAATATAATAGAAACGATAATTTTATTTTTGGATTTTTAAAATGGCTTCGGATAAAATATTTATTTTAGTTTCATAATTTTTACTTAATACCCATTTAATAATGTTTGAAAATGCAAAATAACAAAAGAACAAAAATTGTATGCCAATTTAAATGATTTTTTTGTTCAAAATTTAATAATTCAACGCATGCCAAATTTAAAAAATTGCGCTTGAAATGTCAAAATTGCTATGGTTTCTATTAATATTTCCAACACTGTGTATGAAGCAGATAATTTATATATGGCCAGTCGACTAATAGCCATTTCATAAAACGTAAAGGCTTATCAACATTATCGCATAGACGTCTGTAACTCTTTCTCTTGACTTTCTCTTTCTCACTCACGCTCTCTCTCTCTCTCTCTCTGTGCTGGACGGTGTGAAAATGCTATCAAAGAAAATTCACATAAATTTCGCACAAGCAGCGAAGTGCAGAGTGGAGAGGGGTGAGAAAGGGGGGAAAGGGGAATTGAAGCTGGCAGCTGGAGACAAAAGTCGTCTGCTTTAAATATTATAGCATTCTCTTGGGCGTTCGTGTGCAAATCCTTGTGAAAAGTGCGCAAAAAGCAAAAGGCAAATGTCAGACAAGGAGGAAGTAAGGAGAAGAATGCAAAAAAGACAGAAGAAAGGAGAAGCAGCAAGGGTATCTTCTTCATCTGCTCTGCTCAAGGCGATTGACGTGTTGTAGCAGCTACTTCAATATTTACGTAATAAAAAATTCAATTTAGCGAAAGTTTTAAAACGCGCACGCCAAAAACATCGATGCGAATGTCGATTGAGGTCTGACACCGACACCGACGACCAAAAAAGTCCAAGTCGAAGTTTTCCATTCGAGTAGTTTTTTTTTTGGGGGGGTGGAATCAATTTCTCATCTTGGCCCAAATAAATTTGATTTGGCAAGTGCAAGGCAAATAGCAAAAATACTGCCATCGATTATCGTTAGTTAGTTTTGCTTGCTCTTTTTAAAATCTTTGCTGATGCTGCTTCGCTGCGTTTTGATTCCAATTTTCAGCTTGAAATGCTCCGAGTGTACTATGGAAAATTGAAAACAGTTTGCGCTTCAGGCAAACACACACACACACGCACAGATAGAGTACACACCCACTTTGTTGATGTGCATGTGCATCACGTGCTGTCTGCCACTTTTGCGACTGAGATTTTTGCTCTTTTGTCCGTCTTTCCTTCTTTTTTTTGTGCTCTTGCTGAGGGTATTCTAATTCTGTCATGAAATGCATTTTTGTTTTTTGAGATATTTAAAAAATTCTCAAAGCTGCATTTGATTTTGTCTTTTGGCTAAAATTGGAATAGTCGAAAAAGGAAGGGTATCAAATATTCGTTAACCTTTCTTTCATACATAATTTTTTTCTGTTTTGTCAGACACTTGCAACAGTTTCTGGTTATATTTTCGCAACTAACCCAGCTGTGTGTAACACGCTGCGTATGCGTAATAATAATAATATTAAGAAAACCAGTCGTAAGTAGATACTCATATTGATAAGGTCATTATATGATTATATGATTATGACAACGCCTTGGCTGTGTGGCAACAATCAGCGATTGTTGATTACAACACGTACAAATTGACCAAAGTCAATTTATTGAATCCAAACGAAAGCAACGACAGGCGGCAGAGTGAAGACACTCATGTGTAATAAGTCCAATAAAGTAGATGAAGAAGATGCCATTCGATTGGACCTGGGCCTCGGACATGAACTCTGTCTGTCTTTCGTCGTCTGTCGTTTGCTCGTTGGGGCTGTAAATAAATTAAATTTCCGTCACGCCGTAAGCAGAGGACGCATATCGATGCTCTCGGATCAGGTGCTGAGGCGGAAGATGATGACACGGGAAGGGGAGAGTGGAGAGTGGCAAGTGGCAAGTGTGGGGACATGGGAAGATGTCTCTGTCCATGAATATTTCATAAAGCTTCCAGGTTGGAGCTCATCTATCCACCTTATCCGCTATCGCATTGCACTTTGCTTTATTAGCAGCAAATTTATGGTGTATTTTGTATTTCCCGTGCGGCAATAAATGCGTTCAAGTGGCTGCCTCTGTTGCTTCTGTTGCCTTTGTTGCCCCTGTTGCAGCTGCAGCTGCTGCTGCTGTTGCTGATGTTGCAAATTGTTTATCAATTTATGCAAGAGGAGAGCTGAGTGGCTACTTAAGCTGGACCCCGCTAAACAATCCAAAAATATTGTGCAACTTTTATCATGCCACACAGTGGGCAAAACACAGCTTCTTTAAATGATAATTTAAAAGATAAGTTTAATATAATATAAAGGATATTTGATTGCAATAAATTTATAGTCTGTCTGTGTTTTCCTATATTTTTGATATTTAATTATTATTATTTTATTTTTATTACATTTTTTTTTTAATAAATAGCGGATGACACATAATAAATACTTTGTTTTTTAATACGTACCTTAAGTGATTTGTGTTGAATCTTAGAAAATTGCATTTGCTTTGAAGTTATGTTATTGTAAATTGGCTTTGAAATCGAACAGCTTTATAAATAAAGATATTAAAATGTTATATTAATTATCGATGGGTTAAATGAAGTAAAAGCATTTAAAAAGTATGTAATATAATTTGAGACTCGAAGTTTTAAATTAATATAAGGAAGTCTAATCCCACTGTGCGCCGGCTGCAGTGCATCAGCTTTAGCATCAACATCAACAACATCCACGGGGATGACCCAATTTCCGAGTACTCGTCGCCCAGGATAGTTTGCGGCTATTTTCAGACCAGGTCCGTTGACCAACCGACCACGTTCAATATTTAGACACAGTTGTTGTTGTTGCTTTACTTGCAGTTGCAATTTCTGTTGTCATTGTTGTCGTTGTTGTTGCTGTTGTTGTTGCCATTCCACAGCTATTTTCGTTAGCCTCTGGGCTTTGTTGTAAATTTACAGTGTCGCAGCTAGAAATTCCACGGCATTTATCATCGGCGTCATTGAAGCAATGCTAATTGGCCTCCTCGGTGGCCATAAGTCGTTCAATCCCAGCGATTTGCAATGCGAATTAATGGTCTCAATATGGAAGCATTTCAAGCCGTTGCCAAGTCGTATGTCGAGCCAAGAGGAAAACAGACAAATGATGAAAATAAATATGAGAATTATTTTAATAACATAATCAAAGCAAAAGGGAATATAAAACGTCAAATGTAGATAAAATGGCTAAGCAGGCAAAATTCCTAAAAGCAGAAAATTAAACTCAAATGGAAACACATTTGTTTTCCTATAGAGATGGGCACGTGTCACGAACTCAAAGAGTTTTAACGAAGATGTGAATTAAATATCCACAAAACTTATTGAATATCTAAACATAGTTATTTTAATTTTCAAGTAGTTTCCTTTAGCATCAAAATCGCATTCTGACAAAGAAAAGTTTTTTGAAGAATTAATAAAGTTTGAATACGGATTGAATTTATTTGTCGGATAAGTTTTTTTTTTTTTGGCAAAGTTATGAAAGTTTTAAGTTGGTTTGATTTTTGATCTGGAAACATACAAATTTACGCGTGTATTTTGGGATTTTAGATCTTACATATTTTTATGCTTTAAGCAAATTTACATTCTTATTCCTAAACACTTATTGTTTTCGATATGTCTTCGTGTCACGGCCCGCTCTCAGCTCTCAAATATCGCAGTATTCTCTTGGGTAAACAGAAGCCCAAGCATATGACAAGTATTTTCATTAGTGTCGCGCCATCTTAGTGCTCAGCGATGTTGGTTTAACCTTGGCACTTGGGACCCACAATTTGACACTCACCTGCCTTCTCCTCCTCCTGCTCATTGTTGTTGCTGTTGTTGTTTGAGTTGTTTTGGCTCGTGTTATACAAAGTTCAGTTTTAGCCTCGTGCGATTGGTAGTTTTATATGCATGGAAAGAGCATAATTTAATTTACATGATTATCCTGCGGGAATTGCCAGATCGTGGCCTTCGTCCTTTACCTTTTCGCTCTCCATCTGTCTGCTCCGCTTACACTCACACATACACGTTAATCCTGAGCGGATTGGTTAGACAGCCTAGGGATTTGGCCATGGCTAAATCGTGTGCTGTTCAAGTAGCCAATTTTATTGTTTGCCCGCAAGCTTGAGCCCGTTTCTAATTGAAGTTTGTGCCGTGTTAAATGGCATAGAAAGGCTGAATGGACAACCTTTGTGGTTTCATCTTTTGCCTGGAAACATAAGTTGAATTAGAAAAATTTCCCATTTTCTTCTTTTTTTCTAACATTCGTAAAAAATGCAGATAAAAAAATGCTCTATTGATATTTTAGAATTATAAATTTCCAAGTGGAAAATTTTCATGGCTCTACGAATCGCCTTCATTTCATTCTCGAATTTGTTTTTTTTTTATTGTGTTAATAAATCTCTGCACACAAAAATAAAGAGTATATTGAGCGTATACCTAATTATGTATTGAAAAGTTTGGGGTGCTTCTTGAAATATAGATTAAAGAGAAGCTTTTGGCTTGTGGCAAATAATATATTTAGACCTTACCTCATGTATCTATCATCTAAAAGTGTATTTTATCTTCTTCAAGCTTTCACTTCTGTAGGTAAACACAAATGGTTGTTGTTCCCTTGCGATTTTTATTGTTTTGTGTATTTTTGAAAATAAACAGTAAATGCTGTTGTTGTTTTCTCACACAACATTCCATTGATTATGACCTTTGCCCAATTGCTTAAATCGATTTGCTTGGATTGGTTTTATTTATTCTGTTTTTGAAAAATATGTAGTGCAGGTTCAGTGAACGCTTTTAGACTCGCTAATTATGAGGTTTTGTGTAAATTTATATTTATTCATCATTCTCGATTTGAAAATACCTTTTTTTTGAAGTCAAAGTTGATATTTTAAATGCAAATAAGTAATCAATACACCTAATTTGAAATTTATAAAATTATATGCGCTTATTTAATGCTTAAAAAGCTCTTGCAGAAATTAGAAAATTGTATATTATTTATGAACCTTGCTGTATAGCAAATTATGGCACAGCTTTTTTATGCGTGGTCATAAAATAAAATAGTGATGAGAAATTTGCCCTAAAGAGCGAGTTTATTACTATTTTCTGCTGTTTTTGCTCCCAACTTGCCCTCCTCCCCAAAATCAGATTCAAAAATGAATCGTAAGTCGCACCCACTAGGTGCTTAGTGCTCTCGAAACAGCTGCTCGTAAAACCCTCGCAGGGGCGGAGGGTGGAGAGGAAGAAGATGGAAGAGTGAAATCGAGGCAAGGGGACAGTTTTCAACTACAATAAAACGCGCTTTCATTTCGCAATCGCGACACGAAATCGCCATTGCGAAAATGGCGGAAGGATGTCGACATCCAAGGCGTTAGCCTAAAAGCAGGCAACAAAAAACAACGACAGCAGGTCTCCAGTGGGCTATGAGTTGTGTGGGCGTGGCTGTCAGGCAGGTTGACAAACTTTAATTCATGCACATTAATTCGCCGTGTCGCCAGCTAAAAACTAAACTACTTCAATTGTGTTTTTAAGGCCCTGTACTTAAAAAATAAAAGGAGTCTAAGAAAAAATTAAAATTAAAAATAATATAGACTTGTCCGACAATATAAATAGATTTGGTTTTTTAGTTCCTGTTCCTGTATATCGAAAGCAGATCATGTAATTTTATGCCCAATCACAGAAAAAAAAAAATAGTTACAAAATAATTTAAAATCCTTAAACTGTGGTTTCCATTAAAAATAACAGAGTCGTAATGTGTCATATAAATTTGATTACGATCGGTTGAGAAAAGAGCTTATTAACAAAATTATTTTTGGGTACAGGGACCAGGTTACAGGGTCTCTCAAAGTTGGTTTCTCTCGAGAGTAGCCTATTCTACTGCTGTTTTTTTTTTCGTTTTCTTTAACTATGGTACTTGTAACTAGGCGCTTCTGGCGACACCTTTACACATTCTTCTTATGCTTCGGCTTGCGCTTGTTGTAATTCTTGCTGTTGTTGTTGTAGTTGTGGTTTTTGTTGTTGCTGTAGCACTTGCTAAACGTTTGTCTCAACTTTTGCCATGTCGCAGACGCACTCAGCCGAAGCAAATTAGTTTAGCAGCATGCAGAATGTGCTAGAACTTTATGTGACTGACTTAATGAGGTTGAGGGATCCCTCTTCCTACTCCTCCTTACCTCCCAGTGCCCTTCTCAGTGTCCTTCTGCCACTCTCTGTCTTCTTACAAAGCGTTGCCTTGCCACATGTGGCAAGAACACACACACACATACACGAAGCTCATGCATTTATGCAGCGAGTTGAAAGGTGACTGTACACCTGCAACACACACTCAAGCGGTTGACACACTTTGTTAACATGACAAACCCCTTCACCTGCCTCCCTTTTCCATTCCCTGTTGCTTCTTGTGGCCAAAAGTGTGTACACAATTTTATTGGTGCGTTTTGGTCAATGGGTCGCAATGGAGTTTGAGTTTTTTGTGACTTTATCAAAACAATTCTCACGTCGCAGGCTCATCCTCTCTATGATGATGATGGATGGGAGAGTATCCTTGTATCCTTGTATCCCAGTGTTGTCCAAGGTTGTTTGCCACAAGTTGTTGCTCTAAATGGGTGAAGCTTAAAGGCGGGGATGGGATGGCTCGTTGTCAATGCATAATGCTGTAAAGTAGCTCATGCATAAACCAGTTCGTTAAAAATTTAGCTGCTCCTGAACAGCAGTGCCAAAGGCAGTGAAAAAGGTAGTGGAAATGGGAGCTAGTTACGCACGTTACGTGGCGGTCTGTGGCACAACTGTGTTTGTGGCACGGGTGATAAACTTTTACACTGATAACTAACGGCAGGTGCAAGTGGGCGTAAAAAGGAAAACTCTTCTTCTACTGCTTCATGACAACCATATCCACATTTCCATTTCCACATTCTCTACTACTCATATATGAGAGTACGTGATTTGCGTATGTTATGATCCCACAAAAGACTAAAATAATAGAGAGTGCCAACAGATAGATGAGCTCTACAGCAAGTACCACATCTATGAGAAATGCCTTCCATAAAGTTTTTATGCCCTTGCAGAAGGTATTTTAATTTTATCACGAAATGTGCGAAGCAGTGAGATTCAATGAAGTACTTATAAATATCTGAACTAATCTGCACTCTGCACGAATTTAACTAAATTAAAAGTAAATTAAATACAGGTCTCTGTAAGAGTAACAAATCTTCTGTGTGCCGATGTTAACCTTTCTCGTGCTTGTTTTTATTTATTCTTTATCTAAGCAACATTTGCATACAGCCCTAGCCTCCCTAATGTCAATGGCTTTAACCGCCAGTCAATGTTCAAAGCAGGTTGAGGCCATGTTCAACTAAACTAATTTAAATGTAAATCATTTTTTATTTTCAATTAGCATTTCGAGTCTCCTACACACTCAAAGTTAAAGGTTATATAATGTTAAACAGTCTTGTACTGTACATGGCTTGACCTTTCGACACGCCCACACAACAAGCGTCAATTGAGTCTGAGCTAAGTTCCCAATCCCAATTTCAATCTCTCTCATTTTCAATAGAAATTGATGAGAAAATCGTTAATTTTGAGCCTAATGAATGTAGAAAGAAGAGACTTTGCAAGTTAAAAAGTTGACGAGGAATAGTGATAAATATAAGTTAAGTACAGTAGCTAAGAAGCTAATAACATTCGACAAATAAGTAAGTGAGACGAGACACTCTATGAGAAGCAGCCAGAGAATATGGTTGAAGTCTTGCTTTTCCATTTATTTAAATTATACCTCACTTTTGCAAGGATAAAGCGTTTAAAAAAAAATGTGAAAATTAAAAGCAAATAAAAGCTGAAGAAGCTCATAAAGAGAGATGGAATAACGCTTGGGGTAGTCATCAGTGAATGTGGCTCAACCACCGGACGGTGCCAGTGGGTCAGTTGAGTGGCTAAGAAAGAGAACGATCTAAATACACGTGACTGTAAAGTAGTTTGTTTGATTTGGCACAACGCCAACTCAGGGCCAATTCAGCTATAATCTGAGGTATAAATATTAGAGAAAGAAGCGAGTAAACCTTAAATGAGCTTGCATTAAGCTGTGTTTGTTGGAACATTTATTTGTTGGAAAATAAATATCCTTTAATTTAATGTCTAAAAATAAAGCCAATTAAACTGCAATTAAACGCTTCTCTATGAATAAGAAACAATATTAAGGCAGCTTTAATAATGCATTCATAATAGGTATAATAACAAATTTTAAAAAAAAGCAATTATCAGCTATTTTTAATTTAAAAAGGTATATAAAAAACACTTAATCACGATACTAGAATTAGGCTAACAATATTCGACAATTAGTTGAGTCATTAAATGTTTTTTCAGCACATTTCATTGTGGAAAATACATAGTTGCAACATTCCTGTCATGTCCTGGCTATGAAACGCGATACTCATTAAACTAAACGCTACAGACAAGTGTGCATTCGTGACCAGACCATTCACGAATACATATTCACAATTCGTACAATCACAAGTGCATAGCAGCTCTCCTACATCCATTTCGGGTTCAAGAGTCTACAGTATTGATCCTAGCATCGGATTTAAATGTCCGTGAGTGTGTAACTATCGTGGGGGCAAAACACCCCTCGTATTATGTGGGTGGAATAAGTGCACAGCTGCTGCGTTGCATTTGCAAATCATAAACAGCAATGTCGCCTCGAATGAGTGTCGACCCGCTGACTCTGCCAAGTCTGACTATAGGACTGGAGGATTGAGCTCGACAGATTAAGTATCGCGCGATACGCGGATTATGATAATGATAATGATAATGACCCTGCACATACGAGTATTCGCTTATACTCGTAAAGGGTTCAAAGCACTCACTTGCCCAGGCGCAACTGAAAATTAAGCTTCAAACTGCATTTTCATTATACTCAGAGAAAAATCTACTATTCATTTAGTAAGGATAAATAATAACTATTAAATAAACTATTAAAAAAAAATGTATATTGATTGGTAATGCAATGTCTTAGTCCCTCTTTTTATTTAAATAATGTTTAATCGATTGTTTTTAGCTGACTTTAAAAACAAATACCCTAGAACTGTCTTTGAATTACTAAATTAGTTTCTCTATGGTTAAATGAATCGCAAGTAAACAATTAAAGGCTGAGGAAAAGCCAAAAAAGGTTTGTTTATAAATCTGAATAATTCATGTTGTACTTGCAATTAATCTAATGAGTAATTTATGTGCATAAATTTAATGTATATTCATCTTAAATGTATAATATTTTTCTCAGTGTAGGCGAACTTCATCCACAAATCAAATGAACTACGGACAGCGCTGGAAATGGAAATTGGGAAGGAGACGTTGCCTTTCACAACTGCTGGACAGCGTTGCTTTGTTTCGCCCGATCTTCTTCCATTGTTGTCTGCCCCAAACTAAGTTTTTGCCTCTGGTTTTTTGCTCCTCCTTCCTCCTTCTTTCTTTTCAAAAGGGGGGCTTTTAGCTTGCTTCCTTCCGCTGCGCCATATTTAACTTGTTTTATCTGGCGCCGCGTCCAAGTGTGCGCTCATTATGAATATTATCAGACTGGGAGAGGAGGCGGTCGGAAAAGTGGGCGTGTATTGTATGTAGAAGCTTAAAACATGTGTGTGTATGTGTCTCATATTCTTGTGTCTTTATATTCTGCGCTTTACATTTTATGTGTGCTTATTGAGTGTCAGGCGATAAAAATTCATTTTTAATTGCCGGACAGTGTGAAATAAAATAATACACACACATGCATACATCGTTTGTGTGTGTGTGTGCAATTAACGGTAGAATAGACATAATTATTGTCCGGCTCGGAAAATTGTTGTTATCGCGATTTTCACGAATCTATGCGGCAATTAAGCTGCAATTTCTACATGGAATAGAATGGACTTTTATGCAGATGTGTGGGCAGAAAACAACAATTATATTAATTGTAAAAATTAAAATATAAATAAAAATACATATTAACAAGGAGATTTAAGTAATATCCTTGTCAGAGATCCATTCGGCAGGTGAATATATTATTTTTTCCGTCCCTTACTTACATAGTCTATCTCTTTCCCATTCTGATTCTCTCATTCCATTCACGACACTTTCATACACGAATAAACAATTTGAAAAGCTGACATAATGCTCGCATTAAACGACAAAACCGACAGCGAAAAATGGCAAATATTTGCGGTGGAATGAATGAGAATATTCACGTATAAATGTCTGAATGTATGTACATTTCATATGCAAAAAATAAATAATACGACAAGCAAAAAATGTCAAAAAGTAAAAATAAGAGAAATGCTCCACATTTGGTTTGGTTGGTTTTTCTTTATTTTTTTTTGAGGGATTTTGCTTAAAAAATGACTACAAAAATGTCTGTCAATTGTTTTAAAAGATAAATTTCACGCTGGCTGGAAAATTGCCGGTAGACCCATTTCCTTGTCCATTTCCCACCAGAAGTCCCAAAGGATCAGCTTTGTTTTGACGCCATGCACAAGAGCATTGAGAGTGATGTACTTAAAGATACCCAGTAATAAATACTCAAAGGCTATACTATATCAACTTGTTATACCCCTTATTTATTTTGTGCTCAGGGTATAATAATTAAGAGCAGTGAAAGGAGTTGCAGGGAGATAGTTTCGATGTAGTAAGTTTTAGTTTCTCTTTTTTTTTTGGCTGCACAAATTGAACTTATCGATTGGGCTCTTGTGTTGTCCATTTTGATTGATTGCCCATTTTGTTCGACGCTTTGTTTTGTTTTTCTTTTGCCGCCTCTGCAAGTGACAAATTTGATAAATTTTCAGTACCCTCTCTCATCGTCTAGATATCATGTCAAGTGTAAAAAAATAGCTAAAAATATGTTATAAAAACAGCAAAAACAAAAAATTGCCTGACGTTGTCTTTGTTTTATGTTGTTCGTCTTGGCAATGACCCAGACCCTATCCAATTACTTACGTGGCTGCCACTTGAGCGTAACCCTCGGGCTGTGCCTCCAGCATCAAGCTGTTGTGTCGCAAGGTTCGCAATAGCGTAAAATTAATCAAAAAAATATATACAGCCTATATTTCTTTTTTTTTTTTTTTGTGGATTTTCTTTTTAAAATGCTGGAAAATTGTGCACTCGTCGATTGTGTTATATGAATATTAAGTTTCAAGTACTCATTTAATTGCACATCCAGTGATGGCCTTCGATTTCATTCACTTGCCTCTTGAACTGGCCTATTTTTTACCAACTTTTTATTTCTCTGACTATCACAGGCTTAGTATTCGTATCAATTTCACTCAGAACATGCGAATATCTATATATGTATATAAATGTCAAGGCTAATTAAATAAATTCTCAAATATTAATACATATACTATGAATGCGGTTTGAATACCTTCTGTTTAGAATTTAACATTTTTTTTAAGAACTTCGTTTCGTGCTTAAACTGGTTTTTTTTTTAATGGAATTAACTGGAATTTTTTTAGCTAAAGTTTATAGAAATACATGCGCGTATTTATAAGTATAAACAATTAAATTGAACGTTCCAGAGTTATAATTTCGCGGGAAAATTTTATGGTAGTCATAAAGACAATGAAATAAAATTAAAATTTTTAAAAATAAATGATTTGCGTATGATGAATTTTTCTATGAATTTCATAATTTTAAAAAATTGCCAAAAAATATAAATTTTATTGAAATTAACTTTTGACAACCGAAATTTCGTTAGTTTGATTTTAAAATAAATGTTTAATGACAATTCAGTTGCAAAACATACCTGATACTATAGTTAGAATTGTTTATATCGAGCATACAATATACAACAGGATGTCCTGCAATTGAATTACACTTGCATGTTTCGGTTCCTTTAAATTATTTAATTACGTGAACTCAATGTAAAGGTCTGGTTTTTAGTGCGCTCACACATGCGGGTTAATACAATTGTTCTTATGATGCAATTAGCAAACAATGACAGCCAGTAGCAGTAACGACAACAACAACAACGGCAACAACGACGACAACAAGCAATTAAACAATGTGTTTATTGCGCAAAATCCATTACGAAAAATATCGAAAGCCGAGGCAGCTCAAATGCGTCAGTCAAGAGGATTTTAAACGGCAACCCTTTTGTTTTTGAGGTCAACCACGGTATATTGTCTGTATATAGTTAAAATATATATAAATAATATATATATATACGTGTGTGTATGTGGCACACACATTTCTGTAATTCGATTACTGTTGTTGTTACTGCTGCTTATTCGTGCATATGCAGATGTCGGAAATTGTAACGATTATACGCCGGACACACACAGGAAACGGCGTAGTCCATCGCCTTTGCCACGCCCCCTTTTCTGCCCTGCTCTCCCACCTGTGGGCAGGTTACAAGCATCTTTCATCCTCCAGAGCTGCTTGTTGAGCTGATTATGATGATTAGTGTTCATTTCTGGCAGGATCAGCAAGAGAATATTGTGTGTGGTCGACTTAAAAGCGAATACTCGAGTGTATTCACGAGTACTCGTAATTACAAGCATCATTGGTGCAATTGGCTTTTGCATTTATTGTGTGATATTTAATCCTTCTCACTGTCCGTTGATTGTTGTTTTAATGCATTTTTAATATAAACAAGTGCATAAAAAAGACTCTCTCTTTTTATGTCTCTTTTAATATCACTCTCTTTATCCAACTGTCTTTCGCTTACAGAGCAAAACTGACGCTTGAAATTGAACCCAAAAATAAGTCATTAAAAGTTTTACCGTGACTTTTGTGTAGTTGCAAAAATAGAAAACTTTAACGGCATGAAGGCTCAGTGAGTGCAGGAATGAATGCAGGAGTGAGTGCAGAAGTGAGTGCAGGAGTGAGTGTATGAGTGATTGGGTGTGGCATGAGAAATATACGTTGCGCTTATTTGCATCTTGCCTTTGATGCTGGCACAGCTCATTATAAATTTGTTGATGCTGCACATCTCGGGCTCTGGCTGTGTGCAAGGATAACAGCAAGGATAGCAGGATGGCAGGATGTGCTGCGCTCGTTTCCTGGCAGCTTCTGCTGCTTATGCTGCTGCTGTTATCCTGCTGTTGCCTTGGCCATATCAGCAGCTTTTTATGCTTAGAGCAGCAACGTCTTTGGCATTTCATTTTGGCCCGGTTTACGAGCGAGAGGTGGAAAACTTGTCTAAAAATCACGCATAATTTATTTACCATAAACAAGATGATGAACAAGTAAAGCCGACGTCGCACAGTGGGCCAAACGGGCAATCTAGCGGGATATAAGTCGAATTATAATTTTCAAATATTCGTTATTTTTTTTATTTCTTTTGATTGACAACTCTTGTCAAAGCTTATAAATGCTTTGGTATGAGCTTTTCGATGCATTCCTGATCTGCTGTGAGCTTTCAAAGTGAA
This sequence comes from Drosophila limbata, assembly GCA_963924055.1. NCBI lineage: Eukaryota > Metazoa > Arthropoda > Insecta > Diptera > Drosophilidae > Drosophila > Drosophila limbata. Next base: position 20,404,325 of record OZ001355.1, on the reverse strand, counting down.
CATATGTTTAGCACGTGTCCTGCCAATATTTGACTGCATTTATTAGCTTCTGTTAGTTGAGCCAAATTGCAAACCAATTGTCAATTTCTTGAACCAATATCTTTTTTTCTTAATCAGATAAGGTATGTACTAAATAAAAATTATATATTTGTGACCCGTCTTTTTATGTGTAGCAAAAAAAATGTGGTAGAAGTATGCATTTTTAGAATATATGTTTTTATAGCGTATGCTGTCAACTTTGGGCTAAAACTAGCGTGCTCCATTCGGATCCGAGCTAATTTTAGCATATATGTAAAGTATGAGTCCTTGTGGTGTAAAATTTTTCAAAATGATAACCAACTACGACCAACTCTTAAGTCTGTTGCCCTTTTTAGCTGAAATGTCAATCTCCAAGCGCTCACTGTATATAATTTAGCTTAACGAAAAAGTGGCCCAAAAAAAAATGTTGGAATGGAAGATGTCATAAATGGATTGCTTATATCTTCAGATCCGCTTATAACATCTTTATCAAAAGCTTCGAATACTTTCAAAAAAGATATAAAGTTAGATTGAGTCGTAGCTGGGTTGCTCACTAACTTTAAAAATAATTCGTTTGATTCAGATTCATCGGACTCTGATTAATAAGTTGGTTTTATTTTACTTTTACTTTTATTTTCACGATTTTTTATCATATTCTTTAAATAAATTACTCAAAATTTTAAAATGTTAAGAACTCAAAAATATGTATTAATCAGTTGTATGGGGGGTATGAGAAATGGTTGACCTAGAAAATTGAAATTTAGAGAGTACGTGAAGAATGCGTTGAAATCCTTAAGTATAAATTTTCATTGAAATACTTCTTCATTTACTCAAGTTATTAATAAAATTCCGCTAGCAGAGCTGTTTGGCCCACTGTGCGACGGTCGGCTGCATCTCTGATGTCCTTGGACAGACAGACAGACAGACATTTGGTTAAAATTGCTGCCTGTCAGCGTTACACTTTGCACATGTGCTGAACAATATTACGTATACGCAGCGATTGCCTGCATTGCTTTAGGGTTTTGTTGGCCAATTTATGAAGAACAGCGTTGCTACTGAAGCATTCCAATAAAATACTATAAAAAATGTATGCAAAGTGCAAAAATTTGAAGAAATAAAAAATAATATAGAACAACAGGATGAACCGACGAACGAGCAGAGCAATAAAAATCGCTTTATCTTCATTAAGGCAAGCAAAGATATCATTTTAAACACACAGAAACAGATGCGGATACAGGCAACAAGCCAAACAAGAAGAAGACAGTGCCGAGAGCAGTCTAGGACCAGTACGGTGCTCCCGTTACCACATTGAATAATAAATGCAACGAAAATAAAAATAATAAAAAAGTCGGCAGCCAGAGTGAGAGCGAGAGAAAGAGAGAGAGAGAGTGCGAGCTCGCTCGAGCCAAAGGCGGAAAGTATAAAGTACAGGGATGTTTGGATAAATGGTAGATTCATGTACATACACGTTGCATCAGAGCTACCTCAAGGATAAACACTGGATACGAGAACGTGAATTGTTTTTTAACGGTGCAAACAAGTCCTGTGCCAGTTCTAGTTCCAGGCGAATGTTTAACTTGCTTAAGTTGCTTGTTGTAGCAACGAGTGGTCAGCTAGAGAAAGAGAGACAGACAGCGAGAAAGAGAGAGAGGTAGAGCAGAGAAGTGAGATAAAGAGACAGGCAGATAGACAGACAGTCAGATGGACAGTTTGGTCAGCTGTCATTTCACGAAATGAACGCTTCATCAGAGTTGCAAATGAAAACGACCATGAGGTGGATTCAGTAACTGTAAACACACACACACACTCATACACACACACACACACAAATGTGTCCTCATTCGCTGCTAAAAGTCATTGAGAAAGTGCAAAAGGTTAAACCCATTTAAGCGGCAATTGAACGCAATTAGCGTCGTCGCGATCACTCAAATATAAAACACGGTTAAATCATTTAAACATTGCGCCTAACATTTAAATTACATTTATTAATTTGTTAGTTATTTAGTTCAATAATAAGTGTGCTTTAAAATATTTAATTTAAGACTTACAATTTTAATTTTGGATTTTATTATATATTTTAAATTTTAATATTTATCTTTATCTTGAAATTTATCATCTAAATTTCCCACTCCAGCGCATTGCATTGAAAATAAGTTTTCATAAAAGAAGAACATTCAATTTTGTGTAAGTGCTCATTACTGAGTGAACACTGTAAGTGTATGTGATATTATAAATTTATTGATCGATATTCATACATCAATTTAATGGCAATGAAGGTTGATGCTCTGTGCGAGCAGAATATTAATACTACACTCACTCAGCAGGTGCTCAAAGCATTTTAGATGGTTGATGTTGATGTTGCATCTATTCACCGCCCATCTATGGCATGCATATGGGGGCGTGGCAAGTGATTGCAATTTTTATAGGCGAGCGCACAAAACAATTTATTCGAAAACGCAAAAAAAAAATCATATTTGCATGAATGGAGCTGAACAACGGGTATGAGGCGATAAGGCGAATACTTTTAAGGGTGCCTGTGTTGGTTTGTGCAACACTATTTATATTTATATTATTTATATACCGATGAACACCGATTGATTGGCGAATTGAATTTTTTCCTTTTTTATTTTTTTTTTGCAATACTTTAATTAATAATGAATGCATTCATTTCATTCATTCTTGCAGGCAAAACGCATACAGAGCAATGAGTTGGCCGCCATCAAAGTCATCAAATTGGAGCCCTCAGATGACATTGGGATCATCCAGCAGGAGATCTTCATGATGCGCGACTGTCGGCATCCCAACATCATTGCCTACTATGGCTCCTATCTGCGACGGGACAAACTATGGATCTGCATGGAGTTCTGTGGCGGCGGCAGTCTACAGGATATCTACCAGGTGACCGGGCCCCTCACCGAAGTCCAGATCGCCTACATGTCCCGCGAGACTCTCAAGGGCTTGGAATACCTGCACCAGATGGGCAAAATGCATCGCGACATCAAAGGTGCCAACATTCTACTCACCGAATACGGCGACGTTAAGCTGGCCGACTTTGGAGTCTCTGCACAGATAACGGCAACCATAAACAAGCGCAAGAGTTTCATAGGTAAGTTGAAATGGACAAACATTGAAGATAATTGAAGTGAGTCCCAAATTTAACAAAAATGCGAGTCGAGTTTGGTGATGAGTATTAAAAATTATCGTATGCTTAGTTTGAAAATTGATAATTATCAACAGTTACAATTATGAAAATGGAGTAATGGATTCCAAAACACTATAAAAATTGTTACTATATTATTTCAGCGGTTTTTTTCTTTTGAGATACATATAATGATTTAATTTATTGAAAAATAAATATAATACTTTTGGAATTTTAAATCATTTTTAAATAATATTTGTAACGACATTGAGCTTTTGTTAGTCAATGTCTTAGCTAGGAAATTAAATATCTTTTTTAATTGGTGTCGGCGAAATTATTTAATTAATGTTCACAAAGTGATCAATTTTAGAAACTTTCAGTTGCTCAGACCTCTTATATGAGTCATATCAAATAATCTGTTATTTTAGCCTAATAGAGAAATTCCCTTCTAAGCGAATAAAACAAGTTACACACTTTCTAATATAGAAATTCCCTTATAAACAAAGCAAGTTAATATTTCCTGTGTGCCACGCTGCGTATGCGTGATGCAGCTAACTGTAGAGCTAGAGCTGCAGTCAATTAGTTAGAGTTGTTTCAGAATTGTTTTATTTATTTATAAATTTTAATTGAATTTATGGAGTTGGTGCAACAGTTCCCAGGACGATGACTGATGCCCTGTTGCTGCTGCTCTACACGGATTCATCTATCTGTGTGTGCAAATTTTCACATATTGAGTTGAAACAAATGTGCAAACAGGCTGCCCCCTGCCACGCCCCTGCCCCTTTGCAACTTCCCTTTGGCTGCAACAGCTGTGCTCTCGATGCGGCAATTTGCCACTGGCTTTATGCAAATTTAATAGAGCTATTTTTACGATTAGACGCAAGAGATAGAAAAAGGGAGAAAGAGGAAACTGTGTTTGCTGAATATACAAGTACCATTTTGGTATTTTGGCCAGATTTAACTGGCATAAAAAACCACAAATCTTAGTCACAGGCAAGTTGTAAAAAAGATACACAAACCTCAAACTACAGACAAGTTGAACAACCAAATGACAGACAGATTTCATCAAGTTGGCATAAGTGTTTATCATGCTGTGTTTGCTGGCATTGTGTATACAGAAACATATAGAATATAGAAAAGAGAAGCAGATAGAAATTGTGGTATAGAGAAAGATAGAGTGGGGGAGAGAGAGACTGACACAGTGTGGAGTGCTAAGAAAACGATTTCATAGTATTGACAGGATTCTGACAGTAACCACAATTGCTTTTCACGCTTTTAAATTCACAAACACACACACACACAACAGCTGTCAGTAATAACGGATACAACGCACCCAGAGGTAGAGAGAGACAGACAGACAGAACGAAAGTAAAGCAAACTCAATAACAGCAAAGCAAAATATAATAAATAGGAATAATAACAATAATACGTTTTATAAAAAAATAATAAAATGCCATTAAGATACGCCAACCACTCGAGAGACCGACAGTTGAAGAAAAAGAGAGACAGAAATTGGGAGAATGGGAGAATGAAGTAGCAGGCAGAACTAAAGGAATTTTAAACAATTCAATTTGAAAGAAAATATCAAATGCAGACAATGTAACAACTCGAAATGGCAAAACAGGGAATTGCAATAAAGGCGTCGTCAGAACTGTGACCAAGACGACGACGACGACAAAAAAGAGACTGAAAAGAAACAGAAGAAACAGGAGAAAGAGAAAAAAGAACTACTATTTAGTTGGGTCAGGTAGACGCTCTGGATATTGGCCATTGTATGGCAACCGCTGTGTAGCCGTCGAGCTCCCGTTGAGTTGCCGTCAAGCACAAAGGAAAATATATAATTTTCCTAGTTTTTATTTTCATTTTTTTAGAGGACTAATAGATTTCAGCTGCAATGCGTTAAGCAGCTTTACAAAAGCTTTTAAACAGCTGGACATGGAAATTTGTGTTTTTGGTCGCGTCTTTAAACTGATTTTGGTTGAATGCGCTAAGCGGCAGTCAATGGCACAAACAACGTGTCGTATACGCAATTTAAATGTAAATATCCAACTTTTCAGTTCAGACAGACAGCAGAGGAAAAGTGGGAAAAGCGGAAAAGCGGTACGTTATTCGTCAGCCATTTTGCAATTTTCATGACAACATGCAATCTCATGACACGCAGACCCTCAAATACAAGGAGCATATACTTATATACTCACTGTATGTAAGGGAGAGAGAATGAAAGCAAGTCATTTGCATGAATTTTCATACCCTGTAGTCAGCAAATGACTCAAAAAGCTATAATAATGCTCTGTAATCTGGCCAAAGGAAAAGGGTACTCCTCTATATGCCTATAAAGTGAATACTTATGTAGCTGACTGTTACTGGTATCATAAAAAAGTCATTATAATGAGTCTCGTAATGTATTTTGCCGAGTTGAAAAATGCACAGAACGAAAGTCCTTTAAAGCTATTTATTTTTACCCTATAAATGGGTGTTATAACTCTGCGGTAAAGAATACTACCGACAGCAAGTTATTCGATTTATTAGAGAGATATTTTTATATATAATCAGTGGTATTTATTTCTGTGAATCTTAAGAATAATAAATTTAAGTTGATAGAATAAAAGCGTTTTTTTGATATGTAGACAATAGAAAAGAAAATTTAATGTTATATTTTAATTATTAATTTGCCTAATAATTTATAACTAGTCGATAAGACTTAACTCATCCCATGTTCTTTTCTGCTCACGCCTTAAAATTGCCAAGAAGGCAGCTTTTATATAAACGCTTTAAATCTTCTTGACCATAAATCAGCACAAAGCTACTGGCCAGCAATTAATTAAAGCCTTGAAATGGCCAGCGAGAGTGCAGTTAATGAAAACTTTTGAGCTTTGTTCGCTTAATCAGCGGCTAAGACTGGACGTTAATTAAATTATGACATCAACCACGCCCCCTCTCTTGTCTGTCAACGCCCATTTGTCTTAAGCCTATTAAAGTGCCGCCTTCCTCCTTCCCCTTCCCGTTAAATCCGGTGATAATAAACTCGGGTGACATTTGAGCTGTGATTGACGTAAAGAAACGGTATGAAAATGATTTGTTTTTTTTACGATTACCAACACTAAGAACGAGATTTATGAGAAGCCTTGACCTGACCAAGGATGTGGCTAACAGTTTTGCCATTCAGTTTCCTCAAATCGAAATGCGTTTGCAGCCATCATAAAAATCAAAGTGCTTTGTCATAAACTTTCAGCTTTTACAGCATTTCTTCTTATTTTCTTTCTTCTTTTGCTTTCGTTTTTTATTGCATTTTTTTGCAATTGAAAATGTTGCTAATTGTGCGAGCAATTTGATTGTTGCTGCTTCCTTCAAACGTTGGCCATTAATAATCTTTGAACTTGGGTGCAAAGTTCATTGCGCTCGATTGCCTTTTGTTGGCCGCAACTTGCCACATGCCACTTGCCACTTTGTTGCACTTTATGACAGTTTTTCGAGAGCTCAACTTTCTTCTCTTCTTTTTTGTGCCAACAATTAGCGAGTTCTTGCCACACATGTCAATTGTGCGCTCAGCGATGACGCTGCAAAGTAAAGAAAGAAAGAAAGAAAGTCCTTTTCTCTGCGCACAGTGGTGCTTTTTAGATAAATTAAGATAAATTTAAATTTTTTTATATTTATAAAACTAAAAAATTAAATTAAGAAATCAAAAAAAAAATATTGTTTCCATTATATTTTTCATCAACGTGTCTAAAATGATTTAAAATGACCACTGTGCCACGGTAAGGACAACATAAGGGTAACTGTGAACGACGACCTATGACAGTGACTGTAAGATGTGTGTGTGTGTGTGAGTGTGTGTATGTGCCCTTTAGTCACATTCACAAAGGAATGTCACGGGAATCCGTAGGGAATGTTTCCCTATGCTTAAGGAATCCTTAGGGATTTTGTATGAAATTCCTTAGGGACTTTAACATTGTGATGTCCTACAATCGAGGAAAAGGGAACACTCCATAGCGATTCCCTTACGTTTCCCGTTAGGGAAACCTTGGGGAACTCTGCCGAGAATTCCCCGATGATTCCCTAACGATTCTTAAGCCATTTTCGCTAGGGAATCTTCCATGAATTTTGCGGAAAATTCCTCAATGATTCCCTAACGATTTTTTTTGTAAAAATTAAAAAAATTAAGAAAAATTAAAAAAAATATCTTTTAAATTATGTATTTTTAGTTTTATTTTTATTAGACTTTTTTTTACATTTTTGAGTAAATTTTTCAGTATGTTTTGTAATATCGTGCGCAGCTTGTCTTGCCAAGTACATATGTACGTATATGTAGATGCAGCTCCCACTATATGCCGTCGACCACTGCCTTCAGAGAAATTCCAGACGAAACTCCTTGCATGCTTCCAAGTTCAATTCATATTCTATAAAAAAAAATAAATGCATTAGTTTTATTATTTTAAAAATTAATAAATTAGATTATAAAACACTTACGATTTGTCTTAGCAGTAGCAGCAGCAGCCGGCAGCGACATTGTCAAATTTTTTTCTGTTTTGTTTTCCTTTGACACGTGCGCTTGCTGCGTTTTGTTGCACAAATTTCTTCCCGCTGCCGGCAGCAGCGTTCGACGTTCGTTCGACAGAGACGGAAACAACAAAAAACGAACAGAAACAGCCTCTGTCTCCGTCGTAAAATTTTTGTCGACGTCAACGTCGGCCGAAAACTTGTACGCTAGAGAGGGAAAGAAACAAAGAAAAAACGAACAGAAACAGCCTCTGCCTGCGTCGCTTTAGCAGCGCACGCACGATGTGCAATTTTTTTAGACGTCGGCAAGCAGGGGAACAAGAAAAACGAATAGAAACAGACGAAAAGTAACTCTGCCTGCGTCGCTCGAGCAGCGGCCGGTCGACGCTGGCAGAATTATTAGAAAAATAACAACAAAATGTCAAAAAATAACAACAACATCAAGGGAAAGGAATTTCATGACTGCAGGGTGGTGTTTATGTCTGCAGTTGTCAAACAATGTGACGTCGCTTACTGTTATCATCTCGAGTGCTTCTTCAATGCGACATTGTTGTTGTTATTGTTGTTGTTGTCGCAGCTGCTGTGACAAATGTGGTGATAAGCACACAAACGTTGTCTGTCTGTCTGCTTGTCTGTCTGTCTCTGTGTCTTCCCCCGTATATTGCTGTGTCTGCATATGAAACCACAAACAAGACAAATAAAACACACACACTCATACACATTGTCAATAGAGAATACATTGCCAGGAGCATTGGCGACAGCTGCCTGCGCTTCATTATTAAATAAAAAAGTACGAAAGGATGCTTACGCTTGTGTTTAGTGTCATTAAAAAGTCAGCGACAACAAACGACACGACGCGTCGTTCCACATCGTCATCGTTGCCACCTTGCAACAAGCAGCGGCAACCATCATCATGACTTGGCAACATCTTCAAATGTGGTTGCCTGTTTTATGTCTATCTGTTGGCCGTGAGAGTCTTAACTGCCCATTGACATCAAGTTAAGGAGCAGTTCTGGCTGTAAGCCCAACATGATATTCGTTAACGTTTCAAAGCAACATTCTAAACACATTTTGATACACTGATAAAATGGAATGAATATTATAAATTATTATTTAATTTATTGTCAGATAAAAGTGCCAAATAAACATAGAATAAACAAAACGAAATGTCACTTTCAATTTGGTTTTCTATTTTCTTCTGACATTGCTCAAGCAAGACCCTTTGTTTTTCTTTTTTTACACATGTTTTCCAGAGTATTTATTTGTGTTTTCTTACTTTTTTTGGGTTGAAAGAGCCTTCAATTTTATTTTAGGCCACTCTTAATAAAATGTTATTCTAAGTTGTTACAGCTCAGACACTTGCTTCGCTCTAAACAACACCGTGTTTGGTGATTAATATTAATTTTGAACTATCATAATATTTTTAAAGAGCATATTTAAATTACATTTTGAATTTATTATTCATGCAATGAAATTTTGAACTTATGTAAATTTGTGCCTATTTATAATTCATATTTGGTTACAATCATTAAACACATCTATTATTAATTGACTTAGATGATAGACCTTTTTTGCCTAATTCAACTGGCAGTCATTGAGTTTGTTTAGGGTATTCGTGAGTCTCATTCACTTTGGCATTCGCGCTGTTGACACATGGCAATTAATAAAATGACTCTTGAGTCAGGCTGATGCCAGTTTATGCTCGCATCTCTCACTTATTAATTAAATTGTGTGCCAACTGTGGCAGCTATCAACGCGTCAACTTTTGCTCATTTAGCGTTCAACATTGCATTTTCAATATGGAATTCCATATACACAGGTGAAAATTGTACGGCATTTAATTGAATTTTGGCCTAATTCAATTATAAATACATTTAAATACATGACGTCAACGTGGCGTATGCTTAATTTACAGGCCATAAATCGGTTGAATTGCATAATTCAGCAAATTGTTTACTGCATAATTAGCACATATCGCGCCCATAAAGTTAATTCAATTAAAATAAAAGCAGCCCAAAAAAGTCAGCATGAATAAATGAATGAATGACAAAACAATTGAAGGGTAAAATGCAATGAAAACTCGCTCGCCAAAGGGATAATTAGCATACATAAATAACAATCGACAACAATGCAATCTCTGATCTCTGTCTGTCTCTTTTCTACTCACAGGCACGCCCTATTGGATGGCGCCCGAGGTGGCCGCTGTGGAGCGCAAGGGCGGCTACAATCAACTTTGTGATATTTGGGCCTGCGGCATAACAGCAATTGGTAAGTTGGTGTAAACACAATGCAATTCATATTCGATGATAATGATGATGACACTCTATTTGAACCTTTTATAGAACTGGCTGAATTGCAGCCGCCAATGTTCGATTTGCATCCAATGCGCGCCCTGTTCCTGATGTCGAAAAGCGGCTTCAAGCCGCCCACATTGAGCAATAAGGACAAATGGACTCCGACGTTTCACAATTTCATCAAGACGGCACTGACAAAGAATCCAAAGAAGCGACCAACCGCCGAGCGACTGTTGCAGCATCCCTTTGTCCAGTGCGAGATGCCGCAGCGTGTGGCAAAGGAGCTGCTCCTCAAGTACCAGAGTCCCAATCAGCAATTCTATTATTGTCTCGATGGCGACGAGGAGGTGAGAGCACATTGATTCCCTTTCTATCTTTCTCTCTTTCCCTTGCTTTACTCCACTCCAACTGCAAACTGTGGCAAGGCCAACGACTTTGTTGCCAAAGCCACTTGCCACCTTTTATGTAATTTATTTGCGCTTTTAGTGTTGCCTCGTTGCCTCTAGAGTCTAGACCGGTGCCAGAGTCAGAAACGGAGCCACGTATTTACTTGGCTCCAGTTTGCTTTGTGTGGCGCACAAAATTGAAGATTTAGTGGGCCATTAGACACCTTGGGAGTCCAATATAATGGCGACTACCCGAAAGTTAATGCCTGCCACGTTAATGATATGCCAACTTGCAACACTTGCCACTGCAGAGAAAGTTTTGATACTTAATTGATAAACAATAGAGGATTATTCTTATTCCTAGTCTAGTTTTATTTAAATGGACGAAACATCCATAAACTTTCATTTTATTTAAATTTAATGAAAAATAATTGCTATTTAAACAAAGGAGAAAACATTTTTTTTGGCTTATTTGTAGCACAAAATAAATTATTTTTTGAAAAAAATAAAATAAAATGAATTTATGCATCAACTTTAACAACTTTTAGTTCGAATTCAAAACACAAAATATGTATCGTAAAATATTCGTACGTATGCAGAATAATTTTGATTTGTCGACAACGAATATTAAGATTTTATTTATCGTCAGTTATTTATTTAGTATTTATTTAACAGCTGAACGATATATTTAGTTTCTGTCAACTGACATAAATTATTGATTTTTTCAGAGATAAGTAAGTGGCAAAAATTTATATATATATTTTAAATATTTTAAATATATTCGATATATTTATATTCCTTCTAGACTTGAATGGGAATATTTTTTTGAGTTGCAAAGTAGTTTAAGGACAGAAATTTACGCAAGAAAATATATATTTTTTTTTAATGATATTTGACCGGATTAATTTTAACTAACTTTTAACTTCAAACCTAATGCCACAGTCTAGACGTGTAAAATTTCGAATCCACAAATGCAAATTTAATGGAAGAGACACATTTTTGAAACTGTTTTGTTCAGTTTTATGTGCCGCATGTCAACTCATAAATCTTCAATTTGTTTGAATGTTTTGAGGCAAAACTTTTCACTGCCTGTCACGGACCTAGGGAGGCGAATGACCGAGAGGAAGGAGCAGTTCTAGACATATACATACTTACATATATTTAAATTTTACTTAGCGTCAAGTTTTTGCCTAAATGGCTAAAAACGACTCTGGGCTCTCTGAGCAAAAGTCGAATATGATTTTGATTTTGATTTATGAGATTTTATCAGAAACTTGAAAACTTTGTCACTGACTGACGGTGGATCTGTACGGCATTTTGCCTAACCCTCCGCCTAAGTCTGAACTCTAACTCAATAATTTTATTTGCCCTCTAGCTCACACTCTCTTTCTGTCTCACTCTGTTTTTTATAGACGGTTGCCGGCGTTCCACAGCGAATTGCCAGCAAGATGACGTCGCGCGCCAATGGGATTCCAGCTCAGAATCACACTTTGAAAACAGGCAAGTTGGCAATTTCAACACCTGGCCTTTCAAAAGGAACTCACTATTAATTACATCTTTAACCCTTTTACGCCTTCTTTCTCCCTCTCTTTCTTTATTATCTACTCTGTCTGACTCTCTCTGCAGGCATGATGACGAACTCGACGTGGTATGAGCGTTCTTCTAGTCCCGAAACGTTGCCTAGTGACATGTAAGTTGGCCAAGAATATACTATCAAAACTTTCACAAGCCTTTATACTGTTATATTATACATATATATTTATTTATAACAGTATGTGTATAACAGTTACTTGAGTCGCGTTGCCTGAAACTTTGCTACAGCTTTGAATATTTGTTGCATTTGCTGCCTTTTTTAAATGCTTCAGTTTGTTTCTTTTGTTTATAATTCAGTTATCACACATACAAACATACAAAAATACACACACACATGCATATTTATACATATTTGTATGTATATCAGGGACCCTAACTGTTAAAAGTTTTAAAAATTCCAATATTTTAATTACATTTCAATTTGTATATTTAGTATAAATGTTAAAAAACATTTATTTCGAAATTTTAATTTGATATATTTTTTTATTTATAGAAAAATTTAATTAAATTAAATAGGCGGTATTTTGTATTTTTGAATATTTTTTAAAAATTATTTTCAAATTAAAATTAAAACTTTTTTTTATTATAAATATAACTGATTCGCGTATTTCAATTATTACAACTAGAAAATAATTTTTATGTAAACCATGTTTTCCTCACCCTCATTTATTTACTTTAAAATTTGTTATTAGTTACTTTGGGTTCCTGATATACATATACACAAAAAAATCATCTCTAAAATTCGTGTTTCTTCCATTGCTCCTCGCTCATCTTGTATGCTGTCTCTTGTTCTCACACTGTTTCTATCACTCTCCCTCTCTTTCTCTCTGTTTTCTTTTAGTAGTCCATCGATAGAAAGACAAAGGTGCAGCGGCACTTTGATTATGAACATGTCCTTAAGGTTAGAGCCTGGCTCAAAGCTGCCTCACAAGAGAATTGCTCGTTGCTCGTTTTGTTGCCGCTTTTTTGTGGCACAGCCAAGTTGTTGTTGTTGCTTCCGCAGTCGCAGCTCTTTTGTGTCTGTCGCGTTAATGACATTTGGCTTTAGCCTTGGCAAAAGTGCTTGCCACCTGTGCAGCTTGCAGCTTGCCACGTTTTTGGTGGCATATTCGACATAGTCGCCGAGGCACGCGCCTCCCAAAATTTGCCCGAGCTGTGCTTACTACTTGTACTTGCCGCATATTGTTGCATGCACACTCACACACACACACATACAGTTGCACACTCACAGTGGAGTGAAAGACACGTACACACAATTGAAGTTACTCTCGTTCGCGTTACGTGCCACGTGCAACGTGGATTACACCGTGATAAATAATTACCACAGTTGAGTTTCCGCCATCTTGCCACTCGGCGGCAAGGCTGCAATTTGTTGCTACAGCTCCTTGGCTATTTATTTTGCTCGACTTCAGGGAGGCCAAAAGAAAAATGCTATAAAATAAATAAAAGTTGCTGCAACATTTGAAAAGAAATGAAATCAATTAGAAGGCAATGCGCAACACACATACGCCCCGTTGTACGATTAGTTAGATGCCACTAAGTCATACTTATTACATGATTCCAATCCTTAACTTTTGGCTATGCACATGAGTTTTGAGGCACTTGCCACAATCCTTCTTTTTGCCTCGTTTCCTTACTTATTTTTACTGTCGCCATAAAATTGACAGCATCAATGCTGATGTGTGTGCCCTAAAAAGGCCCTTATTTGGCACTCTGCCACGCCCACTTTAAAGAGCCCCGCCCCGTAAAAGTTTGATATGAAAACAGCCCAAGTAATCCAAACAACAAACAACATTAATTGGCCCAAAAGCACTGAGAAAATATGAGCTCAATTTTTGATGTTTTCCTTGATTTCTTATTTTACTCTTCGATTTTTTTTAAGTATACCCCATTTCGGGCTTGGCTTTCATTTATGTGCTGGAAAATGTGATATTAAAACAAATTATGGCCATTGAAAATTGGCTAATGCGTTTAATTGGCCGTGACAGCCAAGAGAGTGTGAGAGGCAGCAATTTTCGTCATCTTCTTTTCGCCTGTTTTTCATCCCTTTTTTCAAGTATATTTTTCCAATTTTCTATTTAACTTTTTTTGCACGGTTTTTGCCTGATCCCGAGGCGTGTTTTCCTTGTCGCCTTTTCTTTGCTTTGCGTCTTTCGAAAATTTTGCAGCAAATCGACAACAAAATTTTACAAAAGAATAACAATTTATTATGAATTTATTAATATAATTAGTTGATTCAACATACAATTTGGTAATGCTTCTTCTACAAATTGTGGCTGTATTTTGAATTGTTGCACAATTAATTTATTCGATACTTTTTAAATGATTTTTGATTTGTTACTGCTTATATTGAATAATTTTGTTTCTTTGATTTTGTTTTTGAACTGGAATCTTAACCACGATTTCTCTTTTTATTTTCTTCTGTTTTCTTTTTTCGTATATTTTTTGTGTTTGACTTTTGTAGGAGCCTCTTACAATATATTGATGAGGAACTAAAGCTAAGGTAACTACACATGAAATCATTTCTATTGCGAATACGAAAAATGTATTTTAGACTTAGCTGGGCAAATGACACCCTAGAAACAACAGCAACAACAACTCCCCCTCTCCAACTATTACCAATACTTCTACACAACCAAACACGCACACTTATTGTTAACTAACGGTTGAAGTTGTTACTTTAATTTAGTATTAAGTTTAATTTACTGAGTGTGTTCATTAGTCAAGTAAGCCAAATTATCATCAGCTCCATTTTTATCCTTAAACATTTTCATTCGGTTATTGTTAACTTTCATTAAGCTAAGGTTTTTCTTTACAATTTCTCCACCTCTCGCTCTTTGTTTTGTTTTCTTTTGTTTATCGTTGTCTCTGTCTCACTTTTTGTTGCTTTTTTATATATTTTGTGTATAGCCTTTTGTTTTGTGTGTTGTCTATTGTATGTTGTTGTGGCTCTATGTGGTGAAAACTTTTACTGTACGTATACGTAATTCGCCTTTGTCTAGCACGCATATTACGCATACGCACTGTGCACGCCTTATGACTAAATTATACACACACACACACATAATATGGCAACTAGAAAAACAAATCACACAGCGACAAATTTGCGATCGCTCGAGAAACACGAAACTTTATGGTCGAAACAGGCTTAAAGAAAATACGCTCGATTTGTCGCCTATTCGTGACCCCAAATCATTTGGACCCTTTTTCAATTTTTACTGTTTATTTATTTTATGTGAGTGTGTGTGAGAGTATGAGTGTGGGGGTGTGAGTGTGCAAATGGTTGTCCGCACATTGCTTTTATTGTTATTATTATTATTGGCGCGGCTAACTAGTGCCAATAATCCCAGGGAAAGCGTGTGTTTGCTCTGTTTACTTATTTATTTATTTGTTGTTTTTTGCTTGTACGTTTTTATAAGAATTCTGACAGAGCATAGCATTTGTTTAATGCATTTTGAGAGAGTATAAAAATCAATATCATTTTCTTTTGCTCTTTCGATAAGGATGAAATGCCAAAGATTTTCGTAAATTGATATTAAATTCTTCACACAGCTTAAACAAATTCAAAAAAGTGCAATCAATATTTGCATGGTGATTTGGATTTAACTGGAGCTACAATATCTAGATATTTGTGAATACCCCAAGGCATCCTTTGGATAGATGGCCAAATTCTCCAATTTCTTTTTCTGCTTTTATTTGAGCAATGTTCATTTGCATGGAGCAAACATGTTATTAAATAGAATGCAAAGCTTGTTAAAATATGCGCACAAGCGTAACTTTTGCTATTTGTAACAAATTGCAAAAGAATTTTCAAATATACAATATTAAAAGTACTCCCCCTCTTGTAACCCGACCCTTTATTTGGTCCGACACTCTTGTGCTAATTGAAGAACTGATAAGTTGAGACATTGCGTGCCTCAGGACGAACAAATTGCAATTATGTTCACAGACTCAACTCAAGAAACTAATTTTCAAATGAACAGACAACTCTATTCCATCTTTTTCAACTCTTCCCCCGCCCTCACTTCAACGCCCTCTGACTGTGAAGGCAACAACACCTGCTGCTAGCATTTTACAGCACATTTATTTTCTTTTCGATACCCTGTAAGCATTACTTCAAGATGGTCTATATTATTTTAGAATCTGTAGAACATGGAGAAAAAGACGTGTTAGTGTAAAGTATTAAATTTAATTCTTTTAATTCAGAACTCTTCAAACTATTCGCAGAAAATATAAAATATACTTTTAAAAATTTAATACAGGGTATTTTAAAGTGGAGTACTTCCTTTTAGTTCTTACTTCTACTGCTGCTGCATTTTATGTTTGTCTCATTTGCCATTTTATTTGGAAAATCTTTTGCGTTTCGTTTATGAAGAATTAATTTTCCAGCAATTTTCTTTATGTTGTTTCTTTTCTCTCTTTTTCTTGCTCTCTGTTTTTTATGTGCATTCATGTGCGTGGCAATTTTCTATTTGGAGCATGTATGAGTGTGTGTGTTTTTGCATGGATGTGTATTTGAGAGTGTACGCTTGTTTGTTTTGAGTGTATTTGATTCGCATTTGTTTTGCATCTTATGCATAATTTATAGCTCATTTATTTATATTGCGTCTACTCAACAAAATACAACAACAAGAGCAACAATAAACAAACAACAATCACAAACTACACAAGTGGCGAAACAATAATTCAATTAAAATCCTTAAACGTTTGTTAATCCTCTCTAATCTCGTTCTGGCGAGCTTATCTTGTTCCTTTTAAATCTGATTTTGAATCCTGCAGCATGTTAACAATAACAAAAACCACAAGCACCACAAATACAACCAGAGAAGCACAAGTAGTACACTAGTTGGCATAATTATTTTGACAAAACGGACACTTGTTTTTCTTATTGTTGATTTCGATTTTAGAAGAATGAAAACTTTTAGAAATACAACAACAAATATTAATCATCAGGTTACATATTACATTACAACAAAACCAATGTTTTTTTCTAAATTAAAAATATAAATATGATATTCATAATATGGAACTTTATGGCCGATTTTTACAAATTATCCAAATTTCTTAATGGATTGGTTTTAATAGAGAATATAAGGTCCTTATCATAATTATAAGACACTTCGATTTCTTTAAATATTTTTTATGATACGCAATCTAGGTAATAAAAAAACACATCAACATACTTCATAAACAAATACTAAAGTATTTCAACACCTTTTATTTCAAAATATTAAGTGTTGTAACTTATTTTTAAAATAATAACAAAAAGTGGGATTTTCAACCATATCAAAATTATAAGACATGTCTGGTTTAAAGTACTTATATGCTAAAAATATCTACTTAAGTCATTGAATTTCGATAGTTTAGCGATTTATCAAAGATCCTTGGCATCTGTCAACATCAAAAATTCTCATCTTCATGGAATTTGACAGCTTTATCAATAATTTCGAGTCTATCTGACCCCATTCCCTTATAAATGATGTTTTGAGCTCATTAAAATTTTCGTATCTTTCGTTTTCCTTATAGAAACGCCTTGTTAATATTTCCCAGACATTTTCAATTGGATTTAGATCCGGTAAGCATGCTGTCCAGTTCATTAAATCGACCGAACACCCCTCTAAAAACAGTGTTGTCTGGCGACTTGTGTGTATTCGGGCGTTTTCCTGAATGAAAACATAAGGATTTTTCCAATTTTTATTTAAATATGGAAGCAAGCTATTATCTAGGATCCGTATATAGTCAGAACTATTCATCCTAGAGCTGGAAAATTGCAGGTTTAACGATACGATCTTGTTAAATGGTCCCCATACCACTACTGCCCAGCTACCAAAGTTTCTCTTCAAGAAATAAAGAGGTTTATTTCTCAGATCGCTCCAGTAATAACGAAAACCCTCTAGTCCATCGAGATTAAATTTTTTCTCATCAGAAAAAAGTACCTTTTTGGAAATTAGACAATATAACTAATGCAAGAGACCACTACAACATTTTCCTAACCGATCCCCGGTTCGTTTTCAAGTTCCTTTAAGCAAAATCAACCCGCGCAGCTTTGTAATGAGGGGTCAACTGAGGAATCTTTTTGTGCACACCTCGGACAATGTTTCCGGACTCATTTAAAGTGCTCCAAATAGTCATGGATAACACTTTTTTGCTGGTAATTGCAGCAAAATGGGCACAGGATGCAGTCGAATTAATGGATTTCTTAATAGTGCGCCTTTTATATTGGTCATTTAACATTGTTTTATGACCAGTTCTTCGGTTTTCACCATAATCTTGAGGATTCTATAAAAAAATTGCGACTACGGTCCGACAGCAAGTGATTTCTTTTGATATCTTGCTCACAGTCCAGCCGGACTTTGAATAGGCAAGAATGGAGTCAATTTCATCCTTCCGATGCAATGTGGAGCCACCCATTTTATTTAATTTTATGTAAATTACTTAAGTGAGAGATAAGCAACTCAAAAATTCGGAAAGATAATCTTTAAGCTTCATTTAATTCAATATGTCTTATAATTTTGATACGGTTGCAAACAGTCCAAATTCTTGCACATTTACGAAAAATTAGCTGAAGTTCTCCAGACAATGCAAAAAAAAACTGTAACGGTAAAACTTCGTAGCCAATTCTATTTTCTTTCTTTCTATATTTTTGTTTTTATCAAATTCTAAAAGACAAAGATTTTGCGAGGGGAGGAATACAAATTATTGATGTGTCTTATAATTTTGATAAGGACCTTATTTCTTATTGGGCTTAAGATTAAGCACAATTTAATCACATCTCATAGTTTTAATTTAAATCTAAAAGTACATAAAAAAAATCCAATTAAAATGGTCAAAAATACTTTTGTTCTTTGGTGAAACAATTATTGATTATTTAATTCATTTTTCATATCATTTAATTTTGAAAAATGCTTTAAAAGCAAGTCGACTGTTTTATCAAAATAATTTGTATCAATTAGTGTAGTCTAGGCACAGCTGCTTGTACACCCAAAGGGAGAGAGAGGGAGACACACACACACTCACACACAGTAACCTGTCTGAGAGGCAAGGGCATGCAACTGACACCCCTGACACTCCCCCACCAACCCCTTACTAAAGCCAACACAGTTGCAACACTGAAACACCCCACTTACCTCCACTCACCACCCACTCAACAAAGTTTGCCCAAAACCTTCGTAGAGAGGAGTGAGTGTCCACTTAAAGTGTATGTTTGTTGTGCGTGTTTCAACCGAAAGAAGCTCAAACGTCTTTGGCTTTCTCTTTCTCTCTTTCTCTTTCTCTGCTCGCTCCGTCTGTCTCGCTCTTAGAGCAACATTGCCATTGAACGACACCAAAGATTCGGCACTCGGTGCCGAGTGCAGCTGCGTCCACAATGGAGGCGCCGTTGCAAGTGGCGGCGGAGGCGGCGGCGGTGGGGGCATGGTCTCAACAAATGGGGGCGGAGCAGCAGGAGGCGGCGGCGGCAGCGGCGGAGTCGGAGGCAGCAACGGCAGCCGCATTATCAGCGACAGCGGCAACGGTGGAGGCCATCAGCATCATCATCACCGCCATCATTATCATCATCATCAGCAGCAACAGCAGCAGCTACAGCAACAACAACAACATTTGGGCACTGCACAGCAGCACAACCACAATCACAACCACAACCAGCACCACCATCATCACCTTAACCAGCAATCAAACATCAGTGCACCACTGACTTCTTCGTCCAGCACCAGCAGCGCCTTGGCCACATCCGTCAACTCCAACTCGAACTGTAATTCCAACACCAACTCCAATTTCAATTCCAATACGAATCCCTTGAGCATGTCCGCATCCTCGTTGACCTCCATGCCCGGATTGAGCGCCTATCTGGGCTTATCCAATTTGCGTACGACCAGCATTGGCGATGGCAACAACGAGGACGACGATAATATGCAACTGGATGTGGACATTGCCATGAATAATGCCGCTCCCATTGGTTTGGGTCTTGCTCCTACTGCCGCTGGCTCCAGTTCCGGTTCAGGTTCCGGTTCAGGTGCCGTTTGCTCCGCCTCCGCTGCGCATTATTTGCGCCACAGCAGCAACTATCGCTCGGCGGCGGCTGCGGTCAGTTCAGCCTCAGCCTCATCTCATAGTGCTTCAGATAAAGATAAAGATAATCATGGTCATGGTCATGGTCTTGGGTTGCTTTCATCATCAACATCGCTCGCATCCAGCAGCACAACAACAACAGCAGCAACATCAGCAGCAGCAGCAGCGTCAACAGCATCGTTTTATAATCGCCTACTACTCCTCGATAATTCCAGCGGCGATGCAGTCGGCGGAATCATATTGGGTGGCAGCAATGGCCTGGACAAGCATGAGGCCAATACTAATCCGACGCCTCCGACTGTCACACAGTCAGCCGGCGATGGCTTCTTGCATTCCAACTGCGCCACCACGAGCACAGCAGCGGCAGCGTCAGCTGCAGAAATCGCTGCAGAATCGGCAGCAACGATTGATGATGGCGGCACAGCGGGCAACTCGTCGCATCTCTACCAGAATCTGGTGCGACGCAGCACAGAGACAACACAAACGGGAGGTGGAGCGGGAGCGGCTGAAAACAGCAACTGTGATTACCGTAGCGAGAGCAACCAGGTGAGTACAAAAGCAACTTTACCATCTTGGATTTAAGCTAATTAACGCCATTTCAGAATGGAGTGGAGGATTCACCGCGTCGCCATAGCTCAATGGATCAACTGATTGGACTGATCAACGACATGGGCAAGTCGTCGCGCACGCGCAGCCTCAGCGACGGCGGCGCCCAGGACGACGACGAGGGTAGGTTGACTAGTAACTCAGTAAAAATCAACTTTAAACACTCATAACTTTGTCAAAACTTAACCGATTTTCTTTCGGAATGTCAATTTGATCACAGCTTGACCTCTAATTTGATTCTGCATCAATATTTTATTTAATTGGAAAATAATATTATACCCGTTACTTAAAAAATAAGTAAAAGGGTATATTGTATTCGTTGCAATGTATGTAACAGGAAGAAGGAAACATCTTCGACCCTATAAAGTATATATATTCTTGATCAGCATCAACAGCCAAGTCGATATAGCCATGTCAGTCTGTCCGTCCGTCCGTCTGTGTGGGCGCCTAGATCTCAGAGACTATAAGAGAGCTAGAGCAACCAAATATTATAAATTAATTTAAATAAGTAACCGGTATCCTATAGTCGGGAGCTCGACTATAGCCTTTCCCACTTGTTTTTAATTTAATTTGTTCATTTTTTAATTACTTTCTTGACATTTCCGTTCCACCCGCAGTGGAGAAAGAGGCGCAACCGGATCTGCTGAACAATACGCCGCCTGTGCCGCCAAAGCGTTCGCATCGACGTCGCCACACGCCACCGAGGCCCATCTCCAATGGTCTACCACCGACGCCCAAGGTGCACATGGGCGCCTGCTTCTCAAAGATCTTCAATGGGTGTCCACTGCGAGTGCACTGCACGGCCTCGTGGATCCATCCGGAGACACGGGATCAGCATCTGTTGATCGGTGCTGAGGAGGGCATCTACAATCTCAACATGAACGAGCTGCACGATGCCACGATTGATCAGCTGTTCCCGCGTCGCACCACCTGGCTGTATGTGATCAAGGATGTCCTCATGAGTCTATCCGGCAAATCCTGCCAGCTGTATCGCCACGATCTGGTCGCGTTGCACTCGAAGCAGACGGTGCGCTTCTCGCTCCACATGAACAAGATACCAGAGCGTCTGGTGCCGCGCAAATTCGCGCTGACCACCAAAGTGCCGGACACCAAGGGCTGCACCCAGTGCTGCGTCACCCGCAATCCGTACAACGGCTACAAGTATCTGTGCGGCGCGACGCCCAGCGGCATATTCCTGATGCAGTGGTACGATCCGCTCAACAAGTTCATGCTGCTCAAGCACTGCGACTGGCCCGCCACGAGCATCCTGGGCGGTGGCTATGGCTGCGTCCAGAATGGCCACACGCCCGTCTTTGAGATGATCATCACGCCCGAGCTGGAGTATCCCATTGTGTGCACGGGCGTCCGCAAGGCCCTCAACGGTTGCCTCAAACTGGAGCTCATCAACATGAACAGTCAGTTGACAACAGTTGTTTCCATAAAACAGAGCTGTACAAATTGTGATATTGTTTTGATGGCAATCAAAAATGTTAAAAATTATTAGCTACAAATAATCAAATTCAATGTTATGATTCTTGATTTGAATCAGAAAAGTTAAAAATCTTTTAGTAGACAATTCGATTGCAGTTGAATTGTTTCCAATTTTCTACAGCTCTGACTCTGCAGCAACAGAATTTTGACTTTGTTAAATTTAATTTAATTTTAAAATTAAATTTTTTCAGGTGCCAGTTGGTTCCATTCAGAGGATCTGGAGTATGACGCCATGGCCACGATGGTGCCGCGTCGCGACCTGTTGAAGGTGGTGCGCGTCCACCAGGTGGATAAGGACGCCATTCTCGTCTGCTATGGCAATGTGATGCAGGTGGTCACACTTCAGGGCAATCCCAAGCAGCACAAGAAAATGGTTGCCCAACTCAATTTTGATTTCAATGTGGACAGTATTGGTAAGTTGACAAAGATGAGCAAATTATGTGTCTATATCTATATCTATCTACCTTTCAGTTTGTCTACCGGACAGTGTATTAGCATTCCACAAGCACGGCATGCAGGGCAAGTCGCTGCGCAATGGCGAAATAACGCAGGAGATCAAGGACATGAGTCGCACCTACAGACTGCTGGGCAGTGACAAGTGAGTTATCCAACCAAATCTCCAAAAACAGTTGTAGCTAATTCATATTTTCACATCAGGGTCGTCGCCTTGGAGAGTCAATTGCTGCGCACTGGTTCGCTAGGCAGCGAGGAGGGACATGATCTGTACATTTTAGCCGGACACGAGGCCAGCTACTAGGTGCATCAATTGTTATATTTTAAATATAATTCAAGATATATACATATAGCAAGTGAGAGAGAGAAGGAGAGGGGGGAAGGTGATAGACAGAGATATTTGCAAATAAATTTTAAATGCAGCTGTCTGTCTTTAGTCGGGCGGCGTCAACTACTAACTGTAATTTAATTACTCGTAGCCCCTAAGCTCTAAATTAAACTAAATTAAATACGAAAAAGAAGCAATTAGCAATTTTTGAAAGCTACTTAGCGCATTTTATTCTAGCAGTTAAAGAGGCAGCCACGAACTAAAAACTATAACTAACAAACCAGCAAAATAAACAAGAGATTCTTAGTCCTCCCATTAATCCATTCTTTGCCAAAAAAAATAAATAAATAAATAAAACATAAATCAAAATAAATATAAAAAACAAAAAAAATCGATAAAAAGAAAAAAAAACACTAGATATACAGCAATTACATACTACTCATATAGAGTATGTATGCCGCACAGTCTACCCGATTCCGTTGTAGTTATTATAATTATTACTATTATTATTATTATATTTTTGTATTACAAAGAAAGAAAATGCTTTAAATTATATGCCTAACTTTATTAAATTATGCATATATTAATTTTATAAATTTTTGTGTGACATTCACAAAGCAATTAAACAAGTAATTGAACCACAAAGAGAGCGAGAGTATGAGAAAGTGGGAAAGAAAGGAAAAAGAAAGAAAGTAAACAGCGGCGAGGCAAGGCGAGACGTACGCATTAAAATTACCGTATTTAATTATAAATATAATTACTAGGAACTAATAATGATACACGTATGAAACAAACAATTTCATAGTTTTTAGCAATTGTAAATCGCAAATGTTTTTGTAGTTGTTAATGTAAATCAGAACTGCATTATGTTGGATTTTAACCGCAATGCGGAGATTCAATTTGGAGAGAAGGAAAGTTGCAAGCATTACGGTTTGTTGGGAAACAAAATAGATTAAGAATTTTCTAAAAACAAATACCACTAAAATATACAAAATTATGAAATAAAAACTTTGAAAACACACACACACACACCATACATTGCAAATTATAGTAAGCTGAAAACTGATTGTCATAGTTACGATTTTTAGCCTAAGAGATTTCAATTCCGAGCAGCACATTTTCGTCTTCAGTTGTAAAAATAATAAATTTTAATTTAATTAGTTCGTACGTACGTAAAGAAAAAGCGAGAAACCGAAAATTATAAATTAATGAAAACAAAACAAAATGCAAAAAACCTGTTAAACTTTAGTTTAGTGCAAAAATAAAAAGTATTTAAAACAGATTCAAGACTTTTAATAAAAAAAAAGATTAAAAGAACAATTATAATAAGAAATGGGTTTTTAAATCTTCATTATATTTCGACAATTATTAAAATATTTTAAAATACAATTTTTTTTATCGCATTTTGAATTAGGCGCACTTTGCAACAAGTTGGCAGCACGCTTGTCAAGCACATTGAGATTTTCAGCCTAACAGCATATGGTTACACTGACGAAAACAAACTGACTGTGGGTAAACATTGCTCATTTAGGTGAACATGTTCACTTGTTCTTTTTATTTAGAAGAGTCAACTCACTCAGATTGCTCACTTGTTCAGTTGTTTAGTTGCTCAGTTGCTCACTCATAACCTCACTCACTAAGCCCCTCACCCAGCTAATCAAAAATATCATGTTACATTTCAATTAAATCTGATGGCTGCTCTGTGATCAACAATTCGCTACACATTCTGAATTTTTAAAATGGGTATTGTGCTTTGGCGATAATCCAAGATTTGTATATTTTCAAAGAAAGAATCTACACACAATGCCCTAAGAGGAACAACAGAGCAATAATGAGCAAAACAGAACAACTGAACAAGACTGAACAAGTGAGCAAAAAAGAGCAAAACAGAGCAACTGAACAAGACTGAGCAACTGAGCAAAAAAGAACAAGTGAGCAATAAAGAGCAATTCGGAAGGAACATGTTCACTTGTTCACTTCAGGGAGCAACTCTTTTTTGTTCACTCACTCATAAGCAACCCAACACTACTTCACGTGGTGTAAATATTGTTTTGATCTCTCCATTGAAAAATACATAAAAAACAATGGCATTTGTGGTGCCTCCATGGGAAAAGGACGCCGAAGTGATCAAATTCAAGTCGGTGCCAGGTGCAAGTAATGGAGCAGCTGCCAGCAAAACGAAAGCCAAAAAACTTAAAAAGAAGAAACCCAAAGTAAAGAAATCGGAACGGGAGAAATCGACGCAGCCAAAAAACGCAACTTACAGACTGGGCCAAGGACCGTTGGCTCCTCCACCGGATACGGATAAGTCGGACGATGAAGCGGACGAGGGAATGCGTGCAATGCACAAGGTGCGAAGTGGAAGGATTGAGAAGCAGAAACCGCCAGCCAAAGCAGCAAAGGAACAAAAGAAGCAATTGACACTGAAACCAGCTCTAGTTCAAGCCGCCGTTGAGGCAATGGAAACGACGCCCACTCCTGTCACTCATGCCACCCTAGCGAACAAGCTGCAGTCGGAACTGCTCGGCGGTCGCTTTCGCTACATCAACGAGCAGCTGTACACGATGAACAGCAAGAAGGCCGAGGATCTTTTCCGCAAGGATGCGGATGCCTTCGAGGCCTATCACGCCGGCTACCGTCAGCAGGTGGACAAATGGCCCTCGAATCCGTTGACACGCATCATCAAGACGATCAAACGATTGCCCAAGACCGCCATCATCGGCGACTTTGGCTGTGGCGAGGGGAAGTTGGCCCAGTCCGTGCCCAACAAGGTGTACTCCATGGATCTGGTTGCGGCCCGACCGGACATTGTGGCCTGCAACATGGCCAAGACTCCATTGCAACCGCAATCACTGGACGTGGCCGTCTATTGTCTGTCGCTGATGGGCACCAATCTCAGCGATTATCTGCTGGAGGCGAACCGAGTGCTCAAGCTGCATGGCAACGTTTACATCGCCGAGATTCAGTCCCGCTTCGAGGATGTGCGTGAGTTTGTGCGCTGCATGAACGCCTGCGGATTTGATTTGATTAAGAAGGATGTGGCCGTCAATTACTTTTACTTCTTTCACTTCCGCAAGATGCGCCATGTGGGCAAAGATACAAAGCTAAAGCCCTTCTCCCTCAAGCCGTGCCTTTACCGCAAACGATAATAAAAAATAACGATACTTGCAATAAATGTAGTTGAAAAATTCAAACTAAAAATATTTTTATATTTAAATCTGTTCTGTGAACGCGCTACTCAACAGTTGGGCATTGAGCGCTGCCACCTTGGGCCAGAATTCATTTCAAAATGTATATTTTTCTTGTGATATGTGTCGTCATCACTCTCCAGCAAGATACAAATGTAAATGTGTCTCTCTTGCATGGCGGAATCATAAGGTGAAGTGAAAAGTCTGTCCACAGGCCAATTTGATACAAAAGTTTTATTTTATTTTCTGCCTTTTGCATAAAAAAAACTTCCAGTTTTTCAAAATAGTAAAATATAAATATTTTTATATATTTCATCTTAACAATTAAATACAAATGTTCGCCCTTTTAAAACGAGAGAGGAAGAAACACAGAGAGCGAGAAAGTCACTCTCTCATGAGTGCACCTTATTTAATTACACCATGAGAGTGGGCAGTGGTTGTTTGGCAACTTGAACACAAATGTATCTCTCAGTACTAGTTTGCTCTTCGTGCGCAGCATTTCGAATATTTTATCACGGTACGTTGTTCGTTAACTGAAACGCAGTCAACGCAAGCCAAATAGGCAATAAGAAAAAAAAAACAAAATTAAATACAAAAGGGGAAAGAAAAGTGCCAGAAAAATCAAAAGCATCTGTGTGCCATTTGCAGAAAACCGCGCGCAATTTTGTGTGTTTATAAATAAAACAATATACCGAATTTAATTTATCTACTATTGTTGCAATTTTCACACGCCCACGCCTAGTTTCCACCCTCCCCTCCCCTGCACCACCACCGCCCCCGATTACTTCTCTCACTCTCACTCAATATTCTCTATTACTCACTCAACGTAAATTTTCAACAGGTATTCAACGACGACGATAACAACAACAACAAATTGTCTTTTTTCGTGCTCAATAGAAAAAAGTGGCCAAGAATTTGTTTATTTGTATGTGTGTGTGTGTGCGTGTGTGCAAAATCAAAAAAGAATCTTTTGTGAAAAGTGAAAACAGCACGCAAACCCAACTGACGACTCAAAAATCAAAACATAACTGAAGAAAAGCGCCGCAAAGTATTCAACGCTTCCAGTGGATTAAACCATTGAATTCTAAAGCAAGGCTTAGAACGTAAGTAACGGAAACTTTTAATTCCGACTTTCCCATGAAAAAGAGTCGCGCCATTTACCCATTAGATCAGCTAACGTTCGTAATTATTATATATATTTTTTTGGGCTGTGGTCAGAGTTTTCAGTTGCCTGCTTCGTTTACGTCTACGTCTCCGACTCCGTCACATTTTATGCTTTTGACATACACACATTCATATAGCAAGCACAGAATGACTTCATAGTTCCCGCACTCTCTCACTCACACACACATGCACGTACACAAACATAAAAGCTCTCTTGCACTCAAATGACTCTCTGTCTATTAAAAATGCAGAGAACGAGCGCGAGAGTGTGAGAGCGCGAGAGTTGACGTTGACGTTGTCGCTTTTTGGCCATAGCTTCGTCAAGCTTTTATTGTATCTTCTGTACGTAGCTGTTTTTTTTTGTTCTTCCTCTTTTGAGACTCTTGCCTTTTGCAATTACGACGAGTTTGCGGCCCACATTGTTGTCGTTGTTGTTGTTGTTGTTAATATTTGTGTTGCTGTCTCACTCGTTTGACAAATTTTGTGTTTTACTCAGTTGCTTCGCATTTTGTTTTGACTTACTTTGGAAAAACGGGGGCTGAAACTCAAGATATTCTTATTGGCAACGGAGTGGCGCGTAGTCAAGGAAACAGATTTAACACACACAATCCGATCAGATACCAATATAAATATTTACATATGTGTGAGAGTGTGAGTATGTGAGAGTAGCATAGCAAGTAGCTTTGTTGTTGTTGAATCACAGTGGAACAGAGTGTCGCATTTACCACAATGTATTGAAAATTTAACAAACATTTGTATTTAAATATTAAAACCGCGCAGTTTGTCGAGCGATGTCGACGTCACTGTGCCAAAAATAAACCAGCAGCTGCCATGGGAAGTGATCGTTGAACAGGTTATTTTCTTATCACAAACCTCGAACCTTCAATAACTCTTTTTGTATGTACTTCTGCGCTGTTTTATTTTTCTCTATTTTCTTGTTTGATATCAGGGCTGGCAAGGCAAAGGAAGTCTGAAAGCTTTTTGATAAGGGACGAATTACTCACATACTCGAATCCTGATAAGATTCCAAAACAAAACACCGTGCAAATACTTATCTACAAAATATGTCAGTGTTTGTTTTTATGGCGTTATGAATGGCAAGTGACTCTTTGGCTAGGATTGTCAATATATAGTTGGCCAATGCGTCAGCTTTAACGGCTTTTCACAATCAACGGAAATCGGAAAAATCTCATAGAAAGCCGTCAGTGGACTTGGCTTGGGATTTGGTACAAAAGCGTTGACCTAAATATTACAGGCAATGTGAGAAGACATTTAAACAGACACACACACAGACATTCACACACACATTACCATAAAAGTCTTTTGGACAATGCAAGACAGAAGAGAGAGAGAGAGAGAGAGAGAGAGAGAGAGAGAGAAGAAGTTGCATTAGAAACCGGTTACTGGTTTCTGGCCAAGAAATTGGCTACATAGCAGACAAACAAATAAAGGAAACGAGCAAAGCAAATGCTAATAACTGTACAACCGAGTAAACTGTGCAACTCGAAAATTATAATAAAAAATGTTGTGCAGAGGCAGAGACGGAGACAGAAAGAGAGGGAGAGAGAGAGAGCAAACGACTTAACAACACGCAACATACACACACAATCAAACGTGAAAAACACTGTGGAAACCTGAATTCAAACCAACAGCCAAAGCCGCAGTTGTAGCCAAGTCAAGACCCCCCCCTTGCATCCCCTCTCCCTCCATTCCACTACCAACCTACCAACAGCAAGAGTAGCAGCAGAACAAGGTGTGTCTGCACCGTTGGAGCGTTAGAAGAGACCCCAAAATGAGTCGAAGATGCGAAGAGAGCTGAAGAACAGAAGCGTAACGAAATTGCCTCTCTTAGCCAACAAGTAAGGCTTTATTGTTAACTGCTCGTTAACTGAAAATTTGGGCCATTGCAACGCACCACAATTTTGACATTTCAAATTGTTGTTGCATGATTATCATGACGACGCTCCCTAAGTCGTTACTCTCAAATTGATGCTCCCCCTTTTTAATTGGGGCGACATTAGACATGGTGCTATTTTTGAGATGCCTCTCGATCCACCCGCTAGTTAATTCAATCTGTCAGCGTTTTCACTTCCAAGCTAAACGATTTTCCCCCAAAGCACTCTCTCTCATACACACACACATATTTTGGCATTCAATTTTCTATTTTTATTTGTTGTCGCATCGATTTTTATTGTTGTCGAAAGAAGGGGGGGGGAGGGTAGGGAAGAAAGGGGATTGGGGGGCTGGGCTATGATTTATGTGACCAAAGTGGCAGCTGTGTATTTTGGTTTGTTTACCAGCTCAATGGGGAACATCCAGCCAACACCCTCGCAACTTGCAACTTGCCAACTCCAGCTGGATTCTATTTGTGGGTGGGTCCCGAGTTCGTTGGCCAACTTTAAAAAGAGAGAAAAACATAATGTAAAATCCAATGTTGGGGCGTATAAGTGCATCAGTCACTTTGACGCACTTTCCGACATTGCAGTCACTTTCAGAACAATTAGTCAAGCCCCATTGAGTACTCGCTAAGCTGTCGAATTGGGAACGTATTAAATTTATGTACAATGATGAAAAAAATAATGGAATCAATCATTTTTTTATGTGCTTTTAAAATTATCTCGGAAAAAAAAATTGATTTATATTAGTTTTATAATTTTTACATAATACTTATTTAAAATGGTTTCAAAATTAAACAACGCAAGAATTATTTAAAATTTGTTTAAAATGTCAAAATGACTCGTTTCTATTATTTTTTCCATCACTGTAAATATAGAGTCGAACTTCCCTAACTCGAATCACCATTATTCAAAGTAAAGGTTCGAGCTATGGATATATTCGACTTATATAGTACTTTTTTTTAAGTTTATTAATTTTACTGCCATTAATTCAGCTTAGAGAGAAATTCGAGTTATAGAAGTTCAAGTTATGGAAGTTCAACTGTATAACACACAGTTAAATAAGCTGCTTTTGTAGTCAAGTGCTTGATACACTTTGTTACACTGTCCAACAGCAAACTATATTTATGTACTTGCACTGGCTCAGTTATTGGCTGACGATTGCCGGTTCCTGTTAACTGGAGCGGATGAATCTGGCTTATCGTTTCGTATTTCGCATTTCGCATTTCGCCTTTTTTTTTGTTTCAGCGATAACCGCAACAATTTCCGATATGTTTGTATGTGAAACCACTTATAAATAGAAATGCAATTGCAGTGAAACACGCCCTGACTCACAATTATCGATTGACCCATATAATTATGTTGTTTTTCTCGCTAAACAACAAATCCAAAAACGACTTGATTCTTTTGCACGCACACCCAAAAAAAAAAAAAAGAAAAAAATTAGAATAAATTTGGACTTTCATTTCCTTCATTTGTATACCCTGTATTAATACAATAAATGTCAATGAAAGGGGTATACAAAATTTGACAGTGTTCTGGGACTTTTCCCTTAAAATCTTTTTCACTTTGTTATAAAATTAAAAAATCTGTAAAATATCCAATCTGCAATATATATTTTATTGTTGAAATTACTTACTTTGCATAATGTAGTCAGCAAACAATTATTTAAATCTGAAAATGGAAAAATATGATTAAAAAAATCTTAAATAAAATAATTTTAGATAAAAGCAAATTAATAGACCAATTTTCAATTGTGTTTTCATAACCCTAGCTGAAAATACAGGGTATTTTCTCGTCACGCAACGCCTTATAGAGTCGTCAACTCAAAATATTTTTGTGTATTTAGGAAAATGCGAAATGTAATTTCTCGCGGAAGTAGTCCGAACCATGGCCTGTTCAGAGGCCCATGGTTATTAACGGATGTGAGCAGCGCCCGCAACTCTTTCACTCACTTCTATACAAAATACATTTTGAATAGAATTTATGTGAAACGCTTCGTTGACTTCGCAAACAAAGTCCGACAGCTAAAAGTTGTGTGCATTGTGCATTTCACTAGCCATGTTTTCATATTCAAGTTGGTATTTATGTATTTTTACAACGAGTCTTGCAAATATCCATGCCTTCCACACTGACGTCACTGAGAACAGTTTAAGCTTCAGCTTCAGATGACATAATGTCATGACGGAATGTGGACACATTCGCATTCTGGAATGGTTTGAGTTAAGGTTCAGGTTCATATTCATCAAGGTATAACAGAAAAAAGCAGTTGTTGTTGCTCCGTAAATTGAATTTGATTTAAGTTGTATTAAATTAAATTTAATTAGGGTACTCGCTGAGGCATTCAGAGTGAGTGAGTGCACCACAGTGGCAACTCAATTGAATTGACCGCCAGTCAAGTCGCAGTCTCAGTCTCAGAGTCTCAATCTTTTGTGTATTCTCAGAAACTTCAGTTTGAAATTCTTTTTTTAAGGGGTATTTTGAGTAGTGCGTATGCATACCGGTCACGTACTTATTTTCAGTCTGTCTGTCTTTGGATAGGTTCATGAAATGAGGCGAGTGCCATGATTAGAAGAAGCAGATGAAGCACACCCAGACATTGTCCCAGCCCCAAGCACACTGGGTGTATCTGTGTGTTGGGTGTGTGTGTGTTTTTAGCTACTTGATGAATTTCACCTCGACCTCCTTCAATTGAAGCGTTCATTCTTCTGTTCTTCTGCTCTTTTTGGGTGTCGGCGGCATCTTGCAAAATATTTATTGTATATAGTATATTGCGCACGCTTGTTGCACGGAGCAATAAAATGCCCGCTTGAACAATAACAAAATTCAATAATTTGTTGAAATGCCTCTTGAGTCGATGCCACAAAATACATTCGACATTCTACACATTGCTGACGCTATACACAATGATGTCATCATTAATGCGATACAAAAATAAATCATAACGCCATTCTAGAGCACAATCTAACAAAATACAAAGTGTTTTTTATAAACTACAGGGATTGCTCTTATATGACAAATTTTGCGGATTTAAAATCGAATTATTGTAAAAAAATTGTTAGCTTTAAAAGACGAAAGATTCTTTTATTGGCCCAGAACATAGTTAAAATCTTGATTGAAAATCTACTAAAAGAAAGTAAATAATAATCACTCAAATTGATAAATTCTAACTAGCGACCTTTCACTGTATTTGTTATAAATGAATGCAATCACTAATCGCATTTAACACGATTTGCTTGGAACGGGCTGTGATGAGGCATCACAGCAGCTAATCATTGGGATTCATGTGATTCATCTGGCATTCGTTAAGCAGTGAAGTGTGCCCCCAGACACGAAACACTTCAATTATGATTGACTTGGAATGTAATTCATGAGGTGCAATTGCGATACAGTTAATTACCCGATGTCGATGATGTCAACTATGGGAACAGATTGCCCCAAAATGAAAATAGCATAATAATAATAATGCTTCCAAAAATATAAATGCTACTTGTTGTATGTTTCGCGAACTGAGGTCGCGTAGACAATAAATGGATGAAAATAAACACAGAGACTCGAAAATTAAGTATATACATAACTAAATTAGATGTTGTCTGCTTTTTTGTGTGTTTATTTTTTTTTTTTATTCGGATTCTCAACAGTATTTTAGCAGTCTCGATGACGCCACCAGCTTTGAAACTGAAATTGTGACGCGATCTTTTGTATTTTTCGAGAGGTTTTTCGCGTTTTTTAGATTTTGATTCGATGCCCGCCATTAAAAATTATCTACATCAATGTATCTGTGTCTAGTAGTTTGTTGCTGTATTTGTTATTTGTTATAAACTGAAAGCCGCGTGCTTGTTTTTTTTATTTGTTGCCTTGATCAAAACTGGTTCAGCCTGTCCGGCGATCGTGAGGGAAGATTCTGTGCTGCCTGCCACATGTAAGTCAGCTCACAGCTGGAACTGAGCAACTGAGAAATTGAAAAGAATGCAGCACACACATTTAAAATCAATTAAACAATAAATTGATCACTTGCCATTACTTTTCCTCTTTTATCTGCTCGATTTAGTTAAAGAATCGAGAATTAGGGTTGTTTGCTCCGAGTTCTCTTACGAGCTGTGGTTGGGTGTGGTGCAAGCCGAAGAGAGCAAAAAACTCATTTTGTGGTGCTAAACCACACAATCTACATAGAGTTTTCTGTTACAAATATATATATTTATATATTGGCATTATTTATTGCATACATCTTTCTTTATTTGTTCGGTTAGTTGCGGTTTCAGGCGAGGGAAGAGTACGAGTAAAAAACAACATGACGCCGCTTCCCATTGCCGGCTTATATAACATCATCCAGCATAATCTTATAAAAGTATTGAGAGTGAGTGCAAATATGTGTGTGTGCGTGTGTGTAGACTTATGTCACTACAGTGCTCACTCGAAAAGAAGAATGCTTCATATAAAAAGTTTACTCTAGCTTAAAAACTAATTTGAAATTTTAATTTACAATAAAAAATGTATCTTCTTTCAATTAAATTATTAGAATTTAATTTCTTTTAGAAATTTATTATAAACTGATAAATAATATTAGCTAAAATGCTTCTTTCTTTAACTTGATTTAAGTGTAATTTATAAATTATCAACTATTTATAGAAGAACTTCATCAACAACTTATTTAAGGTGTAAAAGATTCGAGAAATTATTGCAGAAAAACTAAAAAAATAAATTAGAATTTTAGGCTTACATTTCTTGCAAATTCTACACAGCGAGTGACTACTGCACTGAATTATTTGCATTTGCTGGCTCAGCTCAGCTGAGATACACGCTCAATAACAAAGTCGAGGGTATTTGACTTTGATTTATCTACAAAAGTTGACAGGATGTTGATCTCTACGGGCGAAACTTCCCTTTCCTTTTTGCTAGGCATTATTGGATATTACAGTGGGACATCTGCACAATTTTCCCAATGCAGATGAGGGGAAGTGGAATGGTCAAACTAATAGCTTGAGTTTAATTACAAGTACATCTTGAATGAATACGAATAAGTACGACTTTTTTTTTGCTGAGATGCTTTTTTTATGGCTGTTTTAGGTTTAACGATTATGTGTGGCTTTAAATTTGAGGTTTTGGCTTTCGCTAGTTAAAAATGTCAAAACTATTTTTAATAGTAACCATTCTCATATTTCTATTTACAGCTCGTCGACAATAAACACAGCACTAGACAAAGAAGAAGCAGAAGAAGTTATTGCAGAAATATAATTGAGCTTTATTCAAGTAAGTAAGAGTATGAGTGCGAATACGATTACGAGTACTCTTACTCATTCAAACATTCATATATAAATATGCATGAATAATGTCATCATGTCGCATGACATCATGGGTCAGTCTTTGGGGTGGCTTTTATTTTGGCCCAAAGGGGTCTTTCTACCACTTTCCTCCTCCTTTTAGCGCCCTGCAATTTGTGTACAGTCCAAGTAATTTCATAGCTTTGTTCTACTTGCTTTACGAGCTGGCGAATCGCGCCTGGCGCCAGGCGAATATAAAACTGTGCAACCAACTGACTCCACTGAAAGTTGGCAACAATTCCCAATGAACGGAAAGTCGACCACACGCATTCGTATCATTTGCAGCAAGCTAACACATCCGTCGGTTCAGGCTAGCTGCTTCCTCTTCTTCCTCTTCTTCTTCTTCCTGCCACACACAAGTACTTAACAAATTGCTTGCCGCAGTGTTGTTTTATACCCTGTGCACAACAAATGGGCTAAAAAGTTTGTAATTAAGCTGTGACAATTTATATGAGAGACAAAAAGTGGTTTATCCAAACAGGATAAGTGCAATTTTGTTTAGTTTCTAATTTGAAGAACCATTTTTTTTAAATTATTACTGAAAATTGAGGCAAAAATTTAAAAAAAATTATTGAATTCCATTGTTTTAGAAGAGGAACTAAGAATTAAAAAATCAGATCTTGTTTTAAGTGAAATTTAATATAATTTCTAATTTTATGAATCATTTTGCTAAAATGATTACTTAAAATTGGGCAAGTCATTTCATCTATATTAACTTCGGAGTGCATCTGTCTTAGCAAACTCCTTTTTATTTAATCACCGAGTTCTTTCCGTTATTCCTGACAAGCTGGCGGTTGCATGTCGCCTTCTTCGGCATCAACTGAACAGTTACTGTTTCATTTTTCTGAAGTCTTTGTATCTATAAGGCTGTTTAAATCGTTGTTTACTTTAGATTTAAATGCAGGGCATCTGCCAGTCGGTTAGAGCTCTCTCTTCTTTGTTGAACTCTTCCTCATTGATTGCTTTATTATTGCAGAGATCTGTCCCACTCTCCTGCTGCATCCATCAAACTGTCTGCGTAGCTGAGGGCCCGAAACGATGCCGGCGGAAATTAAACCATCCGCGCCTGCTGAGCCGGAAACTCCGACCAAGAGCAAACCGAAGAGCAACTCATCGACATTCTCGAAGGCCGCCTTGGCCCGTGTCACACTGCTCGATGGCTCCGTTTTGGATGTGACTATTGACGTAAGTACTCAAAAATACTGGCTTTAAGTTTATTTTAATTCTTTGATTTCTGTTGAAGCGCAAAGCCAAAGGTCGTGACCTGGTTAACTCCATCTGTGCGGGCCTGAACATCATTGAGAAGGATTACTTTGGCCTGACGTATGAGACGCCAACGGATCCGCGTGCCTGGCTGGATTTGGAGAAGCCCGTGGCGAAATTCTTTCGCACAGATCCCTGGCCATTGGCATTCGCCGTCAAGTTCTATCCGCCGGAGCCGTCACAGCTCCAGGAGGACATCACGCGCTACCATCTCTGCCTGCAAGTGCGCAATGACATCCTCGAGGGTCGTCTGCCATGTACATTTGTGACTCACGCCCTACTTGGCTCGTACCTGGTGCAGTCCGAGATGGGGGACTATGATCCCAAGGAGATGCCGACTCGTGCCTATCTCAAGGACTTCAAAATTGCACCCAATCAAGCGCTGGAGCTAGAGGACAAAGTCATGGACTTGCACAAGACCCACAAGTAAGTGAATCAATCTCAATTCCCTTTCGTTGATTTCACTAACATCTTTTTTAATCCCCACAGAGGTCAATCGCCCGCTGAAGCTGAGCTTCATTATCTAGAGAACGCCAAGAAGCTGGCCATGTATGGAGTCGATTTGCATCCCGCCAAGGACTCGGAGGGCGTTGACATTATGCTGGGTGTCTGTGCGTCCGGTCTATTGGTTTACCGCGATAAGTAAGTTGTCCATATTCAAAATCAATTTTAGATGACTTACCTTCATCTTTTTTAGACTTCGGATCAACCGTTTCGCTTGGCCAAAGATTTTGAAGATCTCGTACAAGCGTCATCACTTCTACATCAAGATACGACCGGGCGAATTCGAGCAATACGAATCCACCATCGGTTTTAAGCTTGCCAATCATCGGGCTGCCAAGAAGCTATGGAAGTCCTGTGTGGAGCACCATACCTTCTTCCGCCTGATGACGCCGGAGCCCAACACCAGATCCACGTTGTTCCCGCGCTTCGGCTCCAAGTATCGCTTCTCGGGTCGCACCCACTACGAGAGCAAAGCGACACCTGTCGACCGTACAGCGCCCAAGTTCGATAGAGCTCTCTCCGGCGCCCGTCTCTCATCTCGCAGCATGGATGGTTGGTCCTCGCAGTTGATCCTTGGATATATCCTTAACTAATCGATGCTTTTTCTGTTGCAGCCTTGGCCATGGCTGAGAAGGAGAAGGTTGCTCGCAAGAGCAGCACCTTGGACCATCGTGGAGATCGTAGCAACAATGCGGATGCCCACGGCCGTAGTCCCATCAAGAAGGACAAGAAGGATAAGGTAACTAAGCGATCGAGCTAGCAAATAAAGCTAGGGATGGGTATCGAAACGATAGATCATTTTAGAAATCAATAGGATATTCAAATGTAGATTTTTAATTGGATAGATGTGTCGGAAAAATATCACGTACATTTCGTGATGAAATTTGGATGAAACCTTAAAATTTTGTTAGAATTGAGCACATATTAAGCTTCTTGCAAAGAATTCAACATGTCTTGATTCTATAGTTGCAATTAACTTCAGAAAAATAACTTTTTTAAAAAAAATGTTTAATGATAAATCAGAAATTTAACTGATTACTTTGGATCTTTATCTATATTTAATATTTGATAAATATCTTTTATTTATTACGATATGATATTTATATATGAGATATTTTCCCGATATCTGTATCGATACCTTTCTTAGCCGATACCCATCCCCAAGTGTAACTGCTCGATTTGTTAGGGAGTTTGTTGAATGATT
This sequence comes from Drosophila limbata, assembly GCA_963924055.1. Taxonomy (NCBI): domain Eukaryota; kingdom Metazoa; phylum Arthropoda; class Insecta; order Diptera; family Drosophilidae; genus Drosophila; species Drosophila limbata. The sequence goes on along the minus strand of OZ001355.1, from coordinate 20,366,914 downwards.
ATATTCACCGATAATTATTGAAAGTTAACCAAACATAATTTTGTTTACTTTTTTTCTCGGTTTGTTTGTTACTAACTGTTACACTAGTTTACAAAATCAAAAAAAATTTTTGCTTTTCATGTCTGAGTGCACTTTTCCTTTGAATTTTGGCCCACTAAACACGAAAATCGCATTTAAAAATTTTTTTATGGAAGCGTTTTCGAAATATTCATGTTTTTCCAAATTTTCGAAGTTGCTCTCACATTTTAGAGTGTACCACGAGATCTAATTTACCGATGCGGCCAAAAAATCACTCAAATTAAAGGTAACTAATTTCTTTACAACTTTCTCTCAAACAGCTTTGAGTTCGGCTAAGTAGTTCAGAAGCTAGAGACTTTTAAAAGTTCCAAAATCCGGGTTTTTTGTGATTTTTTAAGCTCGAGAGCTCACAAATTGCCCTAGAAAAAATAGATATCGCCAAGGTAAAATTAATTTTAAGATATTAACGTATAGCCAACACTGTTACGAAGAAAATAGGCTATTGATTTTGTGAATCTATGGATAAATCGCGGAGTAATACGCTTTTCAGTGAAATAATATAAATCATCTTTTTAACTATTTTCTAGTTTGGTTTGTATGGCAGCTATATGATACTGTGGTCCGATTTAGTCCAAACTTGGTCAGGATGTATGGGACCATAACTTATGCTGATTGAGTCAGATTTGTTAAGATATCTCAAGCAACCCAAAAGTTTTTCATACTAAGACTTGGTTTTCGACTGATCGTTCCTATGGCAGCTTTTTGATACAGTGGTCCGATTTAGTCCAAATTTGGTGAGGATGTAAGGGACCATTCCAGATGCTGATTGTGCAAGTTTGGTTTCAATATCTCCAAAAACAACAAATATTTTTGCACTAAGTCTTTATTTCGATCAATATTTCCAATGGCAGCTGTTTTTTGCGAAAAGCTTCTTTGTTGTTTGAGATATCTTAACAAATCTGACCCAATCGGTATCTTTTATGGTCCTACACATCCTGACCAAGTTTGGTTGAAATCGGACCACTGTATCATACAGCTGCCATACAAACACAAACTAGAAAGTCATTAAAAATATGATTTATATTATTTCACTGAAAAGCGTATTACTCCGCGATTTATCCATGGATTCTCAAAAGCAATAGCCTATTTTCTTCGTAACAGTGTTGGCTATACGTTAAACTCTTAAAATTAATTTTACCTTGGCGATATCTATTTTTTCTAGGGCAATTTGTGAGCTCTCGAGCTTAAAAAATCACAAAAAACCCGGATTTTGGAACTTTTAAAAGTCTCTAGCTTCTGAACTACTTAGCCGAACTCAAAGCTGTTTGAGAGAAAGTTGTAAAGAAATTAGTTACCTTTAATTTGAGTGATTTTTTGGCCGCATCGGTAAATTAGATCTCGTGGTACACTCTAAAATGTGAGAGCAACTTCGAAAATTTGGAAAAACATGAATATTTCGAAAACGCTTCCATAAAAAAATTTTTAAATGCGATTTTCGTGTTTAGTGGGCCAAAATCCATAAGAAAAGTGCACTCAGACATGAAAAGCAAAATGGCTGTAAACTAGTGTTATTCACAAACCAACAAAAATAATAATAATATTAATAACACATGCACACACACACACAAACACACAACCAAACAACAACTGTAATCGAATATACCCTGCAATTGTGCAATGATACGATGTGCTCCGCATTTTGCCCACTCTAAACACGAATTGTTGTGGCAACCCTGACACGTTATCCCGTTATCCCGTCAATCAGTTGATACGCGAATCGAGCACCGGTACAGCTTCCGCCTCCTCGCAGAGCTCACTCGAGGGCGACTATGAGACTGGCATCGCTGCCGAGGCGCTTTCTGACCAACTTTCGTCTCCTCATCAGGTTACTGTTCACACATTTCTAGATATTTCCTACAAATCTCCAACCAAATTGCCAATTTATCAATTTTATTTCATTGACTTGAACTCTGCTTTCCCTCTTGGTTTCTTCTTTTTGATTATTGTGAGCTTTTTACATAGCTAAAATGTGTATACCCATTTCTCCGTTTTGAAAGAAAAAGAATCAAAATATTTACGAATTTTATCCATTTAATCAATTATTATTTATTTATTAATTTTATGCTTGATTATATATTTTTTATTTTGATTACATCATTGATCTCTGGTAGCTCTTGATCGAGGACTCCCAATATATGGTAATTTTTGTGTACAAAATAAAAGAATTCCATTTCGATGCTATTCTATACTACTCTGTCCTTATAAGTATCGCGCTTCGTCTGAATCACATATGCTTACACTTTTCTAACTTGATCTGAATTTTATCTGTTTTTCTGTTTAGTTTAAATTGAGCTCTTAGTATCGTTTGTCTCATTTTGCGATATAAATATTTGTTTCTGTAAATATCTATCGAATGTCCTTCATTACTTTATACTTATGCTAACCAAAACTTATGCCGCATACATGTACAGTCTACACAAAGCACTCATTGGTCATATCGAAAGAATAAAAATATTCCATTTTAATTTGTACAGCTAACAGATCCATTATAATTTTCATTGCTTGTAGAACGCATTTTAATCTTAATCCTTATTCTGTTCATTTTGTTGCATGTATCTGTAAGCTTCTTTGTCCAGAAAATTCTTTTGTCCTCTTTGTAACTTCAATTGCCAACTTTATATTAAAAGTATTTATACTCTAAAATAGGATGAAGAAAAGAAAGCTGAGCTGCGTGAAAAGAAACAAAGGGAGAAGGAGGAAAAGGAGCGCAAGGAGCAGGAAAAGAGAGACCAAAAGGAGCGGGAAAAGGCCGAGAAGGCGGCTAAAGCAGCCGCTGCCGCTGCCGCCGCCTCTGCTGCCGGAGCTGGAGCTGGAGTTAACGGTAAGCTGAAAGTCACGCCCAAAGCTGGAAAACATTTAAATACTGTTAGATATTTTTTTACTGAAATTTTTCCGATCAAAATCGATCTCATTTTTCAAGTTGTAATTAAGAAATAAATCCAATCGCAATTTATTATACTTTTTATTTGCATTACAAATCAATATTTAACTTTATTTTTTATTATTCAACAGGCACTGATGACCTGAATGATTCCAATAAATCGGGTCGACGTGTAAGTACAGCTATAATAAATATAGACCTTATTGTAAGATATGAATCTAACTTTATGATCTGATAAGTAATGTTAAGTAAAGAAATGATCGCACTGATTGCGCCCGAGCTCGTGTAAATACAATCCCCTGTAACTCCCAACCCAGAGCCCAAATTGACACCTAAGTTGTATTCCTAATATTAGTGTTAGTTTGTAGTGTAAACCTTTTGATTCGAAATTTGCTTATAAGTTGAATTACTTTTAATTTTGTATTTTCCCATCCAATTATTTTTATTTTCTATTTCGTTTTATGTTTCAACCCTTTTGATCCGATGATTATGATTTATGATGGGATAAAAAACAGGGCGTTGGTATTTTCTCGTCGGGTCGGAAGAGCAAGAGCGGTTCACCGTCCAAGGATGGCAAAGACAAGTCCAAGGATGGCAAGGATAAGGATGGCAAGGATAAGGAAATGGGTCGTCTTGGCTTGGTCGTTACCTCGGGTCTTGCTGGTGATCAGGATAAGGATAAGGAACAAAACAATGCTGCTGGAAATCGGGGATCTGCCACACCTGGCGGAGTTACCCGTCCCTATGAGTATGCGGTGGATGCCGATGGCAATGCCAGCAGTCCAACACGCAAATCTTATACTCCCGGCGGCTTCCGTTACGACCAGGATCCGAAGAGTGGCAAACAATACGGTCCCGATGGTCAGGAGCTGCAACTATCGCCGACATCGCAGCAGAAGAAGATCGGCTTGGCCTTCAACTATGCGCCTGGCAATGAGAATGCCCTCAAGGAGACCGCCGAGAAGATCAAGGCCGGCCAGCTGTCGCCGCGCACACAGGACAAGCTCAACCGCGGCCAGTTGTCGCCCAAGTCGCGGGCCAAGCTGCTCCAGGATGGCAACCTGTCGCCCACGACGCGTGCCAAGTTACAGGGTAGCGCGGTCGATGCGGCTGCCGTCGCTCTAAGCGATGCCCAGAAGCGATCCTACTCGCCCACGAAGGGAGCGGGCCAGGGAACGGGCTACTCCTCGGGTGCTCCCGGCAGTTATAAGCCAATCACAGATCCCACAGCCGATTTCCTTGAATCGCAGCGTTATAACAAAGAGCCTGGCTATGTGGGCGTGGCAGGAGGTGCTGGTGCCAAGCCCGGTTCACCCAAAAAGGCAACAGCTGGAGCAGGAGCTGGAACTGGAGCTGGAACAGCAGCTGGAGCTGGAGCAGGAGCAGGTCTGGCTGCAGCTGCTGCTGCTGCAGCTCCTCCAAAGCCCAAAAAGAAGCGTGTCAAGATCATGGTCATCACCTCGAAATTCGATCCCGCTACGAAACGCATTGATGCCGAAAATGGCAGCATTGAGCACTCCACGGGCATCTTGGATCCGGCCACAGGTCGCATCGATACCAAATATGGTGTAATTGATCCCAAGCATGGCACTTTGGAGGCCTTGAACACCAAGACAGGCAAAAAGGAATTGTTCCAGGGTGATCTGGATCCCAAAACCGGCAATTTGCATTTGGTTTCGGGCGTCTCAGATCCCAAAACCGGACGCATCGATGAGTCCTTGGGCCAGATTGTGTGCATCACGCCACAGGATAATCCAGTTGTTGAACTGACCGTCATCACCAGTCGCATTGATCCCGCCACGGGCAAGATCGATACGGTTAATGGGGATGTGGAGCGTTCCTTGGGGGTTTTGAACCTGGACACAGGTCTGTTGGACACGAAATATGGTGAGATAAACACACGCACTGGCGAACTGAAGGCCATCGATCCCAAGTCTGGCAAAATTGTGGTTAGTAAGAATGTTAAGGTTGATCCCGGCACTGGACAGATCACAATTCTGGGCATTGTCGACCCCAGGACGAACAAGATTGATCCCAACCAGGGCCGTATTATCGAGGTGGGTCAACAAATTGATCCGATTGTTGAGGTCACATCCCTGGCTGGCAAATTTGATTCGAAGAAGAACGTTATCGACCCCAAGACCGCTCAGGTGGAGACTTCTGGTGGACAGTTTGATCCGAAGCAGGGCAAGATCGACACGAAATACGGACAAATTGATTTGGTGAAGCACACGATCACGTTCACAGACCCCAAGTCGGGCAAGACGGTGACACGTGACATCAAGATCGAACCCTCGACTGGACAGATCGTGCTGAAGAACCAGATCAATCCGAAGAACAACAAACCCGACAAGGATTACGCCCGTATCATTTCACTGCGCATCGTCCAGCAACGTGTGGATCCGGCGACAAAGGCGCCCATTGCTCAGGTCAGCGCCGCCAAGGACAAGGACATTATTGTTGATCCCAAGTCCAACCAGATTTGGGTGCCAACGGGTGCCAGTGATCCTAGCACCAAGGAGCAACAATACATTTCCAGCAGCGTTGATCCCAAGACCGGATATGTCATCACCATCTATGGCTACCTCGATCCCAAGACCAACGAGATCAAGAAACAGACCAAGCTCGACCCCAACACCATCAAGATTGAGCCGTCTTCTGGCAAGATTTACACGGCCACCGGAGAAGTGGACAAGGCCACCGGTGAACCGCTTTATGCCGCCACCCAGGTGGATCCCGAGTCCGGTGAGGTGTACACCAAGCTGGCCCGTGTTGATCCCAAGACTGGCAAGATTGTGATCGTCCGCATTTTGTTAATATCGAAAACGGATGAACGCGGCCGACCCGAAGAAATCGATCCGGAGACATGCGAAATAGATCCCGTGTCGGGACGCGTTCTTAAGTTCTTCAACAAAACGGTATATGTTTACAATATGATTGATCCGGTAACTGGTGAAATTGTACAGGTCGATCCCAATGATCCACGATTCGCCGGCGCTCGCACCACAGTGACCCACACGATGACCCTGACGGGTGAGATTGATCCAGTGACGGGCAGAATTAAGAGCGAATACGGCGACATTGATCCAAATACGGGTGACATTGACCCAGCGACGGCCGTAACAGATCCAGTCACTGGCAAACTGATCCTCAACTATGCCCAGATCGATCCCTCGCACTTTGGCAAACAGGCCCAGGTGCAGACCACGACAGAGACGGTGCCCATAACACGCCAGCAATTCTTCGATGGCGTCAAACACATACCCCGGGGTGCACTGCGTCGCGACTCCGAGGCCAGTTCGGATGACGACATGACCCAGCAGTATGCCAGCGATCAGGTTCAGGATATTATGACAGCTCCAGGCGCCAGCAGCAGTAAAAACAATGTGCTGGGCAAAACGGTGAGCACACCCACCGTGGTGAAGACGACAACGAAACAGGTGCTGACCAAGAACGATGGCGGAGTCACACACAATGTCGAGGAGGAGGTGCGCAATCTGGGCACCGGTGAAGTCACCTATTCGACACAGGAACACAAGGTTAGCCCACAACACAAGGCACTCTCTCTGTCTCTCTCTCGCTTTTGCTCTCTCTCTCTCTCTCTCACTCAGACGAGAGTTTAATTAACTTTTCATTTATAGTCAAATTCTTTGCTATTGCTATAATTGTTGTCATTTGATTTGTTGTTTTCTAACTTGTTGTTGATTGCGCACTAACCACAACCACCTGAAATCACCCATGACCACCTGCCCACCTAGGCTGATGCAACACCAACCGATTTGAGTGGGGCGTATGTCACAGCAACCGCAGTCACCACACGCACAGCCACCACGCACGAGGATCTGGGCAAGAATGCCAAGACGGAGCAGTTGGAGGAGAAGACGGTGGCCACCACACGCACCTTGGATCCCAATAATCAGCAGCAGCGCGTTGTCACCCAGGAGGTGAAAACGACGGCGACCGTCACCAGTGGCGATCAGGTAAATGATGAAGATCAATCATGATCTTTGCATGACTGCACTTTTTCTCATTTAATGCATGAATTGATTTTTATTTGACCATTTTTTTTGTTTTTTTGCAATGATTTTATGTTGTTGTTATTGTTGTTGTAATGGCATCCGCGTAGTATCAGAGACGCGACAGTGTGTCATCGACAAGCTCTGGCGATTCCGGCACTCCCATTGATGGTCCATACGATGGCACCAGCGTGATCCGCACTGACAACCAGGTTTGTTAACCACTCATTTCCCTCCCCTCTCTCTTCACTCTTTGTCATTATAGCATCGAAACAGTTTATAAATTAATGTAAATCTCGTATTTTTATCTGTAGAAATCTCCACTTTATGCTTCAACTGCAACCACATCCACCGGCCCACATGTTGAGAGCACTCGCGTGGTGCTCGGCGAGGATACGCCTGGGTATTCGGGACATGGCGAGATAATCTCTACCCAAACCGTGAGCAGTAAGACCCGCACCGTGGAAACGATTACCGTAAGTACCATCGATCGAGAGTGCTACGATCAGAGTCTTAATCAAATTGAAGTAAGTAACCCGGAGGTAGGAGTTCCTAATGGAAAACAATCTCGAATTTCCTGTATACGTATGCTCAATTCCACTGTAAATTCCACATGCATTCGTCTCTTGCTTCAATTGGGTTAGAATTAGTAATTGTTTTTAGTACTTGGTTGAAGGGTTAAGCTTTGGGCTGTAAATGATAAGCGATTAATCGATCTACATGGATTATTGGATTAAAGATATGTATAATAAAGTTTCTCTGAAATGATGCTTTAAATTTTGAACAAGTTTGTTGGTCTTAAAAACAAAGATTAATTGATATTCCAACCCCAATAATCCGAATTATGGATCGTTTATTTAAGAATTGTATACAATCCTAGCTAAGAAGTGGACAACAATTCTTACCCTTCCTATTTTTCCTACTCCAAACCAGTACAAAACCGAACGCGATGGCATTGTTGAGACTCGTGTGGAACAGAAGATAACCATACAATCTGATGGCGATCCAATTGATCATGACAAAGCTCTGGCTGAGGCAATACAAGTAAGTTATACATTTATTATTGTATATATTATATATTCTTATATGTTTCTTTTTAAACCTTGCAGGAAGCGACGGCCATGAATCCGGACATGACGGTCGAGAAGATTGAAATTCAACAGCAAACGCAGTAGATTTTATAATTATTTAAAAGCAAAAAAATGAAGAAATCGAAACAAGAACCAGCACAGCTTCACACATACACACCCACCCACACACACATACAGCACTTGCAGTACACCTTTTATACTATCCTACATAAACACATAAACTACACTACGCTACCCACACATGACTACAAGTTCAATAATTCTGTATAGAAAAAAACGAGAGCTATCCATAACGTCTTGGAGTAATTGCATCCAATTTGTATTTTGTACTTTGTATGTTTATTATTTTTTTTATATACTTATTACAAACTGTTGTTTAAAAGAAAGAGAATGAAAAAAGGAATATAAAAAGCTACTTTTAATTATTATATGTCATAAAATATATATTGAATGTGCAAAAGCAAAAGTTTAATTAAAAACAAACAAAACAAATAAGTAAGAAAGAAAATATATATTATATATTAAATTGTATACCACAATTGCATTCTGAATAAAAAACAAAAACCTAAATGTACACACTACTATTCAAATTGTTATTCGTTTAGTCTTTTGAATATTCAAAGAGTGCACACCGTGTTGGCGATGGCCATCGCTGGTAATCCACCTTTCAGCTCATTGCAATTAAATGAAATTACTAGCAGAAAATAAAATAAAACTAGCGCTACAAATGGAAAACAAATGAACACATTGAGGGGGGGAAGTTCCTCCGCTCAAGTTGCAACGACAACAGGACATGTGCTGCGATAAGAACTTTGCATTAACATGAAATCCAATTCGCAATTTCAAAGTGCGCGACAACTCGCGACCTGCAACCAGGCAAATTATTGTAATGCAATATTTATGGCCAGAAAAGGAGGAGGATCAGAGGTCAGAGGGTTGCGAGAGGGGTCTGTTAATAATATTACGTTCCATGGCAGAAATTCCGGCTACCCTCTATTCAGCATTTATATTCTTTTATTTGTTCTATGCAATTTTTAAATTGTGGCCACAACATGCAAAAAATGTCAGCAAACGATTAAATTAAAAGGCGAGAGGGGTGGAAGTGGGAGAGAGAGAGAGTGGAGAGAGAGACAGCATAAAAAGTAGCAATTAAAGTGGAGCGTAGTACAAGGTGACTGACTAATGCATTGATTCATAGTTTAGATATAAAACCGTGCCAAACAAACGTGCAACGCTGCGCTTGCTCAATCCATCAGTCAGTCAGTCAATTCATCAGTCAGTCCCTCAGTCAGTCATTGATTCAGTCAGTTAGTCAAGCCGCTATACTGTTAAGAATTGCACACGTCTAACCACATGCCCCTTCCGGTGTGCAACCCATGACCCCTGACCTCTTACTCCTTACTCCTTACATAGCAGGAGCCCATGGACACACGATAACTGACCGCGTTGAGTGCTTTCAGCTCATGCATTTTTAAATGCGCGTGGAAATATCCTCTTGCGAATATTTTTGTTATTGTTTTACTTGCTCTTTTTTGTTGGTATTGTTTTTGTTTTTTGCCCGAAAGTCCTGCATATTGCATGTTGTTGTTGAGGTCAGTCTAAAATTTCACAAAGGCCAAACAAAAACTTGTGGCCAGCTCAAGTTGGTTGCCGCAGCTATTAACTCGAACTCATGTGCAAACTGCAACCTGCAATTCCTGTGCACAAAGTTCCTTGCCACCAACTATGCAACCAATCAATGGCATTGGATTCAATTTAATAACAAGAATTCCTGACTTACTTTTCAATCAAAACCAAAGACAAAGCCAAAGCCATTTTCAAACTAGCATTTAATGTGAGCTATAAATAGACATACTTAATATTAACATTCTTTGCAATAATTCGAACAGCAGCTGCCATTTAATAATAGTATTGAATAAATAATTCCAATTACCAAACATAATTATTTTATAAGCCAGAAATAAATTGGGTTATCATTGATCTAGAGAGCTTTAACTTTGACATTTGATCAACTTTTCTGAGCTTTTCAAACAATCTTAAGGCAGTGAAAATTCCAGCCTTCTAGCTCTTACCGTTTGGGCTCATTCATTAATTATCCTCGCCAGTAAAAACAAGGTGTTAAATCTATAAATTTTGTGTAGAATATTGTGGAAAATAGTAATAAAATGTTTTTTATAACTCATGGAAAATATCTTGAGAAGTTCAATTCACATTCTCTGGATAATTTACAACCGATTGTTAGCAGAATTATAGCATTTGATGTATTCGACTGATATTAATTAAATTTGTTCAGCACATGTGAAGAATTATACATACCGGTTTTGGCTAGTTAAATGAAGATATTTGCCATGACAAATATTTTATACCGACAATAATTGGTAGTTCTATGATATGGGAGCTTTCTGGACTTGACATTGTCATATGCACGGCGAATGTGAATCCATTGAACCATTTCAAATGAAGATAATATGCTCGTACTCGTATTGTGTATAAATAAATTATATGGATTCAACTCTGTGTGGTTCTCATTCCCCCGTTGAATCCAAATCAGTGCAAAAAATCAAAACGCAGCCCGGCAATTTGAGACTCGGACATTGCCAATTAGATTTGATGGCCTTTAGCGCTAAAACGTTATAAAACCAAAAGCCCAACTGAATTTAGAGGGGGACGAAAGCGAAAAAGAATGTTAAGCGCAATGCAATGCAAAATGTCATGAGGAACGCAAAACAGTCCAAAACATGGCCATAAAGGGTTCGAGGAGTGGGGGTAACGTATCGTGAAACGGCAATTTGCATGTCTGTCTCTCAGCTATCCACCTGTCCGTCCGCCCACGGGACTAAGTAATTGCCTTTTTGAATGCGCCACATACCACATAAAGCGCTTTGCAACCAGCAACAAGTGGAGAAGAGGCAATTATTTAAAAAAAAAATAGAATTATTTGCATGCGTTCGGGGCAGAATAATGCAGCAGGACGCTGGTGAGCTCTGCTTCTCTCAGCCATGTTTGGCAATTGTTTGTAAACAAACGCTTTCCCCAAACGCTCCCGAATTGGAAATTTACGCTCCCAAATGAGATCGACGCATGCGCCTTTTAATGAGCCACAAAGAAACTGTTATACGCCACATTTCCCCAGTCGATTCGAAACTGGTTTGAAGATAGTCCTCGAGAAGATGATCGGAAACACTTTTACTCCTGCCACATGCCTCAAACCACTTGCCACTTGCCACACATGCCCCAGTTTGGCTAATTACTAGACCACATTCTAATGGAATTTTCCGTTAGCTAGCAAATGGTCTTGTTGGTCAATCGCTTAAGAAATTATCATTATAGCCCATTCCAAGGCAATTTGATTGACAGTGAAAGTGGCCTAAGGACTAAGGAGGACTCGGCATATGGGGAATATTTGATTTGAAGTGCCTACCCCTTCCCCAACAATTTCTCAACAAATATTGAACAGCGTAATTAACGACAAAACTCGTAATTATGCAGCCAAAAATCATTAATCAGGCAACAACTTGGCCTACTCTTTACATTTCCATTTGAAAGTCATTGTCAAAGTCGGAGACGAACCAAAAAAATCAGATGCAAACCCGATTTACAAAAGAACTTCTTTCTCTTATAACTGAGAATATTAAACTTAGAGTAAAATAGTTGAATAAAATGACAAATTTTAAAAAAAAATTTTCTCTTTTCAGAATTTTTAAAAAAGTGTATTATATTAAAATCTATTCCTTTTTATTAAATACATAAATCTTAAAACTTCTGATTAATATTTCTATGCATTTAAGAATTGTTCACAATAGTATACTTCCAGATATATTCCTTCTCATTAAAAAAAATTTACATCTTATTGGAAATATTTGAATGCATTTTGGAATTATTCACACAAATATTATAAACAAGATTCTCACATTCTCTCGTATTCCCAGCACGCAATTCGCATAAAAAAACACAATAGAGAAGGATATTTTGCAATCAAATTGAGACTCAATAAAAGGCCTAAACTGACCACACAAAATGGTTACGGCCAACTCGATTTGGGCTTATTGGGTGCACACACAAATATTGAAAACAAATTTGCGCTAAACACTTTCAATTGCCAAAGATGATATTTCGGCCATATAAAAATGGCAATAAATGCAAATGAAAAGCGATAAACACACACACATACACAGACACACACGCGTACACGTACACAGACAAAATCCACACACGCACAACCCTCAATTTAGTCCAGTTAAAAAGTCAATTTTCAACGCGCCAACAGAGAGTTGGGTCGTAAGGGGGTTAAAGGGGTGAAAGGCATGGTCACAATGGGTTAACAAAAAACGCATTTTCAATAAATACCAATTATGATCTGAGCCAGTTTTGTAACAATTCTGGATTTGGGCATGCGAATTATTGTCGAATCTAAACGATTTGAACGACGCAAGGACCGCAAGGACTTCAAGGACCAAAGCACTAAAGGAGCATATGTTCAGGGGTCAGGGGTCAAGTGGTTACTTTCATGGCCCATTTATGGAATTATGCCACTGCATAAAACATTGATGAGCTTCCGTTTTACAAGTGGTCGCCGCTTCTCGCATTCTCACAGCAAGTGGAGAGCCTTACTGAAGAGGAAGTCAACCCAACTACTATAAGTAGTTCCCATAGATGTGTTCTATCCAAAATTATCAATTGCATGCCTTTGGCATACGTGTAACATGAAAAATTCATGGCCAGGACAGAAATGCCTCCACATCTCCTTCCCTTTGTACATAATTAGTTTGTCGCTGCCAAAAAAATATATAGAAACTATACGCTCGAATACGAGACACCCTTTACACACACAGAGAAACTTCGGTCAAACTTCGGAAAGGTCTTATAGTAAGATAATTGTCCTAAAACTTAGAATTGGAGAGAACATTTCCTAGGGACGTTTTTTCAATGTCTAAATAAGGTGTTTGATATCTATTGAAAATATATTTTGACATAAAATGTATAGAAATTACTGTAAAATTGAAAAATCGGCCCCTAATGTTGTCTAATTTTAGAAACAAAATATTTAAAACGAATATTCGTGATTTTAAATTGATTTTAGTAAAGTTTCTTCAAAAAGTTTTGTGATTTTTATGCAATCATAATGATATTTTCAGCTTGTTAGTTTTAATCTATTTATATAGAACCATAATATCATAAATCTACAAGCGGGTTTATTGTTTCTTAAATACTATACATATATCGAAGATGGAATGAATATTTCTACAAGACTTTAAAACACTCCTTTTGGCACACAGGGTAGACAAAGAAACAAATTTATAGCCAATGTCCAACTCTGATATGACGCAGCTAAAACGACTTACTGCGTATTGGTCAACAACAATAAAAAAAAGAAACTAAGGAACATAATATAGCAATCATTAGATCTCTCAGTTAGATATCGGGCATTCAATTTCTGTATTTCAAAGAATTTCTGAAATTTGCGCGCTTATCATTCTAATGTGCATTGGGTGACCCAGTCCAGAATGGTAGATAGGACACATGTTGGTCATTTCCATTTCGCATAATAAAGGTCATTGTGTTATTAGTCCTTCCCCATTCCCAATACTCCTTCCATTCCCTCAATTCATTCATTTATATTATTAATGTTCCACATGTGCGCACACAACGAGAACACTTACGGTCTAATATCCCTTGTCTGCAGCGATAAAGGGTGGAAAGCAGTAATGTTAAATAGAATATATCGAAAAATCGACAGCGTAATCGATTTCCAAGAACTTTAACTCGATCTTTTTTTTTGACAATCAATCAAGTTTATTAGATCGATTTTCAAGCAATATTGCCAACTCTTTGGAGAAGTTCATTTGAAGCAATAATAAATTTAGAGACCAAAGCACTATCGAAATGACATTCCGCTTGGAATTCGGGTCAGTTTGACAAAGTTATGAAACTTGGAAGTTGGTCGGAGTTTCGACCTAGCAACTTTACAAGTCAAAATTATTTTTTAAGTAACGGGTATAACAAGCGGAAAAGGCTACAGTCGAGCTTCCGATCATAGGACGCCCGTTACCTATTTAAATATGTATACCATATTTTTATTGCATACTTTTAGGCAGTTATATGGCTTAAAAACTTAGATCAGCCATTACCACCTTTCTATTTGCCCGATCTTGTTACTATTTAGTAGGATGATAGTTAATAATAGTAGTTAACGTTAATAATTCTAATATCTTTAAAACTGTGCGTGTGGTGATTTTACGTGAATTGCGGAGGTCTCTGAGATCTAGGACTGGCTATATTGACTGGGCTGTTGATGCTGATCAAGGATATATATACTTTATGGGGTCGGAGATGGTTCCTTCTCCCTGTTACATACATTGCAACGAATACAATATACCCTTATACTTATTTTTTAAGTAACGGGTATAATAACCTTTAAAGGATGAATTACAATGAAAACATCTTTTAAAACATAAAAAAAACTGTAAGCTTAGTTTGACATCTGAGCTCAAATTTTGCAGATATACTTGTTATGTAAAGAATATTTCTGTGTTCTGCAATCTTTGGGACATGCGTCGAGCTAAAGAAATCGAAGTAACTTTTAGAAGCCCAATTAAACGATCTATTATAAGCCCAAAGTACAGCTAATAATAAACAAGTAATCGTTGTAACATAAATAGTTATTTTTAAGCTCGTTAGTGAAAGTACCGTGTGAAACTTGTGCTCGTTGTAGCCATGAAATGTCAGGAGAACTTTCAGATGCGTTGGCAATTAGCTCGAAGGATAACAATGACGCGTTGGGGTGTTAAAAATAAAAGACTCGTCACGGCAGGGAAATATTGATATGGGAAAAGGGGGCAGAAAGGGGGCAGAAAGGGAAAAGACAACCAGTTAGCAATGCGACAGAAATTATGCGTTTTAGCGCAGTTTGGGGACAAGTCGTTTTCTTCGGGTGTACTTAACAAATTGCCTGACCAGTGTTGCATAATGTATGAAGCGCAAACAGGCGACTAGTGACTGACTTGTGACTAGTGACTGGTGAGTGTAGGGGAAAAAGGCAGCCTTGTCTGTGTACACAACCAAGTGCTGAGTCCTTGTTTTGGGGCTCGACATTTTCGCCAGTCCACATCCAAATAATGTCGCCCCAATACGGCTAATACTAATGGGCCTAAACAATGTCACTTTCATGGCCTTTTGTGCTGGGTGACAGCTGTACGCATGGGCAGTTGGCGAGATTTGGCTACGGATTCCGGATGCCCCGAACCAAGCCAAGGAGAACACATGTTAACCATACGAGTTTTCGTATTCGTGATATTGCGCACTGAGGAGTGCACCTTTGACCGCCGCTGCCCCGCCCACTTTGGGGAGGGGGCTACGCCCAGCCATCAAAAGATAATTTAATAGTCGCACATAGGAAACACACGTATCGATCGTGTGAAGCCCAAAATGTTTTTTTTTGTCGAATTGCGTGCCAAGTGCGATGGTCAATTTTCCGATTCCGAGCCGCAAATGAACCGAAAAGGAAACCGCAAATGAAAAACCAAACCAAACCGCATTGCAGGTGGAAAAGTGGGCGGCACGCAGTGGGAGGGGGTGGGGGTTGCCATGATGGCATGTGTGTGTTGGCCGTGCACATGAATTATTAATTGACAATTGCCGAAAATGTCCATTATCAGGTGAATCGAGACAAGGGAATGGAGAGCAGGAACAGGAACAGGAGCGAGGTCGTACTGTTGGTCGGAAAATTTCAATTTGAGTCTAATGAAAATTGTGGCAAATGCTTGTTTTCCTTTTCGTTGCCCTTCCCTCAGCTGCGTCAGGCAATTGCCATAATGGGGTTAGTTGATTTTCCGCCCCCTTCTCCGATTCCATTTCCATTTCCATTTGAGAGTGCCATGCAGGTGTTTCCATTTCGGCCGCTTTTTCTTTCGGCCAATTGCAAATTACAACTTCCGCTGTATCTGTCCCTCTGTCTGTCATTCAAGCCACATGTGTGTGTGTGTGTGTCTGCTCTAATGACATTCGGCAATGACAACGCCGAAATTACGCACCACAATTTGTGGCACGCCTCATTGGCCAAAAGAAAAAATATTGTGAGATGGCTAATCGTGCAGGCTTTAAACGTTGTTGCAACTGAAGCTGAACCAATTTGGCCAAATGATATTTCAATCAAACCCATTGGCCTCAAAATGATGGAGACAAATTGTACAGCAAATTTTAATCGTTTTTAATTTGAAACCAAAAGCGAAACGATAAAAAAGAGTATTCTTTTGAATATTGCTAAAAATGACTATATTAACCACTTTTTCCTCATTTTCATACAAAAGGTCGCTTTTTAGCAATTTTCAAAAAAAAAAATAATAAAAAAAATACAAACGAAGAGATTTTTTAAAATTTTTTTTGCAGTCACTCTAAGAATTATTTGAAGAATTTTTCTGCATTAAAATTTATTTTTTTTTTAAATCGAGAAAAAAAGTTGAAAAAAAAGACTTTTTTTAAAATTCAAAATTTTAAATTTTTACTTAATGGGTTAAAGAAATTTTTGTATCATCCGAAGTGAATAAAAAATTAATATAAGAAACCCGCATAAAAACATCTTTATTATACGAAAATTTTACAAATTTATGGTGTATGAAGACATTAGTGCTTCACTGTATATACAGTCGGACTTCCCTAACTCGAATCACCATTATCCAAAGAAAAGGTTCGAGTTATGAAGATATTCGACTTATAGAGTAATTTTTCTTAAGTTTATTAATTTTACTGCCACTCATTTAGCTCGAGTTAGAGAGAAATTCAAGCTATAGAAGTTCGAGTTATGGAAGTTCGACTGTACTTATAATTTTTTTTACATTTTTATATTTTTAATACTTAACTTGTTTTTATCTTTTCAGTTTAAATTTAAATTTATATATAATTTATAATAATTTAATATGAGTTTTTATTTTTAAATTAATAAAATAAATCAATAAATGTCGAATAATTGTAACTGTGGCATTACATAAGACAGACACACAGTTTCGGGCCAGAAGAGCAGAGAGCAAAGCGAGGAAGACACAAGCAACAAATAGCCAACGGCTTCTACTGACGTGTTCAAAAGTCGTTCAACTCGATCGAGAACTCTGCGCTCTCTGCAATGTTCTCTTGCTCTCGCTCTCTCTCTTAACAGGTAAACAGATGAGAGCTAGCACCGAAGTCAGCAGAGTCAGAGTCAGAGTCAGAGTCAGAGCCAGGCTAAAAGCCGCGTGGCTATAACAAACAAACAGTTCTTGTTGAGCTAAGCGAAAAGTTGCGAGTTGTTTTTTGCTCTCAGTGCCTCAGTCGAAACAGAAGTGTCAAGGTGTTGCTATTTGCAATTCACGAAATCAAATAGCTTACAATAAACATCAAAATGTTAAAATTGCTGTTGACCATACTGCTGGCCACCATACTTCGGGCCAAACTTGGCTGGGCCATCTCCTGTGGCGGCTGTGTCGATTTGGACGAGATCAACTTTGACAAGACAGTTGTGCGGTTTCCCTTTGCCCTGGTCAAGTTCGACATAGCATTTCCCTATGGCGAAAAGCATGAGGCATTTGGGGAATTCTCCAAGGCGGCGCACAAGGCAACCTCGGATTTGTTGGTGGCCACCGTTGGCATCAAAGACTACGGCGAGCTGGAGAACAAGGCGCTGGGCGAACGCTTCAAGGTGGACGAGAAACAGTTCCCGGGCATTTTTCTCTTCAAGGGCAGCGTTAAGGATTATATTCGATTCCCCGCCCATCTCGATGTGACGCTGGACAATCTGAAGAGCTTTGTGAGCAGCAATACTCCGCTCTATATTGGCCGAGATGGTTGTCTGAAGCTCTTCAACGATGCCCTCAAGAACTACGCCAACAAGGATGACAAACAACAATTGGCGCTGATTCAGGAGATGATTGCCGAGCAGCAGAAGCTTACACAGCCCGAGGAGCAGCAGAATGCCAAGTCGTATATCGTTTATATGCGCAAAATCAATGAACATGGCTATGTCTTTGTCGAGGAGGAGACAAAGCGTCTGCTCCGTCTCAAGGCCGGCAAGGTTACGGCCGCCAAGAAGTTGGAACTACAAATCAAGCTCAACATTCTGGAAGCTTTTCGCGTCTCCAAGCTAACTAAAGTTGTCCCCGCGAAGGAGGACAAAGCGGAGCTCTGAGCAAACTATGTAATTTCTGTAGTTAAATCAACCAAAATCCATAATTTTAATCCTAAAATAGACAACAAAAACAATTGTATATTAAACCAAAATGTTACCCGAAATTTACTTTTGTTTGGGTTTTTTGTTATTTTGTCATGACAACAGGGACGCCACTCGGCTTGTTGGTCAGCAGGACAAGTCCATTAACAATTTATACGTATGAACAAATTATAGCAATTAGTTTTAGATATTTTTCAGTCACACCAGTGTACTGCACTCAGCGCGCTCTCTCGCTCTCTCAACGCAAAAAGTTTTTTGCGCCATCTATGGTTAAGTAAGTGCTAATTAAATTTGCTCTGTGCGAGCCACTTTCAGCTCTTTTCAAGGCGGCTTTTTTCTCCAGAATAAAATAACTTTTTTAATTTTGAAGCTATAATTATGAAAATTTTACCAGAATTTTCGCTGCATTTTTCTCAAATTTCCAATTTTTTTTTTTTTCGAATTCTTTATTAAATTTATTTTCTTTATTTCTCCTCATTCCAGCTCATTTCAGCGCACACTAAAAGGATGCAACACAATTTATTTTACACAGCTCCGCAAAATATGCAACAGTTGCTGTGCAACGAAATTCCCAAATATGTACCTGCTCCCAGAAATATGCAACAGTATGCAATATGCAAGCACAATTCCTCAAAAAATTTCCCTCTCTCCTCTAATTGGAAAATTTATCTTCCCCTTAAACATGGCGCTCTATTTAAATTTTTTAAAATGTTCAACAATTGTTTAATTTTGCAATAAGATTAATTTTATAAAAAAAAGTAAGAAGGGGCGAAATTGTAAAGATTTAATCTAATTTAAAGAAATCAAAAAAAAATATAATTCTTTTAAAAAAACAAGCAAAATTTAAATTTTCTAGATCTGTATTCAAATATCGTTTTTACCTATGACGTTTTGCAATGTTTTATATTTTCATAATTTAATTAAGACATTTTTAATAAATATTGGTGAAGTCACAAGAATTGATCGATTGTGTTAACAATTGCGAGCATTTACTGTAGATAAGACGACAGTGACTGGGTCCATGCAATATGTTGCCCCACTGCAATACAAAATGAACAAGCGCATTTGTGTGAGTGTGCCTGTGTGAGCTTCATCGTGCCGCTCTCTTCTGACTTACGCTGCTGATCGTGACAATGGCAAATGGCAGAGACAGCGGCAGCATAGAGAGAGCCAGAGAGTCAAACGCAGCGCATTCGCTTGCAGTTTTTTCTACACTGTTCGATAGCTGGGGATATGGGGAAGCAGGGAAGCAAGAGGGGGGGGCTTGTTTTGATGGCGCTGCTGTCATGTCTGTGTGTTTGTGTGTATATTGTGTATGAGTGTTTGTGTGTGCTTGCGTTGTTATCGCTCATTTTCACTTTAATATGAGTTTTTGTTGCTTTCTTTGGAGTTTGCTCTTTTGTGCACGCTGCGCTGCTGGGCAGCCATATTTATTTGTTTTTTTTTTATAATTTTTTTTTTTTTGGACCAGCAGCAAACGCACCAAAAATTGTGTTTTCTTCAGTTGCATGCAAAAAGTCAATGAACTTTTTCGGTGTTGTCTATGCATTTCTGATACACTGTTGTTGTTGGTGTTGTTGTTGTTTTGCGATAAGTGTTCATGCTGGTGTTGAGCTATTGCTGCCGTTGTTGTTGTTGTTGTTGCATTGAACACGCTGAAGCAATGACGGATACGAAATTTTCAAGCTGCATAAATGGAACGGCAATGGCAACGGTGCTTATGAGTGGGGGAGGGGATGCGGAATGTGGCGGATAACACGTTTTCAGCTCTCGTTTGGCTACAATAAATATATTATATATACACACACATTACTAAATTTCCTCGAGATTATCGCGCTTATCGCGCAATTTATCAGCAATGCAAAAAATTAAATGGAGAAAACAAAGAATTAAGAAAATCACCCGCGGATTGGCAATTGTTAATTTGTAGCTGATGGGAAAACCTTTGACCCGCAGCAAGGCCAATTGACAAGGCAGCAGCCACATAAAAAGCGGAAAACTCAATTGGGAAAATTGCCAAGGCAAAAAAGAAAAAATAAAATAAAATTCTGCTGGTTGAACTGCAATTTTCACACACTCTGAAAATTGAACCACACCTTTGGGAAGGGATCATGCAAATGTTTGCATTTCCACAAAAACACGCAAGTGCATTTTCATTTTCCCCAGTCAATCAGTCAATCAATCTGTGATCTGTCTGACAGACAGTTGGCAACCCTTTTCACAGATGCTCTCGGAAAAAAAATTGTAAGGGGATCGCCCACGAAACGAACCCTTCTCAATTATCATGTGCATAAACCTAACCTCAATTGCATAAACCTAACCTCAATTGCTGTAATGACGCAGCAGTCAGGATAAACAAACTGCGACGTAATTTGAGCGCAGAAAGCAGAATTTTGGAAATCACAAAATAAATTGAGAAATTGAAAAGCAAAAAGCAGAAAACAAAATACAAACTGATTGTCGCATTTGACCAGTTTTTTTTTACCAATATCATCATAATGTTGCGTCTCGCCATCTTTTTGGGCCATAATAATAATGCAAGCCGATCTTCAGGTAACATGGCGAGATGGCGTGGACTACCTGCTGTTAGATTTACGTTTATGCATTTCATTTTCATTGTTTGCTACGTTGGCTTTTTGGCCATAAAAAACAGGTTTCCTCTTGTGTCCCGAGATTTTGTATTCGTTTTTGGCCCTAAGAAGATTTATCTCGCGCTGCAGATCGCAATGCAAAGAAAGAGCACAGAACTCTTCTTTATGGGCCGCCTACAAGTTGACAATCAGAATCCATATAATATTCGTATCAATTCCCTTTTGGCGCAGCACTAATCGAAGGGTTCTTTCCACATCCACATCCACATCATCATCGAGGTCAGGTCAAAGCAAATGCATTTAATGTGTAATCCCAGATACGAAATCTGTGCGAGACGTCAGACATTTGACTTTAACTTTAGAAAAACATTTTCACGACTTGTCCGACTCTTTTTTTTTTTATATATTTTCTTCTGTTGTGTTTTTTTTGCGTCTGTCTTTTGGCTTGGGGCTCTGTAACGATCTTGATGCTGGGCCGGATTGGGACTGGGACAGGTAGCCGCACATTTGAAGCGCTTTGCGCATTAAACTCGATTTTTTAGGTTCGTTTAAATGCGTTTTTCTCTCTTGCTTTTTTTTTGAAAAATGTTTCATTTTGAGGTTTTTGCTTTCCTCGTACCTTCTTTGATTGCATTGCCAAGCTGAAACTGCGGCCAAAGCCAAAGCCGCGCCTCGGACTCAACGTCAGTTTAGAGATTCGACCTCAGTCGCCCTCATGGCTTAATTGCCTGACTTGGCCGAGACGCAAAACTTGCTCTGAAGCAGCGGCAGTGGCGGGGGAAAAGCAGAGGGGGGGGCTTCTGGGGAGGGAGGGGCAAAGCAAGCGTCTTGGTCGATTGGCGTTTTGGACCGGCAGTTTTCTCGCGTTGGCGATGGCGATGGCGGCGTCACCGGCCATTGCACCGCACAGATGCAGATACTCGTACCTTTTCTTTTTCCCCCGGGGCCCGAAAGTCAATGACTTGTGAGGCATTTTCGTGGGTTTTTAGCGCCCCGGCCGAAGCACGCTTGACAGATTTATACATAAATGCATATGAGTTTTGGCTCCGAAGCATTCTTAATTAGGTTGGGAGAATCACTTTGAATCGAAATGCAAAACCCGATTCGATTGGAACTTCTAAGCGATGCGATCTAGCACCAGCATATTTTCTTTTTTTTTCAAACATTTCTTGTTGACAGGACGACTTCAAGGTAAACAATGAGTCAAACCCTTTATAGCCTCACATCCCAGATGATGACGATGATGATGACGCTGCTGATCAGCGGGTGTGCTCAGACTTATAATATGATCTTGGAATTGAGGTCCAGCTATTGATTGTGGCCCTCATTGCTGTTGATGGCTCATAATTAATGTCAAATAATTGGCAGAAATTTGTTTGCTATTTAATTGTGGCGTTTTCCACAACAGAACGTGCTCCGTGTCCCTTCCTCGTCTCTTGTTCCGCCACCTTCCCTTTCACAAACTCACATTTTCACAATTTCTCAATCAATTTTCTTTTATTGACTAAGATGCGGGCGCCACATCCCAAAGTTCTATCCGAATTGCAATTGCAACATTTCGGCTCTTCCATGTTTCGGCAGCATGTTTATCACTCCCCGACCCCGACCCCGATCCCAATTCGTACCCCAGGCCACGCACTCGGGTCATTGACTCTCGTGTGGGACTCGCGACTTGCGATGCGTTTGTTTATGCACACTCGTACAGTAGTCTGTCGCAAAATAGAATACTTCTAATATTGGAAAATATGTTATTGCTCAAAATAAACTTCAACTAACTGAATTACTGTTTTAAAACACTTATTAGTTCTGTATTTTCTGCAATTAAAATATTAATTAGAGAAATTTAAAAGAATTCACAGTTGACAGTTTTTTTGAAACGTGAAAAGTTTATAACTTATTCAAAACTTAACCGATTTTCCTGCCGAATGTCTTTTTGCTCGTCGTCTGACTTCTTTTTTTTTTCTTAAATTTTCTTTATTTTAGAAATTAAAAAAATGTGAAAAATTTTCGATTTTTTTAACCTCTACTTTGAATTCGAAAATACATTTTGTTAATTTGAGCAATGTTAAAAAAATTCTAAAATTTCGCGGCATTGTAAGCTTTCCGACTATCGAATGACTACTGTATCAATATAGATACAACGCAGCGCGTAGCTTTTTCCGCCATTCCGAAGTTGCGGAAGCAAAGCCATAAAACTGCATACGTATGTGTGTGGCTGTGGTTGTGGGTGTGTGTGTAGGCAAGTGTGCGTGAGTGAGGGAGTACTATTATCGTACTCCCGAGACTCTAACCATTAACAGAAAGCATATCCCAAGGGTAGACAATGCAACCTGCATCATTATGTTGCATGCTGCGTTTCGGCGATCGCTGATCGAGATGCACAAATGCCGCGGCATTGTGAAGGCGCAGGATTCGCGGCGTTCCCACAGTGCCACACAATGCCAATGCCAATGGGCATAAATTTATGTTAAAAAAAAAACAATATAAATAAAATCATAGATCGATGGATCGCTGAATCGAGAGTCCCTCGAATCAAAATCAAAATGTGGCAAGAAAGGAAAAACCCAAAAAGTCACATGTCTAACAATGTGGCTGAAAAGAATCCCAGCCAGAAATCGCTTAAGGTTAACACATCGCCAAACAATGCTCGAAATGGAAAGAGGGGAGAGGGGGAAAGGTAAGGGACAAGTGTCGCGGTATCATAACGAGGGTAGTATCTTTAAGCCAAACCAGTTTTCCTCTACTGCGAGGACAGTCTGTACCTGTCAGCCTGTTGCACCGTTGCCTCCGTGGCGAGCCCTGCTTAATTTGGGGGAAGGTAGGGGTAATAAAAACACTACGATCTGCGTAATCTCCGCTGATTCTCTCTCCTGGATGCTGAGTCAGCGCCAGAGTAGCAATTCCCTTCTGCCTTTCAATTCCCTCAACAAACTGCGTTGCAAGATCGCGCAATGAAAATGGAAAATGGAAGTGGAAATGGACGTGGACGTTGCAGGTGCCGTGTGTGACTTACAACAAAAGGCCAAGGCACAAAGTCAAAGTCAAAAGAATAACACTGGCCAAAAAGGGACGAAAAGAAAACAGACACACGCACACACACACACACACACACAACAAAGGGACAACCTAAGAGCAAATGCAAGTGCACATTTTCATTTTCATTTTCGACTATAAAATTTATTCGCATTAATCGCCGTCAGAGATAAAAATTAACGAAAAAAGGACAGAAGAAAGATCGTAGACCAGGTCAGGGTCAGTGCTGAGGATGTCGAGGGTCGTGGATCGTGGGACGTGGGACGATTGCAGACACTTCTGGCCAGGGGTCGTCGGCATGATAAGGCAACAATTGACACCTTCAACTGGGACGTTGATGTCGACGAGGCGACTCAACTGGCGACTTCTTCTTCTACCTGCCACGATCTTGGCATTTCTGATTGCCAGCAGTTTTAAAGTGTATGTGTGTGTGTGAGTGTGCGTGTTAAAGAGCAACGAATTTGCAGAGACTGTACATTGTCTTCGGTCAGACACTTGTCGTCGCCGAAATATGAAAATATCTACATTGTAACCATTGAAAGTGGGCATGAAACTCTGAGTAGAACTTATGCAACAACAGAAGGAAGCTTTTAGAACCCTTTATACTGAAAAAGAGCTATTACCACACTTTGTGTACATATGCCCTGTAACCGAGAAGTGCTATACGTATTCATATATACCCTGTTTACTTACATAAAACGTAAAACTCCTCTTATAATTTATATTGATTGATTATTCTTATTGGGTAATCTTATAATTGCTTACCAATTATTAAGGGACTATGCATAGATTGTATTTACTATGGATATTTATTGTTATTAATTTTATTAATATTTATTTTTATTTATTTCAGGGACCGTACAAATTTAATTTTTCAAATATAAATTATTAAATACAAGGTATTTGTTGATTTTTTTTCTTTTTTTTTTTGTATGATAAAAATTGAAAAATAACTTTTATTTTTAATTGCTAAAATAAAAATTGGAAATAAGAGTTAAATTATAAAAGTTATTTTTCAATTTAATAAGTTTATATTTTCAAGTTTTATAATAAAAATTTTTTCTACAATTTTAAAATAAAAATTTAAAATAAAAGTTTATCCAGTTTTTCATAACTCTTATTTGCGGTCCCTGATTTATTTGTAGAACTGCGAGTTTCATAGATGCAACGACAGACTACAACAGCAAAAAACGCTGGGCCTGTTTAAAGAGCCCGAATTTTGTCCCCCAATGGGATGTGGGTCAGGACGGGGTGGGATGGGCTGATGCGGTCATGGAGTGATGGAGTGAGATTTGGCGGTGTGGGGCGGTGCGGGGTGTTGCGCAACCACTAGCAAAGTGGAATGAAGCGTATGCGTGTGTAATTAAGTGTCGCAAAAAGACGCAAAGAAGCAAAGGCAGAATAGACGGAGACGGAGACACAGATGATAATGTACTGGGCGCTTTACATGTGACGGTAATCGGAGTCGGATGCTCGGATCTATGAGTGTGTATGTGTGTGTATGTGTGTGTGGTGTGTGTGTATATGTAAATAGGAAAAGCATGTTGTTGTGCTCCTGTACAGGATATAAGTATATGATGGAGGAGGGGATGTTCAGAGTGAGGGTGATAAAAATGTTGATGTAAATTGCAAAAAACAGTTTTTATGTCCCATTGCCGCATTTTGAGAGAGGCGGGGTGGGGGGCGAGAGGAACAAAGGACAATTTGAAGGCGGCCTGCGTGTGAAGTGGTGCAAAATATTATATATACTTATTAGACAGGGGCGGTTGGAGCTGAAAAAGCTCCTCCCTGACAGGATGACAGGATGGCAGGATAACTGGTGGTTGCTTCCGCTTTGAAGTGCCATTGTTACTCTAGTTTTCGATTTATTTATAAATCAACAGTTTTTTTTTAACTCAATAGGCGTTACACAACACTGCCTGGCATTTGGCAACACCACACAGTAGTCATTGGCAAATCTGTCAACGTCCAAAGAGAACAACTGTTGTAGCCAAAAGTCAAATGGGCAGAAATCAATTGAGTCTCAAAGCATTCGGAACTAATTCTGATTGCTGTAACTGTATCTGTATTTTTCGAATTAAGTTTTTCAAAAACGACTGAAAATGGTAAGTTTGGATGCAGTTGGGCCCACAATTTAATTGTCTTTTAATATTAAAATTAACTTGTAACCCTTTCTCTACTTTCATAACCCCCAAGGCGCTGATGGTGAAACTTAAGCTACCAAATCGTGTCCAGCCGGAGGTGTTACCACCACCTGGTATGTGTGGCACCCACACCAACAAATTGCACTACATCAAAAAGTATCTGCTCGATGAGTTGCCCACAAAAGCATTTGCGCCCGACTTTATGCAGCCGGTGGACACGGAGGTTCTACAGGTGCCCACCTACTACACCATCATCCAAAGGCCCATGGATATGGGCACCATCATCAAGAGGGTGGAGAATCGTTACTATCATGGAGTGGATGAGTTAATCGTGGATTTCAGACAGGTCATAAGCAACTGTTACACATTCAATCGACCAAATGATACGGTCTATCGCAATGGCCAAAAACTGGAGAAGTTCTTCATGAAGATTCTCTCGCAAATGCCCGAGGGCGATGAGGTGCCCAGCTTCAAGGATCCCCGAGCACCGCGTAGTCCCCCCGAGGGGGAGAGGGCATCCGCAATCACTGAGCAACAGTGTCGAGAGGATTTGAAGAAACTCCAGAATGAATACATCGACGGGGTGGATGGGGAGATGCGAGATTTCTTCAAGGACAAATGGATAGCACTGTCCAAGAAGCTGAGCAAGCATCAGTTCAAGTCTGTCGAGGATTTCCACATGCACATCGATGGCATTTTCCTGCAGTACAGGAATCAGGCGAAACGCATCTACGAGAACACCTTTTACGATTCCCTGGACAACATCTCGTATCAGCCAGTTAATAAGGAACTAAACGATCTTCTCTATGAGACAAAAAAGGCGGAGGGCATTTTGAGAGAACCCTACAATGTCCAGTCCAGATGGGAGGACTGTTTGATTAATGGACTCGATGCCACCATCGAAAGACTGCAGAACAAACTCGATGCTTGTCGCCTCAATGAAGAGGAGAAAGCCGCAGGAGGAGAGGGGAATAAGAAGAAACAGAAGATGAGGGCTAAAGCTCGAGGGGAGGGAGAGGGCCCCCAGAAGATGAACACACTGATCTCTCGAACACTTGAGTCCAATTCCCCCGATGGCAAGGACACGGACACTGTGGAAACTTTCAGTGAGATGGAACGCCGCGCCCTCCAGCAACAGTTTGTGATGCTGCCCCTGAACTCAAAGATCGAAATAATGCACATTATTGCCCAGACTGAGGATATAAACACGGAGAACTGTGATCTACAGTGGTTCGACATCAAGAACTTTGGCGCCGAGACATTGCATCTGATGAAGAAGGCAATGCATCCGCATACCAAGCTCAATCTACGCAATATGAAGCCCGCCGAGAAGGAGGATCTACAGCGCAGCCTCGAGAATCGTTTGCGAAACATTAACCAGGTGCTAAATGGCAATCGTCGCAAATACACACATCGCATGCGCATTCGCTCCACTGTGCAGGCCAAGAAGAGATCACGCCTCGAGGCAAAAGCCGCGTCCGGCAAGAGTTCCTCCCAAGCCGCCAACGGGAACAACTCCAAGGCGGGAGCAGTGGGAGCGGACAACAGCAACGATAGCGATTCCAGCGACAGCAGCGACTCCTCCAGCAGCGACAGCGATTCGAGCAGCAACAGCAGCGACTCTTCCAGCGATAGCAAAGATTCCAATGTCATGGATTCTTCCCCCTAGATAAAAATAGCAAATTTCCATAATCATTACCCAAAATAAATAAAGTCCGAGCTGCTACGTGCAGAGTCATTGACACTTTTGCTTCTATCAAAACTCATCCCAATCTCCGATTCCGATCTCCATCTTCACTGCCTTTGCAGCGATCACGTAAAGCGAATTTTTTTTTATAAATTTTCCAAAAGAAAATTATGCAAATGTGGAAGAGTTTCTCACGCTCGGCAAAATACCTGACACCGCAGACTAGTCTTCGAAATTAGAGCGTTGCCAAAAAGATCATGCAAAGATCTCTAGGTGAGCCAAAAAAGGTAAAGGTTTTCCATTAACGACAAAATTTGCATAATTTCACAAGATTTTCACTTGGCGAAAAAGGGTTCAACCAAAGATAGAGAGAGAGAGCGCGATCAGATGTGATCCTAATTTGCATAAGGAGCATCGACTTGCGAAAACGTAAAGCGAAAGTGAAAATAGGAAAAGAGGAAAATGTGCATATGTTGAAAAGGAAATGCCACAGAGACGAGACGAGACAATCAGACACAACAGGGGTTAATTATGCGCACTGCAGTGGACTGCAGACGGCGCCAGGGAGAGGGAGAGAGATGCACAGCATGCCGGCACGCTCGCACAACCAATTGCTGGCAGGGGGTTGAACAGGGACAACAACATTAGCTAATTTGCATATAGGAAAACATAGAAAAAGGAAATTGAAAATTTGGGATTGTGTATGTGAATGTGATGTGCCTGCAATTTATTTCCTTGTTTAGTTTTTTGTTTTGGCCAGGCAAATTTATGTAAATTATGCGTGCAAAAACATTGAGAAAACTTTCTCACGCTCAACGCCTTGAGGACCAGGACTTCTCTCTCTCTCTTTCTCTCTCTCTCTCTGTCTCTCTGTCAGTATTATTGCTCACTTTTCGGGTTAAGCGGGTAGCCAGGATGCAGGGTGCAGCATTCAATATTCAGTATTTACTTGGTCTTGTTTGGGTTTCCGCGCACCAGGCAACAAATCAATTTTTGATCGATATTCATTCAGCTCTCGATTGATTTCATCAATTTGCATATTCCGTGAGGTTTGCTTATGCAAAACGGGGATCCTAGAGATCCTTAAGACGGTCGAAAAATTATGCAAATTTTTTTTGATAAAAGATTTTGCCTTTGCCGCCTTTTGCAGCGAAAGTAATGTGGCATTTTTCCGCCTGACATGCAATTATTGAATGTTAATTTTTACATTTTGAAATTGAAAGGAATTGCTGTTCAATTTAAGTGCACAGCTGCATTGCAGTGCGTTAAAAATATAATTTAGAGCTATTTAATCAAGTATTTGG
Organism: Drosophila limbata; assembly: GCA_963924055.1. NCBI lineage: Eukaryota > Metazoa > Arthropoda > Insecta > Diptera > Drosophilidae > Drosophila > Drosophila limbata. The sequence continues at coordinate 20,337,894 of OZ001355.1, read as the reverse complement.
ATTTTTAGTGAATAGTGCTTTTCTTTAAATTAAATATCATGTGTAATCTAGTTGAAGCAGGTTGAAAGTTGCATGGCTGTTCAAGCTAAAAGCACAGCTGCATTAAAAGTCATTACAATAATTTAATCTGAGCTAAAACTTGAATTGCTATTCAATCTAATATGCTAAACAGTCTTCAGGTAACAGGACAGAGTTAGAATTGTATTGCATTGCTGTTCAATCACATTGAAAGAGGAACTGCTGTTCAATTCAACTCCAAGACCTGTTCGGTTTATTCAAAGTCAAAAACAACATTCGCCATTTTTGCAACAAGTTTTCGCACAGCTCCTCCCACCTTTCCTTTCCACCACCAGGTTGAGTAGGGTGTCAATTTCAACCCCTAACCATACTTGGCCACAAGCTTGCGAAATCGCCAATGCGATTTGCCAAATAGGAAAATCGAACAATCAACATTGCAAATAAAATTGCAATTGCCAGCCAATGCGAATGGTTTAACTATCAAAGAACAGGGAGAGAAACAGGAAGTAGACAGAGGAATAGGAGCAGGAACAGGAATTGCAACTGAGAACTGGGAGGAAAGCCAACAACCACCGTTGTGTTGTGTCTACCACCCAAGCGAATTGAAAATATGAACTTTGATGTTGTTGTTGCCTCTGACGTTTTGGGCAAAACCATAAAAAAATCCGCAAAACGAGGGTTGTGCCTCGTAAAGTACTTAACGGGAGAAACACCCCAAGCACATACACATGAACATGCACTACCCTCCCTTCTTTGGCCCACTCCCCGCTCTGCTCTCCTTGCCTCACCTAGTTCGCAGACATTAATGCTCGTTAAATGTGGAGTGCGTCACGTGTGTCACGTAGTTGTTGTTGTTGTTGTTGCTGCTGTTTTTCTGTATCTAGTAATTTTGCCAGCGACAGCATGCAAATTTTTTTGAATTTAGTTTTTGTGTTGTTTGGTTTTTTTTTCTATTCCGTCGACCTGCCATGTCCATGTCCTGGGGGTTGAAGCTAAGCGAAAAGCTAAGCTGCAACAGCAGTCGACCACCCCGGGCTGCTTTCTGCTTTCTGGCTTCTGGCTGCGCCTTTTTGTGGCATGGAGTGCGATTGTTGTTGCTGTTGTTCTTAACGCTGCTTATGCAAAAAAAAAAAAAGAGGCGTCAAGAAAAATATCAGCAAGAGACTCGCAAGTTTTCCAACTTTCGCATTTTGTATACCCTGCTTAGAGGGTATATTAAGTTTGTGCAAAGTGAGTAATAGATAGAAGAAGGACTGCAAGTTCAAATATGAGATAGTTTTGAAAAAATATTATTTACACGAAACTAATAAAATTTAAATTCAGAATTAATTTAAAAACCAAAGCATGATGTCATTCCTCTTGAAAATCGGTTAGGTAAAAGAACTTTGAATTTGATCTGAGCTTCGACCTATTAACATAGAAGTAAAAATATTCGTTTGTATTTTGAATTTAGAATTGCTTTCTTTTACAAAAATGTTTAGGAAAATTCGATATATTTGAGATACAGACATATGTTTATCGACAACTCGATTCTTTTTTGTAGAGTTTTTAATTTCGATATTAAACTTGATTCACTCTTTGCATTGAGATCACTAGCACACATGATAGATATTTCAGTACCCAAGGTACAGCACCAGGGTATCGCATAGTCCAGACCTTCCCACTCTTGCTTGTTCCTCTTGTTTTTCTTGGACTGCACTTGTAAGCAGGGTTCAACCAAGAGTTGTTGCTGTTAGGTTTGTTGTTGTTGTAAGTCTACACACGATCCCTATCTCGAATCTCATATTTGGCATAAATTAGACGCCATAGTTGGCGACCCGGACAATGCCGAGATACCGAGGGATAGTTTTCGGTTTCGCTTAGTTTTGTTTCTCGGTTTTTTTTACGCGACAGCGACACCAGCATAAACAACAACGAGGATAACAATGGGAGATGTCAGAAAAAAAACGCGCACTCGTCGCGCTTCACACGCGCAAGGATCTCCAAAAAAAGGATCCTATTACAAAAAAACAATAAGATAGCTGCCAGTTTTGACTTGAAATATGTTTGAAATTGTCGCATTTTTTTGTTCATTTGTGTGTGTGTGTGTGTGTGTGCCATTATTTTTTCCTCTGCTTCTTCTGCCGCTGCTCCTGCTCCTTTTCTTCTGCGTGTGTCAGTCGTTTGCTGCCTTTTGTCTTTTGTTTTCAAGGCTCGAGACTCGGACGCTGTCTATACCCATCTCACTCGCTCTCGCTCCTTCTTTGCCTTGACTCTATTCTCATTTCAGCGTTTCACTTTCATTTGGTATTCCTTTATTTGCAGGATATCTGTTGCCTTTTTGGATGGACCTTAACGTGTGTCAGCCTTGGCTATTGTTGTGACTTGTTGACCTTTTGTGGCTAAATTAGACACAGGCAATAAGCCATAAACACTATGAGTGCGTGTGTGTGTATGTGTGGATGTATGATGACAATTATGCAATTGCTTTGTAATTTGAATGCCCCTCACAGCCTGGCGACGTGCCACATGCAACAAATGAAGAGTCCATCAGCCCAAAACTTCACTTAATGTTGGTGTAGGGCCGCCATCGCGCCACATGCGGCACATGGAGCAAGCAGCAATAATGGGCACACAAAATACATACATACATATATTCATACATACATTTGTCTGTTTGCCTTTTTACCAATTGCCCTTTCAGTGCTAAGATGGCGTCGCTGATCAAGTCCAACGCAGAGAGCGCTGCGCCCACGTACAGAGAGAGGGAGCTCTCTCGCACTCTCGCTCTTTCTCTTGTATTTCTTGTATCGCTCTGACCCAACATTGGCATTTTCTTTTACTTTTACACAATTTGTTTTCGTTCTTCGTTTTGTTGACATTTCCAAAAATGTATTATCTCTGTTGCCTTTGCTGTTGTTGCTGTTGCTGCCGCTGTTGTTGTTTTTGTATGCTTGATTGGCGGCCACGTCTGTTCTCTGCTTCTTCGTCGATAAGTAAGTGCGTATGTGTGTGTGTTTGTATGTGACTGCACATTGCACTCAAATCGCCGTTTTCGCCGTCAACATTTCAACGTCTCTTCACTGCGCTGCGCTGCTGCACTCAATTGCGTGGTTAATGCTAATTATTTGTTATTCTACAGTCGCAGCGTTGATGTTTGTTTTTTTGTTTTTGTTGTTGTTGCTGTTGCTGCATTTCCAAAAACTTGAAAAAAAAGAAGGAAAAAACACATTTTGGAAGACACGCACTGAAGACCGAAACGTGCAATTGCTGGCGATTTCCGGCTATAGAAGCAGAACACAACCGAACTATTTGACGACTGTACCACAAAGTACAGCAAACAATAACTATGAGCACTACAATAAGACTAAATTCGGAATTTATTTAATTTATCTGCTTGTAATCTTAAATTTGAATGAAGAAATGCAAATTAGTTGTTGTTGCTTTGTGCTGCAGTAGCAGTAAGCAGTAAGCGGTGTTAAGTTGTCACCAGGGATTAAAACCCTAACCGAAACCGTAACCTTAAACCGGTAAAAACCGATTGAAATTTTAAACCGTAACTGAAACCGTAACCGAAAAGAAAAATTTTTATTTGACCGAAACCTTAAAACCTAAACTCTGTAAACCGAAATAACCGTTTAGTAACCGTTTCATTTATAAGTGTTAATTTCGGTTTTTTATACATAAAAAAAAAATTATATTTTATTTTTATTTTGATTTTTGATTTTAATTTTCTTGTGCTTAACTTTGAACTTTTATTTGTTATATTCATGATCGAATTTGCATATCACTGAATAAGCACAAATTAATAAATTTGTTAAATAAAATACTTAAAATTGTTACATCTAACTGAAGAATATGTGAAATTAGTGAGTGAATGAAACATTAAGAAAGTAATGCCTTTTTAATAATTAAATTTTTGTTAATAATTAAATTAATAATTATTATTAATATAATTTTATTTTTGGAAAAAAAATTTTTTTAGTGAACCAAAACCATACCGGTATTTCAAAACCGAAACATATAAAAACCGGTTTACCGTTACGAAACCTTTACTCAAAGATTTTGCGTAACCGATAACCGAAAACCTAAATTCGAACATAACCAAAACCGTAACTGAAACCGATATTCGTTTCGGTTTTAATCCCTGGTTGTCACTTATGCAATAAGAAGAATCTTATTTGAACTGCATTTAAAGTAAAGAGAGTTGAGTTGAGAGAATACAAATTAAGTGCTTACAATTGCAAAAGAGACAAAGCTCATGAATATGATGTCAAACAATTAATGCGAGTGTGGCACTCAATTAAGATAAAGAGCGCAGTAACCGGTGCCAAATTACCATTTTAGCAATAAGAAGAGTAATGCCAGAATGCATATTAACTGGAGTGCATTTAAAGTAAAGAGATGTGAGTTAAGAGAATGCAAATTAATTGCATTTGCTGGCAATCGCAAAAGAGACATTGATAAAATGTCACATAATTATTAATGTGAGTGTGGTTGTGTGTGTGTGGCACTCAAATTGTAATTAATGGGCTGCAATTTATATATTCAATAGCAGAGACACGCTGTCGTCTCGCAGGCCACTCTTGAGTTTGTCTCTGGCTTAATAGCCGCTGCCACTCAAAAAAAGAGAGTCTTCTTCTATAACTAAAGAGTCGATGTTGTTATTGTTGTCTTTATTGTTCTTGTTGTTGTTGTTTCTACTTCTATGTTCTGTGCATACACACGTATATTAAACAATGCAAGACAATTTTTCGGCCACTTGTCAAAATAATTTGCGCCTGTTGTTGAGAAGAAGTCTTGGCCCGAAAAGAATCTACACGTTTCTTGACCAAACAGTGAGCTGCTGTTGTTGCAATACCTGCCGTGCAATTGTTGACTTAGTTGTTGGCAGATGAGAATGAAAAATGTGTGAAAATTTCTTAAACAAACTGTTCTGCAAGAAGTGCAAGGGGTGGGGCAGATACAATACAGGTAGAAATCAAATCGAAAAAAAAGTATGTAGTATACCGTAAGTTGTAAGCTTGCTAAAGGTGTAGATTAATGCGATTCGTGCAGATGCAGATGCAGAAAAACGATCACTTGTCGCTACGAAAATATCTTAAAATGATCACCTGATTGAACAATAAATTCATTGGAATCAATAGTTCAATAACCCAGCAATTTAACAATAGGAAAGCAAAAGAATGACGAGAAATTATGGCACACACAAAAAAGGATAAACTGTTGCACAGACTCTGACAAAGAGACAGTGAGTGAGAGAGAGAGACAGAGAGGGAGAGAAAACCAAAGCGAATGCACAAATTGATTGCTGCTTCTGTTGCAGGGGCGACGGCGGAGGAGTTTCGGGTCTGTGCATTGGTATTGGTAAGGGTAAGGATATGCGTGCAGGACCCGAGCAACAGGATACACACACACACAGACACATCTGTGGATCTGTGGATATGCGGGACGCGTCTCGGCAAAAATAAAAACCCTGGGAAAAGTTAACTTATTGATTTGAAGTAAAAAGAATCACATGAAAAAGTCACACGATTTTTGATGTTGCCAGTTGTTGTACCCAAAAAAAAATAGGGAACATGTTGCAAGTCAGTCCGACAGCAGCTGAAATCCAGCAGGTTGCATCAAATGGATAAACAAGAGGGATAACATAATAGGCATTCAGTATGAAATAGATGCAACCAATTGCCATATGAACTCAATTGTTGTGGTTTTCCCAACATGCGAATGTTAGACACATTTTGAAATAAGCTTTATGGGCGTATAAGATCCGCAAAGCTGAGACAAGAACCTCGCTGTTATTTTAAAAAAGCCCTCGCCAAAAGCTAATCGACAGAAATCTCCGTTAACATTTTGGCGAACGTGCTGAGAATCAGCAAATGAAATTTGTTTAAAAATTTACATTTTATTATAACTTTATACAACTTTTTTTTTATTACTTTTAGCAAATCTAATAAAAAAGATTTGATTTGTATTTTTTGTATTCATTTTTATAAGCTGTTAACTTTGTGTACTAATAAAAGAAACTTGAATAAAATAAGAAAGATAGAAGAATCCAAGAAAAGGCTTTTTTTACAACAAATTTTATTTATTTATTTATTTATTTGTGAAATTTTAATGGTGTCTCAAAAATTACTTAACTAAGCAACAGTGTAGCATCCATAACTTGAATTTCTATAACTCGAGTTTCTCTCCAACTAAATGAGTGGCAGTAAAATTAATAATCTTAAGAAAAAGAACTCTATAAGTCGAATATCTCCATAACTCCAACCTTTTCTTTGGATAATGGTGATTCGAGTTAGGGAAGTTCGACAGTATTTTTTATGGCATGTATAAATGTACTCGTATTCTTTATTTATTGATTAATATATAACCTGCAATGCGAGCTGAGCTTATTCTAAATACGCCCGATAAGCGCCACACGCTCGCCAGAAAGCTCATTTGAGTCTTGGTCGCTGTCCGTTAGCTAACCACGTGTCTCTGACAATTTACTTAATCAACACACACGCGAAATAATAAATAGTAAATAGAAAGAACGACGCCAGAGAAGAGATAGAATAGAACAAGTTGCCTCTCTTCCGTTCAGTTCAGTTCAGTTTAGGTTAGCAATTTTTAGCTGGCGTTGCGTCGTCAGCTTTTGAGTTGTTTTTGCGCAAAAATGGCGACTTATCTGTGCCAAAAATAAGCAAAGCAAGCGAAACACAGCAACAGCTTTCGGCTCCCAAATAATGCTGATTGGTCGGCTGGCAAATTCGCGAGTGAAGAGCCGAATCGCAATTTTGCATTAAAAAGCTTCGGCAACTGTCGGCAACGTTCGGCAGTGTCGAAACGAGCGGCCGCAAAGATAGAGAGAAAGAGAAAGAGAGCGCTGTTATTTACTAATACCCTACAAGCTAAGTGCAGTAGGAGCAGCTTACTCTTAAATGTGTTTTGAAATGGTTTAATAAGGATTTTAAAAGAGAAATATTGTGGAAAACAAATGAGTTCAATTTAATTTGGTATATTTAAACATTTTATGACTTGGTCTAGTTGTAATTAATTAACAAAGTAGCAGCTAAGGCACATTTGCTCTTCACACAGGGTATCTTGTAGTCGAGTTTTAGTTGTCATAGCGCACGCTTGTTATTGTTTTCGACATGTTTTTTGCGTTTTTTTTGCCGGCATTTTGCTCTTGAATTTGGTTTTCGCAGTATTTCAAGTTCAAGTTTAGGGACGGCGGCGTGCCGCGCCCGTCTGCTTTCTGTTCATGTTGTTGTTGTTTTTCTTTAGCTTTTTAACGGGCTTTCTGTTCTAGCATTGTAGTTGATACATAACACGCCCCAGGTTCTGTCTGTCTGCTGTTGACGTAACTTTTTGCTGTTATTTTCTGCTGCTGGCAGCGAAAGAAATGTCATGAAAATTAGCCAGCAATATTGAATTATTTGTTCGATCTGCCAAAAACTAAAGCCTTGATCTACATTATTTACAGATAGACAAACAATTATAATACATTTACGTGAATATGTGTTTATGCTAGCATTGAAGAAAGACCTTCCGTATTTACATACAAATATTTCCAACAGACACAGATACACACACACACAGACACGCACACACACAGCGGCCCTGGCACAGCCGCGACCAAAACAACAAAATTAATGAAATTTGTTTTCGTTGTAAGCGACACAGAACTGCTGACATACACACACACACACAAACATTTTTACAATTTATTATTACTATTTTTTTTTTTTTTGCGAGCAACAAAAATTTTCCAGTTTTGTTGTTGCTTCGTCTGTTTGAATTTTTCGCTGTAAACAAAAATTGTGTAATAATTAAGTGACCCTGAAAAGTTCTACAGATAAACAAGCCGACCAAATGGCGGTTCTTGTTCTTTTCTGTTGTCTTTCATTTTGTTGTTTTATTTTTTTGTTATTTGCAAAATACTTTGGTTTCGTAGAATCGGAGAGCGTGAATCTAATCGTTCTCCGGCAAAGGGCCGTCTGATAATATTATGCTGCTCCAAAAGCTTTTGCCCCCCACACCGCTCTCTTCGTTGTTGTAATGTATAAATTTTGTTTTCGTTGTTATTTTGCTCAGTACCATGAGTCAGTTGCGTGCTTTGTATATAAGCAGCTAGTATATAACCTGTACATATGTAAGCAAAAGAAGCTTTTGCCGCCTCTCTGACGCTTTACTCAGAATTAGTTTCAGAATTTGAAATTCAGCAACAGAAACAGAATCAGATTCAGTCGGCCGGCAGGCAGACAGTACGACCCATACCCCAGACTATATACACTATATACCCTATAGATACAAAAGTATCTCAGACCCTTTGGTATAACTTTTGTCGACTCCAAGGTCAGTGCACGTCGATCTTTCGCAACAGATGCCGCTCGGACAAAACTTTTACAAGCTACATGCCGAAAGAATGAAAAGAAAAACGCAAAAAATAAAATAAAAGCAAACAACACCAGAGAATTATAAATGATAAAAAGCTTGGAAGCAGCTCGTAAGCTTGTAACCTCTGTGTTTGTGTCGCTCTCGGGCAGAATTTCAGATGTTCTTAAGCCATTTTGCATAATGGCCGAAACGCGTGCAGCACACGGCCAAAACGTCGCGAGTTTGTGATCGAACCAAAAAAAAAAAAGAAAAAACGCTGAAAAATGTGCAAATTTAAAAAGTGAGACACGTGGCCAAAAATAAAAAAATAGAATAAGAAAACAATTAGCAAAAATGTGCAAACTTAAAATAATATACAAAATGAAGCATTACATCGGTTATATACAAAGATCTATATACGTATGTGAATAACTTCATGTGATCGGAAACAGCTACAAGCGGAAAAAGGTAAGAAGAAAGAAAAGATACATAAATATATAAACAACTAATTCGAAATTTTACATAAAAAAAAAGAGTTTTGTTTGTGCAAATGTGCTTATATATAAAAATAATATTATTTAGTTGTTTAGAGTGCAATTCATGTTTCAAATTAATGTCACCTAAAAATATATCTACAAAAAATACAAAAAAATGTACATGAAATGTACTTACGTTATTTTCGCTTTTAGGGTTCTATATGCTCGCCTGTACATACTTAAATATAATTGAAAATGACATTCCCGCCCCTCCGCGTTCCCCTTCCGTGAGCAAGCCATAGAAATTCACATTGCGCTCGACTTGAAAATTCGTTCAAATTCAAATTGCTAAAAATAAACGCTGGGAAATGTGCGTGTTGTAGTTTTCTTCCTATTTTCTTTTTTTTTTGGTAATTTTTGGTGAAAACACGAAAAACGCACCCCATGCGCCGCTTCGTTGCCGTTGCCGTTGCCGCTGCTCAGTTTGCTGTACTTAAGTTTTTCACATTTTCCACATGTGCAGCAAACTGCAACTGCAACAACAACAACAACAACAACTGCAACACTCGAGTGGCGTTGGCGGCACAAATGGCATTGCCAAGGGCCAAGTGGCAGGGGAAGGGGAAGTTCCAAGGGGCAGGGGCAGAGGCAGAGGCAGAAAAGTTGTGCTATAAACGCAATGGCAATGAGAGTCGCCGGCGTGGGCGCTATTTTTAGAAAGTGCATGTATGTGTATGCGTGTGTGTGAGTGTGAATGCAGGCGAAATTAATGCGCTCATTCCAACAAAATGGCGGCCAACTGCAAAGTCAAAGTTGTTGGCGCAGTCGCAGTCAACGTTGGCGTCGCCGTCAAACCTCGCTATCTCTGTCTCGTTTGCAATGCCTTCGCGACTGTCCCCCCCCCCCCCCCCCATTCGCCCTTCTCCAACATGCATATGCATTTGTAGCTGTCTGTCTCACTCTCTCTTTCTCGCTTCCTCTCGCTCTCCGTCTCTCACTCTCTTACTGTTTGCTTTTGCCTAATTTTTCGTACGTTGCTTTTTTTATAAAAAAATTTCAGTCTAATGTTGCCTTTTGCTATCTATGTATCTCAGTATCTGTATCTTTGTATGTTTAGTATCTACATATGCATATGTATGTATGTGTGTATTTGTGTGCGTGCACGCGTTGCTGTCCGCGTTGCAAAAGTGCAATGACCCATGCGTAGCGCGAATGAGCGCCCCCTTCCCCTTCCCGTCCCCGTCCCTTTCCCCTTTCACGTTCGCGTTCCCACTTCAGCATACATATACACCGGCCATGCCTCTGACGCTGCCGCGCCGCCAACACGACGTCGACGTCGACGTCGTCGCAGCTTTGGTTCTCTGCCTACGTGCTGCTTTCCATACTAAAACTCACACACACACATTCACACAGAGTTGCAGCAAATGACGCGCGCGATAAATTTCCAGCATTTTCAATTGTTGTTGTCTTGTTGTTGTTGTTGCTTTTTGTTGCTTTCCTCTTTTCATACACACACAAACACATTTCGTATTCCTCGTCTTGTTGCATTTTTATTAATTTTGTACGTTGCCTGCAGTTTTGTTTGTTTTTTGGCTGTTGCTTTTTACACACACACACACTCGCTGACACACACACACACACATTATAAATAAATATTTGTTAGATATTTCGTATTTTTGCCCTTCCGTCAGACGAATTTTGTGTAAACATTTGTTAGACGTGCTTAGGGGGAGGGGAAATTTAGTGTGATATGCCAACTGTGCATCGCTTAAATGTTGATATATTCTTAAACTATATATAAAATATGTGTAGCACATAGTAATGTGTTTTTTTTTATATTTTACTTATCATAGTCATTAATACAAAGATACGAATTGTAAGCTTAGAATCAAGATATTCAGTGAATATTTCTAGTTTTTAAACTAAACTTTAATCAGTAACTTTATCAGAATATGAGTATTTAAATTTTTTTTAGGTAAGTTTTTCTTTATTCTTTTACATTTTTTTTTTTAATAATAAACGAATATTTATAAATTCCACAACATGAAAATTGTCAAGAAAAAAACTCCAAAATTAAAAAGTATTTAATATTTCAGACTTTCTTCCGACTTTTATTCAATTGATAAATTGTCATTTAAAATATTTAACGTATTAAAAAAAAATAATAAATTATGAAATTAACTTCAAAAATTAAATAAGTCTAGGGAAATAATACTTTTAATATAAATAAACTAAATAATAATGAAATAAATAAAAAAAATAAATAATAATAAAAATGCTAACAGTATTCTCTCACATAATTCCAAGCCTTCAACACACTGTAAATATTATATAATTCGTATACAGGTCCTGGCGTATCCTTTTCTAATGTCCAGCTCTCAAGTCTGCCGGCATCCATTAGCACCATGTTGCGAAATGAGTTTGTCGAGTGCAGTTTATGGCCAAGGGGTCAACACATGCAATGTGCCATGTCCTGATCTAGGCCGGAAAGAGAACGTCCTTAACCAGTGCTCTGCAGGTCGCCCATTGTCCGATTGTCGAGGCGGCACGGCGGCTTCTGTTTCTCTGGCCAGAGCCGAGAATCTTTAGAGATTGAGCCTGAGTAAATAAATAGTCTCTGTTTTTTTTTTGCTCTGGAACTAAGCGCTAATTGCCTTTTGTTTAGGAAATATTTAGGTAAATTTTTTTGACCAAGCCGCTGCAACATCAAAAACATTAACAAAGCCAACACTTGAGAGCCAGTTGAGAAATGCGTTTAGGCCAAATGCTGTTTGTCAACTCATCACAGGTAGACGAGCCAAAGAGTTCGAAAGGGTTAACACTCGGAAAAATGCAAAAGCAGAGTTTTCTTTTTGCATACACATTTTGCTGTTTGACAAATGAGTAATATATTTATTTTATGCAGAGTTTGTCGGGACGACATTGATTGAGCTAACGTCAGTGGATGATAATGAAGATGCGATTGCAGGCAAGACTCTTGGTGCATTTCCTGGAAAATCGCATCCTTTCGGTCAATGGTAATGAGCCAGAGCAGACCGACGAAAGGGTTAAATACAAACACACGGTCATAAAACCGCATATATTTTCCAGCGAACAATTTTCGCACTTTTTCGCAAAACCTTCATAGGCTTTGTATTTCGTTCAATAAAAACATAAACCCAATACCGAAAACCCTTTACCAAAGGAGATCATAAAACTTGTAAACAATTTCCTCGAATGTTTATTTTTTTTCTTTTTTTTTTTTGCTTTTTCTTTTGCCATATGCTGAGAACAAAGAAAACCCCCAAAAGCTGATAAAACTTATCGCGAAAATGTTTTCCATGGCAAAACAGTGAAATCAAATTCAAATGACGATAACTCTGAGTGCATTTCCGGCCAAGCTCAAATATTTTCCCCGCGATAATCGCAAATTGACAACATGCAAGAGAACAATGCAATTTTTTTCGAGAGATTACAACAGTTTGTGGAGTTTAACCTTTGTTCTGTGCAAAAGGTTCAACAACACACTGAAGACCCCAAGGTCAAATAAATCAAATTCTAATGCAATTATCAATTGTCCAGAGGGGCAAAACTACCTGCCAGTCCTGAAGACTTACAGCTTCATTGACTGCGGATGCGGTTGGATTATGTGCGGATTTGCAAAGGCTAATCTCACATAATGACCGCTCACAAAATAACTTAATTTGAGGATTGCGGCTATTTGCAAAAACAGAGTCAAAAAGTCAGCTAAAAACCATTGAGGATTATCCATTTACGGAATTTCTACAAGTTAATAGATTCAATCTTTTACACATGTGCAACATTTCAAAGCGGTACAGTTGCCGGACGATTAATAATAACCGATTACCGATTACTGAATCGCCAGCTCTTATCGCAACAAAAAACAAATAAAATAAATACATGGAAAAAACTGCAACGCAACTGCAAGAAAATTGAAACTTTCACTGAGACAGCGACAGCCGAAAAAAAAATAATGCTGATAAGATTAGAGAGGAAGACCTTATACACACGACAGCCCATAAACAATATGCCGCAGATTATGTGGAGCAAGTCTTGGCTGCAACTTTTTACTTATTTGGAATTGTACTTGTGCTTATACCCTTTACAGCGGGTACTTTGAAAATGTGATGGATTTGGTGAAGCATTCAAAGATTTCAATTAAATTTTGGTTTAGATAGTACAGAAATTTTTTAAGTATATAAATTATTTTTAACATACTTTTTTTTTATTAAATTAGTGTCTTTTATGTTTAAAAACTTAATTGCGAATTCAAGGGAAAATACTTTAATAGTAAAATTAAAAGTATAACTTAAAAAAAATTTGATAAAAATTGGGGAAAAGTAAATTTTAGTTTATGGGAAGTGTAATGAATTAATTATTTAATGCTTAAACCACATATTCATTTTGAATTTTTAATACTTTTTTAACCTTTTCAAAAAAAACTGAAATTCCTTAAAAAAAAAAAAGTAATAATAATAATATTTGAGTAATCATCTATGTATCTATTAAAAGATTTATTTCTATGAACATTTAAGAATTTTTTTAGAAAATAATCATAATAACATATAGTTGGAACTGTATTTAAACTTCGTTTTGTCTCAGTTTAGCTGCTTTTTTTATTATTTATTTGTTGTTTTATCAGCGGGTGGCAGTTGGCTGGGGGAGGTGAATGCACTTGCGAACTAGTTTCGTTAGCCCTCAGATTTAGCTGCTTGTCGGACAGACAGAAAAAAAGCCACATTAATAATAGCTGAAATACATAGATACACACACACACATACAATACATGGAATTGTATTTGAAACTCGAGACTGCCAAAAATGCAGTCGAAATGCGGTTGACCTTAATTTCCCGGTCATGATTAATGAATCAAGCAAGCAAGCAAGCAAACAACAAAAAATAATAAATTGTACATATAAAAAAAAGGTGACCACAAAAGCAGCGCCAGTGCAACAGCCACAGTAAATTAATGATGCACAATTAAAGGCCACAGCAAAGCGCAACAGTCTGTTGCAGGTACGCGTACAGGTATCTCAAACTAACTACATACATGCGTAGCAATTAAATTGTTTAACTAAATGTGCAACGAATGCCGCGAAAATATGAAATACGATTGCCTTAGGCATTCGGCATGCGTGCAAGTGAGACGACAATTGTTGCACATGCGACTATTGCGGATGCTGCATATGTGCATGTGTGTGAGTGTGAAACGAGTCTGCGATTCGCGGTTCGATTTAAACTGCATGCATACACAGACATACACACACACAGACAGAGTCACATATGTATATGCAGAATCACACATACTTGTAAATATTTGAATTAAAATAGCAATTTTAAGTTTTTGATGAGTTGCAACCGTGACGTCAGAGTTCGGCACAACCCCATCTGCTATTTTTGACCGTTACAGAACTGTCAAGGCCAACTCATTTGCATAACTGTAAAAATACAAAGAGAAATAAAAAAAATACGCAAGTAAACGAAATCGTATGCAAATTCGCAAGCGACCCTCAAAATAGAAAATTGAAAAAAATAAAAATGCATCAATTGCATTCATCGGATATTGATTGCTGAAGGTCGTCTTAAGGGACACAACAAATTTGCATATCTTAGGCGAAATGCCAATAAATTGTCCTACGAGTCTCTTACTCTCTTCTTACCCCTTTGTCTCTCTTCTTCTTCTGCTTTTTTACCTACTAAACGTTTTATGCTCTTAGCTTGTATAATTAGCAATGGGCTCTGAATAAATTTCAAAGATGATCAAAATAACTGAAGTTGAGGCTGAAGGCAAAAAGGGGTTTCTAGCTTGCGGGCTACGGGGAATATAACCAGTTTTTTTTACTACATACTGTACGCACTCACACACAGACACACACACTCGCTGACAACCTGCAGCCAGTTGGGCAATTTGAAAAAATAAAAAAAATGCAGCCGCCACACTATTTTTTTATTGTATTTCTCCAACATACGCCAAAAAGAGCATGAACTTATACAAACAAAAAAAAAGCAGCAAATATACAAGTGTGTGTGTGTGTAAATACACGCATGCAAGCACGCACTTACACATAGGCACACGGCTCTCTTGGGTGCCAATCGCAGCAAGAGCAGCAGCCGCCATATGCAAGACTCACCCACACAGAGACAGAGGCGGCCGTGGCAGCGCAGCGCTAGCGCAAAAACGTACACAGCTGCAGACTGCAATGTCTGGCAGCGGCGACAGCGACTGCGACGGTGACAGCGACGTTAGCGCAATGCAGAAAGAGACAGCAAGAGGGTTGGCTGGGAGCGTAGCACAGTTTTGTGGCATTTCCTTTGGCAGAGTGTTCCCCTGCGAGTGAGTGACTGTGTGCGTGTGTGTGCGTGAGAGTTATACAGTGTGCGTGAAAAATGTGCGCGCTGTCTCGCTCGGGAAATTTTGTTTTCAATGACTTGCTGCACACGAGCGCCGTGGCAGTTTTATTCAAGTTTGAGCGCTCGAATCTGCAACAACGTGCCACGCAAAACTGAAAAACTCAACAAACAAAAAAAAAAAAACGCAAACCGTACGTCTCGCTGTTTCTTCTTCTGAGCACTCCAACAACAACAAACTCAAAAACATACACAATCAAAATAAATACAAAAAAATTAAAAAAAATATAAAATAATTTAAGACAACACTTGGATAAACTGCAAGCAGCAATTTTTGGATTTTTTGGTGTCATTTTTGTGCGTGTGTGATTTGTATTATTAACTTACAATTAACGCAACATTGTTAATTAAAAACTTATTAGCAACAATAAGAAAAAAAAATCTGCAAATTTTCTTATTGTCAGATTGAAGCGTATGTGAGAGTTAAAGCAACAGTAACAACAAAAAACAGAACTCGAAGCAAATGGAAATATCTGGCAACAAACCAAAAGCAACAAAATACGCTTAGCTAAAAGTTTAAAAAAAAAACAATTAAAATAAATTTTATTTAAAGTGCATTTGCAAATTGATATAAAAGTCAATTTTGCAGTTGCTGCTGCGGCATTTACATTATTTTGTGGTAAGTTAAGCTGTTTTCAATTCAATTATTATTTTAACTTAATTTTCATTATTTGACAAATTAAATTGAAAACTATTTTTGTAAATTCTTCAATACATTTCGCAATTTTAAAATGGTAATACGTGTATAAATTAATAAGCAGCACACACCACAACCACTAAAGGGCACAAACAATAAAAAAAAGCAAAAAAAAAAAAACTGGAAAAATCCCAAACCGGTTTCCAAGTGCATTTGGCTTCAATGACGTTTCGCTTATCATTTTCAATTTATTTTCGAGTCTTTAGCGCAACAAAATGGCGGTCGCTGTTAATGTGCTGTTAAAAAAAAGCTCGCAAACTTAAAGCTCGCGCTCGTTTATCGCTTTTAGCGATCGCGACGCGTCGCGGCTAAATTCGAATTCGCCGTATAAGAGTTTTTTCTTGAACGAGGCGTTGATCCGATTCCGATCCGATTATGATCCCATTATGCGCGTCAATCGTGCTGCGGCTTCTTATTCTTCTTCTTCTTCTTGCTGTCTACCTGCGAGTCGCTTACGCAAAAGGCATTGTGAATTTAGGGATCATTGTGATCGTCGCACGGCAGGTTGCTCGATTATTTTTTGCCCATTATCCGATTCGAGACAATGAAAAAACTATTCGGCCAGACAATGTCTTGCGCATTTTCCGCACTTCAACTGCAGACAAAAGACGTTCATTTGTTTTCCTTACGATCGCTTCTTTCTTCCCTTTGTCTCTTTTGACGTTTTCCTGTTGTTCGTTTGCCATTATCCTGGCAATTTTTAACTGCGTCGCATTTGGTATCACTTTCGTATGGGGGCAGTAGGGGCGTAACCTGTTGGTTGGTAAGCGATCGTTGGATTTCCACGAACAACGATTCGCTTATTGGCAACACATGGCGTTGTTGCATACATACATACATACATACATACATATGTGGCATGTGCAACATATGCCGCACATGGACACTCAACCTTCATTTTCATAGGGTCAACATATGTTGACCACTTGAGACTGGAACATGCCAAAAAAAAAACTGTATTTTTAACGAGTTTTTAACTGAAATTCGAGTCTAGCAGCCGCAACACAGGCACACATACACACACACACACCCCTGTGTGCTACCCCTGCTCCCAAAATGCCAAGGAAAAACAGGAAAAACGAGCCAAGAATACGCACTAAAAAAAATGAATGAAAACTCGGTTAAGCAAATTTATTGCAAGTTTTTCAGTTTCGCTTTGCTTTCCATTTTCCAGTAAAAAAAAAAAAATATATATATATCAGAGAAAAACAACAAAAAAAAATATGTAAAACAAAACGCGCGAAAAGCAGCCGGAAAAATACGCGCACACGTTTTCCGAGGGATGTTTGCATATTTTTCCCCCATTTTTTATTTTTCTTTCTTTTTTCGTATTTCCGCGTATTTTTGTGCCACCCTCCCTCCCACTACGAAACGACGCCTTCCCCCGCCGCGCCCCTTTCCCGTTCCCGTTCCCGTTCCCCGATCCTCTAATATGCCGTCTCATTCTAAAAGGCGCTTTCACTTTTTTATGGCGCATAAAACTTGGCCAGGGTGGGAGTTGGGCATAAATTTACAAAAAAAAAAAAGAAAGAAAAATACGAAATTGTAAAAAAACAACCAAGATTTTCCGCCAAAAAACCAACGGAAAAAAAGTTTTGCAATGAAATGGCTCAGGAAATATGGAGAGGGGCGAGGAGAGAGAGAAAGAAAGAGAGTCAGAGTGAGAGTAAGAGGAACCATCCCCAAATACACAAATATTTTTGCACACCTGCTGGAAACGTGGGAGGAGGTGGATTGGGAGGTGGATGGGGAGGCGGGTTCGCATAATGAGTCAAATGTGGGCAGGGAAAAAGTTAAAACGCGTATCTGCAATGTGTTTAATGCTGGAGCAGTTTTAAGTGGAAGAGTGTCTTGAAATCTCACAATCATACTCAAGTTTTCGATTTCTACTCCCTTTTTGATTTTAGTTCTTTAGTTCCTGCTCCGTTTTCGTTTTGTCCGATTGCTTGAAATCATTTGTCGTTCCTTTTATAGCCTGCGTCTTTCATCCAGTTTCTTACAGTTTTACAATTTCTTACTTCTGTGACTCGTTTATACTACGTACTATTTCATAACTTCTACTCCACTTTCGTCTTCCATACTTAACGTTACTTGTCCAACGGTAGAAATAGGAATAGCAAAATGCGAGTAAACATTTTCAACTTTTTATCACTACTCTTAATTTCCCTCCGTCTTTTTTAGTTGTTACCCTTTTTTTTGGAGACTTTCTTTTGCTAGTTCCCTTTTTTTACTTCTCTTTACTATCTTTTAATGCCTTTTCTCTACTATTCATTACTACCTACTCTATTTTTCTGCTTTCCACTGTCTACTTCCCAGTTATCATTTGGTCCTCTTCGTCTTAACAATTTTCCTTTGCTAGTTTCAACTTTTTACTCATATTTACTACTTTTTACTATTATTTTCAACTACTAAATGGCTTTTACTCAGTCCACTCTACTCAGTTACCATTCCTATCCCCTACTCTTTTATCTTCTTATTAACACTTAGTCTTCTACTCCTCACTCCATCTTCCCATTCCCTACTCCCCAGTTCTCAATGCCTTTCCTACGTTTTACCAATTTCCTTTTCCATCATTTCAACTTTCTACTCCTATTTTCTATTATCTTCCTCCAATTTCTCACCTCCCTGCCTCCTTGCTCCTGTTTTCTTTCTTATTCGTTTGTCAATTATCATTATTCTCGTGGCCCGAGTTTTTCCTACTCCCTGCTCCCATTTTGCCTGCTGCCTACTACCTTTTTCTACTCCCTACTCCACATTTTTCCAATATTCCCTACGTTTTGCCAATTCTCATAGATTATAGCAACCCGTGCGAAATGGGAATTCGGATTGTTTTTTTCTTTTTGGCATTTCCGTAAAAATCACAACTGTGCAAATCTTTCACATCGAAGGGCATCAAATCGAAATCGAAAACAAAATCTTTAGACTAATTTTTAAAAAATAAAAAAGAAAGAAAAACGTATCTCTTATTTGCTTGCCTTCTTTATCCGTCTTTCTTTTCCGGTTCCGGCTCGCAGGCAGCTGGTCAAGTTGAAGCCTTAAGCTGGCGCTCAAGGTCAGGAAGCACTTGTCGTCATATTCGCCGACTTTGTTGAGCGCCGCGTTCACGAGTCTGAGCACCGCCTACAACAACAGCCACAACAACAGCAACAGCCACAACAACAACAGCAGCAGCGACACCGCACCGGACGAGGATCCGGACCAAGAGCAGCTGGAGCTGCATCGACAGCAGCGCCAGCGACAGCGCCACAATAGTCACAGTCGGAGTCACAGTCACGGTAATCCTTGCGAGAGTCTCAGCCTTAACAATCTGAGGCTGGACGAGATGGGCGGTCCGACGCCACCAGCTGGTCAGGTGGCCAGCAGCGAGGGCGGGCAGACGTATTGTCTGCGCTGGAACAACCATCAGACGAATCTCGTCCAGATCCTGCACGCCCTGCACGAGGTGGGCAGCTACGTGGACTGCACTCTGGTCGTGGACGATGAACAGTTCAAGGCCCATCGCGTTGTCCTTGCCGCCAATTCACCTTACTTTCAGGCCATTCTGCAGGATGTGCCCCAGGATCAGTGCAGCATCATACTGCCGGGTGTGAAGGGCTTCGAGATTGCCGCCCTGCTGCAGTACATGTACACGGGCGAGACGACGGTGACCAAGAGCCAGGAGCCGGAGATTCTGCGCACCGCCAAGGAGCTGCAGGTGAAAGGATTGTACGACAATCTCATGAAATACAATCACAAGGAGCTCTCCGAGGAGCGTTCGCAGAGTCATCAGTTCCAGGGCAGTGGTCATCACCATCATCATCCACACTCGCATCCGCATCCGCATCATCATCAGCCCACGTCCAGTTCCAATGGCAACACGGAGCCTCCTGCTTCCGCCTTTGGACAGCACAACAATTCCTCCTCCGTGATCTCAACATCGACGCACATTTCGCCCACCAGTGCCGCCATCTCGAGCAGCTGCTCGCCGCCTCCGCCGCCCTTTGGTGCCGCCTATCAGCAATCCCCCTATGCGAGCTTTCCCCCCTCCGCCTCCGCCGTCTCCCACTCGCACTCCCACATTCCGGCAGTTGAGGCGCCTCTGACGCCCACACACTCCCACACGCCATCTGGTGAATCGGCTGCTGGTGCTGCTCCTGGTCAATGGCCACTGTCGCCCTCCGCCTCTGCCGCCGCCGCTGCCGCCATGTTGAACTCCGTTTACGAGTCCGCGGCGGACATGAATCCCCTCAAGCGCAAGAAGCTGTCGGCCATCTCGAGCATGTTGCTCAACACCACACGGGACACGCCCATTTTGCGTAATGTTCTGGCGCAGGCCAATCCGGCGGACTCCTCGCAGCCGAATCCCCTGATGCTGCCGGGCGTCAAGTCAGCGGTGGGGGAGAAGACGCCCACCCATCAGCAGCAGCATCATCAAGCACATCCACATCAGCTGGGCGGAAGTGGCAGCGGAAGTGCCGTTGGCGCCGGAAGTCACAGCTTCAATGGCTCCGACTATGGCGGCGACAAGGAGCCGCTGTCACCGCACACGGATCGCTCCTTTGACGAGGATCTGGCCGGATCCGGCGGTGGCCAGGGCAGCGGCAAGAAGCCGGAGTGGAAGCGTTACAAGCAGTACACGCGGACGGACATGATGTGCGCGATTCAGTGCGTCCGCGAGGGCATGAGTGCTCTCCAGGCGAGCAGGAAGTTCGGGCTGCCCAGTCGGACCCTGTACGACAAGGTGCGCAAGCTGAACATCAACACGGGACGCGGCACACATCGTGGCATTTCGAAGCGCAGTCCACCCGCCAAATCCTCGGCAGCGTTTCGCTATTCCGCGGCTGCGGCAGCAGCTGCTCACAACTACGGGCAGACGGAGCTGGAGCATGACCAGAAGGAGCATCCGGCAGCCGGACATGGTCTCCATGGTCATCATGGTCACGGCATGACACCCACAATTCCACACTCGGCTGCTGCTCTCCTGGATCACGCCTTTCTGCAGCAGGCGCTGGAGAATCGCGGCGGGGACATTGCCGGACGGGAGGCGCTTCATGCCATGGCCCTGGCGGCGGCTGCTCACGCGGCCGCCAATCGCATGTCCAACAGTCCGCCGGACGCCAATGGCCATGTGCAGCCGCCAGCACGTTCCCCCCTCCACCACCATCGCCACTATGCCGAGCAGGAACAGGATCAGGACCAGGATCATGAAATGGAGCTGGAGGAGAAGCACGGCCAGGCGCTGATCAAACGGGAGGCCATTGAGGAGGAGCGCGATGCGGATGATGACGATGACCACGACCAGGTGGAGGATCTGTCGCTGCAGCGCAAGGAGCGTCCCGAGTCGCCCTACTCGCCACCGCCGCCTCGCGCCGCATCCCCCATGGAGAGCGCCAGTGTCATCATGCACTCCACCAACACCAACTCCGGCGCCGCAGCCTCCGTGTCCACCAATGGCAAGGAAGCCCACGAGCTGGAGCGGGAACATGAGTTGGAAGACTACCAAGCGGTGATATCGCCATCAGCTGCCGGATTGGGATTGGGCGTGGGCATGAAGCGGGAGCTGCTGGGCAGCGATGAGGCGCAGGCCCGCACCGACTGATTGATGCTAACGATGGCCTGGCAGTATGCAGCCGACAGCCATGACTCCATATTCTAGGCCAACCTCCATCCCTGATCCTTGACCCTTGTACAAATCCTACTTCATTTTTTACTGGTTCGGCGTACAACGTGCAAACTTATCTGTTGTGTTCTCCAAAACATCGACTTGCTCCGGCATCGATTAGCGGTAGTGAAGCTTTAATATAAAACCCCCGTCAAAACAAAAGTAAGAATTCCCTGATATAAACCAATATCAATCATTGGGGGGCTGCACTTCAAGTAAAATTAATCAAAACTCACAAATAACTATTAAAAAAGAGAAACAGAAAATTAAGAGAAATTGTTGTCCGCATCACTTTGTGCCTAAACAAAAACAAAACGGTTAGAATTACGCTCTATATCAATATTGAGGTTAGGTTAGGTTTTAGTTTGAGGTTAGGTCTTAGGCATTTTTAGGTTAGGCAATCACCCACACATACATACATAAATATCCTACATATTGTCAACTGTACACTCACATAAGACTGAATGGATAGTGGGCGTGGCAGAGCAAAAGAGGCTCCAGTATAAACATAGATATAGTATATATAAAAATATATATATATTAGAAGATCCGCAACAAGTTAGCAATACTTTGTAAATGCCAGTGATTTGTTTAAAAAATGAATTAATTAGTTTATCATTTCTGAATACAACGGAATACTTATTAATCGAAATACGAATATGTGTTTGAGCTGCGTATTGAACCGAAACTACCTCAAATAGCTCAAAATAAAAAGGAAAATCAAAAATCCATTGGTATATATTTTTAAATAGTTATTATTATTAATTTTTAAAATTTTTTTTGTTACAAGAAAGAAAAGTAAACAATGTCCTGGGTTGAATTTTATAAGACTGACACCGACTCATTTGTAAACTCACACACACACGCACACCGTATAACAGTTAGAACAGATCATACAAATAAATGCGTACAAAATGAATTAAGTATGTAATTAATTAGTTTTAAGCTTAATTGAATTGTAATTTAAATTGTAATCTAGTTATTAGTGCAAACATAATTAATGCAAAAATCAAACAAACATGCGCTGGGGGCAATGCAATAGGCTCTATATAACTAAGTACCTAGCATAAGTATAACACTTAAGTCTTATACACACACATACAACATACATCTTATCTTTATCTGTAACGTTAATTCATTTGTTATACACTTCTTGTTTAAGTAAAATAAAAAAAACACACTTTTGTACATACAAATTATAAATATAAATGCAAATTAAGTATTTTGCCGTTATCTAAATTTAGTGTTAATTAATTACGAAACAACAACAATAAAAGCTCTTATACTTGTATGTACAATTAATTATCATTTATAAAACACACATTTTCGGTAATGTTAAATAAAATGACTGAAGATATATATGAATTATATACATATATAAATACATATTTATTTATGCCTGTCTTATTTCTACTCTTTGCAATTTTAATCGGTTAATAGCGGTTATGGTTTAAATCCCTGCTAAAAGTATTCTTTAAAGAAAAGTTTGAACAAAGTTTGTTGGTCTATAAATAATAAGCTCACATTTATTACACATTTCAATTAGAAAAATTCATATATACATATATATTTAGATATATCTAAAGGGGGACACAAACACATATCAGACTTTTACTATTGGATTCAAATAATAATAGCTTTTAAATCAAACTAACTAAAACAAGAATACAGAACACGGAATACAGAATAGTATTTTAAAGGTGGAGCATCTTTCTCATAGGCATCCAACACAATTGGGGGGATTGCGATTGTCAAACTCGCAGATGCCGATGGCAAAGCGAAAGGGTTTGTGCTGTGGCAGATGCATCGGGCGATTGGAGTGCCAGGGTATGTGAGGGATGTCCAGCACTCGCATTGTATACTGCCGCGCCCTGATGGGCTCCTTGGTGGGCACGGGATTGCTTATGGAGAGCGCGTGATCAATGCAAATCAATGGCGACTCATCGTTGGGACTGTGACGCTCGTGCTCACAATGGGCCAACAGTTTCGCCTCGCTGAGAAACTCCAAACGACAATAGTTGCAATGATAATTGATGCCCTTGCTGTGCAGCACCTGATGGCGATCCAATTGATGCTGGAACTCAAACTCATCGTGGCACTTGTGGCATATATAAAAGCCGCGATTTTGCCGATGCAGATGATAGTCCAGAAAGACCCTTAAAAGATGACATCAAATAGATTAAACTGATTGTTTAATATTAATTAGTAAATAGTCTCTCACTTGCTAGTGAAGACATCGCCACATTTGTGGCAATAGAACCAGCTCATCTTCCAATGCTGCATATAGTCGTGCTTCATTAGATCCACCAACGTGTCCGTCTGATAGCAGCAATTGGGCACAAAGCAGGAGAACGCTTTCAGCTGCACCTGTGTCTTCAGCAGATCCAGCAAATAGAGATCTGATTGATGATGATAATCAAATGTTAGCTTAGTTTAGTTAAGAGACTAGACCAGCTTACCATACTCCTTGTCCGTTGTTATCTGCGACTCTTCCAGCACATAGTCATCGTAGAGCATTGTCAGATTAATGGCGCTGTTGCTGTTGCTACGACTGTGATTGACTATCCAGTCACCGGTAAAGTTCATGCGTCGCGTGTACATCGTATCCGCCACTGAGGTAGCATCGTCATCATCCTGCTCCTGCTCCTCGTCCTCCTGCTCATTGTCCTTATACCAAGCCATGGAACAGGCACGCGAACGAGAACGCGTCGAACGCGTGGCAGCGACTTCTTCTCCTTGTAGAGCCTAAATAGCGGATAAAGTTAGATTGATGTCGAGTCTACTTTAGGGAGTACTTGCCTCCTGCTTGGCACTGCATATGGTATGGTGCAGTTCCCACTCGTATTTCGTGTTGAGCTTCGCCTCACACAAACTGCATTCATGCTGGGATTGATGTGTGGTGCGTTGATGCTGTCGCAAGGCAACAATTCCGGCAAATTCCTTAACACAGTTCTTGCACTGAAAGGTACGCGAATGATGTGGCGCCTGTGTCAACGTCTGTTCGTTGTTGTAATCCTCCTCGGCGTCATCGTTGCCGGCTTCATTTAGCACACGGCACTTGCGTTGACGCTGCGTGCGTCGACGCCAGCAGCGACGCACATGTAGCGTATAGAGATCCTTGCGGAAGTAGGCCCGTTCACAATGCTGACAGACGAGCCGTGTGCGCCATTTCCAGCCGTCCAAGGCGTTGACATTATTGTTATTATTATTATGCATGCCACCCGACTCCGTGGCCTTTGGAGATTCTGGTGGTTGTGCCGAGTACGCTTGCAGCACCACCGAGCACGTTGAACTGGTTGCCGCCGAGGCCACATCAGCAGCATCAGCGACATCATCCATCCTACCGCCCGTTGTGGACACCTCCGCATCCGCAATGGGTGGACTGCATTGCTTGACGCTCCGCTGACGACGCTCTGCCTCCATTGCTCCTGATTCCTTGGCCTTTGTCAGACGCTGCAGGCGCTGCATCAGCGACCGCGTGACTTCCGAGTGCATGTTCAGCTTGCAGACGCACTCCACGCAAATCGCTTGCAGTGTCGTATTAATGATATCTGCCTGCAAATCAAAGTGTATTGATAAAACGCAATTTGATAACTGGATTTTGTGACTTACAGACAGCTTCCAGTCCCTGCTGAGGCGTCGCTGCATCACATTGTTGGCCCTCAAGTCCATGACGGCTGACGAGGATTTGGATCTGCCACAGATGGAACACTCCTGGATGCCGCCGTTTACTGGGGCATTCTCTTGTGTCTTGCCGCTGCTGCTGCTCGGCTCGGACTCCAGGGCATCCTGCATTACGCTGCACAGGCACAGGACGCACACTTAGCAGTTGTGAAACAGTTTCGACCTAAAAATAAACTACATGTGTGCAATATTATCAGAGTTGTCAAGCTTCCAGCGCATTTGTTTATCCCTGAGCGAATTATGTTTTTCTGAGAGAATCAAATGTATTCATTTATATAGAACTTCCTTCACCCATTAATATTTATTAACTGCCTGTTTCTTTAAATATTTATTTAAATTTTGGCTGCTCTAAATGTTTCAAACTTTGAGCAGCCCTATGGTGCATTCAACGTTTTCCAGCACTGACTGTGGTGAATTCACGTGTAACAGCCCTGCTACTTAAGGCGCGCATTTAAATTAATTTTAAGCAATTGTTTAAATAAATAATAATTAACTAGGGAAATTAATCATAATTTGGATTAAATAAAGTAGAAACTCCCGGGGTAACTTAAAAAAAGGAAAATAAGAAATATTTATCGAATAGAAAAAAAATATCGATAGAAAATTGGTCCCATGTCATTTTTCTAATGAAATTAATTATTTTTAAAAAATTAATTAAAAATTTGTACTTACAAATTCAAAAAGCCAAGAAAATTATAAATTTTCTAAAATAATCAAGTTTATTTTGGTGTACGACATTTTTCGCTTGGTGAAGTTAAGTGAGAAATTAAAAAAAATGTCTTAAAAATTCGTGGAACCTAGGGCTGGCACCTCTTTTTTTGGCAAGGTTGCGACATGATTTTTTTTTTCGTTTTACCCGGCGCCGCCGGACAGCAATATACATTTATTTTGGTATTAATGTAATTAATTAGGCTTTTTAATGGATATCACTAGTGCAGCCACTCTTTATTTACAACAATTGGGTGAACAGCGTCCACGAATCGCGGATTTGAATCCAAGCATATTCACAAAAGGCGGCCCAGAGCCATCGTCTCTTGTGGAGATCTCTGGCGTGCGAAATAGCGGAAAAAGTGTTCTTTTAATGCAGCTTGTTTCGCACTGTGTTACACGATGTGATGTGATATTCCTTAATGTTAGCAACAAGATCGACGCCCAGTTACTTGGAAGACTTATCAGAGACGCTGTCGAGAATTGTAATCCAAATGCCACATCCGCCGAAGTGGAAGAAAAGTTCGAAAAGTGTATGGATTCATTGGAAATTATTGATTGCTTTTCATCTGCTCAACTTGAAATGGCGATCAAAGCTATAGATCAGTACATTCTGCTCGACAACGGGAGAATTAGCCTGATTGCGGTGGATTCTCTGTGCGAATTCTATTGGCTCGATCTTGAACCAGAGGCACGGCAGCGCAAGTTCACCTATTATATGAACTGGCTAGCCCATTTGAGAAAAATCTGCAATAAGTTTTACGTTAGTTGCATTTACACCGTGGACAGCAGCTTTACCAAAAACCAACATGCGTCATCGCGGTCGATATCAGTAGATTACAAGCTGCACTTGGATTACTTGAAGAGTGGAGTGCGAACATTAAATGACAAAACTATTTCCATAAACGATAAAGGTGTTCAAATTGAAGATGAATAAAAAAACGATTACAAAATTTACCCGCCATTTTCTGCTTAAATTGATATATCGATAGTCTTAAACTGAAAGTAGATAACGATAGCCAATGGAACTTTTCCATACTTGTTTGTCATCACTGATTTTTCTGGTCGACGCGAGGAAAAAAAACGTGCTAGATTTTTTCATTAGCCACCCGGTTTAAATAATAAAAAACAACTTAAAAAATGGGCGTACAAGTAGTTCCAATTTCTGCCGGTGATGGTAAGTAAACAAACATAGATTTATCAAATTATTTTCACAAGTAGCAAAAGTACAAACAGTATTCTGTTTCCCTCTAAATATGTACATGTGTACACTTGTATATGTGTGTATCTCACACTCTCATGCGCATTCGTTTTACAGGTAGCACTTTTCCCAAGAATGGACAAAAGGTCTCGGTGCACTACACTGGAACTTTGGATGACGGCACCAAGGTGCGACAATAATAAAGTATTTATTGATAAATTTTTACTAACTTTATTTATATTTACAGTTTGATTCGTCGCGCGACCGCAACAAGCCGTTCAAGTTCACCATCGGCAAGGGCGAGGTTATTCGTGGTTGGGATGAGGGCGTTGCTCAGCTGAGCGTTGGCCAGCGTGCCAAGCTGATCTGCTCACCTGACTACGCCTATGGCAGCCGTGGTCATCCAGGTGTCATTCCCCCCAACGCTACCTTGACTTTCGATGTTGAGTTGCTCAAGGTCGAATAAAATGGTCCAGAGAGCAGCTGAAAAGCCGGAGCGCAAGACTGTATCAATATGTATGTGTGTGTGTGTGAAAATATTGTGCAGCTGCAATTGGCTGTGCAATACACACTCACACACACAGGCGCACTTGTACACGCACACATTGACAACAACCACAACATCACTTCAATCCTAAAGCGCTCCGCTTTAATTGGAACAGAACCAAACAAGAACAATCCAACAGCATTTTAATTATATATATTCAAAAGAAAGTGGCCAATCTGGTCGTTAAAATTAGACCTAATTGCCAACATAAAACACACAGATTATTGAAAATGGAAAATCGCATTATCTACGCATACAAAATAAACAATTTATTCAAGTGAACATTTTGCATTAGTTTTAGTAATTTATTTTTAATCTCGCTTGCATACAGCATTCATTATCTGGTCAATAATCTCGTATCTCTCACGCTGGTATTTCTGCGCATGCTTCAGCCAACTCTGACGGATTTGTTTCCATTGCTTGACATTTGCAGCGAGTAGTTCCTCTTTGCTGGCCCCCTTAAGTTTCTCGTCTTGGGTCAGTTGCAGGCGAGCCGGAACATGCGTCATCTCTGTCTTACGGGGTTGGGGCATCTGTTTAACCACCTTCAGTTCGCCGCTTAGTAACTTGGCCAACATCTCTTCGCCGTCATCTTCGCGTTTGACGCTCGGAGTAGAGCCATCTGTGTTATAAACGGCCACGTTGGGATTGCGCGGCTGGTTGGCCATCCAGGCGCGACATATGGGATACAATGGCGTCTTATCCTTGTATTTGGACAGATCTAAGCTGCGCTCAAACAAACGCATCACGTACGATTCGCTGTGAGACTTTTGCGACGCGCCGTTATTGGATCCCTTCTTGTAAAGCGAACGCTTGGCTTTGGTGCGACCCGAACCCATTGATATGGAAGCTGCTGCTACGGTTTTCATCTCTGGCTCCAGCTTAACATTGTACTGGGCGCGTTGTTGCTGCTTTTGCAAAAGAAGTTTCTTGGAGGGACGTCCCCGTATCGGCAGCTCGGATTCTATGTCGTCGTCTATGTGCAGCATTGGCAGGGGGCCCTCATTGTCCTCCTTTGATTCCTCCTTCACAGACGATTCACGCTGGCGCAGTGAGGTCTCGCCGCTTGCTCCACGTTGCGATTTTTTTGGAGTAACCTTCATCCTGATCCTGTTTTATTATTTATTTTGATCAATTCTTTTCACACTTTTCAAATTATATCGCCGTGAATAGGTTGTGTCGTTTCGTTCTGAAAAGTTCAAATGAACTAGAGTTGTGTCATTTCGTTCTGAAAAAGTTCAAATGAACGGATTATTAAGATGAACGAATGAACTTAATCAGTCAATCATGAACTAAATCGTTTCGTCTTGCGTTAAGAGAGAGCGAGAGAGCGCGCTTTGCAGAACATTATCAACGGCCATTATCAACGTTCACACAACGAAGAACCGAAGAAAACAAGAAAACAAAAACTGCAGCGCGCTCGCTTCTCCCAAAGCAAAATGCTTTCTGCTCTACTCTAACTTGCAACTTTCTACTGAGAGCTATTGTTGGGTATAATTGCACCAAACCAATTTTAAAACAAAGTTAATTATTTTACCTAATTTTGGATTTTGTTGCTTTTTTGAATTTTGTTTTTAAAATATTTTAAATTGATTTTAGAAAATATTAGAGAATGACATGGGACCAAAATATCTATCGATGTTTTGAGAGAGCGAGAAACAAAGAAAACAAAGAAACAAAAGAGCGAGAGAGCGGACTAACATACATTTAACATAACATCACTAACAGAACATTAACTAACAGAACGTTAAATTAACATTTCAGTTTTCAGTGTTGGCACAAAAAAAAAAAAGCTATTAAAATAAATTTTGGTATTTTTGGTAAATGCAGCCATTTTTTTTTTGGGCGCGCAATTTAAAGTGAAATTTTTAAAATCAATTAAAAATTAAATAAAAACAATTTCAAAAAAAGAACAAAATTGAAAATTCGGTAAAATAATTAACTTTATTTTAAAATTAGTTTGAGTCGAAATTGAAAAAAAAAACCAAAAAAAAATTGAGAAATAAAAATAAAATTGAGAAACAAAAGATATCAGAAATTCGAGAAAAATTCAACAAAATTTCTGATATTTTTTTCAATTTTCTAGCTCAAATAACAAAAAAGTTGATTTTTCAATTGTTCTCAAAAATTTCAGAAGAATTTGGTCCGGCGCGGACCACTTTTATCACTTGTATTACGCGCGCAGGAGCAAGAATGATGTTAATGTTAATGATGTTATGTTAATGGTCAATGAGAGAGCAAAGTGGTTTAGTTTAGGTGTGCACCCACAACTCTCTAGTTGTCTGAAAACCACGGTGCGGAGCGGTTGTCGTGTGCGGAGCGCGAAAAGCTGTTGTCTTGAGAAATAAAATAAAACTTTGAATGCAAAATAGTGCACTTGTAGTAAATGTGTTTTAAAACTAATTAGTGATAGCAAAAAGGTGGCGATTCACAATATTCCATAAATTTACTTAAAGCGAAGTTACATAAAAAACAAAAACTGTAACTACAGATTTACAGTAAGTGTGCATTCTTGCATTCCTTTTCATTTGTTTTATCAGTTTGCTTCTTATTTGCGTATGTGTACTCCTGTTCCGTCATTGCATTTTGTGTCTTTCGCTCTTATTTTGTTGATGTTAATTTTCTCTCTGCCCAATCGCTCTCTCTCTCTCTCTCTCTCCACGCAATCACCAAGCCTAAGAGAGGTGCAAACCCCACTCCCTACCTCTAAAGGGGACCGTTTATAACTGCGACGTTGTATTTCGTTGTGTTACTCAGTTCTCTCCCACAAGTTCCCAAATTTACTTATGTCTTCCTGCTATTTATAGAGAGAAGCAGCATCCACAAAATTCAATCAGTCAACAAAATTCTTTGCCTGTGTGAGCGAGTGAATGAGAGCGCGAAGCTAAGAGCAATGATTGGAAATGGGGTGTGGACAGGGACAGGGACAGGGGATAATATGTATTTGTTGACAAAGCATTGTCGAGAGCATTTCCTACTAGACGACGCTATTTTGGAAAGTCTTAAAAAGTGTATAAATTTACGTATGTCTGATTGCATGCTTATATATGTATCTGCTTGTATAACTCCAGCGCTATCAGTGCCGCACAACAGTAAATTTGGTAGACTTAACGTAGGTTCGCCTTTGCCAATCAGGCGTTCGTTTGTGGATCCCACAGCTGTTCGTGAGTATCGTGTCTTGTTGTCTGGCAAGTTCGCTGAACCTAAAGGTGCCATTCTACATATGTATATGTTTGTTTGTATATAGTTTTAAAATTAAACTATTTATCAGTCCATTTACTCTGAGCGCACACATGCACATGCACATGCTTATCAACATAAGTAGACACTAAGCGCACGTCTTCAACATGTTGAGGGTGGCGCATCTGGCTAAATGTTTTGATTTTCGTGCGTGTTAACAGCGGTTCGATTCCCAGCCCGTGCTTGTTGGCTTCTTAGACGATAACTCACGTTACTTGGCCGTAACTACATGGGCAACAGCAACTTTTTGTATTTTTTAATTTCATAATTTTTTTTAAATACTTACTGACTGGAACAACTGCAGTAGTTATTTAACATCATCTTCGTATTGAATGAAATCTAACAACAATTGCGCGTTCGCACATCGTTGTCGTCTTGCTCTTTGACTCTTGCTCTCTTTCAAGCTCACGCTCTCTTAATGCGTAGTGACGTAATTGTCAGTCGTTGCAATCGAATTTCTTGTTTTGGTCTTATAAGAAAAGTGTGCTCAAACTGGTTTTGAGAGACGAAACTGCGCCGCACCAAAACAAACTTGGTTTCTATGAATGTTTGTGTGTATACAACGCATATGTATATGATGTAGATGAGTGCGTAATTTGCTGTTAAATGTACTGAAATAAGTTTGTAAACAAAACAAAATTCAAAGAGTGTGTTTATCGTTTTATGGACAACGACCTTGACACGCTTACAACATTCAACAACAATTGATGGCTTCAACATAAACAAACGTAAAATATATCTCTCTGCAATTCGTTTGATTATTGTCGCTTTTGAAGTTGGTTCTATTTATGTATGTACAAATGGGCCTCCCCATTGAAGGCTGCACACTGATGACATCATCTGTTGAGCGTTCCACCTTCCACTCTGTCTCACTCTCTCTCTCTGTCCAACTCACTCCCTCGCTCTCTTGCATTAACTGCAAGCACAGTGGAGCAGACTTTCGAAAGCTTTCAGTGTTTGTGGGCGGAGGGCCACCCACTCAAATGTTGCCACAACAAAGCTGGCAAGAAGAGTAACAACTGGTTTCGTTTCGCCTTTTGCCCTATTAACGGGCCTATCGATGACAGCCCTCTTAACTGGGTCAACTTGCCACGCAACCTGTCAACGCATCATATTCCCTTTCCACCAAAAAATTTCAATATTAATTTTGCTTCGCTGGAATACTTTTTACTTAAACTTTCTTTTAAATATTAAAAATTTAACATTTTTTTACTCTTCAATTGTCAACAAATTTTACATTTTTATAAAGAAAAGTATTGTATAAAAACTTGAAAACAAAGAACAAATTATTTTGTAGTGAAAAGAGAGCTCCTTAAATTGTCCAAAAATACAAGAAAAGTCGCTTCCATCTCAAGAAATCGAAAAGAGCTGAAAACTGTAATCTCATCAATTTATTTAATTTCTTGAATTTCCTGAATATTTTTAGAATCTGTAGACATTTTAGGCGCTGGCCTAGACGGAGTCAGAGACAGAGAATAAAAGGAGAGACAAAGACAGATCATGGGCCAAATTGTTGGATCCCTGTCGGACAATGTGGCGGATGTGTTTGGCAATCGACGCAAGCGGAGACGCAGCACGGACTCCACGGCATCGCAAGAGGATCGGGATGGACCGCAATCGGATAGCAAGTCTCCCAAAAAGTGAGTAATCTTCAAGAATATATACTAACATTTAATTCAATCATGTTTTATTTGCTACGCAGGAAAAAGCTGTTGACGACAACGCAATACATTTACCAGGCTTTGTTCAAGGAGGAGAAGAACTCGGATGTGGCAGTCATGGCATTGGACAAGGTGTGGCATCTGCATAAGGTTTATCTGAGCCAAAGTCCATACTTTTACATCATGTTCAATGGATCGTGGAAGGAGGCAAAACAGAACTTTGTGCACATTAAGATATTGGACGATCGGATCAACGTGGACAGCCTGGACGCAGTGTTTGGCTCCATGTACTCGGACGAGATTGAGATTGATGCCAAGGATGTGATACCCGTGCTGGCGACGGCCACACTCTTCCATTTGGATGGGATCATTGACAAGTGTGCCGAGGTGATGGTGGACACAATCAATGCGGAAACTGCCATACAGTACTATGAGGCTGCCTGTCAATATGGTGTGATTGGGGTCAAGAAGTCAACATTTCAGTGGTTCCAAATCAATCTACTTAGCATTTACAATAAGCATCCAAATCTATTGCGGCACATCTCCATTGATCTAATGAGTGCTCTGACTGCCAGCCACGATTTGTATGTGATGCAAACGGAATTCTCATTATATACTCTGCTCCGCACATGGATGTTCCTCCAGCTGCATCCCCAACATGATCCCGAGGATCCGGTGCAACGTGCCGAGGCACAAAAGGCACAAGAGCGTCTGGCAAATGCCGGCGTGGAGACACATTCACCTAGTGCGGATGTTGTGCAGTGGACGTACTTTGCCAGCCGGATGGAGGAGCGCTCCTTTTTGGCCACACCCGAGGGCCAGCCGTATATTAAGGTATTCCAGAAACTACGTACCCAGTACCTGACCAATCACTATATGGATCTGAAGATCATATTCAATGACAACATCATACCCAAGGAATGGCTCTACAAGCACATTCACAGTCACTGGGATGCCCTGCTGCGGATCGATCATGGCCAGGAGGATGGCAGTCCACAGCAGCTGGACAATGAGCAATTCTTTGAGAATTGCATGCGCTGTGGCCGCCTGTTGCTGGAGCCCGGCTATCAGAAGTGGCGCTGGACGGGCTTCAACTATGGCATGGATCTCATACTCATCATGGACTCCCGCCGATTGAACATACGACGTCACCATCGACATGAGCACGAGCGTGTGCTGAGCCTGCAGACGAGACGAAAGTTCATGATTCGAACGACGGTGACATCAATCAATGCACAACGCCAGCCGATCTTTACACAGACATCGGAGATCACAACACTGAGTCTGGAGAAGAATGAGGAGGTCTCACTGATGGTGCTCGATCCGAAGCTGGTGCATCCCCTGCTCATATCCATCAACATGCTTGTCGTGATGCCGCCAAACCAGAGTTTCAAGGAGATTGTACCCCAGAGCGAGGAGTCGGCACTGTCAGTTGCAGCCATTCCCATCTCCGAGATTGGAGCGAGCTGTGAACGATCCCTGACACCGCCCAGTGCCGATGACTCGGCTGTCTGTGTGGGCGGCGGCGACTCGGAGACGTCGACGCCCTCCTCACCATCAATGGGTGCACTCCGT
Organism: Drosophila limbata; assembly: GCA_963924055.1. Lineage (NCBI taxonomy): Eukaryota > Metazoa > Arthropoda > Insecta > Diptera > Drosophilidae > Drosophila > Drosophila limbata. The sequence goes on along the minus strand of OZ001355.1, from coordinate 20,303,698 downwards.
CCAGCTGGACGCTTCAGTTGGACCCGCAATAATCCAGTCATAACGAGTGATGGCGAGGCATTATGTCGCGACGTGGCGTGCTGAGCGCGTTCTCTAAATATACGATAAATATATATTTTATATATACTCAAACAATCCTGGCACAATAATCCACCTTCGTTCTGTTCAAGGACTCGCCACGACACGAGCTCCGTTTTGTGTAGTTGTACATTCGTTTGCCACATTAGATATATATATATACATAAATATATATATAATAGTTAACAAATTCTACTACTTACTGTATGTCACATATATATATATATAAATATTAAATTGTACATTATTTTCTTATCGCAGATATCGCTGCGATCTGCAAGATTTCTCTATATATTTCTACATATATTTTTGTAATATTTTTTTACATTATCTGATAGAAACTAATGTAAAGCACAACAAATTCAACAATTTAAGTTAATTGCACACTTTTTGTGCCCTCACGCATCAGAATTACACTTAAGTACATATATACAAATTGTTTATATATACATATATACAAATTAAGTACATATATACAAATTGTTTATATATGTACAGACTCAGATCTAAGCCATAATGTTAAGCAATCGGACTAAAAACCTAATCGAATTATCATTACAAATAATGCTAACACCATTAAACTTATTAACGTGACCCTTAAAAAGCCCACTGCATTTCAAAGTACTCTATTTAAATTATAATTAAATGTGTGAATTTATATGAAAAACAAAATTAATATTGTGTTCAACTGGGAAATGGATTCTAAATTAAAGTGGATTGCAGCAGGTTTGATTTGAAGAATCTAGGCATTTCTGGTCTATAATTTTAATTAAAATACATGTTCAACATTAGGTATATTAGTTTAACGAATATATTTCTTTAGTTGTTTAACAATTGAATTATTAGCGCGTATATGTAATAACAAAAATGTACATAAAATTCACCCTGCCCCGCAACGTACTTACAATTTTGCTAATTATATAATTAGATACTAGATATTTAATATACAATTTTCCTTTTACTAGTTGCCCGTTGAAAATGTGGTTAATAATTTTAATAGTAGAACAGCTCTGGGAATTTAGTCTCGTAGACGGGCTTCTCATTGTTGTTATTAGCCTGAAGCTGGGCTGTCTTGTTGTCGCTTTGCGTTATTTGCCGCTCCACGGCAAGCGAGTTGAATAGTTCGTTGAGACGATTCTGGATGAGATCGTGCTGTAAATGTAAAATATATAGCGTTATTACTTCTGCCTGTAGATGTAAGATGTGTGAATTTCTAACCTTCGGTTCGGTGCGTCGCATTAGGTCATCAAATTCGCCCTCGCGGAAGGTGCGAACAATTTGCAATTGTTTTTCGCGTTGTTCACGTTTCGCCGCCTCCGTTGGCTCCGCCAGGGCGCGTTTCATGGCATCAAAGTTGTACTCGGGCGATAGGATCTTCTTGCTGATGCCTGGCGAGCTGTTCACACTGTCCACATCGCCATTGTAGACGGTCAAATCGGCGGAGCTATTGCGTTGCGTCATGTGGGCGCTGACTGAATCCACCCAGGAGTGACGATGTCCCGGATTATCAGTTTGATTGAGCATATATGGTGCTCCCGTATTGAGACGTTGTGCTTCCATGCCGGCATTCTGCATGCATTCTCCCAGCGCCAACTTGTCGATGGACAGATGCGGCAACGACAGATTCAGATTCTTTGTCGACACCTTTTTGGGATCCATCAACGGCGGCAAATAGTATGTGGCCTCATCGCGACGTGCCTCGATTATTTTCTGGGCATATTCGAGCAGATTGTTGATGCCACTGACCCGCGAGATGAGCACCAGCAGGGCAATAGCTATCGCATGCAAATTGCATCTGTGAGCAGCTCCCAAAGTCTCCACGGTGCTGGCCACTTGTTGTATGCTGCAATTGAGATTGAGATACAATTTTAGCTATTTTATCACTTGACAATTAGATAGACTTTGATTGATTCCTACCCCAAGATGAATAACAAGAACTCCTGCACGGTTTCGCTGCAGGACATCTCGACAATGAGCAGAGCAGCCGTGTTATAGCTGGCGGATAGAGCATCTACCCGATCCGACAGTGCCATGCTATCGATAAGGGCTTGCATGATATTGGCGCCGTACTTGTGCGTGAAGATGATGTCGGACCGTGATGGTGGCTCCTGCGAGAGAGCCGGATACGGCTTAACGCTGACACTGCTGAGCACATGCTCGTTCTGGTGGCGATCGATCAGCGCCTGGAGGATCTGCATGACAATCATCCGGGTGGGATCGTGTGGAGCACGCGCCATTCGCAGCAGCGGCTGCAGGAACGAGGCGGGAAAGGCTTTCTCAAACGAGACCGTACTGTACTGGTTGCCCACCTTGAGCAGAGATTTCAGCAAGATATTCTGCAGCATCTGATCGCCCTTGCTCTTCTTGGAGAGATCCGGCACTGTGTTCATGATGAACAGCATAATTTCGATCTTCTGATAATCCGGGTGATGATTGGCAAACTCCCCAAGGGCATTTATTAACGCCTCCTGATACTGCGACTCTTCGGCGGTTATTTCGGTGGTTGTGCTCACACTTGTGCGCAGGTGGGTCAACAGATTGTTAATAATATCCAAGGCCGATGGCCCAACGCTCTCGCCGGCAGCAATGGCAATAATCTTGGATAGCACCACCGCCAGGGAGGTGCGTGTCTTGGGCGATGACTTGAAGTTGTTGTCCAAATGCTGCATCAGTGTCTCCACCACCGTGTACGAGTATTGCGGTTGAATCGAGATCATCACAATACGGAATGTGTGTATAGCAAACGTGTTTGGCACCCACAACTCATGACGGTCCAGATGACTGTGGGAATTGATTGAAAAGGAGTCAATAAGTAAGAAGGAAAGGAAAAGATTATCTAATTGAGAGGCTCTTGATGCTTACGTCAAGAGCGGCTTCAACACGCTGCGAATGTGTCCAAATGAGGCACGTCCCACCAGCTCACGTAGCACCTCCTCGGCCAGCACAGGCGGTGTCACGTTGGTGGCATCCTCCACAGGTGTCAAATCGCCAGACTGCATGGCAATAAGATTTATTTCGTTAGCAATATATATACTTTTACTTGAGTCAGAGACAAATATAAATATTTATGATTACAATATATTAATTTACTTAATACTTATGCTAAAATGTTGCTAATAGAAATGTTAGTTCAAATTTCAATTACCGCCAGAAAATTTTTCTTCACAAACATAACGTTTACACAAAACTTTTATCATGTTGTTTATTGTTCATTTTCATTTCGTTATTGTTTTGTGTTTTGTTGTTTTGTGTTGTTGGTTCGTATGCATTAACAAAAATATACGAAAATATCAAAATGACGAAATTAGTTAAATTAGTTAGTCTTTTATGGTCGATTTGCCAATTGAAAGTGAATACGTTGACGCTAGTTGTGCTTCTATTTTCATTTTTGAGTAAATCGAATGAAATCAACTCACCTGCATGTTGAACAGCAGCGAGGGCACAATCTTCTCCATGTGCTGTGCCTCCCAGATGTTCTCGACCAGATCATCAGACACGGTCTTGCGTATGACACCCTGGAGACCTTTAATGCCCGCCAAGCGTAGACTGTCACGCAGATCCTGACTGTCGCTGTGACACATGGACGAGAACTTCGAGATGAAGAAGTCGTAGCGCCGATGATAGCTGGGCGTGTCCTCATTTATGTTGGCAAACTTCACAAACTGCGGAGCGAAAAACAATAATTAACAGAGGTTAAGCACAAGTGTAAAAATTGCAATTAATTCGATTGCAATTTCAGAATTTATATTAAGATGGCAGTTATTATAATTGCTAGCATTTCAAACTTCAATCAATGAAAGTGATAATGATTTCAATCATTATTTAAATCTGAATTTTTAATTGCAATATGCTTTGCATATAAATCTATAATATTAATGATACATAAATGCAAAATTAATTTGGAGATATTTAAGATTTAAAAATCTTTTTGGATTTGGCAAAGTTATGAAAGTTTGAAGTTGTGCTGATTTTCGACCAAGAAATTTAAATTGATGATTGAATTCAGATTGTATTTTTTACAACCATAATAAATGCTACTCTGATTGCATAATGATTGCAGTTTTCTTAATTCCGACTATAACCCACCGAATTTGTGGCCATTATTTTTAAATTCGGATTCGAGTCCTCCAGCAATTTTTGCACCATGCGCAGAAACGATTCGACAAACAGATTCAACGTTGTCTGCGCGTGACAAGCCTGCAGCAACAGATCCATCGCCTCCATGGCAATCTCCGCTAGCCTAAAATAATTCAAATTTATAAGAAATATTCGTATAAGTTGTAGTAAATATAATTTACTTGTAACGCTTGCGATTAATGTCCTTGGTGGCCTTCTGGTAGAGATATTCGCCAATGCGATCCAGTTTATCTGGCGAGCTGAGCGAATAGAACGTCAGTTTCTCCATGTTGGACTTGACCAGGCCATCCTCTGGATTGACGGGGAATATGTTGTCCACGAGGCGCTTGTAGCGCGGTCTCAGGGCGGAACAGCAGCCGCAGCAACCTAGAAGAGCACAGGGAAAGGCACAACTCTTAGACGGATTTGGAAGGCAAACGTGCACACAGCGATATGTAAACATGACGACGTCGTCCCTCCGTCTGCTTCATTTCATTTCTTTTATGGTCGAGGATTTGTATTGCTCCTTTTGTTTTTGTTTTTATTTGTTTTTTTTGTATAATTAGCAAATAGCGTCGAGTGTTATGCTCCCAGCGGAAGGTTTTCCGATTTAAAAGTGATGAGTGGGTGCGACAGCCATTTTCATTCCCCCAAAGTCGTTTTCAGTTTTATCTTATCGCCATAATCGTTTCAGTGCTATATACGAAATGACCTGCTTCGCGTGATATTTATTTCGCGGGCTTAAATGTGTTTTTGTCGATTCCCTTTTGTGGTACATCTTCACGTATCGACAAACTCCTTTTTACTGTTGAAGTCATCGCGTTTTGATCGATTGCTCGCGTCATTCTTTCCGCTTCGAGGTCGAGGTCATTCAGTCTCTCGCTCTTTTTTGTATTTTCACTTACCGGACATGTTTGTTCACAAGTCGTTATTTGTTACTTTTATTATTATCGCGGCGTTAGATAATAAACGCTGTGATAAAATTCTGCTGCAAATGAATATTTCCTGTGTGTCCGACTTTTGTTATTCTCTTTTGCATGAAATTCTCATGAATTTTCTGTGTGTACTATAGAGGTGGAGAAACATCGAGTGAAGCATCGATGTCGTCGATGCTTGCAAAGCATCGGAACCATCGGTGTTTGGTAGGCCACTATCAAATGTTTTTATATACAACAAAAATAAACAATCCTGATAACTACAGAAAAACAGAATTTCAAAATCGTATGAGAAATATGTTCAGCACAATCCCTTTTATAGATTTAAAAGCCGTGCCCAAAAAATTGGATGTGTTCAGAAAATATCGAATCATCGAGGACAACCATAACACACACCTCTAATAAATAAATGCATTAATCAGCTGATTGCGTTGGCAAAATAAAAACAAGGTGGCAATCTTGGCTCCGAAATCACGGAAAATTTGATTAAATGGATCATTTACTGTCAATGTTTTCTTCGATGCTTTATTTTTAAACATCGATGGGAGGGAAAAGTCGATGATTCTCCACCTCTAGTGTCCGACTTTTGTTATTCTCTTTTAACTTGTATGAAGCAGCCATCCTGTTGTTTTTACTGGTCTGGTAGCGCTATTTACACAACATGAAGTTGGCTGCGCTAGCCGCTGCTCCACACCTAGCAGCAGCATTGCTCCACGCGACTGGCGCTCAATTAAAATACTTAATTCATGAATTAGCAAATTATTTAATTTTGCAATAAGATTATAATCAAAATCATTTTATTTTATTGTTATTATATAGTTTTTAGTTAACTTTTACTTACAGCTGGGATCTGTACACTTCTGCACAAAACTATCGAAGAACTCCGGTAGTTCGGGTGGCTCAAAACAACAGCGAATTAAAGCCATTTCCAAGTCACCTTCGCAGCCTCCGTAGACAATTATTGACCATGAACTTCAGCTGCTAAAGGGTTTGAGGAATACCACTTGGTCTATTGATAGAAATCAGCTGTTGATACACAACGGGAGAAAAGCTCTGGCTTCCGCTGCCTGTTACTTATGGGCCAAGCTTTTATTGCTATTCGTATGTGTGCATATGTGTGTATGCACGCGTGTTTAATTTTTCATTTATGGTTTGAGAAGATGATGACACTCTTGGCATTCATATAAGGTGGCGCCACAGACACATTGGTGATTGTGATTGCGTGACAAGTCAGCAGCAACTGGCACAGCAACCGAATGACATTAACATTTGAATATAATATCGAAGCAAATATTATGAATTTTTTGTTATTTGTTTAAAATAGCTCATCACATTTTCAATAAATTTATTTTAATTAGCTACAAATTGGCGTATACTTTAAGGCGTCCTTGAACGAAAATCGGAGGCAAACTTAACAGTTCACAACAAGAAAAACAACTGAATGTGAAAAGTTTATAGAGAAATTCTTTGCGCACAAAAGCTGCGCTTCTGCACTTGACAGGCTTCTTGGTTGTTGTGGAAAAGCTTTCATTATGCGTGATTACAGACTGAGAAAAGCGAAAGCTCAAGGGACTGTCAAATCACATACTAAGCAATTGTGAAACCGTTATACGAGCACACACGCACAGTAACACTCACACTTACACGCCAGGAGAAATGTTAAAGAGAGACGACAGGTACTTGATTCTGTCACCTCGCACATCGAAGAGATATACATAAATGTGAATGCTTCTCACGACATATTCGTGCGTTGACAACTTCATTTAAGTTAAATGGGCTCCTTGGCAGTGGAAGAGTTGGGGAGAGAACGGCGGAGAGCGGCAAGGGATGCAGAGCTGGAGTGGACGTGGGCTGGCAACTTGGTGCTTTATAGTTTCTTGACCGACCGTTCGTTGAAGACGATGACGATTGATGATTTATTTGTATGTAGATTTTGCTTATTTCTGAGATTTTTATATTTTTTTGATTAATTACTGTGATATTCAAATTGAAGTGTGTGGAAATATTTTGTGTGAATTATTTGATTTGGGATTTTGCTTTCTGCTTTTGCTACCTGTTGAACTGCCTATATAATATGATATGCTACTATATGTTTATGACACTTGGCAGAACAGTTCCATTTGGCTTGGGATTAGCGTTTTTTGTTTATCTACATCAACGAGACGAATTAATTAGTGAGGCGACTACCGATGGAACCTTGACAACGATTATAATTTAGTTAAATGTCATGATTGATGAGCTATGGTGCAACTAGTGTTGAGCGTGTAATTTGGCTAGCTGAGTATTTCCATATTTTCTATGAACGCGCCAACTCTCGAAACATCAAAACGAAGATACACAGTACTCGTACATACTTGGCAACTATCCTAAGAATGTTTGGGCGAGCTGGTTTCACTTGTTTACATCTCGGCATCATCATCAGCGAGAACCAAAACAACTGAACAACTGAACAGCTTCTAGCAACAATATGACTGCTAACAACTTTGACTTGATTTAATTCAAAGCAAAAGACTTTGAACACAAACTTGCACACAAACACACACACACGCATATAAACTCTCTCTCACTTTCAAGAGAGCAATATGACAAGAGAGCGTGAGCGCGAGCGCAAACAAATGCCGGCTACCTGTCGTTGCTTCGGCTTAGCTCATTAAGCTCTCACCAGCGACGAGCTTTGACGCTCCCGAGCTCAGTTCGCGACAGATCGTGCCAGCTTTGAGTTGATTCGTTGCTTCAGTCGGCTTTTAGACGTGACGGTGTTCACCTGGTTGAACTCAAAAGCGCCGTGTAAATTCGTGTGTGTGTGACTGTCGATGATTTGTTATTCAAATTGACAACGATTAATATACGAACGAACTGGTCAGCTGCAAAAACTACCGCCCCCACTCATCCCGCAATTAGGAAACAGTTAATACAAACGCATTGCCAGCTTCTGTTTCTCGCTCTTTCTCTCACTTGAACATACATATCTCCTTCTAACTCACTGTGTACGCGATCGATACCCACTAAATAACCGCGCAGCGCCCTCGTCCATCGGCACGTCCATTCAACTGCACTCAACCCACACAAAAATTTCAAAAAGTAAAATAAAGATAAAAAACAAACGACTTTGTGCGCAGTGCAAAAAGTTTTAAAAAAAGTAAACGTAAAAATCACACAAATCGTGATATATTTTTGCTTAAATTGTGCAAACGATTTTTGGTAATTTAACAACTGCGTTTTTACGTTATTACAATAAAATAAAAAATTTAATTATAAAAAACATTTAACAACGACTGCTTGCATTCTATATATTTTAATTATATGTGAATGTGTGTATATGTGTGTGTGTGACTAATTAAAAATTGATGTGCAAACACAAAACACGGCAAGTGTAACAACAACAGCAACAGCAAAAAGCAACAGCAACAACAAGTATTGTAATTAGAACTGCGCAAATTGCAAAAGCTTAGAAAGGTGAGTTCCCCTCCTTAACCCGTCAAAACCCCATTTAATTATTGTAAATATTAATTGAGCAAACGTAGAGCTTATGCTAAATTTCTGACTCGATAACGCTTTCACTCTCTTATAATCGAAAAAGTAAAACTATTAAAACCAAATCTAAATAGCAATTAAATAATATATATATGCATATATATATTTGTACTAAGAACTTAACTCTAAAGAGGTCTACTCTTCCGTCGTTTTGAATAATTCAAATCTCAGCCAGAATATCTTTAATCTCGAGCTGAATTTAGCTTTTATGGCCCTAGAATAACATTAGTGCTGTTCCAGTTACACAGATACACACATAAATATAATGTGAGTAGGTGGAACGACTACCAACGCATTTGTTAAAAAAGTAGTCTTACATTTGTGAGTCATTGCTGTACCTGGAACTCTATACAATTCTAACTTCGAACCGAAACTGATTAATAGCACAAATTGATCTGTAACCCCTTTTTGCCTTTTGCCTGTTAATTGAAGTAATTTGCTGGGTTAAAGTTGGTCAATAGTTTACAATATATTAACTACTTTCCTGCTTTCTTTCATTTCATTTGGCATTTGGCAACATTAATAAAGACAAAAAAATTACAAAAAATAAAAGATATATGGAGTTATGAGTTTCCGTGCTCAACGATCGGCGAGTGCTTTGAATTCGGATGCAAATTAATAACCAATTATAATGTTAATAAAAACTCCTCAACCTCTGTTGCCTGATTATGATAATGATGATGATGATGACGTTGATGATATTTCGCATTGAAATGGAGAGCTGAGAGCTAGACAACACACGATATTATTTATGCCCCCATCTTTTGTTATTTGCTTATTTTGTTAGTTGTATTTTTGGGACCTCTCAAACGGAAATAGAATTCTGAAGGTCTTACAATGCAATTCATTCAGTTTAAATTTCCAAGTTGTTAGTGAAAGTTTACAACAAGCTTTGGAAATCAGCGGACAGATATGGGAGTGATTTTATTACAGTTTCTCAATATGCAAACAGGTCTTTTAATGAGCGATTCTAGAAAACAATAGGAAAATTATGATGTCGAAAATTAAATACTCTAGTCGATTGTTTGTATCTGATTTTGATATATTATATTATAATATCCATATATTCGTATACTAAATGATAAAATATGTAATTTTTTTAATCTAACTTTGTCAAAGTCTGCGTTATATATTACTAACCACAATTATAATACCCAAAAGGTATGTAAATTAGTCTATTGGAATCGATTTCAGTTCTTAGAGGCAAATTTGCATTGCAAATGTGATTGAAAAATTTAGAATTCGCGCAATTTGCGATCAAAAAACAAAAAAATGCTCATAAATTTTGTGTTTATTTCGATTAGGAATTTTAATTTATGTATTTTTGCTAAAATGTGAAATTAGCAAATTACATATATACATAACTAATTTCGTCAGAGCATTAGAACTTTCAAAAAACAAAGCAGTTTAATATAGACTTAACTTTCAAGCATTCTCAATTTGTGTGCGACTCGAGAAACTTGTTGAAAATATCGAAAAATTCTGGACTGTTAATAATATTTATAGAACATGGAGTTTGTCAAGACTGCGGAGGATCAAAAGTCTACAGATTTGGTGGGTTGGCGTCGCTCTGTCGTGAGTTTCTTCAATTTGCCAGCGGTGCAATGTGCCCAGGTCATATTGGTTGTTGTGGGCGATATTTTGGCACTTTCCAATTTTTATCCTTCGCATTCGATGCATGTTTCACGTCCGTTTTTACTGTGGCGTCGGTAAGAAAGAATAACAGCTGGGAGTATGAAAAGGATTGAGGAGAATCTTATATTTTTTATGCTTACCAATTTTTGGTTTGAATTTATATTTATTTACGTGTGCTAAACTTGGAAGCACTTTATATTTTCTATGTGTGCGCAATGGATTCATGACAGTTAACTAACTTTAGGAGTCACAATAATTTATTATGTTATTGACATTTTTTGCTAAATAACGCAATATGAGAAAGCATGCACGAGAAATTTGCAGCCACAAAACGTTGTATATTTAATATTCTGGCCACAGCTGCAGTCGCATCTACAGTCGCATCTACAGTCGCATCTGCAATTACATATACAGTCGCATCTGCAGCTTCAGTTCAATGCCAATGCCAAATGACGTCATAAGGCCATTTCGTTGTGTCCCTGAACTGCATGTAAGGTGAGTCTGTGTGTGTGTGTGTGTGTGTGTGTGACTGTGTGTGTGACTGTGTAGGTGTTTTCGTTCGACTAAACACCTCGTTTTGCTCCACAACAGGTCGTTGTCTGGAGTCTGGAGATGGAAGCTGTTAGCTGAAGCCTGTTCCTGTTCCAGTTGCTGTCTTCAAACGCTGCGGCAAATTAACTCGACGCACACACATTTTGTTGCTCATTAAAAAAAAAAAAAACTTTCGAAAGTTGCGACTGCTTTTTGGGGCCGTCTGGAAATAATCGACAATTTTTGTTGTTGTTGTATAAAAGGAACCTGCGCAAAGACCGAGAGCAGCAACACAAAATTGAAAATTCTCAAAACAAAAAAGAAAAAAAAAATCCAACCAAAAAGAAGCAGCTTTTTGTTAATGTTGCTGTGGCCAAAAATGGTGTACAGCCTTGCCTTGTATGCAGTCAGTCCTACGGCTTGTTTCGTTTTTATTCCTTTTTTTTTATAAATATATTTTTTTGGGCATTTAGCCGTTTTTGGTGTGCATGCGTCAAGGATGATTTGTTTTTAATGCAATAACGACAACGACAACAACGACAACAACGACAACTGCTGTGTGTCTCTCTCATTTTGACTCATTTAGCACCTTTCGAGTACTCGTAACTTACTCTTAGACAGCCAAATTGTTACTTCCCCGAACTATGTACATATTTTGTTTGTAATTGCGAATTGTAAATACATTTGTTGCTGTTAAACAAATTGGCATAGCTGACTGGCTTTTAGTGTCTTTTGTTGTTTGTCAAAAAGGCGGTTGAATCGAGTTGTTAATGAATGCGTGACTTGACCTTACCTAATCGAGCAGAGCGGAGGGGGGGGGGAGGGGGTCAGCAACATAACATTCACTTTCGCATCGTGCACCTTTAATTGCCCCACGGGGCAACTCAAAAATCAAAATCACAAACAAATCGAAAGAGCCGAAAAAGTCTTCCAAATGGCGTAATCGCCGGAGTGTCTGTGTGTGTGTGAGTGTGTGAATATACGAGTATATTCAGTCGGCCTGAAAGCCAACGACTTGTTGACTTATTGTTGATTTAAGCATTTTATGTTGTTTTGTGGGTTTGTTGGCAACATTTAACAAATTGGTTAACTTGGTCGCGTTTGATTTGTAAGCCAAATAGGCCACACTCACACATACAAACACACACACTCACAGTTACTAGACAGTCTGGCATTGATAACTTTTGTCGATCAAGCGGAAGTTGAGATCGGTCAATTAAACGGTAAACAGCATTTGACACTTGACAAAAAACATGTGCGGAAGTGAATACTCGATAAAAGCTCAATTAGGCTTGCGAATCATATTCGCATAATCGCACATTAGCAATACCGAGTTCACCTGGCCTTTGAGTATCAGGTGTCAAGTGTTGCCGTTAGCATTGGCAGGTGCAGATTTTGACTGCAATACGACGCCCTGGGAACGTTCAGCTCAGATTTATTTGGCCCAATATAAAAGAGGTTAATTTTATACCCTGTAATCTTTTAAATTTTATATTTTGGAATTGGAGAAGACTTGCTCTTCTTAAGGTTTGATTGAGCTTAAATTTGCTGGAATTTTCTAAATAATATCTAATAATTGTTTTTTCTTTTGATAAGATTAAAAATTAAAGGTTTTTAAAAACAGTTCGTATTACTCTAAATTAATAAATTCAATTATTTTAATGGTTAATTAAATTAAATGTTTTGGATTTCTCTTACCAGTCAGACAATCCTTAAATTCTAAATTTAGATTATCTCTTATAACTGTGCAAATTTTACTTAGGCACAGGGTATTTGCAGTGTCAATAAGATCATTCTTGTTAACCCATAACGAAACAAACTCTGTCGTTGGATCGAACCGAAATGAATATTTGGGGCGTGCATGAAGTTAACCGAAAATGCTTTCAATAAAGTCATTAAATTGATGTATTGGCCGATAGTTTTGGGGCCGAAACTGCTTAGCTTTCATCTCGAGCCAATTATGAATTTCCAAGAACTGCGTCTGGAAACAACTCCAAAGCCAGCCACAAATTTCACTGTTCTCTGGCCTACAAATTGATATTACTTTTTATATATATTTATCGATCGAAAAGTGTGTGGGCTTTTGTGATGTCATTGGGCAACAAACTCGTAATCAGGTTTTTTTTTTTTGTGGTGACATTGACTGTATTAAAATTGCAGTCCATTTATGGTAACGATGATGATGATGATGATGGCAGTTCACATTGATGGAATGACCGAGCTCTTATCAACTGGCTTTCGTCAGTTTCGCCAGTTGCATTTTAAGAGGTGTTGTCCAAAAAGGTAAATTTGTGACGCTTCTTTCATAATGTAAATGGGAGGCAATGGGGTCGAACATTGCTCAATGTGCGCTTCAAAATAAAAGCAATAAAGCAAATAATGTATGTTGAAACTGAGTCACCCAATAGCCTCCATTGGCCAAAATACGGCATAAGCTGCCTGCTTTGAATTCAAATTCCAATTCCAATTCGAATTCAAACCTTTGCGGTCAATAACACTTGACGAAACTGTTCGAACTGCATATCAATGAACCCAGCCATCTGGGATTTATCATAATATCAAATAAACCTCATATACATATTTGACCCAGTATCTTTGCCTTTGAGTTGCATATATTAATAATTGTACTGAGATTTCTGCAATGCCTTTTTAAGTATAATTTACTTTTCGGGTAACTTTTTGAATTTAAAAATTTAAATTATTTAAATTCTAAAGAAATATGTAAAAAAATGAATATATATTTTGAATAAACTACACTTGACGAAACTATTTGAAAAGCTTAGCATAGAGACCCATCATTGACTTGGGGGCATTCAAAAAATCGATGCCACAGCAACTTTGCCTTTCTATCAATCACATCAAATCAAATGAAATCAAATGAAATGAAATGAAGCCGCGTCAGATCTATCAATAATTGGACTGAGATTTGTGCAATAATTTGCATAAATTAAAGTCAAGTCGTAATACGATCGTTGCTACCGCTACTAGCCCATTGGCATTAATTACCCGGCAGCGACAGATTTGGAGATGTAAAAAGTGAAACTCTTGGTTCGGTGTAGCTGCGTCTTATGCAAGGCGGAAGATGGAAGATGGGGCATGCAACGTTGATTATGACTTGTACTTGTACCAGAGACCCAAAGAAGGCAATCGCATCGCATGCCAGGCGCCCTTTTTCCCACTGCATGTTGCATGATGTTTGCTCTTAGTTGCTTGTACGTTGCAAGTTGCACGTTGCATGAGTGCCAAGTGCCAAGTGCCGATTCGTTTTCGCTGCTGACCTTTGGCACCTTCAAGCTTCAGCTTGCCGGAAATGTTGACAGGCTGGAAGATGCAACCGTAACCGTAACCGAAATCGAAACCTGCTTTTCGTGCAACCTCGCGGCGAGGCGCGCTAACTAAATGACTTGGGCAACAAACTTGGCTCATATTTGCCCAGTAATTGCGCACAATTTGCGATTCATTTAATTGATAAATAAAAATACATTTTCGAAATTCACTGAACCAACAATCAAGGGCCAAAACTCAGCGTTCGCTTTATTGACGATCATTTCGAGCTTCAACTTTGCCGCTCGATGATCGATCGCTTTTTATATATCTCTCTCTCTTTTTTTTCTTTCATCTTCACATTTTTGGCAAACCTAAATTACATGTATAATGTGTGTGTGCGTGTGTGTGAGTGTGTGTATATATATTTTCGATATGGTGCCTAATTGATTTCCGTGCAGGTTAAAAGTCGCACAGTCGGCAGCTGTGACATGGAAAAATGGCACAGCGGTAGACGATAGACACACACACACACACACACACACACGCACTCAATTATGAGGCGATAGATACTACTCTCTGGGTTAATTATTGTATTATGAATTCGAAAAAGTGAAATTTGTGTAGTCCACACTGCCCGCTGGGAGCAGCTCTACTCGAGAGGCCCATTAATCATCCCATTAGCCATTAAACAAAAAAGCTGATTTACATTTCTCATCAAAATACTTACAAGCATATTTGCAAGCGTTTAAAAGAAAGAAAATACGATATTATGGTAAAAAGTATTACACAAATTGCATTGGTTTTTAATGTTGATTTTAACAATTTTATTCAGTCTCTGGTAAAATTATGATAGGACATATTTAAACAGAAATTTGAATCTTTGAATCTACAATTGTTGAACCAATCTTGCAATTTAAATACCTCCAGAGTATCTAAATATTAATTTCTAATGTTTAGATTTATATTATTTTAACTTTTTTTGTTACTTCAATTCATAATAAATTTTATTAATACAAATAAATATTTTAATTTGAGCTCTACATTCATTTTCTTAAATATATCGTATCGCACTTTATGTAAAACATATAAATTTGTGCATTTGTTTTTATCTTTAAAAACAGTCAGTTTAACATCTTGCACTCATAGTGAACACGAATAATTCTCATTAATCATTCAATAACTAAATAAATGTGTATTGTTTCTATTCAAATGACGAGGGGTGTACAAGTCAAAGCATCGTCCAAGTATGAAGCGAAGGTAAAGAAATTGCCACAAAGGCGCTAAAGTTGCAATGTAATGCCGCAGAGATTAACCTTCTAACATACATAATAAACTAAATATGTAGTCATAAATAATAAAAGAGGCAAAAAAAAGATGAGAAAGAAAAAAAACGTGACGCTTCCTAGACGCCGGACTTCAAGATACAGTTTAGTTAGCTAACAAAGCGTGAAAATGACAGCGTGCTCAAGCACAATGCGTTCAAGGGGAAAGGGGAAAGGGTGAGCTGAACGGGGGAGGGGAGGGCGAAGCAGCTGAACAGCTGAAGATGTGAAGATCTGAGGTTGGGGGCACTGCGACTGATGGCAAGATTGACGGCCGTCCATCAACAGTCCGGCAGCAAACAAAACGATGACAAACAATATGCGAACGGATGCGAGATGAACTCAAATGAAACAGTAGAAAATATATAGACTTTCAGATACTCTGTAACCAAAACTAAGTTAAGCATATATTATCGGTTTTCTTCTTTTGTAATTTTTGAAACACTTTATCCAAAAGTTGTGCTGTAAAAATACATTGAAAGATCGATATCGAGATTTAATTAGATAATTTTTTGACAATAACTTAGTCGATTTTCATAAAAAATAAACAATTCACTGTTTGTCTAGATCATAGATCATTCGCAGAATTACTTACAAGCTGAATTTTTGACGAACGACCTAAAAACTTTTTAAAAACTTCAAACTGTCATAACTTTGTAGTAACCTAACCGATATTCCGGCGGATTTTGAAATTTATTTAATTTTTAATTTACCCCTTGTGGGATTCTGCTTCAAAACTTTATTAATTTCAAAAATTTAATTTTTATCCTACAAATTTCCACTTTTTCTATACTCACCCGGCCGGAACAAGAAGGCCTTCTTCAGAATATGCTCAAATACAGGGTATAATGAGCTGGCATTGGGATGCCTACAGCTATGTACAAATATGAATGTGTGGGCGCCGAAACGGATGTGCATAGCATTAGAATGCTGTAGAAGAGAGGGAAATAGAGAGAGAGGTAAAGAGAAAGAAAGAAAGAGAGAGAGAGAAGTCGCTGTGTCATCATTGTCACTGCCCGAGAGATGCGCGCACTGAGATATGCAACATGGCTCCAAATGGGAGTAGCAATTACTAATTTCTTTAGTAAAGCTCATGCAACAGGGGAATTTAGTTGTAAAAATCGAAAATGTGTGGCTTGGACGCAAGCTGGACTGCAGTTGTTGTTGTTTTTATTGTTGTTGTTGTTGCTGGAACGTCGCATCGTCGTCATCGTCGTCGTCTGTGCGCTGTACACAAAGATCTGTCTGCATGTCCAAGTGCCTGTCTATGTCTACTACTACTGAGAGTCGAGGTATTGAAGCCCCAGTGCGGCATCCACTCACAGATGCCTGAGCATAGATATCGAAATGCAATTAAGTATTTGCCAAGTCGGCAAATGGACAACAGCAACAGCAACAACAACAGCAACAACAGCAGCAACATCAACATCGACAGCAGCAGAGCGCCACCAACAAAGCAAAAGGCGGCACGCATGGAAAAATGCGCTCGGGAGTAGAAACCAAGTCCAGAGTGAGTCCACTGAGTCCAGAGTGAGTCCAGTCAGCTTCTTCTTTGGGACGAAGCTTTTGCATAACTTTGGCGGCTGCTGTGCTGTGAGCCTGGGGCTTGGCCATACTTACAAATTGGACTACACCTTCATTTTCACTTCAGGTTTGGTCTCCAGACACAACTTCAACTTGGCTTAGACCGACTCAATTTCTGCTGTTGCTTTGTTTTTGTTTTTATTTTTATTTTCAGCCTGAACCCAGAGGTCAACGCTGCTGGCGCTGAGAACACACGCAAAGTGGGCGAACGCGTTGTTTGTTTGCCTTTCTTGCGTTTTTGCGTTTGCCGCACTTTTGGTTTCACTTGACACGGCTGCCAAACGGATGGAGGAGGGAGAGTTGGGGGGGGGGGGTGGCAGGGGGAGGGGGCAGTGGGGCGGTAACTAAGCCTGGGCTGGGCAGTATTTGCTATCATTATGTTTGTTGATTGTGCTTTTTTTCTCTCGCTCTCTGCCCGCCATTCGCAATGTTAAAGTTCAAGTTCAGAATCATTATTGTTCTTTAAGAGATGTTTTGACATGCGAAGAGTACAGCGAATGAGAGCAGCCGACACTATACACTATCTTCAAACAATTTTTAAATATCAAATATAATAATAATTTATCCTTAAAATTTAAATTATGAAATATAGAAAATGCGCTCAAAAAAATCTTTGTCTAAATTTGACATTTTTAGTTGGAATATTTATTTTTAAAATTAGGATAAAGTTTCCCCCAAAGATAGATTATTTTTTCCAAAAAATTTTAAAACTTAATGAAAAGCGAAAGTTTTTTAGGCTTTTCCTTTTTTTGTGGTAGAAATTATTCCAGTAAAACATAACAATAAAATTTATTTTTACGAATTTTTTTCTTTTAATAAGAATATCATTCCCAAGTAGGGTATTTTTTTTTGGACTTTGTCGTTCACAAATTTAGCAAAACAGTCGCCTGAAATAGTTTTCAACTATTATATGAGTGATAATTTATAGCATTCTAGAAGATGTTTGTATGAATATAATTTGAATAATTTACAATAATTGGTTTGCAAATTAGCTACACACTACGCAATTGTCATTTGCCGAATGCCATTGAAGTTAGACGCCAAATTGCATTTGCCAAAGCTGTTTAATTGAACGTGTGTGTGTTTGTCTGTCTCTATTTCTCTCTCTCATTTTGTGTCCCTATCTCGCTCACTTCTACTGTCCGTGTGTCTCCGTTGTGCGGGCAGCTACGAAGCGCTACAAATTTTATGTTTATTACACCTTAATAATGCGTGTTTACAAACAAATCACGTTCATGGCGCAATCAACGCGCAACAATCGGCATCAGCATCGACATCGGGACAGCAACAGCAACAGCGGCATCTTGGCCAAGTTAACAACTATAAGGAAGTGGCTAGGGGGATGGGGAAACACAGAACCTTCTTTCGGACCTCTCTCGTTGTGTCCAATGCTGACTAGTCAGCTTCGCATCAACGTCAGTCGCTGTTGCAGAGCGCACGCATGCGCACTCAAATTATATAGTAAAGGATTTTTATTGGCAGCTTGCAGCGCTTTCCCCTGTCTGCCCCCTCTCCTTAAACATATACTGACCATGACTGTGAGACGCCGTCGCCATTGATGTCCAGTCGGACAATTGCCTCTTACTGTCTACACTGTGTACACAGAAAAAAAAATCATTCGAAATTTCTCGCTTCAGTTTTGTGACGAACGTTAAAATATTTTTAAAAAAAAAGTTTGGCGTGCGACACATTGCGCAAAAAGGTTCAGGTTCTTCTTACCCAATAAAAATAACTTTTTTGCACAGTGCCGAATGCCAAACTTTATTCTTAAGAATAATTTATACATATAATAATTAATAATATCGTTCGTCACAAAATGAAATATCACAAATTTTGGGACATGGAAATGTTTTTGTCTCCAGATTCTTACCTCGAAAAGAGGCTTTTTTAGTCATTATCTTTCTCGTTAGTCGTTATTTGTTTCGATTTGGGATTGATTTTATCCGTGAGTCCCTGTTTCTTCCCGTGTATGCGTGTGTGTGTGTTTGTGTGTTTGTGTGTGTGCTTGTAAGAGTGAAAAGCTGTCCTGTCTGTAAGTAAGCCAGTAAGTGAACAAACAGCGGGGGCAATGGGGCAAACGCGGTCTCTGGAACTCTGCCGAGCTAAAGTTGAACTTGGAGTCGGAGACTCTTGACTCTTGACTCTGTCCAGGTGCCATAATGGGCATGCATTTCCTAGATATTACAGTGCGCTCCTGCGGTTTGGGTGGGTGCGTGTCCGCACCACCAGCACCACCAGCACCACCAGCAGCAGCATCATCAGCAGTTGCAACAGTGGGGCACAACTAACGTAAGAGACTGTGTTTATTGCCCCAACTCTGCTTAAGTGGATTCTCATTTGCTGCGCCAGCTTAGCGCACTTGCAACTAGCACTTGCGTGTGTGTGTGTGTGTTTGCTGTGTGTGTGCGGCATATCCTCGAGGCAGCATGCATTGTTTGTGTACTCGTATTCAAATATGAATACTTACATTATCGCGTTTGCTTAATCGCAATCAACAATTTGTATACCCTGGTCCGAGCGTCTAAAAAGTGTTTGCAACGGGCAGAAGAAACATATATACACATAATATGTACATATATATTCTTGATCAACATCAACAGCCCATTTTTTATAATTATGATATCATAGATCTTAGAAAAGTTGAGAGCTAGAAGCACCAAATTATGTGTGCAGGCGAATCAAATTAATTTTAAATTTTAGAAACTTTAATTTAGAAACAAGTAATTAAAGATACTTTAGATATCTACGGTAGTCGAATTATATACACTTGAATGTAGTGGTTGACAATTTAAGGGTCTGAGTACAGAGTATCTGTTAGTTAGGCAACCACTATTAAAGTTTGTTTTACTTGTATTTTATTTTATATTTTTGCTGCAGGACACACCCAAATGTAGTTAGGGGCAAGAAGCAGAAGGAGGAGAAGGCAGAGGAGGAGTAGAAGAATTAGGAGAAGTGGCTGGTGTAGCATAGTTGATGTGAAGTTAGTTCTTTCGACATCCGCTGGCATTCGCTCCACTCACTCACTTACTCGCAAAACAACAACAAAACACTCACACATTCATTCGCATGCCCAATTCGCATTCGTTCG
The DNA here is from genome assembly GCA_963924055.1 of Drosophila limbata. NCBI lineage: Eukaryota > Metazoa > Arthropoda > Insecta > Diptera > Drosophilidae > Drosophila > Drosophila limbata. Next base: position 20,283,608 of record OZ001355.1, on the reverse strand, counting down.
CATGTGACAATGGCAAAAGGCGAATTAAATCGCGTATGCAGACAAACACCCTCATGTTGTCTACGTTGTTATTGTTATTGTTGTTGTTGTCTATGTTGTTGCTCAGGTTAACGAGCATAACGCAAAACAAACTTGATTCGCTCTACCCACTTCATGCTGCCCCCTTTTCCCCTGCTAAGCCTCTCCTGAAAATGATTTCCAAGTTGGATTCAGATTCAGATTGAGATTCAGATTTGAATTTGGTTTTAGATTCAGAGTCATTGGCTTTTTATTAATTGGCAATTATTCTTTTCACTGCCGCTTGCTTGCTTTGTTGTTGTTGTACTCGTTGCTGTTGTTGTTATTATTTTTGTCTTTCGTTTCTAATTTCTTATGGTTTATTGCGTTGTCGGCAAATGGAATTACGCGAGGCATACAAAACTCTTTGTATGTTTCTGATTTTGGTTTTTTTTTTTTATTTTTTGGGAGGGGAGATACAATTGTATCTTTATCTGTATCTCTGGCTGATGGGTTGAGCTAAATTTGAAACTCTGATTTCATTTTAATAACACTTTCGCTGGCATGTGAATTGGCCATTAATAAAGCGCAAGTTTAAAAGTAACCGATGATTTACTTAATATAGTTAATCCAACAAACATAACCAAAAAAAACTTAACGAGTTCGCGTCTCTAATCAGGTGAAAAGTTTAACAAACGACTTAAACACAAAAATAATAAAAAACACTTAATAATAATAAAAAAAAAACAACAAGTGATTTGACTTTGAGACTTGTTCTCTTTTTTATTTCGAATTGCAGTTCGACCTATTTGACAGCCCATAAAAATAAAAGAAAAATAAAAGAAAATATAAAGGTTTACCTTAGGTTTAATCGACTGAACAAAATGCCAGGAACAGCAGCTTAATCATTTTCCCAAGCCAAGTGAAAATAAGCGAAAAGCGATCAACAAACCACCTCAAAGCAACAGCAACAACAACAGCACTCGATGCCAGTCAAAATGCCACCTCAGCCACAGCATTTGCCAGGAGCAACAACAACAACAACAACAACAACACCAACAGCATCGGCAACAACAACAACAAATGGCGGACCACGTGTCAGCTTCAATCGAGATGTTCATGTGAAGCGCATAGGTCAGTGTGTTGTGCTAAGGAATATAACCTCAAATTAACCGCAACACACAACACACACTCACACACAACCTCTCACACACTCTCGTACTTACAAACTCATAAGCTCATATAACTGATTATCTTTAAAATACGACATTTCATTATTTGAATGAAAAATAAATTTCAATAATCAATTCAAATCTTTCTAAATACTTAAACAAATTAATATGTTGCATACAAATAAAATATATTTAAATGAGTTGCATTTCAAATTTTATCTGGGAAAATCGCCTGTTTTTTATACATGTTTAGCTAGATTTATTCATAAAAAGGAAGTTCGTCTACTGTGCGAGCCCAGTTCCAATTAAAGTAAATAATATATTTTTATTTGTCATAATATGTTATTTTAATTTTTCGGCATCAAACCGAAACCGGTTCCAGAAAGGGTTCCAGATATTATTCCCTGTATAAATATGTTAGCAAATGTAAACTTTGAAGTAATAATACCCAATAAGTGGGCATCATAATGTACATAAACATACATAAACATGCATACGCTAGTTTTGGTCAATCAATGTCGCTAACAACCCACATGATCAGCGGAATGACTACATAATTCAACTAACTAATTAACTGGGCAGTCGCTGTCACAAGCACAACAACAACAACAACAATTGTTCGACTGTTGATGGTTGTTCTAAGATGGTCAGAGATCTTGGCAAGCGAATCACCTTCGTGTTGTTTCCAAAATGGTCGTGTTGCCCCGAAGGCAGCTGCACAAAAACCACAATACACTGCAAATGTCATTTGGCTGCACTGAGCGAAACAATTGCAGGCAAATTGAGCATCAGTAAAAATATACATATATTTATTTTTAAATTTCTCTCTGTCTTCCTATCTATCTCATTCAAATATACAATTTTCTCAAATTTTTTTAGGAACCTATTTAAAATTTTTGGCGTTTAATTATAAAAAATTTATTTAGTTTAGTTTTTAGTTCTGTGTCATTTATTATGCTTTATTCAAACGCAAGAGTAAAATAACTAAGAAACCAAATTTTATTTATTTAGCTAAGCAAAACAAATTCAAAACCTGCAAAAAATACAAATTAAGCTTCATGAACAACTAAATAACTAAACAGCTTTTTAGTTTTGATCATGAATAAACTTTGTGTTTCACTACATGTTTCAAGAAACACAGTTTAGTTGATATTACAAGCAAAATAAAAACCTAATATTTTGATATTTTTTTTACAAATATTATATGTTGCATTTCTCCAAGTGTATTGTTAAATTGCATAATTCTTAGCATAATTTGGCGAGTGTCTGATTTGATATATTGATTATATGCTGTTGATTTGCCAATTTGCGATTCTTCACATATGTTCACATACATATTTATTTATTTTTATAAGTATATATGTATGTATATACTATATTATTATAAGTATAAACAGAGCGAGTGAGAGAAGTGGGCGAGTAAGCCAGAACGAATGCCAAAAGCAATGCTCGTAACAATGCCGCCTCAACAATAAAATGTAGTTTACCTTGAGAGCTTCAGAGCACACACACACTCGCACACACACGCAGTGAAATAACTATTTTAAATAAGTAGATATATTTTATAAGGCATTACAAGCTCTAAAGTAGAGACAATACGGCTGTGTCTGGTTCTTAAAACTAAAGTATCACTTTGCACATCAGTCGATGGAGTTGCTAGGCAGAGGGGAAGGGATAGGTGGTTGAGGGGAGAGGTAGGCTGAGACAGAGGCAAAAACTCATCAGTGGCACTCGCATTAAATGTGAGACTGAGACTAAGACTGAGACTAAGGTTGATGCTGCTGTTGCAGCTGCCTGTTTGTCTCCAGAGTCGACTACATTATTATTGTTATGATTATGTCTGGCAGCAGCGACAGCATAAGCAACAACAACAGCAACAACAGCAAAGAGAAGAAAAAAAATCGCCACAGTCACAGCGAACGCATTTAATTGCAGGGCAATGCGATTTATTCCAAAGCTGGAATGGAATTTATGGCGACTGTCTGAAATGAAGAAATTAAAAATTGATTATGACAAAAGCGCCACAAATGTAAATTATTTAGCAGCCTTTAATAGATGCGTCTGTGCTTCAGTTGGCTTGCCTCTTTCCATCTCCATCTCCTCTCTCCCTTTCTATATCTGACCATATGCATACGCTTAGTAATTGGCATGCCACGTTCACGTTTGTTGCCTGAGTCTTTTGTTCTGGGGCGACTTGAATTTCCTTATGGCCAGGTAAGCTCTCAACTCAGCCGCTTACATTGATCTCCAATATGGCTTTAAGTTCTCATTTTGCTTGTAATTAACGTTAACTATTGCTCAAATAAGTGACAGATTGTGGTTGACTCGTATTTGCTTTTGTTTCGACCTTGTTACGTGCTGTTGCTTAACTTGGTTAATTGGTAGCCCCTATAGGAACTGCAATATATAAAATATTTGAATTTCAAAAACTTGAACAAAATTTAGAAATGATTAAAACAAGCACGACAAGTTATTTAAATTTAAATTAGTTTTCAAGTATCCTAAAATTTTTAAGTACATTTCTACAGTTTTTTAAATATTTGCTAATTCAAAAGATTCGTGTGCGAAATCTTTTTTTAGAGTTTTTTTAATTTACGAAAATAAGTTGAATGTTTTAAAGTCCAATTTTAAAACGGCCAAGGCGCCATCGTTTAAAGTTTAGCGATCGTGTATATTTAAAAGGTCTATTCATATATTTAGTATAATAATGCTTTAAATGACTTTGTTGCTCACATGCAAATTGAGGCAATTATGTGAGAAAAAATGATGATTTAATTTTGGCCCAAGATGCGCAACACATACACAGATAGAGAATGTACATACATATGTATTTACCAAGAAAATGATTCGCCTGTGGGCCTAAAAAACACATTTCATTTAAGAGACTCTGTACAAAACGACTAATTTCAGCAAATTTTCTTTGATTATGCGAATAAACCTTACTTGATGATCTTATGAATGCGAGAATATGAATACGAGTGCGAGTATGAATTTGAGTATGAGTGTAAGTATGAATATGAGTTTAACTCAATGTCTGTGTGTATAGTTCGCGGTGCAACCTTGCGAAGCGACAAATTTGGCTAAAACAAGTTACGCTGTACAAAAAAACTCAGCTCTAAGGCTGCCAGCTGCCAGTTGTAGTTGTAGCTATAGTTGTTGTTGTTGTTGTCGTTATTCTAGTTGTGGCAGTAGTTATCGTAGTGATTGTTGTTGTTGTAGCTATTTAGGCGGTCGTCTTTGTGATGCACTTGCAGATTGGAAGACGGACAAGTGTCGACAGACAAGAGAGCAATGCAGCTGTTTGTACTTGCACAGTAGTCTCTCGCTAATAAGAACACTGTGAATTGCACAGTTGCAGCATAAGTAGCTTACAGGAAATACAACAAATTAAACTAGAAAATTTGTTAAATACGATTTAAGTGCTTCTAAAAAATTCATAATTTTGATTACTTTTGTTAGTCAGTTATTACTATATTATACTTGAATTGCAATCAGCAGGCATCTAGCTGTCTCTTAATATACTTACTCTTATTTGTGGCTCTTGATGACATAATTCACATAATTTATGTATGAGCTAAGAGAATGTATCTCAAGGCGAGTTCAAGAGAGTTTAGCCAAGCTAGTGCGACTCTTTAATTGTGCTACAGTTAACTGACAACTGACAACCATCTGTGATTGCGTAATGCACACGATATTTACTCGTACACTTGCCATATGCACTTTAATACATCTCCGCGTACAATTACGAAGAGAGCAACTGTCGACTGTCGACTGATTCACCGAGCAACTGTTTGCTCCGGTTGCCACTGTATTTGAGTAGTATCTTTAATGCATAATAGCTATTTTAATGAGCTCTGATATGTTTTAATTAATTTACTTAATTGTATGGCAGCAAAAAAAAAAGAATAGCGTAAGCATCATTATGAAATTTCCATGGCGTTTCCGACTCGTGCATTTTTTGCACCGTTCGTTTGCTGTGATTTTTAATTTGTGGCCAGCTTTGAATTTGATTAGCTTTTAAAGTGGCCGAACAATACCCTCTATCAATAACTCCGTGAGAGTGGGTATATTACACTCTAATTGAGATAAAAATTTACTCAGCAACTATGTGGAAAATTTAGTTTCATTTAAATTTCATTAAATTAACATTAATTTAAAAACAAAAATGCAATGAATTCTTGAAAGAATTTAAAAACATTTAGCACACGTTTTTCAATGTCTCAGTTGAATAACTGTATAGAAAGTAATGTCGGCTTCAAAAATATCTCTCAATTTTCATTTATTTATATTAATGACTCAATTAAAAGGAGCTAAGGAAAAAAATATATTTTATTTTTGTAGTCTTGAATAAATAAATAATTTAAGTTTATAATTTCCTTATCTTGATATGACCAAGTTAAATAGACTGTTGATAATCTTATTAAGATTTATGATTTAAGTCAATACAGGGTATTTATTAGTCGACTATTGGCATTTCGTACACCAACTTGCTGATGATGGCTTTGTTTGTCCTCCTCCTACTACGCAATTTTCACATGGAATTGCTTTGCTCGAATTTGTCAAACTTGATTGTAGTTGGAGCCGCACAGCTAAACAGAGGGGCAAGGGGAGGGGCAAGGCGGGGTAGGGGGGAGAATAACGACAATGATCTTTGGGGCTGCCCGCGCACGCCATCGCCACCATTAAAATGCCATTTATGTTTTTTTTTCTTATTTCTTATTTATTTATTTGTTCATAGTTTTATAATTTGCATATTCTGTTTTATAGTGCTTCATTGCGCCAGCAACAACAACAATAGTAATAAAAACAACAAAAAACTGTCAGTCAGGCCAAAAGAAACTTAATTAATAAGTAAGTCTCATTTTTGGCATCGCCTGCCCACCATTTCGCACTATTTTGCTTTTGTGACATTGGCGTAGGCAGCAAGCTCGACTTCCCTCTCCCTCTCCCTCTCTCGCTCTCTGTCTGCCACCTGCCTGTTAACTGGTCGCTGCTCGTTGGCCGTTTTGCGTCGTTGTCTCAGTCAGGTTCTTAGCCCGCTTGGCATTGGGTGTTGTTGTCGCGGTCGCCAGTTATTAAATCAGTGTTTGTTTTTCAAGTGCGTTTTTTTTTTTTTAAATTTTTTTGGTAGGTAAACGGGAAGTGGAGTTGTCGATCATTTGAGTTTTTGGCTCAATCAAGCAACTCGCAAAATTCTCCCTCTGCTGGTTCTTTTGGGCCAACTCCGGACTCGCCGTTGAGTTGGCCCGAATCGCACATTGAATTGCCAAGATTGCGTCATTTGTTTATCGAATATGTATATTGAAATGATACTAAGATTATTTTTAGCGAACTTTTTGGCACTCTGACTGTGTGTTCGTTTCGCTTACAGTTGTTGTTATTGTTGCTTGCTCTCACTTAATGTGATGTTGACAGCTGCTGCTGTGTACAAAAAAAAAACAGAAACAAAAAACAAGTTTGTCGCTTAAGTCTTTCGTTAATGCCTGACTAGCGCGAATGAACCACGTCCATTCTTTAGCGAAAGTTTCTATTTGTATTTGTTTTGAAAGTCATTCGAGATCAGCTAAACAGCAACAACAATAAACTGAACAACAAAGACAACAACAAACAACAGCAACAACTCATGTGCATAGCAGCTATTTTAATTGGAGCCAGCGAGTAGCACGATTTTTATTTATTTTTTTTCTTATTTTTGAGGCGGCAACAGGATCGCGAATCGAGGATCGAGGCACATGTCAATACAACTCGCTTATTTACATACTTGTCACATTCGAGAACTTGGCTGGCATTTGCCTTCAAGGACGCAACGCGATGCGGCTGCTGCTTCGGCTTCGGCTTTTGATGTGATTAGGAGGCAGCCTGGGAATCCCCTGCTCCCCCTCTCCGCACCACTGGATATGCTCTGGTCAACGATAAGCGCACAAGGGCATTCAATTATTTCAATTCTGGAATGAGTGCGCGGTCGTTTAGCATTGGAATTGCTGCACTGGGACCCGCCTAGATAAAGCTGAAGCCAGTCTCAGTCTCAGTCGAAGTCGCAGGCCCAGACTTAAGACCTGGCCCAGACTTAAGACCCAGGCCTAGGCTAGGCCCCGTTGAAATCGAAAGTGCGCAGGTTAATTGAAATGCCCCAAAGGCGTGCCGCACTCTGTGGCATGCCACAGTCGAACGGCCCTGAGCCTCAAGATCTTTGGCACTTGGCATGCCGCTGCCCATTTGCCTTTCGCGTCTCCGTCTTTGTCTCCCCTTTCGACCCTCTGTCGATTCATTAGCGCGCCCCGCTTGAACTTAGACCAGTAGTGGACACACAATGCGGGTGGCAGAGGCACAGAGGGGAACCAGAGCCCTAATAGCCAGTTATCTCTCGACACTTGACAGCTTGTGGGCGCGATTGATATGAATCATTTTCAGACTTGCGGTGACTCTTAATGTGGCATCCACATGCCATCATGAGCAAAACTTAGAGACGCCAGTGAAAGTTGAATCCGATTCTGTCAGAAGTATCACTAAACCACCAACAGCAACTATAATAGCAGCAACAGGCACAAACTCAATATAATGTGCATAAAAAAAATAAAAAGCGAATACGAGATGCTTTTGCAGTTATTCTCCGATTTAAAGAATATACAGAATTCAAATATTAAATACAACAGACCAGTTGCAAGCCAACTTTTCCTTTTGCAAACATTTTTCTACTGAGCGAATTAAAAAAAAAGAATTTTTAATTATATTTTGAAATTTTGTATGGTTTTATTCAGAATCTTTCCTAATCACAATTACATTTAAATCTAAATCAGTTTGAATTAAGAAAATCATATTTTTATAAGATATTTTTTACAATTTGTTGACATCAACAACCAATACAATCAATATTATTTGACAAAAATTAATTAAATAACAAAATAAACAATATATTTTTTTAAAGCATTGGTAATTTATAACACCCTACGTATACCCTACAAAAATAACCGGAACAGGCGCCCAAGTTGTATCAAGCTGCCAACCAGTTTGCAATTTGGCAGAGGCTGAAAAATTGGATCAGATGCCTTATCGCCGAAAGTTTTTTCTTCTACTCAAAAAAGTTGTTGTTGTTGCATTTCGCACAACGGCAATTCCCGTAGGCATTTTGGAATGCTCGGATTCGGAGTCATTGGGGAAGCGGATTCGGAGTCGGATTCAGAGTCATTCGGCATGGCCATACAAATCATAGAGCCCGCTGGCCATGGTACGAATTCATTAAGTGGATCGATGATTAAATTAATGAATGCCTTTCAGCGCCTTTTTGCGTGGTGTTGTTGTTGTGGTTGTGGCTGTTGTTTTTGCGGGCTCTCAACAAGCTGAGCGCAATCAATCATAGCTGCACTAGTCGCAACCAAAACAGAGTCAGAGTCAGATCATTGTTAAGTTGGCTGAGAATGTGGCAGTAAGGCAGAGGCTTTTACTGTTACTTGACATTGACTTTAGTTTCACTGTCGGCCGCGTGGCAGGGCGGCAACAACAACTGTCGCTTAGTTGCAATTTATGTTTTCCTGTTGCCAACACCTCAAGCTAAACAACAACAACAGCCACATCAAGACAATGTGATGGGCTCCTCGAGTAACCACAAGACTCGCATGTCGACTGACAGCTACAGCAACCTATCAAACCACATTAATACACAGACATGTGTACACATACACATATACATAGGTATGCATGTGCTGCATAGCCACATTTTACCTTGACACATTTAGCTTGACAGTTGATCGCATCTCATCATTTTGGCAAGTTGCGATCTTCGTTCGCAGTTCGCAAGGGTACAACAACAAACAACTCAATGGAATTGTGGTTTGCTCTTTCTTGAGCGCTTTATTTACAGTTGCAATCATTTCAGAGGGATTTTTATCTCACTTAACTTACTTAATCATTCTACACAGAAAGAAATATTCGGAATTGCGCTATAAAATATTAATCCCATGCGGTGTCAAAGTAATGGTTATTCCAGAATATCTTAATTACGTTTTTTCATTTCCTTCCCGGCAAATATTTGGATTATCGGGTCTCTCGACAAAGTTTTTTTGGTGAAGACAATTGTAATAAGCCTTTTGAACTAGTTTAACTCTGAGTGATTTTGATTTTATTCACATAAAGCTCAATATTTAATTAAATCCTCAGTTTAATAATAATTTCCTGAATTATTACTTAAAAATCAAGAATTGATTTTTAAATTAATTGTTTTTTTTTAGTTAATTAGAATTATTATCTAAATCGACAAATTTGTTGAGCGCAAAGAATCATGTCTGAGCTTTTGAGTGGTTTATTAATGATTGGGAATCTCATCTAAGTGTCAAGGTTAAGCTTAAAACATAAATCGCTTTTATTTAATTTAAGAAAAAAGAGATCTCTCAATAAAAATCACATTGGATATCAGATATGATATCAAATAGCTTTCGCTTAGCATTTAGACAGTTATTTGGGTTAATCAGGCAGCTTAAGCTTACAACTTACAACTCAAGATAAATGTTTCGAATGTTATTCATGAATGTGTCTCATTCTGTCTTTAAGAATTTCGAAAACTTCCCGCATGAATGGTGTTTGTTTTAATGGCTGGTGTTGGCAATTTGACACATGCCACGCCCAGCTTGTCATTATTCATTCTATTCAAATACAGAAATGTGGAATTAGTCACAGTTTCGATAACTTTCTTGGTTTCTGACCAGCAACTGGGTATGAAGAGCGCCACAGCTGCAGTTGTGGCTGCTTCACTTCCAATTGCCAGTTGCCCGTCAAGGTCAATGCAATTTCCACGCATGTAAAACAAATGACTTAGGCAACAAACTTGCGTGATTTTATATGTACAGTAATGGAAAATATAATAGAAACGAGAGTAGTTTTGACATTTTAAACAAATTTTTAGTAATGTATAATTTTTAAGAATCCCGTTGTATTGTTAAATTTGGAAACAGGTATTAAATAAAAATTATGGAAAAATAGTTTAAAAAAAAAAATTTTATGATTTTCTCTAAAAATATAAAAAAAAGATCGTTTCTATTATTATTTCCATGTACAAATTTGCCGCTTGCTCTATTGCTTAACAAGTGCTGCCGAGTGTCAAGATGCGTAATCTCGTGCGTTCTGTGTTGTTGTGATTGCTCCCGTTTCGGGGCGCAACTAGTTGAGTTGATGAGCCGCCAACAGGCATACCAAAAACAACAACAACAAAACGAGAAAAAATAGGAAAAAAACGAAGAAATAGAGAGTTAAAAAAGCTATCAAAGAACACGCACGTTTCAACAGCTGTTGTTGTTGTTAGTTGTCGTTGTTGCTGTTGTTTCTTAGTGTTTTTAACTGGTCAGCAATCTTGTTTTTGTTCATGATGATCTGTTGCTTTTGTTGTTGTTGCTGTTGAAGATAGCGCGGCACGTTTTTTGTTGTTTTCGGGGTATTAAATAATAATGATTATGAACAAGTGAGGAAGTGGAAGAAGAATCTTTATGATCATTGAATAGAAGCCAGGCCAGATCTGGCAGTCAAGTAGTTGCCACGTTCTTCCTCTTGGCCAAGAGTCTCTCTCAATGGCCATTAGCGCTTACAGCGCCCGATTACAGACTACACGGCTGAAGACGTGGGCTAATGCCAAATCCATTGTGAGCAGCACAATGAAGACCTGGTTCAGCATCAGCATCAGCACCAGCGTCAGCATCCAGCTGCCTTATTTAGCAGGCAGCTGTTGCCAATTCACACTCTGAGATTCTGTCTGTCGGACTTGTGGCAAAGTTATTACATCATCGTTCATCGGGTCAAGCGGGCGATGATGGCAAAATGTGCTAATTGTCGTTACATGAATGAACGAGCTAGTTCTGGTTTTAAATAATTCTTGGGCTCAGTTATTTATTCATATTTTTTAAAAAATCCTTAGCTAAATGTTCAAAACACACTTTGTGCAATACATTGATAAATTACAAATTTAAGTGATTGTCTTCTTTATATTTATTTATTTATTTGTTTTACTTACTGTGATTATGTTAATGATTATGACATTAAATTTAGAAACAAGATACTATCTGCTAAAAAATGGAATTGATTTAGTTTCTTTGTAAACGAAATAAATTCAAATTGCATGCAATCTAGCTCTACAATATTTTAAATTTAAAACAAATTTAAATTTAATTTATTAACATATGCATTAATATATGTTTTAAATATTTTTAAATTCTACATTAAAAAATATGTACTTTATCTCTAAATCCTAAACATTATTTTAATCTTTTTTTATAGTAAAAATAAACATTTCTCTTTTGATTCTTTTGATTTAACATTCAAAAACATATTTTACCTCTTAATTTGATCAATTATTTTAGCAAATTGTGCTTTTTACTCAAAAGATATACCTTTTTATTGTTTATATTTAAAAACATTTTTATTTTGTGTGCCATTTAATTTAGTGTAACTATTTGTCTTGTTTTTTTTTCTTAGCTAAGCGAGCCAACGAGCCGTCGGAGTACGACTACGAGACGACGAATCTACAGCCCATTGGCGGCCACATTCCACAAGGCTACCGCCAGCTGCCGCCGGACATCGATCCCGAGGACATTCGCAAGGAGGCGGCGCTGGTCATCGCCCAGGCGGGTCAGCACCAGAGCAAGGCGGCCAACGGCGACAATATACCCACATTCCGTGTGAAACAGAAGCGTCCTTCGACTGACTCGCAGCGCTTCCACTCGCTGCCCACGCGACGCAAGGGGTCAAAGGGCAAGCCAGTAGCACGCAGTGTCAGCGACGCGGCAGCCAAGAAACCCGCGAAGCGACCCTCGATCTTTGGACTCTTTAGTCGCAAGAGTGACGCGAATCAAACAGTCAATCAGCCGTTGGAGCGGGATCCACGATTCGAGGAAGGCGGCGGTCGACGTTTAGTGCGCAGCAAAAGTGATGTGGGCAGTGGCCACAACAACAACAGCAACAACAACAAGGAGTCGCCAAAGAGTCGCCTGACCAAGCGGCACACCGAATCCAATTCCAAGCCACAGTTGACACCCATTATTGAGCAATCGCAGCGGGAGGATTACTTTGAGCAGGATTACTTTAGGGAGCGCGAGAGACGCAAATCGGACGCGGTCACTGAGCGCGAGAAGCATGAGAGCGAGCTGGGCTTAAGTGAGCTGCTCTCAAGGAGCCGTTCCCAGGCGGAGCTAGACGGACCGCTGCTAAAGCAACAACAACCACCAGGTGGCACTCAACACTCATCATCCATCTCCGCTGGCATTCGTGATCGCATCGAGACCTTGAAGTCCAAGTCCAGCGAGAATATGCACAGTTCACAGCAGCCCGCGGAGCGATTGCCGCTGACCAAGGGACGCACCGTCAACGGTCTGGTGAAGCGTCTCTCCATGGAGCGATTCTCACCGCAGCCGGTCATCACTCAGCCGGCTTTCTCCTACATTCGCCCCAACGAGGGCATCACCTATGCACAGCTGGATCACAGCGAGGAGTTGCCGCGTGATCCGTCTCGCAGAGATTCACGTACGCCACAGCGTGACTTTGCGCCGCCAAGGCCGCCAAGAGCCATGGACAGACCAGTGCATAGTTCACCCAATCAGGAAGGTTACTCACCAAATGGAGGAGGAGCCACAACAACACGGCTGGCAAGCTCGCTGTCACCTTCGCCCTGGCAGCAGCTGAGTCCACGCAATCTCAGCGATGAGGACGAGGGATTGGGCTTTGAGACACGTAAGATTTACTACGAGGATGAGTTTACGCAACGCGAAAGGGAACGAGAGAGGGCAAGAGAGAGGGAGCGAGAGAGGGACAGAGAGAGGGAAAGAGAGAGGGAGCGTCGTTCGGAGCCACCAATTGTGCCGGTCATCAGAAGCGTCAGTCCAGCTCCCTATCTGGATGAATTGGGCTACAGGCGCGCACAGCTGGAGAATCGCATTCTAACTCGTCGTTTCGGCGAGGTGACGACATTGGATCGACAGCAGCACAAATCCCGTCAAGAACCTAAGGAGACACTGAGAGAATACTACAGTCCAGAGAGGGAGCGGGAGCGGGAGCTGGCCACCGAGGAACGCTACCATCGCAATGCGGTTCGCTCTCATCCGGATGTGCCTGATTCAGTTCAGACCACGCTGCCCAGAATGGAGAAGAGCTCGCGCTATCGGCACACCAAGTACTATGATGATGGTCAGGGCGGTGTCAAGGAAACCTACGTGCGCGAGACCCAAAAGGATGGACAGGTTCGTGAGTCGCGGCATCGTGAGCGACTTGATCGCCGTGATCGTGACGAACGTGACTTCATTGCTGTGGATCATCATCAGGAGCATCAGCAGGAGCAGGAGCTGGAGCCGAAGAGCCTCGACTCGCAGCTTACGGGCACGGATCAGTACAGATCCTCGCCAGAGCTGCGCTCCAGCACAGATCACAGGGGCAGGTTGTCCCAGGACAAGCAGGACTATTGGCAGAGCAGCCTCAAGCGGGATAAGCTGCAGCAGCGCAGCTTCGACAAGGGCGATTCGGGCATCGAGAATGATTTCCGCAAGGAGTCCTTTAATGGCGATCTAACCAACAGGTGAGTTATGCGCTTTTCATACCTGTTAAATTTTGATTAGAATTACTAATTAATTAAATTATTTTTGGACCAAATAGTCCCCTGTTAAAAAATTTGTGATTAATTAATGATTACGATAAAAAAAATCAGAAATAATCAAAAATTATTACAATCATTCAAAAATAGTCAGAAATAATGAAAAATAATCTTTTTAAGTATTCGGATTATTTTTGATAATATTTTTATTATTTATTTTAGTTTTTTTTAGATTATATTGACAATTTAGTAAAAATCAAATTATTTTAAACAAAACAGTTTATTACAAAAATGTTTCTTCTTTATTTTTATTCCCGTTAATTAAATATAAGTTGCAATGTATATAACAGGGAGAAGGAAGCATCTCCGACCCTATAAAGTATATATATTCTTGATCAGCATCAAGTCGATATAGCAATCTGTTCGTCAATCCGTCCGTCTGTCTGTACGTCTGTGTGAGGATGCTCACTGCTCTTTGTTACATACATATTTTAAATAGATTTTTTCTTACTAAGTAGTCAAAAATAATCTAAAAACAAACTAAAATTATCGAAATAATAAAAAAAATAATTAAAAATAATCCGAGCACTTAAAAAGATTATTTTTGATTATTTTTGAATATTTCTGACTATTTGTGAATAATTTTAGATTATTTCTTATTTTTTTGTAATCGTAAATAATTGGGCAAAATCGAAAATAATCGTAGTTCAATCATTGGTTCGACTTTTAAACAAAAATAATCTAATTACTAATGACTATAATTAATAATCATTACTTAAGAGGTATGGACATTTGAAATAAATAACTTGTTTTGCAGATGGCGCAAGCGCACGGCCCAGGATGATATGCGGGCCAGCGAGTCCTTTTTACGCAAGGAGCGTCGTGAGAGCGCCCAGCAGCAGCAGTTGGAGCAGCAGCAGTTGGAGCAGCAGCAGTTGGAGCAGCAGCGTCGCCAGCGTCGCGAGCACAACAGCTACGTCTACCGCGAACGCTCCATTGACGACGGCTCCCACTTTGATCCGCATCTGGACAAGTATCCGGTGTCGACGAGCACGTTGCGGCGACAGCGCGAACAGGGGAAACAGGGCAGGGAGGAGTCGAGCACATTGAAGCGCAACAAGAAACTGGGTGGCTTCGAGAAGGTGAAACAGCTGTTCACTGGAGTGGGATCGGGAACGGGAACGGGTAGTGGCAGCCATGGTGGCAGTGGTCGTAGTAGTGCCAGCAATGTTTCCAGCAGCAAAAAGGATGCACAGTCATCGCGTCTGACCAATGGCAACAGCAGCACCCTCAGTCGACGTGACAAGGACAAGGATAAAGATAAGGAGAAGGATAAGGAGAAGGATAAGAACAAGGAGCGCTATATGGTCCGGGAGGAGGAGATGCGTTCACGTTATCGCGAACATCACGCACCAACCGAAGACACCTCACGCGAACCAAAGGTAACTACTCCTATTTAATGCTCTACACTGAAAGAGAAAATTGCTTCAATTCCTAGATAAAATCAATCTCAAAGGCCAAATCATTAATTAGTCAAATTTCTAATATGAACTTCTTTAAAATACTTTTTAAATTATTGGTGTTTAAAATTTATAAAAGAACCATAATATTATTATTATTTTTTTATTAAGCGAGAACTGAGAAAATTCGGCATTTCCTTGATTTACTTAAATTTTTTCATCTCACACTCAGCAAATATTTTGATCAATATATATGAATTTGTGAATTTTACTAAATAATTTGGAATTATTTGTCTATTTCGATGCTTAGCCAAAAATTATCCTATATTCATACTTAGAAAAAATGTATTATTTTCCGAATGATTTTTGCTGTCTGTGCAGCTCTTAATGGCCAATTAATAACCCTTTTTTGGCCATGGTTCGTTGACCCCATTTGGGTCAGCTTCTGCTTCTGCTTAAAGTCGCAGATTTGGTCATGGGGCCGCCCATTATTAATTTCATATTAATCAAGACTGGCGGCCTCAGACAGACACATGTCTCTCTTAAAGTCGCCCCCGAAACTCGCGCTACGTGCGAGCTTTTGCAATTGTTACTTCTCTTTTAGTTTGCTATTTGCCTTTTCTTTTTTTTTGGCTTTTTTTATATTTCTATGTTTCTAAGGCGCCTGCTTCCTGCTCACTGCCACAGCTGACAGTGGCCAGTGGGCGTCCAGGCCGTGCCGAAAATGGTGCAGCGACAAGACGTCATGTCTGTCCCGGTTTTTAAGAGACACGTCTCAGAGAACGCGCCATATCAAATCGAACCCAGTGCCGGATTATAACTACTTATCAGTGCACGACTAGCAGTTGCCCTGTAAATGCTGCTTTTAATTTTTAATTCATTGATTTATTTGCCTTTTTAAATATTCACACTGAGCTGCCTAAATTACTTACTTGTTTCTTAGACTGCTTTTTGTTTATATTTTATGAAATATAATATTTTAAAAATTAAAATAAGCAAATAGGCAAACAATTTATTTAATTAAATTTATAAAATTTAAATGTAGAATTAATTTTGAGGCCACAACATGATTAAAGTGATTTCCGCTTCAAAATTCGATCAGCTTTGCAAAGTTATGAAAGTTTGAATTTGTTTTGATTTTTTAAATGGTAATTCTCGAGTCATTTGAATTTATGTTCTGTATATTCAAACACAAGTATAATTATTTATATTTAGTAGTTTGCATTTAACATACATTTGGCAGTGTAGACCTTACCACACTTATCACATTTGCAGGGTATTAAAATCAAGACGTAGCCGTCATAAAGAATGCTAAAAATTGTGTTTAAACAATAAACGGACTGTGTTGGCCAAATAGAGTTGCAAATTCAAGCTGGCAACGATTCAAACGATTCAAATTCAAAACGAGGCAGCGACGAGGCGTTGAGGCTGAACGTTTAAGCTAGAACAAAAGCAGCCAACAACTAGAAAACAACAACAACAAGAATAACAACAAAATGTGTTGCCCACGCAACCAGCTGTCACTGAGACAGTTTGTCAGTCTGTCAGTCTGTCTGTCTGTCAAACTGACAGCTTGTCTGCTTTTCGCTGTCTCTCTCTCAGTTTGTCTGCTCGCAAAATTAGGAAAGCTGACAAACGCGTCGCATTGCCAACGTCGTCCAACGGGGCGTATGAGAAATTGATTAAAACTGCAAGCAAAAATACACACACACATATGTAAATTGCACGCTGCGTTGCAAAGTGATTTTTAGGCTACTGTGCCGAGGTGTTTGAGCCATTGCGCAATCCATTAGCCATTAGTACACAGCACACAGCACACAGCCAGCTAATTTGCAATGCTTGAGCGCATTTTTAGGCCTCAATCGTAACTGCCACGAAGACAAAGAGGATGTCTTTAGTGTGTCTGACATTGGTTTGTTCTAAGCGGATGTTGCTGCAACACACAGACCTTCTGCTTGCCACACAACACACTCTGAGCTAGTGATGTAAAAATACATACATATGTAGAAAAATCAATAACTTATCTTAACGAATTAATAAACACAACTGTGGCATTCAGAAGCTTATTGACAAATGAAGTGGCTAAATAAATGCGGAGTCAAATAATGTCCCTTAAATTTTATGAAATACTTAAATATAATTATAATCTATTTGTTTTGTTAAATTGACCTACAATTTTATTATGCAAATCCGGTTAGTTATGTAAAAATACATTGAAAAATCGATTTTTGCGCAAGCGATTTTCAAGTACTTAAAGTCGATCATTTTTGAGATGATATTTTGACCACTCGAATTTTGTTTGAAATAATTAAATATTTCATTTTAAAACTCTCTCTTACATCACTACGCTGAGGCAACAAGCGAATGAGGAATTTCGCAGTAATTCCCGCTCAATTCCAGCCAGAATTCCAATCATCCTGCAGGAGCATTGTTCTTGGCTTTCAACTTGTGCGGGGGCGAGGCGTCAATTCGATTGTGGCTTATTGAAAGGTGTGGTCCAAGCATGTGTGTGTGTGTGTGTGTGATTGGACCGTTGTCAAAAGTGCTTTGCGAGCTGATCATAAAGTCTGTTTGGTGGTAAGCGATTTGGACAATATGCGGCCATTATTCATGCTCATTCTTATGCCGATGCCCGATGGCCATAAAATAACACAAGACGCACCGAAATCGCCCAATAAAATACAAATAAAAATCATAAAAAATTAAGAAAAATATAAAACGAAGCAAAAGAAATGTTTCAGAGAAGCATAAAGTGCTGGAATTCATTTTCGGAAGATTCTACATTGCACATGGCCAAGACAAGACAAGACAAGACACGACGGAGAGAGAACAAATTTGTGTGTTGCGCCAATAATGTTGTTGGCTAATTTATGACCGCAGCTTGGGCCATAAACTAAAAACTTGAAGGCGGCTCAAGAGCAGCGATATTTGAATATTTAATTATAAGTATATATATTTTTTTGTGGGTGCGTAATCGTCAAATTTGTTTGCCACGTTGTTAGCCAGTTTGACATTCCATTTGGCAAGTTGGCGAGTTCGTAAGTTGGTTTGTTAGTCGCAATAACAAAAAAGAGAACAAATATAAATAAAAATAGATATACAAATACAAATACTAAGTACATACATACACACATTGAGGGCAAACTCACATTCGTGGTTGTAGGCCTGCCTAATAGTCTAATATGGACCACAAGTGGGCCAAAGTCTCATTGGGCCAACGGGCTGGCCAAAAGCGAATGAATTCTCAATACTCAATTCGCATTCGCATTCGCAAATGGCAAAAACTAGTTTTTTGTTTGCAACGTGTTGTTGTTGGTGTTGTGGTTGTTGTTGTTGCTGCCCCCACAAGCCGCAACTTGATTGTGCCACAGTCAGTCTCATTAGACGTGGCCCGAGCTGTGGCAAGGCTCTCGTGCAAAGGCCACCTGCCCCACATTGTGTGGCGTCAACAAGCAACCTGTTGCTGTCGCTGTCGCTGTTGCCGTTGCTGTCTGTCGTCACAGTGCCGCAATTTAGACCTTTAACCCCTTTTTTTTTTTGCTAAGATTGAGACGTGAGCGAAACTAAACCAAATTCCAAATTCCAAATTGAAATGTGCATTCACAGACAATGGACATCTCAATGCGACGCCGTCTATCCACACCGAAAGCTAGTCCATTGCTATTGAAACGCGGCTCCACAGAGAAGCCGCCCAAGAAGCACAAGGATCTGAAGGACCTGAAGGATCCGAAGGAGGCGCCAGTCAAAGCCGAGAAAACCAGTTGGTTCAAGTCACTGGATCGACGTGCCAAAAGCAATCCCAAGGAGCAGGTAAGTCGACAGGCGTATTCTACTCACAATAACAAATCAACTTTTCAACTCAATCAATTTCTATGCCCATCCAGCTGAATGTGTCTGTCAATGGACACAGTGAGGCCAACTCCACCTCCAGTTTGAAGCGCAGCAAACGCAATGCAAACACTGCGGCGCCTGCCAAGAATCTGCGTTTCTTCGGGGACACGGACTTGGACTCGAATCCGCCAACAATATCAAAGGCCAGCAGCATGCCCAGGTAAGTGCTCCATAAATCCGTCTCTCTTTCAGCTGATTGGGTCTGCTCAATTCCAGTAACCAATGTTTTACAAATAATCTATATTTTTTATATTGAAAGCAACATGTTAAATTATAAATTTAATCAATTTATTTGAAATTTGAATTAATTTATCGAGTCAACGGCCATTGATGTAGTTTCATAACATAAGTCAACTGTCTTAATTATCGCAAGATGAATTATTAATAAATTTTAAATTTCAATTTATAAATATTTAAATATTTTTTTATTTTATTTAAAATAAAAACATTAATTTTCATTAAGTTTTTTGTTATGCCAGTTAATTAATTTATGAAAATAAATTAATTCTCTACAAAATATGTATAGTTATATATCAAATAACGTTGTTCTAATTCCTTATTTCTGATTTCTGTCCACGCACAGACGACGTCCACTTCTGGCGCACTCGAAGCATTCCCAGAGTGCCTACAATCTGGACCGCAGTCCGCCGCCGCCGTCCCGCGATTATCGGCACAGTCTGGCGGGTCAGGCACAGACTACGTCGGGGCAGGCGACACAGCGACAGCGTGCCAGCTCCATGCAGCACTTGGAGCAGGGCAGCGACGAGGTCGACTTCCGCAAGAGACGCCACTACTCGCGATCCCGCGAGCTGCAGGACATCTCGGAGAGCGGCTCTGAGCCGGAGCCGGCGGAGCGGCACAAGCGCACCAATGGCCAACGTGCCATGTCCCTCGAGCGATCGGCGGAGAAGCCACAGCGATTCAGCGAGGATCGCCAGCTGCTGCTGGGACCACCGAAGCCAGCTCGCAGTGCAGATCGACGTGGATTCCAGCAATCCAGCACGGAACTAGATGGCGGCTATGGCAAGTAAGTCATGTCACTCAAATTTTAAGTCCCGAATGTAACTCACTTGTTTGTTTCCAGGGATCGTGAACGGGATCGTTATCCCGCCGAGAGCTCTGGCACCGAGGGCGAGTCCAGTTTGCACAGTGGGCGCAGCGTAGTTTATCTGCATGCCACCACCGTGGGCGACATTCCACAGCCATACAATCTGCGTCGTCGCTCCATGTCCCGCGATGATGTGCGCAAGGGCGGATCTGGATTGGGATCTGCATCTGGATCTGGATTGGGCAAGCCGCCATTGCAGCCCATGACGCGCACTGTGTCCCGCTCGGTGTCCATGCTCGCGCCCTGGAAGCCCAAGCACATCAGCGAGGGCTACGAGATCAACTACTCCCAGGAGCAGAGCAAGCGCGTAAGTTGTACTCTTAAAAGACTGTTGCTTAGTGCATCTTAAACTGTGTTGTGTTTATTTTGGCATTTTCGTCGTTCAGTTACTTAGTTTGCCACAAACCCAGAAAATGTGATTGTAATTTTAGTTAATGCACAATCCAACTAACCGAAAGTGGCGCTCAAGCTGTGTTTAACTTGTTTTATATATTTTAACTATGCTTATACATATTTGTATCTTTTAGATATCCACGCTGCCAAGGAAACCGCCACCGCATAATGGAGCCACCAGTGCGAGCACTCTGAGTCGGCTGGGCCGAAAGAATGAGACGCCAACGAGACGTTACAATGGCTACCATGTTGATGAGCGTCCACCTCCCTCCAGGTCGCTGTTATTCACGTCGAATTTACGCAGCGCCAAGACAAAGTGAGCGGTAGGATATGAAGTGGAGCTGGAGGAGAAGGCGAAGTAGACGGAGGAAGGGGCCGGTGCTCTGATGTTAATATTTAACTACACCTAGTTGCTAATCGTAATCAATTCGAATCGAAACATATTTCTAATCAACGCAAATCCGCTTATAAAATACACAATGCACTGCAGTCTGAACTGGGCCTGAAATGGAAATTCGGTCTAGCCAAAAAATAAAGCGGTACTTAGTTATTTAGGGACTCTTAACCTTTGTTGCAATTCTCGTCATATTCTAAATGTGAAGTGTACGTATTTTAATAAAATCACAGCTCTTAACTTATCTACTTATTTGAGTTTTAAACCCGTTGTAAAAATGTACAACTCCTTATATACCCAGCCGAGTTTTACACCCTGGACAAGTCGTCGCTAAGTCGTTCACTTTCTAACAACGACACCCGATTAAAAATGCACAACTCTTAACTTTCCTATTTAGCTAAGTCTTACACTCTCGAATGTGTTACGTCATCGTTAAGTTTCATCGTTAAGTTACTCCGAAAAATTCAGAGCGGTGTTTTACACCCTTGAATTATTCAAGTTTACGTTAAGTAGTTCAGTGTGTGACTCTTATACAGTGCAACTGAAAGTGGAAGTGCTTGCTTGCTTGCTGAATACGAAGATAAAACTAATTCTATTCTAAAGACCTGTTATTAAGGCAATGATAATGACACAAGGCAATCATAATTATAAGCCCAGTTGCTTACCTTTGCTGAACAAATCATTTTTCGGTTGACCTTAATTTAAGTGAATTTGTAGCATAATTCGACCTATTCGACATTTAGTTTGTCACTCTATTACTCTATACTGAGTTTGGTTAATCTTGTCACATTCATCGTTCAGTTGCTCAGCTGTGTACAATAATACTTCAACTGTGGGTAAGTTTCAAGTTAATTCACAAACCAACTGCTTAACAGTGTAGCCCAAATTGTGTTGGGTTCATTTTGACACTTTCGTCGTTCAGTTGCTTAGTTAGCCACAAACCTAAAGATTGTATCTAAAATGTAAGTCAGTCCACAATCCGACTAACCGAATGTGCTACTCTAGCTGTGTATTATTTATTTTGACACATTCGTCGTTCTGTTGGTTAGTTTGCCACTATGCAACTTAAACTGTAGCTATTGCAAATGAAATTGGTTAAAAGGTGACTCCACAACTGTGCCTAATTTATGTTTTTCGACACATTTTCCCAATTGCTGGGGTGCTGACAGGAAGACGGACCTCCTCCCAGGATGCAAATGCAACTGAAGAAAAAACAGACCAACAAATAAATGATTTCTTTACGCAACTAATAAATTATTCGCAGTCAACGAATCTGGTTTAAGCTTCGGTCTCGGTCACAGCTTTAGTTTTAGCCGGGTGTCAACTTCTTCCCCGTCTGCTCGTCTGCCCGGCAAACCCATTTCCGTTAGCTGCTTTCAACACGCTCCAACAAACGTTGCTCTCGACTTCACGCTGCATTTTCAAGGATAATTGCAAGAAATACACAGAGAGATGCACAAGTTTCATACTGCTTTAAAACGCTGAGGAAGTAGCTGCGGCCGTGGTATTTCAAAGTTCAGCAATAAATTTATAACTCCGCTTCGGGCATTTGTTGGTAGCACCCCCACCCTCCTACTCCCCCTTCCACTGCCTGCACCCAGACAGTAGCTAAAGTTGGTCAAAAATATGCAAATTAAAAAAAAAAAACCAAAAAACAAAAGTAAAATAAAAAGAAGCATCTTGAGAATAAACAGGGCAACAACAATCACTAAACAATAATGAATAAAGTGTTAGAATACTTTCTTTGAGCCAAGAAGATTTATATGGCAGCAGTAAGAGTCCTGCCCCTGCTCCTGCTCCATATTGAAGATAATACCATACTGGCAGGTAAGTAAATTGGAATTTGTGTTAATTCGTTTCGCATTTAACTTAATCAACACCTGCCTGCAACGCTGCCACGCTGCCACGCCCATTGACCTGTGTTGACATAATGTTGTAGTGCATATCCTTACACGCACAATGTCCTTTTTATTGCACCTGGCAGACAATCAGTCATCTGGCAGGTGCAGCAACAGCTATTAATTAATTTCAACCGTGACAAAATACACATATATACATATATACATACTATGCATGGGTGCAGCAACTGCAACTGCATCTACTGCTTAAAACGGGTCAAAAGGGGGCGTGGTAAGGGGGGGAGGGAGGTGACAATTATCCTAAGTAATAGCTTACAGTTGACGGCATATGATTGCAACTCAATCAAGTGGATCAAGTGAGCAGTGAGTGCAAGAAAAGTGATTAACGCGATCGATGCATTCGAAATGCATTCAAATGCACTCAAACTAATCGAATTGAACGCTTGAATCAGAGTCAGACTCAGACTCAGACTCAGGCATGCACTCAACGGAGAATCATATTGCAAATATTTTATTTATGAAACGTTAGTTCAAGTACAGTGCACATCCAACATAAAGTACGCCATTAAAATTATTTTAATTTAATGAATTGCAAAAAATTTAGATAGAAAATGGGAGTTCTTAATCTAATATGAACTTAAGCTCTTATATTTTCTCCAATCAAAATTACAAACTTCAAACACTTCAATATATTCCAAAATTAGATGGAATATTCAATAGTTCTCTAATTTATTTATTTAATATAGCAATAAATTTTTTATTTATTTTATACAATAAATTAGTAACATAAAGGGTTCTTAAAATTTGAAATGAAAAGAAAATTTTATTATAATATAATAATTTAAAAAAAACATTTAAAATGGTATACAATTCTGTTATTCTGCAATTAAATGTCAAGTTAAAAATATAGGCACAAGATACGTTTTCAATAATTAATAAATTAAAATTTCAAATACATTTTTAACAGCCAAAAATATGACAGAAAAATGGAATCTTATTCAAATTTTCAGGGACCTTTGAAAAACACCTGAAAAAAACCTTGAATGTTCAGAGCGCTGGGTATATTAAGAATTTTAATTTGAGTTTATATTTGTCATTTTAATGAGTAGGCACTGTATACTAAAATATCTGCAATCTCAGGTATCTCAGAGATGCATGGAAAAGGAGACAATTAACATTACTCAACGATGTGCTTGTCAATGCAATGTTTTGAATATTTTACTTGCTGCTTCCCTCTCTCTCTCCCTCTCTCTCTCTCTCTTGCTGGAACCATGTGCGTAGGAGTAGGAGTATCTTTGTTTGCAGACCGATTTCTATCAGTGAGTTTTGCAATGCATGCCACGTAATTGAAACTCTTGATTTTTCCAATTAATTAAATGGCTTTGTCATGCGCTCAAACTGAAGTCAAGAGTGGAAGGAGAGCAGCTGCAAGAGGAGAGGGAGAGGGAGAGAGAGTAGGGGGTAGCTTAATGAGGCACTCATGCTTCGATTTGGCAATGAGTGGCGATTTTAATTAGCTGGATTCAGTTGAATATATATACTATATATATGTACATATATTTCACCTTTACACACACAGCACACACTCTCACATTGAGGATTAAGCTGCGCATCATTATTGAATGACTTTTATTGTACAATTTTAAATTAAGCCATTTAAATGTAACACGAATTATTATAATAAAGGCATGCAATTGGTATATGGATTTATATATGGCCTAAAGCGACATATCCGTTAGACCGTTAATAATCAATATGCACGAAATATATGCGGAAATATGCAAATTGTTTATTAACAAATATTAAAGTATTTGTCTTGCATTATGATTTATTGTCGGCTGTCGAAATGCATTACAAAATATTGTTGCACAAAACTCCACTCGAATAATAATAAATTTATTCTTCTTTCGCTGCAGGCAGCAACGTCGACGGCGACGGCGACGTCGGCAGTGACAGCGACAAAGGTAGCAAATTTATAACTCTTTATGTTTCAATTTATGGCTTTAAATTTGTTCAGAACATAATGCTGACAATTATGGATTAAATGTATCAATAACTGACGCACTGACAAATTGTCAAAGAGAGACGGACAAATTGTGCCAGGTATCAAATGGCAGACTCTCTCTCTCGCACTCTCTCTGTCTGTCTCTTTCTATCTGTGTCACTCTGTTTATGGTAATTAAAAGGTGCTACACATTTTAGCCAGGATTAATGCATTCGACACTGCCAAACAAATTGCCAACACAGCAGGTTCTAAGAAAATACTCGCAGGATTAAGCACAGGACACTGACGTTCCACAACTTTACCGAGCGATGCGTGCCTGGGGATTGTGGTTAACTGTAAAGGATACAAACATACATACACACACACTTACATTTAATAATCATTTCGAAATTGGTTTCGTCCACATTTCAGTGTAAATATTTAGTTTTGCATTTGCATAAATTGCTTTTCAACTTGTCCGGTCGTTGTTAAATTGTGTAAATAATTAATTTTGCAAATTTAGTTACTCCACAGCAGTTGAGGAAATTGCAACAAAAGAAAAAATATTTAATAATAAGAACATTGTAGTTATAACAAATATGTTAAAATTTAATAGATATTAAATATTTGATTTTAATCTCAACAAAAAGCAATCAAATAATTGATTTCCCAATCCCTGCAATTTATTTATTGTTAATTATAAGTAAGTTGATGAGCAATTTAAATAAGTGACTTCTTAATCCCTATAATGTATTTAAATTTAAATAGTTTTTTTTTTCATTTGTCAGCTGTAAGTGGAAAATTCAACTTAATTTTCTTCACTTTGAATCGTTTGGAATATTTGATAGATTTCATTCGACTGTGAAATGCTCGGTACAAATTGTTGTTGACTGTTATTTGCCGTTTAATGAATTACTAACTAGATATTATTAACTAACAAAGGATTTATGGGCAATTTACACACATATCCATCCCGGAGCACACATGTACGCACTCTTGTTTTGGCAGAAAGACTCGAGCCAACCGTTTGGGCCATTTATCAATTAACTAACGCGAGAATCACAACTCGAGTCTTGTTTTTTTTTTTGGACAAAAAAGCAAACAGTGGGAGCTGGAGGAGTGTGGGGGGAGTAAGCAATTAATTTTCGCTTTGGGTTAAGATGCGCGAACAAAACGCAAAGTTGATTAACGGCTCCCCCTTCCACTCCCCACTTTCCCAATCCCCTTTTCACCACTCTCAGGATAAACAGCAATGGCAGACATGCTCCTGCCGCTGCTGTTCCAGTTTCCGATCCTGCTCTTGTTCCTTTTCCTGCTGCTGATTCATAGGCAAATCTTTCGCACCGAACGAAGCCTCCTATTTAATGGCTAAGCGATAAAAATGGCAAAATACAAAACATGCTTATGTAATGGAGCAAACAGTGTGCCGCTACTCTACTCTTATCCTTCCTGCTTCCTTGTTTGTCCTGCGTCCTGCTTGCTCTCGTCGTTTATCCCGCTTCGCCTTGGCCGAGACGCGGCTTGCTAATTAATCATCGACGTTTATCCGACTTGATGCAGAACTAAACAAATCGTTTCAAATTATTAAAATCATTTATAATGCGCCGAGCCACGCAAGCTGAAAGGAGCAAAATAGGGCAGGAGGAGAGAGAGAGAAAGGAAGAGGGAGAGGGGCGCATGTGAGCGCTTTTCTGATGAAGGATGAAGGATGTGCTGCGTGCGCTTGGCGCCGGCAAAAGCGTTAGCGCAACTTGCCACCACGTCCGAGTCCAAATCCGAGTCCGAATCCGAGTCCGAGTCTGAATCCAAGCTGGAGTCTGAGTTTCAAGTCCACTCTGACTACTGCTACACTGGACAAAAAACTCTGGTATTCCAGGATAAAATCAAATCACAAACTGTGTCAAAAGTTCGATAAACACGGAATTTCTCAAATCGAGTACAAAATACTTGATTTGATAATAATTATTATAATATTATAATTATAAATAACTATAAATTCTAGTTTATGCATTTTAGCTAAATTTTTAAAAGTTATATTATTTGATTTACATATCTGCATTTTTCAGTTAAGTAATTTTTTTTTTTTTGTATTTTAATTCATTATCCTGCATTATAACTCAAAAAGTATTTACTAAAATAAAGAAATATTAAATATGAATTTAAGAATGGTCTGTTTTTTTTCAGTGTACTGCTGGCAACATAAATCAGTCGCACATATTAACCTCGCCGGCGAACAACAGCAACAACAACTGAAACAACAACAACAACTGGCTCCCTATCTGGTCACAGTTTCAACGGCACTCTCTTCACAATGTGTGGTTGTTGTTATTGCTGTTTTTAGTGTTGTTGTGTTGTTTGTGTTGCCGGCGTGACCAATTAAAGACCGCCATCATTTTATTTATGTCTTGTTGCTCTCGCTCACAATTCGCTACGCCTTCCATTTCCCTGTCTCTCTGTCTCTTGCTCCTCGCCTGCTCATTATTCGCACATTCGTGAGCCAGAGAACTGAGCACTGAGGGGCAGACGGCGAGTTTCTCCCATATTTCTTGCAGTCAGCTTATCTCACAGGCGCTGACAGGCAGCAATGAGGCACACACACACACACACACTCACAGGACAAGCAAGGACATCTTGGCTAAAATAAATTATGAGCTCGCCGCGTCCAACAAAACGTAAACAAAATATGTGGGCAACCACGATTAAGGAAACGAGAAAGTGAGAGAATTTCACTGACCAACAGGATGTGCAAAAAGAAAGGAAAAGCAAGAGCAGAAACAGAAACAGCAGCTAAAGCATTGACCATGGTCAGGAACTGCCAAATGGCCAGAAAGTTGTAGCAGCTGTGCAAATGAATTTGAATTTGGTTAACCTTGAGGAATCTGATGTTGGCTTGTTTCTTTGGATAGTTTCTAATTCCAGACATTTTTGTGCACTATTTATTATTTTCTAATAATTATTATTTTAATTTATTCGTTGAGCAGATCAATAAATTCTTAAATAATTTTTAGCAGATTTATAACTTTGACATAAGATAATTACGTACAGTGACAGAAAAATGATGAAAAATATATATATATCCTTTAAACCTTTGTTTGTTGTAATGATAATTATCGTAACACTTCTCAAAACTGTCAAAAACTGGAATATATCTCAACGGATTAGCTGATGAACACACTTAAATATTCCTTACTACTTCAGTTTATGACTCTTATATATATCAATAATGACTTCTAGCTTAATTTCAATTCCATCAACTTAATAGCTGCCTAGCAATCCTTAAGTAGGCCACCTAATTGTTGAAACTGCCAAGTAAGCAACTTTCCCATCAATTTCACAGAAAAGCTTCAACTTAAAGCAAACTTTAATGAAAGTACAAAAATTTGCACTTTGGTCCGGCGGTCAAAAAGTTTGCTTTTAATGGAAATAAGTTTTGAAGAGAAAGTAAATATATATTGTAAATAGTTATGAAAATGTTTATTTATATTTGGATTTATTGTATTAATTTTTGCTTTTGTTAATTTTTTTGCGCAGCTGCTGTAAACGGCAGTAAATACAAAAACAAATAAATTGCCGGATAAAATTAAATAAATGCATTTAAAAATTACAATTGTTGTTAGGTCATCAAAGTGTAGCTGCGTGAGGGGAGGGGTGTAAGGAAGGAGGGGTAAGGTTATTTATGTTGGCATCCAGTGGACAAAATCCTATGAAGTCAGCTTCCAAAATCCCTGCAAATACAGTGGGTAATAGAGAAGAGAAGGATAGAAAGGGCAGGAAAATGTGGTGAGTATTGAATATTAGCTATTATTATTTGTCGTAGTGAGTATCAATCCTAGGTAATGTGATTCTGACCAGGACAAAGGCTCCTCGATTGTGCTGGCCTGGTTAAGCTCTTGCCCATGTGGGAGCAGAACAGAAGAGCAGACTGTCAGACAGTCAGTCCGTCAGTGAGTCAGGTGACGGCATATAAATCAAAGCAACATATGGAACAGGACGTTTGTAGCCTGGATGTCGTTTCTGCTTCAGCGGGTTTTCCAATCAAATGACTGCAAATGTCTAGCCAAAAAAGATCACAGGCGGAGACAGCTTGGTCAAGATAGCTTAACAAAACGCACACACACACACACACACACTCGACGGTTATACCAAAAAGTGGCAATGGCCAACATATTTGAAAAGTTTCCAAATCACGCCTCAAAGACAGTTCTCAATGCTCTGACTGCAAATATTTTGCAACGAATGTGTGTCACATACACACGCCAGAGAAGGAGACAGAGACAGAGATGGAGATGGAGATAGAGACAGAAACAGACGCAGTTGGAGTTGAAGACAAGCGCAAACATGGCTTAATAACTCATTCATGTGTGTGTGTGTGTGAGTGTGACTTTTGCATGGCTGACTGCTCCTTCTCTATACTCAATGCCTCAATTTCTATGCTTCTTCCTCCTTGTCCACCATCCCGATAAAGCCGTCAATGGCAGCGACAACTGCGGCCAAAAGTGTCAGCTTCAAGTTGAGCTGTTGACTCGCACTCATTAAATAAAAGATTGCATGTTTTCAGTCTTTTGTCCAAGCATCTAATCCCAACTGCTGCCACTGCCAATAACCCAACCAAGCAACCAACCAACCAACCAGTTAGCCAACTGACTGCTCGTACTATTGTTGACTTATGCCAGAACACATGCATATGTATTTAAATCCATGCTTGGATCTCTTAACACATCTGCATCATGTCCAACTTCGTCGACTGTCGACTGATGTATGCAAATTGAAGCTACACATAACTTTTTCTATTCAAAATTGAAATCCTTAAGCGAATATTTGTGGCATTGACATTCACCACTCACAATTCACAATTCACTATTCACTATTCACTATTCACTTCTGCTAGCCAGATTTTAAATCCAGATTTAATCCCAAACATGTTGAATTAATTTCCTTTCTTTTATGACCTTTTGACTTAAGGGACTTAAAATCTGGCAAATAAAAACGAAATATTTGAAAT
This sequence comes from Drosophila limbata, assembly GCA_963924055.1. Lineage (NCBI taxonomy): Eukaryota > Metazoa > Arthropoda > Insecta > Diptera > Drosophilidae > Drosophila > Drosophila limbata. The sequence goes on along the minus strand of OZ001355.1, from coordinate 20,253,789 downwards.
TAGCACTTTAGAAAAAAATTTCTCACTGTTTTATAATTTTTATATTTGCGCTATGTTTTGGATATTGTAACCAACTTTCTTATGCATTTTTTTTATATCTTTTGATATTTTTAAACTACAGTCGAACTTCTCTAACTCGAATCACCATTATCCAAAGAAAAGGTACGAGTTATGGAGATATTCGACTTGTAGAGTTCTTTTTCTTAAGCTTATTAGTTTAACTGCCACTCATTTTAGAGTTAGAGACAAATTCGAGTTATAGAAGTGTGAGTTATGGAAGCTCAACTGTATTTTAATATTTATATATTTTTGTATTTCATTTTGTAGCTCATAATTAATTCTTAATTGCAATTTCTCTTTATTGACAGCCTTTAAGTTGCACAAACTTTGCAATAAATTCAGTCTTTATTTAGTGATTTTTATGAAGGGTATTTTGGAGTATATATAGTAAGTTTATTATTTCCATGCAGTGTCCAGAGTTGCTTTTTTGTTATTAATATGGAAATATATGTATGTACAGCAGTGTTGCCAGGCGCCTGCAGTACTTCATCCTGCAGTCCGTCTGCCAACAACCTTTTTGCAATCACAATCCCTTTAATCGCGCAACTCGTTGCAAGTTGCAAGTTGCAGCTGCAAGCTGACGAAAATGTGGCACACTCAAAATTGTATAACGTTTGTTGCCTTTGCCTCGACCTGCACATGACACCCGTCTTTATATTCCCATCTTTATACATGTGTGTGTGTATGTATGTACATCTGTCTATCTTCTTGCCACCTTTGTTGTTGTTGTTGTTGTTGTGTTTTTACTCTTTGGCGAGTTGCAATCTTGCATAGCTTTAAGTTGTTTGTGTTTGTGCATGTAAGCGATGTTTAAGTGTCGGTAAAACTTTATAATGTGTTTGTTACAACAACAACAACAACAACAACAAAAACAACAACAACTACAACAACTACAACATATCGTTGTAGGTGTGCTGTAATTTTCATCTCATTTCACTTTGTGGCACATTAACTGCTGTTGTTCTGCACGTTGTTGTTGTTTTTGATTTTTGTTAATTATATATATAAGCTGACAACACAACAACAACAACGATATGTAAATGCCCAGCAGAGCGTAGAGCGAGAGAGAGATAGAGAGAGAGCCAGGAGTGAGCAGAAGCGAGTGAAATAATATTTGTTGCCTACTTTCAGGCGTGTCATTAATTTCCACTGCTTAAAATTTATACAAGCCACAAATTGCCTGCTAGCTGGGCCATAAATACACTCTCCTCACACACACACACACACAAACACACATACATACATTGTACATATATTCATTGGTCCAACACCTTTGGTGTCAGCCAGCTTCAGTCTTATTATTGTTGGTTGGCTGAATCTTCTCCTGCTTGGCTGAGACCTAGTTTCAGTTTGAGTCTCAGTCTCAGTTGCTGCAACCAAAAGCTATGCTCGCATTTTGATTTTTGAAATCATGTTGAAATACATAATTTGCCCAGCAATTGTTTGACTTGCCACACAAACACACACACACACACACACTCAGACACACACCAAAGCACACACTTTGTCTGCTTCTAATTTCCATGTGTTGGTTTCATTAATATTCATGGGAACTAAGGCCTAGGCTGCAGTAGAAAAAGCAGCCACAGAATTTGCATAAATTTTGAGTCGCTTCTGCATACATATAAGGTTGCAAGCACAATTCTCTTCTCTTGCCAAGTGGCAAGTTTGCCAAATTGCTATTAAATTTAACTCTTATTAATTTTGTATTTGAATTTTCGCGCTTTTGTTGCAAAACTTTTTAAGTGTCGCCACAAAAACGCAAACAAATTTTCGTTGTTGCAATGAATTTATAAATTTATGGTTGCATTTAACAGCAACAATAAAAACAACAACAATCAGGACAACAACCAGGACAACTGGCAACGGAAACAATAATCAATTATTGGTTAAAATCAACTCAACAGGATTATTGAGTTATAAATGTTTCATAAAATATTCTGCGGCACCTGTTAGCTGCTCCCTGCCCCTTCCCCTCACCCCGCCCTCTGTGCTCGTTTGCGGTTTCAACTGATAAATGTGGCAAATAAAATAAGGCATCATCACCAAACAGCAACAGCAACAGCAATAACAACAAAAACATTGGCAGCTGCGCGTTAAGCTCAACCCCAAAGAGGGGGCATGCGGCATGTGGCATGAGGCAGCCTGGCGCACATTTGATAGCCATTGCGTTCTCTAATTAAATTTTGTGACATGGCCACAAAGCTGACCATAAATAGCCAAAGCCGTTGGCAAACACATGAAGCATTTATAACTCATTAAAGGCATGCCACATGCGTTGCAATGTGCAAAGTACAAAACTGCAGCAGCAACTGTAACTGCAACTGCAACAGACGGCAGGTGCTAGGCTTAAGGCTGTCTCTTTGTCCAGTTGTGTTGCCAGAATTCGACAGTCCAAATAAGCTAGATTTAAATTAGCTTTAAATTCGATAAGCATGCAAAGAAAAGAAAATAAGAAATAAAATAGTCGACAGTCCAAATAAGCTTAAATTTAATTTAGCTTAAAATTAGTTAAGCATTCAAATAAATATGTTTAAATAGATTAAACTTTAAGTACAAAAATAACAATTATTTTAACAATTTCGCTTTAAAAAAACAGGGATCGTAACTCTGATAAGTTTTATGAAAAAAGTTATGAAATAAGAGTTATTTGCTAATTTTTATAAAAAAAAATTGAAAAATACTTCTTGTTTTTTACTTCTATAATAAAAATTGAAAAAAAAGAATTTTAAATCATTTTAAAAATAAAAATTGGAAATAAAAGTTTATCCTGTTCCTGGATAGTACTTCCCAAAATAACGACTGTGAAACTTTTTCAATGTCTATGTCATTTTTTTAGTGGTTGATTTTTATCCCAATCTTAACTCTTATATGCAATCCCTGCAAAATAATAATATTTTTCACACAACAATTGAAATATTTAAAATATAAAATAAATTGATATTTAAGCAGGCAAATAGTAATTGCAGCAATCAACAAATTCGGTTAAATTTAACTATTATTAATAAATCAAGTTGAATGCTTTTAAATATGTTTCTTTCAAGGCTCATTTGTCTAAAGACATGATCAGCTTAATACTTAATTCAATTTTTGTTGTTTATTTATTTATTTAACTAGCATTAAGATATAAAATGTAATCTATTAAATAAAATATATAAAATTTCAGATCTAAATTTAAAGCCAATTATATTTTAAACTATGCTAGAGCTAGCAAAAAATAGGCTAAGGTGACAGCACTGGTCTCTAGCTCTCTTGAGTGGTTACAATTGCTGCCAGCAGCAGATATCATTTCGCGCATTACGCATACGTCACGTGGTGCACGAGGTGTGTCTGTATATGTGTGTGAGTGTGTGTGTGTGTGTGTGCTCGTTACAACGACGGCTTTGACTGCCGACAATACGGTCACTGCACACATGAATGGTGCAAAAGAATTAAAAAGAATAAAAACGCAATTAAAACACAACAAAAAAGGGAGAGAGAGTAAAGACAGCAACAACAACAACAACAACTTCGGCAACGGTAACCAGAGGAGCAACAACAATGACAATGACAATGGCAAGCTGCCACGCTTCGTCGTCGTCGTCGTCGTCGTCGTCATCGTCGTCTGTCTGTCCATGTCCATGTCCGTCCATGTTTGCACCCCGGAGGCAAGTTGACGGCTGCTGGCGACGACGTTGCAATGTTGCAAGCTGCAACATCGCCCTTTGGCTCGGACTCAACTCAATTTGTTCATTTAACTGCTTTTATTTTTATTATATTTACATTTGCTTCATGCTCGCAACACGCTCCACAGATAATTACGACTATAATAAGGACACATTGTCCACCTCCCTCCCCCTCTTCACCGCTGTCCTTTAGCCTGACCCTGATAAGCACACACACACACACACACACACACGTATATATATTTACTGTATATTGCATCCTTTCGCTTTTCGCCTTTCACTGCAAATTGCACAACAAATTGCTTTTGGTCAATGCTAGCGAAGGCAGCTCGTGCATCTTGTTTGGCCGAAAACAATTTAAGCCAGAACTTTCGCCTTAAAGCGCTTTGGCTTGTCTAGATTGTGGCAGAAGGGGAAGCGAGCTAAGAGAGGAGATGCAGTAGTTGAAGGTGCAACAGAAGCCAACGCATCACGTCAAGTTATTCATACGTGGCAAACTCTGCAACGTGGCAAGATGGAAAAGTTCTCAAGCTCTGCGAGGGTAGACTTGGAGAGGGGAGATTTGGGTAGGAGGGGGGAGGTGGAACAGTTTGACTGCTCGCCTGCCAGCAGAAATGAAATCACATGAAAGCGCATTACATACTTTGTCTGACAATGCAATGCATCAATGTAAAAATGTAGAAGCAGCAACAACAATACGAACTTGGCATACCCTGCCACAACACACACTCTACAATAACAACAACAACAACTAACATTCTCTGTGGAAACTTTTCAACTTTATATTTTATACCCGTTAATCGTAGAGTAATGGGGTGTATTGCATTTGTTGGAATTAATGTAAGAGAGAGAACACGAATAATTTAATTTAATTTTTCTAGCTTTTAAAATAATTAAATTTTTAAAAAATTATTATTTTTTATATGGAACACTTTATTTGCATAATATACAGTCACTTAACTTAATCCCATCAATATTTGTGAAATATATGTATAGTTTTAAGCATACCTGTTGAATTTCGACTAGAATTACTAATTAATTAAATTATTTTTGGAAATAATCGTAGTTACTAAATAGTTCTCTGTTGAAAAATTTGTGATCATTTAATGATTGCGATTACAAAATATCAAAAATAATCTAAAATTATTACAATTATTCAAAAAAAGTCAGAAATAATCATAAATAATCTTTTTAAGTATTCGGATTATTTTTAAATATTTTTTTTTATTATTTCTGTTTATTTTAGATTTTTATAGATTAAGTTTTCACAATCAAAGTTTAAGTAACCTATTTAATTCCTTTTTATTTTTGGTATCTAATAAATATTTAATGAAATTGAGTAACGGGTATTTTATAGCGGACATGCGAATTTAGTGTTCTTTCTTGTTTTTGTAGTCATGTGAAATAAACCAAATTTGTTGCATAGTCTTCTAGCGTTGCTGCAAATGCGGCGTGCCGTCTGCTGTTTCCATAAATTTCATTGCTTGCACACACTCACACATACACTCTCACTCTCACACACACACACCTCTGCTTATACACACACACAGTTCAGAGTGCGCTGCATAGGAAATACGCTTCAATACTGCGACGATATGAGGTAATATACAAATTGAAATTTGCGCAAACATGATTTGGGTCGTCAGCACCTCTCCCCCTTTTCACTTCCCTTGCACTCCTACACACACACACACACTCACTCACACACTCACTCACAACCAGTTTCATGCTTTGTTTTCATTGCCTCGACTGATAACTTGGCAAATAAAGTATACGCAATGTTGAACACCTTGTGTTAAGCATCTGTCCGATTCTTTCTTCATTCCCATTTCACACAATTTATTTGCAAGTGGTGTGAAAAACTTATGCTTTATCAACTGAAATGAAGAGAAAATGACAATTTTCACAGAAGAACACTTGGTTGAGTATTCTTATAGATATTAACTTGAGTGTTTGTTTGTAATCTTTTTTTGGATATTTTGCTAAAAAAATGAGTGTGTGTTTAGCAAGATTTCTTGGCTTTGTTAGAAAGAAGTTTTTACGATTTTAGTTTCACATTCTTGGAGATTTTAGCAGAGTTGGCAGTCAAGTTGCATTTTTTCTCTTATGAGTTTTTTTAATAATAATAAAATTGATTTAAGTAAATTAAATTTAATGCGATCATTCGATGACAATATCAACAAAGTTGTAACATTTTTTGAATTAATTAAATTAAAGCGAATAGTGCTGACAACCCTACGCGTGCAAGTGCCAACAATCAAAAGCTGTTTGCCATAAAAACAGCAACACTTCGAATTGGAAATTCGTTCAACGTTTGCGGCAGGTAATGAAATCGAGAATTCGGTGAATAGACTCCCCTGTCCCCTCTCTCTATCTCTCTCCCTCTTTCTATTACATCCTCTTCACCCCCTCTCCGCTCTTTGTTCCTCCAAAAGCGAGTTTATCTAACTCTATATTTGCTCCATTCGCTTCATTCGCCCTCTACACACGTCACAGGACACAATTAATTTACCATCTTGAAGTTGCTCCCCCCTTCCCCTTCCCCTTGCCCTGCCACTACCCCTACCCTTGCACCACATTGTTTTCGAGTTGTCTGTTGTCGTGTCGTGTTGCTGCTTTCTCCCCCTTCCCCCACCTTTTGCACCTATTCGTAGTTCCCGTTGACGCCTCCATTACAACGCCGTGTTATTTGTCTGCTTTGTATTGTCAAAACGCGCTGTCAAAACAAATGCTTAACAATTTTTCAGCGAAACTCACACACACATAGTGTAACTGAATTTCTAACTCAGTTGTTGTTGCTGACAGTTGACAGTTGTCAAGTTGGCAATCATCATCATCATCATTCTCAACAGTTTCGTCATCATCATCGATGGCATAAATAAAAGATGCGCTTGATTATTTCTCCCCGACGAGAAAGGGTTGTAACTGCTTCTCTCTCTCGCTCTCTCTCACTCACTCTCTCTGTCTTGCTGGCTATGATAAATGAGAGGCGGCTATGAATTATATTGTTTATACAAATTACTTTATTGGCACAGTGCGTCGCCTTCTTCAGGAAATTATATGAATAGAATGATTTATGGCCAACTCAGTGTCTCGTCTTAAGTTGCAGCAGCAAAACAGCTGCGAGTCTTGTAGGAATGTGCAACACACAGAGCAAGAGAGAGGGAGAGAGAGAGAGAGAAGAAAGTAAGAGTAGCACCTTGGCAGTTAACCAGTTTGCGGCTCTAGGCCATCTGAATGTAAAGGCAATTAGAAATATCTTGAGTCTGTCTTAAATATCAACACAGAGCAAAGCAAAAGAGAGAGAGAGAGGAGTTGAGGGGGCAGGGGGTTGGCAGTGGCACGCTTCCAGCGCTTTTCAGCAAGCAACTGTAATCGCCGACGCCTGCCACATGCCACATGCCACATTGGGCCTGGGGATGTGTCTAGTATGGCAAAAGCTGCCACATATTTATGAACTTATTTGCTTTAAAATAAATATTGCAGCAGCAGACTATAGGGGAAAGGGGCGTGGCAAGGTGGGAGGGGGTAGACTTATGGGATTTGGTGTTAAAAAGGGTTTACTGCTAAATTGAAATAAAGCGTAAAGTATGCCATGCCACGACATGGCGTCTGTCTGTCTGTCTGTCCGCCTGCCACACAGTCGCTGCCTCGGCCTCTGCCTGCCACGTAGACAGTTGTCGATGTGTCGCTGCTTGTGCATTTTCTAAGCGGCTTACTGTTTATGAGCCGCTTTTCAACACCAGCTAGCAAGTGGCAGCAGGCAGCAGGCATGTGGCATAAGGCATGTGGCATGAGGCAACTTGTATTTGCGGCAAACGCTGCTTTCAAACAATTGTGGCAGTAGTTGAATCGTTGTAGAAGTGTTGCAAATGTCTGAAATGTGTCGCCATTTGCAATTGTTGCTAGTTGCAAGTTGCAAGTTGCAGTTCGACTTTGTGCAACTCGAAACTGCAGCGAAAACATTTTGGCAACAACTTTGCTCAATGTGGCACCTACAAAATGCTCCTTTTGTGGAAAACAAACAAGCAACAACCGTAACAACAACAACAATTGTAACAGCAACAACAACAGCAACAACAACAACAACAACACTGAGAATTAAGCAAGTTAACGGAAGAAGAAGAAGCACACACGTTTCATGCATTTTCACTTTGTAAAACATTTCTGATACGTACGTGTTGCAAACGAGGGGAACTTGGGGCAGTTGCAGGAAGGGATGGGGTTGGAGGGTGGCTACCCAAACTTGTGTTGCAGAATTCTATTTAAAGTTTGATTAGCCGCGTGCCAAAAGCACACACACACACACATTAACAGTTACAGAGACACGCAAATAATTAAGCAGAGCGAACTTCTTGTGCGAAAACTTGACATGCACACCTGGCGTATGAGCGATATTCAGCTCAAAGCTGTCTTATTAATTACGCTAAATAATTGAAAAGACATGTGACGGCAGTTCACTATCGACGTTGGCAATGTCAGCAATTAAAAATTTTATTTAAATTGGTTAATGTTTTATGAGTCATTTTTTTTTTTTATTTAATTAAAGGATTTTTTTGTATGTATTCAATTATTAAAATTAATTTATGGAAAAAGTGGATCTTAAAGTGTTGTTTTTGTACTATTTATATCCTAATGAGTTGAATCGAAACTAAAGACCTAAGAAGGGAAACAAAATATAAATGGGGTTGACAACTTGTTGACCAAGAGACAGACCTAAACTTGCACTTGACTGGACTGTTTATAATTTGTCTAATAACTTCGCTAGCTTCAAGAGCAGCACACACACGCACACACACAAACACAATTATATACACATATATACACTTATACCTATTTAAGCACATGCCAAAAGTCAGTTCGACTGGCGTTTGGATGGCAGATGCCCAGCTGTGTTTAAGCCAACCAATGTCTGGCCAAGCAACCCGCGGCGCAGCTGAGTGGACTGCTCCAGCGGGAGCCAGAGATGGAGAGATGAAAAAGAAGAAATGGCAAAGGGGAGAGGGGAGGGGAGAGAGGCAGGTAGAGAGAGAGAGAGAGTTGTAGCAAACGGCGCTTCAACCAAGATGTAAGCCACAAAAATACTTGACAATTTGTTTGCAATACATTTTACGCTTCAACCAACATTCGTTCCCCTCTCTTTCTTTTCTCTGCCCTCTCGGTCTCTCTGCCTTCTCTCTTTCTTTGCCTAGACACCACACACGCTTTGACAATGTACATTTATATTATATATATATATATATATACGAGTATGTTTGTATACTGGAACATGTATTTGTGTCTCGTATTTGCCATTTCTTGCAGCATCAGCATTTTGACTGTGTTTTGTGTTCTTTTACGCTGTTTGTGCTGCTCCTCCATTCTCTTTCTACTCCTCTCCCTCCTCGTTGTGCTGCTTTCTGGCCATGGCTCTCGTCTCGGCTGTAAGATAAAAGAGCAAGCAATAAGTTCATAAAACAATTGGCTCCATTTGCTCTGATTTTCATTGCCTGCCATTTGTGTGACCTGCGCGTTGACCCCGCAGAGGGGCGTCTTGCCCCCTCCCCCTGCCCCACTAGACAGACATATGTAGTTATAGTTATTGTTGTTGTTGTTGTTGTCATTGGGACTCTGCACTTGGCCCTTAATTGGTTTGTTTATATTGGCGCCCCTCGGCCAGGCTGCAATCAATTGCACACAATGCTGGCAATTACATCACACTCACTCACACCCACACATACACACACACCTACACCCACACATGCATTCTTATACACCGACTATATGCCGTTAATAATTTTTGGCATTTATGTTTGATAATTGCTTCGTATTTGTAGGCAATTTACTATTTACTAATGATAACGAAACTGCAGCAGCAACAATAACAACAACAACAACTCTTGCCAGTAGATGACAGAGAAAGAGAGAGAGAGTGAGTGAGAGAGAAGGAGAGACAGAGAGTGATGTGTAAAGATGCCTTTTGGCTTTCTGGCTTCAGCCTCATTGCATATTCAGTTAGTTGTGAGGCGACACTTGCCACTTGCAACTTGCAACTTGCCACTTGCCACTTTGCCACTTGACTTGTGACGATGATGCAATTGCCGATTGCGTTTTGCCCGTTTTGCAAAGTGTAAGTGTGAGAAATGCATGTCGAGTGCTTTTTGTTATCCAGGTGAAAGAATCCTCAGTGTGTGTGCAACAAACATGTAGCATGCCACATGTTGCCATTAAATATGTGGTAATTAGCTGGCATTTTGCCAGTAAGCCAACTTTTCGGGCTGCACACGCATTAGTCGAATTTCCACTCACCTACTGCTACACAGAAAAAAAAAACAAAATTACCTTTTTATTTATTTTTTTAATAAGAGGTATAAAAATCCGGAATTTTGGTATAATATCAATGCCAATGGGTATATATTTGATAAAAGTACGACTTTTGAATTCCTTCTCTGCAAATATTTTTATTATTGGGGTCTATAAGTATTTTTCCAGTGCAATAAAATGTTTAAGGTTTTTTTTTTGTTTTAATATTGTGTTATTTTAACAATAATTTCTGGAGTATACATTTTTTAAATTTACATGCTAAAATCAAGGATATTCAACTTGAACTTAGTGATGATAGTGTTTTTTTCCGTGTACTTCTCAGCCCTCCCCCACCCTTCTGGGGCCCCCTATTGTCGCCGCCACTGGCAACACCTTCAGTACCACAAGGCAATCAGTGCAAATGGATTCCTGTTGCGTTCGTTGGTGTGCCTAAGTGTGTGTGTGTGTGTGTTGCACCTGTGCAATTATTAATTGCCAGCTCAACTGAGTTGTCTATGTGTGCGTGTGTGTGTGTGTACCGTTAGAATAAGCTGTTAATTTATGCTGTCAGACAGTTTCAAGTATCGATTGCCTGGCAAACACTCAGACAGTCAGTCAATCAGTCAATCAATCAATCAGTCGAGTGAGTGAATGAAATGAAATCAAATAAGTGAATGCAGAAATGAGTCTATGGGTGTATGAGTGTATTGGCATGGGTATGAGTGCTCAAATGAGTCATTGTCCAGCCGCCAAGTGGCACGCAGTTTGTGCCTCAAAATGATTTGTCCACTCTTGTATTAACTAAACGAGCTGTTTATGTAAATGCGTATATCAAATTAAAAGCCATAAAAAAGCGAAGCCCTCAAAGAGATACAAAGTGAGAGAAAGGGAGAGAGTGACACAGAAAGATGGAGAGAAGGAGTGTCTCACTCTCTCAGGCTGCTTTTATGATGACGACAAGCCGCAGATTTCAGATGACTTCATTGCCAAAGTCACAGGAGCAGGAGAAGGAGAAGCTCATAAAAATACTTTGACTGCAATTGACAGTGTGTCCTGGAGGTTGATGGCTGGGCATAAATCATTTCTAATTGCGCTGGCTACCTAGCAGAAGGAACAGGAGCAGCAGCAGCAGAAGGAGGAAACAGAGCACAGTGGGCGTAATTGATTATTTTTTATAATATAACATATACTTTTCAAAAATATAAGAAACAAAAACTAAATCCATTAATAAAATGCCTATCCCACGTGAAAATGCAGTTGAACTTCCATAACTGGAAATTCTATTACTCGAATTTCTCTCTAACTCGAGCTAAATGAGTGGCAGTAAAATTAATAAACTTTAGAAAAATAACTCTGTAAGTTGAATATCTCCATAACTCGAAATTTTTCTTTGGATAATGGTTATTCAAGTTAGGGAAGTTCGACTGTATTAAAAAAAATGTATCTCGTCCATTTCTGTTTTTCGGCAGCCCGTTGAAGATAGTTTGTTGTGCTTGTTTTATTATTTATGTTATATTTAATAAAAAATAAAAAATCATACAACAATGTTAAATTATTTAGTCATTTTTTGAACACCCCTCCACATTTCTACACTTTTGATTTTTATTTTTTTTTATCATCCTTTCTGCTTAAATTTAAATTAATAAACAATTTAGTCAACAGTCTTAGCTACAAATAAGTAAATAAATAAAACGTACATATAAAATTGCCAGTCACTAGCTCTCTAGTTTATGCCGCAAAAATCGAACAAAAGGCCCATAGTGCAGGACAAAAAAAAACCCATATCAAGGAAGAAAAAGTACAAAGATCTAGCTTCTTTTGATTCGAGAGTTCACTAATTGAGCGGGCAGCTTTAATTTGCTGTCTATGAATGGCACTTGAGTTACAACTGAATATATTGGCATTCATATGTACTCATGAATCAATTGAATGTATGAATAAAGCGTTCTCCTTTCTCCTCTTTCTCTTTGGCAGCACGAAGTGTAACAGGTTTTTTATGCATTACGTGACCATATAAACCAGTTGGAACAACAAAAACAACATAGTCAAATGACACACACACACTCACACACACACAGCAAGGCTGGCCTATATCAAATAATTACCGGAACTTGAGCGTATAACCAACAGTTTCCGGCGGGCAGGTAAAAGCAGCGAACAGCGCTGAAATATGCCAAACACAAGTCCCAATTCTGCCCTGGAGGAAAAGGCAAGGGAAAGGGAGGGGAAGTCGAGTTCAGTCATGTCCGTTAACAATAAATTCACATGTCAATAATAGTTTTTTAAGCGACATTCGCCACTGACTGCTGTAATATCCACGAATTATGACCAAAAGTTGCCATATGAAAATATGAAATAAATATTTGCTTGTGTTTTGATAGTGATTCGTTGTTGCTTTTGGAGATGGAGTTGCCAACTGGACTCGACTCCTTGGAAATTATGCAAATGTGTGTGTCCATTAGCATAAAGTGATTTTGATGAGGCACCAAAGTGGACTTTATGCTTGGCTGCCTTTGATTAGGGTTATATGGCGACAGAAGCCAGAAAGACTGAAAGACTAAAAGCTGTGCTCCTAACTGGCCTAGAAAAAGACAAGACTAGGCCTAGTATACGAGTTGTATTAGTAGTTGTTGTTATTATTGTTGTTGCTCAACAGTTTTCACGGTCAACACCGTAACAGAGCTGCCTCTCAACTGACTTTTTTACTTTGGGTTCATCCTGTTGCCTGACTTTTGTGTCTCAATTTCGAATTTCGAAAACGCAATTCAGCAATTGCTGCTGCTGCGTATAAGAGTCGTGTATAAGAGAGCGGCACAAGTGTTGCTCTTTCAACTACTTATATTGTATTTAACTGTAAGGCTGATAACTCTGTCAATTTGCTATGCTAATGTCAGAGGCACATTCAATTGCTCATCATCATCTTCATCATCAGTATTCGGAATATTTTGGTTAGTATTTCAAAAACAAATAAACCAAAATAGGCATACAATAAAATAATAAATAAACAAAATAAACAAATAATAAATAAACAAAAATCTATTTCATTTGTATTCGAATCAGTAGCTTGATTCCAGTTTAATTTTCTCTGTAGAAAGTATTTGTTTATGCTATATATTTATTATAATAAATTTAAAAATATATTTATATTATCTAAATTATCTATATTATTAGAATTTAAATAGCATAATACAAAAATAATGTGAAATTTCATTTAAATTATATTAAAAACAATTTTAAATCGTTGCTTAAATGATAGTTAAATTAAATTAAGTATTACAATATATTGCAACCTTTAATTTTGGCTTTTGCCACCACGAAATAAAAAATATATTTTTGCTGGTCCTAATATAATTCAATTAATAATTATTAAAAATCACGCAATTTCAGATTTGCTTAATTTTATCCCTAATTTACTTTTTAAATTTTTCCCAGTTTTGATTTCACATCTGTGTGCTCCCAATTTTCGTATACTTAATGCTATTTACCAATGATTTCAAAGGGCTTCCTCAGTCTTATCATTATCATGTTGGACAATGACGTCATGTGGCATGTGGCAGGTGGCAGGTGGCAACTGAAGTGTCGCCTGACAACAGTCAAGGCAACAACCACAAAAAAAAAGACTTCCAGCCAGCAGAAGGATAACATGATAAACTAGTTACGTGCATAAATAATGCTTTGCCCCATTCATAATTCAGGCAGCGAGGGACAGGGGTTGGGGGCGAGGCACGTTCAACGCCTGCTGCCATTTGATAGATGAGCATTCTGTCCCCTCCTTTCCCTTTACTTCCCTTTCCTTTCTCTGACTCCAATTCCGGCTTCATTGCCGTTGCTTGATCTTATGCATAAATATGGCCAAGAGCTTCACGTGGGCATTGGGGCGAGTTAACGTGAATGTGTGTGTGTGTGTGTGTGTGCCATGAAAATGCAATAAGTTAATGATATCAGTACTACCACTCACCCCTACCCCGACTCTCAACAGCTCTAATCCGGCGTAAGCATTTGTGAAATAGCTGGGGGTAACAACGGCTGCGAGTTGCGAGTGTAATAAACGTAAAACTAATACCGGACCGGAGAAATTATGCGACACTAAAAGTCGGAGAGGTCGGAGAGGCTCAGGATTGCCAGGAGCAGGATTGACGATTGGGAAAGGGTACAAACTTGGCTATTGCCATTGCTGTCAGCACAAAACTCTCTAAAATTGTCAGCCAAATGAATTCATTCCATTTATACACAGAAAGAAAACCGGGATAAATTAAAAAGATTGGAGTTTCTTAAATCGAGTATAAAAAACTCCATTTAAGAATAATTTGTAATTCCTATTTTGAAATTATTTTTATTATCAGGGCTTTTTAAGAATTTTTTCAGTGAATTTGCTAAATTTTTTCACTAAAACCAAAAACTTTCAACTTGAATTTTAAAATGACTTTTTTCTGTGCACATACACTCATTTATATGCTTGTGTGTGTGTGTGTGTGCATATGTGTGTGTGTGGTGTACCAGAGTCTGCGTTTGACAATAATTGTTTGCTGCTGTCCTTTTTTTTTATATTTGTATTTGCCAGCTACTCCGTTTTTTATAGCGCTCCAAACCGCAGCCCTGTTATAAGCGCTGGCTGAGTTTGATAAGTGTCAAGCTTTGTTAACCAAGCTGGGCGGCTGAGGAGGTTCCTGGTGCTGGTTCCTGGCGATTCCTGGTGATTCCTGGTGGTGCAATGGGTGCCAGCATCCAACCCGTTAAGATTTATGTGCATCAACAGCAACAGCAGGAAAAACAATTTCATTGTAAGTACGTAAAAAGAGTAAACAAAAATCTTTAACAATGCGAGGCTGACAGATACCCATTACTTCAATACACCATTGCACGCTTAAATGACTCAAATTAATCAATTATATGTTCGGTAGTTGCAGGTATGAATAAATTAATTCGAATTCTCGCAAAATCACATTTTCTGCTCGTGTTAATTTATATTGCATTTCATTCAAATTGAATTAACAATTTTTTGCAGAAATGTTTTTATTAATGTTGATGTATTTTATTTTAAATTTAAATTTAAATATATATTAAGTGCATTTAATTATTTATATATTTTAAAAATCATTTTATTTTGGTTTACTTCTTGCAACTGTCATTTTGCATTTCAAAAGGCGTCTTTAACCTGTGTGTTATTCAAAAATGTGGAATTCTTGGAACAGTTGGAGCATTTGAGATTATTTCATTTTTAATTACTGCTTTTGCTCAAATTGATTACTGTTCAGCTAATGAAAACCACACTTTCCATCCAAATAAAAGTAGTTAATATTGGAGGCCAACTAGAAATAAGTTTGACATATTTAAAACATGGCATAACAATGCCAGAAAGTTGAGTTTGATTTATAATGATTGATTTTTTTAAAGTCGACATTTAGCTTAATTATTATCTGAGATTTGTGTTAGATATTTTTAAAAATAATATAAGATCTTGCATTCTTCTTAGTTGACCATACCCGTTGTCAATCGGGTATCATGGGCAAGGTATCGGGTATCAAAATATTTCCAAATTAAATAAAAGCCTCGAAACTCTTTTAAAAAATTGTCACTTTTGCAGTTGTAATACAATTAAATACTTTTTGTGTATGCTGTGTGACAAATGGGGAATTGTTGTTCATGTTCATTTTGTTGCTGTTGTTGTTGTTGTTAAGAGAAATTGTTTTAGTTGTGCTTGATATGAAAACATCGTTCGCTACATCCTCAGCAGGCAAAGGGCGATTGACAGGCAGTCAGAGAGTCCGTCGGTCCGTCGGGCAGACGGGCACGTGTCCTCATTTAATGGTCATACGTCATCCCTGACAGCAGTCGAGGGGTGGATGGGAGTGACGGCAAAATGGGCAAGATGGGGACATCTGGTCGACACGAATGCGCGCTAATTGCATTACAATTGACTGCGCCAGATTCGAACCAGATAATGGACTCAAATGCGCTAATAATTAACCACGGTAAATGCGACGCGACACGGCAACGGCAGCGGCAACCAAAATGTCAAAAGTGAGTCTCAATTTTCAAGGACATACGTAGATAATATTTCTATTGCCGCCCAAAAAGAGTAACGACAACGGACGCAACATGACAGATGACAGATGACATGTGAAACGGGTTTGTTCCGCAACTTACAAGCTGAAGGAGACCAAAGGGAGATGGAAGCCGGATGAAGGGAGGGGGAAACGATGGGGCTGGAGGTTGGATCCTGGCTCTGCTTGTCGTGCGGACATTTGTATTCGCATCGCAAGTGTCAATACTGCAAATGCTCAAATACGAGATGAACAAGAAAAAATATAGGGAAACTAATGCTATACTTTTGGTATGCCAAAGAGCTGATACTCTTACAGATTTACTGATTTTAATCTAATGGCTGCATGATACTATAGTTAATCATCATCTGATATACAGTTTGACAAGTAATTGTTTATTTAAATAAAAAGATAGTGTTCTCAGAATCAAGAGCAACTATAATAAAATGATGAAAAAATAAAACTAGGTACTTTTTTGCAATTTTCAATTTTTGAATTATTTTCTGTAATCAAAATAATTAATTTAAAAATATTTTTTAAGATCAATCTGATGAATATATTGCATGGGTTTGATACAAAAGAATTCTTTCTTAAAATTTAATTAATTTAACTTAGATCTAAAATATTTCCCTCTACTAAAAGATTTAGCTTTCTTCTCCATTTGATTTAGTTTTTCTCTGCATCTTTCTGTCTCTTCTAAGACGTTACAAATCTGGTGATAAAATGGCAATACCTTAAGTCAGGGTCCTGTAGGGTAAAAGTAGAAAAAGCCAAAGACGATGAATGTGCGACACATGCCAAAATATGGGCGGAGTTTCGGCGGCAATGCGGCTTCTCTTGCCCCCCCCCCCCATTCTCGCCACCTCTCTCTCAACCTCTCTCTCGCTCTTTCTCTCTCTGTCAGTCGAATGCAAATTGCAGCCATTTTTGTATGCAACTTGTAAAGTCACAACATAGCAAGAAGAAGTAGAAGGAGAGCAACAAGAACAACAACATGCAACAAAAGAAGAACAATTTCAACTGTAGAGTTGCGGGTGCCATTTTGAAGTTCAAGGAGTTGCTGTGCTCGGCAAGGAGACTTGTGGATAAATCCATATGGAAGAAGAAAACTTTGTAGACCACTTGAAGTGGCATCTGATGGCGCACACGTGGGACATGATGGCATAGTCTAATCATGTCAGATATGTGGCACACTTCGGCGCTTCTTTCATTCATTCATTCATTCATTCAGGCATTCAGGGTCGTCCTTTGAGTGCGGACTGGCCGCCAATAAATGGCATTAAATTTATAAGGCCACTCGCATTTGGCATGTCTGCAGGGGCTCTGACAGTGCATAGTTTATGACTCTTCTCCCTCTCTCTCTTTCTCTCTCTCTCTCTCGCACACACTTTCTGTCTCTGTCTATTGCCGCTGGGTAGCAATAAGCCAAGCTCGTACGTACAAATAATTCTTGCGGCCGAGTGCACAGCTCGAAGCGGCACAATGCGGCGTATGCGCAATATTACGTATACGTGCAGTTGTACAGGTAAAAAGCGTATGCTTTTTTACTTTTAATTGCTATGGCTATGGCTAGAGCAGCAGTTATAAATTAAGGCTTATGGCTGATATCCCCCTCTCACTTTTGCGCCATTTCCAACCAATAAAACCGTAAAGCAAACAAATTAGATTCCAAAAATATTTTCAACGATCTGCGGCAAATCGAATGCACTTGCTATGTTACGATTGGCTTGGCTATCAAATAATATTGCAAAAATAAATTGCCACAGAATAAACAAGCAAATATTTACAAGACTGCATGCAGGGAAGTGACGGCGGAGGGGGGCGGGGAGACAGGATTTCGAGGTGCATAGTTGCGAGTAAATAAGCTGGAAACCCGAAACTTGACTTTAATAATAAACCAAGGGCCATGTCCTCCGCTTCACTCCTCAACTACTGATGTCCTTGTGAGTAGATGTGTGTGTGCGGTGTTTTTGAAAATGCTCTCAAATTATTCGTGTAGAAAAGTGGCAACATATTTGAAAACTTTTCCAATCAATGCCAGGGCTATTAATAATTTATTGGCTGCTTTAAAGTCTGTCTACACATTAGGAGGCTACGGGGATGGTAAAAACTGCTGTATATAGGAATGTTATTTAGTGTATAGCCATTATATATGTAGCTACATTTTAGCTTTTTTCTTTTTTGGAACTGCTTAGCGGCTGAGTCAATCAGAACTTTGGCTAGTTTCATTATACACAAAATCGCTTTATTCAATAAACATCGAAGGAAGCGTGAAGGGAAAAAAACAAAAGGAAACCGCTTAAAACTTTGGATATTCAACTCAAAATTAGCAAAACTAAAGCGAACACAATAGAAATGTTTATTTATTGGCAACTTTCTATATACACACATGTACATATATACTAAGTTATATTGATTTCTATAAGCAACAACAACAAAAATAAATTGCATGTGGAAAATGTATTTTCGAGTAGTAGTTATTCAATTAAAAATACCGCATGCTCGAACAACTTGCACAAAAATACTAAAAAATAGTAAAAATACAATTGAAAAATGTAAATAGTATTACGGCAACTTGTGTGTGTGTGTGGGCGTGGCAGCCTGCGGCTTGACGTTAACCCAACACAAACCACAATTTTAGTCCTCATTCCCCTGCCCAAGCACAAATCTCTAGACCGAATGATAAAAGTTAGTTCAGAATGTTTTCATTTCCAAGAGCATCGAAATTAAAGTTTGGGGAATGTCGCATGCACTAAAAATGTGTATGTTGTATGTACTAGGTATCAGCTGGTGTTGCATGCAACAGCAGGTGGCCATATCACAGATATGTTTAGTTATTTTCAAAGTCGTCTATGCACTTGCAATTCATACTAGCTCCGTGTGGCACGAGAATCGCTGTCGAAGCGTTCAATCGATGGAGAGTTGAGTTGAGGAAGGGAAGAAAAGGGAAGGGAAGGGGTCAACAGAGGACAAATCAACGGAAGAATGTTTCTTGCCCAGACAGCTGTGCATTGCAACAGAAATACACGGAGCAAAAACATCAAGTACTTTGTACTTCAACATTTTCTTACTTTATTAGAAATGACAAATAAAAGAAAGGACTAATAAAATCGGTATGTTTAGTATATCGAAACCAAAGTTGTCTATATATCGTCGAAAAATGATCGATTATCGACTTTCGGTACAGAAACTACAAAGAGAGATAATTTGTTTTTGGCTAAAGAATTATATTACTTATTAATGATAGTGATTTTATGATTTAATTTGGGGTAATTAAAACTTAATTTTACTATGTCTTCTTTCTCTCAGTGTATAGTTGACACTGTTGCAGCCGCTGCCATTGTTGTTGTTATGGTTTTTGTTGTAGAGCACGGCTATGGCTCAACGATTGTAATGCTCAAGATTTTAATGCCACAGTCTTTGGCCTGCCCCGTTGTTGCATTGGGTCGAATTGCAACTCAACCAAAGACGCAGACGCAGCCGGACTTGAACCTGCAACTGCAACTGCAACTGGACCTGCAACTGTACCTGCAGCTGAAAGTGGACTTGTAGTAGTAACTGTAGCTGCAGCTGGAGGCAGCAGCAGCAGCCTTCGCACTGTTGTTGCCAATTGCTGCCATTTCCCGTATCCAATACATTGAAGCGTCCGTTTCAGTGTTTGCCGGAAGTTTGCTTCGCTTGGCTGGGATTACATTTTCCTGCTTGTGTCTTGTGCTCTGTTTTGTCTGCCCGGCTTTCCTCCTCTCTGTCTCTGTCTCTATCTGTTGCCCTCTGTCTCTTTGAAGAACCGAACCGAGCTGAACTCAACTGAATATTGGTAAAAGACGGCAGCTGCCACGCCCACATTGACGCTCATGCCGCCTCCCGATTCACTTGGCGTTTCTCTGTTATGTAAATGCATTTTCATGTTTCTGCTCAGCTTATCCTTAAAGTCTATAAATATTTCGTATTGAAAAGTAAAATGAAGAATTTTGTATTTTTACGAGAAGACAATTCGTGTTCTTTGTATGTGTGCATTTATATGTTTGTGTGTGTGTGTGTCTATGTGTGTGTGCTTTGCATATTGAATGTGCTAATAAAAAATACAAATTTGTACATAAAATTTGTTCAATTTTATTGCGTTGTGAGCCGAACAACGAAAAGTAGCAATTTCAAAGACAACACAACAACATAAATTGCATTTCCCCTTGGGGAATCAAATCCTGAAATGGACACAACTTTAAGTTTCATTTCCCATATCAAATATGTACTATTTGCTTAATTAGTTTTTCTCTATATTATTAATTTCCATGTATTTCTTGAAGAATCAGAGAAGTGACGAAGGATTGTGACTTCTCTCTAATAAATACTAATTTGATAAGTAATATTTATTTTAAACGCCGTTTAAGGATATTGAATTAAAAAAAATTGATTTTGACAAAACGTTAAAAAAAAAATTAATTAATTTAAAGTTCTAAATTGTTTAACGGTTTCTCCATTTTAATAATCATTATTGTTTGACAATGCATGTTTTTTCTTTGTTTTTAGTTTAGTTAGGAGTTTTCCGAGTACAAATTTGTATTAAAAAATAATTATTTTATAAACGTCAATTAAGGTTTACAACAATTTTAGGGATTATCTGCCTTAATCGCTTAGTTTATCTTGATTTTTTCATTTCTCTGGGCTTTGCAAAAGTTGGCAACACTGGCGGGCATCACTGTAGAAACTGTTGTTGCTGTTGACGTCAGCAAATGAAATTATTTTAAATGCGTGTGCAAATGCACTTGAACAAGCGCACAACTACATAAACACACGCCAACCCACACACGCACACACATACACATACACATATAAGCATAGAAGCATAAATTATTAATTAATGCGTGAGCAGTATTCCGGGTTCCATTCAGTCCCAGCTGTCCAGCATTTTGCTAAGCAGCTCCAATGCACCATTAACTTGGATGTGGTCCATTGCGAAGGTCAGTGGCGTCACAGTCCCTAGAGAGCGTCGACTGATGTATGAAAGAGAGAGAGAGAGAGAGAGAGCGTGTGAGAGTGAGCAAGCGATTGTTGGGCAAATCTTAAAGCGCGCGTGCAAAGTAAATGGAAGGCAAACATTTTTGTAGAGCACAAAGGAAAAAACTTGGTCCAAGCGCAGCCACAGGGGCTAATGGAGGCGGCAAAAAGGGAAGAGAAAGAGAGGGAGAGATAGAGAGGGGCTAGGCAGGCGATGCGGATATGTGTGCAAAGTTTGCACGTTGAAATCCTTTCAGTGCAAAACGGCTTTTGCAAACACATTTTAACCTAATTTACAGTTAAACATTAAATATGTAAAGCACGTCAGTTTCTGTGTGAACGCGTTTTTGCCGCTATGTATGTTCATATATACATATATTTTATATATACATATATGTGTGTGTGTGTGTGTGTGTGTGAGCGGTTAAGCGGTGCTTGTGCAAGTTTGAGAGTCGCCACACACTGAAAATGGCAACCGTTGCTTTAGCTCCGACTGAGCTTCGACTCGTGCTCGGAAAAAAGTTACCTTATTAAATTGCCAATCGAAGCATGTAACTGTAAATTTGCATTGTGTGAGTGGTTCAGCTAGAGAGCGAGAGAATGATATTGTGGGGGCGACTGAGAGGCAAATGTTGCTTAGGCAGCAGCAACAGCAGCAGCAGCAGTGAGTATAATGGCAACTGTGCTCCTTGCTTATGGCTAATAGCATCCATCCCCTTCCATTGGCTATACACATTACTCATACGCACTGTTGCACCCTTTCGCCACATACAACATACAGCCATGGCCATACAAATAGCTCTGCAGCAATTCACAGATAACAGATGCATGTTGTTTTATTTTTATTCAACAAAAGTTGCATTGTATTTGTTAGTCAATTAAGTTAATTAATCAATTGTTAATGGAAAATGTAGTAAATTAAAAGTTAACTCAGAGAATGAATCATGATATTTTGTTGGATTAGCTAAACAATTAAGACTTAGTATTTATTTGCTATGGTTTAAGTATTTATTAGTATTTATTTTCTATGGTTTAAGTAAACTAAGCATATAAATCATTTATTTCTTGGCTTTTCAATGCAACAACTGTTTAGTCTCAGGACTTTTAGCTTAAGAATTAACCAATAAATATGAAAATATTATTATATTTTAAAAATCTAATAATAAATTTATTTTATTGTTTTAATAATAATTTTTAATGCAATATGCAAGTTTTAAAATATTGAAACTAAAAGTATGTCAAGCATAATAATTTTTTATTTCTACGGATTTCAAAGCAGTTATTATTAAGTCTCAATAAATAAATGCATTAATTTAAAATATTTGTATAGCTATAAACGTTTTTGTTAAATATTTATTGATATGTGTGTGTGCTATTTGTGTGGCCATAGGTGTACCTACTTAAATTCAGAGCGAGTGAGTGTGACTGTGAGAGGTTGACTGGGTTCTTAGCCAAGTCGAAATTACATATGCAAAAAGTTAACAATCACGTTCGTTTCTAATCAATTATTTCCAGCCTCGAGCCAGGCAGGCAGGCTGGCTAAAAGTTTCGTCCTATTTCGTGCTGTTTCGTGCTGTCCCGAGTCCTGAATCCTGCCACGCCCATGGCGCACGCTTCGAGTCGATTGTCAGCAGCTCGTAATTTATGCGTCGATAATTTCATTTATGATCACTGCTCCTCTCCTTCTCAGCTGGACCCTCAAAATATCCTTGTAGAAATTGCACTAATTAGCATTTGCTCAGGACATTGCGGCAGCTGCTTTAACTGCCAGCAAATCGAGTTAGGCAAACTCGAGGTGCGTATTTGATCTAGGAATTAACAAAGTTGCTATGCATTAAATATTCTTAAAGCTGTAGTCAAGTGTAGTCCAGGCTGTGTAGTTTTAGTAAACAAATGTCCGGTGATTCATATGCGAGCTCTGATTGTGGCAGCAAATAAATAAATAAATAGTGAGTAAATAAAAATAAGCAAAGTGCCAGAGCGAAAGAACCAAAGAGGCGAGCAGTGAGGCGGGTTTATTGAATTTCTTGGCCACAGACCGAGTGCCGCACATAAATATGAAACACGATCGCAGCACCCAAGAGAGGTCAACAGAAGGGGGAGCAGGCAAAGGGAAAGGAAAGGGAGCTGGAAAGGGGAGCTGGAAAGGGGAGCTGGGATATTGGTAACTTCTCGCTAGCAAGATTTACGCGTATTTGCGTAAAGTAAAATTTACGCCTGAATGATGAAGTGGCTCCTGGCACTGGCAACGATGGATGCTTTAGTGCTTGGCAATGTCAGTGGCACTTCAGGTGCTCCCACGCCTCCTATTGCTCCAGTCTCAGCCCCTGCCCCTGCCCCTTCCACTCCTCACTCTCCTTATTGTTCAGCTTTTTTGCTAAGCCACTCAAGTGCAACTTTAAAACTTCCCAAAAATGTATCGACTCAAAAGAAGGAAACTGTCGTTGCCTAAACCTTCCGGGTGTGGTTTGAGCTTTGAGAGGAAAGAAGGAAGAGTGAAAAAAGGGGAGAGAGGAGAAAGGGGGAAAGAGGGAGAAGTCGTCGCGTCGTGCGTAGCACATTTTCCGCATCAATGCGCGTTTATTTTACTGCTAAAGCCTTTACGAATGAATGAATGAGTGCCTCGACAGCCCCGCCCCCTTGTCTGCTTGTCCCTTTACCAATATCCTTACACCCTTCTCCTTCTCCTGCTCCTCCATCTTCGCTTCACTTCTGCTTCAAGTGGCTTACGCCTCCGGCAAGCAGCCTTTTGTTGAGCCTTTGTTTTAGTGCGGACTGCAAAGTTTAAAGGCAAAGAAATCACGATGCATATTTCCTAGATTCCTCCTGATTCACCCACTGCCCTCTCCCGCTTGCCACAGAAACCGAAAAAAGAAAAGAAGAAGCGAATTGATAATAAAATAAAATAAGAGCAGAGCAAAATCACATAACGAGTAAATGTGGCTGGCAAGTTTTTCAATTTGCGCTTGCAAACATATTTATTGATTTCCGTCTCCGTCTCCGCATCCGTCTACGTCTCTCACTTTCTCTCCCGCTCCATCCGTGCTCGTCTTCAGCTTTCATTTGTGCCACATTTAGCTTTTATACAGGGCGGCAGGGTAATTAAAAAATGTTTCTGGTCAAGTCACGGCCTGTTGAAGTTGAAGGCAGCCGCATAATGAAATTAACTAATCTGTACTTCCGTTGCCAATGGAGAAATTTAAGCTGCAAATTGAATCAAAGGATATGCCAAAGGGATGAGCCGAGCTAATCCCGCTGCTAGGCAGCTATCGAGTAATCGATTGCCCCGCAATAACAAAGACAACTTTCCACTGGCTCCTTCATTCAAGTGCCAAGTCCAAAAAGGACTACGGGTACTCAGTCGAATTATGAATACAAATGAATGCCAAGTGGCCAGCTCCTCAAGCGCAGTATGCAGATAACGTCTAAGAAATTAGCCAGTAAATCGTGTATGGTAACACACACACACACACACACACTAGACACGACCTACTTGTGCGTCTTTCAACTTGAATGCACAGGGAAACATGTTAAAAGGCAACAATAAATACATAGATATGGCTATAAATACACACACACATACACATATTCATATACATAACAGATTTATGACTTTTAAAAATGTTTAGCTGAAACTTATACAGAAACTGCTGAGAAAGTTTAAAAACTTACCGACAGGTCACACGTCGATTTGCAATTGTATTAAACTGGAAAAATTGTTAATATTTTTATTATACCCTGTAAAGTGAATGTGGCTACTGTTTTGTCTCTTTCTCGCAGTAATATAATGTCATGGAAAAATGTAAAATGTAAAGAAGCCAAAGAAATAGAGAAAATAAGCCAACACATATTTTTAAATTAAATAATAAAAAAATTTCTTAATAATTTGAAATATTCTTGTTTTTTTTAACAAGTAGCTGCTCAAAGAACCAACAAAAGGACATTACATTTTAAGTTTGGTCTACAATTTTGTGTCCTTCATATTTTGGCCAAGTATGCGCTCTCCTCAACCCAAGTATAAATCACAAATCTTAGATTATGTATATAAATTAGTGTACTAAATCATTAAGTTTTCACAACACAAGCCACTTTATTGTTGCTGTAGTTTTATGCCAGTTCAATCAAATGTTTCCATTGGAAATCCTGACTTTTGTGAGGCTTTTGTGCATCACGTATACGACTCACCTTACAAATGGTTAAAAGGGGTTGGCGGGGGGATATTTTAATGCCACTTCTCCTATTTTTCCCTGTTACCGTTGACGTTAAATGTCGACGCGAATTTCATTAAAATAAACTTTTTCTACGACGTTTCAAGTTCATTTTCATTTTATTTGCAAGGGTATGAAAAAAAATCAGTGCCAAGCACTTTTGCCCTTTTTGCTGCCCGCTCTTTTACCCCGACACACACTTACTTCTTTTTGGCCATGTTTCTCGCTCCCACTTGCCGATTTTAGCCATTTTCCGACGTCACCGTCACCGTCACAGTGGTTTTATGGTCGCCGGGGGTTTTTACGGCACCGCCATTGGCACATTTCCTGTTGGAGTGGGCACATCTCTAATTTGAATACCTGAAACTGGGTCTGGGAACTGGAACTGGGACCGGGACTGAGTTGGAGTCGAAGACTTGGACTGAGTTTGAGTTTGAGTTAAAGGGCCTCTTGATAACGCCAGCCCTTCTTTATTGCTTTTAAATGTTTTTAGAACCCGAAAGTCTTGGCCCCATAAAAACCTAGAGCCACCACATTTGATATACGCATTGTCTTTTATAGCCCAAAAGGAAGCAGGTTTCAAAAAAAGGGATAAAGTTACTCTAGGAGTAATTACTTATCAGGAAGCTCTAAAGCTGAAACTCTGACTCTGATTCAGACTCTGGTGATCGATCTGGTCAGTGAAACTGCTGATGAACTGAAGAAGTGGACAAGTGGACAACTGGACAGCTGGACAGCTGGACAGCGAGTGGACAATGTGTGGTAAGTGGTAAGTAGAGGGCTGAGTGCCAGCAGCTAAGTGCCGCTTCCGGTGGCCTCCATGCCATAAATTCGCACTCATGACGGCGCAAAACGCCGAAAGGCTTTCACCACCTTCTCTTCTCCAGAGAGAGGAAGAGAGAGAGAGAGAGAGGGAGAGGCGGAGAGGAGGAGAGTCACCTACACCCAGAGTCAGCCCAGTTATTGTTGCAATTAATAAGGACGTCGCCAGGCGTTGCCTTGTCTTGCCTCCTGCCTCCTGCCTCTTGCCACTCTCCTCTTGCCACTTGGCTGACCCCTTGCGGGCCAAGAGAATATTTACTGCTGGCGCAGAGGCTTGAAAGGAA
This sequence comes from Drosophila limbata, assembly GCA_963924055.1. NCBI lineage: Eukaryota > Metazoa > Arthropoda > Insecta > Diptera > Drosophilidae > Drosophila > Drosophila limbata. The sequence continues at coordinate 20,227,429 of OZ001355.1, read as the reverse complement.
TCAAGGCTCAGCCTCTGGCTCTGATTCAGATTCAGATTCAGGCTCTGCTTCTGCTTCTGGCTTCGTTCTCTGCATTTGCTGGTTGCATCAGCGTGAAATGTCCTTTGCCCATTACATTTGCATTGCCGTTACAAGCATTTCGCATTTATCGCAACAACAACAACAACGAGAAGAGGCACAGCAACAAGACGATAAAAAAAATAGAAGAAGTAAGAAAGATACAGAGCAGAGAGAGTGCTCGCCAGGAAGACACTGCCTACCATATTTGGAATTCATTTTTATAAATTTTCTTAGTAATTTAATTATTAATTTACAATTTAATTATTTATTTATATCATTATTCATTTAACTTCAACTTGAATCAATCAATTAATTAACAAATTATTAGCCATAATCAGAGTTGATCAGTTAAAAAAGAATAAGTAACTGGTGCTTCCTCTTGCTACAACTCCATTCAATGTAATTTGTTACTTCAACTATTTAGGGATACAATTTTCAGATCGTATCGCAAATTTGGTTTTCTAGCTCTTAAAATCACTGAGATCTCGGTAATCATAAGAAAGGACAGGCAGCATAGAAACGGAGCTGCCCGTTATCCCTGAAGTACAGGGTATAAACAGCAACAGAAACTGCAGGGACTGCAATGAGAGACTACAATGGTTGCCCAGAAATCTCGTCGAGACTAGGGTCAGGGCACGAGTGGGGGTAGTCAGCCATAGAGGGAAAGAGGCAGGAAGAGAGGCAGAGAGAGAGGGAGAGAGAGTAACATTTATTGTTTGCAAAGCCTTGTTTATTATTTTACGTGCATTTCACTGCGCTTCTCATCTTCAGCGAACTCTTTATGATTCGGTGCTCCTTTGGTCCGCTTGGCTGGCTGGCTGGCGAGGACAAAAACCAGCCCTGGTCCCCCCGACCGCCCCTCCCCCATCCCTGGCACTAGTTACCGTCACGGACTCTGCTTTGCAGTGAATTTCAGCCTAGTACTCCGCCGATTCCTCCACTGCCATCGCTTCCATCTGCTGGCAACGATTTTATTCACTCGAGTCGAGTTTATGTTTACCCAGAACCCCGAACAGAGACCCGTCTCCAGGTCGTCGTCGGGCTGCACTTTGTCCGACTTTGGACTTGTATGCGGTTTCTTTATGTTTTAATGCCGCTCTCCTCAGTCTCAGTCTCATTCTCATTCTCAGTCTCAATCCCATTCCCATTCTCATTCCCATTCTCTTGTTCAACCTTCGACTCGTCGCCAAAAACGTCCATTGTTTGTACACTTGTAGTTTATGTGCCCGGCAAAATTTATGCGCCGCTAAGTGGATTCGTGGATTTTTGCGTTCTTCGCATCTTGCAACGCCAGTTTGCACATCCTGTGCCACATCCACAAATCCACTTCCCGGCTGCCTGCCAAACTCGCAGCGAGGCAGCAGGAAATGCAATGCACAATCCACATCCACAACATCCACAGCAGCTACAACAGTCAGGATCTGTCCAAATAAATCTAGAGAAATAAAAACGCCACGCCTAATTAAATACAAAACATGTTAAGGCAAGTTCTGGGGCGCCACTATTTCCGACTCGGCCACAGACTCTGGACTGGAGTTCATCCACCCTCCCACTCCGTTCTCCAATGAAATCGTCAAATAAATGAGTGCGAAATGCAATTAACCTGCGCGTGCCAAGGATGTTGTTGTCCTGTGTCCGTGTACAGCACGAGGCCCATTTATTACGCCATTTATCGAGCAACTTTCCGAGCTACTTACCCCCCCCCCCCCCTCTCTCTTTATCTTGTGCTTTCAGCCATTTGCGTAGATAGAAAAACAAATTTGACTTCTTGCCCATCTCCCCATCTCCATCTCCGTCTATTGCCGTGTTATCCCTCGATCCCATTGACGCGAACATAAAATCGTAGCAAGTACAAATCTTCAATTAACACAAAGCACACAAAAAAGCAAAGTCGATAAAGGTAAAGGAAAAGTAAAAGCCCAAAAACAGAAAAACAGAAAGCAGAAAAACAGAAAAAGGTGATTCCTGTTGCTAATTGGAAATTGAGGGGTGGAAAAAACTGCAAGACGTTCCTGAAATCCTAAAATCTCTGCCCCCCAAAATAGTACAAACCGGAAACTTAAGTCGAACTTCCTTTTGCGATAGAAATGATTGTCAAGTTGGGGAATTAATGTATAATGTGACATAAAAATTGGACTTCAATTCGATTGTTTAAAGAGCCAAATAACGATTTGACCTTCAGAGGGAACTGTTTGTGTAATGGCAACTGGTTCGGCGCCAAATTGATTTTTATATTCATTGGCATAATGTGTGGAGTTGGAGGTAGAGGGCAACCTTTTTTTTAGGGAGGAAACTTGCCTCATAAATTAAACATGCGGCACATAAACTAAAGTGAAAAATGAAAATGCCGCCAACGGGAAAAGGGAAAACTCACATTTAACTGTAGTATATTTGGAAAGATTTTAAATATAAATTTCAATATTTAACTACGTCGTCGACAGGAAACGGTTGCCGAACGGACGCTGGGGCGAAAGGGACTCCAGGAAGCGCCATGACAGCGGAAATGATCCATCGACCTTGTTCTGGGATAAGGCTGGACGATGGAAGGGAAGGGGAAGGGGAATGGAAAGGGAACGGGGGTAAGAGGTCCTCTCCCTGTACCCTCAAACAACATTCATCCCACTCGGACAATTTATTTGGCCATGCTTTAGTACCAACAACAACAACGAGGGGAAAAAAAAGGTTTGCTGACCACAAAACGTTGAAAATATTTGTGTTTCCACTTATTTGCATTAATGCCACAGTACCGATCTGTATATATTTATATTTATATGTATAGGTACCAATATGTTTGTGTGTGTGAGGCAGCCATAAATGTTTTAAACAACCTGCGACCCAGAATTGGGCCATAAACATCAACACAACAACAAGCCCAACAACAGCAGAACATGGCAAAAACATCAAATCATAAACAAAGATTAGATTCTTGTATTGCAAGCGAATATTTGCCTTTTGACCGGAGCTCAATATTAAATTTATTTTAAGATTTTTTTAAAAGATTCTAATATTTTTACATACAAATTTTTGAATTATTTTAGTTGAAATATTTTCGAAATTGGGAAAGAAAGAAAACGAAAAAAAAACATTACAAAAATTATTTAAGCAAAATATATTTAGGTCCTGTCAATCGATAAAAAGTCTATTACGAAAATAATTTTAAGTTTAAAAACACATCTGCTAAGTTCACTAGCTGCTCTTAATATTCATAATTTATTTGATAAAATTTACCATTCAATTTCGATTGAAAAAACTAAGACAAACTATTTCTGATTCCAAAGCAGTTGTAGTTCTGTCAAAAGAATTGTCAAAAATATAAATTAATTTGACATGAACAAATAACAATTTTTTTTAGACTTCAAGACAAAACAAAAAACAGAATTTTTAACTGAATCCCGATTTAAGTGTATACTGTAAGCGTGGAAAAACAGTTTCGTTTGGTTATAAAAAAATTGCATAGCTCAAATAAATATTTTAGAATGATGATATTGGTCAAATTGTGAAATCAACTGTGAGTAGAAAATAAAAAATAAAAAAAATGGTGAATGGGATAGCTGATAAGGATAAGAAGACAACTGCTCAACAGAGCAAATGGTCCCAATTTGTGGACATGAACAAGTATTTCCAAGGTGTCCCTTTGAGCCGCTGTCAATCGGCACCCTGTTTGCAGCAAATTGTTAAGAAGAAGATGCCAAGGGCTGGTGTTTTTGGCCCAACCCAACTGAGTTTGTCCTGGCAACTAGCCTGCAATCCTGCAGACAGTTCGCATCTTCGCATCGACGACTGTGTGCTGCGATCGCACTCTAAGAGCGACAGACTCAGGGCCAAGAACTTGAAGTACAAACACAGGCCAAAAATGAAACCGTTCAGAGAGAAGAAGGCCAAGTCAAAGGAGACTCATGTCACTCACGATAAGCCTAAGATAATGGTCGTGGATGCCACAAAGAAGCAGGAACGAGAAATTCAGAGGAATCAAAAGGTAGAAATACCTTTCAATAAGCCAGATCAGCTGCCAGTCGCAGCTCGAGTTAGGAAACCACGAGCCGAGATGGTCGCCAAAGGCCCCAAAAGGACCTTGGGTGTCCCGCTCTGCTATCGGCCCACAATGTTGTTGGGTCCTCGATACTATTCCGATCTGCAGTACTATCAACAGCAACAATACTACAATCAGCTGCAGGAGCAACAACGACAACAACAACAACAACAGCAGCTGATGCAGCAAAGGATCTACTATCGTCCTATGCAGCATTTGTCAAAGCCACATCCACAAGGATATGATTATGAGAAGGGACCACGATATGAAGTGCCCATTGAATCAATGTACCACAAGCTGAAAAAGGGTAGTCGCTATTGCGGCAACTTTTACTACAAATAAAGTTAATGGGACTGCATATCGTGTGGTATCCGTTCATTCCAGTTCCAGTTCCATTTCCAGTCAAAGCCAAGGCCTTAACTCAATCTATCTGCATACCAAAAAATAATCACACTAACGTTCAATTGTAAACATATTCTGAAAACACAAATAAATGTCTAACCTTAAACATATCTGCTTTTCCTTGAACCAAGATCGAAATAGAAAGAAAAGATCTACATGACACCATAACATAATAATACTTGATAATTAACAGTGCAGATTAGTTTAAATACCTCACAAAATAACGTTGAAAAGCTGGAATATTGCGTTAGTTAAACAATTTTCTGGAAATTCTTACAAAATAAATACACAGCTGAACTTCCATAACTCGAACTTCTATAGCTCGAATTTCTCTCTAACTCGAGCTAAATAAGTGGCAGTAAAATTAATAAACCTAAGAAAAATAGCTCTATAAGTCGAATATCTCCATAACTCGAACCTTTTCTTTGGATAATGGTGATTCGAGTTAGGGAAGTTCGACTGTAGTTTCAATAAAACAGGAATTTTGTGGCAAAATCATGATCAAAATGACATTTCGCATGGGAATCGGCATATTAAATTCAGCACCCAGATTTCTTTAAGCCCCACGCAGGTCAAGTTTGTTTAAAATTTTTTGCCACTCCCCTTTTCGCCTCCGTTAATCGCTAAAAACCGCCACACCCACAGTTTTTAAGATTTCTTTGCTAATCTACTAATTTAAGCTTTCTTTGTATTTAATCGCAACAAGATCGGACAAAAGGATCGGTAGTAATGGCTGATTTAAGTCTTTAAAGCAAGTTAAGCGCCTAAAAGTATGCAACAATTCGTATTTGCTATTCTGAATGCTTGCAATAAATAAGTGACGGGTATCCTACAGTCGGGAACTCTACTGATTTTTATTTTATTGGCAAACTAATGTTCTTTTTTAAGTTACCTTGGGTAGTTTATCATTACGGTCATTCCATTTGTTTTAAATTTCTTCTTTATTTACGAGTGTATTCCATTTTGTGAATTGAATTAATTCTAAACTCGTTAGCTCGTTCGTTTTAATTGAAACCCATTTAATCTGTAGTCTGTGGACTTGAACAGCAATTGCAAGTGCACGTCAGCCTAGAAATACTATATAGACCTTGACATGATAGTATCTGACATTCGAGTGAGTTCCCGATTTGAAAAGCCCGCTGGGCGCTTCCATCATTTATGGCCATGGACAACACAACATGGCGGGGAGTCTGCGGCGCTAATTAGGCCTGAACAACAATTTGCAGCAATTGAACTGGTAAAGAGAAGAAGGAGGAGGAGAAGGGGAGGAAGGAGAGAGGAGGAGACTATGTTGCCCTTCAATGACCTGTGAATGGAGTTTGGTTAGCTTTGCGTTAGAATTGGGGCATTTTAATATACTCGCACCTCTTTGGCATAATATTATAGAAGTTGGAATGAGATAGGATGGGGGGCGGTGGGGGGAGTGGTCGCGGTTTACACTGGTCGCTCCCAGATACAATTAAAATCGAAACGAGCCAACACAAAACTGGCAAACAAACAAACAAATGGAGAAACGAAACAAAGCAAAATGAAAACGAGCGAAAATAATGAAGTGGATAAAGTTGGTTGGAAAAACGAAACGAAACGAAAACCGAAACTGAATCAGCAGTAACAGAAACAGGAATAGAAATAGCGCAAATATGGAGTGAGAGAGAAGGGAAAATGCGAGGCAGGAAAGAGACAGAGAGAGAGCTGGAGTGTTTGAAGGAATTTTGAGTGAAATTCAAGGTATCATGGAATCGAATGAGGGGCCATCAAAAAGGTAGTGGGGAAAGAGGGGAGATGCGGGAGCAGGGGAAATGGCAAGAAAACAACATGGGAAAACTTTTGTAATTACAATAAAATTTTCACAAATAACTTTCAATTGTTTTCGGTGTGTGCGAGTGTGTCTTTTTGTGTATTTATGTGTGTGTTTGTTTGTGCTGGAAAAGCGGAAAATGAGGCAGCTTTAAAACACTACAAAAAAATGTGAGCACAAGAGTGTGTGCAAAATAAAATTACAAATTGTAATTAAAAAATTGTGCATTTTTTTATTTTACACTCTGATTAATTTGAGGCGACTTGGACTTGATGTTAGTGCCAGTTTTGAGTAGTTTCTTATTTTTTAAATAAAGTGTGCGTATATGTGTATGTGTGTCTGTGTGTGTCCAAGTTGATGGCTCATTTTCTTCAAACACACAAATATTTGTGCCATGGAAATATTTGCATTTAATTTCATAAAAGTGTCAAGAACTCGAGGCGAGGCTAAGAACAAAGCCCAAAATATGATTCGATCTGAATCGAATGACAATAAATTGCAAAATCTGAGCACAAGCAACTACTGTATAAAACATGTACTTAGTGTACTTGATAAGGGATGAAGGGGGTGGGTGGGGAGGGGTATGGGAGATAAATTTACGTTGAGCTGATAATGTGCAAAGACAAATAACAAACAAAAAGACAAAAGCAGCACTCGAAAATGTGTGGAGCAGGGGAATACGAAAGAGAAAGGGGAGTGAGAGTAGGGGAGTGAGAAAGGGAGTGAGAAAGGAGAGGGAGACTGAATCAACAACAATAAACAAATATCGCTTACAATGGCGGCCTACTAAGTAACACCAGCAACAAATACAACAGGCAACCCCCAGAAAAGTGGAAAGAACACCCAACTACCCACTACCGCCTGCCAACCATGCCATTTATCAGCTAAAGAGAGATAGAGAGAGAGACTCACTCACTCAAGGGATGCAGAGCAGAGGGAGACAGCGACAGCAGAGGAGGCAAGACAATGAAAATGAAGATGAAGCCGAAGATTACGAATTTCAGAGAGTTGTGTTGCCCTACGAAAATAAGAGACGAGACACAAAAAAAGAACAACAACAGCAAAAAGATAGAAGTGTGGAAAGAAGAAAAAAAAAGGAATGAGAGACAGAGACAGAGAAACATCTATTGGCAATTGATGTGACTGGCAGAGTGAATGGAACCGGAGTTGGTTTTGGTTTTTATAAGTAGAATGAGAAGCTCCTGGCTTAGAAGTTGTACAGAGTTTTCTTTCAATTATACCCAACAGAGTGTAAAAAAAAGGAGAACAAATCTACAACAGATTATCCGTTGAAAGGATCTATAATGCTTACTCGGATACACTCAAAGATTTCGAAAATCACTAGAAAACTGGCTAAAAGGTTATTTAAGATTTCAGATTTATTTCAAAAAATTTAGAACATAATTTTCATTTAATAATTTTGAGCTATTTATTATTTGATATTTATTTATTAATTTAACTAACATTTCAGCACTACAAGTTTAACTTATATTTATGTAGCTAATCACATTAAATGCATAAATGATAGAAAAGTTAATAAAAATTTAATACTACGGAGTATGTTTATGATCTATCTTAGAAAATGGTCTAGTGTAACTCTCAGTCGATTAAGCTCAACTCAAGCATCGTATTCTCTTAAAGATACCCTTTGTGCAGTACAGAGTATCTGTTAGTCGATCACTCGCAAGTTGAGTTTGTTATGCTGCTATTCAAAGAAAAGCGAGAGTCGCAGTGATCAGATGATGTTGATTTGCATGCAACGCAGATGGAAGTAACTTCAACTTGTGCTCAATGCGGTTCAAGAGTAAGCCAAGTCCAGTTCCAAGCAACCCACACTGCATTTCCTGCCATTTCCGGTTTAGGTATTAGCCATATTCACCCCCCTATCGCCCACCCTTCTCCCACTTCCCTTTACCAAGCGATTCCCTTTTTTGCCAGTATTGAAAATCGCTATAAGAACTCAACAGAAAACGAAAAAAAAAACGAGTAAAGCAAAGCAAGAAATGATAGACTGACTGAATGAGGAGTGGGTGGTGTAGTGGGTGGGTGGGTCTGTCGGGTGCTGATGGATCCAGTGGGTCTGGGTGGGTCTAGTGAATTGGTTTGGCCTAAACTGATGTGCAAAATACATTTCAAAAGAGGAATTCATGGTCGCAAACGCTTTTGAGGTTTTTGGTTCTCATTTTTGTTCTCTTTTTTTTACATTTTATTTTGCCAGGACATCTGGAGGAGTCTCGGTTTGGTTCAAGGACACAACAAGATGCCTGTTTGTCATTTGGCTTTCCTTTTATTTTATTATTATTCTCTTTTTTTTTGGATTTCCCTCGAAATTTGTTGTTTTCAATTCTGTTTTCGTTTTTCTATGCTTCGCATAAAGAGATTAGCGCTCAATTTTAAATTGAGAGGCTTATTAGAGAAGCTTCATCCCCGCCCACTCTTCCTCTCTTTCTCTCCCTCTTGGTGCTGATTGAATTGCGCACTTGGCCTAAATTCAGCGCTTGTTTCTAAGGATTTAATCTGGCTTTTATTGTTCATTTGGCCGCCCTTTCTGTCAAATTGGCGAATACTACGAAATATGTATGTATGTATGTGTGCCATTGTCTTCAAGTTCCCAGCTCAGCAACAGTTTGTTCCCCTCTCGCTCTGGCTTCCACTCTCCCTTCCCACTTCCCCCTTGTCTATGACACGCAAATTGCACGCGAAGCTTTCCCGCGGGACTTGTCGCGTATAACAAGTGTAACAAGTGTTTGTTGTTGTTGTTTCTCTCACATTTCCCACATGTGCATGTGTGTGTGAAGTAATTCTCAGCAAATGAAATGAAAATTACTTACACTTGGCAGGGGAATATATTAACTTGCATACAAACATACATATTTATTATAAGAAGAGTTAATAATGAAAGTGCACAATAAAAAAACATCAAAAATATGTTTGCAAATTGCTTGTAATAAAAGACTCAAAATTATTGTTGTTGTTGTTGTTGCCAGCTATCATTTAACTTTCATTCAAGCATAGCAAAAGGTAAACTGTTGATGTTTGTTTACTTTCGTTATTGTTGCTGTCAGTTATCTCAAATATTGTTTGGTTCATCGAACACGTTACAACTTCTACAAAGCAGCAGGACTTCTACACATTTTATGCCATGTATAACAGTTCTTAGAGCGCGTATAAGTCCAACAGGCGTGCATTATTGTTTGTCCTGAATAGCATACGCATACGAAGTGAAATTTGCTTATCAGCATACGCATACAGAAACTACCACTTATATTTGTACCAGTATACGACTCGCAGTCCCATTGGCATAGCCTTCAGTATAAGACACTTATAAACAATCGTATAAACAGAATCTGACAGCTCTACTGGCAAATATAAGTATACGTATTGCGGTCACATATTGAAATGCAGAAGTATAAGATGTTCAGCATACGCATACAAAAACCACCACCTTTAAAGTTATAATTTTGCGACTCGCAGTATACGAAGAACAGCCCATATAAACAAAGCTGTTGCTCTCTTGGTCGTATATACGACTCTCCGTATACGACTACCAGCATGTATAAGAGCGTAAAACTCCGACTGACGTATAAGTGGGAAAACCGGCTGTGACTGTGCAATTCACCTGCAAACAAATAAGTTCAATTGTTTGTGTTATCAATATCATAAGAACAAGCACATGCACATGCACGAGCACGAACACGCAAACCGAGCACGAACACGCATCTCGTGCACTTCGTTTGCAGTAAACTTGTACAGCGGGAGAGCTAAAATTACAGACAGAGAGACAGAAAGAGTGAGAGAGACTCTTTCTGTCTCTCTGTCTGTAATTTTAGCTCTCCCGCTGTACAAGTTTACTGCAAACGAAGTGCACGAGATGCGTGTTCGTGCTCGGTTTGCGTGTTCGTGCTCGTGTCTTTGACGTTGATGTCGTCTTCGCTGGCTGCTGTCTGCTTGCTTCGCCAGATGGAAGTTTTAGTTCGGTTTTAGCTCTCATTCTGTGCGGACGCCTTGCCCAAGCACACGGTACCTTAAAGTGCGTCGCGAGCAGCGCACACATACTGACACAGTCGAGGAAGCTACACAGACACCCGCACGCACACACAAACACACACACACGCAAATGCATAAGTTAAAGGCAGAGGCTGAAGCAGCAGCAGCCGCGGTAACAACGCCAAATTATCGAGTCTGCGCCAGAAAGTGATAGCAATTGTTTAATCTTAAAGTTGTGGTAAAAAGAAATCAAATTAAAAGTGGAAGTGGCACAATTCGGCACAATTCAGCTTCCGTTGTCATCGTCATTCGTCGTCGTCGTCGTGGTCGGCGCCGCAGTCGTTCCGTTCTATCCCGTCCTGTCGCGTTGCGTCGCGTCGCCTCGTCAACAATTTCTTTGTTGTTGTGTTGGTCGCGCGGCGTCGTAAGCTCTTTGCTCTCCTCCCTCCTCTCTCTCTCGTCGCTCTGTCCGCCGTTCCTGGCAGCTGCAGCAGCCAGCGTGCGGCATGTCACATGTCTTGGCTCAGTTTGCGCCGCCTCCAAAGTCCAAGCAACAACAATTTCGTCGTTCCCTTTCGTTCCGCTTCCCATTTCATCCCAGCAACAACATGTCCAAACTTGATCGGCACAGTGCGTTGTAAACTTGTTCGCTTCATGCGAAAATTGATCGCGAGTGTGTAAAGTGCAAAGTGACGTCACAAATTACAACAACAATAACGAACGCAAATGTGGCGCTGCAGCAACGGTAAATGCAGCTCGTTATAGCCAGAACAACAGTAACAGCAACAGCTACAACAACAATAACAATAATAACAACAACGGCAACGAGAAACAGCAATAACAACAACAAAATGGCATTGACACAATCTGAAACAGAAGCAGCAGAAACGCGATTACAACAACAACAACAGGACGAGAGCAACTACAGCAGCAGCAGCAACAGCAACAATTACTGTTGCTGGCAACAGCAGCGGAAGCAGCAGCAGCAACTGCAACAACAACAGTCGCATTGGATTAAACATCTTGAACTGTTGTGCATTGGTAAGTTTGGCATTGCGAATGTCACTGCTGTCCCCCTCTCTCCTAGGGAAAGACTGGAGGAGGGACATGGGCGTAGGCCACTTTTTGTTAACAAGGGGACGGGCAAATTGTGCGCGTTTTCAAAAGGAAATTATGAATATCTCTAGAGATTTATGAAACACACCTCTATATTCGTAAACTTATCTGAGATGACATCTTCCAATTTTTATGACTATTCTTCTGGGTGACTCAGCATGTTTACTTTCAAAAAATAATAATTAGAATTTGAATTCGCGTAATTTTTCTATTTCAAAATAATTATCTAGATATGTTTAAAAAAATTTTGAAATCGCTCTTGAGCGGCCGTACATTTTTCGATTTGCTGAATTATTTTTAAAGGGGTTTTAAGAGCTGCAGTAACCCAAGCTTGTTAAAAAATGCCTGGCGGGCTGGCGAATTTCGACCAATGTGGGTGTCTATCGCCAAAGAATGCTTAGAATTTAATGTCAGTTTGATTTTTGAATAAGATATGCCAAAATAAGGGCTTAAGTTTCAGTAATATTTTTAAGTTACATTTTTTTCTTGCTTTATAAGCTAAATATACGTTTAGCCATGAATGCAGGGGAGGCCCCCTTCTGCCCTCCAGCCCCTCTGTCTACGCCCCTGGGGGGTAAGGACTAGGGGCTAGAGAGCTCCGCCCTCTGCAGCTGTTGCTCTTGCAATATTTAATACCCCGACTCATTAGGCCAACACACAAGTCATTCCAGCCTGACTTCTGCGGTTGACGAATGACGGAGAACGAGGAGGAGGCGGGAGAACGAGGAGGAGGCGGGAGAGCAGAGGGAGTAGAAGAGGGAGGGAGAGAGGTGCAGTGCGTGTGTGTGGATTAAAGTTGCGGTAACCCTAACTTCCTTTTAATAACCGCTTGTGGTCAGCGCAAATGCCTCGATGCCAATGGCAAATTATGCAGCAAATTGTGTCCTTTTGGCCAAATGATGCGTTGCCATGAGAATCATTTGCCTGCAATTTAAATTGGAATATGTATGTGAATTGAAAATCGTCTTGGGCTCGTTAAGCTAATTAATAATTATGTATGGATGTGGCCTCTACTCCAACTTCAAGCCGGACGCACGTCGGCTGCAGCAGGTGAACTTCCGTTCACGTGATGTGATGTTTGCCAGCCAGCACTCAAATCAGTTGGCCTGGCCAATAATGGAATAGGCCAAGTGCCAAGCCCAACTCGACTCGTTCTTATCGCGCTTCCGCCCTTCGATCCCATTCCATAAAATGTGCGTCTCATCGTCGGTTGCAAGCTGATGCTTCTTCTTCTCCCGTCACACAACAATAACAATCAAATATAATTCACAAAATATGTTTAAACGCCCACAGATTTGGTTGGTTGTCCATTTGCTTTTTGGTAGCTTTGTATATTTTTTTTTCACTTTTTATTTTTTTTTTTTGGTGGGCGTTTTTTCCTTTGTTGTTGTTGATTTTGGTAGCTCTTCTTCTTTGTTGTTTTGTTGGTTTTTTTATTTTTTATTGTGTGGACAATCGCAGGTTGACACATGTGCGGCTATTAGAAACTGCCCCGTTCCCCTTCCCTTCCCTCTCCGCCCCACCCCATTCATCGTATCAGTTGCAGAAGCAGGGGGCGGGGAAAGAGACGCCTACAAAAAAAAGATACAGCGATAAGGCAACGAAGGCAGCAAAAATTCTAGAGCTTTTCTATGGTCCAATTAGTCGAAATGTTGCACGCACCTGGCAACAGGAGGAGGCACGTGCCACGCCCACGCCGAGGAAAAGCGACCGCAGCGGAGTCAACATGGAAATTGGATGAAGATGAAAATGGAGATGGAGATGGAGATGAGAGATGTAGATGAAGATGGAATACAGAGAATAGGCAAAAAATAAAAGCATTTATTTGTCAGCACAAAATAATCAAGGATCATAATATGTCAACAAACTACAGGCACCCACTGTGGCAAGGTGTGACTGTGTGTATGCGTGCATGTGTGTGTCCTTGTGCTTGTTTTGCAGCGCTGTCCACACACATACACACACAAATGCCACAAAAGGAATAAAAGAAGATGAGGCAGAAACAAAAAAAAAACAAATGTAAAGAAAAGCAGAGTGCGTGTCCTTTTGGTGTGTGTGTGTGTGTGTGAGTGTGTGGCAGCAGCGTTTGCTGAAATGTGTGCCACACGAGGCAGCGAAAGTGTAGCACAAACATGGCGTAATAGATAGGTGGAGAAAGGGGGAGGAATAGGGGATGAGGGTAGGAGCTAGGGAAGGGGAAGGGGAGAAGTAGGAGGTTGTCGCTGACAGCTGGTGAAAATGTACTGGAGTGCATTGACAATACGGCAGCAACTGCTTGACCAGCCAGCACTTGAATTCAGAGAGAGACAGAGAGGGAGAGAGAGAGAGAGAAAGAGAGAGAGAGAGAGAGAAAGAGAGAGAGAGAGGAAAAGAGACACTGAGAGGAAGCAAGCGAGTGAGCTAGAGGAAGCTGCGAATTCTATAGAGTTTCTATACACTTCTACAGTTCAAAAGGCAAATGTTAAACACACACACAACACACGACACACACACACACACACATACATATGTATTTGGCATTATCTGCAGGAAGCAGATCTCAAAAAGCCCATTCAGCAGTTGATTTCTGCATTTGACTTTCGTTTGTTCTCTTGTTCTCTTGCAGCGAGAAGCAAGAAAAGTTAATTGCGCTTCGCTCTCCACCTGTCAATGGCCAAGGCAAGTTTGATAAATAGCGCCTGTTGGCTAAAACTGTTCACTTTTGGCTCAAGCTGACTGTGTGTTTGTGTGTGTGTGTGTGTGTGTGGGCAGCTGCAACGCCCATGTGTATAAGATATGAGATACTTGGCTACTGGCTTCACAACACCTTGAGCTTAGCTGTCAGACAGGTCGGACAGTAAGTTAGACAGTCAGTCAGACAGTCAGTCAGTTGGCCTGTTAGCCAGTTGGCCAGTTAACCAGTTTGTTAGCCAGTTTAAGCCATGACTCCCACACGCGTCTGCTTTTCGAACGCTGTTCGCTGTTCGACGTGGGCGTCTCCACAAAAGTTTACGTAATTCGTAAAGAAAACTGAAAGCGGAATGAGTTTATGAGTTGCTGCGTTGCACTTGCCACATGCTGCGTGTGGCACCGAAATAGCGCCGGGCTATTTAAAGTCATAAACTGCATTGGCCACGCCACGCCCCCTCTGTGGCATTGTGGGCGGCGAGGGAAGGGGAAGGGGAAGGGGGCATGGCTCGTTGAGAATGCCAACGGTAATTGCTGAGATGTCAACACTGCAGCATGATGCCGCCACATTCAACATGCCGCATGCAGCAGGCAACAGCTAACAAGCAAATTCAATTTGTTAGCTAGCGGCAGCTTCACAGTGCTGCACTAAAATACTTGTACGCATATAGAACAAAAAAGAATATGTATATACATATAAATAAATCGGTTGCACTTTCCGCATGTGGCAATATAACTCTTGCAACTAAAATAGAAACGAGACGAACAACAAATAAAAGTGCACTTGAAGTCGCCACATAGAAGTTGCACGATGATTTCGAATCTGTGGCAACATTTGCTCTCTTCATCTTGTTCCTGTTGTTGCTGTTTTTGTTCATGTTGTTGATGTTGTTGTTCTTGATGTTGTTGTTGCATTGTGAAGTGAACTCCTGCAGCGTTTCGTCAATCGTAGCATGTGGTAATTGCTCTGTGTTGCAGCTACCTGAGTGCCTTGTCCCTTGCCACAACTACTGGCCGCCCAGATTTATGAGTGCTCAACAATCATGGCACATGTGTCCTGTGTCCGTGTGTCGTGTTTATGCTTTATGTCTAGTTGGCCCCTTGCCACGCCTTGTTGTCTCTGAGAAAATAAACAGTTTTAATGGATATATAAAATAATATAACAAACACTTCCTCGTCAACTTATTGGCATTTTATGAGCTAGTCGGAAAGCAAACTAAACAGTTTTCAATATTTTATTTTTAAACTCTGAATTTAAATATTACCAAAAGATATATTTTTTATTTAAAGTGACCCAAAAGCAGTGGACCAAAGTTTATTTGAAACTTTTAATGGAAAATGAAAAATAATTATAAATAAGTTTACAAACAAAAAATTGTATATAATTATAAAATAAAATGTGAAAGGATAAAAATATATTTAAAAAGTTGAAAATTCTTGGAGGAATCAAAAACATTGAATTTAGTGTTATACATGAATTTAAATATATTTTATAATTTTCATTGATTTTTATTTATAAATAAGTAAATAAATAAATACAATTTATGTGATCTCCATTTGTTTTATTGTTATTAAATTACTCGATAGCTTTTCTATTAGCATATAAAAGAGAATGCAAATGATTAAATAAAATTGTTTTATAGGAATAAATTGTATACTATAAATTAGACTTCTAGCCATTTAACGCGAAGGTCCAAAAATTAAATTAAAAAGCGTTGTATACTTAAAAAATATATAAAAAATGGTACCATATTAAAAGAGAGATTCAACTGCCTCTAAGCACATGCCTTTAGTCCATCTCTCGCCAGTGACTAACTAATGAAATGAATTTCAATTACGAGTGTCTAGAAGTAGTCCTATCGGCGCAGGATATTAGCAATGTGCAGCCCAGCGTACTTCCTACGCAGAATATTCCCTCAGAGAGAGAGAGGGAGAGAGAGAGAGAGTAAAGGGAGAGGGGAGGCACTTGGACTCATAGATGATTGCGCCAGAGTTGTGATGGGTTTCAGTTTGAATTTGATGCGAATTGATTTGGTTAGCGAGCAATGGTGACTGATACAATTGAAGAAGGACTACAGACCGCACATGCACTGCAAAAGAGAGAGAGAGAGAGAGAGAGATAGAGAGAGAGAGAGAGAGAGAGAGAGGTAGAGGGAGACAGTTGGACAGGATGGATGAATAAATAAAGAGGGCAAATCAAGCAAATGCCAAATGAGACTCGTCATAGACTGACTGAGTAGCTGACTGACAGATGCTTCAAGTTGGCTGACAGAGAGCTGGTGATGGAAAGGGGGACGGGGGAATACTGGCCATGGCAATGACAGACAGTGCCGCTGCGCCACTTTGGTAATAAGAAACGCCTTCACAGGCCCAGTCAATAAATTAAATGTTTGCCATGGGAAGCTGATTGTCTATCCAGGATGTAATTGAAAACCATTTGCGGATAGGTACGAGTTGGATTCACAGCTGAGAGAGGGGGAGGAGGAGTTGGAGGGGCAGGGGGAGAGGGAGCTGGAGGTGCCACCACAAAGTTGTTGTTGTTGTTGCCCAGATCGATGGCTTCATTCGCTGTGCACATTCCATCGACTGACTGCTAATTTAAATTTATGAATTTTTAAACAGCTCAATAATGAAAAAGTGCGAGGCGTGCTTACAATTTTTGCCCAAAAATAAGAAAATTTATAGGTGTGTGTGCGTGTGTGTGTGTGAGGCCACATCCTGCACTTGCTTTCACACACTTTCATTTTTCTTGAGTATTTAATCAAGTGTGAATAATTGCATCATTCTGCCTCAAAGGGAGTCGATTTCCTTTGTGTGTGCCAAGATACAGATACAAAGACACTCTCTCTGTCTGTTATCGATATAAGAAGCAAAGCCACACGCACCACCCACACCTACACACACACAAACACACATACACTCAATTCCCACACCCATATCAATGACTTCAATTCAGCATCGAGGTCCTTTTCAATTTTATTTAAGCATTAAAATCGAAATCATTGCAAGTTGAATGAATTTTAAAATGTTATTTATGTATGAATCTTCGATTCTCATTTCCCATTCCTTTTTGTATAAAGACGGTCTCGTGTCAGATTTTATTTTACAACACGCACAGGAGTATGAGATACTCAAATATGCCCAGTAATCAATAACGATACTTTAAATCATTTTTATGTTTTAAATACCAATTTTGCAATTCAATTTATACAACAAAAAACTTTTTTTATTTATTTAAAAATTTAAAAAAAAAAAGGCAAATTAATATTAAAAGAAAACTAGTAGTAAATTGTTTAAGTATATATTTTGAAATTTTCTTTAAGCGCCAACTAAGTGCAGCCGACTAAATTGGAATTTAAATAGCAAATTAAAATTATTAATCATAATAATTATAATAATAAAATAATAATAAAATAATAATTCATAATTTAATTGATTAATATTTTTTAATTTTATTATTTTAATTTTAAGTGTTTTTTGTATTCGTTTAAAAATTATATAGTGAAGCTTTTAAATATTTTCTTTTTATTGTATTATTATTGACACTTTCTGTTGGTTACTTTTAGCGAAGTTTCCAATAAATAAATAATTTATGAAAATACAATTTTTTTTAATTGTTATAGTTTTTATTTTAAATTTTTTATACTTTTTATGCATTTTTTCTATGTAATTTGTTGAAAACAGACACGCACAAAACACTCACGATATCGAGTGTCGATAAAAAAGAAACACGAAACGCGACCAACTCTAGTTCCGATTGGCTTCATTGTGCAACATGTGTGTTAGAGTGTGTGTGGGTTTGGGGGCGTCTCTGCATATTTTATGCAGATTCGATAAGTTTACAACACAACAACAAGCAAAGTGAGTTGTTGTTGTTGTTCATATTGAAAATTAATATTTGATAAGCATTGCAAACATGAGAGTCGATTTATGTGATTTGTGAGTTACTTTTTGTACTACTTGCATATTGTAGGTACTTTTGTTGCATGTGGCACGTTGCAAGTTGCAAAGTTGCTGCAGCTGCCGGCTATATAAATTGCTTATGATGCGCAGCCCTAATTGCTGTGTTTGTTGTGAGTTGTTTGTTGTGTGTCGTTTGCTCAAAACATGTGACTAAAAAAAAAGCTGTGTGACGCGTGTTGAACCGGTTTGCAGCTGCCGCTTGCAACTTGCCGCTTGCCACTTGCCACTGGACAGCTGCAAGCGCCCAAAGACTAAAGACTGTCAGTGTCTCATCTAGGGAAACCGCATCTTCTGGACAGCTTATCGCTTGTATCGTGTGAACTTTGAGAGAGAGATTCTCTGTCTCCGTCTCCATCTGTGTCTCTGTCTTTGCTGGCTGCCACGCTTTGTGCCACGCTTCAGTAAACTCGACTCGATTCGACTCGACTTGTTCTCGTCTCAACTTGAGTCGAGTCGAGTCAGTTGCACACACCTTTTTGCAACGACGACCTGTTCAAATCCTGACCTCCGCTGTCCAGTTGACGTGTGGTTCCGCTTCGTCGACGCCATCGCCGCTGACCCCATCATCGGCTAGCTGAACTGAACTGGCAACTGAACTGAACTGAGCTGGACGCGATTCGAGTGTGGGGCATGTGTGAAAATCAGTGACGCGGCATTTGCTGGGAAAACTGGGAAAAACCTTTTGCCTTGCTTTGCTTTGCTTTTTAATTGCGACAGAGTAAGAGACACTGAGTGAGCGAGAGTAAAATTCGTTTTTGCTCTTGCAACAATTGCTGGGAACTTCAAGTATGCAACAGAGCAAAGCAATGAAGTCCGCCCACAGTTCTCGGATTTCACACGCCGACATGCTTCATTGGACAGCTTGGACAACAGCCTCAGCGCCCTTATCCTCCAACTCCAACTCCATCTCCATCTCCATTTCCAACTCCATCTCCATCGCCAACTTCATATTCATTCTCATCTTCAGCTTCTCGCATTGTTGTTCGATTGCGCAAACATTATTTGTGTGTGCACCGATTTGTTGCTTCACTTCCAATTCCAAAACCCAAACGCAAACCCAATCTCAGTCCCAATCCCAATCTCATTCCCTTTCTCAATCCCATTTTCAATCGCAATTCTGGTAACTTGAATCCTGTTAACCCTTTGCCCAACCAGCAGCATCCACAACGCTGTGTTATTGTTCTGACCCGCTGGGGTGACTTCCTTTGTCATCTCCCTATGTGTGTGTGTGTGGGTGTGTGTGTGTAAGTGTGTGTGTCTCGAGTAATTTGGACAAACAATGCAAGTACTTTGGTACTTTGGTCGTCGTACACGCGTTGGCAGCTCAAACGGCAATTAAAGCGTACAATAAGCTGACAAACACTTGGCAGCTTCAGCCACAAATGTCATTTGGTGGTGCATGTTGAATGTTGCACGCCCCAGGCGGAATGCTGCACAACGCAGGTGGCTCACATTACAATCAAATTGCCAAAGTTTTGATCATGTTTCACTACTTAATATTCAATTTTTTAATAATTATGTGTGCTATCGATATTACTTTATAAATACAGTCGAACTTCCCTAACTCGAATCACTTTTATCCAAAGAAAAGTTTAGAGTTATGGAGATATTCGACTTATAGAGTTATTTTTCTTAAGTTTATTCATTTTACTGTCACTCATTTAGCTTGAGTTAGGGAGAAATTCGAGTTATAGAAGTTCGAGTTATGGTGTTCAACTGTAATTGCAATAAAAATTGTTTGTTTCTTTTAAAATTTATCTAAAAAGACTACTTTTGATAGGTTTACAATTTAATTCCTGCTTATTCTTACCAGAATTTAATTATGTTAATGGAAAATCCAAGCAAAAGGTTATATCTCATTTCAAACCGATAGCATTCGATTTTATCGATAATTTCGTAATATCTTTTAAAGGTCGATTGCCTATCTCGAGCGTAATGAGACTTTGTTTTTTTATTTTAATATATTAAGAGCTCAATTTTATCTTTCCGTTATTATAGACAAATTTGCGCTTGCATATCAGTTTCTAATTTTTATTCTTTTATTATTTATCTTGATGTCTTTAATTTAAAAAAAAAAACACGTAGATGAACTTAATGTTATTTATTTTCTTATATCTTAATGTCAAGTTATCGTTTACTCTAAGGAAATTTAAAGCTGTGCTTAGGAACTTGGCTGTTCAATTCTATATTATCTAATGGCTAACCTCTTCATATTTTTGCACCACAATCCTATGGCCACTAGCCACATATTCGTAAGGGACCATTTTTCTGTCATTCTTTTTTTTTCTCTCTCTCTCCCTCTCTCTTATTCTATTTCCCAAGAGTCGATTTTAGTTGCAAGTTCACATGCCTCAACTTTTGCTGACACGCCCCCATATCTGTTGTCATAATTCTCCCAAAATTTTTTTTCTACATATTTTCATTTTTCTTTTGCGGTTTCAACTAGTTTTTCCCCATGCTGTTGTTGCATCTGTTGCAACTGTCGCAAAGGCTGCCACTGCTTCACAAATTTTAAAAATATTTAAGAGAGGCAACCAGAGAACTTGGCCAAATGCCGTATACCGTTAGCAGGCCGCTAGCTGAAAGTCCGAGGAAAGTCGAGAGCACTGTCAAGTGTATGAATATTCGAGAATGAAATTTGCGTCTCTGTTAATGGCATCGGTTTCGCAATGGCAATAGCAATAGCAATAGCCATATCAGCATCAGCTATTTCGACCAAAAATTCTTGAGTGGCCTGGCCAGGGAGGGAGGTAGAGAGTGTGGCAGGCCCACCGCCCACTGCCAAGAGATACCGTTGTCGCACGCACCACTTTCACTCCGGCCGGAAATTGCTGCATCAGCGTATAGAAATTTTTGGTTTATGCCCAAGCATATACACACACAACACACACACACACACGCACACATAGTAGACTGGGTTGTGCCTACCTCAGGCTCTAGGCTGCCTATCTCTGTCTCTGTCGCACCACCGCACCACAGCTGACCTCAGCAAAGTGGCTGCCACACATGATATTAGCCATGTTGGTTTACTTTGGTTTCGATATTTCCGCCTTCCACTTGGCTTTCTCGCTCTCTCTCTCCCCTCTTTATCTCTTCCTTTCAAATATGAAATTTATTCAAGTCACTCTGGTTTAATGTTTGGAAATGGACAGCAAATAACTTTGAAAACGTTACAACAACAACAACAACAACAACTGAGGGGTGGGGAAAAACCCCAAATGCATTCGCCAGAATTGAGAATTGAGAATTCAAGTTGAAAATTTGGAGTTGGCTTTCGCTATGCCATAATGAAGATGCAGATAAAAATGAAGATGATAATGATGACAAGTTCTTTTTTGGAACCTTTTTCAACTGATGAGTTTATTGTGCAAAAATTACTAAACGGGAGTAAGAGAGAGGGAGAGACAGACTATACACCTAATGTGGCTAGTTTGCAATTATGGTAATTTGCGACAGTGTGTGTGTGCGTATGTGTGTGTGTGTGTGATATCAAGTCAAGGCTCAACAGTAAAGGCGATATTTTCGCTCTCACAATTTCGACTTAACTGAAATGATTTTTTAAAGATAATATTACGAAGGCCCATCAAAGAAAAGGAGCAAGTCAGAGAGAAAGAGAGAGAATAAGAAATGGGGGAGGATAAACCTACCTACACAACCCACTTCCAATTATCCAGTTTCCAATCTCGGGGAGGCCTGTCTGCTTACCAAAAGGACCCAGAAGGTCCCCAAACCACCCACTGGAGACATTGGCGCATAAATTGATTGGATGATGTCGCTTTTTATGTCGTTTGTCCCTCTACATCCTGTCGTCTTGCCGATTCCTTTTTATTTTTATTTATCTTTTTTTTTTGTTTTTTTCTTATTTTTGTTTAGTGTCCTTATTCTGTGAATTTCATAAGCGTACGCGATGCGATGCGATGCGTAGCATGTGTTATAAATAAATCAAGCATACTGGGAGCAATCTTTCAGATGGCTGTCGGTTGAATAGCAGCGTTAGATATCAATAGACTGTTGTGCAGATAGATTGGCATTTAATTTAAATGTTGTCGACTGCCTAGGCATTTGGTTTAAACTCTCTTAAGAGCGTTTTAGCGAAGCTCAATTCCTCTAAAATATTTATGTACTTAATACTGACTGTAGTTGTTGTTCGTTGCGTGTACTAACCAAATTATTTTCCTGGCGGAACGCATTTTCAATGGATTCCAAAACAATGCGTCCACTTTTTCCCACAATTGTGCCAGAAGTCAAACAAAAACGAAGCAAAAAAATGAGGGGACTCGCCCCTATTTTAATGTGAGCAGCTAATTGAGGCACAACTACGCATGAATATGTGTGTACTTTAGCCTGACAGGTTGCTGTCAGAGTTGTGGCAACAACTACTCATAACTGAGTGCTCTAAGAGGTCGTCAACACGATGACCACTCTAATCAGTTGCAACACTCACAGCACCCCACTGTGAACCACAAATCGCAACATTTATTCAGCAGCATTCGACAGTTTTCACATATGAAAAGAGTTCTTCATTGTAACCATATACTAGGAATTCATGATTTGCAATTTTTAAAATTATATATAAAAAAAATATATGGGAAAAAAATTTAATTTAAAATTTATGAACCTTTTTCTAAAAGGAACTCAAATAATTTTGCTTTTTTAGTCCGCTTACATATATTTAAAATTTAATTATTATTATTTGTACACAGTTCTGATTAGTTATCAATATAAAAATAAGAAATAATTGAAAAGAAATCTATTTCAGTTTTCTCAGAGTTGTTTTCTTGTTTAATACTTGAATTTTGTCACTTTGATTTTTCACAACTCTCTGCAATTTTTCTGCACATTTTTGCTTGGCATCGCACTTAATTTTTGTGTTGCTTTCTGGAAAGGAGACTGGAGGAGGAAACTGCGGTTACTGTGCACCGTAAAATATTCGTAGTTAATTCATAAATAAAATTTGTTGTTGCCGCGTTTTAAGCGTGAGTTACCTCGCTGCCTGCCACACATTTTTCGCAGCCTTTTCTCTGGCACAAGAAAATCCCCAAGACCATGGGTACTTGGCAAGTGGCACGTTGCACGTTGCGCTTGGATGTTGCAAGTTGAAAGGCAGACTAGGTTGCCACTGTGGCCTCCTTAGGCTGTGTCCTTCAGTGGCGCCGCTTTAAAAGCGATGCTACTAATAATGTTGTCGGTGATTATGCCACGACTCCTTTTGCGGCATGGCCCTAATGCTGATGGAAATAATGGAGGTAATATTATGCTTGGCCGAGACTGCGCCTTATGTTGCAACTGCTGCAGTTATATTACAGCTTCTCGTACTCGAATAAAATTCTTTAATGACTCGACTCGACAAAATTGTAACCGGAGCAATAGAAAGGTAAATTGTAATACTTTTTTTGGATGTTCCCGATAGTTTCGTTTTAATATTTAGACAATTTTCAAAGTATCTTCGGCTTTTGAAAAATGCGAAAAATACGTTGAATATTAAAAATGTAAATTATTCAAGAATCTAACTTAAAAGTCTGTAATTATATTATGCATTCTAAATATTTAAAAAATATTCAAATACTTTATCAACAAATATTTTTTTCTTCGACTTTTGAGAACTAAAAAAATGATGTACATTATTCAAAATAATATCACTGAAAATAATGAGATATAAATTAAATTATATATTCTAGATGCTAAAAAAAATTCAAAAATTGTATGATAAAGTATGCAACTGTTGCAAATATTCCTTTTTTATCAAAGCGAAACTTATTTTTAAGAAATCTTACGATTGCAGTCAATTATTTATGCTCTTTGTCATGGCAAATTGAACAAATGCAAATGGATTCGGTTAATCATCACGCCCTGTTTCCATTTGCAACATTGTGTTGCAAGTTGCGGAGGCCATGTCGTTCCAAGTGCCGCAATGTTTATACAATGCATATTTTGCAGAAGCCAAAACAAATGGGCGTCAAATGGGAGTCAAAGAGTTTGCCGAGCAGCCAACAAAGTGCAGTGATGGGGCAGAGGCTGCTGCAGTTGCACGTACGCGCCGCGTTGCATGCACCATTAGCGGAAAAGGTCGCGCATCCACTATAGTATTGTTATATTGCAGCAGGAGAAGTCGAAGTATAAGTCAAAGAAGAAGAAGAATTGGTACAATTGGACACACAATATTTTATAACGAAATTTGTCGAGCAGCAAAGTTGCATGCAAAGCACGTTGTCGCTGACAGCGGGGGGCGTGGCCAATTGGGGCGTGCCACAAGACTGACAGCAAAGGTGGCAACGTTGCATATACATATATTGCCAATATCTGTACTACAAAAAAAAAATGGTACATGCCAAACGTCGCAGCATCCGGCAACTGCAGCCCAGCCTATTTTGGCTTTTTGGCAGCTTATACGTGGCATGCCACACCCTTAGATAGATAGAGTATAGCGAATAGAATAAGCTGGCAATAAAAAGGAAGAAGAAGCTCACGATTTGCCAGTGAGAAAATCATAATCATCAAATTAACGCGTGTCCCGTCGCAGCAGCAAATTTGCAGGACTCAAATTGGTGCTTGACGCCTTGAGGAAAGCGGGTCACAAATACGACGTGAGCATTTAAAGGCAAAAAGGGAATAAAACTTGAGTGCTTCCATGTGTGGCACAAACACATGAGGTTAGCTTTGGAGAGGGAGAGAGACAGAGAGAGAGGGAGAGAGACAGAGAGAGAGAGAGTCAGATTGAAAGGCATGGACAGGGAAGAGGCCCATTCTCCTTCAAGGCTACTCAGGTGTCACTTTTATACCGAGTAGGCCTCGTTGGACCCCCCGACCCCTTCAGTCCGTCGTTAAAGCAATCTGAAAAGGCTGCTTAATCAGCGGAGGAGGCCATGACAGATAACTGCTGGGGCGGGAGCAGAGCAGAGAGCAGGAATCATCATCGTTTGACTGCGTCAGCGTCATTGTCATAAAGCGGCTAAGGGGACAGTGGCAAATGGGTGCGTCCTCTTCACACATACGTCACTTGGCTAGTCCCTCTCTTAGCCAACTCCCAGCTTTCCGTTCCCTTCGCCAGCTTCCTTTCCCATCTCCAGCTACAGCCAGAAGCGGTTGAGGCCATCAAATTTCAGTCATAACAATAACACTGATAGTCCCGCTCGTAAAATAAAACCCTTTTTTTTTTTTGCCCATTGCCGCAATGTCAGGCAACTGTGGCCGGGATTTGTGTGCCACTGTGTGTGTGTGTGTGTGTGTATACACACATGTGTGCGTATGAATGTTGTTTCACTTCCAGCTCCGAAAACAATCAAGTCCGCGACACAACGACACACGAAAAACAACGCACTCAGGATACTGAAATTTGACAATGGCACTTGGAATGCTGGATGGATCGGAGGGTGTGAGGCGCTAAGGGAAGGGTGTATCCCTTCTTCTGCTTCTTCTTCTTCTTCTTCGACATCAAATCCAATTGGCAGCACTCGGCAGCGCGGTCAAAAGGCGACGCCTAAAGCATTTAAATCCTTTTCGCACTTTGCCATGTCGCGTTGTCTCCGCTTGTTGCGTGTTTTTCCATTTACTACTTCCGTCTGACACGTATGACAGAGAAGTGTGTGTGTTCTCCTCGTCATGCTTCAATTTTCAGTGTGTGAGCCATGTCTAATACACTCATACGACAGAGCCAGAAATGGGTTTCCTTTCTGGCCGTAAAATAGGAATTTACTTTATTAAAATTTTTCGCTTGAAAAATATGAGACAACAACAATGGCAATGAAGACGATGACGACAAAACAACAAGCAACGCAAATTTGTTGAAAAACCAGACATACACACCCGCACACACACTCGCACACACACAGTCGCACACACGCATTCGCACACCCAAGGGGCATGGCCTGAATGTGGCGCTCGAGTTGCCAATGATGCGCCCATCATGAACGAGGTAAAAATTTACTCAACTATGAACTCTCTCTTGCCGAAGCCAGCAACCCACAACCACACCCAACACCCACATATCCACACATCCACACCCACAGTAACTGGGTGTATGTGCGCGTCAGTGTTGCTGGATTTGACACTCAAATTAAGCTAGATTTGAAAATAAGAGTACTTAAATATAAATATGTAAAAAAGCTATAATTTAAAAGACAATTGTATTATATATTTGAAATTTGTAAATCATTTGTTTTTAATGTTTTTAAATGTGCTTTTCTGAAGATATTTTTTTTACTAAATTGACTTGACTGAAAATACGTTCAACTCCAGATTACGATAATTTGATTAAAACAAGATTTTTTGTGAATAAGCATGACTTAGAATATTTTCTCCACTAAAATAGACTCTTAGTATTACAACACGCATTAGTTTCTTCTCTGCGTGAGAAGATCATGAGAATATGTTAAAAGGATTTAAAGAAATTTTTATGGGAATCAGTAAATATTTAGATAATTCATAAGCATTTTGAGCCAAAACATTTTTAGCATAAAATAAATAAAGCTACATTTAAGCATTACATTAATTAATATTACCAAGTAGGAACATTTTCATTTAAAATATGCTAGATCTAGCTATAAACTAGCTAAAGTGGCAGCTCTGGTGCGTGTCTGTGAAATAGGCTCGAATTTGCGTAGAGCGTGCGTCGACAGGGCAAAGGTTATGGCCGCGCCTGCTGCTGGCAAGGGTTCCCAAGACAGGACGGGACAGGACAGAAGAGGACTTAGGCGGGGGAATTGCCTGCGCTTGACAGTTTCATCCAGATAAGAAGGGGCCAGAGGGACAGAGGGACAGAGCTAGGCAGCTGAAAATTTATATAAATTGACAGTAATGCTGAATGCTGCTGCTTTCGCCTGTGCGAATGTGCCCCGAGAACAATAACAACAACTTCTATGCTAAATTGCGCGACAACAACATGACAACAACAACAAGCAGTCACGGGGTTAAGGCAACTGGATCGTATCACATTCTTTGCCAAATTATGTACGAAAAAGGCAAATAATGAAATCGTAAAGAGTTAGCCTAACCCAGCGATCCCAAAGTCTCGACTCGAGTCGCTCTTAAATTGAACCCCTAATTCTCCCCTAACCCTGAATTCCAACAACATGGCCCCCCTTCCAGATTTATGTATGTATTTTACTCGTATTTGTATTTAAAATTCATTTCTCTACTCGGTTTCTTTGCTCGGCGACATCATGTGTATGCAAATAGTGGCCATATTAATCATTGAGCCCAGGACACGAGACATATTTTTGTTGGCTACTAAGACTACGGTTAGTTTATGTTTTTATTTTTATTGTAGATTTTCATTTTATTATTTTTGTAGAAAAATGAAATGGAATTTTATCTATATAGCTTAAGAGAGCACTCTAAAATTGCCGTGGCCGTTGTGGTATTTAAAACTGCATTTCGGCGCTTATAAATAAACAGCTCTGTCTCTGTATCCTCCTAGGCCTTCTCCTACGCCCCCTCCGCCTCCTAGTCCTTCTCTTTAGGCACTTTTCGGCCATATGCGCGCTTTTCCCTTCTTTTCTCTTTTCCCTGTGACAGCCTGCGATTCAGATCCCGTTGGAAATTTATGAAAGCGACGTAGCAAGGATAAAGTGCACTGAGCACGGACGCAGATTCGGACATGAACATGAAGAGCAGCAGGGAGAGGGACAGAGGGAGGGAGAGGGACAGGAACATGAAGCAGTGGCACTAAAACAACTGTAGCTGCCTGATGGCCGCGTTAAATGCTTTTGTTGATTCTGGGCTCGGCTCCGGGCTTTTTATTTTTTTTTTGCACAATTTAATAGTTTTGGCGGGGGTGGTGGCTGGCAAGGAAATAAACTCCGACTGCAGTCTGTGCAATAAGTCTTGGCAAACAGTCACCGGGGAAAATGGGGGCGTTGCGGCCGCCCCGGCCACGCCCACAATTGGCTTTTGTGCGATGACGGGGCCAACGCTCGTCGGTTTTTTGTTTGTGCCAGAGAAATGTGTTTGTTTTTCATTAAAAAACTTTTCATTTTGAAACGGTCAAAGTTCGGCTCCAGACTCAGTTCCAGTTCCAGCTCCGACTCCATGTCCGACTTCAACTCCAACTCCAATTCCAACTGCAGCTTAGCAGAAGCAGCACAGGACAACACTGACTGCGGTATGTCCTGTGTTATTGCGGCCAGGATTTGCTATTTAGGGGGACTTTCTATGCGGCGGCTCCATTGTCTCTGCGGCTCTGTGTCTCATTGTTTTATTTTCTGCGAACTGGCTAAATACACATTTCATAATTCAGTGCTGTTAAAAGCTGTGCAGCCATTGAAAGTCACGTTTCTAATGGAAATAAGGCCAACTTAAACAATCGCCGCAGCACATCAATGAATTGAAGGCACAGAGCCAAAGACAACAAACGACAGACGACAAAGGACAAAGGACAAAGAACAACAAAACATTCAGAACAATTAATCAACCATTTTTACTAAAGATCTGCTTGTTTTTTTTTCTATTTTCCTTACAGCTGTGGCATTGCTCCTGTTGCCTTCTTCGGCGCACGGCCAGCAGCAAAAGTTTCGCACCGTTCCACATGATCTGCAAGTGCTGGAGGGATCCGAGGCGATGATGAGATGCGAGGTGGCCAACGTCGCCGGCGCGGTGCAATGGACAAAGGATGGCTTCGCCCTCGGCTTCTCGGCGGTCATTCCCGGCTATCCGAGATACTCTGTGCTGGGGGATCGCAAACAGGGTGTCTACAATCTGCGCATCTCGAATGCATCCACCCACGACGATGCCGAGTATCAGTGCCAAGTGGGTCCGGCGAGACTCAACTCGGCAATTCGCGCCAATGCCAAGCTGACTGTCATATGTAAGTATTCTGCCACATTTTGTTATTGATTTATTTATTTATTATTTAAAGTAAAACAAAAAGAGTCAACAAATTGGGGAGAAAAATATTTACTATTTTAAATTAATTAAATAAAATAATATACTATTTTCATTTTCAAATTCAAAAGCGCAAATTATTTAGAGCTCTAACTAAAATTAGAAAAAGTGTTTTCCACTTTTTATTATTGATTTACTTATTTATTATTTAAAGACAAACAAAAAGAGTCGAAAGGAATGCAAAAAAGTATATTTATTATTTATTTAGAATTTTAAATTAACAATTAAATAAAATAAAATAGATTTTTTAATATAAAATACAAAAGCCCCAATTATTTTGAGCTACAAATAAAATTTGAAATAGTATTAAAATCTTTGTTTGATATATAAAATATATAGAAAAACTTTAAATGCCTGAGGGTATTCAAAATAGCAATAACGATGTTTGTGGCCTTGTTATAAAATAAATTTCGTTAAAAAGAGTAAACGAAATGTAATTGGGATTGACTTTACGCTGGTTTGCAGCTCCAATTAATTTGTAGGGAACGCGTCGTGTTTGTTTCCTGCTCATTGCACCTATAGAATTTGTACTTGCATATTTAAATTGTCGAGTCTCGAGGAGAGAGACTCGCATGCGGGTCGAGGATGGGGAAGGGATTGGGCTGGTTGTTGGTTGTCGTTGCCAACATTTATTGTCAGCAATTTGCAAAGCAACAGCAATTGCAACAACAACAACCACGACAACAACAACAACAACGACAAAGAAAAGCAACATCAACAATGTGAGAGCTGAGCTGAATTTAGCGCAGTTTATTGCTTCAAGGAGTCACAGTCTGAGCTGACACTGCCAGGACTAAGCTAGACAGCGGGCGAAGAGGAAGAAGAAGGGGCAAATGGGGAAAAAGGGTGCTTGAGGGGAATTTCAGCATTTTCAATGAATTTATTTTTGTTTTTAGTGCTTCTCTCTCTCTATCTCTGTGTGTGTTTGTGAGTGTGTCATTGCATTGTTATTCCTGCTGTCGAGTAATCACTTTGAATGTGTGGGTATTCCTGTTGCTGTTGCTGCTATCGTTGTTGTTGTTGTTGTTGTTTTTGTTGTAATCACTCAAGAAATTGCGCTACATTTGATGACAGCGATTTTCATTTCCTTTGCCTCGTTTGTCTGTCTTCTCTAGGCGAGAGTAGAGTTGCCACATCTAGACCCAGTTCTTTTGACGGGCCATGGCAACAACAACTACAACAACGACAACGTCTTGCCCAAGGCTCACACACTCACATATAGACAGACGTATACATTTATATATATATATGTGTATATATGCGCATGCCTAATGACGTTTGTTTAGTTAATTACGCGCCATGAGCTGTGACAATGATGATGTGTGCCGAGCGGAGTCTTAGAAAAATCTCAAAGAACGAAAATCTCTGTCTGTGTGTGTGAGTGTGGGTGTGAGTTGGATTCATATAAGCTCGTTAGTTATTGCTGAGTTTGTTGTTGCTGTCCCTGCTGCTGGCGATGCTGTGGCAAAAGGTCGCATGCCGGCGCCTCTGTCTGCTCCGTCGCACAGTGGGCCAATTTGTTCTTAGTCTTTGCAAAAATTATAGCATTTATGCAAATGAAGATACAAATTGCAAAATATAAAATGCAGCAAATTTAAAAATGATTTTGATTTTTAAAACTCTATTAAGATAAATAGTGGATCCCAAAGATGAAAGACTATTTTAGATTTTTAGATTAATATGCCTAACTTTGACTGCCTCTATCAGCCAAAGTAAGCAGATTTATCATTTTTACATCTTTATTCATTTACATTTTTTATTTTTACAACAACTATCGCTTAAATGCCCCACTGTGCGTCATCAGCCTTCAGAGCTAGGGCCATGAAGAAATGTTTGTCATAATTGTCGGTACTTGTGAGTCCCCTCACACTTCCTCCCTCTCACTCTCTCTCTGTCTCTCACCTCCTTCACCCACTCTGCGTGTGTGTGTTTGGTTCTCTTTGTTTTGTAATGGAATCTACTATGTTTCGCTGAATGACTGAAATGTGTAGCCAAGTATGTGCAATACATACATATGTATACTTTTATGGTATGTAAGTGTATATATGTATGTGTGTGTGTGTGTGTATGTCACCCCAAAGGCATTCATGGGACAACACGTGCGACATTATTGCAGCAATTAGCTTCGGCAAAATTGAAGACAAATGTGTAATAATTCAATTAAGTTCAAGTTACAATTATTTGATTTATTTATTAAGCTAATTTTTCGCTTCGGCTGGCTATTGATTAACGCTCCTTGTATTCGGTAAAGGAATTCCCATTGTTATGTCATTTTCCTGTCAGCAAATCGAATTCCTTATAGCACCTCAGTGTTTGTGGGCGGAGTAAGCGATTTCTGGATTTTAATCAGATAAGATAGTTGCAATTAATGAATAGCAGTATTGTTGAGTGAATAATAATACAGAAATTAAGCTTACGAATATTGTAATGCGATTAAAGCTTCATTATGCAAATAAAGCCTTTTTCACAGTGCACATGATAATTAATTTACAAGCATATATTCTGAAAACTTTAGCAAAATATTCCTCAGCATTATTATAAGTTTAAGCTGCAAAGTTTAAGAGTCGTACTTTATCCATATTTCTCTCTGGTAGCTGCTAATCAAAATGTCCTGTTGGTTATTGTCCTCTTTAATCTTTGGCAAACAAACTGGGCTTCTGAGTTGGCAAAGGAAAAGAAACGAAAAGCTGAAAAGCGTAGATGAAAAAACATTTGAGTGACATTTTTGGTTGGATGAATTCATTTAATCAATTCCACAATCTATCTCTATGACAGCTCGTTTCCCTCTCTCCCTCTTTTACTCGCTGTGTCTATCATTTTGTGTAAGACTGTCTCTATGGTGTCTTGCTCTAATTAAAATAGCATATGCAACGCAGAAACCTAATGAACAAACCTTTGTCATTCGCAAATTTAATTTGAAACACTCGAAACGAGGCAGCTGCAAAGTTCTTCTTCAACTAATTTCAACGTACGCTGTCCTCCGCTTAGGTAAAACTTTCATGGACCCAACTGCACACCCACACACACACATATATATCTTTATATATATACACACGTGAGAGCACAATTAGATTATAAGTTGGCACAGTAAAGAACTTTTGCACACAAAAGTCCACGTGCAAATTTATGGAAATTTAGAAAATGTTCGCATGCCATTAATTTTTAAAAACGCAACCAAAAACACATATGCCGCAAGGCGAGCAAAGTCCAAAAACTTTTTGCCCCAACTGTAATAGGGACTGAGACCGGCATCGGTAACTGAATCTGAAGCTGGTCCGGTTCGTTCTCCTCGTGCTCGGCACAATGGAATTCAAGGCATGCACGGCAAAAAAAAAAAAAAAGAAAAAAAATAAAGAAAAAAGAAAAAAAAACCAGCCTTTATAAATTTTGAATACTAAGCAGCATTGAAAAATTGAAAGAAAAAGAAGAGCGTTGGACTTACTTTTTTTCTATTATTATTTTTTCTTTTTTTTTTTTGAGGGCTTCTGTGTTATGCAATGCCCAGCTGCAGTCAAACGGAGAAAAGTAAGACAGAGGGAAATTGGAGCTTCCTTAAGCCAGTGAAAAGAATGGAAGCCAATAAACGCACTGTATTGATTTTAAAATGGTCAAGAATTTGCCGCATTTCCGCTCAATTCATTGGAAAAAATGGTGCTGTAATTGTAGTGCAAATGATCAAAGTACGAGTATCGAGTTCATTCTTGAATTATGGCAAAACATTTATTTTGTGACCTTAAAGTCTGAGTTACAGTCTCAGCACTGCTATTGTCCCCGCACTGGGAGGACATGTCAAAGATGTGAGCAATTTGGAATATGTCTGGGACGTGGAACTGGAACTCCAACAGGGACTTGGACTCCAACTCAGTCGCAGACTCAGATTCGGCCCAACACTCACTGACAGCCTCCAAATTCCTCGCAAGCAGCGGAAAAGTTGACGTCAAATGGAAAAATTGCCAATTCTTGCTTTTTTCTTATCCTCAACACAGAAAAGGAAAAAATAATAAGAAATGAGGAAAAAAACGACAGATGAAGAGGGGAGGATAGAAATAAGGAAAGAGTGGAGAAATATTTCAACGCATAAAACTTTTATGAGGCGTACTATTAGTGGGTTAGTCGCGTGGGCTGAGCTTCAGTTTCAGCTTCAGCTTCAGCTCCATCTTCAGCTTCAGCTTCGCCTGAATTCATGGCAAATTGCACTTTGTGCGCCCTTTAGCCCGAGCTGCCGTTGCCGTTGCCGTTGCTGCAGCTCCCAACAATGGCTGCATAAATTATTTGCAGCCAAAAGGGGGAATGGCAACTTGCCCCATCCCCATTCCCAGTCACCTTGCAACACGGGGCAACTGCATAAAATTTAATCAGCGAATCGTTGGCAGAGCAACGCTCGTATGTTTCAGATTGGGAAAGTGAACTCGCATAGGGTCCTGTGGATCAACTGCAACTGCAACTGCTAAGCTCATTCATAATCGCATGTAGCGCCAATTGTGCCGACAACAACAATCAAGTCCAACGAGAACCTTCGCATTCTTCTGGCAAACTATGTTCAATGCGTCGACAATGCGCCTTGCACATGTCAATAATCAAATACAATTTGCATACCAATCAACAATGCACACATACAAACACACAAACACGGAATTTACAGTTATATATAGATGTACATATAAGTATGCATATTCTCAATATATCGAACTGCATTTCCCATAGACTTTGTGCAAGTAAAATTCATGAAATATACATACAATTGCGTATACACACAGCACGCTTTTCGATTTTTTATTTTTCCACAAAAAAGTACCAAATTTTATGCATTTGGAATGCAACAACGTTGCTCCTGGTGGCATCCTTGCGACACCAGTTTTAGCTGGAGAGTCGCGTTTGCAAGTCGCTTTTCGTTTGTCGAATTTTTTTTGTATTGTTAAACATATTTTTATGGTTTTTCACTTGCTTATCTGGCAAATAACATTAAAAATGTATTTAGAAAATTTCTAATAGAGACCGATTTCACCTTTAAGATCGTTTAGCAGATAAAATTAGTCTAACTTTTTTATTCTGTAACAAATTTGTATTTTCTGAAATATTACAGTTTTCAGATATTTTTCTGATGTTTAATTAAAGTTTCATTTTTTGGTATTTATTTTATTAGGAAAATTTACGTTGCCTACTTCTGGGGGCAACAAACAAAAATTACTTATACGCCCTGCAAAACAAATATGGCCAGAGAGTGGAGATTCAATTCGATGCCAAAAGGCCCAGTCAGGCATATATAGTGTATATATGCGTAAACATATGTATACGTATATATGTATGCATAAATATGCATATGAGAGGGTCGCACCTTACTTCTGTGTGTTTTTGTTGACGCCCCAGAGTGAATGTGTGCGTGTGTGTGTGTGAGAGTGTCGCGGGATTTTGTGTTTATGTATTTGATTTGTGCATAATAATTTAATGCGCCCAGAGCTATGCAAATAAAATTCACAAACAACGCGGCAGCTTGGAGGCATCACAACAAAATCAGACATCACAGCATCATCCAGGCAGACTTGAGACCTTCAGGTGACTTCGTGGTATCAATGCACCAGGGGGGCAGGGGATGGAGTGAGGTGGGAGGGGGACGGTGTTGATTTCATTTTGGTAGCAACAAAAGCAATTACCTTGGCGCAGTGGCACACGCCACACACATGATGCCACATATGCCACATGCCCTGTCTCTGTCTCTGCCTCTTCATCAGCAGCTCGTTGTGTGTGTGCGTGTGTGTGTGTTTGTGTGTCTCAGTGTATGCCTGGGCATGCTTCACAGCGTTGCACGACATTAAGCATTCATTTTGCATGCAACAACTTCCACGGCAGGCAGGCAACATATGTTGCATGTCAAATGCAGTGCCATCTACTTCTACTTCTGCTTCTGCTTCTTCTACTTCTGCTCCTTCTTCTACTACTACTACACACACATGTAAAGCTGCCGCAAGACGCAATGGCTGCCTATGTTACTCCTTCAGGTGGCATTAAAATAATGCACACGTGCACTTAACTTTATCCACGATTGTTTGTTTGTTTCTGTTTGTTTGCTTGCTTGTTGCTGTTTCAACATCTCCTGCCCCCCCCCCCCCCCCCCCCCCATTATGTGCCTGCTGCAGTTTTGCCGAGCACATTAATGGAGGAGGTATGAATGAAGAGGCAGAAGGAGTAGGTGCAGGAGAGGGGTGGGGAGGCGGGGGAAACAGACGGTTGCCTTAAAGCGGTGCAGCCAATGCTTTGGCGGCCATTCAACCTGCGACTGCCACGAAACAGAGAGAACAATGTCGTTGAATGTGCCACGCCCCTTTCCGCGTCTCTTACCACGCCAGCTGGCCAACATGCAGCATTGTCGCATAATGAGACGAACATGTTGTTGTTGTTGTTGTTGCTGTTATTATTGTTTATGCAGTCGCTGGCTTTGGCCATTGTTTTGTTTAAGCCCGTTTGGTTTGTTGGTTTCCAGCATTTGGAGTAACAATTGTTATACACTTTCCTAAGCTCTCTCTTTCTCACACACTCTCACTCTCTCTGTCTGTCTCTTTCTGTTTACAGCACCACCCGCATCGATCGAGATCAAAGGATACAGCCACAACTCGAAAGTGGAGGTGCGCGAGAATCAGGACTTAACACTCAAGTGCATCGTGGCCAATGCAAAGCCCGAGGCACAAATCGTTTGGTATCGCGGCAATGTCGAGTACAAGCCAGGTTAGTACATAATAAGCCTAACTACATTACATCGCTATAATATATTTAAATATTTGCTTATTTATAATTTATATATTTATTTATATTTTATTTATTTACAAGTTATATATATTAAGTCGTTCTAAGAATTCTTTTTATTGGAAAATAGCACGATTTGCATTAAATTGAGTATTTTTATACCCTGAGGGTATATTAAGTTTGTTCAAAAGTATGTAACAGGGAGAAGGAAGCATCTCCGACCCCATAAAGTATATATATTCTTGATCAGCATCAACAGCCGAGTCGATATAGCCATGTCCGTCTGTCCGTCTGTCTGTCGGTCCGTGTAAACGAAAGGATCTCAGAGATGGTAAGAGCTAGGACCACCAAATTTGGAATGAAGACTACCTATAATGTCAGGCAGAACAAGTTTATGTTAAAATTTTGCCACGCCCACTATGGTGGGCGTAATTCATCAAAAACTTTCATCACCTTTAATCTAGGGTTTTAAGTTAAAATTTTAAATTTTTTTTACACCAACGGGTGTAGGATCATGTCCTGAGACTAATTACCAACTTTCAACATGATTGGGCCATAAATAGTGAAGATAATAAGCTTTAAAGATTGGCAGCTTCATATGTATATAAATAGAATTATTCTTCATTTAATTGATTTTACTTTTACTCTGTCAGAATGGACATCGAGAATGTTAACCGAATTTGCCAGCATCAGTCGAAGAGGCGGAGTGGTCGAAGTGATAGGTGCTAGGCACGCGAAACGGGAGATCGCGGTTCGAGTCCCGGTCTGGTCGATGCAAAAGATTTTTAATTATTTAATATTTTTCGTTTATTTGAATTTTCAGTTTAATGGTAGAGTCACGCGAGGGGCGTGGGTTCAATTCCTGAAAAGGTCAACGAATTTTTTTCGTTTTTAAAAATATTTTTACTTTTAATAAAATTTTAAAATTTAAAGATAATGTATAAATTGCCGTGGCCTAGGCTCAGGGTATAATACTGTCGAGTGCACTCGACTGATCCACTTGTTTTACCTTCGATTTATTTAGAAAAAGTCTACCCATAAATTCAAGTAATTAAATTCATTGGGGTTCAAATTATTGCAACTCTTCTAAGAAAATTCAATCTTTTAAATTCGTTTTAGGAAGAGACTTTAATTCTAGAATTATTTCTAAATATCTCCTCGTCTGTTTTCTTATAACTATTATTTATAACTTCTTTCCTCTTTTCGTACGTATTTGATAGATTTCCAGGAATTCGTATTCATTAACTGGGAAAGTGTTTTTTTTTAGAAAAATGGAAAAGTGCGACTGAGTAGATAGAATATAGAATGTACTAATGTAATGGATGGCAAGCGCAATCAACATCAAGCTCACACACACACACACACACAAATACACACAGCTCGTGACAAGTGTCACAACACTAAGCCATCAAATTTAATGTCCACTTACACAGAAACCTTCAGCCTTCAGAGCCTCAACGTCATTCCCCTTATTACCCCTCGATACAACGCATGTGTCTTCTAATGGCTCCTGGTCCTGATCCCCGTACACCTCCAGCTTTGTATCGGGAGCGACTGGAGCTGGAGCTGGAGCTGATCCACTCTGCCCAAAAAAAAAAGAAAAAAAAAAAGTGTAAATGGGCTTTGGCTGTGGCAAGAGGAGAGTAAGGGGGTAAGAAGCTGAGGGAATGTGTGAGCCCTTTGACTGTTAACCAGTTGGCCAGAGGCACATGTTAGGGAAAGAGGTAGAAGGAAAGGAGGAAGAGAAAGAGAGAGAGAGAGAGGGAGACAGACGCCCGTCGACTTTCTGCTTGATGACGGTGCTTAAATAATAATTTTATACTCTAACAAAACGGTCGCCGTCAACTGGTAAAGTCGATGCCCCAACCCCAATCCCAATCCCAACTCCCATCCCAATCCCTTACCCTTATCTTGTTTTTTTTTTTTTTTTGGGTTTTCTTGTTTGTGCCTTGTCATTTCTGGCTGGCCGGCAGTCAGCTAAATTGGAAAACGCTACCGTTCGTTGGACGCTTTAGAAAATATGAGAGAAAATGCAAATGTAAATGGTGGACAGGATGCGCAGGACATTGAAAGGACATCGACACGGGGGCAGAAAGAGAGAGAGAGAGAGAGAGAGATGAAGGGAGGAGGAGAAGCAGCAACATCACACGGCGCTTAGACGCCTTCACGACATTTAATTTTCATAATGATTATGATATGCCGTCATACACGTGTGTGTGTGTGTGTGTGTGTCCTTGTGTATGTGAGTGTATCCCTGGTCGACTGGGAGAGTGTCATTTGGCGGCTAACGAAATCATTTTAACACAACTGGCGCGTTAAAAATGTTTAAAATGTGAAACGAGCAGCAACAACAACAACAACAAAGATAACAACAACTACAGCTGAATGATGATGGAAATTTTTTGGGAAAGCCCAACAACAACAAAAAAATGAACAAAATAAGAAAATTCGCAAAACGGCGTATAATGTTGGGAAAATGCGCGCAAGGAAATGTGAAGAAGGAAACGCTGGACGTCGAGGCTGCATGATGAATTATGTTTACGACGCAATATGTTGCGGCTGGACTGTTGTAGGGAGAGGGGGAGAGGGCGGGGGAGGCAGCCTCTGACCTCTGACCCCTTTGCGACCCCCCTGTTGCCGAAAACGAGAGTTTACGACAATGGCCAAAAGGGATCCCACGACTATGTCTGTCTGCAGTATCATTTGCAAGCTGTCAGTGGAGCTGCGACTCTCACTCTGTGTGGTGCTAACGGTGGTGCTGTGGTGCTGTGGTGGTGGAGCTGCGGTGGCCCTCATACGAATACTCGTGTGTGGCGGTCGCGTAAATGACGGTTAATGCCAGTTGGAAGATGGCACAGCTCGAGCTATTTGGTCATTATCCGCGGTGACATGCTGAACACATTTTGCAATATTCTCCGCTTTTTGACTCGATAGTTGAGGCAGCAACATTTTAAAGTCCGGAGAGAGAGAGAGGGAATGACAGCTGGAGCCTGAATGATAAAAGATATATGAAAGCTGAGAGAATCTCTTTAGATGCTGCAGCAACGAGAATAACGAGAAACGAGCAAAGCAACAACAGCAACGCAGCCATTGACAATTTATGACTCAAAATTATGTCACAAAATATTGTTGTTGTTGTTGCTTTTTGGCAAATATTACACAAAATATGCGCCTACAAATGAATTCCACGGGTCGTGGCATGAATAAGAGAGGCCAAACGGGCAGACAAATAGGGTAGGGCTGGCAGGGGGGGTAGGTGGGTCAGGGGGTGCGACAAAACTTCATAAAATATGCGTTAAACTTTATGACAACGACTTAGGGAGCGGGCAGCAAAGTGACGGGGGGGAAGTTGCACGTACGCGAAAATGGCGTGCAAATTTTGCAATGCCAGGCAACAGACAAAAAGTGATAGAGACAGAGAGAGAAAATGGGGGGGGGGGGCAGAGAATCCTCCCTTCATACACAGACACACACACACACACACTGATACACCCACCATTTTAATTTTCTTTGTATAGAGCTCTCGCCTGAGTGCTGTTGATGTTTTGTTGTTGTTATTATGATAAATCGCAGACATTTAACGCAGCGCACAAGAATTTATAGCACATACACATACACACACAAAAACACACTCACCCACATGTACAGAGACACACAAACTCACACACACACACATGCACAGCTGCATTTTTTGGTACTTCGCTTGTTGCGCCATTATTTATGACAACAACCTTGCGTACATGTATGTGAAGTCCTTTTCAAAGGATGTGATACAGAATCTGTCTGTGCAACTTCATATCTACATCTATAACAACAGATAGATCTTAATTTATATTTATGTTTGTATTTAAATTTATTTATACTTTTCTATTTATTTTAATATTAACATTATTTAATGTTAATGTATTAATGACAACCAGATAAACGATATCCTATGAAAAGGACTTCACATATGAACATGTAAACAAGTGTGTTTGTTGTCATAAAATTAATGTTAATAATATTAATTTTATATTATTAGTATTTTATACTTACACTTTATTAATTATGCTTATCTATTTATTTTAATATTAACATTATTTAACAATATTAATATTATAACAAGCAGATTAAGATGAAAAGGACTTGTACATGTACATAAGTTTGTTGTCATAAAATTAGTATTAACAATATTAATTTTATATTATTGGTTTTTTAATTTATCTATTGATTTCCTAGTGCTACAAGCCAACGTTTATTATTTAAGGCACTAGTCACGTTTATACATATCTTTTTTAAAGTATCATTAAGATTAAGCAATTTACAATTAATATGAATAAAGAAACAATTTCAATTGTATTGTATTATAAATTATATTATCACTATAATTATTATTTATTTTTATTTAATTTTGTAGTTTTAATATTTTGTATTTTAGTTTTTATTTTTATTGTAATTATATTGACATCTCTTAAATATTTATATTCATATCTCAATCTAATCATATTTCTTACTTACTATCTTCGTAGATAAGCGAGATGACAAGGTGGAGGAGACGATGCCGAAGCGGTTCACGACCACGTCCAGTCTGAAGCTGAAACCCGGGCCGGATGACGATTACACGGAATACACATGCCAGGCGAAGCACAAGGCGCTATCGCCGGATATGCCCATGCGTGCGACCGTCCAACTGTCCGTGTTGTGTGAGTAAAATGCTTTGGATTCCGTTTGAAATTTGTAATCGTAATCCCATGCCCCCTTGTCACCTTGCCACCTGCTGTGCCTATTGAACGAATGCCTTGGCAAATATATGCGCACTGTGAAATACCAAATGGCGACCTCATTAGCTCGGCTCAAATGGCCAAGTTTGCAATACAATTGAAATGCTGGCCGCGCACTTATGCCGCCCAGTGCCCAACTCACCCCTGACCGCTGACCTCACAGCTGCAACCGCTGCAACCTCCCCTCCTCTCGATTTTCATTTGTGACCCACAAAACACGGCAAATGCTGGCCGTCAGTTTACCAGAAACGGCCACAGGCGTCGGGTGTTATGGCCTCTTCCATGGCCTCCGTGGCCGCTAATTGCGCAATTGGCGCGCGTATTAATTAGTTTTTAAATTCTAATGCGATGCCCAGCTGCCACACGCATCAGCGGACCATGAGGAGGCGTGTGGCATGTGGCAGGAGACATGTGTCATGTAGCATGTGAAGCACGGCTCAGGCACAGGAATCAGGACCACACAGCCGCATTTTGCGAATTTCAAACTTCAGTTATTGATTGCTGGAACTGGCAACATCTCTGTCTCTCTCTCTACCTCTCCCTCTCTTTCTTTCTCTCTCTCTAACTGCTCTACCTATGTTCACCTGTTCCTGGCACACACATTACGTGCCCCATATTCAAATTAATTATGTTTGTTATTTATGCATAGGCGCCCACTGTAGCTGCCATTGGTGCATGTGTCTCTGGCTGGAACTGCTTGTTGCCACAAGGCAGCTATTGCCATTGCCATTGGCTTTGCCTTTGCCACTTCGTGCTCTTTGGTTGACATAATAGATTTAATTGCCACAGCACCACAAAGTGCTGCCTTGTACGCATTACATTCTTTTCCCCACAGTGCTGTTCAATTGAGTATGTCAACTTTTATTTAGCCAGCTTTAATAAAAAACTGTAGTTGCGCGTTGAAGTGCTAAAAAATTGGGCTTTGACTTTGCTATTATTGTCACCTGTCAATGCACTTAATTATTGAATCTTCTTTTTATCAGACTACCTGTAAGAACAATAACTGTTTCAAAATCTTATTACAACCAACACACATAAGAAGTAAGAGGACATTCAGCTGGTTGCTCTTTACCTAAAAACTTAAGCAATAAGTGTCATCTTCAGAAGTTTAAGCTTGAGCTTCAAAGTTTTGATAGCATTTCCTTCAATAAGTAAATCTGATAGTATGCTTTGAATTAATTGAATTACTTCTATTAATACATGTTTTTTGAAACTTTGAATTGAAGACTTTATAAAATAAATAACCCCAGTCAGCAGCTCAATTTGAATACTATATTTAAATTAATCGCTTAGATAGAAACGTTCAATGTAGATGCACAACATCTTAGTGGTGTAAATATTTGCGTGCTCTTCAACGTTTGTATGTGGACTCGAACTCGTATCTCTCTGGCACATCCATGGAGCTGAACTCACATACAGACATACACAAATACATGCTGGACTCTGTCAGAGATCGGGTTGCTTAATTATGCACCTATTAGGGCATCCCTGCATCCCTGCAATCCTGCAGCCCTTTGGTCCTGTCAGTAGCAAGCGCCAACCTGGCCAGTAAATCGGATGCAACCATTGGCATTGGGATATAACATAGGCAGCCGATGCTGCAGCAATATTTTAAGTGATTTTAATTTAATTTTGTGCCACTTCGTTATATTCCGGCTGTGCACACCTGCTGCGTTATTTTACAATTCGTTTTGCCCTTCCGCTTTCGGTGTGTGTATTTGAGTTTGTAATTTGTAATGGGAGCTATTAGGACGCTCGTTTCGATACCATTTAAAATGCTGTTATTGCGTATACGTAACTTAATCTGCAGTTCAATTTGAACAACAGTTAGAAAAAGGAAATTAAGAAAATATAACGTATGCGCAACTCAAGCAACCATTTTCCATAAACTGAAAGAAATTACAGAAATAAACTCAAGGTATTGTAAAAATGAACCAACTGACATTGCGTATACGCAAGTAAAATTAAAGTTACAAAAATGGCAAAATTATATTTCAAATGTTAAGTTTACGTATAATAAGCTGTAGTCAAAGCTAAAGGTAGAAATATAATATAATTCACCTGAATTACTGGCATTCATTTAACGCATTGTTCACAATTGAATTGGATATTTAAAACGCGGGTTTTTAACAAGTCGCGTTATTTACTATATGTGGCATTTACACTGTTATTAACCCGCCCACAACTCGACAAAATTACAGGCAACATTTGCAGCACTTTAATAAAATGCGACTCGTGTTTGTAAAACAGCATCATATGAAAATATTAAAATAGTAAACAAACAACAAAGAGTTGGGGGAGGAAAAGAATAATAAAAATGGTAACCAAAAATGGAAAAAGGGAAATCGGAAAATAATGCGTTTGACCACATAAACGATTTACATGCAAACACTTCAGTTAAAAATTGTGCAAATTTCAGATGCATATGTCCGGATAGTTGGCCAACAGTCTGTCTGTCCTGTCCTGTTAGCCGGTTAGCCGGATGGCCATTGGCCAACTGGCCACATTTGTTTTAGTGTAAATTGAATTTATTTGTGGCGGCCATTGCAATTAAAAATGCCTGCGATAAACCTACTGCCATATACAGTGTTTCAAGTAATTGTTTTGACAATGAAAGATGGCCATAAAGGTTTTTTAATTTTAAGAAACAGTTGAATGTCTTAATTTGGCTTGTTTCAATGAAATTTAATATGAAAATCAAGAAATTTTTGTTTTGCAAACTAAATTATGTGCAAATTTTCGTTGTCAAAACACTTGCTTGACATACTGTTTATATGTGACCAAGTGAGAAGATTATGTGTGCTTGTAATTGTTATTGTTGTTTTTTCCATTATTTAATTTTCGTGTTTTCTTTTTTAATCTCCCCACAGATCCGCCCGGTCCGCCGTACATCGAGGGCTACTCGAGCGGAGATACATTGAGACGTGGACAGTTGGTGGAGCTCATGTGTCGGAGTCGAGGCGGCAATCCGCCCGCTCAGCTCATCTGGTATAAGAACGGCTCCCAGATCCGCATGGCCTACAGGTAAGACTGCATTTTATTTCATCATACATAAGGTGCAACATCTTCATCCTCATTTCCATTTTCAGGACCTCTGGCCGGCTGTCGGAGAACATTTACAGCTTCACCGCGGAGGCGGGCGACAACAAGGCGCGATTTCGCTGCGAGGCCAGCAACGTCATGTCCCAGACGCCGCTCAAGGCGGAAGTCGATTTGGCTGTTCTATGTAAGTGCCATCTCTTTCCCCTTTCCCTTTCCCTCTCTCTCTCTCGCTGTCTCTCGCGCTAGAGCAAGCATCATCAAAGCAAGCCTGCTCTGCCTAATGCTGAGCACTTGAGGCTGCAACCAGATACATAATTTGCATGTCCTGGCCCTGAGATAGAGACTCAGCCAACATATTCAGCTCGTTATGCAAAACGTGCTGCAAATTGCCCCTAAGCGTTAACCCCTACCCCTGTCCCTCTCTCTCCCGCTCTCCATGTCTCTAATCTGCCACGTTACTCCTTTGCCTTGTTTGCCTAATTGTATTTCGTTAATTTTCATATTTGCACACTCGTACACACACACACACATACTCATATTCACACTCATATTCACACTTGCATACACTTAGACTCGGATTTCGTTGTGGATTGTGTCAACAGTCTCGGTCTCAGTCTCGTTGTCCTTACAGTGCTGCCACTTGGCACGCGGCACAAAGTGAAGCCAAAATAAGC
Organism: Drosophila limbata; assembly: GCA_963924055.1. NCBI lineage: Eukaryota > Metazoa > Arthropoda > Insecta > Diptera > Drosophilidae > Drosophila > Drosophila limbata. The sequence goes on along the minus strand of OZ001355.1, from coordinate 20,183,314 downwards.
CTGGCAACTCTCTACCCCCCCCCCCCCTCTCTTTCTCTCACCAGTTCTCGCCGTTGCTTTCTTTTGCAATTAAGCTTAAGTTTGCACTTCGCCCCGCCATCGACGCTGCCACTTGGCTTTGTCAAATCAAGCAATGCAAATTCTTTTCAAGTGCCAAATAGCGTTGCCACCCCTCTACACAACCTCCTCCCCCACTGCATTTTGTCAGAGCTTGCAACAAATGCAATCACAGTCAAACCCATCAGAAAGTGCGCCAGAGGAGGAGGAGAACACCGCAACTCTTGGCCAAAGGCGTTGTTAGTCAACGGCATTTGCATCCAACCACACTGCCCCTTCCCCCTCCCTCTACACACCTCAGCTGTTGTCCCCTGCAATTGCAACTGCAACTGCAACTGCTGCTTAGGCTCTTCTTGTCTAACATGCAAATGGACGACTTAAGGCCACATTGCGTATGCGTGATATTCAAATTTTTGGTTAACAGCGCTGTTTAGCGTCGACGCTGATAATGAAAGACCTGAAAGCTTTAGGCCTTTTGGACCTTAGGCCCTTTAGGCCTTTTGGCAAACTGCTAGCACGTGCCTCCAGCTAATCCCCATTCAAGTTGCACGTGTGGTCAACTTCTGTGCCCAGCTTCAGGCGAATACCAATCGATAGGAGAGTATTTTAATATTGTCAAGAAATTTGTAACACAGATCGAATAACGTACTTATATTTTTGCCATTGAAATGATAGATTGAAAATGTAATGTTAGGACGATAAACTTGTTTATTTTTAAAGAAAAATTGAAACAAATTAATAAAAAAAATAAATAGAAATAGAAATAAATATCTTAGTCAATTTTATAAAATCTGCATTTGGTGTTGCATTAAAGATTTAGCAGAAATTAGGCTAATATAATTGTCATAGGAAATATTGGCTGAAATTTGAATTCAGCTCTCGGCAAGGGTATCAAATCTTCGGCAACTCAAAGAAAACATTTCTTTCTTGTTTAGCCTGCACTTACTTACTTGTCCGACTCTTTGTTTATTTACCTTGTTTGCCACATGGAGTGACCAGCTTTCTAAGCCATGCTAACACTCGCATACACATATAGACATATATATAGATACACGTATAGAAACAGACTTCAGCTGCGTTCAGTTCGTTCTTTGGCTAGAAATACGCATTATTTATGTATAACAAAATGTGGCACAAAAATGAAGACGTAGTTGGAATACATAGAGCCAAACATACAAGGCTCCTTCCTCCTTCCTCCCTCCCTGAGTGTGAGTGTGCGCTGAATGAAGATGTATGGTGAAAGAAGCGAGAAGTTAAGAATTCATAATGTTTATTTATATGCGAAACATATCGAGAAGAAGTTTTTTTTACTATTCCCCAAGAAGACTCCGTATCAGGCGCTGGTTCGAACACCACGGCGTATGCGTAATATATGCACAGCTGCCACTGCCACAGCAACTGGCACTTCTACTGCCTCTGCCACTACCACTGTTGCCTGCACTTATCCATCAAGGCAGCAACAGCAGCTGCAGCTTCGTCTTGTTGGGGGCTGGCATTAGGTAATAGCTCGACACGGCTCTGACTCAGACGCCTGTCACTCAGTCACTCAGTCATCATTTGCATGCAGGCAACTTGTGTTCTGATGACGCAAGCAAAAAATATGAGCGATACCCAGAGTACATTTTGCATAGCTCTGTGGCATGCCACAAGTGAACAGAGCGACGCTGCCTTATTATAAATTAATGCAAGAAACAACGAAACGAGCTCGATTTCAACTGAATCTCTCTTCTTTCATCTCGTCGCAGTCGCTCCGGCGCAAGTCACGGTCTCAGGTCCGACGGAGGCGCGAGTTGGCGACGTTGTGCCGCTAACTTGCTCAACGGCACCCTCGAATCCGCCCGCGGAGATCAAATGGATGGTGGCCGGACGACAGATACGCAATGCTACCTCAAAGACCACCGTCAGCAGCGAAGGTAAGAACCAATTTTATCATTATTTATTTATTTATTAATGTTAATCTGAAAAAAAAACAAATTACAAAGACATTATTAAAATTAAAATAAAATCAAAACTGCAAAATTCTGAATAAGGATTAATAGCTGTTCAAAATTGCATATTCATTACCAATATGTTTCATTAAAATCTTTAATTTACTCAATTCCAGGTGGCTGGACAACTAGCTCGAATATCACCACCATTGTGGAGCCCAACAAGCGTTCCCTGGTCGTCATCTGCCATGGCCTAAACATGCAGTTGACCGAGAATGTCGTTGCCACGCACACGATCAACGTTCTATGTGAGTACAAGCTTAATTTCTACTCGGCTCTTAATTGGCTTCCAGCTAAGCCATAACCATATTTAGCCTGGTCAACTGTCTGGTCAAGTGTCTGACCCCTGAGTTTAAATTCCACAAACATAGACATAATTGAGTTTTGACAAAACTTTTGGCTGGCACTTGTACTTGTTCTTGTACTTGTTCATCCACAGCAGTGGAAGTGGAAGAGAGATGGGCTGTAAGGTAATAGTTCCAGAATGCTGCTTTAATATTACATCGAGTTATGATTCGTGTGCAGCAGTTAGAGAAATGAAGGGAGAAAGTTGGGAGAGTGAATAGACTCCTAAAAATGTGCAGTTTATAGTTTATCATTGGTTTAATGTTTCCTCGGGCTATAGTATGTGAATCTCATGGCTTTAATTATATTAATTGAATATGAATAAATACGATTCTTAGATTTTCAATGTTCAATAATAATTTAATAAATAATTTGCATTTTATTGACTGACATATTAAATAAATTTAATTGTCTCTTGCTTCAATCAATATTTGTTAAAGAAAAAATGAACACAAAATATTTTGAGTTCCACACATCACAAAATAGGCTACTAAAAGGATTTCATGATTTAGTTTCAGTTAGCTAGAATATTCTAGTCTTTTCGTTCATATCTGTAATATAATTTCAAAAACTATTCTTTTTTGTTCGTTTATTTGTTAATTGTTATCGTTATCTAAATATATAAAAATAAACTATTGCAATGAGTGACAGAATGTTTCCAAAATGTGTTTCCGATGATTCACTAGCGTCAATAAAGTTGGCCGAGAATCAACAGAAAAATGCGACAGATGCATTTGCCGTGGTAACAGAAGTGGTGGATGATATTCCGGGAATAGGAGCGCCATCTTCAAAGACAGTAAAAAGGACAAGTCTAAAAAAGGGTAAAAAGGCCCTTCCCTCGGATGCGCTGCGCTACAGGATGTGGCAGGAGCATCGTCAGCGTTTGCTGGAAGTGGTCAGTGATCTGGACAATAGACCGCCGGGAATTCAGGCGGTACGAAAGACGGGCGTGAATTCATTGAGCGACAATGCGATTGCCTTTATGGCCCGAACCAGGGAAAATATCCAGATGCTGGTGTCAATATCGCAGACACAGCGAACTCATGGTGCCATCGATCCCTTTCGGCATGAGCAGCCCTATGTCATGTCTGCCGTGCCGGCAATCATCAGTAATTTGGAGCGACTGGAGATGGAGAATAAGGAGTTTGGCAAGCGTATTGCCGAAATAACTGGAGAGGTCGATTCTGGGTTAAATGCCGATGCACGGAACGGGAAAAAGGACAATCAAAATTCAGCTCCTCCAGTATCGTTCTTTCTGCCCGAAGAGGCGTTGGCCAAGTACAAGCCCTTCAACATCAAGATACCCAGCTCGGATAAGGAGCGTCGTCAAGTGTTTCGTCCCCGCATCTACTTTGACATCTGTCTGAAGGATGTGCGACCACTTGGCCAGATTGTCGTGCAACTTTACACCGAGGCCGCGCCCGTTGTCGTCCTGCAATTGGTGAAGGCCTGTATGTGCAACATGAACAACAAGTTTCACATCAAGCGACTCTTCCCCAATCTCTGGCTGGAGGTTGAGATGCCCGTGGAGAACAACTCGCAATTGCAGCGACCCTTGGAGTACGATGGCAAGGTCATTGATCACGGTGCCTCCAGCTATGTGTTGTCCTTCAGCAAGGACTACTTGCAGGGCTTCCACGATCACCTGTCCTTCTCCCTGTCCTTCAAGCCTCTCAGCGTGGCCAACGGTTCCCGCGTCGGCTTCGGTCGTGTAATCAAGAACAGCAAAATCTTCGACTGTCTGCAGAGTTACGGCACCAAGAACGGAACTCTCAGCCGGGGCATCGTCTTTACGGGTTGTGGCGTTATTTAAATTCTAGATTGTCGAAATTATGTATGAGTAACGCACGTTGTGTATTAGAGAAGTGTGTACGTACTGCAATCACTTGTCTTTTATCGATGTCAGGAATACGAAATAGAAACTTGTAGTGTGGTTTTTGATTTAAGCTTTACAGTTGGCAAAATTGGTTGAATAAAAATAAAATAATTTCAACTTTGCGAATTTTGATTAATTTAAAGAGAATTTGAAAAATAAATTAGTTGTTTTGTATAAAGTTTCCAAAATTGGAAAAATAAAAATAGAATTATTTATTTATTATTTATTTATCCTACATTATCATTATTTTGATTCGAATTATTTGTTTTATTTAACAATTGCAAATTTGACGAAATATAAACAAAATAATATAAATATCTCAATTAGAATCTTTGTCCTACAATCAGAAGTTGGGAATCTTGATTGTTTTGGCTAAAAATTGAGAATATAAAATATTTATGTTATATAAAATATATAAAATTAAACCTAGATTCGAAAAACCTTCCTCAAATTTTAGTGACTATGCCTTGATTCTAAATTCAGTGAGTTTTAAAAACCACTTCAAACTGACAAAACAAATACTTTCAAATTACTCGTATTAGTTTCTTTCTTTTAAGTTTAGACTCGCGACATTGATTGGTACATATATATATAAATATATATATGATGTTTAAGTTTCCGAAATGCGTTTCAGAGGATTCACTGGACCTGATACCACAGACCACAGAGGGAAAGAAGGGGAAGTATTTGAATTTTAAACAGAAGAATGAAAGACACTCCCAAGACCCAAAGAAGCCGCATCTACCTTTGAAAAAGGAAGACGAGGCCCATTTAAAAGCATGGCGAGAACATCGCCATCGAGTCCTAAATATGACGCCCGAGGTTGATAACAAACCACCGGGATTCCAAGCAGCCCGAATGACTGGGGTGAATTCCCTGAGAGAGAACGCTGTCGTCTACATGGAACGGACCAAGAAGAACATTCAGATGTTGGTGGAATTGTCGAGCACGAAGCGAACTCACGGGGTGATCAATCCCTTTCGCTACGAGCGTGTCTATACCGCGTCCGCCCTTCCACTGACCATGAAGATTTTAGATCGCATCGAGGAGGAGAATTTGGAATTGGCCAAGCGCATCAACGATGTTGTCGCCGAGACAGATTCGGGCATCAAAGGAGTAGAACTCTCAAAAGATTGCAATGCGAATCGCATGGACAACCTGCCGTTCACCATGAAGCAAAACTCGCTGGATAAATACAAAGGATACAACTTCCATATGCCCGAAACGAACAAGGAGCGCTGGCAACTCTTCAGGCCACGTGTCTATTTCGACATCTACATCAAGGAGGCCCGTCCACTTGGCCGCATCGTCGTGGAACTTTACACGGAGGCGGCGCCGGCTGTGGTACTAAAAATAGTCCGAGCTTGTATGTGTAATTCGCACGAAAAGTTCCTCATCAAGCGCCTGTTTCCGTCCCTTTGGTTTGACGTCAATCTCGAGTTGGATGCCAATTCTCCGCTGCGGCGACCTTTGGAGTACGATGGCAAGATAATCGATCATGGCGAGCACGGACATGTGCTCTCGTTCAGCAAGGATCATCTACAGGGCTTTCGGGATCACTTGTCTTTCTCCTTATCGTTTAAGCCCCTCAGAGTTGTGAATGGCGGCCGAGTCGGTTTCGGCCGTGTCATCAAAGGTAGCAAGATCATCGATTGTCTCCAGAGTTATGGCACCAAGAACGGTAAACTATTCCGCAGCATTGTCTTTTCAGGCTGCGGATTCCTTTAAATTGTTTGTATAATGTGTATTCCAAATTTATTGTATTGTAGTAAAGTCTTCATCCCATCTGCTTTTCGAATTCCATCATTTAAACGTTTAGGCTTCAGCTTCGAAATGGGGCCATATTTTAGTTTTAAACATTTTCAGTGTAAGAGGACAAACAAAAAAATACATTAAAAAAATTTTTAGTTTTTAGTTTCGAACATTTTTTTTTTACTATTTGCACTTAAAAATAAAATAATGACAGAGTTCCCTGAATGTTACTCAGAAGACTCGCTCTACGAGTTCGAACAGAAAGAAAGAAGAAGGCTAACAGAGGCTGCGAATTCGAGCTCAAAGAGGGCACACTTTAAAAGTAAACCCCAATCCAGACCCGGGTCCAAACCCCAGCCCAAGGTAAAACATGACGACCAGCAGCACTTTCGGCAGTGGCAAGAGCACCGTCAGCGGGTAAAAGAAATGGAGTGTGATGTGGATTGTAGGGCACCAACCTACCAAGCTGCCCGCCAGACCGGAGTGAATGGGCTGTATCCGAAAGCCGTTTCCTTTATGGAACGGACCAAGAAGAACGTACAGATGTTGGTGGAACTGTCCAAGACGATACGCACCCATGGAGTAATCAATCCCTTTCGCTACGATCGGGTCTGTACCACATCGTCTCTGCCGTACACCATTAAGAAAATGGAGCGCATTGACGAGGAGAATCTTGATATTGCCAAGCGGATTCTTGACGTGGTCAGTGAACTTGATACGGGCTTGAAATCAAAGTCCAAATCAAAGAAATGCCAACGTGAGAATCATCGTGGTCAGAAATTAAAGCCTTTTACGATGAACGAGGAGCCACTGGCCAAGTACCAGGGCTACAACATCAAAATGCCCCAGACAGATAAAGATCGCTGGCGACTCTTTCGACCACATATCTATTTTGACGTACATTTAAAGGATTCCCGTCCACTTGGCCGCATTGTCGTGGAGCTTTACACAGAGGCGGCCCCAGTTGTTGTGTTGGAACTTGTCCGAGCCTGTGCATCCAACAATCACAAGAACTTTGTCATCAGAAGACTCTTCCCAGATCTTTGGCTTAACGTAGAATTGGCAGTGTCGGGTAATTCAGAGCTGTTTAAGCCCTTAGAGTATGATGGCAAGGTCATTGATCACGGTGCCTCCAGCTATGTATTGTCCTTCAGCAAGGACTATTTGCAGGGGTTTCGCAATCAGCTGTCCTTCTCCCTGTCCTTCAAGCCTCTCAGCGTGGCCAACGGCTCACGCGTCGGCTTCGGTCGTGTAATCAAGAACAGCAGAATCTTCGACAGTCTTCAGAGCTACGGCACCAAGAACGGTGTCCTCAGACGGAGTATTACCTTTACAGGCTGTGGGATTGTTTAAATTTTATTTGTTGTGTAACCAAATTTCGATGTATCCCAATAAATTGTCATGTGTTTCCATAAACTGTCCTTATTATACTCATTCCATTTGTTTGGGATCTCATCTCAATGGGAAAATGTTTAATTAATTATCAAAATAAATCAGCATTTTTTAATAACAATATGTCAAAGTTCTCAGTTAAATTTCAATATTATTTTAGTTTTATCTACAAAATCATCAAGCTTACAAAAATAAACCATAATGAATTCTGAACTTTCAGTTCCATGAAAAAACACTTCAATTCCCACCCTGCCATCTTCAAAAAAAAAGAACCGTCGTACATTTCCTATTGCTTTTTTATCCAAACATGTGTTTTTAAGATCGTTGGAATGAAACGAAAATACAATTTTCCCTAATAACAAAAAAAAAAAACCGTTAATATGTTTAACTTCCATGCAAAATGAATACAACATTTCTGGAAGTCGCATTAGCTTTTTGAATTTAGAAATTTTCCTAAATATGTTTCGTTACATCATTCAGTCAGTTGTAAAACTTTTTTCTTCAAGGAAAATCAAAAAAAAAAAAGAAAAAAAAAGTGATTTTAAAAATTATTTGTTTTAGTTTTTGATAGAAATTGGAGAACCTTTTTTGACCGGTCTTACCATTCTTTGTACAATGAGCGAGCTGCCGCAATGTGTGTCGAGTGATTCGCTCTTCGAGCTGAAACATGCCGAGAAACAGAAGAGTATTAAGTGGAGTAATGTGGGCCCAAAGAAATCATCAGTTAAGGTAATCAAGGATAGACCCAAGTTTAAGACACAGGAGGAAGAAATCTACTACGATTTGTGGCTGGCGCATCGCCATCGACTGTGCCACTGTCGTCACGAGGTGGACACCCAAGCCCCGGGATATCAGTGGGGTCGTCGAACCGGAGTCGGCACCCTGACCAAGAACGCTGGTCAGTTCATGGAACGCACCAGAAAGAATATTCAATTGCTGGTGGAGATGTCGAAGACGCTCCGAACTCATGGTGTGGTTAATCCCTTCCGGACGGAGCGTGTCTATACCTCATCGTCCATGCCGTACACCCTTAAGAAATTGGAGGCCATTGACGAGGTGAATCTTGATATGGCTAGGCGTCTGCTGGACGTTGTCAGCGGTCTCGATACGGGTCTCAAGCACAAATCCAAAGTCAAGTCAACGCACGTCGAACCGACTCCAGTCAAGAAGCGAATCCATCGCTCCTCGAAGCTCCTGAAAGTGTGCCCGGATAGATTGGCCAAGTACAAAGGCTACAACATCCGTATGCCAGTCACGAAACGGGAGCATCATCTGCTCCTGCGGCCACACATCTACTTTGATATTTATCTGAAGGATGCGCGTCCTTTGGGCCACATTGTCATCGAGCTGTACACGGAGGCGGCTCCTGTGGTTGTCCTCGAGCTGATCCGGGCCTGCAATCACAACATGCACAAGAAGTTTACCATCAAGCGCCTGTTTCCCGATCTTTGGATGGATGTGGAGATGCCGTTGCATCATAGCACGGATTTGCATAAGCCCTTGGAGTACGATGCCAAGGTTGTGGATCATGGTGCCTCCGGTTGCCTACTGTCCTTTAATAAAGACTATTTGCAAGGCTTTCGCAGCAACTTGTGCTTCTCCATGTCCTTCCGGCCGATCCAAGTGGCCAACGGTTCACGCGTCGGCTTCGGACGCATCGTCGAGGGCGGCAAAATCTTCGATTGCCTGCAGAGCTACGGATCGAAGAATGGCAAATTAATTCGCAGCATTCTTTTCACGGGCTGTGGCGTTATTTAAATTTCAAGTGTAATGTTTTTTTTGTAATGTTTTTATATTTTTGGAATATTCGTGTCATACATCACTTTATTGTTATATTTGTAGTGCAAGTAATAAATGGATTCGAGACTTGGTTACATATTAGTCCAATTAGTCGACACACACATAATTCAGTTGCTTCGACAGGCAGGCTGGATGTTCAGAACTTGTGCTGAATCCGAAGCTCGTCGTCAAAGTGTCTTGAACTCCATTATGCCTTGTTCGACGTCACTCTTAATTTGCCTCAATTATAAGCGAGGCAAAAACGGCACAACAGAGCTTCCAGAGGGTCTAGCTCCTAAATGACTGACAGGCGGACAGTCGAGAGGTCTGAAGGTCGGACAGTCGGAAAGTCCGACGGTCTGACAGTCGGACAGTTGAAGGGAGGACCGTCGATAACAAGTTCTGCATCGTGTCCTGGCGCACAAAAGGACACGCTTTATTATTAATACGCGCAATCGCTCAGCGAAATTCTAGTTTTAGCTTTCACTTATTCAACCAACTGTGTGTGGGTGTGTGTGTGTACAACTTGAAGGCACTGTTGGTGGTCTGTTGTCCTGGACGCGTCCTTTATGTGCACTCCTGCAGCGCTAATTAATTTTTCTGACCATCATCAACACAAGAGAGGCAAAGTCGAAAGCCGACTGTGAGATTTACATTTATTAGCCATGCCGCAGAAAATGACCAACCAGGCCCGAGGTAATGAGCATATCCCTTTTCCTCTCCCCACTCCTAGTCTTGTCCTGCCTATGACTAGAATATTTAGAAATATATATATATATATTCAAGGACGCGTTGTGTCTTATGTGGCCATGTGGCCGCCTCAGGGACGCCCTTTAGATACTTTTACTTTATGAGCGGCAAATTAAATAATTTTAATTTTTATTGTTCAGCACCACAGAGTGGTTACAGTGGGTCGGGGGCGATATACACACAGCGGTGGGTCCTTTGGCTTTGGTTTGTAGGCCATAATTTGCTGCGGCTTTTGGCTAAGTTTTTTGGGGCCAGCTTTTCTTTGTCTTTTCCCCTGTCTTTTTATGCAAACAGTACTTATTTAATTCTTTTTTATGTTTTTCTCTTGGTTCTTACCACCTTTTCTATCTCTATTCGCAGATCCACCCGCGCCGCCATTAATTTCGGGCTATATAGAGGGACAAATTATACCAGCTGGTTCGGTGCAAAAACTGCTCTGTGTTTCATCAGGCGGCAATCCGTTGGCCACGTTAACGTGGTACAAAAACGACAAGCGGGTGAGTTGGGAATTTAGCAAGTTTTTTGCATTTGCAGCATTTGCACCACACAGAATGAGTGCAACAAAAAAAGGCATTTAAAATACAAACAGAGAGAGAGAGGGAGAGAGAAAGAGAGAGAGGTGTAGTCGTAATGCTATCAACAACAGACAACAACAAACATGGGGGCAAAACAATAATGGCGCTTTTGTTGACCATTTCCGCTTCCGCTTTTATGGGCTTAGAGTGCTAATAAGGCAGCTCGACGGCTGCTTTATCTGACTCTCTGTCTGTCTGTCTGTCTAACCGTCTATACCTTTAATGCCACATGCCACACCTTATTTTTGCTGCCTTCAGCAATTGTCGTTTGTGTTTTTGCCTGCTGTGTTTTTAGTTTTAGAGCTGGAATTTAATCTTTAGCACAATTCGCGCATCAGCTAAATGGTTGAATCAACGGAAGTGGCCACAGTTGCACAGCTGCTGTTGCATACTTATGGGTGGCACTGTTGCAACTACACAGCAGCTGGCTGTAAAGTTGATATACAACACACGCCAAGTGGCAACCGCTGCTGGTTTTGCTGTCACAAAGAACGGAAGCGAGAGTCGCCTTCATCTTCATCGCAATTGCGGTTTCTATCCTGCCTTCCCCCTTCCCCTCCCTCTCCCACACTATGGCCTCTGGCGTTTGTTGTGGCTGTAGGTGGTGTGCAGAAGGAAGAAGAAGATTACTCTCATCTGTGTGCGCAGATTAAATGATATTTTATCAACAAAATTAAAATGCGCCATGGTTGCCTCTTGTGTCTCCTCTGTCTCTTCAATCTCCTCTCTCTCTCCACTGGCACTTGTGCCTCCTGGCTTTCCCCGCCAGCTGTTGCCTGAATGTTTGCATATGTAGCACAATGCCTGCAGTTGTTGTTGGTGTTGCTTTTAAACACGATTTTTATATCAGTTAATCACACAGAGTACAGAGTACAGTAAAAAGGAGAGTACGACGTGGCTGACACTATAAAGCTTAAGCATACATATATTCTTAATCAGTGGCCATTTCAGTCTGTTCGTAGATACGAACTTTTTGAATTTCAAAGACATGATCTTCACACGAATCAAGTTTGTTAGAAATAACTGCACCTCCGTATTTTCACCAAGGATACCAGGAAATACTAATACACAGACAGAGTTTTTTAGAAAGTTTGCTCTTTTTGATGCTGGACACACCCTAAAATCATTAAAAGTCATCACAATTAATTTCCAAAAGATTGGGTTAATATAACAATAGTTATGGCTGTTTTGCATTATTAAAAAGTAAATTACAAATCATCATACTTCATTTCCTTAAGATTGAGTTAATATAACAGTAGCTATGGTTGCACAAGCTGAGCTTAGAATGCTTATATTGAAAAAATACATATGTTTATTTTAGTAGATTGAAGGGTGTCTTATAGTCGGGTACTCGACTGTAGCTCTCTGACCTACCTCGCTCTCATCTCGAATTTTATTCTGTTATGCCAGCGTCATAAGTTATTTTTGATTTTTTCTCCGCTTTTGGCAGATCAACTCCGTCATTCGAACCGCCGACAAATCCGTTTCAGCCGAAATAACGATTTTGGCCAACGTCACCGACAACCAGGCCCAATATCGTTGCGAGGCCTCGAACAGTGCCACCGAAATTCCGCTGTTCGAGTCGACAACGCTTAGCGTGCACTGTAAGTACAGAGTTCTTGTGCCTTTATTATTATTCTTATTATTATTATTATTATTCGTCTTCTTCTGCCTTTCTCGCGTCTTACAGTTGCGCCAGAGACGGTAAAAATACGCATTGAACCGGAAGAACTGCGACCTGGCATGGAGGCGACCATCATTTGTGACTCGAGCTCCAGCAATCCACCGGCAATGCTGTCCTGGTGGAAGGATGGCATCTCCATTGAAGGTATGTATTGGTATGCATTGGAATTGGAACTTTGCCCAAGACATGGCCAAAAGGACTTGGCGGCGCCGTTGTCAAAATGGCAGCTGCAGCTGCTGCTGATGATGTTGATGTTGTTGATGTTGTTGCCTGAATTTTGTAAGGCGTTTCCACGACAACATCCGGTTTGGTTGCCAGCCAGTTCAAGCTCCATCAGCGCCAAAGTCCAGTCTGGCTTAAGCCAAATCACTCCCATTTTATTTACATGGTTTCGTGACCGCTCTCTCTCTCTCTCTCTCTCTCTCCCACTCTCTCTCCATCTCAATCTGTATCTCTATCTTCATATTCGCAGGCATTAATAATACGTCGAAGCCAGGTCTCTGGGGCGGCACAGTCTCCACGTTGGAGTTCAAGCTAAACATCAGCCAGGAAATGAACGGTGTGGTCTACACCTGCCAAAGCGCCAACGAGGCATTGCAGCGCAGTGTCCATGAGGCAATCAGCCTCGATGTGCTTTGTAAGTACACGGCGAGAAATTAGATGCATTTACCTATTTTAAATTTGAGTGAACTCGAGTTAAGTGTTTACGATTCCTACAATAGGTATTTAATCAAAAATTAAAATTCTTCAATCAAACTTAGATATAACTTGAATTTACAGAGTATATAGAACTTGAATCAAGTTTAAATTAATCTTAATTCAATAATGAACGATTCATTTCAAGTTCATTAAGTCTGAACATATTTTTAAATAATTTAATTTTTAATACATAAAATTATTTACATTTGGAGACATGAAAAATTTACCTTGATATCACGTGCAAATCAAGTTTAAAAATGTACTTGATTTTTGCACTCAGTGTAGTCCGGCTGCTCACTAATTGAGCAATTAAAGGCTGTCTGACTCACTAACCATCCCAATCCCCATCTTAATCCCGAACTCAAACGTAATCTCAAACTCAATCGGAATTCCAATTCAAATTCAAATTACAGTTCGACCCAAGTTTGTGCCGCCGCCGTCGTCGACTTCGGTGGGATTGGAGGGGGAATCGCTGCAGGTGCCGCTGCAGGCGAATGCGAATCCCTCGACAATTGCCTACACCTGGACAAAGAATGGCGTTGCCATACCGCAGGACTCCGGCGAGCATCGCATCTTTGCCGATGGCGCCACTCTGAACTTCACCAAACTGCATCGTGATGATGCCGGCGTCTATTCCTGCACGGCCAGCAACTCCCAGGGCAAGGCGAGTCTCAACATTACCGTCGTCGTTGAGTGTGAGTATACAAAGGAGCACGCAAAGAGTGTGAGTCCATTAAATACTCTTCATCCTCGTAGATGGCACCACTATCAAGTCCGTGTCGGAGAATATCATAGTGAATCCGGGCGAGGATGCGATGCTTTCGTGCAGCGTTGAGGGCAAACCGCTTGCCGAGGAGCACGTGAAGTGGGAGCGTGTGGGCTACGACATGAAGGTCAAGACCACGACGACCTTCACCAATGGCACCGCCTACCTGCACATCAAGGACGCCCAGCGCGAGGATGTGGGCAACTTTCGCTGCGTGGCCGACAACCATGTGGCCAATCCCACCAACCGCGATGTCCTGCTCATTGTCAAGTGTAAGTTCGATATGTCGAGATTATACAAAAACCCAACAATTATTAAATATTAAAATCTAAATTTAAATAATAATAATTCACTTTTTTCCAGTTCCAAGTTTTTTAAACTCTCAACTCTAATTTGAGATTTGTGCATTTATGATTTCAGTTGCACCCGAGATAGCCAAGTCCCCGACTTTGCTGCGAGCGGCGAGCGGTACGGGGGAGCGGGGAAGACTTCCCTGTCGTGCTCAGGCATCGCCGAAGCCGCAGTTTATTTGGCGCCAGGATAAGAAGGATCTGCCCATTAATCATACATTCAAATACGAGGTGGAGGAGCGCAAGATTGACTCGCTGACCTACGAGTCCTCGCTCATCGTCGAGAAGGTCGCGCCCGCCGACTACGGAGCCTACGAGTGCGTGGCCCGCAATGAGCTCGGCGAGGACATCGAAACCGTGCGCCTGGACATCACATCACAGCCGGAGCCACCGCTGAGTCTTAACATACTGAATGTGACCCACGACACGGTGACTGTGGCCTGGACGCCGGGCTTTGATGGTGGCCTGAAGGCTTCTTATCGGGTTCGATATCGGTATGTACATCGTAATCGCAGTTCCCTCACAGTTTCCAATTCTCCCAGCGACAAACTGAAGTTCATTTCATTGCAATTACTGCAAATATCAAGCCGCACTAGTGAAATTGCCAGCTCAGCCAGTTCTGCATTTTCACAGCTTCTTTTATCTCATCATTTCAAACACAGAGAGAAAAAAGCTGTAATAAAATTAAGTTTAACACAAAACTTCTTTGACAATTGTATAATATTTTGCAAAAAATCTTAGATCAAGTAAAACTCTAGATTGACCAAAAATTAAAGGACAAATTTTGTATATTTTATATCACAAAACAAGTTTGTAAAAGTTAAATCAAGTTAGTTAATTAAATTCTATATAAAGCAGGGACTGCAAATAATGATTACTTGTTTTTTTTTTTAATCAAAAAATCATTCACTTATAATGACTTTGAAGCACCGAGAAAAATACCAATATTCATCTTTTTGGCTCATTTATGCATTTTCACCATAATCATAAATTTTTCAAGTTTTATAGATTTGCCCACAAAATAATGATTAAATTTAAGTTATACTTTACTTCTCAAACAATAATCAATATTTTTTAAAAATAATCATTATTTCATGAGTTTTATGTTTTGCTCAAAAACTTTGTTGTAATTTCGACTTTTTCTTAGGGAAAAGGCAAAATTAAAGGCCAAAATAATACATATTCCTAGTCAGTAAGCCAAGACAACCCATAATAACCCATTTAAAAATAAAATGTCTTCTGGAGAGTATCAAATTGAGCCTTGTCGTAATTACAACTTGAATTTTATTTAAATCATTAAATTAAATTATTAAAATTCAATCATTATTTTGTGAGATAATCTATAAAACTTGAAATTAATCATTATTTCACATTTTTTTAATAACAGTTATAATGATTACAGTCCCTGATATAAAAATATTCGAATTAAGCAGGAGTAAACTTGTAAACTATTCGAATTTTCTAGACTTTAGTAATTTCAGTTTAATTTTACAGAAATACTTGACTTTTTTCTCTCAATGTACTCGGTTTAACTGCCTGTACTCATGGCCTTCTCATTGGATTTCTCATTTGCAGCATGGCAGACCGCGAGCAGTACAAATACATTGATGGCCTGCCCAACAGTCACAAGTTGACCATCGGCGGACTGAGGATGAACACGTTGTATCTATTTTCGGTGATGTCCTGGAATGATTTGGGCCAAAGCTCCTACCTGCCGGACCTGACGCGTGCCCAGACGAAAGGTAAGCCAGGCAGCCAGCAATATTCAAATTAGACCACAGTTCGTGCTACCTGATTTATGTGATGTCCCTGTTGAAGTCACAGTCTCTGTCCACTTGCTAAGGACAACACCAAACTTAAACTCAAATGAACTCTCTGTCTGTCACCTTTAATGCTGCACTACTTAATTGGAATTGTACAACACATGGATACACATGATACCTGATTATAGAGGCGCCGCCGCCATCGCAGCCGGCATCGTCACTGGGCGGTGGTCCGCCGACCACCAGTCAGACGCCCTTGGGCGGCACATCGGGCATGCTGCTGGTGGGCGTGGCCGCGGGCATTACAATCGTGTTGCTCAACGTGTTTGTCATCGGTTGTTGTCTGCACAAGCGCAACGAGAAGCGTCTGAAGCGAGGTACATCATCATGATCATCATTATCATTATCATTATTATCATTCCAAGAGATAAATGTGATAAATCTATTGTTATTGTTGTGCTGACTTGCAAGTTGCTGCTGTTTTATTTGAGCAATGCTTTTTTTTGGACCCGTTTCTGTCTCCTGTTTCTGTCTCCTGTTGCTGTTGTTGTTCCTGTTGCTGTTCCTGCCACTCTGTCGCACGTGCCATGTGGTCAGCGTCGAGCGGCGCTAATTTCATTTGCTTGCCACATGTTCCGGCTGCGCTTCGCGTCATCGCGACACAACATGGCTACGTGATTTGCGTCAGTTTTGCATGGGTCGCAAGAGACAAAGACAACGAGTGGGAGAGCGAGAGCGAGAGCGAGAGAGAGTAAGTGCGACTGTTTCAAGTGGAAGTAGAACGCGTCCATTTCCCCGTAGCGACGTTACTGTGCGTCATTTTTATTACAGTTTCTCATTTCATTTCGAATTTATTTATTGTTTTATTTTCCTTTTTTTTCTTTTTCTTTTTTTTTTTGGTTCATTTTGCTTGATTCTTTTGTTGGTGCCATGGGCACACGACAGGACTTGAAATGCTGCCAGCCGAGTTAACGGAGGACAGCAGCAATACACCGAATCTGGTCATAATTGGCATCTCACTGGCGTCATTTGGATTCCTTTTGGTCAACGCGGCGCTCGTTGCCTGGTTCTTTGTGCATCAGCGACGCAAAAAAGGTTCGTTGACATTCATATTATTATTTATATTTTATTTATTTATATTTATTTATTATTTATTTATTTGTTTTTCCGTTTTTACATTTGCTATTATTTAAATGGTATACAGCACATCCTAAGCAGATCAAGTTGGTTTTCGAATTTTTTTAAGTATTTTTCTTAATTTTGTTTTTGGGATCTAGAACTTTTCAGCTTGAATAAAAACTGAATTCGATTTCCACGCTTTCCATGCTTAAAATAACAGTCGTACATAACTCGTTCACCATTATCCAAAGAAAAGGTTCAAGTTATGGAGATATTCGACTTATAGAGTTATTTTTCTTAAGTTTTAGCTCGAGTTAGAGAGAAATTCGAGTTACAGAAGTTCGAGTTATGGAAGTTCAACTGTACACATTTTTCATCTCCTTCATTTGTATTCAAGGATTTGCTTTTAAGTTTCTTTAAATTAAACGCAAATTTATGTTCATGACATCACAAAAAAAAAAATTACAGATTTAGAGCTTAATTACAAGGTAGCTCACAGTCGAGTTGACTTGACTGTAGTTTTTCCGAGTAGATGATTTGTTGCGACTTGTTCAGTTTTTGTGCAACTTTAAGGAATGCTTTCAAGTCACAGTCTCTCTAATCATATTCTGCCCAATGATGGAAGCTCTTATTATTATCCTTGGCGCTGCTCGCATAGCTGCAGCTCGGCAAGGAGACAAGGAGCAGCCACTTCATGGCTCTGATACCACTTCCGTGACACCACAGGAAGCAGAACGCGTTGTGCTACTTCCGCTGCCCCCAGTGGACGTCGACGTCGCCTTTGACGTTGACTGCGCCGTGGCAGAGGGAGCAGAGGAGGCAGCGGCTGCTGCTTTTCAGCTTATGACGCTCACTAAACAATTTCCTGCATATACTCAGAGATGAAATATATATCAGCTATTTGTATGTATGAGATATATGTATAGATAGATATATGTATATACATATATATGTGTATAGGTAGGGATAGAGTCCAGGCATATGCGATTCACGTAATTTCCGCGAGAAAACCAGAGCTGCAGTCAGACCGTGGCAAGGAAACAAGAGATGTATAAAAAGAGAAGAATAAAAAAGAAAAAAAAAAGATATACCCAGCTCGGAGCAGTCAACAAGAATATAATGATGACAGAAAATAATGATGCATCCTGGCAGCGGACAGAGGACAGCAGCGAGACACGGACAGACGGACAACCCGGAGCGATGCCAACTGCAACTGTTTATTGAACAATGACGACGACGTTGGCAGACACCCCGTCCGGTTGCCTCCATCCGCCTTTGACCCTTTGCCCCCCTTTGACCCCCTTGGCGAAGACAAATGTGCATCGTTTTCTTAGCTGAACGCACAATCTTTCGGAAATCAGATTGCTCAGCTTCTGCTTCTTCTCTGCCATCAGCTTTAGGGACACCAGACACCAGAGAACACAGAGCATAGAATCGACCATAGACAGCAGATAGCATTGAGCACGTGTCCTGCAAGTGTTTGAGTCCTGGCACAATTTGCAGCTAAAGCTGAAGATTGTTTATTAATATGGAATTATATTTCAACCCAGTCCAAACGAGCGAACGAAATATAAATACAATTTCCCAGCCCGTCGCCTTCCTTCCATCTCCATCGCATTGCCTCGTTGGGAATATTTGAAGGCATTTCATTGGCAGGTCAGGTCTCAGAAGCCAAAAAACCAAACCGAAACGTGCTGAAAGTGCTAGCACACAAAAACGAGAGCAACGAGTTTGCAACGATTCCAAATGCCAGGACAACAAAAATTCTTGGCCAGAGTTGAGCCATGAACGTTTGACTGGGCGTGCTAACCAAATTATTTCTCATTGAGCCAAATTTAGTGGTTTGACACGCAGAGCCGTAGCTGCAGGAGCAGCAGGAGCAGGAGCAGCATCTCAATCAGACCCAGGGCCATTCCCAAACCCAATCGCAATTTCAGTTTTAGTCCCAATGCAGCGCTGCAAAAATTATGCATACTTTTACAGATGTTCATACGTATGCATGGAACCTTGCTCCTTGTTTCTGCTCCTGTTTCTGCTCCTACTCCTGTTACTTCTCCTCTCTCTCTCCTCTTCATTTGCCAGCTTGTTTGCCCCGTACACAAGGCAGCATTCCAACTGCGAGTTGTCCTTCGACTTTCTCAGACTCCGTCCCACCCGTCGTATACTCGCTATTTGCAGTTGTAATGTATGCTCTCATATAGTCGTACTTTCGGCAAACATTTAACTTATGAGTTGCTTAACTTCTCTGACTTTTTGCCCGTCTGTCCAACTTGTGATGACTCGTTGTTTCCTTTACAACTATATACAATATCTTTTTTGCAAAACTTTTCATTCCTTACACACATAAATACAAAAGTATAAATACCTAGAAGTCAAATATGTAAGTGTACCGATTATGATATTGTTATATGCAGTTAAAATATAATCAAAAAGTTTTGATTAAATTAGTAAAGGTATTGAAGTGTTATTTATTAACGAAAACTGTCATCAAGGGATTTATGAATACTTCTGCTTTTATATATTACACTTTTCACATTTTGAAACTTGGAAACTTTTGCTCTCAAATAGACTTATATTATCTGACCAATATTTTAATATTTAAGTGCTAAAAAGAAATGATGCCGGCAATGAAAATGTTCTTCTAATGCCCTAATTCAGTCTTCATTTCGAATTGCAAACATGAAATTTGTACTTTGATTGTAAATTAATGTAATAATTCTGAAGCTATTTGCTTTTCATTTTGAGTTGTGTCTTTTCTTCTTTTTTTTTAATCGCACATCTGAAGTTTTTGCGCCTTTTGTCCTGAATCCTGAATCCTAGTCTCTGTCTCTTCAGCTCTAGGACTTCACGCCAATTCGGCTGTGTTCTGTGTGAAATGTAGGCCAAGATTTTTGACATTATGAACGCGAGGAGAACGAGGAGGAGGCTCTCGCCAGCGGAGCATGAACTACAGCCGCAGGACATAAATAAGATATTTTTCTTAGAATTTTCAGCTGGCTTTATTATACCGAAAGGGGAGGAAACTGTAGAGAGGGGGGAATGAAGGGGGAGAGTACTGGCAATTTCTCTCTCATTTCTAGCATGCACCGAGCATAGAGTTATGTTTGAACAAATGGCGCTCTTGGATCTGGTTGCAAGAAGGGGGGTGATACCCTTCCCCCCACTCTCTTCACTACTCCCCTCATCTATCTCTGGCACTATACAAAAGAAATGCATATTTCAGTCTTAACAGCCGCTTGTTACAAGAACTGTTAAGCGAGTCGCAGTCGAGCCTGCAGCTGCAAACTGTCTTTCTTCCCTACCAACAACAACAACAACAACAATAACAAAATTTTTTATTACAATGTTCGGCTACCGAACCCCTTCCCCCCTCAAACTGCCCCACTTGCTCCTGCTGCTGCTGCCATAAGCCGATAACTGACAATGCCCAAAAGCATTTTTTGGCCATAAAGGAGTTGTCAGGGAAACTGGTGCGTTTGGCCAGAATGACAGCGGTTGGCAGGGGAATATATATATGTGTATACAGGGACATGTATAGGGACAGGGAAGAGGATGGATGGGAGGAAGGGGCAGCCCCAAGATATCTGTGCATATTTCAATGCTTTCGTTAGCGAAACTTGACTTGTGGGCTGCTTTCAGCTCCAGTTGTTGTTGTTTTTCTTTACTTATTGTTGTTTACTTTTTGGACTTCTTATTTAGTTGTTGTTGTCCTTTGGATATGCATTTTTAATGTGCATTTGCGCTTTTGTGTCAAAATGGCGCATGACGGAAAAGAATTTCAACCGCCTGCCTCCTTCTACTCCTTCCTCCTGCCACGTCACCTAAAAGGAAAGTCAACCAAACTGCGACACGGACATGGCTAAGAAGCTTTCGCTGCTGTTGCCATTGCCATTGGCCATTTCCCATTTCCCATTTTAACATTTTCCCACTTCCCCGTTTTGCTGTCCGATAAACTATGCCAAAAGTCTGCGGTTGGCATCTGGTCGGCGGTTGGACTCTCCGGCTATTTCCGCTGCTCCCACGGTCATTGACTCGACTCCATAGTCCAAAATACTCACACTCGGACTCGGACTCGCACTCGTACTCGGAAGATGCACATTCATATATCATTCTCATGCAAGTTGACCATCCTGTAGAATGCCATTTCTAATGTTTATTGCCATTTCGCTTGACCCCATAGATATGAAGTATGCAGAGGGAAAAACTAAACTGCCGAAAAGAGCATTTTCACTCAGCCTAAAATGGAAATTTTCCAAAAAGCACTCCGATTCCTGCTACTTGGTGATTTTTGATTAAGGTCTTCTTTCTTCTTTCAGAGTTCTGTTAACTTTAAACTGAAGATTCTTTGAATTTGACATTCATTTCCACACAATCGACATTAAAATATCTTTCTAATTAAATGAAACACGAAACATTGCAAAAATTTGTGCCCAAGAGCAATGAAAGGAAAAAGAAGTTGCTAGCAATTTTTATAATCTCAACATTTTGGCCAAACTCAAAACTGGCTACTGCCAATATTAAATAAAATATAAAAACGAACGAACCGAAAAAAATAGGAAATGCCAAAGAAAAATGATAGAGACAGATAGAAAAAGTAAGAGAGCTAAAGGGAGATGGTTGAGTGCGACACTTTAACGAGTTGGCCAAGGCAAAAGTTTTGTGCCAACGTGGCCATAAGCGATAAGCGACCGGTTACGGTTACAGTTACGGTTACTCCAAAAACAAACGGACTTCAGCGTAAAGCACTCGACTTTGACACTCTTTAAACAACGACAACCCGAGGCCTGGAGCTCGCAACTCGAGCTGGAACTGGAACGGGAACGGGAACTGGAGCTGGAGCTGGAGCTGGGCGTGTGCCATCGAATCAGTTGAGATAAGCACTGAGCGGCTGTCAAACAGTTGGCAAAACCGTTGCCAGTGTCCGAAAGTTTGCAACTTTAGTGCTTAGAGCAGCCCAACCAGCTCAGACTTATTGTGTATCAAAAGTATTTGGAATTGATGTACCAAAAAAAGAAGTAGAATAACTGTCTAATTTAATTGTCTCAGATTTAATTCTTATGTATTAAAAGATAGCTTAATATTATCTAATATCTAAAAATATCTAATTTTACAGGTAGTCAAGGAATTATGTCAAGTTAACATAACAACATGTTTAATTTAACAATTCCATAATAATGATAACATTATTATATTATCTGACAAGCAAATGATGCAGGTTAAACCAAAAATAAGCGAATCCAGAACCCCTTAAATCCTTATATCTCCTCCTCCTTCAGTTGGAGTATAAAAACCCTGCTGCACCGATTCAAAAAGCAGCTGTGACTTTTGGCAAAAAGTCGAATAAGCATAAGTCAGAGAATAACTGGCAGCATTCTGACTTTTTTTGGGTGCTGCAAGCCGTCATCCCATCAGGGTAACAGGGCAGCAGACCATCAGCCGCATCAGAGCCACAGCAGATTAAGAGAAAAGCCTTCAAAGCAGACGCAAACCGTCAACGGCGACGTCATTAACTGTCCTGACGACCGCAAAAGCTGTCTAAGCCATGTCATGCTACATATATACATATATTGGCAGCTGGGCAAAAAGCGAAAGAAATTCCGCTCGCTAACTTCCTGGACACCTCCCACTCCATCTCCCTCTGCCTCGTTTGGTATTTCCTTGATTTTTTGGCCTTGGCGTGGCATAAGTGCAAAATTTGTAATCTCTGTGTCAGGCATAAAGTGCAACGGAGGCAA
The DNA here is from genome assembly GCA_963924055.1 of Drosophila limbata. Classification (NCBI taxonomy): domain Eukaryota; kingdom Metazoa; phylum Arthropoda; class Insecta; order Diptera; family Drosophilidae; genus Drosophila; species Drosophila limbata. The sequence goes on along the minus strand of OZ001355.1, from coordinate 20,160,684 downwards.
CTGGAACCAAAAACAACAAAAGCTCTATGCCTTTACCCTTCACTCTCTCTCTCTCTCTCTCTTTCTGTCTCTCTCTGTCTTTGTGTCATCCAACTACGGCTCTGGCTTATTTGTCGTGTGTGCGGTCGTGCGACACCGTCAAAAACTCCCCTGCAACAACGACAACTAGGACAACAAGGACAACCACGACAACGTTGTTGGATGAAGCAGGCTTTGACAGTGATAAGCCCGTTCCCTGGCCATTAATTCCGTCTGTCCATTCACCGTCAAGTCAAGCTACCTAGAACACTTGAGTGTCGCGCTTTCACCTTTACTTTTTTAGACCCTGTACTCAAAAAGCGCAACGGGTCTATTAAGTTTGTCAACAGCGAAACCAGAAGAAGTGCTATTTCAAAACTACAGTCAAATAATAAACATTAAATAATAAGCTCAAAAGTTAGTCAAGAAAAAGAAAAAAGATACTCAAGGCTCTTTGTTTATGGTTTCGTTTTTAACAGAAGTAGATTAAGTACAGGGTTATTAAAGTCGAATACACTCCTTCTTTTTTTACACATTCTTTTACTAGTTTTGGTTTTATTTGCAAAGTTTGACATTAACAGCTTAATTTATTTGTGTGAATGGCTTTTTATGGAGAAATCTCAAAACTTTCGCTGACTTGTGCATCTTCGTATAACAATGAAAAGTTCCAGGATCACAGGTCGAAAAAATGGTTTAAATCCAAAATCATTTCAGCTTTTATATAAAAATGAAAAATTTACAAATGTTTTCTAATTAATGAGAAATAATTGGCTCTGATCAGTGATAAAGAAAAAATGATAAAATACTTAAACTGATACCTGAAATTGATAAAAAGTTCAACATAGCAGCTAATGAATCTTCATTCAAAGGTTGATAGTTGTATCACTTAATGTTTTTATTTCGCTTAATTGATTGTACACTCGGCCATTATTTAATGCTTTTAAACATTACATTTTTTTAGTGAACTGTAGTTGCAACTCTGCTGCCATTGCGGGTTGTGGTGCTGACTCCACAGTCATCGTAAATAAAGCATGTGACAAATGCCAAAAAATGTTTTTAATTCACTAAACTCTGAATGCATTTGCCTGTTTATTTGGTTTGTTTGGGTTGTTGGGTCGTTGGGTTGTTCGCCGGTGGAGTTACCTTCCGACAACATGTTTTATTTACGTTGGGCCGCAATAAATACGTGATGGTGCCAACAGCACACGGCTGGGGAACCTTTAACAATTGACGACCCACAATTAAATGCACTCCAATTTATATACTGCAAACCATTAAAATGGTTCGAAAATTGCAAATTTCCTATGAACTCTAATTGGGTTAAGTGATCTATTGTAAATTGAGATCTGGATTTAAACAGCTCTAATTTAAAGCAGCATATTTGTCGAAATATATTTATGTATCGAGTATAGACTTACAGATTTCGATCGGTAATTCAAAATAATTATAGCAATATTTTCAACAAGCAAAACTAGTTTATAATTTAAAAATTGTGTATATAATTTTATTACAGTCGTAAATATAAGCAGCAGCAACAATAACAATAACTGTAACTGTAACAATAACATTGCAACTACATTTCAGGTTAATTGGAAAAGTGTTTGCCAAACAAATCTAATACATTATTCTCTTCTCTTTTCTCTCCTTTTATGTTATTTTCACTGGCTTCTTTTGGACCATGGATGCTGAATAACTGAACGAAAAACACTCAACGAAATGCTTCATTCATTCATGCGAATATGGCAACAACCAACAAAATCAAATGCACTCAACGAACCAACACAACACACAATACACACACAACACACACACACACACATGCACATGGACCACATTGACTTTGCGGAAAACACGTGTTAACCATGTGGCGCGGTCATTTTGTCGTTGCCATTTGTGAAAATGTGCCATGAATCATTTAATGGCATTTTATATACAAATTTAATTGCATTTTTACTCTTACCTTCCTGCCTGCCCGCCCACACTCCCTTTGGGTGTGCTCTGCTCCTTACTCCTGGCCATCTCTGCAACTCTCATTGCGTTTCGCATCATCGAACTGCACAACGTGCATTGATTTTTCCCCTTGACCATGGTCAACAAAAATGCGTCGGCATAAAAATGAACGACAACGACGACGGCGGCGATGGCATTGCACCAAATGTGAATAATTTAACACAATGGTTCCGTCTGCCTCTCTTCTACCACATGCCCCCTTCTGTCTGGATGCAATGTTGGCCAACATTTGCTTGCTCGGCACTTTGACAATCTTTGCTATTTGCATTTGATTTGCATTGCCTGAAAACGCTGCCTCGCCCACTTCCACATCCATGCCTACGCCCCCTCTGGCAACAACAACAACAACAACAATTTTATGCCGCCCCCTTTGTGATCCGCCCCTGTGGTGTTCCAAATGACTGGCGCACTGCGCCGCCGCCCAATCAATTTTCGGCATGTCACTGCCAATTACACCTTTTCAATATTTGCGCCGCATACCTTACTTACATTTTTTTTTGGTTTGGTGTGGCATGTGCTCTGACCTCGCCTGTGACTGGAACTGGGACCGTTGCTGCTGCTGCTCCTGCTCCATTGTCGCATCCAGTGGCGGAAACTACAAATCAACCGGGCAAAACGGCGACCATCGAGATGTACGCGCCCAGTTCGTACAATGACACCGTTACCGGCGAGACACTGTCCAGCGTGTCGGAGAAGAGCGAGTCCTACTCCAATGAGGGCAGTCAACCGGAATATATTGTGAGTCTACCACACACACTCACACACACACACACACCGCACAACGAACTCCAGTTTTTAGCTGCTCTTTTTTTATATCATACCAAAAACTATTCTTATGCCTCGCTCTCTTTTTTGCCCCTTGCCTGTTGTTGTGCATGAATATGCAATTTGTGAGCAAGAATGAGCACAATGGGCACAAAATTGCCGACGCTGATGCTGTAACAAACATTTAGGCAGGACCAAAAAAAAAAGTGAACAAAAAATGAGAGAGAAAAATGAAAAAAATGGATGGGCTGTCTTAAGTTATTGCCAGGCGCTTGAAATTACAACTCAACGCCGGAAACTGGGCACAATGTTCAGGGCGGTGGGGCACTGTTGACATCGAGGTCGCCGGAACTGTCAGCCAGAAGCCGGAAGCAGCAGCATGCTAAGATGTCGTGATTAATTACGCCCTGTTGATGATAATGATGAGATGCGCGAGACCAAAACTGAACTTAGCCAGGCCAAAAGCAGCAGCAGCAGTCCAAACTGAGCAGCGATGTGGCAAACAAATCGTTTCAAATTATTAAAATCATTTATAACGCGCGTAATCTTGAAGAGACCACACAGAAAACTGTCTGCCTAATGTTAGCTGCAAACTGTTAAGCGTAATCTGTTAAGCGTAATCTGTTAAGCGTAAACTGTTAAGTGTAAACTGTTAAGTTTGTTAAAATCATTAATAATGCGGGTAGTATTGAAGCGACCGTACAGAAAGCTGTCTGTTTGTCTGTCTAATGTTAACTGCAAACTGTTAAGTGCAAACTGTTAAGCGTAAACTGTTAAGTGTAAATTGTTAAGTTTGTTAAAATCATTTATAACGCGCGTAATCTTGAAGCGACCACACAGAAAACTGTCTGTCTAATGTAAACTGCAAAATGTTAAGCGTCAACTGTTAAGTGCAAACTGTTAAGCTTACATATTTGATTGTAAACTTTGTTCGCATATCTTGTTCGTATGATAAATCAGCACGTTGCGTATACGCACCGTGGGCGACAAAGACAAAGACAAAGGTGCAGTTCATGTCGTTGTCGTTGTCGTTGTCGCTGTCATTGCGACTGTCAATTGCGCGCCAATAACTTTCAACACCCTCCGGCCCCTGCCATCGAACTTTAACGAAAACAATAGCTTAAGTGGGGAGTAATTACTCAAACACTTGTGGTGCGATTCGACATGCTTTACGGTCTCAGGTTGCATTCTCTCATTACTCACTCTTTACTCTCTCACTCTCTCTCTCTCTCTCTCTCTTCTCTACTTTCTTCAAGCAGGACGAGGCACGCAAGAAGGCAGCATCGACGTATCTGGTGGAGAGTGCGGTGGACATGCCACCGCCCAGATACCAAAAGGATGGCACACTGCCAGCATTATATCCGAATAATATGGGTAAGTCAAGCTAAGATCTGACTCTACAGATATCGCTGTCAGTTACTCTCTCTCTCCTTTGTTCAGTAACCAAAAAGAGCGTTGAACAGATGAAAAAAGCATTTTAGATAATTAACTTTTGGTCAAAAACAAGCTACCAAGTTCACAGTTCTCAGTTTGAAGTTGAGTTTTGGAGTTGCTGTCAGCACGTCAGCGCCTCGTTTAATTCGTGTTGGCTCCTTTTGTCAGTTGAGTTTTTGGCTGCAGTTGTTGCCTGATTTTATGCCATGATTGCAATCAAAGCTAAAAATAAAAGCAATGTAAAAACGGAAATCGGAAAAATGCACAGCAGCACACTAAGAGCAGAGAGAAGAGATTGAAAATGGGAGGAAAATCAGCTACGCGATGGCTGAAAATTCAATTTGAGTGCAACATCTCCATCTTAATTGTAATTGAGGAGCAAAGTTTTTGCCAGTCTTGATTTTCAATTGAGGCATGTGTGTGCATCCACTTTAAACCACAAAACACACACACACACACATACATATACATATACACACACAGAATTGCAATCTTGAAACACTTGAAACCAAATCACGTGCAGTCTGCGCTAATTTAAGAGTGCGTTTCCAGCTCAACTCAACTAAAATTTAAGCACATCGTTTATCAAGCGGAAAATCATCAGCCAGCCAAGCCATATGGGAATGCAAGAATAATAATAATAATTCAGTAGAAAATCAAAAATAGAACATGAAAAAGAAATGATAAACTAGACACAGTTCAATTTTTGTGGCTAGGAAAGAGAAAACCGACTAAAGTGAGAGAGATAGAGAGAGACGAAGAGATGAAATAACAATGGCAGTATTATAATAACATTGGGAAATTGCTGAAAGCATTGCCGATGGATGCGACGACAGCAACTGCATTTGAAATGCAAAGCGTAAAAATAATAAAAATACATTAGCTGTAAACTTTTGGTCTCGCCTTGTCGCTGCTTTCTCTCCTCCTTCTCTCAGCTTGTCTTGTCTGCGCTGAAAATAAAATACAATTACCTTATGTCAACGTATTTGGCAAGTGGAGGAGCATACTTCAAAAGTAACAGCTACGACGAGTCCAAGGCGCATTTGATAGCAACGACAACTTGCCACAGATAAACGGAGAGGTGGAGAAGGAGACAGAGATGGAGAAGGAGATGGAGAAGGAGACGGAGGCGTCTCCAGTGCGCATAATTATGTATGCGGCTATGCGGTGGCAAAAAAAAGCACGAAAAAACAACAAGTAAAAAAAAATGAGAAAGAAAACCCAAATAACAAAAACAAATACACGAATGTGGGCAAAGGAGGAGGAGGCGAATGCGAATAAGAACAAAAACGAACGAAAAAAGATGTGAAACAAAAATCCCTCGTCGCATCAAAATTAAAATGCTTGCCGGAAGCTGAATCTCAAACAGATGCCCAAGGCTATAATTCCCCCGTGAGGAAAAGCAGCACAGCACATAGACATGTGTACTATACCCAGCAAACATTTTTAATCGCCCGAGAGTCGTAGACGAGTCGCCTAGAAGTTTGAGGCGACATCGCCTTTTCATCGCATTTTGATCTCCTTTTGTTAGAGAGTGAGCCACTTCCGCGACACTTCGGGAAGACTCTTTTGCGAGTCCTCCAAAAGACTCTTCCGCGACTCCCTAAGAAGGGCCGCGGAAGTGGCTCACTTTCTTAAAAAAAAAAAAAAAAAATTTTTAATTTTTAATTTTTTTTTTTTTTAATGACGTGCTGTGCGCGCTCGCCAAAGAAGCACAACAGTGGAATCGAGCCTCAGATTTTAAAGTTCGGAGTCGGCAACTCTAACTATTGAGCTACGGGATCGACAATTTAAACTACTAGAAAAAATCTGAATTAAATTGCTCTAGACGTGGAGCTCATTTTTGTTTTTTGGTCTCGCTAAACAATCGCCTGGAAGATTCATCTTCCAAAAGACTCGTGCGCGACTCGCAGAAGACTCTCTCACATTACATTTTTTCGATTGACAGCTTTCTATCGCTAAAAAATCGCCTGGAAGATTCATCTTCTATTAATCTCCTGCGCGACTCGCAGAAGACTCTTTTCGGCGATGGACGATTGTACAATCGCCAAAATGTTTGCTGGGTATATACATTGAATATATACACACACACACACACACACAGAGACGGGAGAAAGAAGCGCGAAAATTCTTTTAGTCAGCTGTCGCCACCTGCTACAGCCACAGTTGAGATCAAATAATAGATGATTCCATTTCATTCCATTTCATTTCATTCCGTGTCACTTGTCGTCGTCCAGCAAAGCGCATTTTTAATGAGACACTATTCAAAAATGGCGCTCTCTTAATGAGCACTAAACACATGTACACAAGCACAACAACTACAAATGCAAATATGCGACTGCTCAAAAGTTAAAATAAATACAAGCAATAGCCTTGACCAGTTTGTCGCTGGCGAACATTACATTAACACGACAGTAAAGCCTCAGAAAGAAGAAAAACAGCTCATTAGTGACACAAATTGTCCATAAAAATAGAATAAAATATTTATAATATTTAAAAAATTTAAAAAATTTAATAAATATACATTTCGAAATTTAATAAATACATATTTAGATATTGCCGATATAACTTTATTAAAATATAAATTTTAATTTGAAATGAAAATAAAAAGAGTCATTTCTTTTTCGCAGAAATTAATTCAAACTAAAGTTTATTATATTTTTTCGACTAATGCTCAATAATAATTAAGTAGCTTAACCAAAATGACCAAGAATAGAATATGCTTGAGTTGGTTACCTAAGCAATAAGTAGCCAATTACGAGCAAGTTTAAGTTTTCGTTTTCGTTTTATTTTTGCAACACGTGGATGTGAATTCTTCACGAAAAGCAAAACATTTGTTATCCCAATTGCAATAAATATGAAATGAATGCGACTTTGGGGTGACCACCACAATTCTGCAATTACACATTACTTACTATATATGCACAATGATTACAATTCTCTTCTGTTCAGTTCTGTTCTGATTTAGCAGCAGCCTCAAGAACATAGTGCGCTTTTCAAAAATCAATAATTCATGAGGAAATTTCCGCTCCACACTGTGGAAGGTAACCTTCCCAGCTTTTTCCCTGCAACACCTCGTCCTCTTATGTTTTGCCGAAATACACATTGTTCAACATACGCACACACAATAAACGTACGCATATGCAAAGTAAACAAGCCACAAAATGAACATGGGGCACCCTAAGAAGCACTGCCACAAAAGCAGGAAAAACAGCAGCAACAGAAGCAGCTTCAAACTCCAAGTTCAGTTGGTTGATAGCAACGTCAGGACATATGTCAGACTGTCGAATTGTCTGCCGGTGTCACCACGGCGCAGCTTCCTCAACTTTCCTTAACAAAATTATTGTTGCCTACTTTTCAGCGCTCACTTGAAACGTACAAGGCACCATGGGCTGTTTGCACATTTTACTGCAAATAATACCTAATGCAAGTCCATCAGTTAACAATTCTTCATCTTGTTTGAACAAATTTTGTATTTTTCAAGATATGCACACCAAAAACTCACTAGATATTAGTGGTAAGATGCACCAGAGTTACTTTTGAATTCCAACAAAAATTGAGCAAATGCTCCATAGTGCAATAGCATGTTTTACAGTGTGTGCGTGTGTGTGCAGGAAGGAGGAGGAGTAGGAAGGAGTATGGGTGTCTAAGTCTATTTCACAAAATTACAAATTTGTTACGTTTGTGGCTTTCACGCCTTTTCAAATGAGTTTAAGTTGAGTGGTTAAAGCGTTAGCTGTATCCTTGCCGCGAGTTGCCACCAATGATGCCACAGCTGGCAGAGTTGCCACCGCTGCCACAGCTGCCACAACCGAGGCCATGAGCAATGTCAAGCAATTTGTCTCATCATGGTTTAGGTATCATCATACTAAATATAAATACCTACAAATGGACGAGTACTTAGTCTGATTTGTTTATCAAGGCTTATCGATAGATGGAAAGAATCGAAGCGGAAGAAGCAGAAGAGACTGGCAACCTCGGCACGTGCAACAGTCGTTGACTCCCAGATTGCCCAGATTGGCCAGTGTCGTGTTGCAAGTTGCAATTAATGGCCTCTCGTTTTATTTGATTCCAAACGTTTGCACATGAAATGAACCAGAAAGCAGCAAAATGTTGCATCTACGTGGGTGCCAACAGAATTCGAATCGATTCAACACACATTCCCATTTTTTTTTCCCTTTTTTTACCAGCCTCTTGTCGATTTGCTTGCATCTTGAATTCGTACTCTTACTCTTTTTTTTTACGAATGCGACTATAAATGTGTCATTTGCAGTTGTGTATTGCAAAGCGTCTGCGGCGGAGTTTTTCTCTCTTTTTGCTCGCTTGTGGATAAAATCAATTGAGCTCCAATGGCAAACGGAAGTCTGGCCAGGCATTAAAACTGTCATAAATCCATGCAAAAATGTTAAAAATAATACAATAATAACGAGAACACACTGAAAGTGCGCGAATTCTAATTTGTTGAACTGCTGACAAAGCATAAAATATATTATTTATATTCATATAATAAAATAACTTGAATTGTAAAGTCATATTCAAACTCACCTTTGTCTCTACTCATTGCAGTCAACGCTTGCACGCTGCCACATCCCAGGCACAACAATGGACATGCCGCAGCCGTTGCACACATGACGCGCGACGATCAGATGCTCATCAGCAAGGGCGTCTACATTCCGTCCCCGTCGCCCGCACCGCCCCCAGATGGTTCCTACTACAACATGAACAGCGACAGGTATCTGTCGTATCCGCCAATGGTAAGTTGCAGCTCTTGCTAAATGCATACTCTGAGACATTTAAGTTTGTTTATTTTGAGTACTTCGGAGCCTCATAACTTAGTCCTTCACCTTAGCATATTTCGATAAGCAATGATTCTGCATTTACATGTTTGTTAATCTGGAAATTTTCAAAAATGTTCCTATTTTCCATACTTAACATATTTTTCAAAACGTCGAGCTCTTATAACTTTGTCAAATCTTTTCAGATTTTGATAAAAAATTTATTTTTTCATTCAAATTTACATCATTTAGAAAAATTTATTTTTTTCCAAAAAATTAAGATTTTTCAATACTTTACTTTTTTTGAAAACTTTGAGAACTTTTTTAAGTTGCACGAGCACTTTTTCACCGTCGTTGAATTTTGCCATTCACATAATTCGCATCGGTTGTCAAACAAAAATACTATCGGTTTTTCTTCTCACAGAACCTGGTCACACTCTAAAAAGTTTCATATGGAAGTGCTTCAATCTGTATTTTCTTTATTTAGGAAAGTTTAACTTTTTCAAAAATTTACGATTTCTGCATCAAAACGATTTATTGCAGGTTGTTTCATAATTCTCTTCACTTCTAATAACTATTTCTTTTACATGCGTTTTTCTTCTGCGTTTCCCTTTTCGTTTTAAATTCCGCTCATCAGAATTCTGAAAGTGCTTTTAGTAACATAAAAATTAGTGTGTTTTTTTTAAGATTCCTTTAGATAAGCTGTCGCTTTATGCTGTCAGCTGCAGCTTTATGTTAATTTGCATCGCATACTTTGATCCTCAATACTCGTATGATGGCACACTAATCAGCTGCAGCTGCTGTTTGATGTCCTCGCCGCCCAGTTTGATGTCCTCGCTTATGGCTAGTCACGGATAAGGATTAGTTCGGGCAATTAGTTGGATGCCAGGCACAGACGGCATCTGGCAGCTCCAGCAAATCCCTCTTCATTTGCATCGCATTTAAAGGGAAATGAGCCGAGGGAATGTACACATATACATATACACGTATATATGTATATACTTGATCAGGAAGGCAGCTAACTGCCATGTGGCATCTGCCAGTTAACTGGGTTCGACTTTTATAATCCGCGTGCCGCATGCAACGCTCCAAAGACAAATGACAAACTCAAAAGCATTAAGCTGCAGCCTCAGTGTAGTAAGAGTAGTAAGAGAATGTGGATGAAGGCATACAGCAGGAGCAGAAGGAGGAGATTGAAGAATGAGTGGCTGTGAAAACTGTGAAACTGCTGCGAATCTTCTTCTCTCTCTTTTCTGCTCTTTTCTCCTGCTGCTGCTGCAGTTGCTTTGTTGTCATTGTTGTTGTTTGCCGTTGCTGTTGCTGTTGCTGCTGTCGTTGTTTGTACTTGGCGAAAGTAAACATTATTTTCTCAAGACAACAATTTAATATTACACATACGCAGCGTATACGCGATGGCAGCAGCATGGGACGAGGACGTTTATGACGACAGCAGCCATATCGTAGCTCACATTTATCCCAAGTGCCCTTCCCTCTCTCTCTCTCTCTCACCATATCTGCCTGTCTCTCTCACTCTGTCTTTATGCTACGCTACATAGCACACAACAAAGTTTTGCGCCGCATCACTCATAAAGAGTAGCTGCTGTTCCTGGTCCCGCTTCTGCTTCTGCCTCATCTCCGTCTCACTCTTATTACCCTCTTCTTCTCCTTCTCCGTCTGCTCATCTTGCTGTTGCCGTTGCCTCATCCTGTTTATCGCTCGATCCTGTTCGCTTGGGCGTGTCGCCGTGATTTTGATTTCAAATATGTATGCAACATGACAAGCCAAGTGTTTGTCGACACACACATATTTTGCACTCATTTGTTGCTTTTAGCAGATTTCGTGGCATGCCACATGTGTCCGCCACTGAGCTGAACTGAACTGAACTGAAATGAACTGACCTGAACAACATGCCAGAAAGCATCGAGTTTCCTTTCATTTCGTTTCGTTATGTGTCGCATTGCAAAACCCAATATAAAAATTCCACAATTTCACAATAAACATGAGAAAATCAATTTTAGAAATTTATTACCCCCGTTCCCTGATATTAGGTGTGTGTGCGAGTGTGTGTGCGTGTGTGTGTGTGTATGCGTGTGACGGTTATTTATTCCTCTTATTTTTTTTATCACTTCTGACTGCCTGTTAAAGGGGTGCAAATGTGACAAGTTAAGACGACACTCAATGTGGTTGACACCATCCTTTTTTAACCCTTCCCTTCCTCCCTTCTTCCCCTTTCCCCTTTCACTGCTCTCCTAGTTCTTTCGCCTCTCACAGTCCGCTGTCAGCTGACATTTTATGGCGCTGCCAGTCCAATAATTGTATAAATTAGATGCGAATGAAATGCAGTTAGCAGGCAGTCGCTTGCAGATCCCTAAAGGACAGCCCCTAGAGGAAGGGAGAGGGGAGGGAGGAAGGGGACCAGGACACACCCAGGACCAGGCGCCTAATGGCAACTAATGTAATAATATTTATGCTAGCTGCTGACCATTTTTATGGGCTTTATGCGATTTGGTCAGTTACTCAATTCCATTCGAGTTTGTTTACTATCTTATTCTCACTCGCTCTGTGTCTCTGTCTCTTTCTGTGTGTGTGTGTGTGTGTGTGTGTTGAATGATAGAGTGACACTGACAGTGGTGCTACTGTACTATCAGCAGTCGCTCCATCTATTTGAGGACAGCTACTTGACCACTTTGGACTCTGCCGACTGCTGCTCTGCGCCATTGCACATGTTACAGTCCACACATTCCACATGGGGCACAAACCTTTTGTTTGCGGTTTTTAGTCAACGAGGGAGAAAAATTCAATTTCGATTTAGTTGGCCAACAATGGCATTGTGTGTGCGTGTACATATAAATATATATAAGTGTGTGTGTTGTGTCCCTGCGCGCCCTTCGTTTTTTGTGTGGTAGATGCTCGAAAAAGACTCGCTTTTCTCGTTGTCGTTCACATAAGAAATGTTTTGTGGAGCCAAATTGAATTATTTGATAAACATCATTAGAAAAATTACAAAATATATAGCGAGAGCGAGAGAGGCAGACAGAATTAGAAAGAGTGAGAGAGAGCTGCGGTTTTTTAGCTGAAAACATTTGCCCAGACCTAAATTACTTTTTGGTGCACAGATGTCTGGTCGCTGGTCGACACAATCGAATGAATAAAAACAATTTATAACAGTAAATCAAATTAAATTTCAATCGAAATGCTTCACAGAAAACAAAAAGATTCATTTAACATCCGTTTTAGTTTTGATCTGCAACCGAACAAAGCCCAAAACGAGGCTATCAAAAAAAAAAACGTGGTTACTTGTCTCTCTCTCCTTTTTTGCCTTTTTTTCTCTTCTCTTTCAGTGCCAGTGGCACACACGGCGCATACGTAATTGAGAGTACTGCAGTCTCAGTTTTACAGGGTATAACAAGCTGTGGCCCGAACATTTAACTATTTAAGCGGCAATTTGTATTTTATTGCCAATTGCCTGTCCGTTTGACATCTACAAAATATAATAAAATGAACAACTTTACTTCCCCGCACTCCCGCAGAATTGCAGTTGATAAGCTGAATGATGTTGGCCCAGTTAGATACTCTTATATGTGTGTATATATATGTATGCAGAACATTCACAACCAGACTACGTTGCGGTGTGGCGTCTACACAGTGCGAAAAAATAGCCTGAATCTCACTATTTACACTTTGATTAAAAAATTTTTGAATATTTTAGTTTTTATTATATCTGTTTTAATACTTTTTATATTAATGACAAACTTTCCAAATTTTGAAACAAAGTTAAAAATATAATTTAAAAAAATAAAATGAAATGAAATTTAATAATCTATGGTTTCAGTTTGAATAAAATAATTACAAGTAATATTAAAAACATTAAATTAAAATACAAAAATTTTGAAATTTTAATGAAAATATCCCATATAAGGGATACAAAAATACATTAAAAGTAAATAAATAAAATAAGTAAATAGGTTTAGGTGTTCTCATTTGACATTTAATCAAAGTGTTTTCAACATAATTTTTATTTGAACTCTTTAGTTTCGAAAGTTTGTGCAGAAATATTTAATTAGAAAACGGTTTTTTTATGAGTGGAACCCAGAAGAAACCCAGCTACGTGCTGCATGTGCAGGGAGTGTCGTCATCCAACTTAACTCGGGCTCACTTTGTTAGCGAGTTTAGCACAGTTTGAAATTCAATTAGTATTTGTGCGGGCTTCGGGCTTTGGGCTTTGGGCTTTGGCCACTTGGCATTGTCCCTCACTGTTTGAATTGAAACTCTCGGAAAGTCGTGTCTATATGGCTGGCTGAGTAGCTGGCGTGTCAAAGACAACAGTTCGAAAGTCAGAGCAGGCAGAACATGACCATCATATTTCCATATATTGCGCATACGCACTGTGGGAGATGCGATGCGATGCGATGAGTTGCGATTGCTGCAGTGTTTAAAATGCCAGTGCCAACGGCAGCTGATGTCGATTAAATAAATAACCGAATACTCAAAAGACTCCATAATTTAATTTTCTAGCAGGCTCGAAACAAGTCAAAGTTAAAGTTTAAGTTGGAGGCGTCCTGGCGTCGCTTCGACGGATTTAATGTCGAAAGTTCGACGGCTGTAAATGGTAGAGTGTATAGAGTACAGAGTCCTTGAGTCCTTCAGTCCTTTGGGCTGGTCATACATTTGATATTTTATTTACGCAAAATGAACTCCTTGCCGCATTACAACTTTAACAATAACGACAATAATGAGCCACCACCACGACGTGGACAGCACAGAATTAGCGCCCAGCTCGACTTATCTTGGCCCCCTTTTTAGCCTCCCTTTCCCCATGCCCCTCTCATATACACAGCACCACAACAAGGACCTTCAAGTGGCAGTCGCAGGCTCAAAGTTTTTTGAGTCGCTCAAGGAACGAACCCCTTTAACACACACACACAAACACACACACAACGACGATGCCGATTCGCTGTTTGGCTCTCGAGTGCAACAAATTGTTGGCCCAACACGAATCCCCTTTCCAGCCCCCCCCCCTCGTTGCCTCATGTTGTCGTGGCAAACTCAACTCGAAGTTTTCGTTAAAGACAATTTAACTTTGTAAACTGATACAAAATGTCCGCCTTGGTATACTTAAGTCCTTTTATCCTAAACTACCAAAGCCCAGGCCTCCCTTGATCCTTCCCTGTCTTCTCTCTGTTAATCAGTGCCAGGCAGCGGGTGTCTCCTCCGCCCTTCTCTTTCTCTTCCCTCTCTATCTGCTACTTTTAATCCAACTCCCACTCCTTCTGCGCTAATGTGTTGTCCTTGCTGCTGCCTTAACGGGTTAAGTTCTACTTTTGTAGTTAGTTGTCTCTTTAATTTTCCATACTTCTTTTTGCTTTACAAAATTTAATTTTTTAATAAACTAAAAAAGCGAAAGTAAAATCGATACACTGCTGAGTTTATCTTGAATATTCCAATTAGTCAAGGCGCAAGTCGCCGATCAACTTGCAAGTTTTTTCTTTTGCAATCCAGAAACTTAAAAGTTGCAAGACCTTCTTGTATGTGTGTGTGTGAGTGTGTTGTGTGTGTGTGTGTGAAGGGGGCGTGGCGTTAAACTTTTTGGTCTAACTGCTGAGAATACTTTTACGCGAACTTTACGCCTGCATGCGAAACAATTTTCAAACTGACACAAAGTGTCATGTCAATTGAAGTAGAAGATAATATTTCCAGCTAAAGGAAAACTGCAGCAAACAAGCAAAAACAACAACAGCAACAACTGCAAAAATTGTTGCAGATTTTTAACAACTCACAATTCGCATTTTGCAATTCTCAACTTGTTCAGAACTTTTCTTGTACCTCACACACACACAACAATTTCATAGACAGCAACAACAACAACAACACTTGCAACAAAAATTTACCAAAATTTCGTTTTCCATTTTCAATCTGAATTTAGTCTTTTTAATTAGCACATTGTTAGTCCAAGGACCCGTATCTATTCGAGTCCTTCGGAAACATGCAGCAAACATGAAATTCTCAATGAGGTCATATTGTGCTTGGCATACAGTGAGTCTTGTATGTTATTTTATGCCTGCATTCATTGAGCAAAAGAAAAATTCTGTTTTACACTCACAGGCAGCATATGAATATATCTGTTTCTGAATAATACAAATTAGTTTAAGACGATGCCCAACAACAGGGAAGAAATCGGAGTATGCTCGACTTTGTGTTACCCTGAATTGCCTAAGAGGCCACACATATATTTGCAAAACTAGCAAAAGTCGGAAAATTAAATTAATTTTACACCAAAAAAAAAACATTTATTTAAATTTTAAAACTGAATCAAAGCCCACAACTTTAATATACCCCACATGACACCTTCTAAGAGTTCCAGGGCACTAAAAGTTGCTCATCACTTTGGGGTTGACTTGATGCCATCTTGACTTGGTGCAGGGTGAACAAAAATTTCATATCTATGACGACAGTTAAATGAGAAAACTTTTGTATTCAGCTGCTGAGCCGTTGAGCCGACGAGCTGCGGATGCAGAAGCTGAAACAGATGCAACTATTTCAGGAGTTGGGTGAAGTTTGTGTGTTAAGCTTAAGATTTGACTGGAGAACCTAGTAAACTATGGAATCATAGATTGCAACAAGTTCCCTATATTTATTCTAATGATTCCCTGTACGAATTTCGACTAGCAATATTGATAGGAAATCTAAAGAAAATTTGAATAAAATATATATTTATTATTATATTTCATCTTAATATTTTAATTAAATTTTAGAATTACTGTCGAAAGTTAGTGTCACCTTGCTTAAAATGTTAAAAATATTGAAAGCTTTCTTATGCCCATGAAATAAGTATACTATCTTCATTTCTAGCTTTTTTTTATAAGCTGAATCTCCCAATTTATGCTTCTTTTGTTTTCTATCCACATCTAAACTCCCCTCTTTTTTTTAGATTTTTCATAATATACTCAGAATTCTTATGAATTTTCTCACACCCTTTTTGTGACCCTTGTTTTCATTGCAGGAATACCCGGCAGCGCTGGATTTCAGTGGACCTCCTCTGCCGCTGACGCATCTCCATCCGATGCCCATAACGGTCACCTCGCAGGCGGCGCTGCTTGCGTCCAACGGTGGCGCCACGCTGGTGGGCAACGGCAGCGCCATTGGCGGTGGCTCTGGTACCTTGAGGCGTGGCATATTGCGGGGCGTTGTGGGCGTGCCGCAGCCGGATGTGACGCACCACACACACACGCACAGCACAGCTGGCGGCAGTCCGATGGCAGTGCAAATGCTGCACCACGATCTGCATCCGGTGAATCTGAGTGCCACAACGCTGACCACGAGCACAACGCTCAACGGCAGCATGACGACGGCGCTGCCACTCGGCACCGCAACGCTGCCCCGCCAACCACACGGCATTCTCAAGGATCCCAATCGTAATAAACAGCAGCAACAACAACAACAACAACAGCAACTGCAACAGCAACAGCAACAACAGCTGCTGAATGCCAGTCTGGTGGGCGTGCCAGTGTCAGCGCCCATTGGCAGCCTGCAGATTTTGAATCTGCCACCGACCAGTGTTGCCGGACTGGGCAACAACTTGCTAATGACTACTAGCGCCACCTATGACCCAGCGTCGCTCAGCAGCTTCAATTCCAGTGGCGGACCAAACAATCTGCCGGTGGCCTACACAGATGCCGATGGACATCTCGTATAGCTGTAGGCGGAGACTGGGGACAGCGCTGAGCAGCCCCGGTACTGAACTGAGTAAGAGAGAGAGAGAGAGAGAGGTAGAGAAAGGTGGAAGAGAGCGGCAACATAACCAACTGAATGTTAAGCCAAAATGTGGTAACTACTTGCATCAACAGCAAACAGGAAACCTACATACAGTATGTCAAGTAATTGTTGTGACCAAGCAAAAATATACACATATTTTATAGTATTGCAAAAAAATACGAAGTTTTCTAAGTTTTTTATTTTTTAATTGAATTTAAATATTTTTAAAAAATAGAAAACTGAATATGTGAATTTATTTGCATTGTCAAAGCAACTTCTTGACATACTGTGCATACATTCATATATCTAAAAATGTACTCTCGACTCTAGAGTTAAGAAGCTTTCTCTTCTTCAGCCAGTGTCTCCAGCTGCTGGACGTGTAACAACAACAACAACAAAAAGAACAACAACAAGGACAAATGTCCATTACCTTATTCAAATCAGCTACTAAATTAGTTTATGTAAATTTTTAAAACGGAACTCACCTCGTCCCATGCTCCATAATCCCCCGTATTCCCTCTGTCGTCGTGTCCACAAAAACATTGGACTGTTTATTTAGATAAAGAACTCAACGATCTCATTGCTTGGCCATGGCCAGAAGCTTCACACGGCCTGTTTTGACTTGGCTCGGCTTTTCTGACCAGTCGCATTTGGGCTCTTGCTAATTAGCTTCGTTGGCAGCAATAACAACAGTCGTAACAACAACTTTGAGCAGTCGACAGCTGTGGCAGGGGAAAGTTGGCAGAAAGGCGGAAGCTGGTCAAAAATTTTGAAATTAGTTCAGTTGGAACGAAAAGCGCAGAGTTCTCCTTTTGACAGCTCCCTGGGGCGTGCTCAGGCCTCAAGTCGCTGGGCACGTGATTGCGCTGGGCGCACGGGAAACGGGGCGTGGCAACAAGAATAACAGCAGCAGCAAAAACAACAACAACAGCAACAACAATGAACTGTCACCTACGACGTTTTGTTACCCTTGCAGAAAACTCCAAGTTATTTAACTGATTTTTCCTATATGATATAGCTATCCGATTATCAGCAATTTTTATCTTAAACATGTAAATACCATATTTACTTACTAAAAATATTAATTGTTTATAGATATCATTTTACATACTACAAATTTTTCAAACAAAGGTTAATCAGTCCTGTTTTACGGAAATGAATTTCTTTAACCTGCTCTAATACCATTTCCGCGAAATTCAGGGGATTCATGTCACTTTGAGTTGATTGAACTCATCATAGATAAAGTCCGATAAAGTGAAAGCCGATAATTTTTAAACACTTAGTCTAAATGCAAAGTGAATATATGCACATCACTAAATGCTAAAGAGTAAAAAGTTAAAACTGGAACAGCTCTGAATATCTGCCTTCCACATAAGAAACATATTTGTATGTAGTTTTCTTTCGTATAATATTATACTACTTACTTTTATTAAAAACTTTATATTTTTTAAAGCCATCTTTAATGCGTTGCACATTTCATAAATAAATCAGAATACCCTCTGCTAGAGTATAATATACGTAATAAAAATAAAAATAATACAAGTTGGAGCATTTGACAGGAGGCAGCAACGTAACAAACAGCGAGCGATTAGTTTTGTGTCCCACTGTTGCTGTGCCTGGAAGTTAGTGCCTCATATTGAGAGGCCTCTCAGTCTCAGTCTTGGTTTCAGTCTCAGCTCGCAGCTTCCTTGGAGCATAACCAATACAAACAAACGCATTTCTTGCCCGCCCACAGCTGTCACGCCTCCCTTTCTATGTCCTCGCACATTATCTGCAGCTAACCGAAAAAAAGAAAGAGAGAGAGAGAGAGAGAGAAGAAGAAAGTATATTCAAAAGGGGACAATTCCGCATTTGGATTGCTGGATTAGGATTGCGATCTATGTGGCAGGACTCTCGTTGTTGGAGTCGGTCTTAAGTGCTGTTGTTGTTGCTGTTGTTGCTGCTGTTGCTGCTG
Organism: Drosophila limbata; assembly: GCA_963924055.1. Taxonomy (NCBI): domain Eukaryota; kingdom Metazoa; phylum Arthropoda; class Insecta; order Diptera; family Drosophilidae; genus Drosophila; species Drosophila limbata. Next base: position 20,141,976 of record OZ001355.1, on the reverse strand, counting down.
CTCGTTGCAGCTCAGCGAGCGTGACATGCTCATCTTGGGTACGCCATTAACTTCTGCTGCTGCTGCGGCTGCTGCTGAAGCTGCTGGCCGCGCTGGAGCACATCATGACAATTCTATTATGTAGTACCATCAATGCCGAGCAATTTAAAACACACGCTGTCACCGCTGTTCTCCTCACTTCTCACTTCTCCCACCTCCCGCTTTCCCCTATTTCCACTCTCTGTCTCTGGCGTCATTCTGTGCCAAGTACCAAGGGCAAAAGTAGACAAATTCAAATTGTATGTATGTGTGAGTGAGTGTGTTAATTAATATTCATCGTGCTGTAATTACCAAGTCGAGTCCTCTTTTCTTTTAGCTCCTCTCATTCTGTGTCTTATGCAATTCACAGACAAAGAAAGCATCAATAAAGAAATGAACAGTTTGTTGCATGCCACATGCAACTTCGTATAAATGTTTTCATTGCCCTTTCGCTCACACTATTTTGCTGTCTTTGCTGCTGCTGTAGACATAGTAATTAAAAATGGAATTTCAATAAGTTATTTGAAATTAACGCACGCAAAGACAAAGACATAGACAAAGACAAGATAAGGACAAAGTCAATGTTGATGTGATGCATACAAAATCAGTGGCACACACACACACACACACAGACAGACAGACAGTTGCATTTATCAATTGAAAAGTGCTTGCAGCAGGTCCTTGCAACAGGACTTCTCACGCCCGCACATTGTCACGCCATGCCCAGCACTTGGCTTTTGTCTGCGGTCTCGTTACACTCCTCGACTCTTCGACTCCTCGGCCCTTTTGGGCTTTCACAGGGATTTCCGCTATTGAATAATTGTGATTGCTGTTCAGAGATAAAAGTTAAATGAGCAGGAAAATAAGGAAAATTATACAATGAGGCTTAATGCCCCAAGAGACAAGTCTGCATATATGTATATGTTCGTACGAAATCTTTATTGAAACTTACTGCAAATTGATTACAGTGGTTGCCCGCAAATTGATGCCACCATCAGTTGGACTCCCCGAATCTCCATTTCTATTCCCATCTGCTAAAAGCTGATTAGGCATTTTAGTCAGAAAAGTTTGCTTTTTGCTTTGGAAAGTCATTTATTTCTCAATATCATTTTATGCAGTAAAACAGTTTTAAACTTGAACTTGAAATTAAGTCGTTTACGTATTCAAGCCATCACTGTAATGCGACCAGTAAAAAAGAACAGCTGTTCACTCTATATAAATTAAAAGTAAAGTGGAAAGAGAGGCATGACGTAGGAGTGAGTGATGGGAAAAGTATCTTAAATGCTGAAAATAATTTTGCAATTTTTCGGATGATATTATAATAGTTAACACTGTTGTTTTGCACGTCTAGGCTGGCCACACAGATGCATAGATAAAAAAGATATTAAAATACTTATGTAAAGCTTATAAACGAATAGTGCTGCCAAAATCGCATTAAGAGCATTTAAACTAAAATGTAGCCGTAAGTAGCTAAGCAAACTAATGAAAGAAGTCTAGAGAAGTCAGAAGTCTAGAGAAGTCGAGAGAAAAAAATCAATAAATTTAATACGCTGGAGCATAGGAAATATAATGAAAAAATAAGGTAATAATAGAAGGAGTCGGCGTAATGCATATTTAGACCTACTCAATCAATATGCCAAATTTAATTTGTACAATAAAACAAAAAGGTAAACTTGTAAAACTAAGAACGAATTAAATTACGAGTATGTAAAAGGACAAATGCAGGTATATATAGAAAAGAGACAGTCATAAATGAAATAAATATTAAAGTTAAACAAAAGTAAAAACGAAAAGGAAAAAAAAAATAGAAAATAGTTACAAGAAAGTAGATTAAATTTCAAATCTCATAATTGTAGAACAATGTTTTACATGCAAACCATAAAAAGTAAATACTCGTATGTATATGTAAGTGATAAAAAGCGACACTTGTCACGCCCCCTTTTGCCCCCCTAAAAGAGTGTACTAGTTCATAGGCTATTCAAGAGTATACTCACAAAATATTGAATCATTCATTCAAAGCTGAAGTCTTTCGGAGTTTGTCCCCGCATACATAACACATACCTAATACTCGTATCTTGCTGTTTTCAATTGCACTTTATGAATATATGTATAGTATGAATAGCCCGATTATTAACGAATTCGAGTGTGAATGTAAAACGCATAGATTTTTATATATAGAAAACTTAAATGTCTTCCCCGCATTATGGAAAATACTTTTTTGTTGTTGGATATTTATTGTAAAACAATTCGTGTTTAGTTTATAATTTTAATCGTTTCTCAGAGAAAACAATGAATATGTATGTATGTGCGAGTATGTAATTATTTAGTTTGTAATGCATAACATATGATATGGGGGAAACTAAATAAGACTAAACATTAATTATTATGTTACATTATTAAATTGATTTAAGTTAATGTATTATAATTAAGTATACAAAATATATAAATAGACATAGATATGTATAGTTAAAGCATGGCCAAAGAGATTTGTTAACAAAGAAAATAATTATTTACAATTCATTCTCAATTGCCTTGTATTATTTGTATCTGTTTGTTGGCCGCGTATCACGAAATTCAATTTAAATAATTCTCTTGTTAATATAAATAATGATAATATGAATACGAGTATGTAAAACCGACAGACAAGACTTGAATACTCTGAATATACACAAATACATAGGTTAAAAGATAATTCAATCCAATGCAACGTAACTAGAATACAACAACAGGTTTAGCATACATGTAAACATAATAAAACATACATACTTACATAAATACTACTGGCGTACATATGTAAAAATTAAACAAATGAATAACCAGCTATTGTGAATGTTTTTTAATGATGATTCATTTAGAATATAAACTATAAAAATGCATTAATTACGGCTAAACGGTGTACAGAAGCATAAGATTACAGCAAAACAATAAACAATAAACAACAACAAAATATAAGAAATAAAATAAATTATATTGTAAGTTTATTTGCTAAAATGAAGAAGCAGAAGAACGCATAGTTAAAAATTAAAAACAAAACAAAAAATAAAGTAAAGAAAACTCATATGCTGCAGTCGAAAAATTGTATAAATTAATTTGAAGGAATGGAAATGATGCATATGAAACTAATTGCATTTTTAAGAAATCTGTTAATAAATGAATAAAAAATAAAAGGTAAAAAATTAAAAAAAAATAAACAAATACAAATACAAAAAGAATATTTCATGGTAAAAGGTGATTTCTTGCCCCTCTAAAAGATCCAAGTGACTGACGTAAAATGAAAAGATTACGACAAAAGACAATTTAATGGCAAAACTTTCGAACCAATTTTCATTGAGGGCAGAGCGAGGAAAATAATACTACACTGTGAACTGTGAAACAACGAGCTAAGGAGAATGCTTCACTAGACACTTTTTGACTTTCCCAAACAGCCAAAGCCAAACCAAGACGCGGACGTTGAGAGATTGCCGAGGGTGGAGCTAAAGTTGGAAATGAAGATGAAGAATGGAATCGGGGTTGGTTTTGATGTAGGTACGAAGTAGGCGACGCCCAAGAAAATATCCACTATCCGTCTTACTTGCTGTGATGCAAAAAATTGAATTCCTTGTAAAACTTACGAGCTGGCATTAATTTAACAGCTCCTCGGCCTGTGAGTAACACTCGAGATTGCGTATACGGCCCATTGGACATGTGATTGGGATGTGTGTGTGTGTGTTGCGTACTCGACTCGACTCGAATTGGCTACTCGGCCCTTCATTATTTTGACCTTCACCAAACTTTATGATGCTCATTCGATGCTTTGACCAAATCGCAGCTCGTATTTCATTTAAATTGAACTTAATTAGTTCCGCCAAATAGTCAAATAAAGCACACGCCTATACTACTTACATACTAACTGTATACTAATATATTAAGACGTACGACTTGAATTCGGTGAATTATTTGTCTGCCACGTGCTGCAGCGAAATCTGTTGCTGATGGATTTTCAATTAGGAGCTGCGCGTGAATCTTGGCAGACTTTCAGCAGGTGATGTAGGAGTACCAAAAAAAACATTGTTATTTCTAACTCGATGCTGTCACAGTTCTAAAAGGATTAACACACAAACCAAGGAAAACTCTCAATGGCGACAACGCAGCCTCATTCATAGAATGCAGAAGGCAGTTCATCTGGTCGAGTAAATGGAAAAGTTTTGTTAGTACACCACCTTGGCCAAAAACTTTATCCGCCAAGAAAAAACAGGAACCAAACCAGAAGAAGAAAAAAACACGAACAAAGTAGATGATGATAAAACGGCGGAGGTTTCATTGCAGCTGGTCAAATCACAGGACAGGCCACGAAACAAAGGCATTTGCGATGGCGAAAGAAAACTTTTTCCGAGCATAATCATTGTCACGGCCATTGACGCAGAAATTTGCAAATTATCAGTCGCATTTCCTGCTTTACTGCCTTGCCAGATTATCATTCGAGTATCCAGCTGCAGTACCTTGAATGCCAATTGTAAGTCCTGTTGTCTCTCTGAATACACAAAGTTTTGTCCTTCCAAAATCACTAAAGAGTCAGAAAAAACTGTTTAAATTTCAGCATTTTCTAAAATTTTTAATCGAAACTGAATGTGTAAAAATTAAAAGCTCTATAGCAACTAGAAACAATTTGTGAGCTAACGATTTGAATTTGAATATAAAGAAAAGGATAAGGATTCAATAAAAATAATACAATGGTTTTTTCTTAAAGTCAGCTGAATGTAGAATTTCTTGGAATGCCAAAAAATTGCTAAGTCTTAATAGATTCTGTTTTATTAACTTTCAATGTCAGAGCTATAACTAAATGTTTGAGAATAATTATTAAAATGCTCAAGAAAAAAGTTAGTAAATTTTAGGACACTTTTTCCTGAAATAGCATATCCTGAAATATATTAAGAAAATCTGTATAGTTGTCTATGACTTTTGAAAGAATACAGGTAAGTTAAAGCTAACGTTAAAACAATCTACAAATTTTCAGAAATTTAATTTAAAATAAATCATATCCTTACGGACTGCTGTATTAACAAAGGTCACTCCTTTTTTTTTGACATTTGACAAGTGAGCAGTTTGATTCAGACTTGCAGTGGTTTTAATTATTTCACTTATTAAAAGAACTCTTGTTATGTTGCGGTGCCGTTTTGAGCCGCAATCTCAGTCATACGTAAAGAAATCACATTTCGCTTGCATAAACAATTTGTTATATCTTCGTATTATCCAACTGGAAACGAGTTACGCATTTGTTCCGGCAGCTGCATGTGGAAGTGGCAACATCGGGGGAGGAAGGGGGAGCATTTGAAAAACTAGAACAAAGTCCGCTATGCGGCTTAGATAAACCACATGGGATTCGTTTATAAAACGCACTTAGACTCCATCTTGCTCTCTCCTTATCTCTCTCTCCCTCTCTCTTTGATAGCCTTTTGTTTAGTATTTCACAAAATTCAAAATTCATTCTAAGCCATAGAAGATTTTAATATGCAATGCTTTATCGTTGCATTGCAGTAAGGGAAGGAGGAGGAACTCCCCATCCCAATCCCCATCCTCATCCCATCCCACACCCTTTGGTTGCTCACACATGGCTAATTTATGCTCAAAGTTGGCTCAATGTTTATCTAAGCAGCGAGCTCGAGATGATGAGGATGATGGAATGGGTTGGAATGGGATGGAATGGGGGCGTAGTCAAGCCGCTTGAAAGGATTTGCAATGAAAATGCACAATAATTCACATTACGCATCCTGCTCATTTCTCATACCCTTACTTATCCTTAAGACTCCACTCGCAACTCTGAAATGAAATGAAATGAAACAAGCTAAGACGAAAACTTCTACTATCAACTTCTTCCAACTGAATACATCTCTATTGAATTTCAAGTCTGCTGACTAAGTCATTTACATAGAATAGACCAAGGCGACCTTCATTCTGTTCTGTTCTGTTCTGTTCTGATTTCATTCATTAAAAGCTGACAGTCGTTTCTACATTTATCTGATGATGACAGTTTTTGGCAAGTTCAAGTTGAATGAAACGCATTTAACGCATGCATAGTATACATACAGACATGCAATTATCTATTATTTAAGTATAGATATATCTATTTTTAACCAGCCCATTACAAATTCTAATGGTACATGGTACACTCAGTCTTGGCAAATGTTCAACAAATCAATAGCAGATACACGTACTACTTAAAAACAAGTACAAGCAAACTATTTCAAAGATGTTTATTTCCCATATACATACAGATACAGATGCAGATATATATATATAGACTAAAAGATGTACACAAAGTCAGTGGACTCGCAGACCAAACAGCTGTTTCTCACATTTTGGGCCTCTGGGCTCCTCGCAAAGAGCCTACAGCAAATTTCAGAGCAACAAGCTGCCAGCTGCCCAAAGTTGCCCACCACTTTGGCCCACTTTCACCCACTTTGCGCCACTTTAGCCAAAAGAGACAGAGAGCGAGAGAGCGACAGCAGGAGTAGGAAAAAGAGACAGTGAGAGCAACAACAGTGCGCTGAAAACTGTGCGAATTCGATTTGCAACCAAAAAACAAATTCATTCTAAATTCCAAGTTTAATATTTTTAATTTTAACATGTATTTCATTTATTAATTTAATGTCAACTAAGAGCAGTCGACTTTTAAGAATTAAAATAAAATTAAGTAAAACTCTATTAAATAATTATGAATTACATTTAAATTTAAACTGAATGCATAAGACAATAAATTAAAAATTAAGAATTTAGGGGTATTCAAACAATTATGAAATGATCCAAGCTTTTTTGCTTGGATTTGGAAAAACCCAATCGAATCAAAAAGTACTAGTGGTAGTAAATAGTGGTAGTCCAAGTATAAGTATCAGTAAGGAGTATTACAACTATGTATTCAGGACATTATTGTTACTACTCAGCATAAAAAAAGTGCATTTGATTTTACATTTTTAATTTACCTGAGTTAAACATTTCGTATTTGAATGGATTTTGTCCCGGATTGGCACTCTGTATGCTTTTCTTTACTCGTACCACTGTGCAGTGAGATACTTTTGGGTGCCGCATGCTGCGTGCCGCAGTATTTTCAGTATATTCAGCACTCGGCAATCGGCAATCCGGCCATCGGCATTCTCGCAGTCGCCTTTCTATCGTGCTCGTCAGTCTAGAGAGTAATATCGACACGAAAAGTAAGTTTTGCTGTTGTTCCGTTGGCCCATCGAGTATATAATATATATATAAATATATATGTACATGAGTGTCGCATGGAAAACGTGGAAAATCCATTGAGTGTTGCCCTCAAACGTGGCGCAGTGAACTTCCAGCGCGTGTGTGTTTTGTTTTTCCATTCGATTTTGTTGTGATTATTAAAGGAATTGCATAAGAAATGCAATTAATTAACGGAAAATATGAACAAATTGTACAAAATTTTCGGTTTCTGTGCTAGTTTCTTGTGCTGCCCAGGGCTTTGCGTGTGATATTTTTGGACATGTGTGCGCTCGTCGATGCTTCGGGTTCGGGTTCGTGCGCCGATGAGACCAAAAATAAACACGCCGAGCTGCTGGCAAACCAAAATGTCTTTCAATCAGCCGAGTAGTTGAAAGAAGTGAGACAAGAGCTATAAATCTAAAAGTATTTGTATGGCAAGATACTACAAGTAATTCCAAGTGCCGGGTTATCTTTAAATTAATGTAATTAATTAATTAAATAATTCAATTGCGTGCCATCGGACCCTGGATTACTGATGGCCGCCCAAATTCTACGATGAAAAAACTCCAATAAAACTCCTTAATAACAGAAAACATAACTTTATATTATTACTGCAATGAAACATTTAACAATTGATTATCGTGTATAACTTAAAATAACTTCAATATACTATGTGCTAATTTTCATTTAGCAAATATTAAAACTATATAATACATATATACTATATATTTATATATGATTAGATATATAGACGTAACATCCGAGGTATTTGCAGTAAATTTGGCAAATCCCCAGAAAAATATAATATAGCTATTTATACAATTAAATATACATACAGACAAAACACAAAAAGAACCAAAGTGAACCACAAACCACGCGAAAAGTGAGAAACAACAAAATGACAAATGGCAAATGACACAGAAACGCGACAAACAAAAACCGGCTAAACAGCTGGCCGAAATTGGCAAGCAAAGCAAATGGCCAACTAAAAGCCGACGAGCCCTCAGTGCGCGCCAAATAGAGAGCGAGTGGCCGAGAGCGACTGACAGAGAGAAAGAGAGCTATAAGGAGAGAGAGGGAAAGAGAGAAAGATGGAAAATGAATCTCTCAAGAGAGCTAATCCATTAAATAATTTGAATACATGAAGACATTTTAAATTTGTCAAAATATTTAAAAAATAATAGTTTCTTTTAAATGAGTTTATACTCTACAATTAGGCATGTTAGTTATTTAATTGTCAGACAAGGAAAATTTATTAATAGATGAACAAATATTATCAAAATTACTTTGTGTAATTTATAAGTATAGAAATGAATACTCAACATACAACTAGGAATATAATAAAAGCATTCGGCAATGAAAGTTAATTAAAAGATGAAAAAGGAATTCACATTACTTAGCACTACTTTCTTATATAATATATATTATATATATATTTATAAACTGTTATAAAATGATGATCCAATTTGTTAAAATTTATTGAGATTTGTTTTTAAAAATATATATTTTTTTAAAGCTTAAAGACATTGGAATAAATGTTTTTATAGAATTTGCCAATGAAAATTTTCATTTTTTTCGGAAGAATAAAATCAAACTAACATTTAAATAAGGAAATAAAAGGATCTTTTTTTTCTACATTAGCTGATATACGTGTGTATATACAACATAAACAAAAAAATTTAAAAGAGTGTTGCTTAAAAAAAATATTTTGAAAACTTCAAAGGAAAAATTATTTCATCAATCAGCTCAATACATTAAAGTTCTTTAATTGCTAAAAATGAGCACAAGCAGAATGTTAAATATTTTTAGAAAACTAAAATTGAATTCCGAAAATGCAATCTGTAGATAAATATTTTGATTTTGATCTCTCTTTTATACGCCAGAGACCTGTTTGAGTACCGGGGCAAATAAACAAATATTCGAAATATTTCGAAAACAACAAGTGAAATTGAATAAAATTTTGATTGGTCGCGGCAGTCGTTGCGTTACCAAACAAAATGGCTGAAGCGGAAGGTGGCTCCGAGCAGGATGATGTTTCATTCCTGAGAACGGTAAGTACCCACATTCATACATACAAACATATATATATACATACATACATACATATACAAATGCATAAAAGAACAAAGCTGAAGAGCAAACGAAATCATCTAAAATCAATTACGTGCAGTCAATAAAATATAACGGGGATTTCACACAATTGCTATCATAAAGCACGCACACACTGAGTAAGAGAGAGAGGGAGAGACAGGGAGAGGGAGAGAATGCCTAACGATGTGAGGCATTTGCTAGAGCTAGAGCTCAACGAAGGGTACACCATAAAGGATACTTACATAGGAATGTATTGCATTTATTTACGGTCCTGCTCGCATCCTTACATCCTTACATACCGCTTGCTTTCTTTATAGCTGCCAATAAATACAAAAGTCAGGTCACAATTTCAATCACAGTTGAGTTTAAAGCTTTCAACAGATTTGTTGTCTCACTTTACATGAGCACAGACAGAGCCACAACAGAGGGGGGAAGAGAGAGAGTAAGAGAAAGGGGGAAGAGATGAACACATCAGCTGATAAATGCATCAATATATCAATGCCTACACCTGGCTACGAAAATGACAGTCATTATGTGCAAATATATGTATGTATTACAAAGTTATGTATAGCAGTTGGCAACCCTCTGGCCAAAAGTGCCGGCCATGATCCCTTTGGGGGCCAACGAGGTCAGCATTTGGCACCTTGCTGCAATAAATAAACATGCTGCTAGGCTTAGACATCAAGCGGGTTGAGTTTAACCCCCCTCCTGCCCCTGATATCTAATATGATGGGCATATCTTTGCCTGCCGCCCGCAGGCATTCTCCTTAACGTTAAATTCAATAAATATGGCCCAAAACATAGGCTAAAATAACAGTTTTAACTGTTTTACCCACTTCAAACATATTTCTGGTCTGTGTGTGTGTGTGTCTTTTTTTGTGTTGTCTACACTCGTGATCTCCGGAGGCCATGCTGGCATTGGGATTTGGGTTTCTTTCTCCAAATGGCAACAGCTTCGCCTGGGGACAAATTTCACTTGAGTTGCTCGACATCAAGTAACGCTTAAAGGTAATGCCATTAAATTTATGGCATAGTTATATCTCTCTATGTTAATGTCCCAACATTGGCCCACAAGTAATAATTGTCAATTACTGGCTAAAATGCAGGGTTACCAACAGTGATGTCAAGTCAAATGCAAATTGATTCATGACACACTGCACAGAGTCCTTGTGGTTGCATTTCTCATTTTTAAATAGTTGCAGGTCAGAGGACATCAGACAACAGACAACAGACTGGCAACTTGGCATTTCATTCGTATTTAAATTATGCAAATTGCTCGATTCGAAATCCATTACCGTTCATTTAACTTTGACTACACACAACAATTCTGGCCACAATCCCATCTGACTTGGCAATTGCTTCGAGTTTGAGTTTGACTGCGAGGTCAAAGTTCGTCTCGCTCTGTCTCTTTCTGTCCCTTTATCGATTCACTTGGGCCATGCGTGTGTGTTGGTCGACTGACCATCGATAGCCCATTGCCAATTGGTATTTAGATGATATGCATGCTTTGTTTGGCATGGCCAAAAGGGGTCACATTCTCAGACCAATTAATATCAAGTGTTGTCTTGAACTTGCCAATAACACTCTTTGATTGATATGATGATCTCGACAATTTACAACTTACAGGAAGATATGGTCACGCTTTCCTGCACAGCGACGGGTGAACGTGTCTGTCTGGCCGCCGAGGGATTCGGTAATCGGCATTGTTTCCTCGAAAATATTGCCGACAAGAATGTACCGCCCGATCTCTCCCAATGCGTTTTCGTCATTGAGCAAGCTCTGTCCGTGAGAGCTCTGCAGGAACTGGTGACAGCCGCTGGATCAGAGACTGTAAGTATTAAGTAGAGTAAATGCATCAGCATGATAAATAATAAGAAAAAAACATAGGGAGATCTATCTAAATATCCGGAACTCCTAAAAGCAGCTCCTTCAACATATTCTATAATCCCGAAATCCATACGTATTGATGTTGTACGCTACTTTTCCCACTTCCTTTATCCACATACACTTGGACTTTAATGACTTTACATATATATTAGAGTATATATATCCTATCTGCATGATCTCACTATACTCGTACTATTTTCACATTTCTCGATTTACACAAATTGTAACCTCTGATTTTTTCCGTTTTTCGTTATTTCTCAAAATTTTTCTTATACCTAAACACAACAGGATAGTCAACTTGTAAGTATACAGAACGTTCTTAAATGGTATATTTTTCTTTGGTTTAAAGTTTAAACAACAAATCGCGCTTCTTTCTCTTTCTAAAACTATCTTTACTTTTCTCTTTAATTCTATCTCTATATCTCACTCTACTCTATTTGGTGTAATATGTAGTCGTAGTACTTATTATCGCTATTATTGCTACTATTTGCTTCTCTGTCTCGTCTAGCGAGCTTTCGGCCTAGTCTAATCTATTTACCACAGTTCTAAGATGCGTAACTCTCTCTGTATATGTGTTTTCACAACGATTTGAGGCAATACGAGTCCGAGGATTCAGTTCATCATTAAGCACAAATTTCGGCTGTATTTTTGTTGTTACCACATCTAACATTTTTACATACTTACCCTACGGATCAAGTGCTCAACAATACTCTTTATTATTTGGAATGGCATATTTACAAAAGTACATTTTCTTTTATTTTGAATGAAGTAGCATAGTCCCTAGTCCCATTCTGTTTGAGAATCGTCTAGGGGCAAGACTTACTAATCACTTTGATAATTCTCAGGGCAAGGGCACTGGATCTGGCCATAGAACCCTGCTCTACGGCAACGCCATACTTTTGAGGCACCACAACAGCGATATGGTGAGTTGCTCCTTCTAATGATCATATATTTAAATACTTGCTGATTACTTTTATTACTCCATTTGGCAGTACCTGGCTTGCTTGTCCACCTCTTCGTCAAATGACAAGCTCTCGTTCGATGTGGGTCTGCAGGAGCACAGCCAGGGAGAGGCCTGTTGGTGGACAGTTCATCCGGCCAGCAAGCAACGTTCGGAGGGTGAAAAGGTGCGTGTGGGTGACGATCTGATTCTGGTATCTGTCGCCACCGAGCGGTATCTGCACACGACCAAGGAGAACGAGCAGTCCATTGTGAATGCCAGCTTCCATGTCACCCATTGGTCCGTTCAGCCCTACGGCACTGGCATCTCCCGGATGAAGTATGTCGGCTATGTGTTCGGCGGGGATGTTCTACGTTTCTTCCACGGCGGCGACGAGTGCCTGACCATACCCAGCACCTGGGGCCGTGAAGCAGGTCAAAAGTAAGCTTATATTTATATAAGAATATTAAAACTATAAATGCAATATTTATGTATATATTTTTCCACGCTCGATTTGTGTCAAAATTCTGCCGCACCCACAGTTATCAATATAGAAAGCTCTTTTCGATGGCAAACATTACGTTTTATTATTACAAGTACACACAATTTTCTTAGAATCGACAAAATATTATACCAGTTATGACTGTTTTAAGCCTAAAAAAATATGCCTTAATATATGCATTAAAATTGTATACGGTTAAAGTTAAATATTTAAAATATATTTTTAAACAAGTATTTTTAAGCAGAAAAGTTCATGCTAAAGCATTTTTAGGGCTTAAGATTCTTAAAAAAAGGTTCTGTCAAGTTACTGCAGTATTCCATGAATAATAAGATATTAACTAAAAACAAATCCAAAATTCTATTCCTCCCCAGCATTGTCATATACGAGGGTGGAGTGGTCATGGCGCAGGCACGTTCCCTGTGGCGTCTGGAATTGGCGCGAACCAAGTGGACGGGCGGCTTTATAAACTGGTACCATCCCATGCGTATACGTCATATAACAACGGGACGCTATTTGGGCGTTAACGATAGCAACGAGCTGATTCTGGTCAAGAAGGAGGAGGCATCGATTGCAACGACGACTTTCTGCCTGAGGCAAGAAAAAGACGACGAAAAGAAAGTGCTCGAGGACAAAGACTTGGAAATAATCGGTTCACCGATCATCAAATATGGCGACACCACCGTCATCGTACAGCATTGCGAGTCCAGCCTGTGGCTCAGCTACAAGAGCTACGAGACAAAAAAGAAGGGCGTCGGCAAAGTGGAGGAGAAACAGGCCATTCTGCACGAGGAAGGCAAAATGGACGATTGCCTGGACTTCTCCAGATCACAGGAGGAGGAATCGAAGACGGCACGCGTCATTCGCAAATGCAGCAGTCTCTTTACCCAGTTTATCACGTATGTGCAAATTATTTTTAAAATTAAATGGTTATTTTCGATACTTCGAAGTCTCATAACTTTGTTATACCTCAACATATTTTGATGTGCAATATCTTTTTGATCATTGCTTAACCTCTAATTTGATTCTGCATTTAATAACAATTTGAAAATGATAACATACTCATAAAAGTCTTCTTCTCACCTTAGCGCGCTGGAAACCTTGCAATCAAATCGTCGACATTCTGTATTTTTCCAAAAAGTCAATCTCAACGAGATGGTCATGTGTCTGGAGGACTTAATCAACTACTTCTCTCAGCCAGAAGATGACATGGGTAAGCATCGATCTAAACCCGAAGCTCCTTCAATTTTAAAACTGTTTCGATTTTTTGTTATTCCCCACAGAGCACGAGGAGAAGCAGAATCGATTCCGTGCGTTGAGAAATCGCCAGGATCTATTCCAGGAGGAGGGCGTACTCAATCTGATACTCGAGGCCATTGACAAAATCAACATAATCACCTCGCAGGGCTTCCTGGCCAGCTTTCTGGCCGGCGATGAGACCGGTCAGAGTTGGGATCTGATTTCCACATATTTGTATCAACTGCTGGCAGCCATCATCAAGGGCAACCACACGAACTGTGCCCAGTTCGCCAACAGCAATCGCCTCAACTGGCTCTTCTCCCGCCTCGGCTCGCAGGCGTCCAGTGAGGGATCCGGCATGTTGGATGTGCTCCACTGTGTGCTCATCGATTCCCCGGAGGCGTTAAACATGATGCGGGATGAGCATATCAAAGTGATCATATCGCTGTTGGAGAAACACGGCCGTGATCCCAAGGTCCTTGATGTCCTGTGCTCCCTGTGTGTTGGTAATGGAGTCGCCGTTCGTTCCTCGCAGAACAACATCTGTGACTTCCTGCTGCCGGGCAAGAATCTGCTGCTGCAGACATTGCTGGTGGATCATGTGGCCAGCATTCGTCCCAATATATTCGTCGGACGCGTCGACGGCTCGTCCATGTACCAGAAATGGTACTTCGAGGTGACCATGGATCACATCGAGCAGACCACACACATAATGCCCCATCTACGCATCGGCTGGGCCAACACCTCCGGCTATGTCCCCTATCCGGGCGGTGGCAAGAAGTGGGGCGGCAACGGCGTCGGCGACGATCTCTACTCGTTTGGCTTCGATGGCGCCTTCCTTTGGACTGGCGGACGCAGGTCCCTGGTCTCGGACTCGCAGCCCGAGGAGCCGTACATCCGGAAGGGCGATGTCATTGGCGTGGCCATAGATCTCTCCGTGCCCGTCATCACGTTCACCTTCAATGGCACCAAGGTGCGCGGTTGCTTCAGGGACTTCAATCTCGACGGCATGTTCTTCCCCGTGATGAGTTGCTCGTCGAAGCTGAGTTGCCGCTTCCTGTTTGGCGGTGATCACGGTCGCCTGAAGTATGCCCCGCCCATGGGATTCTCGGCCCTCGTGCAATGCCTGATGCCCCATCAGATACTCAGCTTGGATCCCTGCTTCTACTTTGGCAATCTGAGCAAGAACGTCTTGGCGGGTCCCTGGCTCATCGAGGATGATACTCCGTTTGTGCCAAAGCCCGTTGATACCACGGGCGTTTCCCTGCCCAGTTCCGTGGACCAAATTAAGGAGAAGCTGGCGGAGAACATCCACGAAATGTGGGCACTGAACAAGATCGACGCCGGCTGGTCCTGGGGAGAGCATCGGGACGACTATCACCGCATCCATCCCTGTCTGACGCAATTCGAGAAATTGCCGGCTGCGGAAAAACGTTATGACAATCAACTGGCTGTGCAAACATTGAAGTAAGTACACTGATAAAAAAAGGATCTACAATCAAGATTTTGGTCTCAGAACTAAGAACTTTGGTCGAAAAAATGCGTCGAGAACATGAAAATCTTGAAGTAAGAAAACACATCTTGGTTCTAAGAAACTTTCAATTAAGACGCCAGAACGAGTTGTGAATTCTAAGTCTCAAAATGTGTATTGTTGTTAAGAGAAAAAGGTCTAAGATTATTATTCTTATATTATATTTAGAATATTATTTCAAGAGCAAAATATTTAAGATGAATGTTCTCGATTTTAGAAAGTGGTCTTTTTTTTCAGTGTAATGACTTTATTTCAAAAATTGCAATTGCTAAATTTTAATGACACTCCTAACCACAGAACCATCATTTCATTGGGCTACTACATCACCATGGACAAGCCCCCGGCGCGCATTCGCCCCGTTCGCCTGCCCAACGAGATCTTCATGCAGGGCAACGGTTATAAGCCGGCGCCCCTTGACCTCAGCGCCGTGACGCTGACGCCCAAGCTCGAGGAGCTGGTGGATCAGCTGGCCGAGAATACGCACAACTTGTGGGCACGCGAGAGGATTCAACAAGGCTGGACGTACGGGCTGAACGAGGACTCGGAGAACCATCGCAGTCCCCATCTGGTGCCCTACGCCAAGGTGGACGAGGCCATCAAGAAGGCGAATCGCGACACGGCGTCGGAAACAGTGCGCACCCTGCTGGTCTACGGCTATGTCCTGGATCCACCCACGGGAGAGGGCACCGAGGCTCTGCTGGCCGAGGCCCAGCGCCTCAAGTTCTCCGCCTTCCGGACGTACCGAGTGGAACGCAACTACGCCGTGACCTTTGGCAAATGGTATTTCGAGTTCGAGGTTCTCACGGCGGGTCCGATGCGAGTCGGCTGGGCCCGAGCCGACTGCTATCCCGGCGCCATGTTGGGCAGCGAGGACACCAGCTGGGCCTTTGACGGTCACAATGTGAGTATGCCAAGGGGTCGTGGGGTTACACAACAAACTGACGCTAGCATTCGGGGCTAAAGAAGGTTCAACCTTGTGGTAATTGCGATCGATAAGTTCGGTATTTTAATGGAAGATCAATTGACAAATCAAACAAAACCCACCCATGATTATAGGTAACCAAAATGCACGCCGGATCCATTGAGCACTTTGGTGTTCGCTATGAGGCTGGTGACGTCATTGGTTGTTTCATCGATGTTAAGGAGCAAACCATCAGTAAGGATCCTAGACACACTATCAACGCTACCTACTACGTTATTTTTTATTATTACAATTCCGTTTTGATCGAACGCATTTTGTTTAACTCTTATCTATTCATTCAATAATTTGTTTTCTAATCATTTATTTTTCTGTTCATTTAGCGAAACTCTCATAATTGATCATTAACCAAAAAAAGAACAAAAAAAATAATGGGGCTGCGAAAATATCACACAAACATACTCGAATTTGAACATTAAACATATTGCAATTTTTAGGAAGAGAAAGTCTACGGTGGCAACAGTGAATCCTTCGGGAAACAGTGTGGACCTGGGGATATAGTCGGAGTCTTTATAGATATAGCCGATCACACAATTAGTAAGAAACGCACATAAATGCTCGTTTGTTGTAATGTCAAAACAAAACCCCAAAAAAAACAAAACAAAAAACAATGATTTGTACATCCGTGCTTTTGATATCTACTAAATGTCATCCAGGTCCCTGCTATTCGACAGCTAAGTACAATACCATGCATTTCCAAAATGATTCACAAAATCCATGACAAAAGACCTCAAAACTTGTAGACCAAAACAACTACAATGTTAGTTTCAAAACAGGGTATCATACTTCGAGTTACACACATGCCAATCCAATTCTTGTTATATAATACAACAAAATTCCATTATTATACGTCTTAAATACTATTGTTTTTGTATTTTGTTGTTAAGTCCAACAAATGTCCCAAGCCCTAACATCCAATTATTTGTTACTTTGAACACAGAGCCTAACAATCGCATAATATCCTGAAGGACTAACTGAGCAAAAGGTGACACATCAGCTCATCACAAAAAGCTTATTAATTAATTCATTAATGAATTTGCCTGTAGTTACACCCTCAGCATTAAGTTCGAAGTTTTTATACTAATCAGAGAATGAAACCGGAACTCGCAAAGTGATCTTTAAGTTGAGACATTGAATTTATTGCTCAATCAAAATTCAAATTTTAAACGATATTTATTCCAAAAAAGAGTTCCGTTTTCATTCCGATATACTACTAATAAATATCATATGTATACTTATATCAAATTTGGCATGACAGCTAACAGTTTAAACTGTTTAATCAGCTTTGTTTGAAAACTAAACTAATGCAATAACCACAAAATCGCAAGGAGAATTGCAAACCAAAAACAATCTAACACGCACGGATTTTATTTATAGTCCATAGGACTTTATTTTTTAATTCAAGTGCGATGCGACTTTTAAGTGAATTCCGATTCCTACATAGCTAAAGTCAAGGCATAACTGAAAGGGTCACATATTTTGATGATGCGTAGACTTTAGCCTTATTGGAATTCTTAATTTGTTTAAAAGCAGCTTCGTTTAGATACCCATAAATAACCTTAGTTAATGATCTATCAATTCGATCGTCTAGTAAAAAATAATTAATAATATTTGCACAGGCTTCTCATTGAATGGAGAACTGCTCATGGATGCCTTGGGCGGTGAGACGACGTTTGCCGATGTCACCGCTGAAGGCGTCGGCTTTGTGCCCGCCTGCACCTTGGGAGTTGGCCAAAAGGCGCGTCTAATTTACGGCCAAGACGTTGATTCCCTCAAGTTCTTCACGACTTGCGGCCTCCAGGAGGGCTATGAGCCGTTCTGTGTGTAAGTATTCAAGGTTTAAACATTTCTAAGCATTCTTATCCATCATTAATTTCGTACACAGCAATATGCAACGACCTGTGACCCATTGGTACACCAAGGATCAGCCGATATTTGAGAATACTGAGGAGATGCCAGATTGCCGCATTGACGTTACACGTATTCCGGGCGGAGCTGATACTCCACCCCATTTGAAGATCTCGCACAATACGTTCGAGACCATGGAGAAGGCCAACTGGGAGTTCCTGCGTCTCTCCCTGCCGGTCACCTGCATGAGTGAGTTCATCAGTGAGCAGGAGAAGGCGCGTCGCTGGGAGGACATCAAGATCCGGCAGTATCGTCTGATGCGTGAGGCACAGGAAGCGGCTGCTCAGCTCCAAACCCAAAATGCAGCACATATGGATCACATGCTGAAGGGCGGCTTCAATATGAACGACATCAAGGGGCTGACCCGCAACTTTGATGACCACACCGAGCCAGAGGCCGAGCACATGATGCGTGGCGGACCCTCTCGACCACCTCGCAAGGGTTCCCTGACCCGCAACATCACTTTCGAGACGGACATGACCGCCGCCCTGGATGAGATGCAGCGTTCATCCTCGGTGCTGGACATGAATGGACTGGGCGATGATCTCGATGATAAGAAGAAACGTGGTCGCAGTCCATTCAAGTTCTTCTCCAAGAAGTCCCGCGATCAGAGCCGTGAGAAGAACGGTGCCAGAACGGCAGACACATCGCTGGAGCGCCGAAATACGGTGGCCCATGGCAGGAATGTGGTCAACCAGCAGATGACCACGAGGACACCAACCCTGCGACTCAACAATGTAAGCTCATTTCAACATTTTCCAATTCTTTATTTAAATAAATATCGCTTTGATAGGCTGAAATACCGCCAAGTCCGGTGCCACAGGGACCCAGGCAGCTGAGCTCCACGAATCTCGGCCAGTCGCCGGTTGAAACGTCGGGCAACGAGATGTTCGACGCCGAGTGCCTGAAGCTGATCAACGAATACTTTTACGGAGTGCGCATTTTCCCCGGCCAGGATCCGACGCATGTGTACGTGGGCTGGGTGACCACCCAGTATCATCTGCACAGTCGCGAGTTCAACAAGAACAAAGTGCGACGAGGATCGGTCTACATCGAGGACTACTATGAGGTGCCCATCGAGCGGATCGATCGTCAGAGCTGTTACGTCGTCCGGGCCGACGAGCTCTTCAACGAGGTGACCCAGGATGCGTCCGGCAAAGGTGCCTCTCAGGGCATGTTCGTGGGCTGCTTTGTGGACACGGCCACGGGCATAATCCGCTTCACGTGCGAGGGCAAAGAAACCTCGCATCGCTGGATGATGGAACCCGATACGAAACTGTTTCCGGCTATATTTGTGGAGGCGACCAGCAAGGAGATTCTACAAATTGAACTGGGTAGAACTCCAACCACATTGCCCTTGTCGGCGGCCGTGTTGCCAACAAGTGACAAGCATATAAATCCACAATCGCCGCCTCGGCTGAAGGTGCAGTGCCTCCGACCTCATCAGTGGGCACGTGTCCCGAACACATCCCTCCAGGTGCACGCTCTCAAGCTGTCGGACATTCGGGGTTGGTCGATGCTCTGCGAGGATCCCGTCTCGATGCTCGCTCTGCACATACCCGAGGAGGATCGGTGCATCGACATCCTCGAACTGATCGAGATGGACAAACTGTTGTCCTTCCACGCCCACACTCTCACCCTCTATGCCGCCCTGTGCTATCAGTCCAATTACCGGGCTGCCCATGCTCTGTGCCAGCACGTGGATCAGAAGCAACTCCTCTATGCGATCAGGTCGGAGTATATGAGTGGTCCATTGCGTCAGGGCTTCTATGATCTGCTGATTGCCCTGCATCTGGAGTCGCATGCCACCACGATGGAGGTGTGCAAGAATGAATATATCACACCACTGGGATCGGATCTCAAGGAACTCTATGCCGAGGATGAAATGCGTCACTCGCTGCGTTCCTTGGTCACGGAATCTGTGCGTCCTCAGCTGCGAATGACGGAAATCACGTAAGTGTGTTCAGGTCCAAGGTTCAGGTCCTTACCTAGAGACTCTCCCATTAGATTAAGTTCTCCACACTTGCATAAAAATACATGATTCATATGTATGAATGCTTCTTTTTTCGTACCTGATTCGTATTGTTCATAGCTCATTTTATTTCCAATACTTTTCAATCAAAAAAAAAAAAAAAAAAAAAAAAACCAACTACCAAAACCACCTGCACTGATCCAACACTTGATCTCAATGCACGACCAAATCGATAACGATACCGATACCGATACCGATCACAACAACAACAACAACAACTCGAACCCCGTTCAGACCCCCTGTGATTGCAACATCTAGTATGCCAAGTGTTTCCAGCGAACCAATACCCAACATCGATCAGTTGTACTCCCCGAAGTTCCCATTAGAAGTAGTCAGACAGTTTGTCATGGAAGCTCTTAAAGATGCCGTGGAAATCAATCAAGTGCATAACCGCGATCCCATCGGCTGGACAAATGAGAATCTCTTCTTGTAAGTCACTCGAAATATCACAATTTTTAAAGAAAATATAAATATGATCACTTCATTTCAATTTTCTAGACCCCTAATCAAGTTAACCGATCGCCTGCTGTTAGTGGGCGTCCTTACAGACGAGGACGTTCAGAAACTATTAGTAATGGTCGATCCAGAGACTTGGGATGCCACTTTTGAGAGAGGTGGGAAACGGATTAAAAAAAACGAGAAGCAAATTCAAGAATCCAAAGAGAAGTAGAGAGAACTTTATTTAATTTTTCAATTCATTTCTTTTTTCAGAGGGAAAAGATGAACATAGGAAGGGTCTGCTCACCATGAAAATGGCCGAGGGCGCCAAGTTGCAGATGTGCTATCTATTGCACCATCTGTATGATACCCAACTGCGTCATCGGGTGGAGAGCATTATAGCATTCTCCCATGATTTTGTGGGCGATCTACAAACCGATCAGTTGCGACGTTATATCGAGATTAAACAATCCGACTTGCCAAGTGCTGTTGCGGCCAAAAAGACCAAGGAATTCCGTTGTCCACCCCGAGAGCAAATGAATCAGATTCTATGCTTTAAGAATCTCGAATCCGACGATCAGGACAATTGTACTTGTGGCCTTGAATTGCGCAGTCGCCTCAGCGAATTCCACGATATGTTAATGCAGAAGGTATCGCTGAATGCACTGCAGGAGCCGGATGGTACCGAGGCAGCTGCGATCGAAGAGATCAAAACGGGACCCATTACGAAAATCTATAGTTTCATAAACACCGTCAAGGAGCTGGAGGAGGGTCCCAAGGAAGTGGAGGAGCCTGAGAAAAAGACACCTGAAGAAGTTTTCCGCAAGGTTCTGATCAAAACCATTGTCAGCTGGGCTGAAGAATCACAGATTGAGAATCCAAAATTGGTGCGCGAAATGTTCAGTTTACTGGTGCGACAATACGATACGGTCGGAGAGTTGGTCCGCGCTCTGGAGAAGACCTATGTGATCAATAATCGGGCACGCGATGATGTCGCCGAAATGTGGGTGGGACTCAGTCAGATCCGTGCCCTGTTGCCCGTGCAAATGAGCCAGGAAGAGGAGGAGCTGATGCGCAAGCGACTCTGGAAACTGGTCAACAATGCGACATTCTTCCAGCATCCCGATTTGATTCGAATTCTGCGCGTCCATGAGAACGTTATGGCCGTCATGATGAATACTCTGGGCCGTCGGGCGCAGGCGCAAAGCGATGCACCCACCCAGGCGGAGGGAGCCGAGGGTGTGCCCTCCAAGGAGAAGGATACCTCCCATGAAATGGTCGTCGCCTGTTGTCGCTTCCTCTGCTATTTCTGTCGCACGGGACGTCAGAATCAGAAGGCGATGTTTGATCACTTTGATTTTCTGCTGGACAATGCGAATATTCTGTTGGCCAGACCCAGTCTGCGTGGTTCGACTCCACTGGATGTGGCATATTCGAGTTTGATGGAGAACACAGAATTAGCTCTGGCACTTAGGGAACATTATTTGGAGAAAATTGCCGTTTATCTGTCCCGATGCGGACTGCAAAGCAATTCGGAACTTGTGGAGAAGGGTTATCCCGATCTGGGCTGGGATCCCGTCGAGGGCGAAAGATATTTGGACTTTTTGCGCTATTGCGTTTGGGTTAACGGCGAGAGTGTCGAGGAGAATGCGAACCTTGTCATTCGTCTTCTTATCCGTCGTCCAGAATGCTTGGGACCGGCTCTAAGAGGAGAAGGGGAAGGTCTCTTCCGTGCCATCGTCGAGGCGAATCGGATGTCGGAGCGCATTTCGGATCGCTGTAAAATGCAAGACGAGGCCGAAGGCACAATAGTCGGACTCAATTTCACCCATCCACTGCCGGAGAGCGATGAGGACGAAGACTATATCGATACGGGGGCAGCAATATTGAATTTCTATTGTACACTCGTTGACCTACTCGGAAGATGTGCCCCAGATGTCTCCGTTATCGAGCAGGGCAAGAACGAATCACTGAGAGCTAGAGCTATTTTGAGATCTCTTGTGCCACTGGAAGACCTTCAGGGTGTGCTCAGTTTGAAATTCACACTCACACAGACAGCTCCCGGCGAGGAGAAACCGAAATCGGATATGCCCTCGGGCCTCTTACCCAATAATAAACAGAGTATTGTGCTGTTTTTGGAACGTGTCTATGGTATTGAGACGCAAGATCTGTTCTATCGACTGCTCGAGGATGCATTTCTGCCAGATCTGCGCACTGCCACCATTTTGGACAAGAGCGATGGCTCCGAAAGTGACATGGCACTGGCCATGAACCGATACATTGGCAACTCGATACTGCCACTGCTGATCAAGCACTCCAAGTTCTACAATGAGGCCGAGAACTATGCCAGTCTCTTGGATGCCACGCTGCACACGGTCTACAGGTTATCCAAGAACCGTATGCTAACCAAGGGGCAGCGCGAGGCTGTATCCGATTTCCTGGTCGCACTCACATCACAAATGCAACCTGCCATGCTTCTCAAGCTATTGCGCAAGTTGACTGTTGATGTATCCAAACTATCGGAGTATACGACGGTTGCACTCAGGGTAAGTGTTGATTGTTGATTGATTGTTAGACAGATTAACTATTTGATTGACTGCTTGATTGATTGATTGATGGAGTGATTGATCATAAGTTAGACAGATTAATTATTTGATTGACTGCTTGATTGATTGATTGATGATTGATTGATTGTTGGTTTGATTATTTTATTGATTGATAAATGTACAGACTGAATAACGGTCTAATTGACTGGGTGATTAATTTTATGTTTGATTGACTAATTGACTGACAGATTGAATAAGTCTTTAGTTAGTTGATGGACTAATTGATTTATTAGGTGATTGATTGACCGATTTATTGAACGGTTTATAAGTTGATTGATTGAACTATTGCCTGATTGTCAGTTTGACTTATTAACCAACTTTTATGATCTTTCAACAGCTGCTTACTTTACACTTCGATCGCTGCGCCAAGTACTATGGCTCGACTCAAGGCCAAGGCTCGTATGGAGCATCTTCAGATGAGGAGAAGCGACTGACAATGCTTCTCTTCTCAAACATTTTTGACTCGCTGAGCAACATGGACTATGACCCGGAACTGTTCGGTAAAGCCCTGCCCTGTCTCATTGCCATCGGTTGTGCCCTGCCGCCCGATTACAGTCTATCGAAGAACACCGACGAGGATTATTATGGCAGGCAGATGGGGGCACCCGATCAACCGCAATACGTGCCCAATCCCATCGATACGAACAATGTGCATCTCGACAACGATCTCAATTCGTTGGTACAAAAGTTCAGTGAGCATTATCACGATGCCTGGGCCAGTCGCCGGTTGGAAGGTGCCTGGACTTATGGCGATGTACGATCCGATAGCGAACGGAAGCATCCGCGCCTAAAGCCCTACAATATGCTCACCGAATATGTACGTAGTAGCATCAGCAATGGACCTACTCATCCATCGTTAATCGCATCATAATAAAACTCTTACTTTATTATCGAAATACTCATACTTTATACTCAATAATATTTATGTATTTGAATAGGAGCGTGAGCGGTATCGAGATCCGGTACGTGAATGCCTCAAGGGTCTTTTGGCCATTGGATGGACCGTTGAGCACTCCGAAATGGACTTGCCACTCAATCATCGTGGCTCGACGCGTCGTCAATCAAAGCCCCAAATTGTATGTACTCAATATTTCCTTTAACTTACGTTTCTTCCCAATCATTTTCAACAATAACGAACTTTAAAAATATCTCTCCCCTAATACACAATTGGCCAAAAATGAAACTGCTACTACAAATTGAAATCCATATCCAAATCTCGATTTATGACTTGCGGGGGATTCCCAAATATATACACACGGCTGGCGCTTAAACAATAGAATGATTTTCAGAATGAGGGAAGTCCTTTCAACTACCATCCACATCCTGTGGACATGAGCAATCTCACCCTGAGCAGAGAAATGCAAAACATGGCCGAGCGTCTGGCCGAAAACTCCCATGATATTTGGGCAAAGAAGAAGAACGAAGAGCTGAACGGTTGCGGTGGGGTCATCCATCCCCAGCTGGTGCCCTACGATCTGCTCACCGACAAGGAGAAGAAGAAGGATCGCGAGCGATCGCAGGAGTTCTTGAAATACATGCAGTATCAGGGATACAAGTTGCACAAGTAAGTGGGTTGGATTTCAAAAGGGGATCACTTAATGATCACTTATAATTATGCTATACTCATTAGCAAAGAGGGAAAAGAGTGTTTTAGCTTAGTGGGAAAATGAAAAAAAGAAGAATGCAATTTAAAACAAGTGGGAAAGGCTATACTTTTAGGCAATTATATTGCTTAAAAACTTAAATCAGCCATTACCACCTTTCTATTTGTCCGATCTTGTTACGATTCAGTAGGAGAATAGGCAATAGTAGTTAACGTTAATTAGCAAAAATTTGAAACAAACTTGATCTGCGTGGGGTTTAAAGAAATCTGTGTGCCAAATTTGGTTGCTCTAGCTCTTATAGTCTCTGAGATCTAGGCGCTCACACAGACGGACGATATATACGTCTCGTCGACTCGGCTGTTAATGCTGATCAAGAATATATATGCTTTATAGGGTCGGAGACGCTTCCTTCTCCCTTTTACTTATTTTTTAAGTAACCGGTTTAATTCAGATTAATTTTTAAAACTTATTTAAAATGTTAAAGATTGTCTTGACATGCTCTAAAATCCGCGGAAATGTAAGTAAGTTAGAATAGCGAGCATTTCAAATTCTAGTACACTCGACTGTAGTTGTTCTTCACTTGAAAATACACTGATCTCTTGATTTGCTCTTAGGCCCTCCAAGGGTGGTGCCGTGGAGGAAGGCGGCGCCACACAGGCAGCGGTTGAGCTGCGTTTCTCCTACTCGCTGCTGGAGAAGCTCATTCAATACCTGGACCGGGCCACTATCAACATGAAGCTACTGAAGCCATCGACGACCTTCAGTCGACGTACCTCATTCAAGACCGCATCGCGGGACATCAAGTTCTTCTCGAAGGTGGTGCTGCCCCTGATGGAGAAATACTTTTCGACGCATCGCAACTATTTCATAGCCATTGCCACGGCCACGAACAACATTGGAGCCGCCTCGCTGAAGGAGAAGGAAATGGTGGCATCCATATTCTGTAAACTGGCCGCCTTGTTGCGCAATCGCTTGAGTGCCTTTGGGCCGGATGTGCGCATTACCGTGCGCTGTCTGCAGGTGCTCGTCAAGGGCATCGATGCCAAGACGTTGACCAAAAACTGCCCTGAATTTATACGCACTTCGATGCTGACGTTCTTCAACCAGACGTCCGATGATCTGGGCAATACCATACTGAATCTGCAGGATGGAAAGTATAGTCACCTGCGTGGCACGCACCTGAAAACCTCCACGTCCCTGGGCTATGTCAACCAGGTGGTTTTGCCCGTGCTGACGGCCATGTTTGATCACTTGGCTGCCTGTGACTATGGCAGTGATCTGCTGCTGGACGAGATTCAAGTGGCCTCCTACAAAATCCTGGCGGCCCTCTATCATTTG
Source organism: Drosophila limbata (assembly GCA_963924055.1). NCBI lineage: Eukaryota > Metazoa > Arthropoda > Insecta > Diptera > Drosophilidae > Drosophila > Drosophila limbata. The sequence goes on along the minus strand of OZ001355.1, from coordinate 20,115,663 downwards.
GGCACCGATGCCACATTGACTCACGATCGCAAGTATCTGAAGACGGAAATAGAGCGTCATCGGCCCGCGTTGGGCTCGTGTCTGGGCGCCTATAGCTCCTGCTTCCCAGTGGCCTATTTGGAGCCGCATCTCAATAAGCACAATCAGTTCTCGCTCTTGAATCGCATTGCGGATCATTCGCTGGAGGCACAGGACATTATGGTCAAGATGGAAAGCTGTATGCCCAATTTGGAGACGATCCTCAGTGAGGTCGATCAGTTTGTGGAGTCGGATAAAACGTATACGGATGCACCGCACATCATTGATGTCATCCTGCCCTTGTTGTGCGCCTATCTGCCCTTCTGGTGGTCCCAGGGACCCGACAATGTCAGTCCGACCAGTGGCAATCATGTCACCATGGTAACTGCCGATCATATGAACTCTCTGCTCCGCAACGTTCTCAAGATGATCAAGAAGAACATCGGCAACGATAATGCCCCCTGGATGACTCGCATTGCGGCCTACACTCAGCAGATTATCATCAATACCTCGGAGGAGCTCCTGAAGGATCCCTTCCTGCCGCTGGCTGAGCGGGTCAAGAAGCGCACGGAGAACATGCTCCACAAGGAGGAGAGCATGCGGGGCTTTATTAAATCGGCCACCGATGATACTTCGCAGGTGGAGACACAGCTCCAGGAGGACTGGAATCTCCTGGTGCGCGATATTTATTCGTTCTATCCGCTGCTCATCAAATACGTGGACTTGCAGCGCAATCACTGGCTAAAGGATAACATTCCAGAGGCCGAGGAGCTTTACAACCATGTCGCTGAGATCTTTAACATCTGGTCGAAGAGTCAATACTTCCTCAAGGAGGAGCAGAACTTCATCTCGGCCAATGAGATTGATAACATGGCGCTGATCATGCCGACGGCCACACGGCGATCGGCCATTTCGGAGGGCGTGCCCGCGGTGGGTGGCAAGGTCAAGAAGAAGAAGAAGAACAGGGACAAGAAACGCGACAAGGACAAGGAAGTGCAGGCGAGTCTCATGGTCGCCTGTCTGAAGCGTCTGCTGCCCGTGGGTCTGAATCTCTTCGCGGGTCGCGAGCAGGAGCTCGTCCAGCACTGCAAGGATCGCTATCTGAAGAAGATGACCGAATACGATGTCATTGAATTTGCACGCAATCAACTGACACTGCCCGATAAACTGGATCCCTCCGACGAGATGTCCTGGCAGCATTATCTCTACTCGAAGCTGGGCAAAACCGAGGAATCCATGATTGAACAGGCCCTGGAGAAGGTCAACACCAATTCGAATGAGAAGGGCAAGGACAAGACCCAGGAAACCGTTGATCGCATTGTGGCCATGGCAAAGGTTCTCTTTGGCCTGCATATGGTAAGTATCTAGGGGATTTGAATACAAAATATGGTATTGCAAATACATATACATCGTAATCTTAGATCTTTTATGATTCTTTACCATTTCATACTATAATTCGTATTACATTTTATTTCAAACTTTGCACATTATTTCTTCAATTTATTTCTCTGCGAACCCTCGAAACTCGTCGACCATTCCAAAAAAATAATAATAAAATAAAAAAAACTCAATACGTGAACCAAACAATTACAGATCGACCATCCACAACAGCAGAGCAAAAATGTCTACAGGAGCGTTGTATCGATACAGAGGAAGCGTGCTGTAATCGCATGCTTCCGTCAGACATCGCTTCATTCTCTACCCAGGTTACTACCCATACTACTACTGCTATATGTATGATACAATATTGCCATCGAATCGAATGGATGAAGTAGAAAATCCCTAACGCGACACACAAAGCTATGGCTCTAACTAAATTTCTGTAAACTTTTGTTTTTGTTTTTTGAAACCCATCTAAAAACCTGCACTGTTGTTTATCCATCATCATTATGTTTAACTGATTTGTTTACTAACTTGTACTAAATGCAATACCACTGTGCTGTGACCATAACCCATTCGCTGTATTATCTATATATATTTGTATGTATTTTTATGCTCTCGCTATGCTATATGCTATTATACCGATCCCATATAGGCAGCCGGCGCCAAGAACAAAACAAAACGTTGGAGTTCCAAAATTTCGGTCGCTCGACGCCAGGCAGTTATATCAAGCTTACGCGCCAAGCATCTATATCGTATGAGCAGGTGGTAGTCATGTGAATTACTAATACATATCTAATACTGTTTTTTCAAAAAAATTATAAATAAATTTTTTATTTAACCTTGCAGTTTTCAGCTGTAAGATTAAATACTTTCTAATTTCTTTATTTACATTTCGGCATTCCGGAAATCACTTGTTTTTTTTTTTGAGCTTTCCTTTCATTTTGTTGTAGCAAATTTGTAAAATCTAATCTCAAAACTAAACGCATGCCAAACAAATTAGTATAATAATTTTATTCCAATATAAAATCGTTTTCTTTGCCCATAGACATCGGGCGTGCAATATCTTTGCCCGCACCTACCATGAGCAATGGCTGCAGGAGGAAAATGTGGGTCAGGAGGTGATGATTGAGGATCTGACGCAGACGTTCGAGGAATCCGAAAAGTCCAAGAAGGATGAGGAGGTGGCGGATAGTAAGCCAGATCCCTTGACACAGTTGGTAACAACATTCTGTCGCGGTGCCATGACCGAACGCAGTGGTGCACTTCAAGAGGATCTACTGTACATGTCCTACGCTCAAATTGCGGCCAAATCCTGTGGCGAGGAGGAGGAAGAAGGCGGCGAGGACGGCGAGGGCGGTGAAGGTGGTGAAGAGGGCGAGGGCACAAGCATTCATGTAAGCTCGACTAACACTGTTAATCAATGAATCAATGAATCAAACAATTAATTAATCCCCTAACCCAATTGTGCTATCAATTCAATCAATTGATTGAACTTAAGTGTCGAATATCGCGACTAATGGTAACTATAACATCAAGTATCCGAGTTATGAATATAAAGAAATGGAAATCAGCTCCAATTACAGTTCTGATAACTTTTTAAACTAACTAGAACCAAAAAAAAAAGACTAAAATAATTTCAAATTTTTCGAAATTAGTTTGATACGTTCGAGTTTTAAAATAGTCCCATTTTTTTGAACCCACACATTTAAATAACTTAAATTCGTACATTTGTTATATTCAAAATATTTATTTATACTAATTTATTTTCTTAAATTTTTAATATGTTATACATTTTCTTATAATTGATATTTTAGGAAATTACCATTATCAAATTTAATTATTTCTAGAATTTTTAGAGATTTCTACAAGATTTCTATTTAGTTCAGGAGTATTTACTAAAATTCTAAAAATTCTCATTTTTCAAAAATTTTGAATAGGAACAAGAAATGGAGAAGCAGAAGCTGCTGTTCCACCAAGCGCGTCTTTCGAATCGTGGCGTTGCCGAAATGGTGCTGTTGCACATTTCCGCCTCCAAAGGTATTCCTTCGGAGATGGTCATGACGACACTCAATTTGGGCATCGCCATTTTGCGTGGCGGCAACATAGACATTCAGATGGGCATGCTGAATCACCTGAAGGAGAAGAAGGATGTGGGATTCTTCACATCGATTGCGGGTCTGATGAACTCGTGCAGTGTCCTCGATCTGGATGCCTTTGAGCGTAACACCAAGGCCGAGGGTAAGAGCGAATCTAGTGAACCTCTTTTAGATGTGATATCCTGCTTATAATTTGCTGGCCCTTTTAACTTTCTACTTTACGAGTATTGTTATTATTATTATTATATTGATTATGAATCTGTATTATTGTGGCGCCATTTCTCACGCATCTGTCACGAGTATTTCTAAGTTCAAGTATTGATTTCGTTTTTCCTTCCAACTACTTTCCCCATCTCCTCGCATGCCAAAATCACCACAACCACAAAATCACCAATCCCGTATGTATGTACACTTGATCCCCGCTATCGTTGTCAAAAACCCAATCAAACTTTGCAACAACACAACAAAGAGTATATTCCAAGTGCGGGTGCAGGTCTTGGTGTCGGCTCCGAGGGCGCAGCGGGTGAGAAGAATATGCACGATGCCGAGTTCACGTGTGCTCTCTTCCGGTTCATCCAACTCACCTGTGAGGGACACAATTTGGGTAAGTTATCGTTCCATCTATCATATTGATTGTATACACTAGTCGGCATATTTATGTTGACAACATTTAAAGTTAAATCTACTCATAATTTGAACCTACTTCATTTACATTTTGGCATCAATGGAAAGGTCATTTCAATTCCGTTTGAATGATACACAACTTTCCTTAACCCTTTAAGTACCCATTGAAAATTTTGAATTCTTCTAAAGGTCTTTTTTAAAACTTTTTTCCTTGATTTAAAAAAATTATTATGACGCAAAAAAAAATGTTCAAGCAATTCTAATAGTGACTCCAAAAAAAATTTCTCAAAAATGTCATCTCTAGTATTTTTTATAATTTTTTGAAAACTGCAAAAAAGGCACTTTTTGTATGATAAGGAGGAAAAAGGGGTTGAAAAAGTCATTTTTTGCTGTTTTCAAAAGATAATAAAAAATACTAGCAATGAGATTTTTGAAAAAAGACAATTTGGAGTCACTTTTAGAATTTTTGAAGAATTTTCTGAAGCATTTAAAAGTAGACACTTACATACATTTGAAATTTGCAATGGGTACTTAATGGGTTAAGAAAGTTTTGTATCATTCAAACGGAATTTAAATGGCCTTTCCATTGATGCCAATATGTTAACGACAACGGCGCAAATAAGGCTTAAATGTGAAAATTCTTTTGTGTGTCACTGTATGTATTATATATGAAATGAAAAGTCTAATTGAATTTATTTTGCCTGCTTAGAATGGCAAAACTATCTACGAACTCAGGCGGGAAACACGACCACGGTGAATGTGGTTATCTGCACAGTGGATTACTTGTTGCGTCTGCAGGAATCGATAATGGACTTTTACTGGCACTACTCCAGCAAGGAGATCATTGACCCGGCCGGCAAGGCGAACTTCTTCAAGGCCATCGGGGTGGCGAGTCAAGTGTTCAACACGCTGACTGAGGTCATCCAGGGTCCATGTACATTGAATCAGCAGGCCCTGGCCCATTCCCGATTATGGGATGCGGTCGGTGGCTTCCTGTTTCTCTTCTCGCACATGCAGGACAAGCTATCGAAGCACTCCAGTCAGGTGGATTTGCTGAAGGAGCTGCTCAATTTGCAAAAGGATATGATCACCATGATGTTGTCCATGCTGGAGGGCAATGTTGTTAATGGTAAGGGATCTTTAAATATGTAAATAGCTTGGGGATTAGTCGGACTTACTCTGGTTTATTTCGTCAGGCACCATTGGCAAGCAAATGGTGGACACCCTTGTGGAATCCGCCAGCAATGTGGAGCTGATTCTCAAGTATTTCGACATGTTCCTCAAGCTGGCGGATCTGATTGAGTCGCCCAGCTTCCATGAGATCGATATGAAGAACGAGGGCTGGGTTATACCCAAGGAGTTCCGTGACAAAATGGAGCAGTCCAAGAACTACACACCGTAAGTGGGAAATCAAGTCCAAAGGTTTTCTTAATATCTAATCATACAAAACTTGAATTATAGGGAAGAAATGGATTTCCTTTTGGCTTGCTGCGAACGCAATCACGAGGGAAAAATCGATTACAGAGCTTTCGTTGAGCGCTTCCACGAGCCATCAAAGGAGATCGGTTTCAACCTGGCTGTGTTGCTCACCAATCTCAGCGAGCACATGCCCAACGAGCCGCGTCTGGCCCGATTCCTGGAGACAGCCGGCTCCGTTCTGAATTACTTTGAGCCCTTCCTCGGACGCATCGAAATTTTGGGCAGCTCGAAGCGCATTGAGCGCGTCTACTTTGAGATCAAGGACTCGAACATCGAGCAGTGGGAGAAGCCACAGATTCGTGAATCCAAGCGTGCCTTCTTCTATTCCATTGTCACGGAGGGCGGCGACAAGGAGAAGCTCGAGGCGTTTGTTAACTTCTGCGAGGATGCCATCTTTGAGATGACCCATGCCTCCGGCCTGATGGCCACCGATGACGGCGGCAGCAATGTTAAGCGCGACACGGCCTACAGTTCCTACATGAGCGAGGAGGAGGAGGAGCGTGCCGCTCGAGATCCCATCCGGCGCACCATCACCGCCGTCAAGGAGGGCCTCAAGTTCGGCGTCCACATGCTGAGTCCGTCGAATATCAAGCATCAAATTGGCGTTATGCAAACCAAATCCATCCCGGAACTCATTATCGGATTCTTCAAGATCATCTTCTACATGTTCTATTACACGGGTTACGCCCATTTCTGTGTTGTTCGCTACATCTTTGGAATCCTATTGAATCTGATGCGTGGTCCGGCACCGGAGCAGGAGGATCTGGAGCCCGTTGTGGAGGAGGAAACGTTTGGACGAGCACTGCCCCCGTTGCCGTTGGAGGAGCCACCGGGAACGGTTCAGGCATTTGGCTTGGATATCAACAAGGAGGAGAATGGCATGTATAAGGTTGTGGTGCATGAATCCCCAGCGAGTTCATCGGTCGAGGAGGGCGGCGAGTCCAGTCCGGAAGATGGCGCCACTGCCACGGGTGAACTGATGGAGGGTGAGCCGCACCAGGAGCCCATCTCGATTGTGGATCTGCTCGGCGGGGAGGCCGCCAAGAAGGCGGCGCAGGAGCGTCAGGAAGCCCAGAAGGCCCAGGAGGCGGCCATGGCCTCCATCGAGGCGGAGGCGAAGAAGTCGTCGGCGGCGCCACAGGAAACACCCGCTGTCCACCAGATCGACTTCTCGCAGTACACACACCGTGCCGTCAGCTTCCTGGCGAGAAACTTCTACAATCTGAAATATGTTGCCCTGGTTTTGGCCTTCAGCATCAACTTTATGCTGCTCTTCTACAAGGTGACCTCGATCGAGCAGGAATCGGATGGTTCGGGCGAGGAGGAACTGATCTTGGGCTCGGGATCGGGCGGTGGTCCCGACATTGCTGGCTCCGGTCTGGGCGGTGGCTCTGGGGATGGTGGCTCTGGCGACGGCGACTTCGAGGATGACGATATACCCGAGCTGGTCCATGTGGATGAGGACTTCTTCTACATGGAGCACGTTCTACGCATTGCCGCCCTGCTCCACTCCCTGGTCTCGCTGGCCATGCTGATCGCCTACTATCATCTGAAGGTGCCACTGGCCATCTTCAAGCGGGAGAAGGAGATCGCTCGACGACTGGAATTCGATGGACTCTTCATTGCGGAGCAGCCGGAGGACGATGACTTCAAGTCGCACTGGGACAAGCTGGTCATATCGGCCAAGAGTTTTCCGGTCAACTACTGGGATAAGTTTGTCAAGAAGAAGGTGCGCCAGAAGTACAGTGAGACCTACGACTTCGACTCCATCTCCAATCTGCTGGGCATGGAGAAGAGCGCGTTCACGGCGCAGGAGAGCGAGGAGACGGGCATCTTCAAGTACATCATGAACATAGACTGGCGCTACCAGGTGTGGAAGGCGGGCGTCACCTTCACGGACAACGCCTTCCTCTACTCCCTGTGGTACTTCAGCTTCTCCGTCATGGGCAACTTCAACAACTTCTTCTTTGCCGCCCACTTGCTCGATGTCGCCGTCGGATTCAAGACGCTGCGCACGATCCTGCAGTCGGTAACGCACAATGGCAAGCAGCTGGTGCTGACCGTGATGCTGCTCACGATCATTGTGTACATCTATACGGTGATTGCGTTCAACTTCTTCCGCAAGTTTTACATCCAGGAGGAGGACGAGGAGATCGATCGCAAGTGCCACGACATGTTGACCTGCTTCGTCTTCCATTTGTACAAGGGCGTCCGAGCCGGCGGCGGCATTGGCGACGAGATTGGTGATCCCGATGGCGATGATTACGAGGTCTATCGCATCATCTTTGACATCACGTTCTTCTTCTTCGTCATTGTCATCCTGCTGGCCATCATCCAGGGTTTGATCATTGACGCCTTCGGCGAGCTGCGTGATCAACTGGAGTCCGTCAAGGATAACATGGAGTCCAATTGCTTTATATGCGGCATGGGCAAAGATTTCTTTGACATAGTGCCGCATGGCTTCGACACGCACGTCCAGAAGGAGCACAATCTGGCCAACTACATGTTCTTCCTGATGCATTTGATTAACAAGCCGGACACGGAGTACACCGGCCAGGAGACGTACGTGTGGAACATGTACCAGCAGCGCAGCTGGGACTTCTTCCCCGTGGGCGACTGCTTCCGCAAGCAGTACGAGGATGAGCTCTCCGGCGGAGGTGGCGGCGGCGGGGGCTAGTTGCAACCCCGTCATTTGTTGTTTTTATTATAAGCCAGGCGACTACTTTGGACACACTTTATATGGTTGATACTTGTTTGAACTCTTTTTCTAGTCTTTAATAACATAAAAAACACTTACATTTAAGTAAACAATCTATTTTACATACGTAACTTAAATGATGGACCTTTTCCAACATGATGATGACGATTCTAGCATGTGTATTTATAACAAATGTTCTTAACTCAAACTCCAAATAAACCGATTCATTTTTACCGAAGGCAAACACAACAGTCTTCTTTATTTATTCGTATTCGTATTCGTATGTATAACATATTATTTAAGGACACACGCAGAATATAAATAACAATAAATATTAACAATTTAAAATAGAACTCGAGACACACACAACATCTAATTCACAAATCGAATTATTATATTTTCTTTTAGGTTTTTTGCAAAAATCACAGCTACTAAGTAAATTTTATTTAGCTTACAAATTATGTCAATTGATGGGATATTTTAAAGTTTGAATTTGTGCGGTATATACAGGAGTCGTCAAAAGTATCTACACAAACTTAGAGTTAAATCTACTCATAATTTGAGCTTACTTCATGCTGATTTTTGTATCACTGGAAAGGTCATTGAAATTCCGTTTGAATAATAGTAAAGTTTCCTTAACCCATTAAGTACCCATTGAAAGTTTCGAGTTTTTGTTAACGTCTACTTTTTTGACTTTTTTTCTGGCATCAAGCTAAAAATATTTTAATGCAAAAAGTTTCTTCATACAATTCTAATAGTGACTGGGAAAAAAAATTTTCAAAAATCTCTTCGCCAGTATTTTTTATAATTTTTTTAAAAACAGCAACTTTTTCCTCATTTTTATAAAAAGTGGCTTTTTCACAGTTTTCAAAAAATTAAAACTTTTGCAGTCACTTTTAGAATTGTATGAAGAAACTTAGTGCATCAAAATATGAAATTAAGTGATGTGTAAATACTTTTGATCACCTCTGTATACAAGTGTCTAAGACTTGGACTAGCGAAAGTTGTACAATTGAAAATAATAAAGCACAAATACAACGAAAATAGCCGCAATATATCAGCAATCGAGGCGTTTCTTCAAGCGAAAGAATTCGGCATTGTCAAGGCTATTGATATTGTCCATATACAAATGGCGCAATGTCCGCACACCGGACAGACGATCCTCGATGTCCGTGTACATGCTGCGGCAGCGATAAATGGACAATGTCTGCAGGCATTGGCAATTCACAAGGATCGCATCGAGGCTGTGATCCGTCAGTTGACTGCATCCGCTGATGTCCAAGGAGCGCAAACGTTGCAGCTTCTCGGTTAAAAACCTGATAGCCTGATCGTTAATGTTGTAGCAATCGGACAGATCCAGTATCTCAATTGCTGGACAATTGCTAACCAGAGCTTCCATGCCCAGTAGCGATATCTGTTGGCAGTGCGAGAGCAGCAGCTTATTCAGCTCAATGTGCTTTAAGCCGTATTTCAGTGAGACATCGCTGATTTTATTGCAACCCCGCAGGTTCAGGGATCGCAGGCCACGCAAGTCTTGAATGTTGTGTCCCTCGAAATCCTCCTCGTTGATGAGATTCATTTCATAGGCCGCGATCATCGCCTGCTTCCGCTTGGCATCCCGCACAATTTCCTCCTCCGCTTTGCTGCGCAACGAGATCTTAATGGACTGCAGCGAGCCGGTGAAACTGTCTGGCGGTGGATAGATATCGCCTATAGAAGACGCACGATTCAGTTCCAGCTTGGACACATTAATGCCCGTCAATGCGGCGTCCGTTAGCTAAAAACAAGTAAGATTAACAATATACAATCAAAGTGTAATTCAATTCCTGGACTTACCCGACAGCAGCTTTCAAGGGACAGCTCGCGGAGCCAAGAGAGCTGGCCGATGATGAGCTGCATCACATCATCCGTGACACCGTTGACGCAGTTGTTCAGGTGCAGCGCACGCAAGGCACGCAGGTTTCTGGCTATCGCCTTGATGGCCTCCTCACAGATTGTCAGATAAGAGACGTTGAGCTCGAGCAGCACATGGTTCTCGGCTTGTGCCACGCCCTCGATAATGCCGGGGCTGTTGATGCCATCGCAATTGGAAATGTCCAAGTGCTGCAGACGCAATAAATGTTTTAGATGGACGGCGCCCGTGTTTGTAATGCCAGCGCAGGCGTTTATCTTCAGGCACCGCAGCTGGGGATTTGTGGCCGCAATGGTCTCCAGACACTCATCGTTGAGACAAACCGTGCCCGACAAGTCCAAGACGCTCAACTGCGATTGGGTGCAGAGGAATCCCTTGATGGTGGCCACATTCAGTTGACGGCAACCCGATAGATACAGACGCTCCAGCTGCAAGCCAGGCTGACCATTAGCATCGGCCTGGCTGAGATCACATAAGGCCATCAACGAGTGTCCAATGATTGTATCACTAAAGTCCAGAACTCGCAGCTTCCTGCGCTGCTGGACGAGCACGGATAAGATGTATTTAAAGGTCAACACGGACTCGCTGGGCGAACTCGGTTCGTTGGGATAGAAGCGTCGATGGATCGCATTGTGGAATGAGATCTGGCAGCCGGACATGTTAATCAATTCGAGATTGGGCATTAGAGCCGTGAGGCGCACAAGTATCGCATCCGTGAGATAACGATTCTGTGATATGGTCAGCTCCCTGATGTTGGCCAAGTGTGCTGCGATCTCAGTCAAATCACACGCATTCGTGTCCAGAAAGGTGGCCGACATGAACAGTGGCAGACAACGCGTCACTGAGAGCGACTGCAACTGGGGCAACATGCGTAGGATCCCGTAGAACTGCTTGTCATTCAGATCCACATTGTCCAGGTCCAGTGAATGCGCCGACTGGCCAATGAATGCCATCAGCTTATGCACCTGCCCCAGAGTCACATCCTCGAACACAAAGTGACGAAATTGCCGTTGGCAGCGCAGCAAATCCACGGCGGGACTGTGCTGATCCGAGAGGACGCACTTGGTGAATCGCACCCGAGTGCGGGCAATGAATTCCGTTTGATACAAGGCGCTCCTCCAGCGGTGACAAGTGCCGCCAGCTGCCAGTAAATCGGTGTAGCCCAAGTACTTGTATATGTGTAGAACAATCTGTGTGCGTGAGTGAGAATCTATCATTAATTTATTGTCAGCTGACTTGTTGTGATTGTGAATCACACTTGATCGCAACAATACTTGCCTCCAATGGCAGCTCAGCGTAGCTGTATAGCCCATAATCCAAGGACGACATTCTTTAGCTAACTATTAACTAACAATTTCAGTCCTTATTTTAGTAGCACACCAAAAAGGCACCCAAAAAACAACCTCCCACTAAAAACTAACTAAACTATATATCAGTGCGGCCGTATTTTGTAATTCGTAAATTACCAGTTTCCTTCAACATCCGATTTTATTACTGCAAGTGACTAAACGTTACTCCTAACTTATCAAAATACGTTTATTCCGTAATCAAATTGATCAGTTTAATAAACCGTTTATCTAACCGTTTGGGGAACCAACAACAAACACCCGTAAATAGCCACAAATTTTAAGTTGGTATTTTTCTTTGCACAGCTGATTTTTGGTATTTTTTGGCCACCAGTTTAGCAGTTCAAATATGTTTACAAATAAGTTTGTCGCTGTGCCGTTTGTACCTAGTGACGAATATGAATTGTTGGTCAGGGAATAAGGAGACTACTGTGCAAAAATGCCAACGCTTGCAAGTTGGGCCAATATCTGTAATCCTGAAGGCTTAGGCGATCCGCGAGCGCGCATTGTTTCAGCGAATTCACTCCGTTCAAGAGAGGGGTCAGTTTACCGTATAAGATTGCCAGGTGAGGGCGAAGACATCCTAGTATAGTTTTGAACAGTTTTAGCGTTAATAATGCGTTTTATCTTATCCTGATCAGAAAACATTGTTTGACACACTTCCAAGCGGGGCTGCCAACTTTTGAAAAAAAAAAATAGCGCGAAATTTTAATCCCGAGAAGTTTGAATTGAAAATTCACCTTACTTTTTGCCCACAGTTGTAATTATGCCTAATGGTAGCTAATTAGCATCAGTACCGTTCCGGTTTCACGGATAAATGTGTGAAATGTGGAAGTTGTTTTATTTTGAAGCTGTTTTTTTTTGAAAATTGCACTCGAATTTTTGTTGAATTTTTCTCGCATTTTTAAGATTTTGTTTGAATTTCTTATATAACTTCACCACGCGAATGGTGTCGTACACCAAACAAATTTTAAAATGAGCTTCGTTATTTTAGAAAATTTATAATTTTCTTGGTTTTTGAATATCTAAGTTCAAATTTTGAATTAATTTTTTTTGAAATATATATTTTCATTAGAGAAATGACATGGGACCAATTTTTTTATCGTTCTTTATTTTTTATAAGTATACCAAATTTTATTGTGAATATTAGAGAAAATAATGGCTCAGTCTGATTTCGATCAAGTTAAAATTTTTTATATTTAATTGGGAACAGCCTTGCTATTTTTATTGATGTACATCGAAAATATCGCGCATCGATAGTTGAAGCGTTGCATGCGGCCATATTATCGTTTTGTATTTACCATTTTTTCGGGTCTTAAAATAAAATTTCATTTTGCATCGGCGTGCTGCGTTTCTATTTAAATTAAAGATGTCCTTTGATGCGATTCCAAAAGATCTGCGGGGTCTTCGTGCCTGCTTGGTTTGCTCCCTTGTTAAGGTAAGTGTGCTGGAATAGAAGCGCAACCACGTACACATTTATTAATGCCGCTCTTTTCTTTATAGACCTTCGATCAGTTTGAGAATGATGGCTGCGAGAATTGTGAGGAATTCTTGCGCATGAAGGGCAACAAGGACAACGTCTACGATCACACTAGCAACAATTTTGATGGCATTATCGCACTGACAACACCCACCGATTCCTGGGTGGCAAAATGGCAACGTCTGGGTAAGTTTAAAACTATGAAAATGTGTGCGTTGCAAGTAGTTAACCGATTTTGATTTCAGCTCGCTTTACACGCGGCATCTATGCAATTTCCGTGTCGGGAACTTTGCCAAACTCGACGCTGCGTGATATGAAGAACCGCGGCATATCATTCAAGTCGAGGGATAGAAGTCAACGTTAACTGCCAATATTGCGTATAAAATATTTATTTTAAGTAATAACAAAACCACGAATACTTCTATACATTTAGAATAAAATACAGTTGTAAGTAATGGGCATATTAATCGTCTAAGGAGCTAACACGCAGACCAACGCCACCAGCTGTTGTCACATGGACACCAAAGCCTGCACCTTCTAGTTCCTCCTTCAGCTTCCAGTACACTTCGTTGCACTCGTAGTTATCGGGCAGCAAAACAATGGCATATCCACCAGCACCAGCGCCCGTCAGTTTGGAGAAGAATCCACGCTTGAAGGCAATCGTGAATATTTGCTCCAGTTTCGGATGAGAGACGCCAATTGCCTTTAACAGATCGTTGTTGATTTGAAAGAGGTGCTCCAGTTTCTCGAATTTTTGGCTGTCATCCTGGGCATTACCGAAGCTCTCGTACAGAGGAACCGCCGAGTTCACTAGCTGCTCGCACGCCTGCCAAATGGCCTCAATGAGCTGCGGGAATTCCTCAGCCAAGTGACGCACTTTGGCCACAATGTCAGCGGTGCTGCGACTCACGCGACTGTCCACAAGCAAAATGTTGAGCGGCTTTTGTATTTTCAACGATTGAAAGCCTTGACCCTTGACGAAACGCAAGATGCCGCCATAGGTGCAAACTGTGTTATCCACCCCGGAAGGCGTGCCGTGATTCACGCGCTCGGATTCATAAGCCCAATGGGAAATCAAAGCCAAGTTCTCATCCTGCAAGTAGCTGGATTGATCAAAGTGGCCGGCCAAGATGAGAAAAGCGGTAGCCAAAGCGGCGCCATACGAAGCGGAACTGCCCAGACCGGCGCCAACATTCAGCTCTGTGTCTACTTGCACCTGGAAACCGGATTCAAGTGTCAACGCGGGTTGATTGGGTGCCGTAAGCACAGCGCCAGCCAGCAGATAATAGATGGATATAAAGGCGCGTTGTGTGTGTTGCTTGGGAGAACTGCCCACGCTGCGTTCCAGCTGCTTGGCAACCTCGGCACGCACTTCCTCCATTAGCTTGGCGGTGCTGTCCAGTTTATCGCCTGGATATTTGCTCCGAAAGTTGGCAAGAAACGCATTGAATTCCTTCAGGTCTATTTCCAAGGTGCAGTTGAGGGCATCCAGCTGGAAGCTAGCCACCTGGCTGGTTCCTGGCTGCTGTGCGCGCAGCTGCAGCTTGGTCCCCAATCCGACGACAGCGGCCAGAGCGGGCTTTTGATAGACAACAGCGTGCTCGCCATGTAGAATCACCTTGCCAGGGGAGTGAACCTGGAACTTTAGCATTGTTATTGATACTGCGCTCGTTGCTGCTCTGCTTCTGCTTATTCTGTCGTCACTTTGGTTGATCTTGTTTGGAATTTGAATTTTTAATGTGGGGCACAAAAGTTCAGGCAAAATGGCGTCACCGAGGGGCGCTGTTAAAGTTCTCGCTTTATTTCTTTTTTGTGGTATTTATTTATGTTTAATTGTGTTTTATGTAATGTTGCGTGTTTATTGTAGCTCCGTTCATCGGCTGTTGTTTCCCTTTCACTTTCTTTGTTCGACTGTTTTTGGTTTCGACTGGTTAGCGTTTACCTGACGGTGGCTGGTTTTTTTTGTTGGTTGATCATACACACATACATGCAAACATACATATGTACAGGTTTTGGGCTCCACGATGGCAACAGGTTACAGTTAGAGCTACTGTGATTGCACTTTCTCCCACTCTTCGGGGGTGTATGATTTTTGTGAGAAAGCGTGAATTTCCTTTAGTTCTTCGGCAAGCGTTGTGTTTACCCTTTAAAATAAAATTATACTCTCATTAATTACTGCAAACACTGAATTTGAGGTGCATTTTTGGATATTACAATCTGTGCTTTTGCAGAAGCGATTTTCCCTCAAATGCTTTAGACACGATGATTACGCTGAATTTGCCACCACATCCGTCCGAATCGTCCGAGACCTGCACGTATGTTGACTCAAGCTTCTCTTTCAGCTTGTCTTCCAGATACTTTGCATTGTATTTACTCATTTTGTTTTATATTTTTATTTTCACTACCGGCTATATGTAAATTTTGCTGTCTCTAGCGGCGAATTATCGAGTTTACAAGATTGCCTCACGTATGCCCTATGACGTCGAAAATCGACAAGCTGCGAATGTGTATTTGAATTAAAATATTTAACACTGTACAATAAAGAATATAAGTTTAAATTGCTTTATTTTATATTATATTCACACTCAAGGGAATAATTCTAGTAATTTTATATTATTAAACTACATCTGTGACGTCACGAATGCAACCTTCACTCACGATTCATGTTTAAAAAGTATCGCATTAAATATATCGCTGTTGATATGTATCGATAAATGTGTAAGCAACATATATATCGGGATTCTCTCATTCCTAAAGCATTGTGCATTCTCAAAGCGCCAAAATTTTACGTTTTTATTTTGTTATTTGTCAATTAAATAAACAAAGTATAAAGTGCAATAACGCGCAGCGGTGAAGAGGTGCTATTCTATTCGTGAGCTTAGGAACTAACCGATCATGTCCTTCTTCGGTGGCAACACATCGCTAGGTGCGACAAGCACGCCGGCTAAACGTGAGTAAATTCCACAATCCTCAGGTGTTGACGGGACGAGGAGCAGCGTGCTTTGAATAAGTATTCTTTCGATTAAGCCATTTTTGCCAAGTAGCGTTGCGGTCCAGCGCTTGAAGGCAACGTCAGCAGCGTCTTTGCATCGTGTAAACTTTGCACTCGTATTTCCTTTGGTTTAATACTGAAATAGAAAGGCAGACGGGACAATTATATGGGGACTCGGAAACCTTTTGAAACTTACGCCTTTATATGTAGAACGTAGCCAATGTAGGCCACGAAAGCCATTAGTACAACGAATACTAATATAATCAGCAGCGACATTGCTTTGAAGACGGATTCGTCTGCTGGTGTCCAGCTTCCACATTGAACTGAAGCTTGAAATTGACTATACCACTGATAAGATCAGCTACAGAGTTTACCAAATGTTGACCCCTTTTTTTGTTATCTCTTCTGTATACAGCGGGCGGCATGTTTGGTTCGTCATTTGGAGCGACATCTGGAGCTGCTGCGCCGGCATTTGGTGCACAAACTGGCGCTGCTGCGCCTGCCTTCGGAAGTGCCATGTCTACGCCGGCATTTGGCTCGACATCAACACCATTTGGAGCAGCTACAACAGCGGCACCCACTTCGACACTGGGTGGCGGTTTTGGTGGTTTCGGCGGCATGGCGGCAACAAGTCAACCCAGTTTATTTGGGGCACCTGCTGTTAGTGCGGCGCCTCCAGCATTTAGTGGTTTCGGGCAATTGCCAACCACTAGCAATGCCCCAGCAAGTGGATTTTCTGGCTTTGGGGCAACAACGACAACGACACCAGCATTTGGTGGCTTTGGACCCAGCCAATCAACAGCGTTCGGCGGTGGCGCCTTTGGATCAAGTGAGATGCACATAAAATGTCTCCTGTTCAATGACTTAAATTTAATATTATTTGCAGCTTTTGGGAAACCTGCTGCGGCGACAGTAACACCTGGTTTTGGTGGTTTCGGTGGGACAAATTTTATGCTTGGTCAGCCACAGCAGCAACCAGTGCCCATATCAGCGGATGAAGCGTTTGCCCAGTCCATTTTGAATGTCTCAATCTTTGGCGATGAGCGCGACAACATTGTGGCCAAGTGGAACTATCTGCAGGCCATGTGGGGCACGGGTAAACTGTTTTACTCCCAAAGTGCAGCTCCCGTGGACATTACGCAGGAGAATTACCTTTGCCGTTTCAAGGCAATCGGTTACAGTCGCATGCCTGGCAAGGATAACAAGCTAGGACTGGTTGCACTTAATTTCGATCGAGAACTGGCCACGATTAAGTTAGTAGCAGCATATTTATAGCGTTTACACTTGTACTTATGTTAAATATGCTCACTTTCAGGACACAGCAGCAACAGATTATACAAACGCTGCACAGCTTGATGGGCAGCAAGCCAAACATTTTGGTCCACATCGAAGTACTCAAGGAGCTGGAAAACAAAAAGTGTCAAATGGTCATTTATGTGGAGGAGAAGCTGCAGCTGCAGCACGGGCCAAACGATAGCAAACGAATACTTGCCACCGAGCTGGCCAGTTATCTGGGCCAGGCAAATGTGAAGCCACAGTTGACCAATCTGGGCATAACAGAAGCACTAGCTCTCACGCTGCCCGATGAAGATCAATTGAAGGAGTATCTAGAGAATCCACCCAGAAGTGTCGATCCACGCATGTGGCGTCAGGCCAATTTGGATAATCCGGATGCCAGTCAATTCATACCGGTGCCCATGATTGGCTTCAGCGATCTGAAATGGCGAGTCAAATGCCAGGAGCAGGAAACAGAAACGCATGCGCTATATATGAAAAAGGTGGAGGGCGAATTGCAGGAGCTGCGGCGACGACACGCCTCCGCCACTGCCAAAATACTGGAGCACAAGCGTAAATTAGCTGAAATGAGCCATCGCATACTGAGAGTAGGAATTTAAATATATAACTATACTAAATACAAAACTAATATAAATGAATTATGTTTTTCAGATCGTCGTTAAACAGGAATGCACACGCAAGGTGGGCAGCACATTGACACCTGAAGAGGAGGCGCTTCGCACTAAGCTACAAAATATGCAGGCTGTTGTCTCGGCGCCCACACAGTTCAAGGGACGACTCAGTGAACTGCTCTCCCAGATTCGTATGCAGCGAAATCAGTTTGCCAGCAATGGGAGCAATGAATACGCCATCGACAAGAATGCTGAGGATGAGATGAAGACCATACTGACCATGCAACAGCGCGCCATGGAGGTATTAAAAGAAACTGTTAACAAGGACCTGGAAGCGCTCGATATTATTATAAAAGGTTTGCCCGAATTACAGCAAACATGATCGCCATGATTCGGCTTGTAACGACAAAATTATGTAGTTGTTTGTCCAATATAGAGTCAATGAACAAGATGTAATCGTTACAATTTTTGCTCTTTTTTTTCGTTTGTTTATTGCTGCTGTCACCGGTCTACTAGTATTTCCTGTAGCTTGAACTTGCACTTTTACGGCAGACACGATAAAATATAACAAATGCATGTATGCTGGTAACAATCGAAACGAGTTCACATACTTACATGCTGCGGAAATTGTGTGAACGACAGCGATTTATACGCTTGGCATCGAGGGGATTATAGTTGTAAATTTAAAGATTATTGTTGACGCGTCTCATATTGATTATAAAAGATTATCGTCGATAAAGCTTTAAGTCAGAAACAACTGAATATGAAAAACAATTTGTAAATTTTTACTATCACCTAGCTGCAAATCTACCCTGTTTATAAGTCTTGGGGCCGCTTTTTCAATGTCTAAATAAGGTGTTTGATAACTTTTGCAAATATATTTTGACGTAAAATATATAGAAATTACTATCAAATTTTAAATTATTTCTTATATATGTATACATAGTTTATATGTACATTGAAAAAGCGAGCCTTAAAATAGTTTAAATTTGTGCACATTTCGCTGAGGAAAATTAAAGTTATTTTCTGCCTCTTTGAAAATAGTTTAAGAATAATATTTTTGAAAATTGAAGCCTTTTCAGGAAATTTCCTATTCCTATTTCCTATTGTCCTATATTCTATCCACTCTTTTATATTTTAATTAATTTCAAAATAGTTTGAATAAGGACTATTTTGCCTTTGACTGAAGTCGCTGTTTCTTTGTTTATTCGTCATAATTCGATGTCAATGCACTGAAAGCAGGCGGCCGACATTTCTTTGGCTAGTGCCTGAAATTGGACAATTTTGAAGTGATTACTTGACCATTTGGCGCAATTTCGATCGTAGTCTTTAGCTGCAACGAACTCATTACCAGTGACAAACTCACATCATCCATTTCCATCCAGTTTGTTCAACTCCAGGCGATTCGGGTTCGAGTTGTTACATTAACATTATTATGTATACGAGGCGTAACTCTCACATTAGTGTGCGTGTGTGTGTGTTTGATTGTTGGCTCGTTATATATTTATTTCTTGGCGCTGTGGAAACTCGTTTGAAACTCGGTTTCCCAGATACTAACTGTGCCTGGAGTGCTGCGACGGAGACTTCCGAGCGCTTCCGTTTTGCAAGTCTGGGAAAAATGATTGCAGTGTGTTGTGTGCTGTGGACTATAAATGAATTCGCTGTGCCCCAAGCCGCCTTACTCATTGTTGAAACTCTGCGACGGCTGTTTGTTTGCTCTCTGTCAACGCATATGGACTATTAAAAGCGGCCAAAAGATCTACAAATCGCATCATGTTGAATGGGTCACTAATGGTGAGTAATTTATTCGGCGTCTTCTAGGAACAGTCGTCAAAAATCAATTAAATTAAAAATCAAAATCAGGAATTTTAAATAAATAATTACAATAAACTATAAAATAATTTTAAATTGTAACTAAATTAATATACAGTGGATAACATGAATATTCAGTTTTTTTTTATTCAACTTCAAACGCGAATAAAACGAATAAAACTAACGAAAATCAAAAATTTCAAAATGGTAGATTAAAGCTTATGATATTACCAATTCAAAGAGGTATCAAGATTTTATTCCAAATTAAAGGAGAGAATATACAACAACAAAAAAAGCTCAAAATAATATTCTGTTTTTTTTATATAACTGAAAAAAACTATTTTATCTGAAAAAAAAAATCAATCTAATATTTGGTGAGTAATTTATTTATTTATTTTGCGTCGACTAAGAACAGTCGAAAAATCAATAAAAGAAAACTGAAAATCGGGTATATAATTTAAAATTAATAAGTAGAGTTACCTAAAAAATAATTGAGTTTTAAACAAAATTATATATAATATTAAATAATATTAAAGTTATAATAATGAAAAGTCTGTCGCCAAATTACAATTGAACATTTGTTGCATTGATCGGGGGAAGTCCCGAAAAAAACCAAATGAGAGCTAAAAAGTTTAATATTTAAGAGAAGTCTGAGTTTAATACTCGACAAATTTTGTGGTAACCAGCACAGAGGATTCGGAAAGGCTTCAGTAGTATCTTAGCATCTCAGGAGCAAGTGAATTTATATTTTGAATAATTTCCATTTTACAGCTGCTGCTTTGCGCCTTTTGCGTCACTGTGGCTGCCACGCCCACACGGAGTGCAGAGGACGGGCAACTGCTGCATCCACACATTGTAACCATTGAGCGCTTGGAGCACTTGCTGAGACGAGCAGGTGAAATCTTTGGCCCCGTTGCCCGACAGGATGAGGATGCACAGTCGTCGGCCAGCGAACTGGAGCCTCAGATTCAGATTCAGATGCCAAGCCAGCAGCCCCAGCAGTTTATGCTGCCGCCCACAGATCAGCCGTATAACTTCTACCTGCCACTGTTTGACTATGTGGATCCCAAGCTGGATGCCAAGAGCAAGCGCATGGAGAAGATTGCACCACCGCCTCGGAGGCTGCAGCAGGAGCACAACTATTACACCGACAAGCCAAAGAAGACGCCCAAGAAGTTCAACTCGGGCGCCAAGCACGTCAATTTCAAATGGCTCAACACCTACGAGAAGGCAATGGGCGGCACAGCGCCCAAAGCTGTCTACTTGGAGCAGGACGAGCGCAATCGCATCAACTTCGATGATTCATTCTTTGCCGTGGACGTGCACATGAAGACGCCGGACAATCAGCCGCATGGCACTGCTCCCGTCGATCTACTGCAGCATGGCGAACAGCTGCCCGAGGATGATCTAATGGCAGCGCCTGCTCAGCTCACATACAACTACACGCCAAGCTCGGCCTAGAACGTTGTCCAGCTCAACTGTTATTTAATTGTAGTCGGTTTAAAAAATGCAAAATATATATTTATAAATGTGGTAGACAAAATACATACAAAGTAACTTGGAGGGAAGAGAATTTATGTACAAGAAACGCTCAACAAGAGACCAAACGGTAAGAGCTGACAGGCTGACATTTGCACACAACATAGATATTTCTTTTGTGGCTCAAAGTCGACAATTTGAGCACATTAAGAGCTAGACGGTTAATGTTTTGACACTAGTTTTAAACATTTTACATCATACTGAACTGCAATTAAAGCTGCGATTATTTTTGCTACCTAACATACTTGTATAAAAATGCATTTTGTAAAGTCCTGTAACATTTGCGTTGCTTCACAATGAGTATTTGCTCCTAGTCTGCCAACTAAACACTCACGAAAGCTAACTGAGTCGTTGGTAAGTGCGTGAGTTGGCCAAGTTTAAGCTTTAAGCCTTTTCCAGTTTGGCGACTCCTTGGCGCACAACCTTTTCTATGTCGTCGAGCAGACCTGATGCTCCGAAGCGGAATAGTTCCGGCTGCAGCCAATGCATGCCAAGCGTCTCCTTGACCAGAGTCATCCAGGCAATGGCATCCCGCACAGTTCTCACACCGCCGGCTGGCTTGAGGCCCACAATTGTGCCAGTAAGCCGTTTGAACTCCTGTATGGCGAATATCATGACCAGGCCAACGGGCAGCGTGGCATTGACGGCCTCCTTGCCGGTGGAGGTCTTAATGAAATCCGCACCCGCCAGCATGCAGACCATGGAAGCCTTGTACACCTGCAAATGCAAAATAGATAAATGGAATAAGTTGGCATGATTTGTTTAAGGTGCTTACATTCTCCATGGAGCCCAGCTCGCCAATGGCCAAGATGGTCTTTAGGTGAGCGCGTTTGCCGCAGGCGTTGCGCATGAGCACCACCTCATGGTAGACACCCTCCCAGTCGCCCACGAGCGCCAACTGCCGATTGATCACAATATCAATCTCTGTGGCACCTGCGAGAATTGCGTAGTTAATCTCCTGCAGTCGCGTCTGCAAGCCGTATTGGCCAGTGGGAAAGCCAGTGGCCACAGCGGCAATGGATACGTCGTTCAATTTGCCAAACTGCTGCAAGGTCTTGTAGGCATCGTCAACTCGTGCTGGATACACGCAGACGGCGGCACAATGGATATCCGGCTGAAGTGTGGGCTCAATGAAATGCTCCAGCAGCTGCGGCTCGAAGGGGAGGCAGGCGCGGGTGACAAGTCGTCGCACGTTTGCCGCAGTGTCGTCGCCAGCCAATGTCGTCAAATCCGTCAACGTTAAAGCTTTCAAGGCCCAAGCAACTTCATGGGCACCAGAGACACTGGAGTCCTGGGATATGCTCGCTGCGATCTCATTTAGTTGAGGCAGTGAGAAATTGACCCTGAGCAAGGTGGCATCTGATAATCGATAAGCAATAAGAAATGTTTGTTTCTGCAGGTGTGCACACTAATTACCATAGGGCAGCGTTTTGTTCACTTTCAGTTCTTTAAATTCCATTTTCTTTTTTCCGTTTTCCGATAGCAAATGGACTTCAAATTCTCGTTTTTTGCACTGTAGGGAGATAAAAAAAACACACACGGAACACAGCCCCAACCTCAACGTATGTACATGTGTGTATGACCTGTTATCAGTAAAACAGGCAAACAGCTGTTACGGGTGATGCCAGACATTTCCAGGATCATTTATGCTGTTAAGAGTGCTGCCAGAGCGTTTAAGCAAAAAAGATCGCTTTTGTCAGGGTGGTTTGTCACTTAGAGGTGGACAAGCTCCCCGATGTTTCAATGTTTGCTGAGCACTTAAATTTTTTTGGAAACGCCTTTTAAATTTGTAAATCTCATCTATCAAGAGATTGGTACTAAACATATTTCTCATAATCATTTATTTGACTTCTTTCTTTCCAATATTTTAGGGGGTCGTAATTATCAGATTGCTTATGATTTTAGTATGTAAAAATATTCGATAGTGGATGTTTCACTCGATGTTTCTTCACCTCTAATGTCATTATTGAAATGAAATTTTTGGGCGCGTATTTATTATGTTATGTCTTTTCTAGTAAATGAGCCAGTTCCTAAATATCACATATTTTTCTAAAATTTTTTATTTTTTTCTGAAAGTATAAAATTAATGGAAACCACACCATTTCCCTTTTAAATAATTAATTACGTATATATTAATATTTTTAATGAGGTGTCCATGGTAATTATTTAATGTTAATCACGCCACCTGATTATAATAAACTACCTTCTCACCTGTGGTATGAGGTGTAAGGCACTTGAATAAATAATCCAAATAGTAAGAGCAAAGATAAAATTATTTAATCTACAGAATTGATTTAATTTTAAAATATTGTTTTAGTTTGTTTTAAATTGATTATTAATGTGATTAAAAGCTTAGTTAAGATCTTTAATCATCTAGTAGTCTGCGTGTAATTGCAAAGAATCGATATGTGATGTTCATCATCTGTGAAATGTAAGTATATATTTTTATTGGACCAGATTTATTAAAGACTACTACTACTACTTAACTTACATTCTTGAAAGTATCCAGCGAAATGTTAATCACACCTTTGGCCGTAAGCATAGCTGGCCGCCCCGTGGTCGACATAATGAAGAGTAGATGCTTCCGATACACAGGCGATCCGTCGTACCAGTTTTGCGTGTAAGCTGCCTGTGGCAATGCTTCGCTCTGCGATAGTGTTGGGATTAAATCGATATTCACCCTTATCGATATTAGCGATATTTTGACTTAAACTATCGATACTATCGATAATATATCGTCGTTTTTTGCCTTTGAATGTACAGATAAAAGAGCCACTTAAATTCATAAAAACCTTAGAAATTGTTCAGGAATTAAGCTTTAAATTCCCCGAATGCTATTAAATATTTAATTTAATTCAAGTGTTGTCATATTCAAGTTTAAATACATTTCATAACGATGTACTTCAGTTCTTTAAATCAAATTCAATTCTTATAACTATAAAATGAGGTCCAATCATTCAATTAAATATATCTTTTAAACAGAAACAAATTCAGATTACTAAATTTACAAAAATATAATGGATTAGACCTTGGTTTTAAGCGCAGTTAAAAAATTTTAACTCGCATTAAGAAAGAACACGCGCCAAAAGTTGCAGAACAGAACTGATGCCAAAAATATCGATAAGCTCAAAATCTTATCGATATTCTCCATTCCAATGGCCTTATCGATAATATCGATATTTCCTCGATATAGTCCCAACACTACTCTGCGATCGTAGTTGATATACATTTGAATGGAAAATATTTATATAAGGTAAGTAAATAATGCCCTACCAAGTCAATCAATAGTTGTCCGTAGTAGCAGATCATGTAGAACTGAGAGGCACACATAATGAAATATGATAGAAATGAGGCACCAAACAGAGTCAGGCCCCTCAAAATTGTGTAGAAGGCAACACAGCAGAGTGTGCTGGCCGTGGTAAATAGATTATAGGCCATCAGCATACCAAAAATATCATTGAGCTCCTTGTGCAAACTAAACATGAATTAAACATAGTTATTATATTTATAAATTATTATTATTAATTTGCAATTATATATGGAATTATGTACAGACCTGAGCACATGGTGATGTCTTCGTACTACACTGACCAGAAATTCACAATCTTCAAAGGAACGCTTTCTGCTGGGTCTGTAGTTGGCCAACTGTTGTCCGAGATGGGCAAAGTGAATGCAGATTTGGCAAGAGAGGCACATCATCCACACGTCAGTGCCTAAATTGAAGGTCATAAAAAAGTGGCTGCAAGCAAACTCCAAGATCTGTGTAAACACATAGTTCAGTGGCGAATTCGAATCGTAGCTGAGTTGCATGGGATAAGCCCGCAGATAGGGAAACTTGGCCGCATTGCCAACGGTAAACCGCTGATAAAGATACATACAGGTTGACTGTAAACATGGTCCGAATATAACCAGCAGTACAACCACAACGAAATAATAGAGTCCGTAACGTATTAGTCTTGGCCAGTAATAAAGATTGACATTGTAATCGCGACGTTCTGATTTAGTTCTTGGATAGATATTGCACAACTTATCACTGAGCTCCCGTATGCGATGGCGATAGTATAAAAATGTAAAGATCTTGATTTCCGAATTGATTGTAAGAAAGAAAATCTCCGCGTAGCGCATTATAATCAGTGGATCGCCCGCTATAGTTTCCCATTGAATGATTCGCAGCATCATATAGGATATGATGTAGTAATGACTTGCCAAGCCAAGCAAAAAATATGCCCGCATCAGAAGTTTCAGCCAAAATGGCTTGGGAGTGTCGAAGAGATCGTATCCAATCGATTTGAACATCATGTTCGGTATATGGATGAACTCCTCGTAGCTGCGTTGGATTTGTTCCTCTGCTTTTGCCATTACTGTGGACTATATTTCAACTGATTCAGTTGTGTCTCGCTTGACTGTTATATATACTTGAGAAAAGAACGATTTATTTAATATTAAAATTGACTCAGACCACAGACGAATAAATAATTTAAATATTAACGTGTGAACATGACACCTTGGACCACAAAAGCATTAGGGTGAGAACCGATTTTAATCGGTTAATCAAACTCGATTAGTTCCATCCTATAATCAGAATAGCATTGTGGCTTATCCGCAAGGTTCAAAGTCGATCAATAGTCGAACTTACCTATCAATGAAAATTGCAAGCTGCAACTTACGTATTCTCAAGTACTTCCCATTTATAAATCAGCGAAACAATTCCAATTGAAGCACCTGACTATCACTATCAATTAATCCATGTGTCTTATCTATAGTAACAATGCCAATGCCCATAACACGTTAAGATTTTTATAGCTATCCATATAATTGAGACTATAGCGAAAATTTGTTATCTATTCATCGCACAGTGGGAGAAACGGCAGATTTAGCTCAGATTAATTCAAATTTCAATTAAATCTTGGCGCCAATATCGTTTTGTAATCGATAACTAATATATCAAATAAGCCTAAAACAATTTTCGTTTTGCTTTTCTCTCAATATTCGTACAGCTGCAGAGCTTCAAACAGACCATATGTTCCATTAGCTGCTGCGAGCCGTTATAGCGGCAATTTTAAGCTCGTGATAAAATTGGCCTACAGCTTGTTTATTTTGTATTTTAATTAAAATTTTTGCTAATATATAAGCAACGATGTATGTTATTAACAACAAAATATGTGTTTGTGACCTGTAATTATGTATTTTTTAAAAAATTGTCAATATTTTCTGCTGTGGAAATGTCCAAAATGAGCTGCATATTTTCGCATATTATTTTTAAATTAATTTTTTTGGCTTCAATGTCAGTGTGCAAGCGAGTGCTGTTTAATGGAGGCATACATCTACACCAATATAATTAATAAAATAAATATAACGAAGATTTCCCAAAAGATATAGACATTATTGGACTTATTTTTAATGAACAAGTGGATGAGGACCATTCAGAATATTCCTCATCCGCTTCGGAATAGAGCTGTAACTGGAAAAACAATTAATAAATGAAATTGTTATGTTAAGCCAAAATATTGTTAAAGTTCTTTCTTTGTTTAAAATTTATTTATAAAATAAATTTAATAACAAAAACAACATTTTTTTCCAAAGTAACAAATATATTTCTGCTAGACTGATTATTTCTCCAATTCAGCATTTGTGCAAAAAAATTAAATTCCAGGTAATGTTATAGTTGTCCATTTCATACCAAAATTTTGAAAAGATGTGCAAATATGTATATTTCTTAAAAATTAAAAGAAATAAATTTATGAAAATTGCTAAAGTAATGCCTTACATTTGGGCGAAACTGCCCAGATATCGAGTAAAGCAGTTTTAAAAGAAATTTAAAAAAATAAAAAATTCGCTCTAGAAAATATTTTTAAATTAATTTTGATAAACAAAATTATCCGCACAAAAATAGCACAATTTTTATAAAAGTTATTAATTAATCGCCGCTAAATCTGACTTTTCTCCCACTGTGCAAGGCCTTAAATACATACTATTTACTTTGTGTGATTCATTTAGATTATATATAAATAAAATAAATATAAAAATAGATAGGTTCAAAATTCATAATTAACAATAATTGGATAAGCTTGTTAATTGGAAACATATCAATACCTAAGAAATTTCCAATCTATTTATACCCATATTTAATTGTTATTCGTCATAAAGGGTACTTCACTTATTTCGATATGCTATCTGTTAGTCGGTTAGGACTTAAGTTGGCCACAGATAAGATGTTTCAGGTGTTAGCCATTTGTAACGTAGATCCACTCGACTCGCAAGTGGCCTGGATTTATGACGAAAATCGACATTATAAATAGAACGGCAGTACTATTGGGTCTTCCACATCTAATTGAAGCTCGTGAAGGCGAAGAAGTGATTTTCGTAGCAAAATGGCGTTTATACCCACCACCTACAATGAGAAGGACAACACCTGGAGTGGTGCGAATCGTAGCTCCATGTATAACTATGACACATCTGTGGGAAAAGTCATTTTCAATACCATGAGGAATTGGCCGAAAAACGTTTGTCAGGTGAGGCATTAAAATTGCTGCATTCGGAATTCGTAGTAACTTGAATATTAACAAAACGCAGATTAACGACGCTGACGGTGTAACAGTGACAAATGGTGAGGGAATTACTTGGGCCATAAGGATAGCGCAGTATCTGAAGCAAAGGGGACTTAACCACAAGGATGTCATTGGCATTGCTGCTAAAAATACAACCTACCTTATGCCCCTGGGTGTTGCCTGTCTAATGAACGCCACGCCTTTTCACTCAGTCAATCCCATGCTAGACGAGGGTAAGTCAAACTACTGATCCGTTTCTAAAGTTCCCTTTAACTTAATTTAATTGGATTTTATAGCAACCATCAAATATGTTTTCGAAATCACCAAGCCAATGCTTATATTTTGCGATGGGCAGGATTATGAGAAGATACATTCGGCTACCAGGGGCTGGCATCCTGAAATATATACTCTGATCGATCATGTGGAGGGTGTGCCCAAGATAGAGACCCTTCTGGAACCCACAACAACTGAAATGTTCTATCAGTGAGTAAAACTTCATGAGTCTTGAATACTTAAGTGAGTGAAATGTGCTATATAAATATATTATAACTTGTAGACCTGAACATCTTAAGACTGGAGGAGATCAAACAGTGGCGATCCTGTGCTCTTCTGGAACCACGGGTTTACCGAAAGCCGTCTGCATATCGAATAGTATGCTTATTCAGGAGAACATGTAAGTGCTCAAGACACATTCCATAATTTTTAGATTTTTATTAGCTCTTTAATTATTGAAGGCTCGTCAGCAGTGAATCGATCATTTTTACATCCAGTTCCTTGGATTGGATTACTGGTCTCTGGGCCTTTATATTTAGTACAGTATTTGGCTGCACACGTATCATCACCAATAAACCCTTTAGTCCAGAATACTTTGTGAAGCTGGTGAAGAGCTACAAGATCAACTACGCCGTGGTTCCTCCCCGACATCTCTCCGCCTTGATCACCTGTCCAGACGCCACGACAGAGGCTCTTTCGCCCATTCGTATGCTTAACTACGGAGGAGGTTTGGTGTCCTTAACCACTTTGCAGCGAGCCCAAGAAATTTGCAAGACTGCCATGCTCAATTCCGGATACGGCATGACCGAAGTGGGCGCCATAACAGTTAATGTTGGAATAAGCAATAACTCCTCCGCTGGCAGACTCTTACCGGGCATGAAAATTCGAATTGTCGATGAGGAAGGCCAGAGTGTAAGCCACAATAAGGTGGGAGAGATATATGTGCATACTGGACAGGCCTGGAATGGTTATTACGGCAATCCCGTGGAAACCCGACGCATGCAAGACTTTGAGGGTTGGTTCCACACCGGCGACTTGGGCTACTTCGATGATCAGAACTTCCTCTACATTGTCGACCGAAAGAAGGAGATCCTCAAGTACCAGGGCCTGCACTATTGGCCCACGGAGATCGAGACAGTGATTGCCGAGCTGCCGCAGGTGCAGGACGTCTGTGTCGTGGGAATCTACGACGAGCGACAGGGCGACGCAGCTGGTGCCCTGATCGTCAAGCGCCAGGGATGCGAGATCAGCGCCAAGGCGGTGATTGATCATGTGGCCAAGCGACTGACTGGCGTGCAGAAGCAGCTCCATGCCGGAGTCAGATTCACGGACAAGTTGCCCGCCAACGTCAATGGAAAGACCCTTCGCAAGTCAGCGCGGGAAGTTTTTGTTGCCCAAAATGGAACCAGCAAATAGTTTATTATTAGTTATTTAAGCTCTATCTATCTTACTAAGTTCATAAATAAATATATATTACACGTCAATCAGATACTTCAATTTCTAAGTACGCAACGGACAATGTGGAATACCTCTTTCCATTATCTAAAGGGGTTTGTTTAATTTTTAAACACGAGCCAATGAGGAAAAATAATTCTAGTACTTCAGACTCTTGAGATAATATTATGCGAGCCACATGTACGAAGCTCAATCAGTTCAAGAGTATCTCTCTAAATAAGTGGTTATAAGTGCGTTTTTGGGTATCATAAAGAAGTCGAGCACACTTCATTAGAGAATTCTTATTTGTATTCTTTTCTTTTAATTTTAATTAATTACAACCGCGAACATATTTTTTAATAATGTTCTATGTGGGCTTTAAAGATCTCTGTGTGCCGAATTTGGTTAATTTAGCTTTTTTAGTCTTTAATAGTATCACCATAATTCAACAAAGATGTCTAGAATTTCCATTAAAAGACCTAGAACAATTAAATTTGGTACACAGACTTCTTTAAATCCCTTTCTAGTCCCTGAAAATCTCAAAAATCGACTCCTCCCACAGTTTTTTAGATAGAATGTTCTTTTTTGCGTCTGACGTTTGTTGTCATTGTTATCTATAATTCTACTCAATAGCATCAAGATCGGATAAGTGATAGGCTAATTATGGATGTTTTCAATTTTTAAACATCTAAAACTCCTAAAAATTAGTGCATTTTTTATAACATTGCTTTATCGCCTCAGGTCGTTTCTGCCTTTGCTCTTACTTCGGCACCTTCAAGCGATTATCTATAAAAAAGCTTTATAGAGCTTTCTATGACGCGTATTCTGGCATTAGCCTTAGCCGATAATAGAGTAGGGCACTTTACACTTATTTTGAGATATGCTATCGCCTGTTAGGACTTGAGTTCGTGTCAGATAAGATGTTTCGCAAGAACCGCCATCGACTCGGTTTTTCATATGACATTGGACCTTGTGAAGGCGAAGAAGTTAGTTCGGTAGCAGGCATGATATCAATATGAATGAGAAGGACAAGATTAGTTTTCAACATCATGAAAATTTGGCCAGCAAAATATGTCAGGTGGGTATGAAGATATTAATACGATATGTGAAATTCGTGAATTAGTATCGATTAATTACAAATTGCAGATGGCTTTGAACGGACTTGAGAAAAACCTTTTTTTTTTTTTAAACAGTACTTTTGTTTATTGTATCTCCACTCTTAAGGGACTAACAGTAATTAATCAAATCTTATTTTTACAATTATTTAGTGTAAAAATCTAGAGTAAATTTGATCTGTCACCAAATTTGGTAGTTCTAGCTCATTTCGAACTTATTGTGTTCCAAAAAACTTAAAATCGCTTTTTCGGTTAACTCTCTCTAAATCTAAAACTGACACCTTTTATACGATTACATTTAAAAATAGCTTAAAAAGCGTCATTCCGCGCTGTCTCCCAGAATTATCGCATCGCTTGTGGCGCGTCATTCTGACTCTGTCATTCGCCCTAGCAGATAATTGACCAGAGTACTTCAAGAATTGTTATTGTTGATATGCTATCGACCGTTAGGACAACAGATAAGATGTTATTGGTCTTAGCCATTTGAAAATCGCCTGGATTTATGGTGAGAACTGACAGTATAAGTAGAGTAGCAGTATGACTCGGTATTTCATTTTTAGTTGTACCTTCGGAAGGTGAAGAAGTGATTTTGGTAGCAAAATGGCGTTAATACCCACCACCTACAATGCGAAGGACAACACCTGGAGTGGTGCGAAACGAAGCTCCATGTTTGACTATGACACAAATGTGGGCAGAATTATTTTCAATAACATGAAGAATTGGCCGAAAAACGTGATTCAGGTGAGTAATACCTGAGATAAGAATTTCAAAACTGTATTAAATACATACAAACTGCAGATTAACGATGTTGACGGCGTATCAGTGACAAACACTCAGTGTATTACCTGGGCCATACGGATAGCACAGTACTTGAAAAAGCGAGGATTTAACAACCCGGATGTAATTGGAATAGCTGCTAAAAATACCACCTACCTTATGCCCCTGGGTGTTGCCTGTCTAATGAACGCCACTCCGTTCCACGCCGTCAATCCCATGTTGGATGAGGGTATGTTTCAATTTTAAAGATCTCCAATAACCTAACTAAATTTAACTTGATTTTTTAGAAACCATAAAGTATGTTTTCGAAATCACCAAGCCAATGCTTATATTTTGTGATGGGCAGGATTATGAGAAGATACATTCGGCTACCAGGGGCTGGCATCCTGAAATATATACTCTGATCGATCATGTTAAGGGTGTGCCCAAGATAGAGACCCTTCTGGGACCCACAACAACTGAAATGTTCTATCAGTGAGTAAAACTTTGAGTCTTGAATACTTAAGTGAGTAATATGTGCAAAATAAATATACCTTGTAGACCGGAACCTCTTAAGACTGGAGGAGATCAAACAGTGGCGATTCTGTGCTCTTCTGGTACTACGGGTTTACCGAAAGCCGTCTGCATATCAAATGGTATTATTATCCAAGATAATGGGTAAGTTAGCCGTATTCAATAAATTTTTCGCATACAACTAACTCTTTAAGTATTTTAGGCTCTTCAACAGTGAATCGGTTATTTATGTTGGCAGCTCTTTGGACTGGATTACTGGCCTCTTTGCCTTTACCTGCACTGCAGTATTTGGCTGCACACGTATCATCACCAATAAACCCTTTAGCCCTGAATACTTTGTGCAGCTGGTAAAGAAGTACAAGATCGACTTTGCAATACTACCTCCCAGACATCTCTCAGTTTTGGTCACTTGTCCGGATGCCACATCAGAGGCTCTTTCGTCCATTCGAATGCTCAGCTATGGAGGAGGATCAGCGACCTTAACAACCTTGAAGCGTGCCCAGGAAATATGCAAGTCAGCCATTCTCACCTCAGGTTACGGCATGACCGAGGTGGGTTCCATAACAATTAATGTTGGTATTACCAATAACAACTCGGCTGGAAGACTCTTGCCGGGCATTAGAATCCGAATTGTCGATGACGATGGCAAGCGATTGACCTACAATCAGGTTGGAGAGATCTATATACACACTGGAAAACCCTGGAATGGTTATTACGGCAATCCCGTGGAAACACGACGCATGCAAGACTTTGAGGGTTGGTTCCACACCGGCGACTTGGGCTACTTCGATGATCAGAACTTCCTCTACATTGTCGATCGCAAGAAGGAGATCCTCAAGTACCAGGGTCTGCACTACTGGCCCACAGAGATCGAGACAGTGATTGCCGAGCTGCCGCAGGTGCAGGATGTCTGTGTCGTGGGAATCTACGACGAGCGACAGGGCGACGCAGCTGGTGCCCTGATCGTCAAGCGCCAGGGATGCGAGATCAGCGCCAAGGCGGTGATTGATCATGTGGCCAAGCGCCTGACTGGCGTGCAGAAGCAGCTCCATGCCGGAGTTCGATTCACGGACAAGTTGCCCGATAATGTCAATGGAAAGACCCTTCGCAAGTCAGCGCGGGAAGTTTTTGTTTCTCAAAATGGAACCAGCAAATAATCAGTCAGTTTTATTAAGATTCGTAGAGAGAATTTGGTGGTTTTTTAGCTCCTGACGTTTTCTTTCATTGTTAAATTTAATTCTACTTCATAGCATTAAGATCAGATAAATGCTACGGTGTTAATGGCTGTTTTAAGTTTACAAACATCCTAAGCCCCTAAAAGTATGCAGTAATTTTTATAACGTTGCCTTATCGCCTCAGCTCGCTTCTGTCTTCGCTCTCTCTGGTATCTTCAAACGATTAACTATAAAAAAGGGTGCTTCACACATATTTTGTGAGCCACATTTAGAACTTTCTGTTTGAAAAACTGGTTAGGATTCCCACCGTCACCAAAGATGTGTTTTTAAGTTGCTTAGAATGAAACGCAAATTTTCTGCCCGTCTTATAAAAAAAATATTAAAATTTATTGTCTTGAGTTTTATTGTAATTTAATTTAAGCATAAAATAAATAGAGTGATTTTCTAATTACAAGTAGCCCCTGAGTTGAACTTACGCGATGTGGCATCGATCTAATTAGCCCATAAGCGAGCCAAGACGCTGCTCCCAAGAACCAGGAGCATTGCCAGGACATTGTGGTAGCCACTGGCCCCAGATGTTAGCGCTGGCTGCGGTTGCTCCGTGGACACGGATGTGACCGTGGAACTGGTGCTGTGATCGAGCTCGTGATCCTGTTCCACTGGCCGCCTGATGTTGCCCGTTCGGATCTGCACTTTGGGCAGTGGAAAGCAATAGATACGCTCCACTTCCACCAGTATTGGGGTGGCACTTTCTGAGGCCGTCTCAGTCACAGTCAGAGGTACACAAATGGTTGGCTCCTCGGCGGAATTGCGCTCCTCGTAGGGAATCCCCACGCGCGTGATGTTCATTGGCAGTTGGGGAATCAAGGACTCCGGCACACTCAGCTCACTGTGCATTTGGGAGGAACTCAGAGTATCCTCGTAGTATTTGTAGTCCTCACTCTGATCCACAAGATCATCGTCGATGCGATCGATGTTGTCGATGTGATCGATGCGATCGATGCTGCTGCTGCCAGGATTTGGGTGAATGCGTTCCGTGCTCGAGCTCGAAGTGGCGTCCAGGAAGTCAGTTGGCCAATTGAGCGCGATTGTCGTGGCCTCAGTCGACTGAATGGGACTGGGAGTTGATGCTTCTGTGCTCCTCACTCTCAGCACTGGACCCGGAACTGGCTGTGTGCTCTCGTAACTGTGTGTCGGATAGGGATTAGGCAGCGGCATCCAGCTGTCCTCGGTGGTTTGTGTGGACTGTCGATGTGCTGTCGTAGTCTCGATGGACTCGTTGATCTGCTTGGCCATTGCCCGCAACAAAGGATCCGTTGCATTCATGCGCACCACCTCAATGGGTGCTTGGGGCTGCGGATGAGGATGTGGTTGGGACTGGGACTGGGATGGTAGTTGGGCAGCTCGCCAGCGACCTCGCGATTCCTGTGCCCGCTCGAAGCTGTCGCGACGGGCGTAGGGATTGTGATAGCCTCCAGACGCCGTGCGTTGCTCCGGCTGTGGCTCCAGCTCCTCACTGGAGACCCCCTCACGACTGTTAATAGCTGTAATGCACACAAATAAACATGAAAACTCTATCAAAAGCACATAAAGTCCGCTTGAAATTTGCAAAAAAACACTTTTTTTATGAAAATGAGGGAAAAGTTGATTTTTTGCAGTTTTCAAAAAATTATAAAAAATACTAGCGAAGAGATTTTTGAAAATTTTTTTTTGCAGTCACTATTAGAATTGTATGAAGAAACTTTTTTCTTTGAGGCAGAGGAAAAGTCAAAATAGTAGACTTTTACGAAAATTCGAAATTTTGAATGGGTTAAGGAAATTTTTGTATTGTTCAAACGAAATTTAAATGACCTTTCCATTGATACCAAGATTAACATGAAGTAAGTTCAAATTATGAGTAGATTTTACTTTAAGTGTTGTGTAAATACTTTTGACTGGGGAAGTATATATAAATTTATTGGTATAAAATTAATTGTATTGAAATGAAGCTTCGTCGGTGCTTTTAATTCAACAATAATCACAGTTCTTTAAAAGAACATGAAAGTTTTATTTACTAAATTTTATAAGGCAACTGTTATATTGCATTAAACTCAGAATGAAGAGCATTTATTCAATATTCTTTCATTTATTCATGTGTTTTGAAGAATTCAAAAATATAAATTAAACATTTAAGAAAGTTCTACCTTCTGCCGGCATTCCCATTAGCATGGCCTCCAGGCGTCCATAGACGCGCTCCTTGGGCAGCACCTCGTCCTCGTTGGGTCTGAGCGGATGCTCTGGCTTCCAGTTGCCATAGACCACCGCCTCCTGGATGCGTCCCTCACTGGGAGGGGGCAAGTTTGTTGTGCTGCTGCTGCTGCTGCCGATCTGTTCACGCAGCAGGGGAATGTGGGCGTGAATCGTGGATGTGGCGGGCACAGGAGCAACTGCAGCATAATTGGGCCAGCTTAGCGGTCCATGACCGGGCATAGGCCCAGCTGAAAGTGGCGGCGGTGGCGGTGGCAGCTGCATGTCCGCAATACGTATACGACCCCGTGGCCGCGGTAGCTGCAGCTGCTGTGCTTCCGGCTCTGCCTGGCCCAGGATCAGCTGACACTTGAAGGCAATCAGCTGCCACAACAACAACAGCCACAAAATGTGCTGCTCTCTGGCCATAATCATTTTTTGGCAAAAGTTCGTTTCAGTTCGTTTCAGTTCGTTTCAGTTTCGATTTCTATTTACTGAAATGATGTGCCACTTTTTAAGTGCTTGTTGTTGTTGTTATTATTGTTGTTATTTTTTATCTTCAGTTCACAGTTAGCTGCTTCGTTTCATTGTTTCATTTCGGTTTTGTTGGCATCTCACACAACAACAAAAATAACAGCAATTCTCATTGTTCTCAATTCCACTTGCCCATCGATATTCGCACTCATCCAAGTTGAATGCTCCCGCGAATCTCTTGTTGTTGTTGTTGTTTTTGGTATCACTTTTTGATATTTTCAGCGCGTTTTCTTCTTTCTTTCGATCTTCGAACGATTTGTGGTCTAAACGCGGCGGCTTCTAAACGGCAACTGATGTTGGCCAAATCAATTTGCGGCCGCTTCAGCGGCCACTTCCATTGACTGGCCACAACGGTCGCTGCGCATGCGCGTTGATCACCCAAAAATTACAACAACAATAACAACAACATCTACAACAACAACAAAATCAACAGAAACATTCTTAATCACAGCTATAGAAATTTTTCTTTTGTTCAGTTTTCGCTTAATTATGCGCAAGAGCGTTAAAAATTTAATGGCGAATAAAAAGTTTCTTGGTTTCTGCTTTGGTGAAAATGCAGCGCATTTGATTTATTTTCCTTCCTCGTCTTCTTCTTCTCAATGTAGGGGAAAACATACTCGTATAGTATATAAACTTCTAGTTATGTACGATTCTCTGCATTAATATTTATGCAAATTGATCACCGTTTGTGCCACAAAAAAATAAAAATAAAAACATGACATATTTTTGCTTGTTTATTTTGGCACCGTTTATGAGAATGTTTGTTCTCCGGCATAGACGTAAATATCTGCCAAGCTGATGACTGTCGCTGAGGGCAACTTTTCACCAAATTGATTGGTTGAACGGTAAAACAGTTGTAGGCCGAATACTCAACGAGCAGAGCGTATAAGCCACACTGATTACAATGGCTATAACACTAGTGGATGCCAATGAAAGTTGGCAGACTAACTATAACTTATAACTATGCATATCTAACGTTTCTTCAAGACAACTTTAATTTTTGTTGGTAATTAAAATCAATTGTGCTCTAGTTAAACTTGAAATTTGAATTGTTTACTTAAAACCTTTAATAAAGAAAATGAAAATAAACCCATTATATTCAAGCTGAAAGCTAAGATTTAAAAAGAGTGTTTTTTATCCGAATTGACGCTGATAGTTAAAATATTTTTTTTTTTTATAATTAAAGCATCAATTAAATTAAATTATAAAGAAAATTACCTTAATTATCAGCTCCAATTAGGATAAAAAACTAAATTTTTTTGAATCTGAGCTTTTAAATTGTTTTTTAAATAACCAAAAATAAACTTTATAAATCCTAGTTAAATATTTACTTAATATTTAAGTCTTTCAAGATAGTTTTTTAATCCAACCCAAACAAAACTTTTAAATTCTTAGTTG
Source organism: Drosophila limbata (assembly GCA_963924055.1). Taxonomy (NCBI): domain Eukaryota; kingdom Metazoa; phylum Arthropoda; class Insecta; order Diptera; family Drosophilidae; genus Drosophila; species Drosophila limbata. The sequence goes on along the minus strand of OZ001355.1, from coordinate 20,078,384 downwards.
AAACTGAAAGGTGCATTTGTTCCAAGACAGACACTTATCAGTATATTAGTCCTAGTTAAAACTAAAAATTAAGTCTTCCAAGATAATTTTTTTATCCAAACCCAAAAAAAACTTTTAAATTCATAGTTCAAGACAGACACCTATCATCATGTCCTAGTTGAAACTGAAAGTGAAGATTTCCCAATCATTTTAATGGAAAGGAGCCTATCTGAGCTGCACTTCAGTAACTCACTCCAGTTGGAGCACTCGTAAAAATCGAAACCAAGTCAAAACGTCAAGAGAAAAGCCGTCATAATTATGCAACAGCCGGTCTGACGGGGCTGTCGAAGAGACTTTGTCTACTTTGTCGACTTTGTCTGTGTTTCATATGGAAAATCGAAAACTGCAAATGTGAAATATTCCAAAAAGCTAAATTATAATTTATGGAATTGAATTCACGAGCACATGAGGTAATTCAAGCTGTGAAAAAAACAAGAAAAAATTTAAAATAGAAAATGTATAATAACAAAAAGTCATTGCGCATTGTCACGTTTTGTGAGCATTCAAGATGGAAGAAGAGGGATGGAGGGGGGTGGGGAAGGCAGGGGAATTATATGGAAATGGAAAAGCGTTGAATAATGTTTGCTTTAGGGTCGCGTGTATGTTTGGCATGTCGTTAACTTTGCTTTTCCGCTTTTATTATAATTTTGTTTTTTATTTGTTTTATTTGCCTTTTTTTGCTTTCAACAAAACTTTCACGATCGTTAATATATAAATATTTGTGATAATGTGTTTGTTTGTTGCTTGCAAATTTCCAAGTGTTGTTAATAAATTGCAACGGGTTTTTTGAGAATTGAATGTCAGAAATCACAGTCTTTGGGTTGGTTAAGGTTAAAAAGTATGAATTTGGAAGAAGAATTTTAAGAAATGCAGCACTTTTACTGTTTGAGGTTACGGCTCTGTCTCCCGTCTCTTTCTTGATTTCTCTCTCTGTCCCTCTCTATTGGTTCTCTAGCAAGCCAATGTATTGGCCATTCTGATTGGCCACACGTCGCTCCTCCAGCTTCTTGGCAAAGGCAGGATCGCTCTTTGCCCGCTGCTCCAAGCGCTCCTGCTGCAACTTGATGCCCGCATAGATCTGATCGAGTCCCTTCTGGATCTCCTCCGGAATGGCTGGTGGTGTCGGTATATGATCGCCAGTTGCCCGGAAGCCGTTCTCATCGGCTGTGTACTGCACATTAACCAAGGTGCCCTCCGGCGATTGGTAAGAGTATTGGCCATGTTGCACCAGCACTCCATTGGGATTCGTGTCGAAGTCCTTGAGGAAACCTGTCTCCTCGTGCACTATATTGTTGCCGGTCTCGTATTCGGTCTTGTAGCTGCCATCCTCGCTCTGCTCCTTGTTGTACTTCAGTATGGGAATCCAGGTGCTCGTCTCGCGTGGATCCTCATGACGATGATCTAGTTTTTCGTCACGCGGAATATTGTTCGCATTGGGATGTGAATGATGTTGGTGCTGGTGCTGATGTTGGTGCTGGGAGTGGCACGACAACGCGAGCAGCGAAATAAGTATCTGAAAATTAGAATTGGACTTGATTTCAACTTAAATGTAAATAACAAAAGATAAAATATAATCTAAGAGTCTAACCGATTCGAAAGAAGGAAATGAACGTGTCTAACTTTCGCTAATCTGAGATAAGGTTTGATTTAATTTAGTTTCTATGATTATTTAAACACTTATAGACCTTGTAAGTATGGGCAAATGTTTATTAAATTCCATTTTAACATAAGGATGCAAAAATTAAAATAATCTACTATTTTTTTCTAGTTAAGAGTAGCCAGAGAAAATTATTTTAATCATGTGTGAACTTTTCTACGTCTGATATAAAAATAAAATACTTTTATTTTAAATAAATTTTAATCATTTCATTTTTTTTATGAAATATACGAAATTTGAAAAAAAAATAAACATTTTGAACTGAAGTTAGAACTGCTGCTAGGTACAATATATTCATTGTTTAATAAGGAACCCATTTAAAAAAGACTCTTCGATTTAAGAGAATGTAAAGAAAATTGTTAAAATCTTTTGCAACCTATTCTTAAAATATTACAAAATTAGTTTCTTCAATTTTATATTTATTACTAAATTTTACAACATTTTTCTTAGCAAAATCCAATATAATCCAATCGAGATGAAAAACACATTATAGAGACACACTTTTTAATTATATTTTAATTTGATTGAATGATCAACTTACAAGCACTTTCATTTTATAATGCGATGATTTAAGATTCACTTGTGATTTTGAGATGTAATTGTCATTAACAGTTAGAGATTCGTCACTCGCTTTTCAGCTGAAATTGTAGTTTCAGTTGTGGTTGCTGCAATTGCGCGATTGCTCCGTTGCCCGTTAGTCTGTGATAAGTGAAAGCTGCAACGGTTCGAACTGTGCAGCGGCGGCCCTATTTAAGAGCTTTATATAGCGGCGACTTCGACTTTTGTCTCCTGCGCTCGCAGATCGCAGTTTGCAGTTTGCAGTTCGCGGATCGCAGATTGCAGATCGTAGCTCAAAGCTGCGAACCCACGACAGCCAAAGAGCTACGTACAAATGCTTGTAAGCATGAGGTTACAGATACAGATACATTTTTACATCGGCATTGGTTGCGATTGCCATAGTTGTAGTTGTTGTCTTTCTATTGGTTCGGTAATTGTTATTTGGAAGATTAGAGATGCTTAAATGTTATATTGAAAATTACTTTAAATAAATGAATTAATTTAATTACTTGAGATAACTGGATTTATTTATGTAGAATGAAGTACATATTTTCTAATATCTAAACTATTTATTTAATAACTTGAGATATCTTGGCCGTGTTTTTATGACTGGTAAGAACGAATTTCTTTTATTTTAAATACATTTTTATTTTAAGCGCATTCCATAATTTCTGGTACCTAAGCTATCGTTGCTTCAAGCGGAATCCATATTCATATTTGATTATTTCGTTTCTTCTGGTCATCTTTGATTTCTTATAATACCATTTGCCACATAATACTCGTAGCAATGCATACATTAGATATGGTAATAGGCACAGTAAAAGTCTGCGCATTGTCTGCGTCTCTTCGGGTCGTTCATCTTCGTAATGCCGTTATTTAGAAATAAGCCAGAACGAGTTTTTTCTGCAAGCTTCGACAAACGTCGCCGCTACGTTTTTGTTGTTGTTGTTTTTGCCAAAATGCAGCCGAACATGTAATATATGATCTCCGTCTCTCTCTTGCTCTCGCTCTCCCAGCTCGTGTTCGGCTAAGTGTGTATGCTTTCATTCTCTGAATCGTTTATGCTCTCTCTTGTTGGAGTCGTGAAGATGTTGAGAGAGCAGAGAAGATGTTGCTTCGTTTGCTGGAATTCTTGTAATTGCAGCAGCGGTTATTTACGGGAGTGGCATAAGAGGAGCGATCGTGGATCTGCTGAGTGAAGGGATGCGAAGGGAGGGGGGGATTACAGTGACATACAAAATATGTGGCATAGACTGAAATGAAAATTGTTGTAAGACTCGTGCAGCGTTGTTTTTTGTTGTTGTTGTTGTTGCTGTTATGTTTATTTGGTTCGCGAATCTGCAGATGAGGCAAGACGATAATTGAGTTCAAAACGGCAATGGCTCTTGGCAAATGTTAATTAGTTGTGGAAAATGGGTCAATCTGTGTGACGATATCATGCAAAAAACGACGATTACAACGCTTACTTGTCAATTTCAAATCGAAATAAACAAAAACCAAAAACCAAAGTTTGATTTCAATGTTTACACGAGAATCACTTGCAACACAATGCTCTAAGTTGAACAACCGCATTGCCGGTTGCGAGTGAGAGGGAGCGAAGCTGGGAGAGAGACAGAGAGAGAGAAAAACTGGTCAAGTCAAGTGTTGTTGTTAACAACATTTTGGGCCAGGCCGCCTTCACAGCCACACCCCCAACAGCAACCCAAGCCAAGTTTTGTAGTCGTCTTCGTCTGTCGCCCACCCAAATTTACAGCTCTCCAAGCCAAGTTTATACCAGTTGTTGTTGGATTGCCTGGTGAGTCATCCGTCAACGGCAATTGTGTAATTTTTACAAATTTACCCGACTCAAACTCAATGAAAACGAAAGCTGGCAAGGTTAACTCCAGATCTAAATACTCAGACTGCTCACACACTGACCCACATAGTTAGCTACACGGAAAAATAAAATACATTCTTTAAATCAACATAAAAATTCTTAAATTTAGCTTGTATTTATCGAGTATGTATGTATGTACATAAAATAATAATATTAAATTAACGCACTAGCATTAAAATAGTCAAAAAAATCTAAAAAACTAATAAATCTATCAAAATATTTGCGGAGAAGGAATTCAAAATCCTTACTGGAATGAAGTATTTTGTACAAACTTCTGACACCGCATTAGATTGATTTTATCCCAGAATCCCGGATTTTTTTCTCTGTCTGTCGTATTTAACATGGCCAGCTTATAGTACTCGTATTTTAGCCATTGAAAATGTCAAGTGATTGCCTGCTGCGGCATTCTTAGTTAGCATTTGGTGTAGGTTTCATCTCTTGCCTATAATTTCCAACTGTGTTCTTGGCTCTTGTGCCATTTGACATTTAAAGCCAAGTTGAGACTGGAGACTGCACTCTGAGATGACTGGAGACTGCAAAACTGAAGACCGAAGACTGAAGACTGAAGACTGGTTTTACAAAAGTCCGAGGGGCTAACGGCGAGGCAATAAATTTTGCGGCAATTTCAAGTGTCATGAGGTTGTGAAATTTCTTGTCAGTGCTTGGCATCTTGAGCTTGAATCGTAAATAATGCTCTAGTAATGGATGGAGATGTCAACGCCACTTGATAGACAGACCACGTATCTGTGTCTGTGTATCGTAATTGCCAATTCTAACTGGCATATTCTTAAAGAAATTCTCTTTGATCCGATCTGAGAACTTTGTGATTTCATCATCTGCACTGATTTTGAATGCACAACTACGAGTAATTCCATATAATCTTTTAAAACATTTCAGTAAACTTACAGCTAAAGTTTATTGACCGAACAAACGCAAAAAAATTCGACAATTTTGACAACATTTATTATTCGTAATCTTCTAAAATTTTTAACAGATTTATGTACATTCATTTACCCTTTGACTTGGCAAAGTCTGAGATATGTCCGGACAATGAAATATTCAAATACCAAAGATTACCTGAATAGAAATTCATTTGTACTTTAAAATCATGCACTGGAAAGATTGGCGGTAGATTTGCACCAAGGTTAATGTTGCGGAAATTGTAGACTCCCTAAAAATATACTCGTAATTATAATTTTAGCAATCTAAATATAACTTACCTTTCTTTGAGGACATCTGCCCGGTAAATTGGTGTTCGAAAACATGGTTTTAAAGGCGATTCTGAATAACATGTTGTTATTTGAGGCCTTGTAAAATTCGCAAACATCCACAGTTAAAGCTACGATCTCCTTGTGGGGTGGCGATGTTTTCAGTAATGAAAAGTCAGCATTAATCTTATCAAAATCCCGATTGAAGCTGGTATTCGCAGATAAGAGAATCCTCTCGGGCTCGACAATGACGCAATTAGAGAAGTCAACACAATTTAAGTTGGGTACACAATCAAAAGTATTCCATCTCACAGCTAGACGTTGTGTGTTCTAAGGATAACTTTGTTATTATAGCGTTTTAAAGATCCTGTAATGTATACCTTGCCAGCAAAACAGACAATTGGCAGTAGAAGCATCCAAATATAATATTGTTTCATGGTCTGCTTTTTAATAACACAGTTGGGTACCAAAAAATGACTGAATGCTTTTTTTGAATAGTCACACTTAATACTGTACTCGTCTTTCAATAATATTCCAAATAATTACATAAATTATTGAAATAAGAGAAGATAAATGTATAAATTTAATCCTGATATAATAGGGTGTATTTTTATATGTTAAAATTCGATATCTTTTAGCTGAGCTGAGTCAATTGTTGTGCATTTATATAATGTATTATTAAATATTTTTTTGTATCATATTCTACTATTATCTATTCTCTAACAGACGACCACTCAACGAAATATTTATAAGTGGGGTATTAGGTAGAAAAAAATTAAACAGAACTTTAAAATCGGATTTTGGTAGAAACGGCGGTAAATTTGCTCCAATGTTCATATTACGAAAATAGTACAACCCCTAGAAAATATATCGATTATCAAACGAGTTCATCTAAAGGGGATTTAATTCAGAAACTAACCTTGGCTTGAGGACACTTTTTGGGAAAATTGCTTTCCTTTACCATGCTTCTATAGGCGATGTTAAGAAACTTGTTCTGCTTTGAGTGCTTAAGGAACTGACAGATATTCACATTTAGGTCCATGATCTTGTGATACTCGTTGGTTGGAGGGCGTGGCAGTTTCAGTACAAAACTCGCATTGAGCTCTGCAAAAGCACGATTGTATCTGACTTCGGTAGTTAAGAGCGATTTCTCCGGCTCTACAATAATGCATCTGTGGAATTCCACTATTTTTGGATTGACAACGCAATCAAATGCATCCCAATGCACGATCAATCTTTGTGTTGGCTGTGAAGATAATTTAGTTTTTCTATTAGATAATTAAACGCTTGTTTTTGACTCAAAAATACCTTGTTAGCAAAGGAAACTATTGGCAGTAGAAGTGTCAATATATATGGTAACATTTCCATGTTGGTTTGACTAATTGTTATAAACTCGCTTGTAGATTAAACAATGACAAAGTATTCAGTTTGATTCGCTTTGTAGAAACCCATTTAGTAATTGATTTTTAAGTGCTTTCATTTGCCTTAACTTGATTGCTTTTCTTTACAGCTTTTGCTAATGAGGCCAATAAAATAATAATCAGAAATTCCACTGCAATACATATATAAAAAAGCATTATCTATACTATATTAAGTGTAATTAAAAATTCTGGCAGTCATTTTATAGTCATTATATCAATATTCAGAATTGAATTTCAATTGTTAACTTCTCAATATTTAACCATATAAACGATCGATCCTCTCTTTCGAATTTTATCTCCCAATGATAAAGTTTTTTTAATGATATCCTTATCATGGTCGAAATTGAAAACAAACAGAAACAATATTCGATTTAAGTGCTTTTTCCCACTTTATTTTTGATTCAGTGAAATTATTTTAAATAGACATGATAGAATTATTATCCTTTATGCTTCGTTGGCTCCATCAAACGTCCAATTAGAGTAACATTTATTATCGGAATATTGGGTTGAAAGAAGTCTAATGTAATTTTAAAATCGTACTTTGGCAAAAATGAGGGCAGATTCTCCCCTACGCTCATGTTGTGATAGTAGTAGAAACCCTGCAAATATGAAACTCTTTAATGACTTCGAGAGTAATAATTATGAAACTGACCTTTGGCTGTGGACACTTTTTGGGCATATTGCTGTGCTTCAGCATACTTTTGTAGGCAGTGTTAACATACTTGTTTTTATACGATCCCTTGAAGAACTGACAGACATCCAGACTCAGCTCGAAGGCCTTGTAGAACTCTTTGAATGGTGGACGTGGCAAATGTAAGGCAAAGTTTGCATTAAACTGTTCAAAATCGCGATTGTATTCAACTTCCGCTGTAATTATAGAATTTGAGGGCTCTACGATGAAACATCTGTGGATTGTGACAATGCTCGGATTTATCACACAATCGAAGCTACTCCATAAAAGCATTAAACGCTGTTGGAGAATTTGTTTTTTTTATAATTTGCTTTGTGAATGAATCAAGTTTCCATTGATTGAAGTAAATACCTTAGCTTCTGATGGAGATATTAGCGGCAGTAGCAACAAAATACAAAATTTGTACATACTGTGTTGATTGTTATACTGATCACTCATTAGGTTTGTATAATCATTAAATATTGCAATTGAATGGGAAGCCAAGTTTAGTTATTGTTTTTTAAGTACTGAAGTTGTGTGTGCTTTATTTTTAAATAATTATCGTTAAGTCTTATTGCATTTTAATGGCACAAAATGTTAAAAAATTAAAAAAATTTATTCTGTTAAGTGTCTTGAAATGTCAGATGATGATGATGTTAAATAAATGGTGATAAGTTTGTAGTAGTCCGCAGTAATATTTTTTTCAAGTGGTTAAGTGGAATAAACTAATTGTAAAAGTATCTAAATCTCAAGTGGAATAGCAGAAATCGTTTTGGTTATAGTGGCCAAATCACAAATTGGTGAGTGATAAACGCTAGATTCAACAACTTCTTTCGATCGTGAATAGTTTTCAATTTTTATATTGTTTTTTTTTTGGTCAGCTTGGCTCCATGCACTAAAAGTACCTTTTTCTTGACTGACAATGGACGTAAATTTTATATTTTCAATTTACTCTCAGTTTCTTTTTATTATTTACCCCAAATTATGTATATTAAAAGTTGCTTTCTTATTTATAATTATAATTGGAGTCTTATTTACTGATTAATTAATTCAACTCTACCTAAAGTCATGGCATTATTAAATAATTAATGTTCAATGCAGACTTGTGATGTCAAAATTCATGGAAATATCGACAACTCGATTTTTACTAAATCGATTTTTAATACTTTAACTCGATCATTTCTTTTGACTATCAATCGAGTTCATTATTGTAGTTTGTTCAAGCTATACAATTTTGAATGTTAATATAATGTTATATACAATGATGTACATATGCTTCTTTTTTGTAATTGTGTGAAAAACATGTACAGAAATATAATACGCGGCATACTTTTGGGCGTTTAGTTTTTTTGTAAATACTTAATTCGTATATGAAAACTATTATAAAAGTTAGGAGTATACGATTACAAATAGTTTTACATATGTCTTCTGTATACCTTAGACAGATACAATTTTTTTTGACAATTAATTAGTTTTACAAAAGTTTCCTGTTCCTGTTGCGCTCTTTGCCAATATCGTGATATTCATGAGAGGCGTCACACGTGGTAAAAGCCAATTAAAATGTAGCATGAAAGGGGATTCCAAGAGAACTGGCGGCAAGGACTCGGATAAGGTTACATTTCCTTAAGGGAAGAATATAGAGATATAGGGAAAACGATTGAGGAGGTATTTCTCATTAATAATAATAATAAGCGTCGTTTTTTTTTCGTTCTTGCAAAACTTTAGCACAACTGGAAAGTGATGTTGAATATATTCTGATAGATTTTTTTCTTTGGGTTCGGAATAGACACTATAATAGTACCCATTAAAGCATTAAGGTTCTGCAAGAAAATCAGCTGGGATTGATGCTCCTATTTCGCGGAGTTATCACATCGCAGCTGGCTTTTGAAATGTACTCGAAGTTGACCACACAATCCAACTGCTGCACCACAATAAAGTATCCCATATTCTAAAAGTATAAAGTGTGAATTCCTAAAAGAAATTTGACAAAAAATAAGCACAGTTCCAAAAACAAACTAAAACCATTAATAATTTTAATAAAATTGGAGAGATAAACAAAAAAAGAAATTCAAAATTTATCTAGAAACAATTGAGTTTGTTTTTTTTCTTTTTCTTTATCTTTTGAAAAGAAAACTTTAAACGGACTTTAAAGAATAAGTACTAACTTTTATTGCCAATTTATTGAAATTTTTCAACTTTGAATGTTGTTTTGGTCGATTTTCGATGTTCAGCTATTTGGTTTTGTCCTATTGTAATATGTAAAACAATATTTGAATTCACATAAAGTGTTATTTTGCTCTGCCTCTCTCTCTCTCTCTGTCCAGCTCTCTGTCTTGGTCTTGCCGGTAATAAGTGCACTGCGGGGCACAAGCGCCAGACATTGAATACAAGAAAGATGCGCGAACTGAATTTCATCATGATGATTGGCCTTTTGTGCCTCCAACTCCAACGAACTTCAACCGAACAAATACTGATCGGACAGGCGTTGGCATTGGCCTTTTCCGATAATCGATAATGAAGAGGTTTGGTGATTCGCTTGTTTAATTTGTCGGAACTGTAGGCCAATTAAATAACAACACGTTAATTGTAAATGGGTCCATACAGATGTACCTTTAAAAAGCGAGGTGTGTTTGTAAATTTGTAACTCAAATAACAAGTTAAGATGCAATGCCAACCGCAAGCTCTGGGGGAATTCCTGCTTCTTCGAAACCATTTAGATAATACTTGGAATTTCATGTTAACCTTTGTATATTTTTTATGTGTTTTCAGCAATGAGTTGCACACACCTCGCGGTATGTTTATATTTAAATTGATTGCGATTTGTGTACTTAACCGAACGAAACTGAGATGCGTAAACAATTTGAATGGATCATATCAATGCCAATAATCGCGGTTGCGCAGCGATTAGAGCATTTAGTTTGGAAATGGTTTTGGTTTGCCTTTTTTTTTTTACTCGTATTGTCTTTGGCTTTGGATTGAGCTTCAGTTGACGTGTGGGTAAATAATCTTGGAGATCAACATCATCATCTTGATCATCATCGTCTGAGGCTGAGCGCATCCGCAACCGCGATCGTTGGCGTGAAGGGCAGTTTGGTAATTTTGTAAGCGCCACGAGGCTGAGAAGTACTCAAATACTCATAAGTGAATGCTGTGCAGTGAGTTTGAGTACTCGATAAGTGGCAATGAGACACAAACTTAATTGTTCAATATTTATTCATTTATTTATTATGTCTTGGCTTCTTTATATTTATCATTTTGTTTTCTTTTCGGGTGTGCAGGTGTGTGTGTGTGTGTGTGTGTTTGGGTGTGTGTAGGTGCCAAATGGCATAAGAACAGAGTGTTTGCAACCCGTCGTACGGTTGCTTATGGCATATTGGCAGAGCTGTGCTATTTCCAGTACGTAATACTTTATACAATATATATATAAGATACTTAATATTGTTAGTTACTTAATTACACATACGCCCTGTGGGCAGGCGAAGAAACAACTTCCTATTGCGGCGCAACGGGCAGATGATCACCCTCCGGCTGGAAACCATTCTCATCGGCCACGTAGCGCAGTGTAATGATATTGCCCTCGGGATCGCTGTAGCTGTAGGATCCTGTCTGGACCAGCACCAGCTCCTCGTGCTCATCGATCACCTGGCCATCGGCAGTCTCGGACTTTGGAATGATGATCTTCTTCAAGTAGCCAACGTTCTCCACTCGAATGCCATTCGATGTCTCATAGCTTAAAGGATTAAATGGCATTCAGTGCTGTATTTTCTTCAGCTTCTTTTATCAATCTCTCACCTGCTGTTGAAGCTGCCATCAGCATTGTTCACATTATCCTGCTGGATAATGCTGGCCGCCGTGGTTGTTGTGGTTGCGGATCCAGCACGGGCATCCTGCGGACGGGCGATCACATAGGACAACAGCAGAGCTGAGCACAAGACACACACGAATTTGTACATTTTTGAATTCTGATTTGGGTTTTATCCTGTTCGATATATTTGGCGATATATTGGACGCGTGCTGTTGGGGCGTGGCAAGTCAATTCCAGCGAGTTAGTGCGCAACTGTTGACCAAACAGCAGTCGCTCGGCCTTTATATACCATCCATCCATCTGCCACCTCTGGTTGACGAGGGCGAGCACCTCACTCACTCATTCTCATTCGCACTCTCTTTAGCACTTGCACACGCACCGCGCCAGCTTCGGTTGCCACAGCCAACGATTGCGATTACGATGGGCGCACTAGATAAGAAGCAGAGAGCGTCAAGTACAAGTAGTACTCGCACTCGTACTTCACAAAAAACCAACAACAACAACAAAAATGACAAGCGGGCGCTTCTTCGTCTCATTTCAGATTGTGATACCCTGTAGCTATGCCAAGGGGGTATTCTGCTGATCTGAATTTAGACAGGCAATTACTTTAATATTTAGCAGATCTGAATCTATGTAATAAGTAATTAAATATTGTAGTAATTGATTTGATAAGAATTTAATAGTTAACAAATTTGGTTTTTCTTAAAATGTTTTTAATTTTTCAAGCTTATTTTAGGAGTCAAAAATGCTATCATTAAACTAGAAAAAATATATATATTTTTTTTTAATATATCTAAAATAAATTTCTTTAAATAAATATTTGTTTATATAGAAAGCAGGGACTGCAAATAATAGTTATGAGTTTCAAAAAAATTGAAGCAGTTAAAAGCGTCCCAGAAGAGTGGGAAAAACAGAGATATGTTATTTTTGAACGCCAAATTCGAAAACAGGATAAACTTTTATTTCAATTTTTATATAAAAAATTATTTTTAATTATTAAAATTAATTTATATGATAAAAATCAAAAATAATTATTATTTTTCAATTTTTATATACAAATTTAACCCTAACTCTTATTTCCAATTTTTATTATAAAAATTGACAAATAACACTTATTTCTCAATTTTTATTATAAAAATCGAAAATAAAAATTGAATTGAAATATCTTTTGAACCAAAGAAGCCACATCATATATAGACCTATATATATGATCTACGCATTAATACCTTTCCATTGATATATAATATGTATGTAGAAAGCAAGCCAAATTTGTGATAATAAATAAATTTAAGCCCTAGTTACTTTAATATTCATTAGTATCTACAATAGATGTAGATAATGGATGTTGGATTAGATGTGTTAAAACTCAGACTACATTTTATTGAAAATTGCATTTTGTTATAAGCAAGAATGTTTTTTAATATTTACTAAATTATCTAATAATGAGTAGTGACATTAAATATCTTTTATTTCAGGCTACATCTTATTCGTAAGCATCAAGACTTCTTTTGTAAGTCAGTTTTCCCATCAACACAAAAAAGTTGATGCTGCAGGGTATTTTATAGTTGCGCATGCTCCCCTTAGGCACTATTAGTTATTTTGTTTTGTTTCGTCTGGTTGTGTTGTGGCCATCATTTGAGGTTTTTTTATTGTCCATTTCGCGCGTCTGGCCGATGAGTAAACACCGCCAAACCGCCAAAGAGATGGAGGTGGATATGGAGATGAAGCGACGGTGTCAGCAGGTGATGTTCATACTGATACTGATACCCGAAGCTGCGTCTACGACAGCTGAGTTGAGCAGAGCTGTCGCCAGGCTGATGTTGATGGCATTGCCAGTCGGAGTTGGCAGCTACGTGATTTGCCTGCTCAGAACATAACTCTTTTCAGCCTTACTCTCAGTTCAGTTCGGTTCCGAAAGGAAGGGAAGCAGCTCCAAGGAAGAGGCGTCCGTTAAGCATTTAAATTTTTGTAACTGCTAGTTCAACAACAAACTCAAAGTGTTGCTGTAACAGTTACACATAATCAATGAACTATGTTTCCATAGGAGTGTCAATCGCACAGATACAAAAAATGAAACAAATTAATTATGCAAAACACGTTTCAATTATGGAAACAATTTGGCAAAAGCATTAGAATACGCAGCTGGGCTAACGGTGAACACGAACAAAGGGGTAATAAAAAATGTAGAGTACGAGCATTGTAAAAGAAACCATAACGTTGTTGATTACGCATACGCACTGTGGGTCAATGAACTGAGATCAGAACAGTTGACAAATAAAGCTACAATAAAACAAAATGCATATTCTCAATTTCCCTCATAAAGTTTCATATAATTTAAGCTCAATCCAGGAACTGCACTTCTAATTTAACATCTACCATCTAATTTAATAAAATCATACGGAATTCTCACTTTCGTTTTCTGCTTGGATTACATAATTTAATTGTAGGCATTAGAAGTTCTGAGTGTGATATTGTTAGAACAAACATTTGGCCTACACTTGACTGCCTAATAGGCTCTGACTTGGTCTTCACACTGGCAAACAAATATCCAATATATACTATATAAGATCACGTATTTGCCAATTAGCATCCTATAACGAAAATGTTAACAAGTCAACTCGAATTCTTTGGCCTCTGCAAATGCAGAATTGCAGCCGAGCAAAGCTGCTAACCAAGACAAATTTAACACAAAATTTACACAGACATCAAGTAAACACTCAGATCTGAGATCTGCTCAAATTTGCAGTACAGAATCTCGTTTGTCTTTGGGGCGAGGCACCCAAAATGAATGCGAGTGTAGAAAATTACGTAAGTGGCATTAAAAGTGATGGATTGAATAATGCAAACCACGTATTAATCGAGAAAGTAATCAGCTTACCCAAAAATCACATTAATGTTAATATTTTTCTCACTCTCTTCTTAGATGAGCAACTTTCACATTGAAAAGAATTCTATACTAAAACGATCTCCAAGATCAAAAATAAAATAAATAAAAAAATGTTAGTTGAATTTGCTAGTTTTGTGTATATTTTGTTAATCAGTTAAATTGACTTGTTCAGTTCTTTTGGTTCACAGTTGATTGAATTTATATTAATAATCACATATCACTCGTCTGTTGTTTCATTCCTATTAATGGTGTTCTTCGTTGGACTTTGGGGGATGATCCTTAATATATTGCAGAGCTTTGATCACTGACTCTGGAACTGGCGGTGGGGTGGGCAAATGTTGGCCGACTGGTCGGAATCCATTCTCATCGGCTATATAGCTAACGGCATATTCCTTCCCATCGTCGCCAATAAAGGAGTATTGGCCCTTTATGGACTCGCCAAATTCATTGGGGTGCACTTCCTTAAGTTCACCTTCCTCCGTTGATTTTGAGCCATCACGAAGCTCATAACTTTTGAATAGAAAATGGTTTTGAGTTGAAGCAAATGTTTGTACTTTTTCAATCACTTACTGGGATCGGAATTTCCCATTGTACTCGACATTTGATTCATTTACGATTGGATCATTATTTTCATCTGCAAACGTCACAGCCATAAAGAGAACACATAACAAAATCAGTTTCATTTTTATTAATAAAATTAGTTAAGTCAGACAATTAATATCCACGCGCTGCAAATGTCTCGAGACTACTGACAACTCCTGGCTTAAGTAAACAGCCTTATATAGCATAGCATTCACCAAGTCACCAAATCTAAATCCTATTTCAAAAACAATGCGAAAAAAACAAAGAAGCAAAGCAGAACTAATAAAATACCTGTACTAAAATATTTAACATGAAATTAAAGTTAGAGCAATAAATAATATTGAACTGGTTTGTTGGTTATTGGTTTTGTCTTTGGCCTTTGGAAGAATGGGTGTGAAATTTTGGGGCAGACGCGTCTCAACCCCCTTTGGAGTCTTCAGATTAAGCCTTAAACGAACCTGAACTACGAGTCAAATTTGTAGGCACAATATCTATCAGTAAGATACCCTTTAAAGGGTCTTAAACCTTCTCCTTTATATTAATGTCAAACTGAATAATGCGATGAATTTAAATATTTTAAGTGTAATTACTAATAAATTGTTTCGATTAAATAAAGTGTATGGATACTTCGGATATGGCTTGAATGTTTCTTTTAATATCTTCTTGTATAGACAATAAGCAGAATATCGGATTCATATATGCATAACTGTCTATATAGCACTTGTCACTAACGTCAGCATCCGATTCTGGTTCTTCATGGAACCGACTTGACCACATTTTTGGCTGCCTCTATCCTCATCGTCATTTGCATATAACAAACTTATCAACTTTGCCTTGAAATGCAAAAAATATAAAAGCTATTCAATTTTTATTTGCTATATTTAAAAATAAAACTATAGAGTGTGTGTTCTATTTGTGATGGGGGAGAAAATAAATTTAAATATATTTTTTAATAAAACGCTGTTTATTTTTTTTTGGCAAAGAATCTGTATTTCTTTATTTGCAGCTAAGGCTAAAGATATTTAAGTTCTCCTCATGTGTTACCGTCATTTGGACAAGTACAAAAAACACCAACGATTCGTAAGTATGCATATGTAACAGATAAGTAGGTACATTGTCATCCATCGTCATTCATCGTCATCCATCATCGCTTATACTCGTATTACGTGCAACAGATTACAGTTATGTATTTAGACTATTTACACAAGAATTATTATTAATATGTATTTCTTGTTATCTTGTTCATATTCTTTTTTTTTTTTAACATTTTCTTCTTGATTTCATTAACAAATCGATGATATCACATGAGTCCGAAAATGGCAAAGTTCCGGCGACTAAAAGATCTTAAGCACAGTTTAAGAATAAAGATGATAGAATTGGATAAAAGATAGAGAAGAGAAGTAGAAGAGTTAAGATAAGGAAATGCATGTGTGTATGTGTGTGTATCTGTGTGCGTGTGTGTGTGCAGTTCGTGTTCTTCAGTCAGCTGCTCGATGTTGATGTTCGTTTTTTAGGCTTCGATTAAATTGATTTTGATTTTGGGTAAGCAGCATAATTGCTTCATTGAGTATAGAATATCAGAATCGGTTGCATGGTCACATTCATTTCATTTTTCTTATGTTGTCTCTAACACCCGGCATATAAATGATTGGCATATCCATCGTGATCATCATCAACTGGCAGCTTAACGACGACGCTGTGCGGGCGGCAGGCTGAGCAGATAGTCGAGCGCCTTCTGGATCGCTGGTGGGATTGGTGGTGGAGTGGGCAGATGGGCGCCCTGTGGCTGGAAGCCATTCTCATCATCGGCCGCATAGTTGAGGGTGATCACCTCGCCCTCGGGTGAAGTATACGACACGGAGCCCTTGACTATGATCACATCCGTAGCATCCGGGGAGCTGGCCTTCTTCACGGTGCCAGTTTCCTCAGCCTTGATGCCATTAGCCGTCTCGTAGCTGCAAACAAAATTTAACGTTGTTACCAATTTTATCTTATTTTTTGGCAATTGCAGCAACAGCCGTTTAATACTACTTTAACTCAGTTTTATCAATTTCACCTTGAAACCTGTGAAAAACGTTGATTAGCGATCTTTTTACCCTGGCAAAAAGTAAACTTATTTTGTTGCGAATTTCAATAGTTAATAAAATGGGATATGCAATCTCCTGATAAGTTGGAAACGTTTAGCTCAAGAGTATTTAATTTTCGGTGTTTTTGATTTCTTCGCTTTGTTGTTTTCTTCTTTTGTTTTTTTTTCTTCTTCTTTGGTTGCTCTGTTTGTATTCGTCACTGGCGCCAGTTGAATTATTTATTTATGTATTTATTAACATTTAACATTTATGCGCGGACTTGATATCCAATGGAAATGTTTATAACTTGTAGATTGTTCATAAATTCATATTTAATTTGCTTCATTTACATTTAAAACTTGCCAATTATTTATTTACGATTGGAATAGTTAGCTGAGACAAAAACTGCAAATAATGCAATAAATTTTGTTGATGAAATATTTATGTGATCTTATGCAAATAATTTATAGTCGAATTATCAACATTAAAAAATTCTTTAAAATACATTATAAATGTCAAATATGTGCAGCAGATTGGCGTATCCACGGTTGCCACTTAAAAAATCTGATTGAGCCAAAAACAAACAAAAAATGAGCCAAATTGATTAAAAAAGAGCCAAAAAAGTAAACTGTCTTAATTTTGAAAATTTTACCAGAATTTTTGTTGATTTTTTCTAGAATTTCTAATTTTTTTTTTTTATTTTTTCTCAACTTTGTCACGCGAAGATCGAAGAAATGCGCCAAACTAATTTTAGAATGAACTTAATTATTTTAAAAAATTTCAATTCTGTTGTTTTTATATAATTTGTTTCTCAATTTTTTGAATCGATTTTGCAGCAGCTTTCGTATCTAGCTTAACAGATTTCCAAGCTGTTAATAACATTCATTGGCTGCCTAAAAGTATGCAACAGAAAATAGTTCGCTGGCTCTTAAAACATTTCAACTGTCAGTTCACAACTGGTTCCATTGAGCTAAAATAAAAAAAGGGAACTTACGCATAATTGTAGGCTCCATCCGGTTCGATGTTGGATTCTTGGCTTATAATCGCAATTGGCTCAGCGCCTTGGGGTTTGGGCGCAGCATCGGCCAGGCAGAGGAGCGCGGTGGCGATCAGGCAAAGTGCAAACTGCAAATGGGTTAAGAACGGAAATTAATTCAATTTACGTAAATTAGCAATTGCTTACAATTAAAACGAATGCAATTAAAATACACCCGGCACTTGGTTAGAAAAATATCGTGATTTCAGTTATTTTTTCTTTTTTTTTCAGTTATTCTGTTTGCATTTTTGCTTTTGCTTTGGAAATTGATTGCTGTGTTGAAACTTGGCTCATCGTTTCACATAGTTGTTTGATTTATGACTGCTGTTTACATTATTCTCTCACATATAAATTATGTGTAGAAACAAGCAGATGGACGGACGGACATTTGCAAAACTCATATGTCAATTTGCCACACATTTTTTTAAGGTCGTCAAATAACTAGACGCCAATTAAGTGTATACTCAGAGATTTTCATTTGTTTGTTTTCGCAGTTGTATGCACGTTATTGGCAATTACTTCAGAGCGTCTCAAGTGCATGGAAAATTGTTGGGCGGTGGGGTGCGGGGCGTGGCTATCAGCGATGAGCGCGGTTCGTGCAATTGGTTTTTGAAATTATACTGCATTTTCGTGAGTGAGAAACTGGCACGAAATCAGAAAGATTGCATAAAAGGGTTAATTGAGAAACGAAATTAGATTCATTTAAGTTTGTGTTGCTTGCAATGTAATCTGTAGTGTATTTCTCACACTCTTCTTTATCTCGATTCCCTTTACGAATGTCAAAGAATAATACTATGAATACAAAAATTTAGAAATACAAATTTAAAATGAAAATAAAAAATGGGAAATCAAAATTAGAATAATGTTATTAGGAAATAAAAATTAGAAAAAAAAAATGTAGAAGTTAAAAATTGGGATAAGTTGAATTTCCTAACTTATGGTTCAATCCTTTTTTCTCTTTTTTGTTTTCTTAATTTTTTATTAACTGTTTTTTTCCTTGATTTTCTCACTCCTAAAAACATATTCGGAGTTAATTTGAGGTACTCTCTTTCTTAGTCTTTGGTTATATGTTAATTTGTGGTCATGTTGAAACCAGGCTCAAAGGCGCCCGCAGTCTTGTTGACTATTGAGAAATGGCCAATGGGCGAGTAGTGGGTTACGTGTCTTAGGTTTCAGTTTAGTTTGTGCTTTTAGCCAGGTAGACGGACAGCTGCCAACTGAGCGTAACATTCATTGCCTGCCACTTTGTTAGACTCGCTTTGCTCTTCTGCAGCCAAATGTCGCAGCCTCTGTCTGTCCGTCTGTCCAGTTCAGTTGTTGTCGTTGTTGCTTATGCTGTAGTTGTTGTTGTCGTTGTTTGACCTTTGCATTGCATGCCGGCTGCATGCTGTTTGGCTTATTCGCTTTGGCTTACTTTGGCATCGTGCTCGAGCCTTTTAAGTGGCTGCTTGGGCCTAGCATTCATTAATTGCTATTGCCATTTTGGCCGGGCTTGGCTGCGACTTTTGGCCACTTGGCCATTTGGCTAGCTAAATGGCTATAACAATTGCCCAATAACTTGATGCGGAAGCAATGCTTTAAACTGACGCTCTTTAAGCCCTTAAATATATTTTAACCTTCTACCTAAATGTATATTTTTTTATGGCTAAAACTCGTGCTGATTGATTTACGACTTGACCATTGGAATTCCCAAAAATTTAACGCATTGAAATGTGTTTTTTTAATTGTGCAATTTGGCCAACTCTGGACTCTGCTCTGGACTCTGTTCATGCTATAAAAAGTTTGTTGATTGAGTCGTAAAGGTTTATGGAACATGATTTAAAGGGTATTTAAGAATTGTTTAATAAATAAGAATTTAAAGGACTATTCACAAAAACATATTCTTTCACAATTCTGAGCTTTATGTTCAGAAGGACTTTGTTGTTTTGAAAAGAGTGCAGAACTATTATTGCTATTGTTTTGAAATGTAGTCTTTCTTTTAGAGAACTTAGCACACAGCACACAAGCACTTACGTTTTTCATTTTAAAATGAATGAATTGTTTTGGTGAAATGTAATCCAAAGATGGGTTTTATCCTTGCTTTCCAGCTATTGTCGCAGCACACTTCACACTTGTTGTTAATTGAACAAACGATTTTTTAATGATGCCCAAGTGCCGGCAAGTGAGTCTATTTATACGAAAACGCCAAAGACGACGACGACGATGACGACGGCGACGACGACGACGACGACGACGACGGCGGAGACGCCGCTGCAAATTCAGCTGGTAAAGCGTCGCACATACAAGATGCAAAAAATACAACAAAATAAATAAGAAATAAAGAAAAATAAATATATAAGTACATATAGATGTACATAGAAACTAAACTAAAGATTCGTCGTAGTTGTTGTCGCTGTCGCTGTCAGCGCCGACGTCGGCGTCGACGCTCGCGGTGTTGGAAAAGAGCAGCAGCGGCAACAACAAACATTTGTTGTTGTTTGACTGCAAGTGGAAAACTGCAACAACAACAACAACAACAACAACAAAACCAAGAAGAAGCAGCAGCTGCATAGGTGAGTGAAAAACTCAATTGAAGTACTCCCAAGGGGGACGCCCCCCCCTCGAGGCGCACGCCACTGGCAACTGGCAACTCAGCTCAGCTGTTGAGAATCCAATGCAATTGAGAATCCAATGCAAAATAATTTGTATGCAATTGTCTTTATTTTTTTCCTTTTTTTTGTATTGATTTCCACAGTTCCAGTTGCATCAGCAATGCGCCCTTTAGCCAATAGATTATCTTAACTATGCTAATAAATAAGCGATCTATATATATATACATATATATATATATGCAGGTATTTGCGGTCATTTGTCAACGACAGGTGCGTCACACAGTAGCGGAAACTATAAAATACATCACTTAATTTAGCTTAAATAAATGCGATTGGCATCGCCCTCGCGGCGTTGCCACCTTGCTTACAACATTTATTAAATTTATTATTTTTTGTTTAAATTATTTTTTTGGGGGTTGGGTGCTAGAAAACATTGCATTTAAATACGTGGCCAATAATCAGCAAAAGCAATCAAAGTCAGGCAAAAACGCACAGTGGGGCCGTTTCTAGGTATAGTGCTTAATATGATTTTTATAAGCAGTTAAGCATGAGCTTTAAGCATTTAAAGTGTTCTTATTATAGTTAAGGTTAGCAAAGTTAAAGCCAGTAAAAGGTTGCCCTGAGTTCAGTTTGCTTTACTTAAATACATTTTTGCTCACTAAAGGTTAATGGGTGTTCCACAGTGCGCCTAAATTCGAGCTCAGGGCATGCCGCTGTCTGAGTTGTGTACCTGTGTGTGTGTGTGTGTGTTGTGCTGGGGTCAAAATGCCAAAAATTGCTAAACGCGAAGAGGCCGCCGACGCCGCTGCTGCCAAAGTGTAGGCGCGTCTAATGAATAGCTTGGGTCGGCTTAGGTCTGTGGAGACACAGACACGGACACAGACACAAACACAGACATAGACACATAGACGGCGACAGAATTTCGTGACAAGATTGTCCCAAAGATTGTTGCCATATTGTATGCAAGCAGTTGTTGCTGTTGTTGCTGCTCAGACTGTGGCAATCAACAAAACAATTGCCAGTTAGTGGAAGCTCTGAAAAAGTTGCTGCCTTCTACTAGTTTTGGGCCTGGTCTATTGTTTGTGCCTGCTGGCTAGTGTAATAATTATATGAAGACATTCGACTGCATTAATTTTAATATTTATTATACTATTTTTTAATGGGCTTCTTTTAAATGACGCAAGCAGCAACAACAACAACAGCAACAGCAACAACTTAACTAAGCAAAAGATTCTCAGCCAGCAAGTTTGTTGCCTAAGTCTTTTGATTCTAAAGTATTAAAAATAAATTTTTTTTTGTTTTTGGCAAATGTAAACCTTGAAATATTACGCATGACTTCTCTAATTAGCAAACCAATCAGCATTTGCTGCAAAATGTCAGTTGTCCGGCAAGCCATAAAGCACAGAACAGATGCCTCGTCTTCGGCTTCAGTTGCAGCTTCGGCTTAAGCTGCAACTTCAGCTCCATCTTCATCTGTGTCCACTGTGACTTTGACACGCGCTGTGCTGCGCTTTATGGCCACGTCTTGTTGGCCTTGAAGGTCGTGCCATCTTCTTTATGGTGTCTAACGCAATTTGTATTAGCCCCTTTGGCTTACAAAATGTTTGCCGTTGCGTAAGAATCACCCAAAACTGGCGTGGCTCTTCTCGTCTAGACCGAACTCGAAGTCGAAGTCGGAGTCGAAGCCGCCTAAACGGACATGGCCGGCATAGTTTTTGGCTACACAGCGACCAATACTTGCTAATGCTTAATGCTAATGTCAATGCAGGCATAAATAAATAATTGCAAATAACAGACGTCGCCAGCAACAGAAAAGCAGAGACAACGGCAGCCGTCGAACCAGTTGGTGCGGTTAAATGTCAGTGGTTTTGGTCATGTTCAGAATCTTGGCTTCTGTTCGAACTACAAGCTGCACTGAGAAAAAAGCTTAGCCATAAAGTTTCAAAGATCATCATAAAAGTGCAAACAACGTCGACTTGACCTCAATTGTAGAATTATTATCTTTAAATTTTACTACAAATTTTTACAAATTTACAAAACTAATTTCTTTTAATTAATGTCGATTTATCTTAAACTTGGAACTGTATGTATTGATCCCTGAAAGTTTAAACATTTTATTTTATTAATTTAGCCTGCTGTCTATGCCATTTTTACATCTTTAAAGTTAGAAAGGATTTAAAACAGTCAATCGAATATTACCAAAACTTAGTAAAATTTTACATTTAAAAAATAAACAACCATGTTTATCTTTTTGTGTAACACTTTATATTCTTAAAGTTATGTTTGGCCACTTTTAGTAGGCTTTCTTAATTTTCTAGCAAATTAGATTTTATGTTGATTTTCTTAAATGTGTAAATAAAAAAAACATTCTTCTGAGTGTACACATAGTTTAGGTACAGAGTCACTTGGAAGCTGAGCAAATGTTAGCTGCAGTCAAATGTAATGATGGACTGCATTTCATGGTCAAGGAACAGTTCCAATTGCTACGCTTTGGACACATCCAACTGGAGGACGCATTGGAACTGGAGTACGCCATTGAACTTGCAGTCAAAGTCCCACTTTGAGTTTAACTATAGATATCTTGGAAGCCTTGAGCTGCCACTAAGAATCAGCAAAGTTCTTTATACCATATTGATGTTAATCCGTCTGAGCATCTTCAGGTGTCATAACGAAGGCGAAGGTGAGTTTTCTTTAATTATACATATGCAAATTGCCTGAAATGTTAAAAGTCAATGGAACTCACAGCGTGGTGTGTGGTTTTATTTTGTGTGGGTGTAATACTTAATGGCAATTAGTAGTGTATTCTGTTAAGTGTCGTATATGATACAACTCTGCACAACGGGCTCTACGGGTTCATTAAGATTATAATGATCATTAAATACGTATAATAGAAGCCTTTGATAAGTGGTCGCTGTAATCTAACTCTTTACAGATACTGAAATAATGTAAAACTATTTAATGTGCTTAGTTAACTTAAATTCTTAACTTGTTAGACTGTCTGGAGTTAAGCAATTAACCCACCCTTAACTCCACACAGCTCAACCTTTTAATTATTCACACTAACATTTATTTTAGGTAAGTATTATGCATAGTTAATTGCTCTGCGTTGGAAGACAATGAAAATATGTGGGAGTTGACTGGAAAATATCTAATATTGATTTTTAGTTGCTTACACTGTAACCGTAAAATTACTGACTTGATTTAGCTTTAATACCATAATAATGAATGGCATCTATTTGGGCTACTTGGGACGGGTAGAGTTGTTGAAATCTCAGGCCATTGTTGCACACAATTTGACTCGGTTGCAATTCTGAATTCTGTCAAGTTGCACGCGAAATGTGAAGGCCAATTCAATTCTCAACTCTCCTCCTCCTCTTCCTCCTCCTCCTTCTTCTCCTCCCTCATTTAATTATTCATTGCTCAAAATTAATGTATTGAAAATGCTTGACACACAATTTAATATAAATTGCAAATAAATATATGTATTAACTTTAATAAACATATCTATGTGGAATAAATTACTACTGACAGTCATGCTCTAAACTACTCGACGGGCAGTTACCCTCTATTCATAAAGACATTTATTCAGTCATAAAATAAACCAAAATAGAAAATGTATACACCCATTTTATTGACTTACAATGGGTATATTAATATTGAGACGAGTATATTAAGGCGGTTCCAAGCTGTGCCTAAAATTTATTTGAACGGATAATCAGAAAGCTGCCAATTTTCATGGCAAATGAACATGAATATATATGTGAATATGTACGAGCATATTTAAACTGAGACAGCTGAATAACTTACGCCCAAATCTACTATTGTCTCGACCAACCGAAATGTATTTCCTTATTCGCCGTTGGCCAGTTAAATTTGACAGGGGAACAAATCAATATAAAGAGTTATAGAGTGAAATAAGAAATAATAATAATGCAGTCAAGTAATTGAACGATGGTTTGATTGTGGAAAGAGAATGATTTGCTTAAGATGTAGCTGAATCATCATTGCATTCACCTTGACATTAGATTAAGACCACACTGACCAGCTGAAAACTAATTAAAATGTTGTCCGTAAGTTGTTTTATGCAGATTAAAAGAGGTTTAAAAACTAGTATAATCAACATAATAATGATGTTTCACTTTATTGTCCCATTACTCTGCGTATGACCGTAAAGTAGTAATATGTTATATTCATCATCTGTATAAACAAGATATTTATTAAATTGCCAGCAAGTTGGTTGGAGACTTACTCTCTTGAAAGTGTCTCGAGATATGATAATCACTCCTTTGGCTGAGAGTTCAGCTGGTCTTTGAGCTCGTTGCATAATGACAAGCAAATACTTTTGATAATTTAGAGAAGCATTATACCAATTCTGAGTGTAGGCAGCCTGAGCTACGTTTTCACTCTGAAAATGAAGTTAATTACTAAAAGGAATTAGAGAAAAGATTGCTTACCAAATCAATCAAAAGTTGTCCATAGTAACTGACCATATAGAACTGAGCGGATGAGCTGAAGAAGAACAATAGAAATCCAATGCCTTCCCGATTGAGACCCTGTAGAATTGTGTAGAAGACAACGCAGCAGAGTGTGGTGGCCGTGGAGAATAAGTTGTAGGCCAGCATTATACCAAATATATCATTGAGTTCCTTATGCAAACTAAATTGGAATTACTATTTAAATTGAGTTCATTCTTTTTAAGACTACTTTACTTACATAAACAGTCGTTGATGTCGGCGTACTAAATTTACCAGAAATTCACAATCCTCCTGCTCTTTTTCCCTGCTGGGTTTGTACTCCGCCAACTGTCGTCCCAAATAGGAAAAGTGCATGGAAAGTTGTGCGGAATGACACATCATCCAAATGTCTGTGCCCAGGTTGATGTTCATTATAAAGTGGCTGAAGGTAGTGTCAACCAAAAGACTAAAGGCATAAGTGCCCAAACTCATGTTCTTAATACGTTCCATGGGAAATGTACTTAGGAATTTAAAAGTGGCCTCGTTGCCCATTGTATGACGTTGATAAAGATATACGAGGATGGCTTGAGTTATGGGTCCAAGTACGACGAATACTACCACAAAATAATAGTAATAAAATCCATAACGTGCAATTCGTGGCCAAAAGAATTCGTTGACTCTGTAATCTCGGCGTTGTTTATCTCCATTTGGATAGAGAGCTTTTAAATTATCATTCAGAATCCTTAAGCGTCTTCGATAATACAGAAATATTATAAATTTGACATCCGAGTTGGCCACAAAGAAGTAAACAATCCCGAATCGCATGATGATGAGTGGATTTCCTCCGAGATTCTCTTCCCATTGAATTGTTCGTAGAATCAAATAGTAGACAATATACCAATGGCTCAGAAAACATATGATGGCATAGATCCGCATCAATATGTCCTTCCACAGGGGTTTTGGACTGTTCAGGAAGTCAATTCCCAATGACTTGAATATCAAGTTTGGTATGTAGGTGAAGTCATCGTAGTTTCGTTGTTTTTCCTCCTCGACGTTTGTCATTTAGAGAGTTTGAAAGCTAAACTAGTTTTCCAAACGGTAAGTGGGTGTTTTATATACTCGCCAGAAGGGCGTGTGATTAATTACTAGCAATCAAATTATGTAGACCGCGTTGAGATGATTAAATATTTAAATCGACTATTTTAAATATTTAATTTAATGATTTATTGAAAACACATACATAAGCTTGGACATATCATATAAATGATTCTTTAGCTTAGCTTAAGCCAATCTATGCTCTTCAAGCTAACAAAATAAACACATTCATATCGTAGAGCAGCTGAAGCGAATTTATTCATGGCATAAATATTCAATGAATTAACAAAGATGCCTCTAAAAAGCAAAAATAAATTCAAGCCAATTAATTAAAAAAATTTTATCAACGACTTATTTATGCAAATGGTTAATAAAACTTTTTGTTTGCGTTGTCAAAGCTTTGACTAATCTGTTTAACACATTCCCAAATCCAGTTTGAGTTGAAGGCATAAAATTGCCGATGCTAGTATTTAAAAAAAAAAAAACATAAAATAAGAGTTCACATTTTGGTTACGAGAACATTTATTGTTAGTTTTATTGTTACTTGACTTTTGTTAGTAGAATCTGCATATATTTTAAAACAGATTCTTACGGATGTCTGGTGGTTGTTCAGAATTGTGTTGATTGTGTTATCTAAGTGGCTTTAAATGTTTACTGAGCTCAATTTGTTAAACTATTCTTTATCTATGCTAATTTGCAGCTATAAAATATGATAAGACGCTTAAATATTGCTAATTTTATCTACTCATTTGACCCATTGGCTCTGATCAAACGAGTAGAACTTTAAACCCGCTTCTGGGTCGCGTGGCATTCAGCTCCTCAGCTTTTTTCAGTTTTTAGTTTTCAGCTTTTCAGAGCTGTTGCAATTGCTGTGGCAGCTATTGTTGCTGCCGCACGCGAAATGTGAAGGCCGTCGTTGGCAACACTAGTTCGAGTAGAAGTCTCTCCCTCCCCTTCCCCACTTTGTGTTTGTTCATTCAGTAACCGAGCCATTCATTGAATGCTGTTTTCATGGCAATTTAAAAACACTCATTTGTAATTTATCAATGTAATGCGCCTAATCCGCTTTGATATCAGTTTTATTATTTAAATTAGTATTGCTAACCGATTTTTTAAGTTTTTATTTTCTAACAACATCTAATACATTGAAAAATCGACATCTCAATTTTCGTGGAAGCGATTTTCAAGTACTATAGTTCGATTATGTTTTTGACACTTTTCAAAATCTTTCGAATCCCATAACCGCATTCAAACTTTATTTAATTAGAAAATTCATATTATGCACAATTTAGCAATTTAATTTATACTCTAGTTTATCTTCTCAAATTTCAGCGTTATGAATTTGCAATTTAATAAGAATGCTCCCTAATCAGCAGACTGTTCATCTATATGCTAAAATTGGCCATTCATATTTATCTCCACGCACCCGCCCTCCATTCTCTTGGCTCCGCAGCATTTCGATCTGCGAGCATAAATTATTCCGCTAAAATTAAAATTCCGCGTGTGGCATTAGATTTCCTGTGCGAATGCCGAATGCCGACTGCCACCTCCAACTGCTCTTAATTTTATAATTATTTATGCAAGCGTTTTAAGCATCTCACACTATTAAAATCAGAGTATGTGCCTTGTGATACCCTGCAAATAAATAGTTATTATTATTGAAATTTTTAATTCAATAAGTTTTTCTATAAATTATTACGTTGATAATTCAAGTCTTATAATTTCATTAAATGCTGTCGATGCTACCTCAATTCATGCGAAATTACAGGGTATATGTGACTGCCAATTTAGTTCGCTGTCTCAATTTAAATAACAATCAAAATTCTAAACGGAAATTAGCAAATCCGACAAAAAGACTTTCAGCATCTGCTGAGATTGAATTTGAGTTGTCAATGTTGAGAGTTGAGCGTTGACCGAATATAATGATTTTTATAGTCTCAAATTTAATGCTATTGCCGAAAAGAGCCTCAAGTCGTTATAAATGCTGATGTCCGACGCTGCCCTGTTACAGTTTCATTTAATAGATCAACGTTGAAGTAGCGAACGATACGCGAGTTCATCCAGAATGTCTCTGAAATTGGTAAATCAAACGCGAGGATTAAACTTAATCCAATTGTGATAGTGCTCAAAGTGAAAGGATAACATGACAAGCGTGATTACTAATCAGAATTGATGCTTATTTTTGTGCAGTCTTGCTGTCTCCTTGTGCTGGCCCTCGTCCTGGTGGCCTGCAGTGCGCAACGCCAGTACAATCCGTATCTGAACAATCCGTACTACCGGGATCTGTACTACAAGAACCGTGATCTGTACAACCAGCGACGCTACTACGATATCTTCTACACCAAGTACAATCCCTTCATTGCCAATGCCGTGGCCCGCGCCGTCGAGCAATCGAATCAACCCAACACTGGCTCAGGTGCCTATTCCTACAGCTACGAGACCGAGAACGGTCTGCACGGCGAGGAGCGCGGCAATCCCGTCTACATTGGCAACGGGGAGCAGGAGGAACAGGTCGAGGGCGCCTATTCCTACATATCGCCCGAAGGTCTTCGCGTCGGTGTCAAGTATCTAGCGGATGCCAATGGTTTCCGTCCTGTTATCACCTGTAAGTATCCCGAACTATCATTTGAGGAAAGTCTATTATCAGGTTTCTCCTTTAGATGATGGCCCGAACTCCGCTTTCTATGCCAGCCAACCACCTCCAGCCAATGTGGTCTACACAAGGCACTAAATACATTTAGTCTTTGTACTTTTATTATTAAAATGTATTTAAAAATAATGCAAATAAAAACCACTAAAAACTATACAAAATAATTAACTGGATGGAAAGAAAGATTGAGATACTCCAGGTAAGTAAATGGTTGAAATAAAAATACCAGGGATCAAATATATATATATATAAATTATTATAGTCAATATTATGAAAAAATGTTATATAATAACTTTTAATGGTACAAACTTAAATTCCAATACACATGGAAATGAAAGTCAAAAAAATTGTGAATAGAAAATGGCGATCAGCACGAGGCAGTTTATTGGCCAGTTCGAATTTGCATAAGTATATAAAATCTGGTGTTTTATCTCTTGACCAATTTATGTAAAGCTTTTTGAGAAGTTCGCGTTAAGCTAAACTATCGCTATTTATAGTTAAGCACAAAAGTGTGCTTTAAATATATAAAAAGCTGAAGCACACAATTGGTCGTTAAACAAATAAGAATCGTCTGAGCGGGTATGCTCGACTCAGAGATACTCTACATTCAGGTTACTCAATTCAATTCTTGTACAATCGATGAGGGTATAACAAAAGTTAGCAACAGAATATGAAAATACTTATGAAATTAATCTTATAATTGAATCCCGAGAAGATGTCAAATTCGTCTGGTCATTGACGCTTTAGAAAAAAAGTGCGATTTATTTAAAATTAACTTAAATGAGCGCTTATTGGATTTGTTATTAAGTACATATAAGTAAAGTTGTTTTGACGCACAGAATATTTAATGCCCTATAAATTAAATTTTACTTAATAAAGGCCAATTAACAGATTTGCAGTCGAAATTGTCAGATAAGAACATGACTAAAATACACTTGATTTGCAAGAGATCAATAGGAGGCTATAAATCAAATTTTAGGTTTTTTTTGGGTCACTGAAATTGATTAGATTGGCAGACAGAGATATCTCCTACTTTGAGTCTACTTTAATATCTGACAAACTGTATGAATAAGCCGCAATGCCTTTCATAGGGTATTCAAATTTGTTTGGGTTCATTAAACTCATTTATGGCATCGTATTTAGTCATTTCATTATCATTTGAACTTTGCCCATTGTTTCCATTATTTAGGCCACGAATACTTAATATGATTTGTAAGCTCTCCATTGAAATGGAAAATGCTTTCAAATTTATTATTTTGGAGGCAAAAAAATCATTGGGTTTTTAGGTAACAAATAATGATTTACGTTTATTCAATTCATATACAAACTAAATGTTTGTAAATTCATAACACAAAATTAAATAGCTTAATTTCCGATATAGCGATAAATAAATACAAAATTAACATGTTAACATATGTGGGCGTGGCTCCACAAGTACCAAATCTTTAGTGTCCACTTGAGTTGAATTCTTTTTTTTTTAAGTTTTTTTAATGTCTTGTTATATTTTTGCCAGTTGTAGGCGGCAAATGCATGGGAATGGAGGGGCTTTTCTTGTTGTAGGGTATAGGGTGTTGGGGGGAGTGGGGGACAGGAAGGTATTAAGATACTTTAACACGATCCCTATGGCTTTTTGATGAGTATTTCGTAGCAGTCGACTGTGATTTAAATGGCTTATCCTTGATGCTCCGCCTCTTCGCGAAGTTCACGCTCCTCCTCCTCCTCGGCCAGCTCGACCTCGTGCTGCAACATGGTAATCTGATCCCTCAGCTCCTGGGGCATCATCTCCAAATGCATCGACTTGAGTTGAGCCTTGATTTCCTTGGTCATGTGATTAATTCGGAAGCCGCGATGATCGAACAACGGTTTATCCCCATTCGCCTTGTGCTGATCCTCCACATACTTGAGGGCCCGGGCAATGGCCTCGGGAATGGGAGGAGGAGTGGGAATGTGCTCGCCCTCGGGCATGAAGCCACCATCGTTGGAAGCGTAATTGACGCGATACAGTTTGCCATCGTCACCGGTGTATTCATAGAATCCCTTGGCGTGGGTGCCGCCGGTGTGATGCAGTTTCGCCTGCTCCTCGCCATAGATGCCGTTCTCGGTCAGGTAACTGTACAACATGAGAGAGGAGAGAGAGGGAAAATGAGAGATTATCGTCAGATATTCCGATTGGGTGGTTCTTTATTTAATTCGATAACTTTTTTTACGATACATCGACAACTCCATTTCTGTTGCGTGTAAATCATTAAAATTAGTGATGTGAAAATTGAATTGAGAGAGCGATTTTCAAGTACTTTGACTCGATTATTTTTTTTCTTTGATATATCGATAACTTGATTTTTGTTTTCACGATATCCAAATTTCGACTTATAACTCTGATCATAACTTGAGTTTATATCACAATGTAACTTACGCATGATCGTATTTGTCGTGTTTGCGGGCATCTTCCTGGTGCAGAACCTTGTGGCGTCCCTCGTCATCGTAGTTGAAATGAATGGGGCGTGGCGTGGTCGTTGTTGTTGTCGTTGTTGTTGTGGTGCGTTCCGTTGTTGTCGTGGGTTTCTTCGTTGTGGTTGTTGTTGTCGACTGTGTTGTGGTTTTTGGTACTTGTTTAATAACTGGCTCATCATATTGTCAGGCTTGTTTGTAGGCATGCGGTTGAGTATTGTATGTGTGTGTGTGTTGTGGATATATGTGTGTTGGTGGAGAAGGACATGCATGTGCAGGCA
The DNA here is from genome assembly GCA_963924055.1 of Drosophila limbata. NCBI lineage: Eukaryota > Metazoa > Arthropoda > Insecta > Diptera > Drosophilidae > Drosophila > Drosophila limbata. The sequence goes on along the minus strand of OZ001355.1, from coordinate 20,047,060 downwards.
GAATGTGAAGTTCATGCAACGCATTGGGATTTGTCAGGAGACGGGGATTTGTCGGATTTGTTGGAATTAATGGCTTCTTGGACTGGTAGGTTTCTTTTAGTATATTGTATGAAAGCGTGGAGAGGGACGTGGAGGGTTTTCTCATTCCTAATACTATATTTTGTTGGGCTTAAGCGGAATTTAGCTTGAGCTTTAGTATTCATTCGGCTGGTAATGAGTTTGTGTTTCGATTTGTGGTTCATGATCGGGAAAGCCGTATTCCAAGCGTATTTCGGGTACATTAAACTCGGCTTTACTTACTGTGTACAGATCGTGGCTATGGGAAATTGAAAGCAAACATTAAGAATTATATTTTAAATTAAAACAAATTAATCATACTGTTGTACTTACTTGTATGGTCTGTCGTCATGGACATAGGGCAGATTGAGGCCGGCATAGGGTCCATAGCCACCATCGTATGGGTAGGGAATGTGATGATAAACGCCAAGCTCACGGTTATCACTCACATGCTGATAAGGCTGTGGCATGTGATGATAGCGACCTGCACAGAATGAAATAAACAATTTGTCTTAGAAATCGGCATATATTTAAAGCCATCGTGTGTGTGAGTGTGTTTAATGAGTATTTACTGGTAAGTACTTCGTGCAGAAGGTCAAATACTAAATACAATTGTGAGTTAATCGGAATAAAAATATACAAAATTGTTATCGAAATCTTTTATCAAGTGATTTCAACTCATTGAGAAATTTAAGTGCAACAAATTCTTATTTTTTTTAGATTATTCCAATTCAAGTTTTATGATACATGTGTGTTGTGTTTTATCTGTTTTACACTTCAATGTTTACCTAGGGAATCCATATAGCCACCTTGGCCTATAAGAAATGAAATTTTAATATACAATATACGAGAAAGATATTTATATAGGGGGTTATTTCGGTTAGTGTACGACACAACAAAGTCAGCGGGGATTTTCAGTGTAGACAAAGATGTTTTGAGTGTGTTTATCAAAAAAATGACCGAAAATCTCAGCTTGACCGTGAACCTTGCTGTTATCAGAGCACAACAAGTTATTGGGTTATCAGTGAGTACAGATACATTAGGAATTGCATAAGTGTGTGTGTGTGTGTGTATTATTATATATTAAGGTTGTCGTTAGTGTGTGTTTGTTTATTTCGTTGAGACTCTGTGTTGTTGTTGTTGTTGTTGTTAGTGGCGGCTTCAACATGCAGTAGGCTGGGTATCAATACCAAGTACTTAGAAACACAATTGCAATGCCGAAATACCTGCTTCTTGTGCACTCGGATGATAACGTCCATCATCGTGGGCATGATATTGGCCGTCGTTAGAATTTTGCGCTGAAACCGTATACTTGCCATTGTTATCAACGGGATTGCTGCGGCTAACTGCAACAAGGGCCTGCGGGGAAGAGAATAAAAAAAACACCAAAATTATATTATGAAATAAAGTACATGTTTTTGTGACACTCAACAAGTCTCATTCACAGTTCAATTCATGCGGCCGGAAGTTTAAAACGCAGCCAAAGCAATAAATGCCAATAAACACGCGCAGAAACCAACAAAATGTTGTTTTCATTTTTTTTGTTAATAAGTTTTTTTGTGTGTCTAATAAAAATGGCATTTATGGTATGCGAAATGTTATTAATAACTCATATTGATGAATTGATTTTGATTCAAGCCAGCAACGCCTGCATTGCCATGAAATTAAGTTTAAAACTGACTTGGCACGAATTGTTTCGGGTTTCTAATTGATTAGCGACGCCAACTTGGCGTATGCGTAATCCCCGTATCATTGTCATTGTCTTTGTTAGTTTGAACACTTTGCACACAGGACTTGACTGAGGTCCTTTTTTGACACTTTACTCACCACAATCACATAAACGCTTAGCACAGATTTAGCAAACATTTTTGCGTATTTTATTTTATATATTTTTGGGTAAGTTGGTTGAGTATTTAGATCCTTGAGTGTTGTACAACTCGTGCGTTAAAGTCCTGGTGTCGTTGGTGCGACTGCTGCTGCAACAGGAATGTTTGGTTTCCGTTTCGACACACCGGATTTATATAGAAATGTGCCAAGTACGCAGTGAGCGCATTTCGCAACTCGCAACTCGCACTTCGCATATCGCAGTTCTCATCTTCGCATCTCGCATCTCCGCATCTCGCATCTCACATTCTCATCGCCGCGCCTAAATTCTCGCATCTTTTTGGGAGAGGTAGTTAGCCTCATTTGCTCCTCAATTTGAGAGCGTCTCGGCTAAAGATTCGATTGTTCGTTTTTTGGTTTGTTGTTTTTTTCCTTCTCTTTCGCGGTTCAATTCAGTTCAGTTCAATAAGAGTCAAAAATCGTCTTGAGCTGCGCTCCCTTTAATTTAGACACATCTCTGCTTCTTCTTCTTATTGTTGTTAATTTGGTTATTGTTTTTATTATTCGACATACACATTTGTACACATACATATGTATGCACATTTTTGTTTATGTATTAATTTTTGAAATTTGCTGGAGTGAATTGTGCGCATTATTAAAATGACTGCATATTCGCCAATAATTTTAATTACTAATTAATTCAATTAAATAATTCGCCCAATTTATTGCGATCCATGCCATTGCACCTTGGCATTCATCAGTTACCCATAAATAACTTATTAACGCATCTTAGAACCAATCAAGGACCATATCACCTGGAATGATTCATCTTGTTTTCTTGTAAGTTTCCTAAATATAAAAACGTCATTCGATTTCTTCTGAAATAGTCTGAATAGCTTGCAGCGAATCGCGGCTTTTAATTGCTTTTGTTAACGATAAGTAGAAATCAGTATACGTAATTAAAATATAAACAAAAATATATTAAAATATAAACACTTAATACTCATTTGAATTTTAAAGCAGATTTATATTGGTTTGATTTAACTAGCTCAAAATACATTTTCAAATCAATGCTGTTTTAATACAGTTTTTGTAAGATAATGGCCGTGTTCACCAGATCAAATCGACAACAGAAAATCGATGAAATTTGCATGATTATTCTGGTGAAATGCAGTGATTAGCAACCATGATTTAAAATTTTGTGATGTATGATGACTGAAAATTCATCACCAAAATAGTACGCTGAAATTCTGTGATTGTGATGCTTTGTTATCGAACAAACAAAATACATGATTACTGATTGATTAGTTCTGGTGAACGCGGCCAATGAAATTATTGTTTTTTCAATTATGTTTTTTGTCTTCAATTAGAAGCAATCTAACAGTTAATGTATCAAGATTGGTTCTTAAATAAACCCTTTACTCTTGTCATCTGAATTTAAAATAAATATTTATATAAATATTTAGAATTAAATACAGAATTAGAATTTAATTATATTGCTCGTATATTTATTTCGGATAGAATATTAAAACATTTTCTTAATTAATTAAATATAGAATTAGATTTAAATTATAATTCTCTTACATTAAAATATAAAAATATTTTCTTTATTGATAAGTTTCAGCTAAAATTAGTGCCAACAAATGTATTTATAAAAAGAACAATAACATTTATTAAAGCATAAAGTAAGAGATCCAGTTTAATAATTCTAAATCCTCTATCTCTCTCTATCATTCTTTGATTGTTGAATATATATTATAACAGAATATATATTTTATTACTACCCCTTGCCTTTCTTATCACATTGTTGTAAAATAGTTGGAGCTTGAACTGATGACAACATCGCTGATCGTGGCAGATCGTATCCAAGACAACTACGATACCTGAGGCACTCGGAAGCGCCGTAAAAGTGCCGTAATGAAATCATAAATTATCAAAATTAACGGAAACAACAACCACAAAAAACAACAAAAACAATAAACATATTGCGCGCGCCTGCCGCAATGCGAAATGCATTAATTTAACTGAAGCTGAATCTGAAGCCGAAGCCAAAGCCGAAGCTGATTCTGTATCTGAATCTGAATCTGTATCTGAAGCTGCGTCTGGGGCTTGGTTCCCTCATCTGAGCATATATAAGTATGTTTGTATGTAGAACCGGAATTAAAGTCGAAATCAGCTACAGACGGCGAAGAAAAATGTTGACAAAATTGATTTTAATTGTGTAGCAAACATTGACATCGACGACGACATTGTGGCTTGGTATGTGTCCTTAACTTAACTAGTCTTAACTTGCCTTAACTTAACGGTATTTTGGTAGTGCTTAACTGCGAACATAATCTAAAAATATATTCACGCATGCAGTCGCAGTTGCCAAGCATATCTTTTATAACTCTTGTTGCCATTTGCCGGCTTAAGGGGATTAATTGCAACAATAAACATAAACAGTGATTAAAAATCCAAAGAGACGGAGCAAGGGGAGGGGGCTTCAGGGGAGTGGGAGTGGGAGAGGAGAGGAGAGGTTTTTTGGTGCTGGGGCGTCGCAGTCACTGCACTGCAAAGGTCGTACACTGAACCCCCGAGATCCGATCCAAAACCGAACTGAATGTGAATCGGTTTTGTATCCGAATCCCAAAACTCTCTCACTGTGAATCACGTCGCGTGGCTGGAATTTTAGTTGTTTTCATTTTATGCAAATTATTTATATATTTTTGTTAATTTTGAATCATTCTCATGCGTTTACTAAGTGTAATTGTGGCGTTCATAAAAATCACAAACACTTGATAAATATTTAAGTATGCTGGCTTTTAATCAATTACAAGTTAAATTTGATTGGGCAGCCAGTATTGACTTTATACGGCTTCCCGCTGATTCAGTGTTGCCATTGACCTTGAGTCAGATTTTGGCCAAAAGAATTTCACACTTTCTTCAATGTATTTCACGCTTAAGGTCAACTGAAACTTGAGAAACGGAAAGTGTGTGATATCGAAAGTAAAGATAAAGGTTTTAACATTTTAGTTACTATTAATCTATAAGCTTCTTTAAACTAATTAATTTTATTCAATATTAATTCAAGTTCTTAGCGACATTTTCCTATGATTAGAACATATACCAGGGTAATTCCGTTTAATCGGGCATTCAGATGGCAGTGATTAGTCGTAAGTTGCCTAACAGGAACATCACATAGCTTATCTTGATGAGGCTGTTGAGGTTGACTCGATGACTTGTCGAGTTGCACAAGTTGCCCCGGCAATAGCATTGTTTTACCGTTGCTGTCAACATGTTGTGCGACTCCCTCTCCAGGCAGCCAACGCTATAGGGCTCCTCTATGACAGCAACATCCTCAAGGATCCGACCCCTCAGAACTTGCACCACATTCAGCTGACTGGCACAGTTCCTCGTCTCCGTGGTCTGTTTCATTCCATTGAGCAGATTTATGGTGTGCACCTCTTTCAGGCACATTGTGGAATTGGGACATTGTACTTTGAACTCGGGCGCATCTCTTAGTTTCGAGCAGAGCGGAAGTGGATTTCTGTCGTTTGTCCCAGTTGATCCAAAGCACTTGTAGCACTCCAGCATCTCAGCTGCTAAGCAACAACTGAAAGTTGTTGAGAGCACAGCCAGTCCACAGATCAGTTGCAGATTACAGCATTTCATTGTGATAAACATTAAGTACTCGTACGAGTACTCGAACGAGCTCCCTGCAAGAAGTCTAAATGTGAACTAGTTACTCGGTACGCGACTTCAGCATATCACGAATTTTACACTGAATGAATAAACGTCCGGTTGAGTTCAAATTTATTTTTGTTGCTTTTTATTTGAGTATTTATACTTCTTTCACACTTACTGTATATGTATTGCGATTATTTGCTCACGCCACAGAAATTATGTATTTTATTATATATTTCTATAACATTGCCTAATCTATGAACATTCATAAAATTTAAGAAATTTAGGTTTCTAAAAAATATCTCTGTCACATTTTGTTTGTGTTTAATTTCAATCTTAATTCAATGGATAAAAAAATTAAGCTTCATTAAAACTTTTCTAATTTCAATATGTTAAATTTTCATATATTCGATCAATTTTGAATTTTAAAAGGTTAAAAAGGTTCTTTAAAGTTATTTGCTTTCGATTTCCAATTTGAGTTTCATTTATTAATATTTTCATAGTGTTTGACGACCTCGCAAATGTCAATGTCAAGACCTTCTGAGTACTTAAGTCCCAGTTTCGACACACATATCTCTAAACACAAATGATTTACGGGTATTTTCACCCGAATTTTTACTGCCTGACGGCAAATATGCAGCAATTGAAATCTTTATAGGGCCTGTATTGAGGTTTTACCCATAAATTGAAATCATTACTTTAAGCGTGGGCTTCGACTTCGATGACTGAATCGGAATCGAAAATCGGTGTATATAAGCAAAACTCTGCTTGATTTGTCTTTGCAGCCGGTTTGTTGAGAGTTCATTTAAGTTTGTTTAATTATCACTCCGTCTATATATTAAATTAAATTTCTAGAGCTTCACATTTTCGTATAATGCCTATAAATAATGTGAAAAGAAGCGAGTTTTGCACCCGAATTCGAAATGGTAGCTGATTGCGGATAGATGGATGACTTTGGGTAGCACTTGGTGCATGTACATTTAATTGATTCAATTAAACGCAATGATTTGTGGCATTAATTGCATGCATTTGTTGTTTTGCGCAACAAATTAATTTACTAAACACAAAATACAATGTAAACGTTGATCTTAAATTTCGTTAAAGGCGTCGCACGAAACGCACTTGGAACAATACAACAAATTACCAATCGCCTTGGCGCTTAATTAGATATAAACCCTGTTCTCTATAATATATCCTTACATATTCATTTATTTATATGTATTTTAATATATATACTAAGGTATGTATGGCAGTGGGCGTAGATCAAAAGATCTGAAAGGTTCAAAGCACCGAGGTAATCCGATACTGTTATAAATTTTGGAGAGCTTTCGGCTTTGGCATGATTTTATCAGTAGGTGCTAAATAAATTAAATATTAATGTTTGATCTTGTCTTTAATGTTATCTGGTATTTTATGAGATAAAAAGGAAAAATCCCATCTAAATAAATTCACAGCTCGCCGAAGTGTGAAACATTGAAATATTTATTTTTTGTTTCATTTTTGTTTTGATTTTTATTCGGCTGTTTGTTTATTATTGAATTGAAATCTCGTTGTGTCAGCCTAAAGGAATTTCAATTTCATGTAAAGCTAAGTTCAAGGTCGTATTTTTTTTGCTGCCAAGGAATATTTCAGTTAACAGGAATTATGGTCTAGGCCATTGGGCGCCACCGCAAAACTGCAATTAAATATTTTTGCAGCTGTCGAAAAAATCCATTTTTAATTGGCGCCAATGAATTGTTTTTGCGGTTAATGAATTCTGGTAGCATTTGTCACCATTTTTGAGAGGAAGAAAGGGAAGAGAAATGAGTTCACAGCCATTTGAAATGCATTAATTGCTCAGCACCAAATTACGCACGATATTGTCTGGATTTACACAGCCAGAACTCATCGGGCTTAAATATGAATATATCTTAATACTTACGTACTTATTTACAAATGTGTGAATACACTTTTTGAGTAAGTGTGTGAGCTTCGAATATTTTATTGTGTCATAAAGATTCCATGCAAAAATTTACATAAGCAATAACAATTTAACAACCAGTTGTCTTTTTTTTTTGTTTAACTTGTATCACATTGTTGCATAGCCTTAGGTCTTTTTATTAATATTTTAATTCAGCACAATTTATAACAAAAGTATATGGAAACTGGCCAAATTCAAAAATATCTCAGTTTTAGTTTTATGGGCCTATCAAATAGTATTTTTAAGGGCTTGTTTAGGTCCAATATTAAAAGCTTTTCAATGTTTTTCACTCATCTTTGTCCATCTCTATTGATTTGAGCTTTATTGCTTATCTTGATAACAGGCTGCAAGGCAATAGGTTAAAGTTCCCTTTACAAGTTCAAAGTCAAGAATCGCTTTAGCTACCAACTTTGAGGGCGTATTCGGTTTCGATTTTGACTGGTTTTCATCATGATTTCTTTTTTTGATGCTCATACCTAAACTGGCTGATGATTGATGACTGCTGACCACACGTTTTGATTGATTGTTAGTTATTATTAATGCCCATTAAGACAAACGATCGTTTTATTGTTTATTATGAGCATTAAATTTGATTTAAACGACACTAATTAACTTTAATCCTATCAAATCCGTTGAAATGTTAACAAATTGCCACCACAGCGGAAACTCAACAGTTTAATTCTCTCGGCTGCTTCCAAAACTTCCGACATATGTGTGAATTTAATGATATTTTTAAGACGATTAGAAACATTTGAAAGGTGTGGTCTCATAGCCAATGTGTAAGGAATGAAATAGTTATATGTGTATATTAACTTTTATGGAAATTACCTTTTCTTAAGTATGTTTTTGTACACATGATGCGCTGGGTTCAACGGTTTAGAACAGATTACCATAGAACTGTCAATATTTTTACTGGTTCCGCTCGGATTACAAATTTCAGCTGGCGTTCAAAAGGTCAAAAGCATTTAAGCGCTATCAATGCAAACTAGTTGTATTACAGAGATGTATCTTTGAAGTCGAATTATGGCTCGTTAGTATGCAAAGAATTTCAATTAGCATCCGTTACTGACTGTTGACTGACTCGTGGAGAGTCTAGCCGAATACTAAGTTGCTAATTAAATAATTAAGCTGTGACATCTTGTACATAAATTCAGGCAATTCATTGGCTACCCACATGCAATTAATACTATATTAGAAACTAACCTGGCCAGTGGCTTGGATTAGCTTCATTTAAACGCATTCAACGAGTCGAAATGTACAGAAGCGTGTTCCTTGCCTTGCTGCTTTTGGGCCAGAGCCTGGCACAAGGATCCGATGGATCTGATGATGAGCCTGCACCGCTGCCCACCAAACCAGGTCACTATGTCCACCAGCTGCACGGAGCCAGCGGTTGGTATATGCCGGATGACAGTGGCAAATACCGACACGATCCCAGGCCCTACGATGGCGGCTACGGCGATCGCGGTCAGCCGTATGCGAATGATCTGCGAGGCATCTTTCGACAGGCCGAGGAGCAGCTGGCCGCCAGTCTGCAGGAGGCCAACGATGAGTTCGCCCTGGGACCGCGGGATCATCTGCGCTTCATGATTGACTTCAACTACAATGGCACTGGCTGGCAAATTATTCAATTCGAATGGGTCCGTGACGGCGATGGCACAAACGAGGAACAGCAAAAGTACAAATATGTGAATGAGAACAAGATCTGGGATACGGATGCGGAGTCTCAGCCTCAGCCAGCTCAAGCCTATGAGTATAATCATCCTCAAGCAGCCGCTGTGGACTCGGAACAGCAGCAAACTGACTACGAGGCACAGGCCCAGAGTCAGGATCAATATCAGCCTCAGTCAGACATCGACTCTGAACAGGATGTAAGCTGATTAAAATTATTTTGAATTTATTTTATTTATTGCTCTTTATTTGCAGCCCATCAAAGTGCAGTCGACTATCAACAATGTGCTGGAATATATACAACAACGCATTCTGCCCAACCTCAAGTGATTGGATTCAATATTATATAAACTACTGTGAAACTATTCAAATATAATGTGTATATTTTAATTAATTGCTTTGAATGTATTTGTAAACTAATAAACGATTCTGGCTATTTGAAATAAATTTTGGAGTATTTAATTTTCTAATCAAATCATTTTAGGAATCTCAAATCAATCCAGAATATATCTCAAAAAATTAAAATTTAAAAGAAAAACAAATTTTTACATTTGAACAAAATATCTTTTATTTCCAGATAAATGCAATGACAAAAATCTCAAGTTTACAATGCGCCCTGCGACTTCAGATACTCCAGCAACTTGGGAATGTGAGCGGGCACCTTGGGAATGTGTTCGCCAACGGGCACGAATCCATTTTCATCAGCCGTGTAGTCCACGCGATAGAGGAGACCATCATCCCCAGTGTAATGGTAGAATCCCGTGGCGCGGATTGCATCGCCCTCAGTTTGCTTCTCAATGCGTCCATTCTCCTCGCCCAGAATGCCGTTCTCAGTCTCGTAGCTAAAGCGAAGCGACAAAGGATTCATAATTTACTGAGCAGACTAGCGAATTCAGCACTTACAGATAGTTGTAGCCATCGGTTTGAACTGCTCCTTCCTGGCGAATAATAGCAAAGCCTCCTTTGCCGATCCCTGTGCCAGTTCCTTGAGGCAGATTTGGACGCTGATCGACCACAGCGGGCACAACAGGTCGCGACACAGTGGGTCGCGGCTTAGCAGCTGTGGTTGCACCACCAAAAGCTCCATTGGCACCACCAGCGCCGCCGCCACGTCCTGCACCGCCGAACTTGTCCTTGTTGCCCCTATAGGGATCGTTGGTGCCCGTGTAGTCGCCGCCAGGACGATAATCGTGCTCGTATTTGTTGTCCATGTGCACATAGCGTCCATCGTTGCCACTGTAGCGTCCGTCGTTGCCCAGGGGCACATAGCGTCCATCGTTGCCGCCCGAATAGCGTCCGGCGAATCCACCGGGTCGAGCCCTCAGAACGGGCAACGTTGTGGGAGCAGGACGATAACGTCCATCGTTTTGGGCCAGCGCAACGGCAGCGCAGATCAGCAGGAAAATCTATGAAGGGTTAATTGTACTTCAATCCAAGCGAGAGGAGCAGGTGCAGCAGGTGTTTAACTTACCGTTAGACGCAGCATGTTGGTTAATCAGCAATGAGCTGTTCTAGCCACAATCAGAGCTTTATATATGAGATCCACAACGCCCACCTGGCAACTTGGCAACTTGGAAGATTCACTCATTATTCTTATTGGTTTTTTGGTGTATGTGTGCTATGGCCAACTGGCCAACTGACAAAATGATCAAGTGGCTAAATGATCAAATGGCCAACCGTCCAACCGGCTAAGTCGAAGCTGATCGGACAACTATTGCAACGAGCTCAAAACTAGATCTATTAAATGTGGTGATTTACGAGGCGTTTACTTCATATTTCTCTGGAAGACAGCGTCGATCCAAATGGATGGGCCATTCTTCTAATGCCGATCAATTGAATTAATTTTATGACTCGGAAATACTGACATTGAGCTTGAGCATTGACTAATTTTGGTGAGCCTTGTCAGCCAAAAATTACAATTCCGGATTACCACACAGAATGATCCTCAAGCCAGATGAGTTCCAGTTCCAAGAGTTTAATCGACCGCCTGAAAGTATGCAATGTTTTTTGTCCACGAAGATTTATGAGATCACTTTGCAGCTTGAATAGCTGATATCTGAATAACTTGAATATTCTGGATAATTTTTCAAAAAATACATTCTATTATATCTAGAAATATAACAAAAAACATTGCAAAATAAAGTTAAAAGTGAAAATTAATGCCTGAAATATGAATAAATTCCCTATGGTGCTTTAAAATTGATTGATTTTAATAATTCATTTTAGAAACCCCCAGATTATTTACATCTGAGTATTAAAAATGGTTTTAACTTTAATTTTATTGGTTATTTAACAATTTTTAAAATTTTATTCGCAGCATATATTCTTCTGTCGACCGTTAATAGCTTTTATTTATAAATAAAAAACAATAAATAAAAGAAAATCATTACAAACTTACTACGTCAAGAGTATCCACAAGTCGTCCAATCATGTAAATAACATAAGTACTATATTTTCTGCTCTAATCTGATGACGACACTTTGAATTGTGACAATAATTTCTAATATTAATTAAGACTTGTGTGTGGGAACTCAAAAAGAGTTAAGACCAGACACTAATTCAATTTAAAGGGTATTTACAAGTCGCTAACAAATGCGTGTTGTCATCAATTGCTGTAGAGGTCAATATCTCATTAACTGCTCACTACATTGTTGATTTGCTTACACTACATATGCGCATATCTGGGCTTGAAAGGTTAGAAAACTCAATAATTACAATTCGTTTTACACAGTTTATTAATTTTGCATATATGTACAAGTGAACAACATTTTTGATTGTCTCTGAACCGCCTTCGACTCGAAATGAGTACTCGTATTCAGCCTCTGCGTGCTGCGAAGGTATTCTGCTGGTTGGACTCAGCTGGCTGTGGTGGTGCGGTGGCTATGTAATCCAAGGCCCTCTGAATGGCTGGTGGTATGGGCGGTGCTGTGGGCAGGTGATCGCCCTGCGGCTGGAAGCCGTTCTCATCGGCCACATAGGTAATCCTAATGGGTGTGCCATCGGGTGCGGTGTAGGAGAAGAAGCCCTGTGCGACCTGAGCAAACCAAGAAAAAAAGAGCAATAATAGCTAATTACGAGACCTGAACAATTTGTCAGCCCAGGGGCAATTTCGTGAGTCAGTTTGAAAATGCCAAATGTGTTGGCCTAAGGTCGTTTAGCGAGTAACTGAGTCTTTGACTCACCGGTCCTGCATTGTCGGTGCCCGCATTCTTCAGATAACCCTCCTCCTCCACATTGATGCCATTTTCCGTGTCATAGCCATATTTGTAGGAGCCATCGAAGTTGACCTCCTGTTCCTGCCGCAAGATTTTGATCGGCTCCGTGGCGGGTCCTTGAGGTCGTGCTTTCGTGTATGTGGTGCACAGCAGCAAAGCTGCAACAGTCAACAGCTGTAAAAATGAAATTAGCCAAGTTGTGAGAACAAGCTGAAAGCCAGACTTACTAGGTACTGCATGGGCTAGATGTATCCTTGTCTTGGGCACTTGGAGTGGCAACTGTCGGCGTCTCAAATTGTAACTGTGGCCAGCAACTCCAAAGGTTTGCATATTTATAGCAAAACTTGACTACGAGGTACGAGAACTAGTATGAGTACGAGTTCGGGTACTCGCTTCAGCTTGAACTTTACGGTTGCCTCTTGCCACGATTGCCACTCTTGCCACTCTTACCACACTTGCCACAGTGCAACTGCAACTTGGCCATTGATGAGTGTTTAGCATTTGGCAGTTGCACAGATCAGAAGCCAAACTCGCAGTCTGCTGCCCGAGTGATTAAATCTTCTTCTTCGTTGGCCTCTTCAAGTGCATTGTTCGCGTGTTGTTGCCATCTGAATAGTTCTGCAATTTGTCGAGTAAATTGTTTACAACTTATAACATGCTCAGCTTCAGGTAGGCAGTGACTACATTTAAAAAAATAACAATTGTAATTAATAATACAAATGCATAAAGCTAATTCTGATTGAGTTACTTGATATATCTCATGGATTCATGTTCATTCATTATTCTTTATTTTAATTCTAAATTCAATTATTTTTTTATTCTTTCAGTTAAATTTAAAGTTGTTTATAATTATTACTTAATTTGTTTTTAATTTGTATAAATTCAATAAATAAATTTAAATAAATTAAAATATTTAAACAGTTTTCTACTTCGATTTTATTATTTTTATTAGATTATAAGTGATCTTTTCTGGAATGATATCTCATATTTATTTCACAGATTCTTTCATGCATATTCTAAAATGATATAATGTTCTTTAATTATATACTTATATACTTTTAGTTAGCGTTCATCATCCACGAAGTGCTATATCTTAATATCTCGGTCAGTTTTGATGGAGTGTTTGTGTGATGGCATTCAAAGAACACGTATTGCATTTCAAATCAATTTGTCAGCTACATTTGTAGACATTTAACTTTAGCATTAACTGCGTTCTGATGTGCCACATCCACATCCACATCCACATCCATAGTCTCAACCAGAGCCACATCAAATTGCGCAATCTGAAGCCGTCCCATCAATAGCCATCGCCATCGCCATCGCAAGTGGAGGCGGCAACAGCAACATCATTATCATTATACGATAACCATTAGACGATTACCACTACACGTATGCACTAGAGTTGCCACGCCACCTGACCATGATCATGTCTAGCTGACTGCTTGTCGGTCTGGCTGCTGACCTTTGTTGGAGGTGGCGGCTGTGGTTACTCCGATGCAGTCGTGCTTTTTGGGAGGCGCACCATTTGAACAATTTGACCGAAGGCGTTAATGAGCCCTCATTCTCTTGGGTCATTTATGGGCAAAGTGACATAAGGGAACTTCTCGAGAAAGGTCAGTCGGGTTTAAGAACTTTCAATTCACCAAAGCTACAATAAAATATTTTGTGAAACTCTTTTTCAGAAATATAAAAATGGCACAAAACTAAGCAATGCACACATGTATTAATTTCCTATGTAAACAATTAAATACATTGATACAAATAAAGTATTTCCTTACTTTCTCAAGGACAAATTCTGCTAGGAAATCGGTTAATTTTTAAAGCATTACTAATTTTGAGCTCGCGATCCTGAAAATAGCCATATAGAAATAAAATACAGTCGAACTTCCCTAACGCGATTCACTATTATCCAAAGAAAAGGTTCGACTTATGGAGCTATTCGACTTATTTATTTTTTTTTTTTTCTGTAAAAAATTTGTAATTTTTATTAAACAGGCTTCCTGTTACCTTTGGGGCAACTTAATCCAGTTTTAAATAATATTCGACTTATAGAGTTCTTTTTCTTAAGTTTATTAATTTTACTGTCACTTATTTAGCTCGAGTTAGAGAGAAATTCGAGTTATAGAAGATCGAGCTTTGGAAGTTTAACTGTAAGTAAAACTCATGAAATAAAACAACACTTGGAATTTTTTGTATATTATTGGTATTTTTAATTAACATAAATAAGATAAAGGTTTTTCACATTTTAACGAAGAAATGGTTGGATGTGGCAGGGCGATCGCATGTCCTCAGTCTCAATTGATCTTATCCTTTCTTGTTGAAGAGCAGCGACATAAGTTGTTGTTTGAATGGCGCCTGTGTTGTTATTTCATCATAATAATAATCCGAATAATAACTTGGATAGTCATAATATTCATCGTAAGCGTAGTAATCATAGTAATCGCCACCGTCAACTAGATCAGTAATATCACTGATGACTTCACTAACGGCTTCAGTTTGGCACTGAACTGCTACCAACATCGTTGCGAAAAGAAATAAAACCACGAGAATCTTCATTTTAATATGACTTTAGGCGTTGAGCTTTCCTTGACTGCTTGACTCTTGCTCAGATCGAAGTGTGTCTTTCAATGCTCCAAAACACTACTTTTTATACCCATCGGAAATGAATAGAATAAAATGCAGTCACAATACAGACACCTCAAAAGTTTATATTTACACAAATGTTTCGCTGTTTCATCTGGAATGTTTGCTTCAGAGTACATTGTGAAATGCACTTCATGTGTCTTTTGGACACATATGACAGTGGCTTTATTAGCCCAATTCAAGCCCTTTGTTTGTCTTGTCTTTGGATAAGATGGGCGCAATACCAATAAAAAAATAAGTAAACAATTGAGTTGTAATGTATTCACTATTTCTAAAGGTTTACACATTCAAAAGTGTGTTTTGTCTACTAACGCTATAACATTCTATTATTCTGAATTATAACGGTTAATATATATAGCGATCATAGGAGGCTGGCCATTCCATAGCATGCACAAAATCTGGCAAATCAGCTATAAACTGTTCGCTCAACGGATCTCTCTTGTGGACATTGCTAAGATAATGTCCAGAAATTCCAACTTCAAAGACGGGCTCATTGAATTTGCCATTTGCCTTCTGTAAGGTAAAGAATAGATCTATGAGACAAAATATTCAATATATCTTTCATATACATACCGCCAACACCATAGAAAAAACAATGGGAGCGTCGTCAATGCCCCAGGCAAAGAAGATGTGATATGGAGGCTTAAAAGTGCCCGGCTTATCCAGCATTCCCCTGAGGAATGACCAGTCCAGCATCTTCACACCTTCCAGGGGCTTCAGGAAGATACTCATGCGAGCAGGTCCTGTCAGCTTGAACTCATATCGCACCGAGTAGCCATCGTCCAGTACAGTTTTGTTGAGCAACTCGAGCGTTGTGGTTCCGGGCACCTCGACAGTTTCCTTTCGCGGCAGCCAACGAGCTGCTTTGCGTGCCTCGCACCAGCGATGATTGAAGCAGGGAACACCGCACATCATTTGGGAATTGCACTCGCTCTCCAGGTTAATCAGCTCACTAAAGTCCATCGTGTCACGCAGCGGCTGCTCCAAGCGGCGATCCTGTAAGTCAAAGTAGTAGCCGGAATCGTCCAGGCTGAGCGAACCATCGTACTCATAAAATCTGCGATGCACTTGCTGCAATTGAAGAGCAGCTTACAGAGGAGAAAAGAGAAAATTAAAGAGTCAGACAGCTTACCAAAAAGTTAACACGCATCACATTCGTTTTCGGGCGATAGGGGAATCCCACTTCCGACACGGATATCATGCAGAATATGAAGGTGACGAGCGCCAGGCCGCCAATCATGCACTTTGGCCGACGGAACATATTTATAAGTGGAGCCTGAAAAAGAGAAGAGAAGAGATATAGAAAATTAAATAACTCTGACAAAAGTCTGAAGAAAAAGACAACCCATCATTATCAGAGTAAAAGCAATAAATGCTTTTAATTTAAAATATTAATAATATTTAAAAGTGTCACCTAAATCTAAGATATGTACATTTTATAGTATATTTAACAAATATCTCTTAGAGGAAAACCATCAATATCAGAGTTGTAATAATTTAATTAAAAATATTAATTTAAAATAATAATTTTTAATTGACAATAGTAATTTAAAATTAAAAAAATACCCTGTATAAGTAGTTATTCGACTTACCACAAAACCCATGGACAGTATTGTGCCCAAGGCACAGAGCAGAGAGATTAGAAGATCCGGATTAACTTCAGTTCCCTTGCGTGCTGTCATTGGAATGGTGATGACAAGGAAGGCGTGGAACAGGTAGCTGAAGTAGAGGAAGGGCAACGCCTGGCACACACTCATCAGCAGCGACCAATAGTAGCCTGTTTAAATATGGGAAGATGGTTATATTAGGAGTTAAGCCAATGTCACAACTTAAGCTACCGCGATCATGCAGCTTGGTCAGCAAATTGATGATCAGTGCGCCGACATAGAAGAGCAGGGAGATCATGCAGAGATAGGCACTTCTCAGACTGGCAGCTGTCAGGATAATGCACAGCACGGCAAGTAGCACACAATGGGCGTGTCCAGCCATTTGCAGGTGGTAGTTGTGTGGTATCGTTTTCTACAGATAAAGAAATCTCCTTAATGTTGCCCAGTCACAATTAAGTGTCACTTACGCTGGGTCTCAACGTGTAGTACAGTGTAAACGGCAGAACCAGACCGATGAGCGAGGGGCAAATGAAGAGGCCAATCACCAACCAACTATTGGTGAGGTAGGTCAAAGTGCGATCGCCGGCATCGTAGAAGACGGCCATAAGCAGTGGCAATCCAAAGGCCAGCAGAAATCCAGCCAGCTCCAAGAGGAATAGAATTCCAAAGGCTCCGGCCACAGAGCCAACACTGAGATCTGTCGTCCTGGTCATGCGCCAGAGGGAGACACAGACGAGGATCAGGCCACCAAAAGCAAAGCAAATATTCAACGCAATTCCCGTGGACTCCAAATAGTAGACAAAAAACAGACCCAGGAAATCAAAAAACACTGAATGACCCTCGGAGTGTGCCTAAGGCAATAAAGATTACATTTATCTTTACCATGTGAATAATCGCGATATAGAGTGATAAGCGAACCTACCTCAGTATCGTACATCTCCTCAGCATTGCAGATACTGCGCACGAGGGATAGCAGATTCTCTCCCGTGTTTTGAATCGAATCTCGGGATATGACATCGAAGCGATCATACTTTGTGTGATAGACAAAGCCATTATAACATCCCGCTAGATCGAGACCTGAGAAGTAAAAGATTAATATATTTCAAGAATAAGTTTATAATACGTTTAAACTTTAAACTTGTAGTGCTGGAAATCTAAAAAAAATTAATAATAAAATCAAGCTGGAAAGGCTGCAGTCGAGTTCCCTTATTTAAATGTATATTTTAATATTTCGACTCGGCTATTGATCAGCATCAACTATCGGGTATAATTATAACACTAGTTTACAGCCAAAATGCAAAGTGAACCAAAGTATTTTTTTCTTATGGATATTGGCCCGCTAAATACGAAAACGGCACTTAAAATTTTTTTCATGGAAGCGTTTACGAAATATTCGATTTTTTTTTCGAATTTTCGAGGTTACTCCAACACTTTTAAGTATATTTCCATTTCTACAGATCCGATTTGACCGAACAAGGACTTAAATCAAAGGTAAGTTAATTCTCTTCAACTTTTTTGCATAAAGTACTAAGATCGGTTCAGCAGTTCAGGCGCTAGCCATTTTAATAAGTTCGAAAATGAGCGTTTTTTCCGATTTTTTGAGCTCGAAAGCTAACATATCGTCCTGGAAAAAATAGAAATCACAAAGATAAAATTTTTCTTAAAGATTTAACGTGAAGCTTAAACTGTTACAAAAAAAATATAGTATTGCTCATTAAAATGCATCGATAGATGGCGAAGTAATGCAAAAGTGAGTAACCTTATTTTTAGCAGTTTCCGCATAAGGCACTTGCATGTGCAAGGGAGTCGGCAGGTTAACAGAGCTGTTAACATAGCTGTTAACATAAATAAAGGAAAAACGTGACAATCTAAAAACATTTAAATATATATTACTTCGCCATCTATCGATGGATTTAAATGAGCAATACTTTATTTTTTTTGGAACAGATTAAGCTTTACGTTAAATGTTTCAGAAAAATTGTATCTTTGTGATTTCTATTTTTTCCAGGACAATATTTTAGCTTTTAAACTCAAAAAATCATAAAAAACGACAATTTTCGAACTTTTTAAAATCGCTAGCACCTGAACTGCTGAACCGATCTTAATACTGCATGAAAGAAAGTCGAAGAGAATTAACTTACCTTTAATATAAGTGCATGCTTGCAAAAATCGGATAATTTAAAATGGAAATATACTTAAAAGTGTTGGAGTAACCTCGAAAATTCGAAAAAAAATCGAATATTTCGAAAACGCTTCCATAAAAAAAATTTTAAATGCCATTTTCGTGTTAAGCGGGCCAAAATCCTTAAGAAAAAAAATACTTTGATTCACTTTGCAAAAAAAAGTTTTAATTTTGTAAACTAGTGTAATCTATCAGGTGTGCTACAGAAATCTCTTCCACCTTAAAAATTACATAAATTTCATACAAATTTAAGTCAAATTCAAGTGGAAGAGATTTCTGTAGGACACCTGTACTGCTAGGCTGCGAATTACATTTTTCCTCACTTTGCTTTCCGAATTAGCCGTTCCCAATTTTTGCTTTACAACCTTCAGCATAATAATCTTTTTAATTTGTCAAAATTCTTACAAAAAATGGCTTTGATCACTTACCCGGCACTGGACCAAAGTCACGGAAGATTCGAAAGTCCGTATCGGATGGAATAATGCCCGCCTGGAATATCTCCTCGGCCATTGTTGTTGCAAAAGGATGTTTGGCTGCTTCCCTATAATGCTAGTGTCGATAAAAGTTGCATAATTTCAATCAGATAAAGAATTTAAGATAGATAAGAAAATAGTGATAAAGGAAATGAGCGGATATCGAGCTAATAAAGAAGTAAGTATATATGATCTGATAAGGTCAACTGCTGGTCTACGTGAGTTTCCGAACTTACTCGCATTAGCCAGGGATGATTGGGACCGCCCTGAAAGAGAATCTCGCGGCCACCAGCGCCCGCGGAGTCTAGATTGATCAGTGCCCTAAAAATGCAGGTTTATTTTTAAATTGTAAAGTACTTTCAGAACATTCAGTCATAACTCACTTGCAGTTGGGAGACCATTTGTGCTGGGAAATAAAGGCATGCGAGCCCTGAAGTGGTTGTTCCTCGGCTCCGTTGAACAGAAAGACCACCGGATGCTGGAAAGTTTCCTCAGATGTGACCAATATGCGCATTGATTCCAACATGGCAACGACCATGAAACCAGCATCTCCGGTACCTGCAGCAAATTCATTAAAAATTAAATTAAATATTAAATTTTATTCCTATTTTACATTATATATTTAATTTTAATTTTTAATTAAATCAAGTAAAGTAAAAATAAAAATCTCTGGCAGTATCTATTTAAATTCCTGACTTACCCACGCTGCCTGGCTTGGTGTCGTAGTGACTGTTGATTAGCAGATAGGATGTGCTATTGGAACTCCTCGTGCTCAGCTTGACAATCACGTTCTGGACCGCCTGATACATGTTGATCATCTCCCAGTGCAAGTAAGCACCCGATGCCCGTTGCACATCCACCTCCATCTCGTATAAATCACTTCGCATTACTCCACGAACCGCTTCGATCTCGTTGAGCATGAATTGCACCATGGTCTTCTCATTCATTTCGTCGCCCACGATCTTGGGTCCCAAACGATCCAGCTCCAATAATATTTTCTGAGCACGCTCGGCCACAAACTGGCCTGGCTTGCTGGTTTCCTCCTCAATTTTCACGGCTGTTGGCAAATAGTTGAAAAGCGGAAAAACCACTGCGAAGAACAGTGCGACCCAGAAGAGCAGAAAGCTTGGGGCATAGTACCAGGCTAACTGCTTCGAGGGCTTATCCTTTTCAGTCAGCTCAATGATGGTATTGACTTCATCCATATCAAATTCCTGTTAAGGAAAAAAAAATATATATATAAATCCTAAATATATGAACATATAAATCCTACGCTTTGATCCTTTTCATTATCCATGTTTCCAGCTTTCTCCCAGAGCTCTTGCACTGACCAGCTCCTTGCGGCGACTAAGTAAATCTCACTGCTGTTTTCTCAATTTTAAAGCAAACTTCTATATACCTTCATGTATTTGTCTTATCAGCCGTGATTTCATATCTTTAACTTTAACTGCACTCATGGCAATAATTTGTGTATAAGTATATGAATGCGAATCATATATTGCTGATATAGGATACAAATTTTTATGAACCGAATACTGATATAGATTTATTGACCTTCATATCAATGCCAACATATGTATATTTGGGAAAATCAAGTTTACGGAACTTTGGAACTTGGCTGGAGTTCAGATTAAGTTGCCATCATCAAAAGATCTCCATTTTGATTGTGTGGGTTATCGTTCTTAATAAGGTGGATTTATTGATGCAACTACTTCGCATCTGTAAACCAATTAGCAGTTAACGTTTACGATCGATATATTGCTGAGAACGTTAGCAACTGGAAATTTTTTAACGAGATCCACACGAGTATTACAAAAGGGGTTACGATAAAGCGGAAATTATAAAATCATTATGGGTTGATTGGCCTATCAGAGAAGTTTAATAATTTTTAATATGTGATAACAAATGGTCAACAGTTTTAAAACAAATTGTTTTACATTTTAGACTTAAATAAATTTAAAACACTTGACCTTAACTCTGTTTTCTTTTTTGTATGAAATTGAAAAATAACAGAGAATCAGAGTTTCCATAAAGTACTTCATAGTATTTCATTCAATAATTGGCAAATATTTAATTTGCAAGTGAATTTATATTTTTTACTTTTCCAAACTGTCTTTTATTTCCATTAAAAATTTTATTTTCCGTGCATTTTAAATACTTTATTATACGAGTACTTAAAGTAATATATTTAAATCTAAAGCCAGTTCTCATTAATTCTTTTATACATAAAGTATAGTTTATCATTTTAATTCAACCTTATAAAAATACATATTTAGATCAATCATTATTATTTTATTATTTTAGAATACATAACGCTTATATAACGTAGGCCACTCCATCACATGTACAAAGTCGGGAAAGTGATTTATAAAACTCAGTCCAGTTGGATCCCGTTTAAAGTCATAGCTGAGGTAATGCCAGGAAACTCCCAACTCAAAGATCGGCACATCAAAGTTGCGATCGGACTTCTACAGAAATAAAAATAAATTGGTGACCAGAAATGTTTAAGTGTCGCACTCTTAACTTACCACAAAGTCAATGTGAAACCTCATGGGAGAGTTATCCTTGCCGTAGGAGAAGAATATTTGATAGGGCAACGTATAATCTTCCGGTTGATCCAACAAATTCCTTATAAACGACCAATCTTCGACAGCTACACCCTCAAGAGGCTGGATGAACAATCCCATGTGGGGTGGTCCGCTCAATTCAAACTCATAGCGAACGGTGTTGCCACTGGCCAAGACGCTTTTAGCCAAAAGGATTAAAGACGTGTTGCCTGGAATGATGACGTCCTCTTCACGTGCCAGCCAGTGTCCTGTGGTTCGGGCCTTGCACCAGCGATGATTGAAGCAGGGCACTCCACACATCAGCTGCTTATCGCAATCTTCCTTGATGTTGTGCAGACCAGTCAAGTTAACCGAAGTGCCCTCGAGGGGATGGAAGAGACGCCTGTCCTGAAAGTCGAAGTAATAGCCCGAATCGTCGAGACTCACACTTCCATCATACTCGTAGAAAATGCGTCGCACATGCTGTCAAAAGTCAATCATTATAAGCCTTATAAATATGCTTATCTGTAACTAGAATATCGCTTAGCTTACCAAGAAGTTGACACGCATTACGCTGGTCTTGGCCCGATAGGGGAATCCCACATCCGAAATGGCAATCATACTGAATATGAAGGTGATAATGCCCAGCGAGAGCATCACAAATTTGGACCAGCGGAACATGTTTATCAGCGGTGACTGTTTAAGAATTAATTAGTCTTAATTTTGTTGACTTTTCAATCTTTACTTACCAAGAATCCAAAGGCGAAAAACGTTCCTAATGCGCATATGGCAGCTACTAAGAAATCAGGATTTACTGAGCTGCCATTGCGTCCCATCATGGGTATAAAAATGACCAGGAACATATAGAAGAGCGAGCAAAAGTAGAAGAAGGGCATCAACTGAAATATTTGTGTTATCAGCACCCAGTAATACCCTGCAATAAGTTTACAAATTTAATCAGAAGTATTATTATTACCTAAAATTACAATAATATTCATTTTGCTTCAAAGTAAAAGTATTTTATAATTAATTCTATTTAATAATTTAAAATTTTTCATTTTATTAATTTAATTGAATTCCAAATTTTTAATTTTTTATTTAATTTATTCTGTTAGGCAAAATATCACAAAATAAAACAGGCATAGATGATTGTAATTTACCTCGATCGTGTAAACTGCTCACAAGATTAATCAGCAATGCAGCTGAGTAGAACAGCGTTGATATCATGCACAGATAAGGTGTGCGCAGACTTATTGCAGTCAGTACAATGGCGAAAAGCGACAACACAACGCTGTGGGCGTGCAGACTCATTTGTAGATGGTAGGCGTGGCTGATATGCAGCTGAAATATGTAAATCAAACATAAATTGTGGGTACAGTTCCAAAACTGATTCTGCTTACCTTCTTTCGGAAACTGTAGTAAATAGTTGTAGGCAATACAAGGCCAATAATGGCCGGGCAAATGAAGAGGCCAATCATTAACCAAATGTGTGTAAAGTAGGTAAGCGATCGATCGCCGGCGTCGAACACAGTAGCCATCAACAAGGGCAGACCCAGGCCAAGTATCATGCCCAGCACATGAAGTGCCAGTAAGATGCCGAACCAAACGTAAATCCTGCACACAGATTGCTCGGAGACACGTGCCATGCGCCACAGGGAGACACAGACAAGGGACAGACTCAGGGCTGCCACACAGGAGTTCAGAATAATGCCAGTGGACGCCCTGTAAAACACAAAGAACAGGCCCAGAAAGTCAAAGAACACGGCGTGACCCTCTTTGTGTGCCTGGAATTAAAGTTGTACAATAGATAAATCAAATCTAGAAAACTGCGATACAAATTGATGACTATTATTAAACTATGAATTATAATTTAAAAATTGTAATTTGATTCTTATTGCATTTTTTAAAAACAAAACTTTCTTATATTAAATCTCTGCTAGAAAGAGACTGAATAAGATCACCTACCTCTATGTCGTTCAACTCGCTGGCATTGGCAAAGGCCCGAACTAGAGGTAAAACATTTTCACCGGCGTTTTGCAGAGAGTCTCGTGGAATGGCTTCATAGTTGTCAAATATGGTATGATAGACATAGCCATTGCTGACCTGTGCGATATCCAAGCCTAAAGCAACAGCCATTTTAATCGAATTCTGAAAGATAACTATAAATTTAATCCTACCTGGCACTTGACCATAATCACGAAATATGCGAAAGTCCGTGTCGGAGGGCAATATGCCCGACTGGAAGATTTCCTCGGCCATTGTTGTGGCAAACGGATGCTTGGCATTGTTCTTGTAATACTGAAATAGAAAATAATGTCAAATTTATTAAAGGAATGCCAAATCCAGATATTTGTGCAGAGACACGCTTCCGAGCAACAGTTTGTTTATCATGCCATCATAAAAAGCCAAACAGTTTTTATGCGATTTTTATGACGTGATAAACTTCAAAAGACTGCCGCGAGTTTTACGGGTGAACAACGTCAATCTGAAAATATCAAAAAAAATAAAATAAATACCTCCATTAGCCAGGGATGATTTGGGCCACCCTGAAATAAAAGATCGCGTCCGCCGCTGCCAGCAACTTCCAGGTTGACAAGTGCTCTGCCAAAGGATACAAATTTGTTAAAAATTACTTATATAGGATATCATTTTGTGAGTAATTACTTGCAGTTTTTGGCCCATTTGTGTTGTGTGATGAAGCCGTGTGAGGCCTGTAAAGGATTCTCCTCGGCGCCGTTGAATAGAAAGACAACTGGATGCTCGAATGTCCGATCCGAGATGGCCATTTGGCGTAGCACCTCCAGCATCACTATAACCATGGTACCATCATCACCTGTGCCAGGACTTCCGGGCTTCGAGTCAAAGTGACTGTTGACCAGTAAATAGGATTCACTGGGGGATAATCGAGTGCTCAGCTTGACAACCACATTCTGAACTCCCTGGTACATGTTAACCATGTTCCAATGCATATACGCTCCGGAGGATTGTTGTACATCCACCTCGAGATTGTAAAGATCGTCCCGCATGGACTCCCGCACATTTTCGACTTCGGCAAGCAGAAAGGCAACCGTCAACTCCTCGTTGGCAATGCTGCCCACAACTTTGGGCCCAATGCGATCGAAACCATATAGAAGACGTTGTGCCCTTTCTGCTACAAACTCTCCCGGTCTCTTAGACTCCTCTGCGATCGTCACACTGTCGGGCAGTCGATCGAAGAGCGGTACGACCACAGCAAAGAAGAGCGCAACCCAGAGGAGCAAAAATACTGGTGCATAATACCACGGAATCTTCGCCCTCAGATTCTTGGGGGCTTTCAGCACATTGATCAGTGCCACGTCTATCTGAACATCGATAGTGTCCTGGGATACCAACAAGATCTTACACTCTCATTTTAAAGTTTTTTTTTTTATTTTCACTCACATTTTCGTCCTTTTTTGTTCGAGACATTTAAGTGATCCTAAAAAACTCTGAAGTTCAGTTTCGCTGGCGGTCGATTGGCGACTAAAATTTGTTTTCAATGAATCGTTCTGTTTCACGCTGAGTTTTATCGACACAGATTTGCACTTTGTAGTCTATAAAGATAAAGATATATGTAATGATAAAAGTATGTGATATAAAACTACAAAAAAACAACAAAATTGCAAATTTACTAACCTTTTTTTCTACGTCAAACTGGAGACGTAGACTGGCTCGTGGTCAAAAGGTAATTTATATCCAAGGTGGTAATGGTATCTAAATTATTAGTATTACTCATGTCCGTTTAGTGATAGACCAGCTGAATTGTTTTCAAATTAAAGGCAATATTTAAGTACTCTCTACATTCTGATATTTGTACATATAGTAGATAAAATCTATATACAAAATACTTACTGGGAAATACCCAAATCGAAATAATTTCATGCTTTGAAAAATCAAAACAAACGTCTATTGTTGTTCGCTTTATTGAATCAAGTCATTGAAATTTATTGACTTGCTATTCTCATATAAGGAATCAGCGATAAGAGTGCGATCATAAATCCGAAACCAATGGGTGGGAATATAATTACCCTGGATAGATAAAAATAAAACCAAATATCGATATAGATAAATAAATAGATTTTTCCTTCGATTGAGCTTAAATAAAATCCTTTCAAAGATTCCTATTAAAAGTTAAATTTATCATATCGCTTGCCAGAATTTATAAAATTTTAGAATTTATAAAAAACAAAATTCAAAACACTTACCGTTAATAGCTACCAAGAAGCCATGATTTATTTACTTTTTGACGCCGTTAATCTAGAAATGTATGTTTAGTAACAGTGCCATTTTGAGTTTAACAGCGCTGTAACTACTTATATGGCTCACTTTGCGTTCAGCTACGCATTTTGCGCTCAGTTTTCGAGCTTCAAAATTTGTTAAGTTTTCAGCGCTAATTTTTGTCGATTATTAAAACTGCTGTTATAGTTTAGATACACATCAATTGAATTCTTTATTAGTGTTATAAGAAAATATGTTCAAATCATTTCATTGAACTAAAAACGGTAGCTTTTGTTAATAACAGGCCATTGAGCCAGAATTGCATAAGAGGGGAATGATGCCGCGAACTTAACGGCTTCGGCATCGCCCGGACTTTTTATGTAATGCCCATGAATTGCCAATTGGAATGAAGACACATTAAAATCGGCATCCGCTTTCTAGAAGTTTCAGAGCAAGGAGAAATGGATAAATAATTAGATTATGTAATTGTAAAAGGATCTATGCTGTGATTATTTCTTACCGTAATGTCGACCCAGAAAACTAATGGGGAGTCGTCAATGCCATAAGTGAAATAAATGTGATATGGTTGCGGCGTTGCCAGATGCGATTTCAGGAACGACCAGTCGCTTATTACAACATCTGCCTCGGTTTGAAGGACTATACTCATGTGAGACGGTCCAGTCAACATGTACGTAAAGCGATAAGTCGTGGCATTAACACTGGTCTTGTTCAAAAGCTCCAGTGTGGTTAATCCTGGTGGCACAATGGGCTCAGAGCGTGGCAAAAACTTGCTGCTCATGCGATTCTGATAGAAACGGTAGTCATACAACGGCATGCCGCACATCATGTGGGTTGCACACCTCGGCGCTATGCTAACCAGTCCAGTCAGGTTAACCCTAGTGCCCATCAAGGGTCTCTCTGCACGGCGATCCTGAAAGCTAAACAGATAACCAGACTCGTCCTTGCTGAGAGTGCCATCGAACTCGTAGAACATATTGCGTGCTTGCTACAATGTCACTATTAGATGGAATACTTAAAGTCAATATCGTGTAAGAGGACACTCACCAGGTATTGAACGCGCTGGCCATTCGTCTTCGGACGATATGGGAATCCCAGTTGAGTGCTGCTGGCCAAGTACAAGGAGAGGGCTGTGATTGCCAAGAGGATGAATACCACAAAGCTTGGTCGACGGAATGTGTTGATCAGTGGCATCTAAAATTGAACAGATTTGTGAGCATTTATAGTACACACAATCAATATTTTGGACTTACCAGGAAACCAAAGGAGAGGACTGATCCCACGGCAGCCAAAACTGCAATATACAAATCCCGATTGGACGCACTTCCTGCACGACCTCCCATTGGTGTCAGCACCACAATGAATATGTAAACCAAGTAGCTGCTGTACAGGAAGGGCGCAATTTGGCCAATCTTCACCAGACCAGTCCATGCATAGCCGCGATCGTGTAGAGTGGTCAAAAGATTGAAGGCCAGGGAGACCACATAGAACAAAAGTGGAATTACGAAAATGTATGACGAACGGAGACCTAAATATTGAACACCAATTGTTAGAACAGCTAGGATTATAGCCTGACTGTGCAACGACAATTGAACGTGGTATGGCGTTGAGATTTTCTCCTGAAAAGAGAAATTAATTAAAATATGTGAGAGGAAAGCAAAACTTAAGCTAACTGTGAACTTACGTTGCGCTGGAAGCGATAATAGATCGCTAGGGGCAGACTTAGGCCCAGAAGGGAGGGACACACATACAACCCGATCACCAGCAATGGGACGCTATAGTAAGTCAGCGAGAGTCCGACTGAGTCCATTCCATAAGCGACAACTGCTGGAAGAGCAAGTCCGAGTACAAAGGAAATAAGTTGGATCACAAACACCAGGATGAACCAACGGATCACATGACACACTGAAGTTTCGGAAACTGCTGCCATTCGCCACATTGAAACGAAAACCAAAACGATAGCAGCCAGACCAACTCCCATGTTCAAGGATTTGCCAGCTTCTGCTGTATAGTGGAAGAAGTAGAGGCCCAAGAAATCGAAGAAGACAACATTTCCAACCTTGTGAGCCTGCAATCGGGTAAAAAACAAATGAGTTGGCCGATTTAGTACAAATCAAGTTCTTACCTCCGTATCGTGAAGTTCCGTGGCATTGGCCAAACCGCGAACCAGACCAAGAAGATTGTCACCTGTGTTTTGCAGGGATTCACGAGGAATCACGTCGATCAGGTCATACTTGGTGTGATAGACGAAACCGTTAATAAACTGGGCCATGTCCAATCCTAAAAAAAAGGATTTGCATTAGAATATTCCTCACCCTCAAACAGATCATTATTAAATACCTGGAATCTTGCCATAAATATTGAACTGTCGAAAGTCCGTATCCGAGGGAATAATACCCGATTGGAAAATTTCTTCACCAAGGGTTGTACCAAAAGGATGCTTGATGTGTTTTTTGTAGTACTGTAAAATGAATTTAATATTGAGAGCGAGTCTTGAATATATCAGTTAAATTACTCACTTTCATAAGCCATGGATGGTTGGGACCACTCTGGAATAGAACTTCTCGTCCTCCAGCACCAGCTGCATCAATGTTAATGAGAGCCCTAAAATTTAAATGGTTAAGCATTCATGCTTTTGTTTAGAAAGTAAATGTCTTAAATCTTACTTGCAATATTTCATCCATCTGTGAAGATTGATATATCCAAAAGATGCTTGCATTGCGCCTTCTTCAGCTCCATTAAACAGAAATACAATTGGATGCTCGATGGTTTGCTTCGTTGTTGCAATTACACGCAAAGTTTCCAGCATCGTGACAATCATGAACCCGGCATCGCCAGCAGAGTTGGTAGCTGGCTTGGAGTCAAAGTGACTGTTGACAAGGAGGTAAGTCTCGCTGTTTCTGTTACTCTTGGGAGTTAGCTTTGCAGCAATGTTTTGAACTCCTTGAAACATGTTCAGAACTGTACTGTACGGGAAGGCACCGGAAACATTAGAAACGTCGATTTCTAATTCAAAATAGTCCGTCAAAAGGACACTTTGGATTTGCTCCAGTTCATTCACAATGAACTTTACTGCCTCAACTTCATTTTCCTTGCTGCCCGTCAATTTGTTACCAATATTAGACAAAGTGTACAGATTTTTGTAGGCACGTTCCGCAATGAACACGTTTTTGTTAGCGTCCTCCATTGTCATGGCCGTTGGTAGTCGATAGAAAAGTGGTATCACTATTGCGAAGAAAAGGAGAGCCCAGAACACCAGGAATCCTCCTGAATAGTACCAGGGTAGCTTTGCAGCGACCTCCTTAGGGACGACATCTTTAGAAGCCTCCAGCGATTCGTCCGAGATCTGAATAGGAAGTATTTTCGAAGGGTTAAGTATTAGTTGTTTGAAAGATTATTTAACTTGTATAAAGTCCTTACAAGTTTCTCCTTATCACCCATTCTTCTTTTCTTCTGAAGTGAAATCAAGGTATTCCAAGTGAGAACTACGTCTCTACACCAAATATGATCAGCTTTTATTTAAAAATCTTTATCAAAAACCCCAAAATTAATATGACACTAATTTATTAATTGCTTTATATTCATTTGCAACATAATTTAGATTTGCAAACTTGTGCTGTATGCGGTGACAATCAATCATTCAGTCAATCATATAATGTTGGAGACTGATAACAATCGGCAACAATATCCACAGATTTTGATAAGTGTGTCGATCTAAGAGGCTAGACTCAATTAAAGATGTCAAAATTATTTTATGACTTTAAAAAGTCTTTTATTCCCCTCAAAATAAATTTATATGAATTATAAATCAAATTTAAATAATAAAAATTAAATTATAGATGAGTAGGGAAAGGTAGTGTTAGTGAAAATTTTGTTAATCTTGAGATTTTTTATACTTGTTGCGAAAAAACATAAATACGTTTGTAAAATTCACTTATTTCACAAAAAAATTTTAATTTATCCGACAACCAAAGTACACACGCCTAGATTTATCTTTATATTATTTCCTTATGGATATCAAATTATTTTGTGATTAACTAAACAGATCGTACGCGTGCGTGAACATATAAAACAATTATAAGTCGATATAAATTGATATCAAAAATTGTCGATATAAATTCATATCAAATATTTTACTGATATGTGCATTTAAAGATAAGGTCTTTATTGTATATTTAATTTAAAAATTCTGTATCGTTTAGTTTATTACTCAATTCTGCGCCAATTAGTTTAGAACGTACATAAACATGCATAAATACTATATCGTGACAAGGCATATTAATTAATTTGAAAGATTTTTCATCATGCGGGTGATAATGCGGCTATAATTCTGATTGGGCTGTCCCACCGCAACTTTAAAATCATTGTTGCTAACATCGATATTCCATGGTACCTCTATTTATTATGTCCACAGAAAGAACAAAGAAAGTGCTGATAAGACCGATTTTTAAAGTGTACTTTAATTTTGGAAAAGGGTTTATTCTTAAAACACTAGTGCACAGGCAATACAGGTATATTGTAGATCATAATAGCTTTCTTTTTTCTATAACATAAGTAACAAAAAACTTGGAAATGCATAAATAAAGCATTAATTAGGCATTGACAATATCATTATATAGATAGTTTAGGGTCGTTTTTGTATTCATAGGTGCAGAACCAAATTGGAATGTGAAAATTCAAAGTGTTTTGATTCACATTTATGTTTATATAAATAAACATGCATAAGAAATCCCACAAAACATTCCGTGTGTGTTTATAGTTTTGTTTTTGATTATATAAGAATACTTTTTAATTTGTTGCCCTTGGCATGTGTTATATCAAAGTGACCGACACTTTGAAGATGAAAGCAAACATTCATCGTTATCACTCAGCCACGCTCTCAGCGGTTTCATGCTGATATTTATAAATATTTTCTAATGAAGAACAACACAAGATCAATTCTTAGGGTATCTGCTTGTCGAGCATACTCGCATACACTCCTCTTAATTTTTATGATTTTAAAGTCGATGGTTTTTATATGAAACACGTTTCACCCAGCAATTCATACTAATAACTGATAATAGATATTGCCCTATTATCAGTCTTTAGTTATATTTGAATTAACAATGATTTTATAGAGAGGTGTGAGTACTTGAACTCACGCATTATTAAAGCGCTTATCGTTTATATTTCCACACCTTGTTCTGCCAAGTATCAAAGCGAGTTCTGATTGTGCGTAACATCGCAATCAGGCGAGAACAATACAACTGATCTCTCAATCTGCTTAAGTTAAACAAAGCAGCCTCAGCATTCCAATTTTTTAAGATTTCAAACATTTTCTTCTCTCTCCACCAATTTTAATGTTGTCTTATCACGAAATTTCGTACTCGCGTCTCTCTGAGATTTTATTTATTCATACACGATGCTCTGCGTGAATGTTCAATCTATATCTGTGTCCTCAAAGCTCGGAACTCTTGTGGCCAATATTCATTTCTATTCATTTCCACTTTGACAACTGCCAAAGCTTTTAATTTTATTACCATGCTCCTAATGGATATCCTCATGGAATTTTATTGACTAGGGAAATGCTTTGCGTGTTTAGCTTAACAAGGCTTCTATATACTTTGACTCGTTAAACTTATCTATATTCATATTTGTCTAATTCATATTTAGTATCATTATTTAGTTAATAGTTTGAGGTTCGACATACATATATAATACAATTGTAGTTCTATATAAAAACCTTACTAATTGCTTCTCAACAACTCGCTAACGTTAAATAATTAATTATGAATTTTAAAAACAATGCAAAATGTTAATATTTTTCAACATATTTATTTATTGTTCACAACACTAAAGTCATATAATTTGACTTTAGGTAATGATGAATTTCACTATTTCATTAGTGCTAAAATATGTATCTTTGGTATAAGGCAGGCCACTCGCTCAGAATCGAATAATAGGGGAATGAAGATGCCAACTTCTTGCTTTGAGCATCGCCCTCACTCATAATGTAATGTGCAGACACTCCCAGTTGGAATACGGGTACTTTGAAGTCCCCGTTTGATTTCTAGTTTTAGATGATAAAATAAATTTGTAATTAAATAAGTAGAGAAGTCAAATATAGTGTGTATCTTACCGAAATTTCCAAAAAGAAGTTCAGTGATGAATTATCTATACCATATTTAATAGTGATGTGGAATGTTTCTGCTGGATTCTCAAGATAACTTCGCAGAAAAGACCAGTTACTTATTACCACGTCATCATAGGGTTTAATAAAAATACTCATGTGGGAAGGTCCAGTCAAATTGAACTCAAAGCGACAAGTGGTAGAATTAACAATAGTTTTGCTCAGCAACTCCAATTTAGTTGGGCCTGGAGGTACAATGGGCTCCGATCGTGCCAGCCATTTAGTTCTTAGACGGTTTTGGAGAAAGCCATAAATATACAGCGGCATGCCACACATCATGTACTTTTCGCAGTGTGATTTCATATCGACCAAGCCAGTCAGGTTAACCTTAGTGCCCACAAAGGGTGTTTCTTCACGTCGGTCTAGGAAGTTAAACAAATATCCAGACTCGTCTTTACTGAGAGTACCATCGTATTCATAGAACATATTGCGAACGTGCTGAAATTGCATAAGATTGTACTATGTTATATTAATATTATGTAAATAAAGAAGAACACCCACCAGGTATTGAACGCGCTGGCCATTCGTCTTCGGGCGATATGGGAATCCCAATTGTGTGCTGCTGGCTAAGTACAAAGAGAGGGCAGTAGTTGCTAATAGGGCGAATACCCAGAAACTGGGTCGACGGAAAGTGTTGATCAGCGGAACCTACAGATAAATATGTAAATAAATTGTTAAGATAAGAAAATCGCAAGATGACTCACCAAGAAGCCACAGGAGAGAACTGTTCCCACGACTGCCAAGACTGCAATATACAGATCCCGATTGGACGCGCTTCCTGCACGACCTCCCATTGGTGTGAGCGCCACAATGAATATATAAGCCAAGTAGCTGCTGTACAGGAAGGGAATAATCTGGCTCACTTTTAAAAGGCCTGTCCAGGCATAGCCCAGGTCGTGCAAAACAGTCATGAGGTTAAGAGCCAAGGATATAGCGTAGAACAGAAGTGGAATCACGACTACATATGATGAACGGAGGCCGAAAACTGTAGCAGCAATGGCTAGAAGGGCCAGGATTACAGCCTGGCTATGTAGTGCCAGTTGAAGGTGATACGAAGTTGGGATCTTATCCTGAAAAAGATAAAGATCAAGTAAAAATGAAGAAGAATTAAACTAACTTCAAGGGACTTACGTTACGCTGAACACTGTAGTACATGGCTATAGGTAAACTGAGGCCCAGGAGTGAGGGACACACATACAACCCGATCACCAGCAATGGGGTGCTATAGTAAGTCATAGACAACCCGTAGGAGTCCATTCCATGTGCGACCACAATCGGAAAGATTAATCCGAGTACAAAAGAAACGATTTGGATCACTAGCACCAGGATGAACCAGCGGGTCACGTGACAAATGGAAGACTGGGAAAGTGTTGCCATCCGCCACATGGAGACGAAAACCAGAATGATTGCAGCTCCAGCAACTCCAAAGTTCAAGTATTTCGCAGTAGCCTCTGAGTAGTGGAAGAAGTAGAGCCCCAGAAAATCGAAGTAGACAGCATGTCCAGTCTTGTGATCCTATTAATAAATTGATAAGAAGAGTTAACCAATTTACTATATTAAAATAAATCAAGTTCCTACCTCGGTATCATGCAATTCGGTGGCATTGGCCAATCCTCGAACGAGACCAAGCACATTGTCACCTGTGTTCTGCAAGGATTCACGGGGAATGACATCGATGGTGTCGTACTTGGTGTGATACACAAAACCATTAATACACTGGGCCATGTCCAAGCCTATAATTTTTTTTATTTAGAAATATTTTCTGAAGTTCAGCAGATCATTATTAAATACCTGGAATCTTTCCATACGTCTTAAACTGTCGGAAGTCTGTATCCGAGGGTATTAAGCCCGCTTGGAACATTTCCTCAGCCACGGTTGTACCGAAAGGATGTTTGATGTATATCTTGTAGTACTGCAAAGTTTGATGAATATACAGGGATTCCTAATTAAATCTGTGTTTGATTTCTTACATGTACAAGCCATGGGTGATTGGGACCAGTCTGAAATAGAACATCTCGTTCTCCACTGCCAGCAGCATCTAGATTAATCACGGCTCTGCAATTTTTTGATTTAGTTAGATATCTTCTTCAGTAGTATATAGTTTTATGTGAACTAACTTGCAGAAGGGTGCCCATTTGTGCTGTGTAATAAACCCATGGGAAGCCAGCAGTCCCACTTCCTCAGCTCCATTGAACAGGAAGACGATTGGATGAACAATGGGTTGCCTTGATGTTGCAATGACCCGCAACACTTCCAGCATCGTGACTATCATGAATCCAGCATCACCCGCTCCTGGACTGGACTCACCAGAGTCGAAGTGACTGTTGACAAGGAGATAAGTCTCACTGGTAGTGTTCTTGGGAGATAATTTAACGGCAATATTTTGAACACCTTTGTATATTCTGAGAAAGGTTCTAGTAAAGAAGGAGCTAGAGGAATGTGAAAGATCTATTTCTAAATCAAATAAATCGTTCCGAAGATCATTCTTTATATTTTCCAGCTCACTTAAAATAAAGTTGACAGCTTCAACTTCATTTTTCTCAGTGCCGCTAAATTTGATACCAATGTTTGACAAGGAATACAGATTTTTGTATGCCCGTTCCGCAATGAAGACGTTTTTGCTAGCGTCCTCCATTGTCATGGCCGTGGGTAGTCGATAAAAAAGTGGTAATACCACGGCGAAGAAAAGGACTCCCCAGAACAACACGAATCCACCTGCAAAGTACCAGGACAGCTTTCCCTTAACCTCCTTGGCGACAGCATTTTCAGGAGCTTCAACCGAAGTGTCCGATAGCTATATGAAAAGTGTTTATGGTTGAATACAATTACCAACAAACTAATAGACTGTTAAATTGATTTCTGGCTCTTACAAGTATTTCCTTGTCACCCATTCCTTTCTTTAGTAATCCCTTATTAATGAAGTGACACCAACGCTTAACAAATCAAAACTGATTTCGTGAGGCGATCGAAAACCGATTTTGCTGTTGTCAATAAACGGAATTATATTGACGGAGCTGTAAAAATGGTAATTGGATATAATAACAGATAAGTGTTGGTCGATGAACATAATTTAGATATGAAAGAAAATACAATTAAAATTTTAGTGATAAGCAATAATGCTGACGTCACACTAAAAAACAACAGTTCAGATTCAGTAAATTTGAGAGATAATAAACAGCTAATTCTAAGACTTAAACAAGTGGTCGAGCTCCCGACCTTAGGATACCCGTACTTATTTAAATGTTTTTATTGCATACTTTTATTCAATTACATTGCCTAAAAACTTAAATCAGCCATTAGCTCCGTTCTGTTTGTCCGATCTTGATACGACTTAGTAGGATAATAGCTAATAAAAGTAGTTCACGTTAATTAGCAAAAGAATCCTGATATCTTAGAAACTGTGGTGGTTTTTCGCGGTTTGCGGAGGCGGAAAAGGGCGTGGCAAAAAGTTGAAGCAAACTCGACCTGCGTGGGGCTTATAAAAGTCTGTCTGCCAAATTTGGTTGCTCTAGCTCTTATAGTCTCTGAGATCTAGGCGCTCACACGGACGGACAGACGGACAGACGGACGGACGGACAGACGGACATGGCTATATCGACTCGGCTGTTGATGCTGATCAAGAATATATATACTTTATAGGGTCGGAGATGCTTCCTTCTCCCTGTTACATACATTGCAACGAATACAATATCCCCTTTTACTTATTTTTTACGTAACGGGTAAAAAAATAGTATATTATATTAAAAGTGTGGATATTGTCTTCATTTCTACGTCTTTTCTATCTAGAGTTAGGTTCTTACAACTGGCAAATAAATCGCTTCCATTGTGTCGATCTTGTTATTAGTATATCTAACTTCCCTTACTCGAATCACCATTATCCAAGAAAAAAGTTTGAGTTATGTAGACTTCGACTTATGGAAGTCTTTTTGTTATGTTTAGTATACGCTATTGCCTCATTTTAGAGTAAGTTGGAGAGAATTCGAGTTATAGACGTTCGAGTTATGGAAGTTCAACTGTAATTGTATATTTTTCGGCGTTATATTCCAAATTCAATCCTACTGATATTAATTTTGGGAGTTTCCCTGCACTTCCCAAAATAGGTTCCACTGCCGGGCTCTGAGATAAATAATAGTCGAGGAAGCATCTTAATTTAATTAAAGCTGCAACACGTGCAATTTAATAAATATCAATTTAATTGGAAACATGCGTAGTTTACACTTTTTACACACTGATAACAAATGTGTTTTACAATTAGTTCTTTTGCATTCATTAACACCACTTATTGCTTGATAAGAATTTATTATTATGATCAACTCATATTTTACACCCATTTTTGACTTAAAATTCTGACTATACGAATGAATCCTTTATTAGGGTTAAAATATGTATCTTTGGTATAATGCAGGCCACTCGCTCAGAATCGAATAATAGGGGAATGAAGATGCCAACTTCTTGCTTTGAGCATCGCCCTCACTCATAATGTAAAATGCAGACACTCCCAGTTGGAATACGGGTACTTTGAAATCGCCGTTTGATTTCTAGTTTTAGATGAAAAAGTTAATTTTTAATTAAAATATTAAAGAAGTCAATAGTGTGTTTCTTACCGAAATCTCCAAAAAGAAGTACACTGATGAATTATCTATACCATATTTAATAGTGATGTAGAATATTTCAGGTGGATTCTCAAGACTACTCTTCAAAAAGGACCAGTCACTTATTACCACATCATCGTACGGTTTAATGAACAAACTCATATGGGGAGGTCCTGATAAAACGAACTCAAAGCGACATGTTGTAGGATTCACGATAGTTTTGTTTAGCAACTCCAATTTGGTTGGACCTGGAGGTACAATGGGCTCCGATCGAGCAAGCCATTTGGTTTTCAGACGGTTTTGAATGAAACCATAATCATACAACGGCATGCCACACATCATGTACTTTTCGCAGTGTGATTTCATATCGACCAAGCCAGTCAGGTTAACCTTAGTGCCCACAAAGGGTGTTTCTTCACGTCGGTCTAGGAAGTTAAACAAATATCCAGACTCGTCTTTACTGAGAGTACCATCGTATTCATAGAACATATTGCGAACGTGCTGAAATTGCACAAGATTGTACTATGTTATATTAATATTATTTTAATAAAGAAGAACACCCACCAAGTATGCAACTCTCTGCCCATTTGTCTTTGGACGATATGGGAATCCCAACTGTGTGCTGCTGGCCAAGTACAAAGAGAGGGCTGTAGTTGCCAACAGGGCGAATACCCAGAAACTGGGTCGACGGAAAGTGTTGATCAGCGGAACCTACAGATAAATATGTAAATAAATTGTTAAGATAAGAAAATCGCAAGATGACTCACCAAGAAGCCACAGGAGAGAACTGTTCCCACGGCTGCCAAGACTGCAATATACAGATCCCGATTGGACGTACTTCCAGCACGACCTCCCATTGGTGTTAGCACCACAATGAATATATAAGCCAAGTAGCTGCTGTACAGAAAGGGAATAATCTGGCTCACTTTTAAAAGGCCTGTCCAGGCATAGCCAAGGTCGTGCAAAACAGTCATGAGGTTGAGAGCCAAGGATATAACGTAGAACAGAAGTGGAATCACGACTACATATGATGAACGGAGGCCGAAAACTGTCGCAGCAATGGCTAGAAGGGCCAGGATTACAGCCTGACTATGTAGTGCCAGTTGAAGGTGATACGGAGCTGGGATCTTATCCTGAAAAAGATGAAAATCAAGTAAAAATGAAGAAGAATTAAACTAACTTCGAGGGACTTACGTTACGCTGAACACTGTAGTACATGGCTATAGGTAAACTGAGGCCCAGGAGTGAGGGACACACATACAACCCGATCACCAGCAATGGGGTGCTATAGTAAGTCATAGACAACCCGTAGGAGTCCATTCCATGTGCGACCACAATCGGAAAGATTAATCCGAGTACAAAAGAAACGATTTGGATCACAAGCACCAGGATGAAACAGCGGGTCACGTGACAAATGGAAGACTGGGAAAGTGTTGCCATCCGCCACATGGAGACGAAAACCAGAATGATTGCAGCTCCAGCAACTCCAAAGTTCAAGTATTTGGCAGTAGCCTCTGAGTAGTGGAAGAAGTAGAGCCCCAGAAAATCGAAGTAGACAGCATGTCCAGTCTTGTGAGCCTATTAATAGATTGATAAGAAGAGTTAACCAATTTATTAAAATAAATGAAGTTCCTACCTCGGTATCATGCAATTCGGTGGCATTGGCCAAACCTCGAACGAGACCAAGAACATTGTCACCTGTGTTCTGCAAGGATTCACGGGGAATGACATCGATGGTGTCGTACTTGGTGTGGTACACAAATCCATTAATACACTGGGCCATGTCCAGACCTATGAGTCATTTATTTTAGATATATTCACTAAAATTCAGCAGATCATTATTAAATACCTGGAATCTTGCCATACGTCTTAAACTGTCGGAAGTCTGTATCCGAGGGAATAATTCCCGATTGGAATATTTCCTCAGCCACGGTTGTACCGAAAGGATGTTTGATATATATCTTGTAGTACTGCAAAGTGTGATGAATGTAAATTGATTCTTAAATAGATCTGTGTTTGATTTCTTACATGTACAAGCCATGGGTGATTAGGACCAGTCTGAAATAGAACATCTCGGCCTCCACTGCCAGCAGCATCGAGGTTGATCAAGGCTCTGCAATTTTTTGATTTGGTTAGATATCTTCTTCAGTAGTATATAGTTTTATGTGAACTAACTTGCAGAAGGGTGCCCATTTGTGCTGTGTAATAAACCCATGGGAAGCCAGCAGTCCCACTTCCTCAGCTCCATTGAACAGGAAGACGATTGGATGAACAATGGGTTGCCTTGATGTTGCTATGACCCGCAACACTTCCAGCATCGTGACAATCATGAATCCAGCGTCACCTGCAGACGCAGTTGCTGGCTTGGAGTCGAAGTGGCTATTGACAAGAAGGTAGTTGAGGCTAGTGCTGTTTTTGGGTGATAATTTAACAACAATGTTTTGAATCCCTTGATACATTGCAATAGCGCCTCTTGAGACAGATGGGAATTCACCAGAGACTCTGGATAAATCAATTTCCAAATCGAAATACTCCTGCAGACAATCTTTTTGAATCTGTGTCACTTCCTTCATTATAAAATTTACTGCCTCCACTTCGTTTTCCGTACTTCCTAAGAATTTGTTACCAATATTTGTCAAAGTGTACAGATTTTTGTAGGCCCGTTCCGCAATGAAGACGTTTTTGTTAGCGTCCTCTATTGTCATGGCCGTGGGTAGTCGATAAAAAAGTGGTAATACCACGGCGAAGAAAAGGAGAGCCCAGAACAACACGAATCCACCTGCAAAGTACCAGGACACCTTTCCCTTAACCTCCTTAGCGGCAGCATTTTCAGGAGCTTCAACCGAAGGGTCCGATAACTATATGAAAAGTGTATGTGGATGAATATAATTAACATTTTTCTCATAAATTATGCAACTGATTTGAGGCTCTTACAAGTATTTCCTTGTCACCCATTTTTTTCTTTAGTAATCACTTATTAGTGAAGTGACACCAACGCTTAACAAATCAAAACTGATTTCGTAAATCGATCGGAAACCGATTTTGCTGTTGATACCTAATAGAAGGAATTACGAGTATATTGACGAAGTTGTAAAAAGCGCAATTGGATATAATAACTGATTGGTGGATGGACATAATTTAGATATTAAACTATATCAAGAGAACCGTGTTTATCAACGAAGCAATTCAAATAATTCCATCGTCACAATCTGGTCAACAACAATTTAGATACCGTATATTTTAAAGAAATAAAACAGCTTACTATGAAAATAGGCCCCGCTGCAGATTTTTGAAATAAATAATTATTTTTCTATTATAATAGACGAGCAAGCATGTTAATTTATCAACGAGTAATTTCATAAATACTTATATTAATTAAATTGGAAACACGTTTATAGTGAGCACTTTTTCAACTAGTTCGTTTGCTTTTATTCCAACCACTTATCGCTTGATAAGAATTTATGATTATGATCCGCTCGTATTTTACACCCAATCATTTATTCTGACATGAAATCAGTTGTTTCTGTTAGAAACAATCAAAAAGCAATCATGTTCGGTATCTCAAAATAAAGAAATTCAGAGAAATTACATATATTTTGATTATTTATTTATTATTATATGCTTAAAAAGGGTAAAAAATTATAAAATCATTTTTTTATGTATGTTTTTCATTTATAAGTCTAAAATATGTATCGTTGATAAAAGGCAGGCCAATGGTTAGGAATTGAATAGGAGGGGAAAGACGATGCGAACTTCATACTGTCGGAGTCACCCTCATTTGCAACGTAATGTCCCGACACTCCCACTTCAAATAGGGGGACATTAAAATTTCCATTTGATTTCTAGAATGCGTGGAGTGAAAAAGTAAGGTATATATAAAATTATAAACGACTCAAGTTATGAATATTTCTCACCGAAATTTCAATAAAGAAGTTTATTGGCGAGTCATCCTTAGCGAACCAGAAGTTGATCCTGCGTGGATTCGGTACTGGTGGCGGGTTCTCAAGATAAGTCCGTAGGAATGACCAGTTGCTTATGGTTACATCGTCATAAGTCCTAATAAACAAGCTCATACTGATGGGACCCGTCAACTTGAACTCAAAGTGCACAGTGGTGGCATTAATAATGGTTTTGCTAAGCATCTCCAATGTAGTTGGATCTGGCGGCACAATGGGTTCCGAACGTGGCAGCCAAGAGCATTGCTGTGCCACGCACCGATTATCACGCAGCGGCATTCCGCACATCATGTGCTCCTTGCAATTCGATTCCAGACCCACCAGACCGGTCAAGTTCACTTTTGTGCCCAGAAGTGGTTTTTCCCTGCGACGGTCTTCATACAAGATTAGGTATCCAGACTCGTCTTTGCTGAGAGTTCCATCGAACTCGTAAAACTTATTTCGCACTTCCTAAAATAAAACACATTATAAGATTAAGCAACAGATTGTTATAAAGGATGCTCACTAAATAATCAATACGCTGTGCGTTTGTTTTTGCTCTATATGGAAATCCCAATTGCGTGTTGCAGGCCAGGAAAACTGTGAGTGCTGTGGTTGCCAACAACGTGAGGATCACGAGGCTTGGTCGCCGGAAAGTGTTGATCAGCGGAACCTACAGATTAAAGATGTTGGTGATATATTCAGTTTAAGAGATAGAAAGACAACTTACCAAGAAACCAAAGGAGAGAACTGTGCCTAGGCCTGCCAAAACAGCAATATTTATGTCCCAATTCGAGGCACTGCCCGAACGTCCTCCCATTGGCGTTAGCACCACAATAAACGTGTAGAAGAGAGAGCTGCTGTACAGGAATGGAATGATCTGGCTAAGCTTTAGAATAACTGCCCAGGCGTATTTAAGGTCATGTAAAATGGTCAGTAGATTAAGGACCAAGGCAATATTGTAGAACACAAGTGGAATTGTGAAAATATATGAAGAACGGAAACCTAAACATGTAAAGAAAATGGTGATAAGAGCCAGGTTCACAGCGTGACCGTGCAGTTTTAATTGGACGCGGTAAGCTTTTGCGATTTTACTCTGAAAAATACAAATGATTACAAATTTGAGTGGGAAAAGATCAAATCAAATTGAGAATTTGCTTACATTGCAATGCAGACAGTAGGACACGATTAGCTGAGGCAACATTTGGGCGATCAGAGAAGGCCACACATACAACCCGATTATCATCGTTGGGTTGCTATAGTAAGTCAAGGTGTGTCCGTGCGAGTCCATGTTATATGCGACAACTACTGGAAAGAATACTCCGAGTACGAAGGAAATCGCTTGCATTAAATCTAAGAAGATAAACAAGCTGATTACGTAGCAAATTGAAACTTGGGACACAACTGCCATTCGCCACATTGAAATGGAAACCAGAACGAGAGTAGTCCCAGCAACGGCAACATTCAAAAGAATCCCAGTAGTCTCTGAATAGAGGAAGAAAAAGATCCCCAGAAAATCAAAGTAGACAGCATTTCCAGTCTTGTGAGCCTATTAATAGATTGATAAGAAGAGTTAACCAATTTATTAAAATAAATGAAGTTCCTACCTCGGTATCATGCAATTCGGTGGCATTGGCCAAACCTCGAACGAGACCAAGAACATTGTCACCTGTGTTCTGCAAGGATTCACGGGGAATGACATCGATGGTATCGTACTTGGTGTGGTACACAAAGCCGTTAATACACTGGGCCATGTCCAGACCTATGAGTCATTTATTTTAGATATATTCACTAAAATTCAGCAGATCATTATTAAATACCTGGAATCTTGCCATACGTCTTAAACTGTCGGAAGTCTGTATCCGAGGGTATTAAGCCCGCTTGGAACATTTCCTCAGCCAGGGTTGTGGCGAAAGGATGCTTGATGTATTTTTTGTAGTACTGTAAAAAAGGATTGATGTAGAGAATGATTCCTATTATTTCTGTCCGGTTTCTTACATCTACAAGCCACGGGTGATTGGGACCAGTCTGAAATAGAACTTCTCGACCTCCACTGCCAGCAGCATCAAGGTTGATCACGGCTCTGATATTTTAATAATAAAGTAAGTATAATCAATCAGTAGTAAATGTATGTGTTTTATGAAAACTAACTTGCAGAAGGGTGCCCATTTGTGCTGTGTGATAAACCCATGGGAAGCCAGCAGTCCCACTTCCTCAGCTCCATTGAACAGGAAGACGATTGGATGAACAATGGGTTGCCTTGAGGTCGCAATGACCCGCAACACTTCCAGCATCGTGACTATCATGAATCCAGCATCACCAGCGCCTGGACCGGACATGGAGTCGAAGTGACTATTGACAAGGAGGTAGGTCTCACTGCTAGTGTTCTTGGGAGATAATTTTACGGCAATATTTTGTACACTTTGGTATACTCTGAGCACGGTACCAGTGATGAAGGAGCCAGAGGTTTGAGATAGATCAATTTCTAAGTCAAATAAGTCTTCCCGGAGATCTTCCTTAATCTCTTTCATCTCATTTAGAATAAAGTTGACGGCCTCAACTTCGTTTCTCTCAGTGCCAGTAAGTTTAATTCCAATGTTGGAGAGATTATATAAATTTTTGTACGCTCTCTCCGCAATGAAGACGTTTTTATCTCCATCCTTCACTGTTAGTGCCGTTGGTAATCGATAGATGAACGGTACTACCACGGCGAAAAATAAGATTATCCAGAATAGCAGGAATCCGCCTGCACAGTAGCAGGAAAGTTTTCCATTGTTCGGCCTTGAATCGTCATTTCTACGGGAATCACTCGGGTCGTCGCTTAACTATGAAACAGGGGTTAACGGTTTATATAGTTATCATTTTCAAATAGATTATTCCATTGATTGGTTGCTCTTACCAGTTTTTCGAAGTCATCCATACTTTGCT
The DNA here is from genome assembly GCA_963924055.1 of Drosophila limbata. NCBI lineage: Eukaryota > Metazoa > Arthropoda > Insecta > Diptera > Drosophilidae > Drosophila > Drosophila limbata. The sequence continues at coordinate 20,003,341 of OZ001355.1, read as the reverse complement.
TTAGGTAGTGACACGAAGGCTATTCAGACCAAACTGATTCCGCAAGTCGAAAGAAACCCGATTATTTCGCAGCCCTACAACTGAATAATAAAGACCGAGTTGTAGAAAGTATAAGTGGATAAGATAAAAGTTTGTTGCCACTACTTTATAGATCGATAAACGAGCTTCAGATACAGTAAACAATGATAAAACAGCCGCTTAAGTGGCTGTCGGATGAAAACAATTCAATCGCATAAAATTACACGATCAGCACATAGAAACTGCAAGCTCAGTTGTTTATACAAATGTTTACTTAAATCTGAGGGCTTGGATTCCGCGTATTTAAAATATTTCGCACCCTTCGTGCTGCTTTCGTCACTATCGCGGACTGCCGTCCGCACACTCAATTATTAATTTGAGGGAAAAAACATAAACAAAGGAGAATTGTATGCAGTGTTGCCAGAGTCGCTTTTTTCCCGCCAAATCTGGCTGTTTTCAAAGGCCATTTGCTAGAAAAATTTGCAAACTGCGGGCAGCGGGAATTCTGGCTTTTTCTTTTTTGAATTGGCTTTTTTCAGATTTTTTTGCTAAACGCCCAAATATAGGGCAAATTAAAAGGCAATACAAAAAATTCACTTCGTGAAATGGCAAAATAATGACAGTACTACAAAAATTTGGATGGAAGTCAATTTCTATAAGGATTCTGTGAGCAACAATTCTTTTGCAGACCTGGCTAAGGCTGCCCTTGATATGTTGTCGTTGCTTTGGTCCAACGCCGAAGTGGATATTTAGCAAAGTCAATCTTGTAAAGTCAAAACTGCGAGAAAAAAAACTACACTTGAGAATATTGAGAAATTGGATTAATTGTTTGCTACTTAAAATAAAAATAATTTATTTTGTTATGAATTTACTGATATAGCTTGCACAGACTCGAAAAGTGCTGCTACATAAGCTTCCAATAAATTCCTGTGGATGATAGGAACGGGATTATCAGAAGATAATGAAAATCAGGAGAATGAGGACAACATTGATGAAAATTTTCACATCTTATGAATAAAAGATCAGCAGATGCTCAAATGGTTCAGTTTCTTTCTAGTCAACATGAATTTGAGCGCTCACTCTTCTGCTCTCAGGAGAAAATACTGGAATAAATGAATTATGAAACTAGCTTTTTTTATGGCTCTTTTCATTAATTTTTCAGCTTTCTTTCATCGTTCCTCCCGTCAAAAACAGCTTTTTTTTTCAAACAAAAGTTGGCAACACTGATTGTATGTTCAGCTGTTGTTAAGAAGTGAAGTGAGCTGCACTGAGATACAGATCTTATGTTATGTTAATGCGAGCATGTTAAAGGTGCCAAAGTGAGCATAACACTATTTTAACATTTAACGGTTAACAGTAAACATTTAAACATTTAATTAAATTTAAGCAATTTACGAAAAACAAATAAAAATAAGTTTATTGACTTTTTTAATAAATAAACTAAAATATGTTAAAATATATTTTAACACATTTACAACTTTTCTATTTTAAAACATTTTTAATATTTATTCATACAGTTGAACTTCAATAACTCGAATTTCTCTCTAACTCGAGCTAATGAGTGGCAGTAAATTAAATAAACTTAAGGAAAAGAACTCTATAAGTCGAATATCTCCATAGGTCAAAGCTTTTCATTGATTGGATAATAATGGTGATCCGCGTTAGGGAAGTTTGACTGTATTTAAATTATTGTTGAATGGTTGTTTTTGTTATCTAGAATAACTAAAAAATGTATCTTTGATATAAGGCAGGCCAATGGTTGAGCATACAATAGGAGGGGAAAGATGATGCGAATTTCATACTCTCGGCGTCACCTTTACTTGCCATGTATTGTCCTGAAACTCCCAGTTGAATTAGAGGCACTTTAAAATTGCCATTTGATTTCTTGAGTTTGCAGATTGGAAAGAGAACATTTCAAATAAATTATAAATGATTCAAATTTAAAAACGTTTAATCTACAATTCTTACCGAAATTTCCACAAAAAACTTTACTGGCGACTTGTCTGTAACGAGCTTGAAGTAGATCTGATGTGTAATCGGTGCCGGTGGCGGGTTCTCAAGATAAGTCCGAAGGAAGGACCAGTTGCTGATTGTCACATCTTCATACGCCTGAATAAACAATCGCATACTGAGGGGACCCGTCAGCTTGAACTCAAAGTGCACAGTGGTGGCATTTAAAATGGTTTTGCTAAGCATCTCCAATGTGGTTGGTCCTGGTGGCTCAATGGGTTCCGAACGTGGCAGCCAAGAGCATTGCAGTCTCTGTGTCACATATCGGTTATCATAGAGCGGCATTCCGCACATCATGTGCTTCTCGCAACGCGATTCCAGACTGACCAGTCCAGTAAGATTAAGTTTCGTGCCCAGAAGTGGTTTTTCCCTGCGACGATCTTGGAACAGGATTAGGTAACCAGACTCGTCTTTGCTGACAGTTCCATCGTACTCGTAAAAAATATTTCGCACTTCCTAAAATTAAATTATTTGAAATATTAAGCAACAGAATGTTATATTGGATGCTCACCAAATAATCGATACGTTGGCCATTTGTCTTGGGCCTATATGGGAATCCCAATTGTGTGTTGCAGGCCAGGAATACTGTGAGCGCTGTGGTTGCCAACAAAGTGAGAATCACGAGGCTTGGTCGCCGGAAAGTGTTGATCAGCGGAACCTACAGATTAAAGATGTTGGTGTAATAGTTAGTCTAAAAAAATCAAAGACAACTTACCAAGAAACCGAAGGAGAGAACTGTGCCCAGTGCCGCCAAGAAGGCAATATATAAATCCTGATTGGCAGCACTGCCTGAACGACCTCCCATTGGTGCTAGAACCACAATGAAAAAATAGAAGAGGTAGCTGCTGTACAGGAAGGGAATAATCTGACCGACCTTCAGAAGACCTGTCCAGGCATATCCAAGGTCATGTAAAATGGTCATTAGATTGAGAGCCAAGGAAATAGCGTAGAAAACAAGTGGAACTACAAAGATATACGACGATCGGATGCCCAGCACTGTGAAAGCAATGACTAGAAGCGCCAGGATAACAGCCTGACTATGCAACGCCAATTGGAGGTGGTAAGGAGCTGAGAGTTTATCCTGGAGAATGAAAGGAAGTTATTTAGGTACGGGGAAAGATCAACTGCTAATAAACTTACGTTGCGCTGGAAACTGAAGTAGATGGTTACGGGCAGACTGAGGCCAATGAGTGAGGGACACACATACAACCCGACTATCAGCATTGGGGTGCTGTAGTAAGTCAGCGACAGTCCGTGGGAATCCATGGCATTTGTGACAACTACTGGAAGCGCTAGTCCGAGTCCGAATGAAATGAATTGGATCACCATTACCAGGATGAACCAACGGAAGACGTGACAAACTGAAACTTGGGACACAGCTGCCATTCGCCACATTGAGAAGAAAACCAGAATGATTGCAGCTCCAGCAACGCCAAAGTTCAAGAATATCCCAGTAGCCTCTGAATAGTGGAAGAAGTAGAGTCCCAGGAAGTCGAAGAATACAGCGTGTCCGATCTTATGTGCCTAGCAATTGATTACGAAACTAGTTAGTCAATTATGACTCGGGTGGAGTTAAGTTTCTACCTCAGTATCACGCAATTCGGTTGCATTGGCCAAGCCTCGAACCAGGCTGAGAATATTGTTACCAGTGTTCTGCAGGGATTCACGGGGAATGACATCGATGGTGTCGTACTTGGTGTGGTACACAAAGCCATTAATACACTGGGCCATGTCCAACCCTGTAATTTATTTTATTTAGAAATATTTTCTGAAGTTCAGCAGATCATTATTAAATACCTGGAATCTTGGCATACGTCTTAAACTGTCGGAAGTCTGTATCCGAGGGTATTAAGCCCGCTTGGAACAATTCCTCAGCCATGGTTGTGGCGAAAGGATGCTTGATGTATTTCTTGTAGTACTATTAAGTTCATTTGATGTGGAGAGTATTACTTTTCGATTATTTCTGTCTGATTACTTACGGCAGCAAGCCACGGGTGATTGGGACCAGTTTGAAACAGAACATCGCGTCCTCCACTTCCACCGGCATCGAGGTTGACTACCGCCCTGCAGTAAAAGTAGTAAAATTAACTAATTATTCAGTGTACAGCAGAATGCCAAAAACACGAACTTGCAGAAGGGCGCCCATTTGTGTTGTGTGATGAACCCATGAGTAGCTTGCAGTCCTCCTTCCTCAGCTCCATTGAACAGGAAGACGATTGGATGCTCGATGGGTTGCCTTGAGGTCGCAATGACCCGCAACACTTCCAGCATCGTGACTATCATGAATCCCGCATCACCCGCTCCTGGACTGGACTCACCAGAGTCGAAGTGACTGTTGACAAGGAGGTAGGTCTCACTGGTAGTGTTCTTGGGATTTATTTAATTTTACGGCAATATTTTGCACGCCCTGGTATACTCTGAGCCAGGTTTTAATCACGAAGGAGCCAGAGGATTGAGACAGATCAACTTCTAAATCAAATAAGTCGTGCCGAAGATCTTCCTTAATCTTTTCCAGCTCCCTTAGAATAAGGTTTACAGCTTCGACTTCATTTTGCTCAGTGCCGCTCAACTTGATTCCAATATTGGAGAGGGCATATAGATTTTTGTAAGCCCTCTCCGCGATGAACACGTTATCATTGGCGTCCTCCATTGTCATGGCCGTGGGTAACCGATAGAAGTAAGGAATTACGACGGCAAAGAAGAGGAGTCCCCAGAACAGCAGAAATCCACTGGCAAAGTACCAAGGTAACTTTGCATTATTCGCTTGTGTATTAACATTTCTAGGGGCCTCTAATAATTCCGCCGATATCTTTTAAATAATATTATTTGAGATTAGATGAATATTATTTGATTTATTGATTATTTCGTACGAGTTTCTCCTTGTCGGCCATCCTGTTCTCTATTGACGACACTGCCGCAACGTATTCCAACTGAGAACTACCTCTCTAAGGCAACTGTCGACGGCTTTTATATTTAGTTATCAAAAAAATAGGTATTGTAAACTGAACTTTTAAATAAAAATTATGGCGCTATAATATGAATTGCCTCAAATACAAATGAACATGATTTAGGCATGGAAGATTAGGCGACATCGAGTTCATATAATTGTTGTTGGTTGATAACCATTTTTGCGAGGGTTGATCGCAACTAAAAGCAGCAACAAGCAATATTTACTAGTTGAAAATTCTGTTTTCATATTCTTTTATTGAACTGTCAAATATCACAACTAGAAAATGTATCTTTGATAAGAGGCCGGCCAATCGGCTTGAATAGCATAAGCGGGAAATGATTGGGCAAACTTTTTAGTTTCCACATCGCCCTTATGTCCGATAAAATGTCCTGACACTCCCAGTTGAAATAGAGGAACCTTAAAGTCACCATTTGCTTTCTACAAGTAAAATTTAAAATATACAAAATATTAAGTAAATAACATTAAATTACCTCAACTACCATGAAGAAATTCAAGGGCGAGCTGTCAATGCCGTAGTTGAAGAATATGTGATAGGACAATGGATGCTTTGGGGGATTCCTCAGATAACTCATGAGGAACGACCAGTTGGATATTTTTACATCTTCGTAGGCTTGAATGAAAATACTCATTTGAGGGGGGCCTGTCAAATTGAACTCAAATCGACAATGAGTGGAATTCATTATGGTCTTGCTCAGCATCTCCAGCGTGGTTGATCCTGGTGGCTCAATGGGCCTCGAGCGTGGCAACCACTTGCTCTCCAGGCGCTGCTGCACGTAACGGTAATCGTATAGCGGCACTCCGCACATCATGTGCTTATCACAGCTCGATTTTACACTGACGAGACCTGTCAGGTTGACATTGGATCCCTCAAGTACAGTCTCCTTGCGTCGATCCTGGTACAGGAACCAGTAGCCAGACTCATCCTTGCTGAGCGTGCCATCGTACTCGTAGAACTTGTTTCGCACGTGCTGGAAGTCGATTGAATCTTTGATTGGTAGATAAAAGTGCTTTATGCAAAATAGCTACCAGATATGCGACTCGTTGACCACTCGTCTTTGGGCGATAGGGGAATCCCAACTGTGTACTGCTGGCCAAGAACAGAGAGAGCACTGTAGTTGCCACCAAGGCGAGTACCACGAAGCTTGGTCGACGGAAAGTGTTGATCAGCGGAACCTGAAAATAAGATATATTGTTTGGTTGGTTGTTCAGTCGAGAAAGTTTGTTAGTTAGTTGACTTGCCAAAAATCCAAAGCTAAGAACCGTTCCCACGGCTGCAATGGCTGCAATGTACAAGTCTCGATTGGAGGCACTTCCGGCACGAGCTCCCATTGGTGTCAGCACCACGATGAACAGATAGGAGAGGTAGCTGCAGTACAGGCAGGGAATAACCTGGCTCAGCTTCAGCATAGCCGTCCAGGCATAGCCCCGATCATGCAAAGGCGTCAGCAGATTGAGAGCCAAGGAAGCAAAGTAGAAAACCAGAGGAATGATGATAATATATGTGGAACGGATGCCCAATACTGTCAGGGCAATAGCTAGAAGGGCCAAGATGACGGCCTGACTGTGCAGTGCCAATTGGAGATGGTAAGGAGCTGAGATTTTATCCTGTAAAATAAATGCAATTAACACATAATACAATTGTAAGTCATAGGAATAGTCTTACACTGCGCTGGAGGCTGAAGTAGATAGTTAGGGGCAGACTGAGGCCAATGAGTGAGGGACACACATACAACCCGACTATCAGCATTGGGGTGCTGTAGTAAGTCAGCGACAGTCCCAAGGAGTCCATTCCATATTCAACCACAATCGGAAGAGCAAGTGACAGTACGAATGAAATAACCTGGATCACCAGCACCAGAGTGAACCAACGGATCACGTGACAAATTGAAACTTGGGACATGACTGACATTCGCCAGATTGAAATGAAGATCAAAACAATTGCAGCGCCAGCAACGCCAAAGTTCAAAGATGTCCCAGTGGCTTCTGAATAGTGAACAAAGTAGAGTCCCAGGAAATCAAAAAAGATCGAGTGTCCATTGTTATGTGCCTGTGAATTGTTCGTTTAAATTTTAATTAATCAGAATGTACGCTTTTTTCCAGTCAAGTTACCTGCGGATCATTCAGTTCCGTTGCATTGGACAAACCTCGAACCAGACTCAGAACATTGTCGCCCGTGTGCTGAAGCGATTCATGGGAGATCAGGTCAACTACATCGTACTTGGTGTGATATATGTAGCCGTTAAAGATCTGGCCCATATCCAAACCTACAATCAAGTATTCAACCATTTGAATAACCAACACTTTTGATATCTTTTATTATTATTTTCCCACCTGGCATGTGTTCCTTGAATATTCTAAAGTCTGAATCAGAGGGCATCACACCAGACTGGAAAATTTCCTCACCCAAAGTAGTGGCAAACGGATGCTTCGCATACTTATTGTAATACTATCAAATAAACAAGAATTTAACATATTATATGATTCCCACTGAATTGACTTACATCCACAAGCCAGGAATGATCGGGTCCACTCTGGAATAAAATCTCTCGTCCATTGCTGCCTCCAGCATCGAGGTTAACAAAGGCCCTGTAATAATGGTTATATTTCAATTTAAATATAAGGTATATAAATTTATTTGAAGCTCACTTGCAATTCTTCGCCCATTTGTGTTGGTTTATAAAGCCATGAGAGGCTAGCAGAAAGCTTTCCTCAGCTCCATTGAAGAGGAAGACGATGGGATGCTCAAAGGTCTGTTTCGTAGTTGCCATCACTCGCAAGACTTCCATCATGGTGACAATCATGAATCCTGCATCCCCGGCTGAGGGAGTTTCTGGCTTCGAGTCGAAGTGACTGTTGACGAGCAAATAGTTCTGACTCGTACAATTCTTGGGTGTTAGTTTCACAGCAATATTTTGAACTCCTTGGTACATGATAATGAGGTCAGTGTGAATAAACTGACCGGAAGCTTGTGACAGATCGATTTCAATATCAAAATACTCCTTCAGTGAGTCTTCCTTAATTTGGTTGAGTTGCTTCAGAAGGAACTGGACAGCTTCAATCTCGTTTTCCTTGCTGCCAACCATTTTGGTGCCAATATTAGATAGGGTATACAGATCCTTGCGAGTACGTTCCGCAATGAAGACATTTTCGTGGGCGTCCTCCATCATCATTGCCTTGGGTAACCGATAGAAGAATGGTATTACTACGGCAAAGAAGAGAAGTCCCCAGAAGAGCAAGAATCCAGCTGCTAAGTACCAAGATACTTTTCTCTTGCCCTCAGTTCCGCTTTTCCCACTGATCTCTTCCTCATAGTTAACCGTTATCTACATAAAAAAAAATAATTTTAATAATAGAAGAAATTGAAAAGGAAATTCATAAATTTGTTTTGTATCCTTACAAGTTTCTCCTTATCCGACATATTGTGGCTTCTTCTGAAACTGCCGAAGTGAAACCGAGGTTTTCCAAATGGGAACTGCTAAGAAAAAGCAAGGTGAGACTGCTTATATAGTTTTCAGGAAATTAAATCATAACGAGACTAAGTTATAAAAAAATTTGGATAAAAACAATTATGATGCCAATTCATTTATCGATTCAAACACACGGAAACACGATATTGGTACTGTATCATATAATACTGAAGGCTGATTAGGAATTCGAGGGCGGTTCGAAGCCAATCTGCAAGCATCTTTAATTGAAAAATGTTTAAAATATTGAGGAAAATTACTAAAAGCTTATGTCGATAAAGATAAATTGAAAAAATAATGATTCAAAAAAATTTGAATTCCTTAGGAAGTTCTAGATCAATCGACAACCTGGCTAACTGATTGTTGCCAACAAATTTGTAATATAATTGGGAACACGTGTGATTTCGTTTAAAACTCTACTTCATACAAACTTATGTACAAATGTGTGCACATAGTAAAATAATATTATTTTATTATATATTTTATATACGCAGATTGTAAGTGTGCGTGAACATAAATCTTATCGATTGGCCAATGTAAAATATTTTCATATAAATGTGATAATCAATGCGTATTTATATTTGTGATTCAGAAGAGGGAAACATTTTTTGGTCATTGATTCTAAGCATTGCGATAAGCAAACACACGTAAGTAGTATATCGAAGAGCTTATTAACTATTCTACGAAAAAAGACTTAGACATCGGTTTAATCATAGTGTGTTTTTCTTTAAATTTAATACTAAATCTTTATTCAAATTATCTAGACTAGTAAATATGTCTGTCATATGAGGCTGGCCAATCGGCCAGAATGGCATAAGGGGGAAATGATTTGGCGAACTTTTGGCTTTCCGCATCTCGCTTAAATCCAATAAAATGTGCTGACACTCCCAATTGAAATAGCGGTACTTTAAAGTTTCCATTCCATTTCTGAAAAGACAAAGACAATTAAATTAAAGTTAAATTCAAATAGAAATAATTTAAGTCTTACCGTAATTTCAAGGAAAAACTTCAAGGGCGGCTTATCAATGCCGTAGTTAATACAGACATGGTAGGATAACGGATACGAAGGGGGACTCTCCAGATATTCACTCAGGAATGACCACTTGGTAATCTTCACGTCTTCGTAAGGTTGAAAGAACAAGTTCATTTGAGCAGGTCCATCCAAGCTGAACTCAAAGCGCACTGTGGTCGAGTTAAGAACAGTTTTGCTGAGCAACTCCAGCTTTGTGGAACCGGGAAGTTGCAGGGGCACCTCTCGGGGCAACCACTTGCTCTGGAGTCGATTGTCCACATAGCGAAAGTCAAACAGCGGCATTCCGCACATCATGTGAGTATAACAATTGGGCTTAATGCTGACCAAGCCCGTCAGGTTGACACTTGTGCCCTTCAGGGCATTTTCCTCCCTGCGGTCCTGATAGTTAAACAGATAGCCAGACTCATCCTTACTGAGGGAGCCGTCGTACTCGTAGAATCTGTTTCGCACATGCTGTAATAATACACGGCATTAGATAGCTTGATGAATACTTTACGATGTAAACTCACCAGGAATGCAACTCGATGACCACTCGTCTTTGGGCGATATGGGAATCCGATGTGTGTGCTGCTGGCCAAGTAAATGGCGAGCGTTGTGGCGGCCAGAAGACTGAATACCACAAGACTTGGTCGCCGGAAAGTGTTGATCAGAGGAACCTAAGCACAACAGACATTGATTATTTATTTAATGAGTGTAACTTGAAAGTTGACTTACCAGAAATCCAAAGGAGAGAACCGTTCCTAGGGCTGCCAGGACTGCAATAGCCATATCCAGGTTGAGGGCACTTCCCGATCGACCCACCATTGGTGTCAGCACCACGATGAACAGATAGGAGAGGTAGCTGCTGTACAGGAAGGGAATAATCTGGCTCAGTTTTAAGAGACCTGTCCAGGCATAGCCCAGGTCATGCAGAATGGTCATTAGATTAAGGCCCAAGGCAATGACGTAGAAAATGAGTGGAATTGTGAAAATATATGACGATCGGATGCCCAAAACCGTAAACATAATGGCTAAAACAGCCAGTATGCTGGCCTGACTATGCAATGCCAATTGCAGATGGTATGGACTTGAGATTTTAGTCTGAAAAATAAAAGTGATTGAAAAATATTATGAGAACAATCAACTGATTTCAATGGACTCACGTTGCGCTGGAGACTGTAGTAGATGGTGATGGGCAGACTGAGGCCAATGAGTGAGGGAGACACATACAAGCCAACTAGCAGCAACAGGTTGCTGTAGTAAGTTAGTGACAGCCCAAAGGAGTCCATTGCAGATGCGACCACGATTGGAAAGGCGAATCCGAGCACGAAGGAAATGATCTGCATTACTTGCACCATGATAAACAGACGGATGACGTAGCAAACTGAAACTTGGGACACAGCTGCCATTCGGCACATCGAAATGAGAACTAGAACGAGAGCAGTTCCAGCTACGCCAAAGTTCAAGGATTCGCCAGTAGACGCCGAATAGTGGAAGAAGTAGAGACCCAGGAAATCGAAGTATACAGCATGTCCAGTCTTGTGGGCCTGTGAATAAAAGGATTTGTATGATATAGTACAAAAAGTACTTGAATAAATGTATTTCTTACCTCTGTGTTGTACAATTCGGTCGCATTGGATAAACCACGAACCAGACCAAGAACATTATCGCCGGTATTTTGTAGTGATTCACGGGGAATCACATCGATGGTGTCGTACTTGGTGTGATAAATATAACCATTAAACACTTGTCCCATATCCAGACCTATAAAAGTATTCAATGATATGGTCAAGTCGATTGGTAGTGGTTTCATTTACGAGTAGTAATTACCTGGCATGTATTCCTTGAAAGTTCTAAAGTCTGAATCAGATGGCAGCGCATCCGACTGGAAAATTTCCTCAGCCACTGTTGAGCCAAAGGGATATTTGGCATGCTTCTTATAGTACTGTACAAATATTTATAAGGTGATGTTGAGTATCAATCAAAATTACTTAACAAACTTACTTTCACAAGCCAGGGATGGTTGGGTCCACTCTGAAATAGAATTTCTCGGCCTCCACTGCCCGCAGCATCCAGATTAACTAAGGCCCTGCAATTGTGTCATGTTTTTAGAAACACTCTCTTATATATAAAAGATAATTTGTAGCTCACTTGCAATTCTTCGCCCATTTGTGTTGTTCTATAAATCCGTGAGAGGCTAGCAGAAAGCTTTCCTCAGCTCCATTGAAGAGGAAGACGATGGGATGCTCAAAGGTCTGTTTCGTAGTTGCCATCACTCGCAAGACTTCCATCATGGTGACAATCATGAATCCTGCATCCCCAGCTGAGGGAGTTTCTGGCTTTGAGTCAAAGTGACTGTTGACGAGCAAATAGTTCTGACTCGTACAATTCTTGGGTGTTAGTTTCACAGCAATATTTTGAACTCCTTGGTACATATTAATTAGATCCGAGTAAATAAATGCTCCAGAGGCTTTCGATACATCGATTTCAATATCAAAATACTCCTTCAGGGAGTCCTCCTTAATCTGATTGAGTAGCTTGAGGAGGACTTCCACAGCCTCAACCTCGTTGACCCTGCTGCCGACCATCTTAGTACCAATATTGGATAGAGCGTACAGATCCTTGTAGGCTCGTTCCGCAATAAATTCATTACTGTGGGCATCCTCCATTGTCAGTGCCGTGGGCAATCGATATAGAAAAGGTATTACCACGGCAAAGAAGAGCAGAGCCCAGAACAGCAGGAATCCACTTGCAAAATACCAGGGTAACTTTGCTGTTTTATCCTTCTTGCATAAGTATTCTGTGGATTCCGCAATTGATGAGCCACATTCCTGCGTAATCTGTGATACATAACATACTGATTAGTAGAACTCCAAATGGATAATTTTAATGTGGTATCTTTACAAGCTGCTCCTTGTCACTCATTTTGGTAATTGCGAAGTGACTCCGATGCTTGGCAAATATGAACTACTTTGGTAAGGCGAATTTTAAGCTGTTTTATACCAATAATTGTACAGTAACATAAATTTAATGTGTAATTGGGTAATAACAACATCGTATAATGTAGACGCTCGATTGTAAAATATGCGAGGGCGGCTAAGTTAAAAAGAGGAGCTACTCAAATAAAAATATAAAGCACTCTTTTCTAATATCAAAAATATTTGATTCTCCTAAATTTGCTAATATTAGTTGAGTATTTAAATGATCTTAATGAGATAAATTATAAATGAGCACAAAGATTTCTATTTTATGGAATAGTGTGTAGTTCTAAATTCAAATGCCATTCAAAAAAGCCCCGAACTTATCAAGCAACCCCCTTACTTAGACCAAAACAATTTATTGGCTCTTTTTATCGGAAGCTCTCTTATTATAGGCGGCATTCTGTTTATATATGCACATTTATAGCACTTCGATATAAATTGGCGATATCGAATATCGTCAGAATTATATTATTACTGACGAGCTACTTGGTTCTCCTGTTTTCCCGGGATATACCAAAACAGCAAGTTACTATCAACATTTACAAACGATTTATTATTTTATTAATTAGAAACACGCTTTGCGTATTTAGTGCAGATCAATAAATTAGTAAGCGCTTGTTAAGCACCTGTTTAATCGGAAATTTGTTTAGTAGTCGTCAAGGGAATGCTGTGTCTATATTCTTATCGCATCAGGTCGATAAAGCAGAGAATAAACACAGGTTAATATTACAATTTCAAAGGGGTTTTCTTTTAGTAAAAAGCCGATTGCATATCTATCTGTTAATTTGTCAAATCATCGTTTTCAATAAGTAATTTACACAACACACTTATTTAGTTTTATAACCCCCCTAATCGATCAAGCGAGTCCAAGTCAATAAGTTTTGCCCCAATTTTTAACTTCTCCTTCCGTGCCTGCAAAACTGCTAAAACTAGCCAATTTTTAAGCCAGAGTCTTGAGTTTCGGCACACTTGTTTTGTGTTGTGAAAAATAAACTTACTACTTGACATTTTTTGGAAACTCCAAGTTCTATAACTGTGTCATATCTCTAAATCTCTAAAGCTCTAAATTAATTCTGTTTCTAAAATTCGTAAGTTTAGAAAACTTCAATTTTTTTAATAATTTGCTAATTTTCCCAAACCTACTCCTTGACATTTTTTGGAAACTTCCAAGGCTTATAACTTTGTCAAATCTCAACCGGCTTTGAAGAGAAATGTCTTTTTAATTATTCATCATCATAAATTAATACTGCATCTAATTTTTGGGACATTTGGGCATTTAATTTTTTTTCATAAGATTTACCAAATATCTCGCATTTAAAATGTATTGTATTAAAAACATTCATCATTGTTTTTATTTATATATTATTATATTTTCAGGCTCTAAACATAATATTAAATATTGATTTAAAAACCACTAAATACATTTATTTATCAGATTCTATGAAAGTATATTACAATTAATGGGAAATTGGTACTATAACCACATAACATCTTAGGAGCTACGATTAGTAAACAAATATCGATTTCTATAGTATAGTATATTAGTCTAATTTCCATTGTTCGTTCAGAAGTACCAACTCTCGTAGGTGCCCACCCAGGCCTGAACATAGGCATAGGCTGGAAAGTTGTCGATATGGTCACTCAGAGCCATGGATCTTGTGTTTTCATGATGCACCCAATGGCCGCCAATGCCAATCTCCAGTGTGGGCGTGTCAAACGATGACGTTGTCTTCTGAAATTGCCATTATCCATCATTATTTAATACAAGATATAATAACAATAATATACGAACCTCAACATCGATCGTAAATTCAAGCGCACTGCTGTCCAGACCATAGGAGAAGTACACAAAGTGAGGTGGGGGCTCATTGTCCCTGATGAGAGTCTCATTGAAGGACCAGTCCAGCAGCTTGGCATTGTTCTTGACATTCACAAAGATGGTCATGTGATCGGGTCCGACCAGCGAAAAGTTGAAACGCCTCTGAGTTGCATCCTCCAGTTCTGTGATCTCCTGCAGTGCTAGACTCGGATAGGCAGTTGGCACCTGTGGCTTCTGATTTATCGGTATCCACAAGCTATATTCGCGATCCTTGTGCCAACGATGATTGTACAATGGCATGCCACAAAACATTTCCTCATCGCAGAACTCACTGACCTTGTGGGCCAGACCCAGAACCTTAATCTCATCTAGAAGTGTAGGAATAGTTAAGTGTTAATTGTCCCAGTAGTGTGGATCCTTAACAAACCATCGGCTATATGAATGCGTCGATCCTGTGGGTAAATATAGATGCCGCTCTCATCAGTGCGGCTCGTTCCATCGGCATTGTGGAGCACTCTGTGGGCATGCTACGGAAGAGAGGTTATTGAGTATTATTTAAAGGCGGAACAGTGCTCTGAAGTCAACTCACTATCAGGGCGTAGCGCTGGGTTGATGTCTTCGGTTGGTATGGAAAGCCGGCATCTGTGACCGCAATGATGATGAACAGAACTGTGCCTGCCAAGAAGCAGAGCACAATGGTTCTCGTCTTGCGGAAGAACATGATAAGAGGTACCTAAAAAGTGAAGTGACTTGTAAATATACTATAAATATTCCTATGATTAAAGTACTCACGATGAAGCCCGCAAACATGAGGGCAAAAAGCCAGGTGACCATCGCTATGCCCAAGTCGGGATTGGACTCGGCCCCAGATCTTCCCTGCATTGGAATTATGGTCATAAGAAGCGCTGTGAGGATGTAGGTGAAGTAGGTGAAGGGCAGTATCTGGCAGATCATGACGGCGATGGCAAACCAATAAGCTGAGAACAACAAATATATATAGATATAAAGATATTCATTCAAATATACAAGAACAAACCTTTGCGATGCCATTTGGTTACCAGATTAATAATCAGTGCTATGATATCGAAGAACACGCAGAGCATAACAAAGCAAGCAGATCGGATGCCGAGGGCAGTCAGAGTAATTAGCAGAATGACGAGACAAACACAATGGGAATGCATAAAGAGCTGCACTCGGAATCCCAGACTAAGCAGATCCTTCTTAGTCTTCTCCAGATAAAGTGCGGGCAAAATGCTCATGCCAAAGATGATCGGGAAGACATAGAGGCCGATTATCAGCCACATCTGAGTGAACCAGCTCATCGAACGGTCCACGCCATCCATGAAGACGGCCACAAGAAGAGCCAGGCCCAAAGCAAGGGCCAAGGAGACCAATTGTATGCCCATTATAATGCCAAATTTCATGAGGACCCCTGAAAGACTGCAGCCCGATCGAACGGACATGAAGTAGACGGAGGCGCCAATGGCCAGAAGAGCAACCACACTGATGACCACGTTTATGATGATGCTCGTGGTTGCCGTGTAGAAGATGATGAACCAGCCCAGAAAGTCGTAGAAGATATTGTGACCCTCGGCGTGGGCCTGAAAAGAGAGCAGAAAATGGAAAGGGAAACGGATGCGGACAATGAGAATACTCTTCTGACATCCTCACTGATCTCACTTACCGCAGTGTCGTCCAGCTCTGGGGCATTTGCCAGGGCCCTGGCCAGGGATAACACATTGTCGCCGGTGTGTTGAAAGGAAGATCTTGGAAAGACGTTGACACGATCGAACTTAGTGTGATAGACATAGCCATTGAATATGTAGGCCATGTCCAGGCCAGGAACTCCGCCGTAATCTCTAAAGATGCGGAAGTCTGTGTCGGAGGGAATGTAACCAGCCTGGAAAACTTCCTCGGCCAGCGTATTGGCAAATGGATGAGGCACTTGGCGATAATATTTCATGAGCCAGGGATGATTGGGTCCAGATTGAAACAAGATCTCACGGCCACCGCTGCCAGCCGAGTCCAGATTGATGAGAGCTCTGTAAATGAGCGAGACGGAGATCTGTAATTCTATCCGGGATAAAATCAATCCGATGCGGATTTTCTTAAGCCAAGAATGAAATACTTAATTCAAGAATGATTTTAAAATTCTTCTCCGCAAACAATATTTTGATTAACTGAACTCTATGCAAGTGTTCAGTGAAATCAAATGTCTTTGGCTTCTTTTGACAATTAGTTGTAATTATTATTATTACGTTATTATTTTTATTATTATTATTTTTTATTATTGTTTTTTTCTGTGTACCCACTTGCAGTTCTTGGCCCACTTGTGCTGTGTGATGAAGGCGTGCGAGGCCTGCAGTGGATTCTCCTCGGCTCCGTTGAACAGAAAGACAATGGGATGAGCCAGGGAATCGTTGGACTTGGCAATGACGCGCATCACCTCCAGCATGGTGGCCACCATGGAGCCATCGTCGCCAGCACCCGGACTGCCGGGCACGGAGTCGTAGTGACTGTTGATCAGCAGGTAGTTCTCGTTGGTGTTGCCCTTCTCGGCCAACTTGACGACCACGTTCTGGATGCCCTGGTACATGTTGACCATGACCCAGTGCATATATGCGCCGGATGCCTGCTGCACATCGATCTCGATCTCGAAGCGATCGCTGGCCTCGGCCTGCACCTTGGCCACCTCGTCCCTGAGGAACTGGACAGTGGTCACCTCGTTGGCCACACTGCCCACCACACGTGGCCCAATGCGGGTCAACTCAATCAGTGTATCCTCGGCCCTTTGGGCTATGAAGGCGTCCGGATGGGAGGCCTCATCGCTGCGTGTGAGTCCCTTGGGTATGTGATTGACTTGGGTGTTGACCAGACAGAGGTAGATGACAAACCAGAAGCCGAAGAAGGCAGGAGCATAGTACCATTGCAGTTTCTTGGGCACCTCGAAGTCCACATCGATGTGGTACTTTGAGTTGAACTGCAGCACGAAAGTGAAAGAAGCATTGTTAGGGGGAAATAGTTAAACGATTACTGCTTAATACTAAATTAGAAGTGGCCAATTAACTATAATTACAGCTATGTTTATGGCCGAGCAACGATTGCCGACAGTCCGTCAGTCAGTCAATTCGTCAGTCAGTTGATATCTAATCACGAGTAGCGTCGACTTGTCAGGGGGACATCGCACACTGATTGCTCGCAATGAGCCATTGTCAGGGCTAATCAGAGAATTTAATTTCCTTTGCTTACATGCTCATTGGATTACGATATAAGTATATATTATTATTTTATTTTATTCGCCTGAGAATATTCAATCAAGACTCTTATCGACCCCCGGGACAAGAGTCTTGAGTCTTGAAGTGAATTGAACTCCTATTGTTTTATAGACTGCACGATAACAAGTTCTTTTGCAAAACACACAGAGTTGCTGCCATTTGGATTTCAACCAGAAAAATGTCTGACATTGAAATCCAAACTGAGCTTCTCAGTCGCGTGTGCTCTCAGTGATTCATTCTAATTTCGAGTACCTGGATAAGTACAAATACAATAACTCGCTTGTCGTTGTTGCCATAAATCGATAAGGCACTTGGAAATCAATCAGTCACCAAACATTGGCAACAGTCAAGGCAAATAATTAGCAAATCACTCGTCGATCGGTCTGTTTGATCTACTGGCCATACTAAAGTTATTCGCATTGTTTCTCGTTATCTACTGAATGATTAGCTGAATATGTTTGATTAGTCGATTGCCGATTTTGACTTAAGCGATAAGTCAATTATGATCTTGTACACGTTGAAAACGTGCTGACCACTTGAGTGCCAGCTCAATAAACTAATTTTAAATCGATCGATACTCGTATGAATGCACAGATCGCCATTTTGATAGCACCTCAATTTAAAAATTCTTAAAAAGAAATTAAAGTTCAATAGAGCACTTCCGTTTTTTGTGAAATTTGGAAAACACATTTTTTCTTTATAACTTTTGAAGCTAACCATTTTTTTTACTCATTTAAAATGTCGATCACCTCTGCTGTAGTATTTAATTTAAAGCTTAATAATATTATTCAATTCAAAATATTTCTAATTTTTCGGGATATTATTCGATTGATTTCATAGTCACATTATTCAAAGATTCGCAATCAATTTTGATTTAATTTTGTATATTTTCCTAATAATGAACAAACTCTATCTATAAATATTTTATATGTCTGTAGAAAAGACAAATGGTTTTAAATAACAAGCGGTAAATCAAATTAGCTATCTAGCTAAAAAAAAAATTACTTCCCATACCGGGAATAGAAAGCCAGATATCCGAGCCACTAGACCATTTAGGACAAGTTGTTTCCACACCAAACATATTCATTTTCTATTTTTTTATTTTGATAATAATAATTCTGATCAACACAAGTTCTTCCTAATTCAATAAATCTCAACAAGTACTTCTAAATACATACACCCATTTTGAAAATGTTTCCTTCACAAAAATTCAAATCGCACAACAGTTCACAACACTTCACAACACTTTGGGTCAGTCCAACCGTTAAGATCGACCACGTCTGTCAGCCGCCACTCCAGCGTTACAATTGAGGACTCGAATCGCGGATCGTCGTTAAAATATATTAACTGAGAGGGCTCGATACCGAAATATAGTACTACAACAATAAATAGTTCTAACGTCAGAGTTATCGAAGGAATTCAATATCTTATGTTTATGCGATAAACTCGGGCAATTATTGTACTCGCGAGCAGCGAACTCGGCTTGATTTTTGTCTTATTGGATGTTATTATTATTATCGCAACCGTTGATACGGTAGTATTTAAACACCTGTGTAGTAGTTCGATTTGTTATGGCCCTATGCCTGTTTTATCTTAACAAGTTTTATCTTTATGGTGAAGAAATGTGATATTCTCTTTGGTAAAAATACTTTTTCGCCCGGTTACTGTCGGCATTGAGCCTCAGAAGTTGTCGCACTTTACACTTATACAGTATCTATCCAATAACTGAATAGCGAATTGGCAATAACAACGTCATATAGGTGTCTCTAGGCTCGCGACGTACCGATCGATGCCTCTCCCACTCACTGACTGACTGACTAACTGCTTCAATGTACAAGTAGCATCAACATGTATCCAGAAAATGAGCCCCAACCCAGAGATACTGGCACAGCCCCTTCATATCCATAGGCAACTGTTGTGCCTGGCTGCCTATGTCACTTGTCTGTCGTCTGTCGTCTGTCTTTTGTCGTCTGTCGTTTGTTTTCTCTGGTTTTGTAATGCATGTTCCTCTACAGAGTTAACTAATTAATTTTTGCCTCGTTTTGTTGATTCCATTTCAGTTTATTTGTCATTGCATTCTTTTGTTTCCCATATCTTTTGTCTCTGTTTCACTCATTATTATTATTTTTTTTTAATTCTCAAATTCTCGATTGGACTGCGCATCGAGTTACTTTGATTTCGCTTGATTAACAAATTGTTTACATTATTTGAATAACATTTCGCTGGTGTATACTCGTAGTGTAGTGTGTGTGTGTGTTGTGTACACTTGTTTATTTTGCCGGCTTTTATTTTTTTGGTGCCGCTTGAATGCACTCTGTGCTGGGAAATTGTCTCGTTTTCTGATGCCCATCCGAAAAAATTATGTCAACTATTACACGTATTTTTGCGCTCGACTGCGCGATGGGCTTTATATTTAGATTCTCCAAAACTTTCCATATTTGGTGGGAGATAAGCAAGAAAACCTAAAAAGTGTGTCAAAATCTAATTATATGTTTCAGGACGTTTAATTTGGTAATAAACTGAAAATCTCCTTCATACACATATTTATCAGCTACTAGTTAAAATTCCTATTACCAAAAAAAAAATTATGGAGAAATACCTGTTAATATGAAAAAGACCCTTTCTTCCACTTCACAGTTAAGTACTTATCAACTTATCAGCTTGAACTGGGCCATAAATTATAATCACTATTAACTTGGCTACTTGAAAGTGTTTGTTGTTGCCCGTCCATTCATTCTGAGATATAATATATTAAATATCAACAGTCTTCTTGAAAATATGCACTTGTCAGCCAATTTTCATCCTCAAGATTGCCACAATCTCAATTGCTCTTGAATGGTATAGTTTAGCTCTTAAATATATGCATAAAAGAGTAAATATACTTATAGGTATGATGCATGTCTGCAAGAATGCTGTGGGAGTGTGTGCTCGACGGCGAGATACTCTGTGCCAGGGGTCTCAAAATATGCTCATGACAGACAAATATTGTACTCTTAATACATTATTTTAGTAATAATTTATGACAACTCAAGGTGCGATTAACCGAGTTTTACTGCGCCACAATTGTAATAGGTCTAAAAATATATTTTCTTTTTTTCCTGATTTCCATTTTTATTTAATTCAAATGGAAATTTAAATATCGTGACTAAAAAGTAAACAATATTTGAAATTAAATTTGAATACGTCAAAACTGTTTCCTCCAACATGCATAATACGAGTATGTTCAACACGTGTTGCTATTTTTGTTGATGTTTCGTTTCGTTTTGTTTTGTTTTTTTCATTTTTGTGGTGCTGGCATATTTATGTTAGAGAGTGTAGTTATCGCATGCGAAATCGGTGCACCGCACTGTCATAACTAGATGGAGCATAGAAACGGGCGCTCTAGAAATCAAAGAGAACAGAGACTTGTACCTTAATCCAAAGCATTCGAGAACTAATCTAAACACTTATCAATTATATTGGCAATTATGGTTAATTATTGGTGAAGTCACAGGCTTATCAGTCATCGATTAGCCACCAATATCTATGTATTTGCTTTTAAAATCGATAAGGATTTGCGCGACCCTTCACTCCGACAGATAACCCGCAATCCGTACCCATACCTTTGAGCCAGGCCCCGAGTGCTGCTGTAAATCGAGGGCCGTAATGAGTTTCTGAAGTGGATTAAGATATGAAATATTTAAAAAATTCCTATATGTATTTATAACTTAAATGTTTTTCCATTTTAATTAATCTGCTTTTGAAAAGCCCATTGATTAAAAAGAGAAAATATCAACTTCTGCCATTTGGGATTTTAACATTCAACGAAAATATAATTATTTTTTAGAATGAAAAAAATATATCAAGGCAACTATTGACAATCTTAAGACTATTGTCTGTCAGTAAACAATTATATAAAATAAACTTGATTTAATCAACTGAGCTTATCGAACCGATCAAGAATATGCATGTTAAGAGCCGATTAAGATATTATAAGTAGGTTCGATAGCACTCATGAAATTGCCCTCGTATCGGTGTCGGTTCTCTTGGCTGTTTATACTGTTGCTGTTGCTGATTCGATAGTGGGTTCGATTCAATTCTGTGGGCGAATGATAAGCGCTCAGCCTGTCGGCTCTTGTGGCTTAAGCACCACAAATCCATCAATTCGGGAGTTGGGTATATAATTGCTACTGCCAATTGGTTAACAAATTAGTAGACGTCCGGCCGGTGCACGTTGAAGAACGCAGTGGGCAGTGAGAGCTGAGTGGTCTATCCAGTGGCTGAAACAGGATTAGGATTAGAATTAGCTGTTCCATTCAGTGGCGTGTCAAGTGCAGTTGCAGCAACGGTCGAAGAATGGAGAAGAACAGTGGCAAGTGAGTTCGATGGGCACAACAACAAGTTCTCATTCACTCGTGCACTCATGTATGCTGATCGTGCTGATCTCTTGCTCTTTGTGGTTCTCTTTGCGCTCGCGTCTCCTGCTGTGGCTGTGGCTGGTGCTTTGTGCCCGGCCAGACGTGTGTCGACCGTTGAAGGCGACAGTTGTGGTTGTTGTTCGTGTCGCGATTGTTGCTCGTGTTGATCGTGTTGCTGTTGTCAGCTGATGGCACATGTTGCTGCCGTTTATGCTGCTGCTGCTGCTGCTGACCGCGTTCGATCATTTTGTCATCGCATTTTTATATAAGCAAAGCACCAAAAAACAACAAAACTTTTGCGTTTATTTTCGGCAACTTTTGTGCTCTTAGACCGTTGTGAAAAATAATTAAACTGTGAGTGAATATTACAAAAGAGCCTTGTTCTAATATTGTTTAAAAAGGCAACTTCAAAACAGTTGTTGAGTGTATTCAGTGAGTGTACTCGTATTCATCACATATTGTTTGGCTTCTTCGAGTAGAGGTCGAAGTGGCAAGTTCTTTGCTTTGCTTTCTTTCAGCAAGAAAAGAACCGCAAAGGCAACGGCAACGGCAACCGCAACTTCCTTTACTTCTCTGGCTCTTTCCCTGCTTCTTGCTCTTCTTCTTCTTCTACTACTTCCTCCTCTTCTTAGACGGTTTGCTGTGTGTATGTGTGTTTTTTTTTGTGTGTGGCAAGTTGCAACGTCAAAAGGCAGGTTATTGACTTTCTATTGTGCGCGGCTCTTGCCGCATGTCGCATCTGTAAATGTATCTGTATCTGTATCTGTATCTGTATCTGCATCTGTAAATGTATCTGCTAATGTAGCTGTTGCTGTATCTGACAGATACTTTGATTGGGCTGCTCTTTCCGCTTCACAATGACTTGGAAACCAAAACCAAAACAAATGTTGCTGTTGTCACAGTTGATTGCCGTCGCCGACGCCGCCGCCGCCGCCTCGTCGGCTGCTTGGATTTTCTTCCCATTTAGATACTCTTTAAATAGCATTTTCTTTTTCTTGGCTCTCCCCACACACGAGTTGGAGAGATTTTAGATATGTATGTTTTTTGTTTATATCAGCTTGGTGGCGTGGGCGTGGCCACAGACCAAATACACACACACACACTCAAACACTCAGATATTCATGAAAAACAAAAATAATAATAATCGCTAGAGTCGCAACTGATTAAGGCACTTGCATGTTAAATCGATTAACAGCACGTCCCGCTCATATGAATAATTACGAGTACTCGTTCAAATATATGTGCATATGTATGTTTAGCAAGTGTGCTCCACTTACACTCACACTCACACCATAGTCCGTCGGTAATGCGAATCGGTTTTTGTCTCGGCGTCTCGGTCTGACGGCCGTTTTTAATCGCGGCGTCGAAATTGGCCCCTGGGGGTCACCAGACGCATCGCTGGAAATGGGTCGATGTCGAAGGGACCCCAATTGCATTCTACTCGACTCGACTCGACATGCACTTCGATCATTAGCCACAAGCACAACATTCCATTTCACTTGCCACAACACTCGAATCCCACTCAGAAACACTTTGCTCTCTTTATTCTTGACGCCGTCTGTGTCCATTTGGCAATAAGTTTGCATACTTCTTCTTCTTCCTCGTGTTGCGTCTCATTAAGAATTTTAGCGTAAACATTGTTCTATTTGTATTTCACCCGCACTTAGGGGGCTTTTCCTTACAGTTGTCTCTCTTGTACACAGAGAAAAATTATTCGAAATTTTAAGGCAAAATCTAAGTTGTCATTTCTTTTTTTGTCAAAGCTTTTAAAATTTATTACAAAAATTCAAAACAGCTTGGCGCAAAATGCTTAGTGTAATAGGAAAAGGCTAGATTTCAAAAAATAAATGATATGTTCCATTAATAAATAATTGAGCCAATATTGTAAGCGCATTTAATATTTTATATAAGAAACTTTAAAGCACTTTTCCTAGCCATTTTCCTTTAAAATACGCAGAGTCTAGCGTCCTCTTTGTATTTTATATATACAAACCAAAATAACATAAATAAAATGGTCTTCTTACTAATTTCGTTGCTTTTCATTTCAAATTTAGTGCTCTTTTGATTACAATCTGATTTATCGACAACAAAGCATCACAATCAAAGAATTTCAGCATACTATTTTGGTGATGCATTTTCAGTCATCATAATCACAAAATTTTGAAATCATGATTGCTTATCACTGCCGTTCAACAGGATTTGTTCTGGAGATTTGATTTGATTTCATCCAAATATTCTAATTGAGCCCCGATAGTCAAAATATTTGCGGAGAAGGAATTTACAAATCTTACTTTAATCAATCAATCTTACTTTAATCAATCATTTCGTACAAGATATTTCGAAATTACCTTTTTTTTGACAACGTTTTTGATTGATTTTATTCCGGAATTCACTTAAGAATAGTTTGGCACTTTGAAAGCATTGACAGAGGCGGAATGGCTGTCAGGACCTTATATAGCATAACTTTACAGGGTATCAAAATAGCACACACTTTGTAGCTCAATCGTAAAATTTGTTCAGCTCTCGCAGACCCACATAATTCATACAAACGGTAGATCATTAAACTAAAATGTTATGGGCCAAGTTGCTATAAATAATAACAAATATTGCATCAAAATTAACAAATTCGAGTATGTCCCGCCTTATTTACGGACTATTCTCATGGCCCAGGTCGAGAATTATTTTAGAAATGAATGAATTTGTTATTCTGCATTGTTTGTTTGTGAGCTAATCGTCAGCTTTCCATTTGAAAAGTCGAAATTTCCTTGACGTCTTTGGTGCAACACATGTTTTGCCTTAGATCAGCAGCAGTTCACGCTGGTGACAAAATTTAAATAAGCTATGACAAAATATAAATGATGAGTTCACCAAGTAAAAATATGTGTTTTGTGTAAACTGAACTAGCAATTCTTATATCTTAAATTGTCTTTCTGCAGTTGTTGATGATTGATACTAAAATATTCCTGAGAATGAACAAATTGATTGAAGCTGAATTGATAATGTACTTTACTATCTGACAGCTGCTTTCAGGCTGTCTGAGACTAGATTCATTCAAGGCATTCAAGTGAATACTTGGAGCGTACTTGTGATTGATTCACAGAAAGACAATAATCTCTCGCTCTGTCAGACTTGACCACAGACATGAAGTGTGGCTTTCAGACACTTGATTGCCAGGTTCTTATCTCCTATCAGAGTGCTTAATTATTTAGGCAATGTGTGTGGTTAAGTTTTGTTTCCGCTTCCCACTCATGATATCCAGCAAATATCAAATCTCTCAGTGACGATGACGATGGCGATGATGATTGTGGCTTATCCGTTAATCAGATTATTTAGTGTGGGGTCGGTGACTAGTTTATTCTGTCATTTAATTCAATTTTCGTTACTCATTTCAACAGCAACATGAACTCCAAGTACGAGAACATGAAGATCATATACAATCGCAGCAAAATCGGTTGGTATTGGGCGCCCCTCTTTGTTTCCTTCTGGTTTCTGCTCTTCTATTTGGTGGTGATGCCCAGTTTCCATCGCATGCCGCCATTGAAAACGCTGCAGGACGAGCAACAGGAACCGGGACAATTCATTGGGGAGCGTGCGGAGAGCACTCTACTGAAGCTGACGAAGATCGGACCCAAAGTGGTGGGCAGTGCGGCCAATGAACAAGTCGCTGTCCAGCTGCTGCTGGACGAGATCAGCGACATCATCGACGGGGCTCGCACAGATCTCTTTGACATTCAGAAGGATGTGCAGATTGCCTCTGGCAACTATCTCCTCTGGTCCATGGTGAACGTCTACCAGAGCGTGCAGAATGTGGTCGTCAAGGTCTCGCCCAGAAATGCGACCAGTGAGGCGGCCCTGCTGATCAACAGTCACTTTGACTCCGTTCCCGCCAGCTCTGGTGCCGGAGATTCGGGAATGATGTGTGTCATCATGCTGGAGGTTCTGCGCGTGATCACCAAGTACGAGACGCCTCTCACTTACTCGCTGGTCTTTCTCTTCAATGGCGCCGAGGAGAATCCCCTGCAAGGTTCACACGCATTCATCACGCAGCATCCCTGGGCGAAGAATGTGAAGTAAGTTGCCCTTCCAAAGATTTACTCCACCTGCAATCTAATTCTCAGTTAACTCCTTTTAGAGCTGTGGTCAATCTGGACTCAGCTGGCAGTGGTGGTCGAGAGATTCTCTTTCAGTCTGGTCCCGATCATCCTTGGCTAATGAAGGTACCACATTCACAATTGTTATTATGAATTTCCTCTCATTTCTTTCATCTCTTTCACCACTCAGTACTATGGCAAACACATTGAACACCCCTTTGCCTCAACAATTGGCGAGGAACTGTTCCAAGCTGGCTTCATTCCTTCGGAAACGGACTATCGCATTTTCCGCGACTTTGGAAAAATACCTGGTAAATCGATTTGAAATATATATTCCAATGTGCTATAACTCCTAAGCTTTATCTACTTCGATCAGGTCTCGACATGGCTCAGGTCTTGAATGGTTATGTGTATCACACAAAGTACGATCGGTTCAATATAATTCCCAGACGCACTTACCAATTGACTGGCGACAATCTTCTGAGCTTGATCAAGGC
This sequence comes from Drosophila limbata, assembly GCA_963924055.1. Taxonomy (NCBI): domain Eukaryota; kingdom Metazoa; phylum Arthropoda; class Insecta; order Diptera; family Drosophilidae; genus Drosophila; species Drosophila limbata. The sequence continues at coordinate 19,976,806 of OZ001355.1, read as the reverse complement.
ATTGGGCAATGCTCCCGAACTGGAAGATCCTGCGGTGAGTCGCTTATCAAACCTAAATAAATTATATACTGAATCACAATTTATTTACAGAAATATGCCGAGGGTCACATGATATTCTTCGACGTCCTTGGCTGGTTCTTCATCTATTATCCGGAGCCAGTGGGCGTCATTATCAACATTTGCGTCTGTGTTTTGGTCCTTGTGACGATCGTTGTTTATATCTGGAGCATGGCCAGCAATACGGGAATGTTTAGGCGTCGCATCTTTGCCAAGTTCGGCATTTTGGCCGCACTTCAATTGTGTGGCGTTTGCCTGAGTCTTGGCCTGGTCATTTCCATAGCCTTTTTCCTCGACGGTGTTGGCTTGTCCATGTCCTGGTTCTCACAGACCTGGATGATATTTGGCCTGTACTTCTGCCCCATGTTCTTTGGCCTTGGCATTCTGCCCGCCATCTACTTTAGTCGCACCAAGGAGGTGAGTTTATTTAATCTAAATTGTCATAATTATTATTGAGTTTGGTGTGTGATCTTTTCAGCACGGCTTACCACTTGGTTATGGCATTCAGCTGCTAATGCACTCACATTGCCTGATTCTGACCGTGATCACCATTCTGATGATATCGTTTAATATTCGCTCTGCTTTCATTCTGCTCATCTGCATTGGCTTCTACACGATTTCAGTTCTTATCAATATGGCCACATGTGCCCACAAAACAAGTAAGTCACGGAAATCTTAATTAATTAATTCATTCATCATTTAATTTGATCCCCCTTGCAGATTTCTTGTGGCTAATTCCGCACTGCATCCTCCAGATTCTGCCCTTCTTGTTCTACGCTTACTGTTGCTATGCCTTCTATGTTGTTTTTGCTCCCATGCAGGGACGAGAAAGTTCCTCAAATCCAGAGTTATTGATTGGAGGATATACGGCTTTGTTTTGCTTATTGCTGTCTCCCTTCCTGGTGCCCTTGCTCTGTCTGTTCCGCAAATCGAAGACTATCATCTCACTTTTCGGCGTCTGCACGCTGATCTTCATTATCCTGGCTGCCACGCCTGTGGGATTCCCCTATGTGGAGAAGACTGCGGTTCAGCGATTCTTCTCTGTGGTGAGTATTATATTAAGCCACAAAATAAATATAAGGATGAATCGGAAATTCTTAGTTATACTGTATAACTATTCAAATAAATATGAAACAACAATTGAATACTTATTTAAAGAATCAAACAATTTCTCATATTTTAAATACTTATATAAATAATATTTTAAATTAAAATAATTATAAAATAATTCTTAATTCCAACAGCACACAACACGCACCTTCCACAATGGCGATGCTGCCAGTTCCGTGAACCACACAGACTCGGGATATTACGTGATGCCCGTCGACAGACATCCCAAGTCTCTGGATAGCATTCTCTTCGAGAATACAGATTACACCAAAGCCAATCGCAGTGATTGCGATACGGAAATCATGTGCGGATTTCCCATCTACAGCACGCGTTGGGTGAAGGCGGTGTAAGTAACAAATCTAAAATTGAATTAAGAAATGTCCCCTAATTGATTAACTTGATATGATCTACATTATACAGGCCTAATGGCTATTGGGTACCTGGTCCGGAGCCAAACAAAGATTACCTGCCCAGCTTGAGGATTATTAGCAAGGAAAGCACATCGGAAACGAATATTATGTTTACTCTAGAGGTTTCTGGGCCGGATCACACCAGTATATTTATTGAACCCTTGGCTGATGCCAAGCTGGTGGATTGGACGTTCACTAAGGAGCCGTTGGAGAAGAACTTGCCTCCGCCTCACTACGTTTACTGGTCTTATGCACTGGATCCCACACCTCTGCGCTTCAATTTGGAATTTGAGGTACTTTCTTAAGCTGATCACACAATTCTGATCGTTAGTTTACATTTTAAAATTGTTTTTTGCAGCGTGGGAATGCCGATTGGTCGGGATCGACGTTTAGAATCGCCATTATGGGACACAGAATACACGACGACATGTTTATAGAGGAGGACTACAGGGAGTTCCTGGCCAAGTTTCCCGCTTGGGCGCATGTGAACTCATGGATTGGTTCCTACACCAGCTGGCAGCTCTGAGAGCCGCTGGAATGTTTGACATTTGATATTACCACTCACTTCCCAGTATCCACTACCCACTACTACTCACTTCTCAGTACTCACATAACGAGTGATTGCCATGATGTCTGAACTGTTGTTAAGTTTTTGTATTCATCATACTCAGAGCTGAAATCAATATGCAACGAACAAAGTGTTTTAAAACATGACACGCATTGTATTTAAATTAAACGACTAGAATTTAGCTTGAACTATTGCAAAAATCCAAAACTAAATTACATTTAATTAATTTGTATTAAAATATATATTTTAAATAATTTATTAAGTTACACGATTCGTCTTTAAATCACCCAACTCTCGTACGAGGCAAACCAATCCGTCGTATATGTCCAGTCCGGGAAAGTGCTCAGAAAGTCTCGATAGTCCTGCGTGTAATGCTCCTGGTGATACAGGAAGTGCACGCTTACGGCCATTTTGAAGTACGGCCCATTCGTATTCGCAATATCATGCTCAAACTCCAGCCAGAAGTGGAACCGTTCCTGGACCATGGAATACACGTGGTATATGAAATATGGAGGCTGACGTCCATCATTCAACACTGTTTCATCTACGGACCAGTTGGTGATCTTCACATTGGGCTTGGGATCAATATAGATGACAATGCGATCGCCTGCCCTTATGCTGTACTCGATACGCGTCTTGTTGGCACTTTTAGACTGTCGGGAAACTTCATTGAGCTCCGTGGGAATGGGGAAAACTGGCGGCGTGCTGTAAATCCAGCGAGCAGAGTCCCTAGGGTAAAATTGAAAGTGATTTAGAAACTGAATTTGTATCGCTTGTAAATTCAAACTCACTTCCAGTTCAACCATCTGCCACTGTAGAGCGGCAGTCCGCAGTAGGGCTCGTTGGCACAGTTGTCGTTCAACCAGCTCTCGGGCTCCACATTCTTGAGGGTCGTGTCATAGAGCTCGGAGTAACGTGTGTCCACGGGTTGTACATAGAAGCCAGTCTCGGTTTTGGTCGTGTTATCCTCGTTGTGCAGAATGCGTTGAGTGTGCTAAATATACACAGAGTCTATCTCAATTGACAGTCGCCCAATAAGTGGATAGATCTTACCAAAACATAATAGCGCTGCGCGGCGACCTCGTGCTTGAAGGGGAAACCCGCAGGAGTTGCGGCTAAGATGATAAAGATGATCGTAATAACGCCAAACATTGAGATAAAGATCTTCGATTTGCGAAATTTAAACAAGATCGGTATCTGGAAAAAGATTCAAATAAATACTCTTAAACAATTTAAATGCATTTAAGACGAACTTACAATAAAACCGGCAAAATGCATGGTCATCAAGGCAATAAACAAGGCCAGGAGCATATCTGGTTTGCTGTCGGGTCCGTCACGTCCCTGCATCGGCACAAAGACCAGAAGAAACTCGTAGTTCAGGAAGGTGTAGAATAGAAAGGGCGCCACCTGGCACACCAAATGAACGGGCACAAAGAAACTCCCTATAAAAGTAATTAATAAAAATCAATTAAATTATTTAAAAATATAAAATAACATTCACTCACTCTTGAAGATGACTTTGAAGATCAACTGCAGGATGACAGAGATGCTGTAGAAGAACAAGCCGAACATGGGAAAGAAGGCGGATCGCACGCCCATGCCCATCAGGATCACGCAAATCAGGACAATCAGGATGCAATGGGAATGCATGAAGCAGGCAATTGTCTCATTCAGCTTCATGTTCGTCTTGTGCTTGGTCCGACCGATGTAGAAGGCCGGCAACAGTCCAAGGCCAAAGAACATGGTGCAGAAGTACAGACCGAAAGTCATCCAAACGCCATAGTACCAGGATTCGCTCAGGCCAACGGCGTGCATGAAGACGGCCACGAGGATGGTCAGAGCCCAGGCGATGATCACGGCGGCCACCTGGACCAGGAAGATGACACCGAAGCGCAGGAGAACCGCCTTGGGGGCATCTGCACCATCGTCCCTGGTCATGAAGTAGATGGAGGCGGCAATGGAGATCAGGGCAGCTACACACACGACTGTATTGATGGCAATGCTCGCGGATTCGGTGTAGACCACCATGAACCAGCCGAGGTAGTCGAAGAAGACAGCGTGTCCCGCGGCGTGGGCATCCGTGTCATCCAGTTCGGGAGCATTGGCCAAGGCCCAGGTCAGGGCCAGGACATTCTCGCCCGTGGATTGGTAAGTGCCCCGGGCCAGGTTCTTGAAGTTGTCGTACTGCGTGTGGTAGACATAGCCATTGAGGGCATGGGCCATATCCAGGCCGGGCAGGTTGCCATAATCGCGGAATATGCGAAAGTCCGTGTCGGATGGTATAAAGTTGTTCTGGAACAGCTCCTCGGCGAGAGTGATGGACCACGGGTGTGGAGCGTGCTTCTGGTAGTAGTTCATGAGCCACGGGTGATTGGGACCCGTTTGGAAGAGCACCTCGCGTCCGCCCGAGCCGGTTGAATCCAGATTGATTAGAGCTCTGTCCCAATATATTTAATATCAAAACATAAAAGTCATTTAAGTGTCCACTCACCTGCAATTGTCAGCCCATCTGTGCTTCGTGATGAAGCCATGTGAGCCCAGCATGTTGGACTCCTCGCCTCCATTGAAGAGAAACACCACGGGATGAGCCAGCGGACGATCGGAGCGAGCAATAACGCGCAGAGCTTCCAGCATGATGACAACCATGACGCCATCATCTCCAGCTGCCGGAGTCTTCACCTCCGAGTCGTAGTGACAATTCACCAGCAGGTATTTGTCACTGGGGGAATCCTTCCTCGAGATCTTTACCACGACATTGGACACATTGTCATAGCTGGTGGCTGCTTCCCACAGATAGAAGGCACCAGAAGCGTATTGCACCTCCGACTCAATCTCATAGAGATCTTTGCGAGACTGATCCACAATTTTGGCGATCTCCCTCTTGATAAAGTTCACGGTATGCACTTCATTGTTGATGGATCCCATCATTTTGTTACCAATTGCCGAGTACTCCGCCAGCTGTATTTTGGCCCGCTCGCCGATAAACTCATCCGGGTGATGAACCTCATCGCGCTGATACAACATCTTGGGGTAGGAAAAGAAACTCGGAATGACCGCCACATAGAAGAGTGTGAACCAAATCACACAGAAGATCGGGGCTCCATACCAGGGCCACTTTTGGCCACCTCTTCTCCGCTCCTTTTTGTCGGAATCGATGTCGAAACTGGAGAAGGTCATCTGGAAACGGAAGTGAGCTTTGTAAATTGAGCATTTACCAGTGTTATCAGAGCGATAACTTAATCTAATTCTTAGCTGTAGTCACAATCATTCAATAAAGAATATTTATAGAAATGTGTTTTAAAAATGTTTGTTCGTCTCACGATTTATTGGAGTATATTTAAAGAAATTTCATTTATTAACGTTCCTTTTTATCACTTGTTTTTTCAAGAGAATCCGAGAATTATATAATTAAAGGTTCAGTTTGAGTATTACCTTTAATCGCAATGGGTTCTCTAACCGCAGAAACTCGACCGATCCACGAGACGATCGTTGGGAAACTGATAAAATAAACTAACAAACTTAGAGTCGAACCATCAATAGGGCTATAAGCTGCTAAGTTGGGGCTTATCACCGATATTAGCAGATTACGATGTGGCGGCAACTTGGGAGGTGTTGTTTATGGTTTGATGACCGTTGGTGGTAAGATTAAGCTTTGTGTCGGCCTCTATCTGAATTCCGAACTGAAACGAAGTGAAATAAATATTTATGCCCCCATTAACTTGCATAAAATGAATGAAAGCAGAAAGTACTTAAAAAATAAAACAAAATAGGCTAAGGTGGAATTTATACAAGGAGATAATAGGAAATGAGAAAGTCAAGATTCTATTCAAACTACGGCGCTGTTCAGTACACATCCGAGGAGGACACTAAGAGTGCCCTGATCCAACTATCCATATTTTGTTTGTATCTGATATGTCTGACAATCGTCTGCAGTTCCTTGACGAGCGAGAACTTTCATCACTTCACGAATGGCATGAGGACTTTATTTGAGAGACCTTATCATATGGTGGATAATAGAACGATATCATTCAGGGAAGTAATCACCACTGAGGACTTCTGGAACTACATGGAATATGTGGTTATCAATCTGTTTCATTGGGATTCCATTCCGGTTGTCAACAGACCGATTCTCTTTGGAAAAATGCTACTCAATGAGAGTTTGCTTCTTGGTGCTCCGAGGTTGCGACAGATTCGAGTCAGGAACAACACCTGTCCAGTAAAAGCTGCTTTCTTCAGATACTATAACACTTGTGTGGCGCCCTATTCAAAGGAGGTTGAGTTCAAGGAACCTGTCTACAAGGGGTGAGTTGCTAATCCCACAGAGATTATGCTCAATTTTATATGTGCTGTTTACTGCAGATCCACATTTAAAACTATGAGTGAACTCGGAGTGACGTCTACTATTGGCAGGATCAATACATATCCTAGTGGTGGCTATGTCCACAGCTTGACATACGAATCAGATATAAATAGGGCAATTATTCGACATCTCAACAATACTAACTGGTTGGATCGAAACTCGCGTCTCGTTTTATTTGAGTTTAGCGCAATTAATTTGAATTTGAATGTTCTTCTCAGTGTACAGTAAGTAATTTGTAATTTAATTACGATTCATTTTACAATTACAAAGTTTACTCGACTTACAGATTAATTTTCGAGATAATGCCAACTGGCCTTATGAATTCCCTATATAAATTGGATATTATCTTGGCAAATTCACCATTAATATCTTCAGGTTGGACGATTATGCTTTGTGCAGCAATCGTTTATTTTATAAATTTCTATTATACTTACGTTGAGTTCAAGAAACTGTATCTGAGTGGCTGGAAGATCTACTTTTCAGATATATCTATGGTGTTGGATCTACCCAGAATATTTGTAATTCAAATCAAAGTTTTCTTCACGCTCCTATGAATTTTAATTATTTATCTTATAGATTCTACACATATCTCTTGGCTTTTCGATTTATTACATTGCTAAGAAGGATATATTTGAGGTCATTAATAATGCAAAAGGCAACTTTGTTCCGTTGGATCAGGAGGTCTTTGTCCATAAGATACACCAGGATTCGATGGGATTTTCGGTCTTCTTTTCGTGGATGGTTTTGCTTAAGTTTATGAACTTTAATCCAGTGCTCAGATCCATTGGCCAGGCCATGCAAATGGTAACAATATTCACCATCTCTACTCAAGATTTAATAAGTTTTTATCCTAGGCAGCGACAGATTTGGGAGCATTCGCCGTTATGTTTTTCATCACGATTGCGTCATATGGAAATCTCGGTGTGATGCTTTTCTCTGGCTCGAATGAAAACTTCAAAGATTTTCCTACAGCCTTTCTAACTATGATGCGTATAATAGTCAGAGATTTCAATTACTTTGAATTGGAAGATGATTTCCATGTCCTCGGTCCCATATTCTTCTTAACATACGTTGTGTTAATATTTTTTGTGCTATTGGTAAATTACTTGATCTACAAAAATATGTTGAATTATAAATTTAATTTCATAATATTTTTCAGAATATGTTCCTCGCCGTAATTTTATTAGCCTTCAGAACGGCCACAAAGATGGAGGCCTACAAGCCAAACTTTTTTTGGTACTTCATCAGGAAACAAATTTACAGGGTGTCTAATGGACTTTTAAAGGCCCCTAAGTATCCAAAATTCAGAGATGAAATCGCTCTGAATCAGCAGCTGGATGCCAAAAAACTGCGTGAATTGTAAGTTTCCTACAAATTTAAGATCTGGTTTTTTGCTTTAGGAAATTATTTGTATATTACAGGCGTCTCATCAGATATTATACGGAAACAGAGGAGGATCTAGATACGTATGTATTCTAATTTAAAAAACTATAGCAAACTAATTTCAGTATCTTTTGCAGTTTACTCTCGCGCTTGGATCTAATTGAAAATATTTTCCATCGTCTCACACATAATATGGACGAGTTAATAGAAAAAGCTAAAGACAACAACAAAGTTGTCAAGCAACAAAAATAAAGCCAATTTTTGAGCAAATTTTCTTGAGTTATTTTTAGGCAAGTAATCGAATGTAACTCGTATGATCGAAATTAGTGGTTATTTGCCTTTTAATCAGCTAGGGGAGGCACATGTCATATCAGACCAATATGTATAATCTTCCTTCTGATAAAGTGCTACTTATGCCAACGAACGACGCTGGAAATTATAATCTTTTTACGATTCAGTAGTTGGAAACCGAAAAGTCATTACATAAAGATATTTATTATTTAAACGGTCTAGTTAAAATCAAAACATTAGCCGTGTTCACCAGAACAAATCGAAAACAGAATATCGATGAAATTTGTATGATTATTCTGGTGAACGGCAGTGTTCAGCTATCATGATTTCAAATTTTGTGATTATGATGACTGAAAATTGATCACCAAAATAGTACGCTGAAATTCTGTGATTGTGAAGCTTTGTTATCGATACAACAAATCGTAATCAACAGAGCACAAGATTTTAAAATAAATGGGGAAAAATTAATAAGGAAACCACTTTACTCATGTTATTTTGGTTTGCTTAAAAAAAGTATAAGGAATCTGATTATGAAAAGTGCTTTAAACTTTCTTATATAGTATAAAATATTAAATGCGCATACAATATTGGCTTAATTATTGATTAATGCAAAATACTTATTATATATTATTTTAAATCTGGCCTTTTGCTATGTTGATTCTCATTTCATTTAGCATTTTGCGCCAAACTGTGAATTTTTTTTAATAAATATTAAAAGCTTTGATTTTGCCTTAAAATTTCATCAAAGCGTTCACCGGAAGCCCATCAAACATTTTTTGATTTCTGATTCATGATTACTGATTGATTAGTTCTGGTAAACACGGCCAATCACTTAAGAATTTTTTAATTTTCTGTAAAAAGTCATTGAGATAAAAACCTTTTTTGCTAATCTCAACCTGAAGTTCTCCTTAGTGTGAGATAAGAAAAAAACTATTTAGATTATCAAAGACTCTAAGTCTTGCCATGTTTGCGCTTTATTCGTTCTAATTGAATACTAAGTCTCGTCAAATACATATAAAATACAGTGTACAAAAAATAGGTTCTACATTTGTGATCAGCTTTAAATAATCTCAATACAACCAGGTCTCATAGGATGCGGGCCAAGGCACGGCATCCACGTAGTTGGGAAAACTCTTAACGAACTTTGTAAAATCTGATGTGAGCAGCTCCTTGTGATGAATCCAAAATCCACTGACGCCCAGTTCTAGGGAAGGCGAGCTCCAGACTCCATTCGATTTCTGTAAGGTGGATGAAATGTATTTAATCGAATGCTGGAATTGCTTTGACCAGAGATGAAAGTACCTCAACTTCCACCCAGAAGTTCAGCGGAGCTGCGTTGACGCCATAGGAGAAATATATATAATAAGGCGGCTTAAAGCCGAGACGTAAAGGAGTCTCGTGGAAGGACCATTTCTCGACCCGGGCACTGTTCAGTGGCTGTATATAGAGGCCCATATGATCCGGACCGGTCAGCTGCATTTCGAAGCGCATCCTTGTGGGCGTCATTTGTTTCTTGGATATCACTTTAACCACAGGAACTGTGCCCAGCACTGGCTCCGAGGCGGGAATCCACAAGCCTCTGGCTCTGTGAAAAGACAAAGAGGGAAAAGTTAGTTAATATCACTAGCCTAAGTTGGTATACTATGTGAAGAAGTTGAGCTGATCCTACCTGGTCTTGAGCCAGCGCATGTTGTAGAGCGGAAGTCCGCAGTTCGTTTCCTTCTTGCAATCTTCCCTGACATCTCGGGCCATCGTCATGTTAATAACCTTGTCTGAAATATAATTGTATTAAATTTAGTTTGTAAAATATGTGACTAACTCACTCTTGACGGAGTAGGTGCGTCTGTCCTGTGGCATGATAAAGTATCCAGATTCCGAGCGACGAACATTGTTGTTAGCATCGTGGAAGGTGCGTTTAGCATGCTACAAAATAAATAAAACCCAAATGAGTTGACCTTATTGATTAAGCCAGATGCGACTTACCAATACGTTGAATCGCTGAACACTCGTCTCGGGTCTGTAGGGGAAGCCGAGGGGCGTGGCCGCAATGATGATGCAGATCAAGGTGATGGCCATAAGGGAGCAGATGATGGTCTTGGACTTGCGGAACATGTGCAGCATGGGCACCACAAAGCCACACGTAAGCAGGCCCACAGCCACGCTAAAGAGGGCCAAGATCAATTCCGGATTGACGCTGTCGCCAAACCGACCGAGCATGGGAATGAAGGTGACCAGGAAGCCGTGCGAGAAGTAGGCAAAGAACACGAACGGAGGCACATAGCACACAATGTGAGGAATGACCCAGATAACGTCTGAAAAGGAGGGAGGACAAGTCTGTAGGGGATTCGAGAGATCAGTGCCATGACTTACTGCGACTGTGCAGACTGGTGGACAAGTTGAAGACCACGCCCACCGTGTAGAACAGACAGGTGAGCATGAGCACGAAGGCGGAGCGAATGCTGCAGATGGTCAGCACGAGTGTGAGCAGGGCCAGAAACAGGCAATGGCAATGCATCAGCAGCTGCACGCGTTGCCCAATGGGAAAGCGATCCTGCCAAGCAAAGGATTAATCTCTCAACTATCGACTCTGTTCTGAATACTTACATCTTTCTCGTAGTGGAAATACATGGCCGGCACTATGGCCAGTCCAAAGAAGAAGGGACAGAAGTAGAGTCCCAGCATCATCCAGTTGTGTGTGAACCAGGAGAGCGGCAGGTGCATCACATCCATGAGTACACCAATGAAAAGGGTCAGTGCAGCACCTGCTACCACGGCCAGGATCAGAACAACGAACATGTGAAGTGTGTGCTTAAGGATCTTCTCCAGCTTGAGGCCCGTGTTGTTGGACATCAGCTTGATGGCCAGGCCACAGGCAACAATGGCTCCGATGGCCACAACCACGTTGAGGATGATGCCCTCCGTCTCCGTGTAGAAGACCAGGAACCAGCCCATCACATCATAGTAAACCGTGTGTCCCTCGGCGTGTTTCTAAAAAGATGACAATGATAGTTTTTAAAATCGAAGATATCTTAAGTCAATCCCAACTTACCGAAGTGTCCTCCAGTTCAGGTGCACTGGAGATCTCCCTGACGAGCGACAGAAGATTGTCTCCAGTGTTCTGGAAACTGCCGCGTGGAAAGATCTCGGCACGATCGAACTTGGTGTGGTAGACATATCCATTGTACTGGTAGGCCATGTCCAGGCCGGGCACAGCGCCGTGGTCCCGGAAGATGCGAAAGTCCGTGTCGGAGGGGATGAAATTGTGCTGGAACATCTCCTCGGCCAGGGTCGAGGCATAGGGATGCTTGATGGCACGGCGATAGCTCTTCATTAGCCAGGGATGATTGGGGCCCGACTGGAAGAGAATCTCGCGACCTCCATTGCCAGCCGAGTCCAGGTTGATCAGAGCTCTGTCGGAAGAAGGATCATTTTAATCGGAATAAAGATCAATTAAGATCCATCACATACTTGCAGTTCTTGGCCCACTTGTGTTGTGTGATGAAGGCGTGCGAGGCCTGCAGGGGATTCTCCTCGGCTCCGTTGAACAGAAAGACCACCGGATGCTTCAGGGCGTGCTTTGATTTGATGAGCACTCGTATGGTTTCCATCATGGTGGCCACCATGGACCCATCATCGCCAGCACCAGGACCCGCGGGAACCGAATCGTAGTGACTGTTGACCAGCACCCAGGTGTTGCTCTTGGAGGACTTGGGACTGACCTTGACCACAATGTTCTGAATGCTTTGGTACATGTTGACTGCCTCCCAGTGGATGTAGCTGCCGGAAGCGACCTGCACGTCAATTTCGATGTCATGCACGGCGCCCAATTCCGCCCGTAACGAGCGCATTCTGGAGCTGATCACACTGACGGCCTCCAGCTCATTCTCCCGGCTGCCCACCACACGGGGTCCCAGCGCCACGAGGTTTGCCAGATTCATCTCGGCGCGCTCGGCAATGAAACGCTCCGGATACTTGGCCTCATCCTTGATGGTCAGTGGGCGTGGCAGGTGATTCGAGGCGGGTATGGAGATCGCACAGTAGAGGAGCAGCCAGAAGCCAATGAAGGCGGGCGCCCAGTACCATTTGATCTTCTCGTAGCTGACGAAGACGCGTTCGCAGCCCGCGGGTTGCTGCAGGAAAAAAAGAAACGGCTACAATGGGTTAATGCCTCAAGTGATTGCAGAGAACTTTGTGTGAATCATTTCTTTTTTTTAATTAAAACACCTTCGATGAAGTAACTAGTGTTAGCACATACAAATACAACTAGTCGTAGATTTAATCCATCATGCCTTTATCTTATCGGCTGTCCAACATGGCCAGGTGTCACTGTAATGTGTTGCTACCGCATGTCGTTTTTATTGCTCCCCCGATAGGCAATGAGGGGGAAATGTTTGACTGGTGAATATTTTCATTAAATTGCAGCTGCCATAGAAGAATTGGCAAGTGTCGAAACTCGATATTTACTCAGTACTCAGTATTCAGTACAATCAATTACTCAGTTCTCTCTAGCAACGAACATTGCACCTCAGGAATTAGTTAATCTTATCTAAAAGTATCTACAATTTAGTTGAACAAACACTTGTTCTAATTTGAGGGCGATAGCTAATTGATTGCCCTTGATGTGATGTTTTGTGATGTGATATGAGCTCACCTTATCTTCCAGATGCAGTTCTCCATGTCGCAACAATGGATCTGTGTTGCTCGCATCTGTTGTCGGCGTTATGACGCGACGACGCACATTTTTATCACTACTCATTGAGTCGACGTTGTCTACAATTTTAAGTGGCTCCAGTTTAAATTCTTATTTCTATGTATACGGTAAACAAACAACACGTTCTCTCACGCTCTTTCGCTCTCTCACGCGCTCTCTCGCGTTCGCTTGCTCTTTGAACTAGCAGTGGAGCGAACTACGAACGAACTATTAGATTCGGAGTCGGGTGAACAACGAACGCTCTCAACTGTTGGATCAATCGACTGAAGAAGAGTATTTTGCGATCTGCAACTCGCGACGTTTGGACTTCGACTGAATTGCCAGCTGAAATTGTCATCAAATGTTTCAATAAGCGACACGAAAACCGGTCGATTTCGATATGTGCGTATCTTATCAGCATGCGCTTCGATTTCCTCAAATTTTGCTCTGCAAGGGTCGGCATATTGCCATTTGGAAATATATTGACAACTTCCGTTATAATTTCAAATAAAATTGTTTCGGCACATGTATGTAAATATTTTTTTGAGTTTGTTTCAAAAGTAAATGAAGATCTTTCGTGTAGTTTTCAATCTGGCCAATCTTCATCTTTTCTATCTATATTTTATTTTTTCGACCTTTTTACTTTTTTGAACTTTGTTGATTCGCTTTTCTTAAATTGGAACAGTTTTAATACTAACCCATCTTATTATTCACACGAAACTACAAACAAGCTCTACAGATACAAAGGCAAGTTAGTTCCAAGTTTCAGTTTGAAATGTGCAATATTTCTGAACCAAAACAAAGGTCACTTGTCGCATGTTGTTTAATTGTTTACACAGTTTCGTTTTAAGCTTTGTTTCATTTGACCCCTTTAAGCACTAACTGAAATCACAAGTGCGTTTCACATAAATCCAGACAGGATGTCAAAGTTGAGTAAAGTTTTGCCAACTACCTTAGTGTAACCTATGTTGGGGCACGTCCTAGGCGAGCACTGGGATTTCCAGCAAAAGTTTTGATTGTTTATAATTTGTACTCGTACCTTGGCAACTTTTTCCAGAGTTTCACTGCTCATTGTTGTAACTCGTAAGCCCGATTTTCTTTGCTGCTGTTATTGTTGACGTCTAAATCCAAAGTGCGACTTTGACTAGCTTCATCACAGTATTGAAGCCGCTGCTTGGGCGACAAGACAAACATTAGTTAATGGCCAAGATGACGAGGCGGCTTTTTAATATACACTTTACTTTGGTGTACTTACTTCAGAAATGTATGCCTAAATAAATATTAAGAATATATGTTTAATATTGCACGAATAAGTCAATAAATACACATTTGAGTGACAAGTGAGTTCGTGAGTATATTAATTGCCGACACCTAAAGTACCCCAGCAAACATTTTTAAACGCCAGAGAGTCTCAGGCGACTCGCCTTCTCATCGCTTTTTGATCTCCTTTTGTTAGAGAGTGAGCCACTTTCGCAACACTTCGGAAAGACTCTTTTGCGAGTCTTCCAATAGAATCGTGCGCGACTCGCAGAAGACTCTTTTCGGCGATGGGCGATTGTACAATCTCAAAAATGTTTGCTGGGACGCCATGATTCTTAAATTGTCATTTAATTTGAATTAAAGTGAAGAATACTTTCGTGCATCCCAGCAAACATGAGATGAGAAGGCGAGACGCCTGAGACTCTCTGGCGATTTGTTTGCTGGGATACTATTTATCAGATAATTAAAGTCATGCTGCATACTTTGGTGCGGCAATTAAAACTAAAATAGTATGCACACTTCTAGGCGGGTCGTTCAATTAAAATCTGTTGCATACTTACAATTTAAAATACATGTCATGTTTATGCATACAGTATGTATGCAAGTTGCTGATTCCCCCATACGCATTGCTCCAATTTGCTTGCAATGCACGGAACTGTGTCACGCCCGTCCAGCTCCCAGTGCAAGTACGAACTGATGTTGTCAGTGTGCTCATACATCGTTGAGGCCTAGGACGCTATACACACATACACTTACATAAGAATACATACATATGCTAAAGGCGTCCCGCTTGGAATTGAGGACATAAAGCGGCAAATAAGCAATATACCATCCACTTGCCAGTGTCATTCAACCTAAGTGAGAAGGAGACAGCATTCACGCACACACACATATAGTTAGTTGTATTTTCTGTGTGTATATTTGATGTATTCATTCTCATTCATTCATGGCTTGTACTACAATTCGTAAACAAAAAGTTCATCGGAATATTGGTCAAAATGAAAACGATAAAATGAATGGATGAGAGCATGAATATATAAATAAACCTGATGTCTCAAGCACAATGTCCAATTGCTTTCTTACCGATATTATTGATGATTTTAATTTTATAAAATTTATGAATATTTATATAAAGCTTTTAATTAATATATTTGCTAATTATTCACCGCTTTAAGTTGTTACAGACAAAAATACACGACATTTACTATGCGCAGGCGCCGCCTCTCACTGAGAGGAACAACGAAAGAGAGGGGAAGAGAGAGAGAGAGAGAGAAAGAGAGAGGAGATTTGGGAAAAACGCCGGCAAGACCTCCGCACACAGGATACTCGTATTGTAAGCATTTCTCCCCCTGCGACGCCGCATGTGCACAACCAAAACAAAGGCAAAATATGTGTCAGCTGCTTTGCTTATATCCTTTTCAGTCCTTTCCTATCCTGCTGGGCTTTCCACTCAAATTCGCGCTGTTTTTGCACTGCCCGCTGTGTGTCGCATGCTTCGCCATTGCTCGTTGTTTCACACACACACACATACGAACACACACAAGCACATACACACACACATACATACATAGCCTACGCTTGGCTCAGCATTTCCATTTCATTTTCAGTTCAGCTTCAGTTAGTCGTAGTTGAACGGTCGTTGCTTTTGGTCGTCTCGTCTTGGCAGCTCAGCAAAGCTCTGGCAACACATTGATATCAAAATATGCCACTGAATCGCAAGCCTCATACCAAAAGAAACTAAGGCAGCTTCGAGCGCGTGTGTGTTTCTCAGAGTGTGTGTTCCTTCTTGTGCTAGTTTCTGTTTATTGCCACAGCATGGGCATAGAATGATATTGCTGCCTAGCTAGAAAAAGAAAATTATATAATTTTATAAACGCAATTTTAGTTGAATTATTCAGGAATTGTGTGAGTGTACTGAACCACAAAGGCCACAAGAAAAGAAAAACACTAATAAATCAAATCACATTCATTCAACGGTATGTGAGTATAGGTTGTTGTCTTTGCTAAATGCTCTGCCAACCTCCCCACATTGTATTTTGTTATTTTATTTTTTATCCGTTTACGTTCGTTTCTCCTTTTATTTGTTTTCTGGTTTACTTTCAGGATCCGATACGATGTAACCTGCTCATGCATTCCGCAGACAGTCGCATAAAAAACATGCATATGTATATTACAATCTGTTCTAGGAATTAATTTCAATACCAGCATGTTATCTGTTTTTTCTTCGTCTTACTGTAAATGAAAGTGCAATCCCATTATGCGCTTAAATGTTTTTGTGGCATTTACTCCAAAGTGGATTAAAATTACTCAGACAAATAGAAAAAGTTGAATTGTAATTTGTATGTGAGCTCGAAAGAGTATTTAATGCGTTTCCTTCGAGTAATACTCGATATTTCGCGCATTCGTTTTTATACCCAATCAAATGCTTGGCATTCTGTGATGATATCATTGGCATTCCATTACTGCGGGGACAGCTGTGTTTGCTGTTTGTCCAATTGAAGCCGGCAATAAGCAGGTCGTTGACCAAACCCATTATCAGTACAATTTGATTTGGCAAGTACAAGTATTAGAAATGCTTTTACCCATATGTTGCATGGGAGTATGAAAGCGAGTGCGTCACAAAAGTCTATAAAGTACGTTGACAGATGCAGGCAGTGTTAGGCATGTTATAAAAGTCCGGCTATTGTCGAGAACAATAAAAAAAGAAGGAAATACTCATACAAAGCCACACTCTCACATTCGTGTTTTGTAGACAATGACACAAAGGCGACTTGGAATAAAAACCACAACAAAACGAATGTGGGCAAATTTAAACTTTACTTCTGCTCTGAAAATGTTTTGTTTGTTTTACTGTTGACAAAACAAACTTGAATTGAAGAGAGTTAATTGCACTGCCGTTGTTTATTTTGGCATTCATTAGCACAGTGAAAGGACTAGAAACAGTAGGCAGAATTTGAATGTTGTCATCGCATATAGAAAATGTTGAAGTCCTTAAAAAGAAAGAAAGAAAAGAGACGACTCCATTGAATTTACTTGCAGTAAAAAACATAAACAAGAATACTTTTTGCCGACTTACTGAAATCAAGTGAACGTAAGGGTATTAGACGCGTCAGCAGATAACGTGAATGGCAGTTTGGCAACGCAGCTGTCGAATTTTGAGTGCCAGCCATTGTTGTCCTCATACAGGGCAACACATCACGCATACGCTCTGTGGCATAGACTCGTTCATATGTACTGTGGCTGGCTGGTCTTGGGGGGATAGGAAGTGGAAGTAGACGGATTTCTGCTTTTTAATGAAGTCATGTCAAGCATTTGCTGATTTGCCTGTGATTTATGAGCAGCTGTTTGATGTCACTCAGGTGTGTTTCTAGCTGACACCGACAGCTCCAATCAAAAGCTCTTTCCGTGCATCACTTACCACAGTAATTGCTGCAAAATGTAACCGGATTAGCCTGATTGGATGCATAGAATCATATTTGGCAGGGACAGCACTTTCTGTGTCGCCCTTAAAGTCTTTTAAATTACAACTGTGTAATGTTCAATAAGCCGTCGTTTTTATTGCATCGCGCAATTCCCGCACGTCAGTTCCAAAAGGTCCTTTGCTTGCTCCTTGCTCCTTCCACGGTTTCTGAATTTAAATGCTATTTTTCCAACTGACCGCCCAAAGAAGAAAAGCGACACAAAGCCGCCTGCATACAATTATTTCTCATTTTCTTTCCCACATTTCCTGCTTGTTCGATTGCTCTTTCTTGCAAGTCTACTGTACTATGACATTTAATTAATTAATGCTCCAGAACTGCAGGTTGGCCAAGTAATCAAGAATGTGAGAGGTTGCTTTACAATTCATCCTTTGCATTTCATTTAAAATTCCATTAAAATTCAGAAATTATGCGTAACTTCAACCACTTGAAATCCTTGACTGCCTGTCGATAGTTGTGAAAGCAGAAAGTTTCTGTGTTAAGGATGCAGAGAAGTGTTTAATGAGAATTAATATATTGGGTTTGTCGAGTTGAACTTAATAGATTAACACCTAATGGGGTCATCAATAAAATCATTGACTTGTTTTGCCATATTAAATTCTGCAGCTGAGATGAGAGAGTGGGGAACAAGTTGCCGGGTGCAACAAGAGACTCACCAAGAGGGGCAATAACCCCAACTTGGCACATTTTAAGTTTTGGCAATGCAAATGTGCCCATAAATAGTTTGACTCGCAGCTTCTCTTGGCCATAATGGCATTCTTGGCCAAGTTTGTGTTATCATCAGGATGTATTGTTCCCCGATGAATGAGTCTGGAAATTGAAGTATTGCAATTTATCCAACATTTTGCACTGAGGCTTAACACTGATCCACTCTCAGTGCCAAAGTGTCTATGTTGGGGCAACTGGGCTCAGATGGCTGACATATATATATGGCTGCCATAAACTGCGCATCTATGTTGCTTAATGGCCGAGCTTAACCCATAAACTGACCTCCAATGGAGTGTCTGCATTGGTCAGTCATCTGCTTTGCTATTGACTCTCCAGAGTGTGGTCCTACCCTGGAAATACTCGTAGACAAGACACCTCAGCATACGAGTACTCCTCAACTGGAAGATAAAAAAGGTTTCCATGAAAGGCCAACAACCACGCTGATTGACAGCCTCATTCAATTTGTGGCTCGTTGCTTTTTTCTGCCCTTTGCACAGTCTGCATTTTTTTCTCTTTTTTTTGCTAGAAACCAAGTAAGTCAGCAAGTCATTCAATGTAGCATTTAGAAAACGTGGAATAGAACAATAGACGTCCATCAAAGATGTATTTATGCAACGTGTCGCAATGGGATTGTGTGTGTTCTCAACTGCAGTGGATTCCATTTGAAAAAAAAAAACTAGAGAAACAACGTCGATAGACTCCACTTTGATAACAGTTTACTACAGGTGTTGGACACTTGCATCACTGAGTCCACTGGAGTCCAACTAAAATAAAAACTGAAGAGCAAAATCATCTGTAGATTGTGGTTGACTTTAATGTATCTTTCATTTATTTTTGACTAGTTGGCAACTTCATATTACTAATTTTATTTATTTAAATAAAGTGTTTTAAATTAATATAAATAAAAATATAATTTTTAAGCTTTTAAGCATAGAAATGAAAAACAATTTGACTGCACCGCCATCTTTGAATATAAATAACAAATGCATCAGACATACCCCTCAAGCTATGTATACATGCAGGGTATTGCTCAATAAGAAAGTAGGAAACAGCTTTTGTATCAATTTAGTGTGGCTAACAGTTCAGATGTCGTTCGCAGTGCCAATGACATTGCGAAGTCAGTTATTGATATGACCTACTCACTGAACTGGAATCACAACAACAACAGCAACAACAAAGCAATGAATTCCATTTACTGAATGTGATCTGTTTGGTGTTGTGTCCACAGTCCTGTGGCCAGTGTCGGTAATAGCTGCATTTAAAGGAACACAAACCTTGAAACATATGCCAAGTTCCTAGACTCCTAGTTTATATCTATCAAATAGACCAACAAAATGAACGACAAAGCTGGAGTGTGTGTGTGGAGCGAGTCTGAAGTCTGCTGCGTAATATTCTCTTAATTAAGTGGCTCTTGGAGGTCGATGAGGTAAAACCCACTGTGCAGACATGTGTGGGTGTCCGTCTGCCCACCGTGGAGTTAATTTTCGGGGCTGACTTGAAAATTTGTAGCCCAACATCATCAGTGGAAGTGGCCCCGAAATCTCTGCTTCCTCTAGCATGACACTCATTTTCAATAGACCTCAAACTGCGTGAGCACTTAGTCCTGTGTGTGTGTGTATTTATTTTTGCGTATGTGTGTGTGTGTGTGTATGGGTGTATGTGCAATGAAGCTTGGGCGTCGTCTATGTGAAATTGTATTGAAATCCTTTTAACGCCATATCTAAAATTTATGTGCTTGCCAAATTGAATTATTGTGCAAACTCAATTTCGCCCGAAATGCCACGCCCACAAATTAAATGGTCTTGCGCCTTAAAGCACATGCATTTTAGGGTGTGTCAGCGAAATTAATTTCATTTGATTACATTAAAAGTGTGTCGCAAAATAAGTCAAATACTTTGAAACTCAAGTTGATTCCAACTACATGGAAGATTTTTAAGTTTTAAAAGTTTTTGCAAATCGGACTGTGAAATAAATCAGAAATAACAATTTTCCCATAATTGGCTGTTTATCGAAGCATGAAATTCACTCGTAGCATTTACAATTGCGTTTTAATTTACAGCATTTTTATTTGCTCTATTTAATTATGAAATTGAAACATGAATTGAAATTGATGTTTGGCAAATTCCTGGCACTAAGTTTCACTAATTGGCAGTCGACGAATGAGTCCCTGATGAAGCTTTCGCTTATCCAATCGAATTCATTAAAATTTCATTTATTTGTGTAATTAAATTTAGTCGTAAAATATGTCGCACATGTTCTACATAAGTATATATTGTAATAAACCTGTTTGAAATGCTAACGAGTTTTTCCAATCGACGGAATCTTTAACATCAGGTGATGCAGACACCCAGAAGAGAATGAAATAACTTTTATATTTTCAGTGCTGTCGCAACTTAATTTTTGATTAATGGGCCTAAACGTAACGTGTCCTTTTCTTCCCACAATCAGGAGGTGGAACACATATGTTTGTAACCCATAATGGATTCAGTAATGAGTCAAACATCAATCAAATCTGCATTGTCGAAACCTGTAAATAATAATAATAATAACCGAATCTATGCAATGAATATGAAATTTATTGAATGCTGGCGTTGCCATGATGATGATAACGAGCTAATGATTATTACTGTTATTGTAACTCAAATACGTTGAGGCCAACGCTGCGTATGAGTTATGTTCATGTTGACTGTTGAGCACTCATAATATTTGATTAAATATTTATGGTATAAAATCGGTAATTCTTCATACATGTTATTAACAATTGCTATTGATGTTGTTGCATTGAAGTTGTTTCATTTTATTTCATTGCTGCTGAAAATGAGAAATTATGCATAATCAAGAAGGCGAATGGTGACGATGTAAATGTCCTTGGGCGATGGCAAAGTAGATTTTGTCACAAATTTGCCTTCGTATCACTTGGGAGTCTGGCTGCCAAGTCAATTTGTTGCAGCAACAAAACTCTTAGATTTTGGCCCAAAAAAGTAATGATATTATTGCCAGCCAAGCACAAATTGTGGCCAGCAATTTGCGGCTCGGTTTGGCTTCTTTGGCTTAAATGCGAAAAGTCATTCAACAAAAAAAGTAGAAATTTAATAGAAAATTGTGTATAATGGGCATGGAAGACTCGTAAATCTGTAAACAGAGAATTGGGCACGCGCTGCGTATACGTAATATGAGAAAATAATTGCTGCGTAGCAAACAGCTACAACAATGCGAGTAAATTGCTTTTGAAACGAGCAAGTAAACTCCCTCTCACACACATACACGCCCTCACACACACACACACACAAAAGCTATGATGAATTTGCGAAAAGATTTTAGAAAATAGCCGCAAAATGATTTCATTTAACGTTGTTTCTTCTCTCACATTTTTACATTTTTTGTGTTGGCCAAAACTGCGTCTTAGCCATTGGCTTCTTGGCGCATTCTGGTCAAATAAATTGACGTTAACCTGAAAGGCATTAAGTTGACTAAAGTCATTAGAAATTAACCAGCTTTGACCACATTTTATGAGCCACTTTAGGTATTTGCCATGGCCATAAATCATGTTCAAACAGCTGAGAATAAGCTGACATTGGCATATGACAAATGTAATTCCCTGAATTCAAAGTTTCGAGCATATAAACGTATCATATCATAGTTATTGCCAGGTCGAGGACGAGAAAGGGGCGTGTGTTCAGTTTAAACAGCCGGTAATAAGAGCATCCTTTTGGCAGTCAGACTGAATAGAACGTGCAACTGTTTTTATAGCTTTTCCTGCCGCAGGCAAACAAAAAAGTGTCGTAAAAAACCGTGAGAGCAATGTGTGTGTGAGACTTTTGTCTGGGTATTGTTGTGTAGTTGTGACAGGTGTTCGTTGTATGCATATGAGGCATTTGTCAAGCTTGTTTGTATTCGCCCTTTCCACTTGCCACCTCGATAACCTTCCAGTCTTCCAGCCTGCCCCGCTGCCTGCGGTTGCACATAGCCAACAGCTGTCACTTTGCATATTTCATGTGCTCAGTTACCGAGCTGGGCTTAGACACAGACAGAACTGCCGAAGCCAATTCTCAGCTGACTCAGTCAGCATACAAATTAGTTTTTATAGTTTTGTAGACTACAAAATATGTACTTATATTCAGACTTATTTTTATTCCATCTTAGAAAGGGTATTTGTGTCGCGACGCATTCTGTTTAGTTTGTCAGTCGCACAAAGCCTTGAGCCTCAACTAAAATAGCAACAAATGTCTGGGAGGCATAACTTTCCTCACTTTCTCCTCTCTCTTTGTATACGCTTTTTTCATTCTTTGCAACCATTGTAGCTAAAAGTTCCATAACAAAATACGAACACAACGTTTTCAAGTTGAAGTCTTTGAATTGAAATTGTAATATTTTGTTTTAGGCCGACTTTTAAGCAATTATCTACATTTTATAATTGGGTCTATGCGACAAAAACAAATTTCGTATTTAGTTAAAGCAACAAGTTTCACTTGCAACAAAATCTGAGAGTTTAACTTAACTTAAACTGTAATCTGATTTAAATATTTATAATATAAATTTCATGAATTGCAATAATTTTTACTTTAAAACCACGCCTGAAGGCCTTCACTGAAAATAAATAAATAAAAATCATTTGTTTATTTTTTAAATAGATTCTAATCAAAGTCATTTATCTTCTCATTGCAGCTTTAATTGAAAATGGACAACAACCACTCGTATTTAAATCGATTAAATCAAGTAGTTGTTCTGAATACTAAGAGGTCCTTAATTATTGTAAGAGTTTTGTCGGCTTCGGGTCAATTATGGTCTAGTGTCTGTGATTGAATTTAGCCAAATAAATATTATTAGAGCTGGAACTGTATCATAGATACAAAGTGAGTTAGAGACAAAGGAAAACCGTAAAGTATACTCGAGAGACACTTCGAATTAAATTAAATTAGGCGAGAGCAATTGGAGGCCGCTGAATTGAAAGGATCGCGGCTCAAAGTGCTCTGCGGATGCATTTCATTTGGAAAGGGGCCCGACAAAGACAATACGGAGGGCTTACGGAGTGCATTGGCCCGTTTACGCAACAGAACGGGCCCCTCAATTCCACAACCGCCACCCACTCCGCCACCCGCCTCCCCGTTGCCCACCAACGTTAGCGGGAGCAACGGTCGATATACAACCAGCACCACTTCCAACACCACCACCACCCACCAGTTGCCGCCCACTAGTCCACACCATAAGCCACTACAGCAGCACCACCCGCTTACACACACAAAGCCAGCAAACGGAGGATCTGGTGCGGGACGAGGAGGGGCAGGAGGACGAAGAGGCAGAGAAGCAGCTACTGATGGCAACCACATCAATGGCCACCATGTGAGTACAATTTAATCATTGTAACTTTGTAACTCTTGTGGCATGTAACTCAGCTTACAGCTTAATACCTGCAACTGCCATCAAATTTATATATATATATTGTTCCCACTTTTGAGCTGGTTAGAGCACGCTTATAAAAAATAAAATTTTTTACAAATATAAAAACTAAAGTAAATACTGCAATAATCATCTGCAAAATCTTAGCACTGCGGTATTAGATTTCTACAAGTAAAGTAATAATTAAATCCACCCAAAAGGTAAATAAATGTATAACAGCTATGAATATTTTATAGTGCCCCGAAAAGTATGCTATAAAATGTTTGCCAAATTAATTGACCCAATAAATTTCAATTCCCACAAGTCGTCCAACTGTGCCCAATTGTTTGAGAGTAAAAGCATATTTTAACTAAATAAATGTTTAATTTTTTCCTTCAATGTATACAATTTTAAAAGTGCCGAGAAAATGTCATTCGTTGTTAGTAAAAAGTAAGAAATTGAGTATTTCATTAGTCCATACATTCGCCAATTTTTTGAGATGACTTGCCAAATGCAAAAATACAGTTTTACTATTCACCGTGAAAAAAATGAGATTTCTTGAATTGTGAAGAGCTCAAGCTTCGTGGAAAGGGGACTATTCAAAATGTCAAGCAGTTTTGAGAAAAAGATGGAATCAAACTTATTATTTGTACTCTTTTTATCTATTTATTTATTGCATTAAATTGTAGTTGTCGTCATGGGAGCCATTTAAAATGTTATAGTAAAGTTTGTAGTGGATTTTCTGTGCTCTTGTAATTTGATTTACGCAGAATGGCATTTAAATGGGCGGTGATATTGCGTAGTATTGCCATTTGAGAGGGAAAAGCGGCCGAAACGAAAGCAATTTAATAGCTTAACAACATTTTACCATTAGACTTAATTGAATCGCTGTGCCAAATAATAATGATAAGTGTCAGAAGGGCGGGGAGCAGAAGAAGAAAAACACTTCAGGTGAACAAAGACTGAGAAGCTGAACTGTTGAACAGGTGAATATTAAACTCCAGACATAACATGTTAATGAATTTTAATGAGAAATAATAAGGATAACGTTCCAAGCAGTCAAAACTCATGCATTGCAATAGACAGACATCTTCAAAAACGAACTCTGGAGGATAGAAGGGAAGGGAAAAGAGTGGAAACGGGAGTTTATTGTGCAGTGACGTGTTGAATATGCGACCTAATTAAGAGACACTGTGCTCCTTGCCACAATTTGCCGCAACGTTGCCTTCAATAGCAGACAAACATCGGTTGCAAGGAAACCAGAGAAAGGGAGACTCTCAAAGTTCTTATGTAAAATGTGCCATTAGCAGAGTTGTCAAGATGCCAACACAATGGAAACCTAAGAAATTTTGTTTGCCAATGTCGATGCATTAAACTTACACAACCCTCACACACACACACACACACACATATTTACTAACAATCATATGCAGATCGAACTATTTTCCCCTTCATCTTCCTTATGTTGTGATAGTCCACAAAATTCTGCTGGAATTTCTACCGACTGCGTTTGACTTCTTAACTTGAGTTATATGAATAAAAGTTTAATTTCAAGTTCAATTTAAGCTAAATAGAACAGCAATAACTGCTTAGACATAAACATTTAGTTTGTGAATTATTCCTTTATAAATTATTTTATTTATTTACTTTTTTCTATTCTATTATGTTGAGCAACTAAAAATTCTACAAGGGGCAGCTAAACTTCTACAAATTTTCTACCTAAAATATATATAAATAATCTATTGAAATTTCTTCTGCAACTGGATTTAAATCCCCGTCTTACATGAAAATAAAATGTTTAAAAAGTCCAAATATTTCGAAGGCAGCCAATGACTCTTAAAGTTATTTACAATCTAAATGAAATTGTGGACAAACAAAAAGAAAATCATGAATATTTTCTGGAAAATTTATTGTGTTTCGTGTCACGTACCCTCTGCAACGAGACATTGCCAAGTGCGGCAAATGGAAATGGATTTTGGAATTTGGTATTTTGTTCTTCTTGGTGGGTGAAAGAGAGAGGAAGAGAAAGAGAAAGAGAGAGAGGCATAGATATGATGGTAATTACTAGTGCAATGTTACCTGCAGAGAAAGAGAATCCGCATTGGCTAAACGAGGAATCGATGAAATGTAATCTGATTAGCTAATCAGATTGAGTTGAAGTGATTTAATTGATTTTGGGGCTGATTTTCATTATGCTAATTAAAGGCGCAGTCAATATTCCAATATGTCAATAACTCTAAGTGAACTGACAATTGATTGGCTCATAAATCTGTCTGTGCATAATTTATGACTGTGCGACAGTGGCTATAAACGTTGACAGCCGCCTTAAATAAGCACCAATAACTGTTGTATTACTTGTCCTCTAACTTGAACTTGTACTCACATCACACCCAGGCGCACTCTGAACCCAATTCCTTGGGAGCTGCAGGACAATTTGTTGCTCACATGTCACGAGTATTCACCTTACTCACTAAATCACGGCGGAAGCACAAGTATAGACTGATCAAGTAACATAAACAAGTTATCTGCCGTAACTTGAATTGCCCTCTTCACGAAGGCTAAACCGAAGGACCTTGAACGCCGTTGACAGCTCACTTTGATCCTGCTTCCATCAAAGTGGCTACAGAGTCACCTACAATCGTGAACCTCTTTGATTTATTTGATTGACGGTTGCAACACAAGCTGCCGACATCTTTTCTCACAATCCAAGTCCCCCTCAATCTCAACTCACATTCCTTATACATATAAAGAAGGGGAGAACTTCAGTAAGGACAAACTTACCTTGTAAAAAGTGTGTGGTTGCTCCTTTGACTGTTTGCTTAGCAGAAGCAGGTAAAAAAATAATATCATATACGAGAACCTCGTACTTGAGCACTTATTATTCAGAAAAGTAAGTATAGTGCAGACATGCTACATTTTAATGAAGGCTCTTAAGAAATGCAGTCTGTCGAGAGCGAATTTCTATCATCGCAATCAGCACAAAATTCTTCTTAAATCTCTCGACATGCTTTCACGAATATCCCTCCGGGTGCTTCAGCTCAACTAAGCACTCCACATTGGACCTTCCGGAAATGGAACTGAATATTGACTGCTGTTTATCTCTCTCTGCTGTCTGCTGTCTGCTTTGCCATGTAAATGGACTCGCCTCGTATTTTATAGTCATGTATTAAAATTGAATGGAATGTGTGTGGAGTACGATAATCAGAGCAGTGCTGCGATAATTGACAGCACATTAAATTGTAATGAATCAAATTGATTTTAGGCCAAGACGCGTAATTTGGCTCTGTTTCTCTGCAGTGACTGAAAACGGAAATTGAATTCCATAAACTTTGGCCAGAGCAGACCGTCAAGGAGTGCAATTAGTGGGCTCCCTGGGCGGCAAGCTGGCCACGCCCTTAAGGCTTGTCCGGGTTTTTATTTTATTTTTTATAGCAGTGTGGATTGTTGGCCCAAGTTGACTAATGCCGGGTTAAAGTTGGAAGAAAACGGGGTCGGTATCGATGCGTCAGCTGGGAAGCCCAAAGCCAAAAACTTTTCCTGCATAGTTCGGAAAATTTAGTCTGAGGGTGGGGGGAGGGAAGACATGTCAAAGCGGCTGTCGATGTTGTTTGAGTTGCTGTTGTTGCCTCTGCTGATGTTTCTTTTCGTTGTCATTCAAGTGCTTTAATCAATTCTGATTTAATTTTATGCCCAATTAAGTGTGAAAAGCGTTTGATGTTGAACACAGGCGTGGATGCCACGTCCTTCAGCTCCCCCAGATCCTTCAGTTCCCCCCAGATCCTTCAGCTCCAACAACTTCCCTTGCCATTCTTCCCCGCTGTGTGTTCCGAAAGAGGCACGCAAGCGTGAGCATTGAATATTCCGCATATAAAGACCTTAACGAGATGTGGCAAGCGATATGAATGCCACCAACTGGGCTACTACAAATTTACACTAAAATAAAAGAGGCTGCTTTCTAAAATCAAGAATAAATAATTCTTAAATATTTTATTTTTTAAATAAGACTGAGAAAAAAATGTAAAAAATTAATATAATTTCAATAAAGAGGATTTTCCTATTATTGAAAACTTTGTTTAATTAACAGGCAACGTAAAGATTATAATTTTTAAAATATAAATTATTAAATAAAAGTTATTTGTTGTTTTTTATCAACAAAATTAAAAGAAATATCTTATTTTTCGATCTAAATAAAAAAATTTTAAAATAATATGTTAATTGAATTTCAGTTTTTATTTTAAAATTATAATTCAACGCTTATTTTCAATTTTTATTTTAGCAATTGATAATAAGTTAACTTTTAATTTTTATTACAACAATTTAAGAATAAATCTTAAAAATTAATTAAAATTTTTAATTTTTATAATAAAATTGAATTTTTAAATAAAAATTTAAAATAAAAGTTTATACAGTTTTCTCAGAACTCTTATTTGCGGTACCTGATAATTAGAAATCCTTATTATTGAACTTTTTTATCAGTGTAGATGCGACTCCCTTCGGTACGATCCGGTTGGCTGCCCTCGAACTCTCTTTATTACCAAAGCACACACATTTACACTCGCTCGCTCGCACACACACAATCACACA
Source organism: Drosophila limbata (assembly GCA_963924055.1). Lineage (NCBI taxonomy): Eukaryota > Metazoa > Arthropoda > Insecta > Diptera > Drosophilidae > Drosophila > Drosophila limbata. Next base: position 19,948,530 of record OZ001355.1, on the reverse strand, counting down.
GACACACAATCACACTCAATAATCATTCACGCATCGACAATTAACTCACAATTAAATACATCTTAGGCATTAGTCAGTAGTTATAGTTGTTGTTGTTGCTGATTCTGCAACTGCTGTTAAGTATTTGCACCGCTCACCGCCCAGCTCTCGCTTCAAGTAGCTGCTACTCAATGTATCTTGTCTTGTTGCTGGCCTTTCTATTTAACATTGGTTCCACTCTCTCCTTATGACAGAACCGAACATTGCTGGCAAAGCATTATCCAATAAACTTTATCAACAGCAACAGCAACTTCAGCATCCACTTCAACAGCATCAGCTTCAACTTGAACTTTCAGCAGCATTAGTCTATATGACAGCCGATCCCATCTCCCTATGTTTTTGGATATGTCTGCAGGTAAACTTGGCTAAAACTAATCATACAATACATTTAAGACTAAACAAGACATTATACAACAAGGAATAATCAAATCCATTGGTTGCTCAAAAATAAATACTTTTTGGCTTTAACTATTACCAAAACTCGGCCCTGTTGAATGTGTTCTCCTAGCAGCGGCTGCAATTACACACTAGATGGCAGCAAAGTGACTTCAGCTTATAAAAATAACTGAAGACTTATTGCCAACTTTGTGGCCAAGAAAGTTTCGTGATTTGCGCCGAGGGTTTTGGCCCTAAGGGCGTGGTTCTGGGCATATGAATGTGCAAGTGTTTGTACTAAGCAATTTTCTTGAAACATTTACGAGTCTTTGTCTTGGCTACTAACATGGTTGTTATGGCTTTTAGCTGGGGCCACTGGGCACCTTTCGAAGTTATGGCTTTCATCTTGAAAGTTTATTTAACATACAAAATAAGGCAATGCTCTTGAAACATTGGTTTTAAAAATATATTGTTTTATATAATTATTAGAATTTGTTTACATGATAACTACAAATAATCTTTAAAATTTACTGTAAATATGATCTTTTTTCTTTTGATTTCCATTACAAACTAAAAGTAAAAAATTGCAGTTTAATGATCTCATCAATTAGATTGCACACTTTCGCATTATTCCTTACATATTTATTCAAGGTACATTTTTTTTATAGATTTAGATACATACATAAATTTCGTTATACATGCTTGTAAATTTGGGGTGTTGGAGATTGTCGTAAGGCTTGTACAACTCGAGACTTGGGCATAACTGAAACTAAAGCCCAAGTTAAATAAACTGGTCGATGTCTTGTGTTGCGTGTTTCTTTTTTATGGATGTTGCAACTAACCCACTCGGGTATCTGCCTATATAATCGTGTCGGGTGTGTGTGTGTTTGAGGTGTGTATATATTTACGTATATGCATGTAGTTCACAATCACAGCATGTCAGCTACTTAATATACTGTTTTAAATACTTTTGTTATTCTCACTTTTCTCGTGTGTCCGTTTTTTATATCTGTTCAAATGTGTATTGTGTACACTTTGAATTTGCCATTCGTAATGTAACAATATTTATCACTTTCTTATCTGTTCTCGTGTTGTTGATGATGTGGATGAACAGTTTGGGATTGCAAAGAACTACAAACTAATCTTAACATTTAACTGTTAACTATAATTATCACTGGCGCTGTCACTGGTTCATGATCACGAATCATGATCATGATCGTATTCAGTGCAGCGCTCAGAGGGACAGCCACCTCTTAAGACCACTGCCTACCAATTGTTGAACATACACACATCGTCTCGTGTCACACGTTGAACGTCCCTTGTGTTACCAATTTTGATAGCATGTGAAAAATTGTTAAGGCTTTCCTTTATATGTTTGGCTTTCGTTATTATAAATATTATTATTACTTTTTTTTTTTTTGGTAAATACTATTTGTGGAATTTTTTTATCTTTCAAAAAGAATTGAAATGAGCCTTAAAAATTAAAACGCTAGCACTATTCATGAGCCAAATTGACCAGCGTTTTCAATTAGTAGGCAGGGCAGTGGACATACGCCCCAAAGCTATTTACTATTTTTGGTTCACTGATATCAAAAAGTTCGAGTATGAAAATTTAACTAAAAACGAATTCCTTTTTTAGTTGCGTTGCGCTTACGTCGAGTAACGAAAGACATCCGAAATCTATATCCTATGAGTGAGATATTTCTAACACTGACGTATTCTGCTTGATCAGGATATCTTTGGCGTTTCTCGCGCCATTTTGCGAGCCTCATTTTTTTCGTTTCATGTATTATTTTTTTTCTGTGGTTTTTCCAAGTTTTACTGATTATCCCTCTCCCAGCTAGGCGAGCGTAACGGTCCCTAAAAACTGCATTGGATCTGTCTGTATAGGTATTTAAATGTGTCCAGGAAGTGTGCGGTTGTGTTTAGGGTGCAGCCAAGTTAATACACAATCAGCAGGTTATTCTCGTTAAATCCAGCCGAGTGTCCGGCATTGCGTACTATGAAATTGGATCCATCGAAGTGCATGCGCTTCTCATTGCGACTGCAGGGCAATATTGACAATATAAAAATAAAAATAGAAGTTAAGAAAGTAGTTACCGCAAAAACAGGTGCGATGTCTTGCCCAAAGAGGCGGTGCAATGGATGCCAAGAGTGGTCAGTGTAACGGATCCATTTCCAGGGCTGGTGCGAATTAGGCCCTTGTTATGTTGACGAGTTACCTTTACCAGGCCATCGGCGGCCTGAATGATGCGGAATCCATTAATGTCGTACATCTCGGTGCCGTCATCGGCGCAGCTGTAGGAGGACTTGGCAATCACCTCCTGTGCATCCGGCACGAAGGAGGGACCGTGACGTGAGTCGCTGCAGGAAGTGAATTCAAATGGAAAGTAGTAATCAGAATAAAATGTGGATGAATTGAATGATTCCTTATATAAATTTGAGCAAATAACTCTTGGAATATCAAAATGGGGAAAAATGGGTATTCAAAACTAGGAAACATGATGTTGGAAAAAACATTATTAAGAATATTTTAATGAGTTAATGAAAATGAGAATATAAATTGGGGTGCCAAAGATTTGATTGAAATTCGTGCAATTTTTAAATAAAATATTCTTTTGAGTTTGGTTTTAAACTTAATTCAGAAATATTGCTGCTCTTTTTAACATTTTTCCTAGTTTTGGGCTACACTTTTTTTCTTTCAATTATAGGATTTTTATTTATTTGAGTCTTCTTTTCTACTTGTAGTATTTCTTACAAATATTGGATTTCAGTTACTCACTCATAAAACACTGCCAGAGTGTAATCCTTAGTCAGGTCAGTGAAAGTGTCGGTTGTTGTGCGTGTTCCAGCCGTGTCCACCAGATAAATCAAGGCGCAGGATTCGCTGGTGAAGCTCACACCCTTGTACCACATTTTGGCGTAACGCCTGGAATAGCCAAAGAATTCACATTTTATAGCACAACACGATTCGGACCCTGAATACTCATACTATCGATTAATCAGATACTCAGACAATTCAGTGGTTAACGATGCTGTCTGACTTTAGACAGCTCACGGATGTGGTTAACAATTTAAGGAATGCTTCTTTGTGCTCCTTTCTACTTACACAAAATTGTTGGTCTTCATGCCGTCATATGTGACGATTTCCACCTTCGAGCCGCTCTGCAGGATTCGTCCATTGGGATGGATCAGGGCAGAGTTGGTGCCGTTGCGCGACAAGGAGACGGCCACCATGCTGCGTTGGTTCAGGACGCGCACTGCCTTGTCCAGAGTCATGTCAATGCTGAGGGGAAGATGGGAGACATGACAGATGTCGTTGAGACATATTTTACCTGGCTTTCTTACCGGACTCCTTCGCGTAAGCGCAACTGAATTGTGCCGTTGGACATGGCGATCGGTCCGGATCCGGGACAAGGTGGTGGCGGTGGTGGGCTGTTCTCGAACTCAAAGGTGCGCGAGCTGACACGTCCCAGAGCATGAGGTGGTGGTGGCATGGGCGAAGGGTACTGCTGAGTGTGGTGCATTTGTGGTTGAGGTGGTGGCTAAAATAATGAATCTACCTTTAATTGAATTTAGTGAAGGGATTTAAAAAAACCTTACCGGACAATAAGCGCCGCCATTCTCATACCCATAGGGAGTGGCGTAGCGAGCAGTTAACGATTTTGTGCCATGGACAATGGGCTCCATGTCTGGTGCAATCGCTGTGAGCAGCGGTTGAGAGTGGTGAATGGCCATGCCAAGGCCCCTGTACGATGCGCCACCACTGGCGTTGGTTTGACTGGAACACTCCTTGGCCAGCACGGCGGTGTTGGTTCCCACACTGGCACTGCCGCTGTTCAGCGACATGCTGCTCATCCGCGATGATAGCGAAGCAGCTGTTCCAGACAAGCGCATCGACGACTGCTGCAAATAAGAGTAGAGCAGAAAGTTAAGAAAAAAATCAAAAAAAATTAAAATGAAAACAAATTAAATTGAGTATCCTAAGAAGATCACATTAATTTAGTTCACACTCACTGAAGCACTCTTGAAAATTCAATGCTATCAAAATGTTATAATAAATAATTATTGCAAATCTCTTTATATGACTGTTAAATTAATCATTACTAAAATAACAATGAAACATTCGAAATCCTTCAAAGAGGACCTTTTAAGAAAATCCAATTCTAATCTTAAAGGTGTCTCAAACTCATTAACTTGGTAATGCAAAAAATCATAGTTATTTAACTTAATTTAACTTTTTTCTTTTCAGTTTATAGCTTAAATTTTAAATAGTTATTTTATTATATTGTAATTTTAATTTAATTTAAAAAAAATTTACTTTTTTCCGACTGATTTTAGTCGTGCTATATTAATAAATAAATAAATAACTAAAAAATAAAACATTTTCTCCATTTTCGAATAATACAGAATTTACTGAGAAATATAAAAATATTTAGTTAGAAATTTTAATTCAAAATTTCATTTGAATTAATTCTATGGAATTGTCATCGAAGATTCCTAAAATTGCAGTTCAATTGCAAAATCATTCAATCAATTATTAACAATATCAAATCAATTGATAGGAAATTAAATATTCTGAATATATTTAAGTAAAAATTCCTTCAGAGAACTTTATATTTTTGCACTTCTGATTTGGATTAATTCCAACAATTATTAACGACATTTATTTAATTAATAGGAAATTAATGATGTTAAATATATTCATGTAAAGATTATCTCAAAGAGTGTCTAACTAAATTTGTGACACACACTCACTGACACTGACACAGAGTCACAGAAACTGACACTGGGACATTGCAAGTGACATTTTTGTCAGTTGCACCTACCGGCGATGGGTTGTTGTTGGTGTACACGGAGCGTTGGCGAACGCCATTTGGAGCCTTGGTGGGCGATCGCAAGATGTTGTTGATCTTGTCGTTCATCTGGGCACGGGACAGAAAGTCCTCGGCATTGAAGATGCCCACACGTCCACTCTTTGGGGTCACGATGACCTCCTGTTGTTGCTTTGATTCATCACATGTGGCGAGCTGGCACTGCACCTCCTTGGTGTTCGGCTTGGTAACTGGAACCATTTCGTCTCTTTCTGTCTCGTTTGTGTCTTCTTGTGGCTAACAATTACAGTTACAGTTACACACTGCTCTTGGAACAACTTGCGCGGGGATGGGAATGCGAAAAACCAAAGATTGCTCGACACAACGACTCAAAGAGAGGAATTTAATTTTTACTTTTTTTTATTTTCTACTTTCAAGAGCTCTGCTCACTGCGAAAATTTGTGAAAGAATGACTTGCCACAACTGCTGTCCTTAAGCAAGTCATCTCTCTTTGGCATAGACGTCGCCTACTTTTTTGTTTATAAACTAATGCTCCCGAAAAGATGTGTTGGAAAACGCTTAACTATCGCGCAGCACTTATCAATATTTAAAGGAGGCTCGCAAATATATTTATATAGATATCAAGTATATTTAGATTTTTAATATAATAATTGATACAAGTTTGTCAAGTCCCAACAGAATTACTTCAAATTTCTCTGATTGGTTTTTTAATACTTATTAAATCGAACATTTAAGCATATTGCAACACTGTAAACTGTCAGAATTCACAATTGGTTGCGTTGCCAACCAACGGGGAAAATTTATAGTGTGGAGCTGCCAACTTAATTGAATTGAAGAGCAGCTTAAAATGTGAAAAAAGAGAAAAGAGAAAAAAATGAAATGCTAAAAAGCAGAGAAGATTGTGTTTTGCTTTTGCTTTGTGCTTTATAAATGCGCTGGCAATAAAGCAGCTCAGAAATAAAGCTGTGGAACTTTGAAATTTGCCGGAGCAAAGCACTTTATTGCAGTGTTTAGTTATCAGAAAGTGCTATTTAAGCTTTTGGCATTAGCGGGAGCATTTTCTTCCCACAGCTGCAAATTTGTATTTTTGAGTTTAATGGACTTGGCCATAATGCGTCCTTGCCCGTGGCGAATTCATCATTGGTTGTGATGCCAAAATTGACAAATTGCTTCAATTGGCAGTACGAATATTCATGGTCGTTTTTGGCATTAGCCTCTTGGCCAAGAACAGGGCCTCCTTGTTGGTGGTTTAGGCCACTTCCGTGACAAGCGAAAGTGTTCAATGCAAATTAGCCAAGACAGAGAGACGTCAATTAGCCACAGACAACAACGATTCATTCCTAGTCTCCTTCAAGTTGTTTATCTAACTTTGTATGAGGTTAGACACCCCTGAACAAATACACTGACAATTGTCGCTATAATTTTTGGCCAATTGCAATTGTCATCGAATTGAGTAGCTGGTTTTGGCTCTGACAAGCTTCTATTGCCGTTGATTTATTGTGTTTTGGCCTGGCTAATGAGCGCATTGACTCCTTGCAACGTTCGGCCATCGGCCCACGCCAAAAATCCGACTATTCACAATTCATTTATTTTTGCAAAGACTTTCAGTTTCATTTCCATATCTTTTCACTTGTCAGCATAGAAAATATTATTTTTTTTGCATGTAAAATATTTTATATTTTTAGTTGTGCTGCTCATTAAAATGCTGTTGCAATTTAAGTTGTTGCCTCCCACGCTTTGCATTGACTCAGTTAAAAGAATCTTTAAATAAATACGAGTGAAACATGCAGTGCCTGAAATTGTGATTCGTTTTCTGCAATATGCAACACGTTTGTGAATATAGAGAGACATTTTTATGGGGGACAATCTATCCACAGTAAAACACGGAAATTCATATGAAAAAAATCAATGTTTTTCGTTTTTCCCAAACAAATTGGATAACCTTCTTTGGCAGACAGACTCTATACATATACTTTTAGGTAAATACAAATTTGTTGACTGCCTTTTTGGGTTTTGGGTTTTTGGGTCGAGTCTCGTTTTAGTTTTAATTACTCGTACATTGTTGTTGGCACAACTGTGCGCACATTTTTAATTAACTCGCCACAATGTGCAGAGAGTGCAATTTGCCCACAACGTACTCGTATTGTATCCACAAACAAAGTATTTCAATATTTTCCAGTGTCACATAGAAATGCTATGACATCAACAGAATATGATGCCTGTCATAAGGCATAAATAGCTTTGTTTGCTGCGATTCATATGTAACTAAGGCTACAACTATTGTGCCAAAAGTATATTAGACTAAAGTTGAGTTGGGCAATAATACAAAAAGATGCAACAACAAACGACAGTTTGAATAAATGCAATTAAGATCATATTCAGATAAAGAATCGTTTAGTTAGTCACAAACTTACACCTGATGCAACAAATTCAACTAGATCAAATTAAAATATTATTAAACATTTAATAAAAAAGTAAAAACAAATTATAATTTAAAAATCACTGGTATTACAGAGTATCTACTATTTAAACAGATCTACTTTTTGTGAGTTTTACTTGTTCGTAATAAGGCGAATGAAAAGAAAACCACCAAATTGTGCAACAGCTCGAAAAATAGCGCAGTTGGAAAGTGAGAAAAGAGCAGAAAAACAGAAAAACTATTTTTGTGGGGACAAAATTTATAGTCATGTCAATGAACTGTGCACTGCATTGCCTCACATCGAATGGAGATGCTAAGCAGACAGATTCATGGTACGAGTATACTCGTAATATTGGAAACCATAGAACAAAAAAAAAAAAAAAAGATATGTTTGCTGACGTCAGATGCTGCTGCTGAGGGAGACACTCACATTGATAGCCAAGTTGCGGCATAATTGAAACTGAAAATGTCTTGGGCTACTTTAAAGCCATTTTTAATGTATCGCATTTTATTTATTTTTGTTTTTATGCAATTTGCGTTAAAAACAATTAACAGAGACGCCAGCGAAGTCCGACACATGCTTTTGTTGTGGGCAATCTGAAATTAATTGGTTGTCAACATCATCAGCAGCGAGTTAATAATACACATGAATACACTCACACTTGTGTACTATATGAATGAACACTTAAGTAAATAATTATGTGCATACTCGCATATATAGGGTAGGTCCATTCATAAGCATCTTTGTGGAAAATCAATGCATTAAACTCATACTTACATCCGCAATGTACTTAATTTAATACTCATCTATATGAACTCGTTCTATTGTATTAAATTCTTAAATAAATTCCCAATCAACTCAAACTTATTCAGATTCCTTATTGTCCCTAATTTATGATATATGAGTCCGAGAAATCACATCTGAAATTTCAGCGACTTATTGAAATTCCTGTCATTTTTTCCAGTCAGACATTGTCACTCAGTTTTCTGTTTTTCGGGCATTATAAATCGCATGAAGCTCATGAATTTTGAGTGACTTTTGTTTACACAACCGTCCCAATGGGCGAGCCGGACAAATCCCTCAACTTTTGGGCTTGTCGGTTTGTCAAATGATTCATGGGGATTTCCTGGAAGTGACCCGCAACGTTCAGTTCCGTCAGCAAAGTCTGTCCGAGCAGACCAACGGACTGCGTTCGAATCTGAATCTGAATTTGAATCTGAATCTGTTGCGAGTTCATCATTAAAATAGCGCAAAAGTGTGCCCAAGTGCGATATATATATGCAGATATGTACGTAAATAGGTGGACGCCAGTTTATCTTTTGTAGGTTTGACGTCATCAACTGGCAGCGTTTGCCAAATGCTCACAGTGGCGCCCTCATGCAACAAATGAATCTCCGGCTCCCCCTCGCTGTTATGTGACGACGCCTCTGTGCTATCGAAAGGTGTGCTAAGAGTTGGAGGAGGAGGAGGGGGAGCAGATCTTTCGTAAGATTTAATGTCTGCTGGCGCATTGCCCGTTTTGTCAAACCAAATTTTACGCTTCATTTAAGCGGCAAACATCTGAAGTGACGTTGTCGTATCTACTTTGATTTTCACTTTTTTATTTAAAGTTAAATAGGCCAAAGTATTCATCAATAATTATTACACTAAACACTAACACTAAAAACATGTTTATTTTTTTCACATAAATTTAAAATCGACTTTTTGCTGTGAGCTGTCTAATTATCTTACAAAGGTCGAAAACTATGAATGTGTCTAAAAATACGCAAAGCAATCAATTAAAACAAATCCTTCGATTTAAAGAATAGTACTTTCAAGGGTATATTAGGTATCTTTTTTACAATTTAACTAAAAGTCTGTCTCTGTCTTTTTTGACAATGGATATAATAGTTTATTTAAAAACAGTTTCACGCTATAAAAGCTCTAATAATAATTTAATATTTAATGAATTGAATTTGTTATGACATTTAAAGTACTTTGATATTTATTGGTTCTATTTCACCTTTCTTGACTTTTTGGAGCAAATTTGCAGACGTGCCTCTTGGGTCTACATTGTCTACAGCCCACGCCCACAATTGCTTCGTTCCAGTTCCCCAGAGGCGTCGCTGCGGGGCGGGGAAGGGTGGGGAGGGGGCGACGTTTTGTCTGTTCTGTTCTGTCCGTTGGCTGCTTGCAAAGGCATAAATCACGCGACTTTTAGTCGAATGTTCCGCCTTCTTTGACTTTGCCTTTATCTTTTGTTGTTGCTGTCGCTGACATGCTCGATTTTTAATATTTTTTTCATATTATTATGGTACATCTTTTTTTATTCTCTACAAATTTATAACACATGCACTGCGATTGTGCAATTTGCGAGCTGTCTTCCCTCTTTTCATATTTTCATGAATATATTAATTTTTTTTTTTTTGCGAATTTCCCTTTTTTGTCTTTTTGGCAAATGGGCAACAATAAATTGCATTTATTTTTAACGCGGGCGAGACAAAAGTGGAAGGAAGAGGAATGCTTTCAATAACCAGACAAGGTGCGCGGCGTTTGTGTTTATTAACAACGTCTTTGGGTGTGTGCAATAATAATGACTATGACTTCATATAACCAAGAAGGGGCAACAAAGTCGCAGGGAGAGCGACAAAATAGCTCGCAAAATGGCTGCATAGTTTCCGGTTGCGATGACGCTTTGTGTCGGGAATCGAGAAAGGCAGTGGGGAGAGGGGAGAGTGGAGAGGGGCATCGGGAGACAGCGTCAACGACTGAGTCGCAGAGGAATTCGAATTGCGCTCTGGACTGACGGCAGGTTCAATGCACTGCAAGCAGCAAATTCCATTGGGGGCAGCCATTGTTATGCCAATTGGGCATTAAACAGAGCCAACTATTGTCAGTCTGTCTACCTCCCCCTCTCCCCACACTCTCCTCACTCTCCACTGTCCCGTCTTCATGCCGCAGGACCACAAATTGCGGTCTTCAATGGACAAGTTTAGTGCACGCAGCGACAACCAAATGGATATAATGTCGACGCAGTCATTGAACGTCACTTCCGATCCCGCTCCCCGCTCCCCGCTCCCTGCTGTTGGCAATACTAGTCTCGACATTCAGTCGCGCAGTCATTTATACTGAGTAAAAGACAAACGAAGTTAATTTATAATGTGGCACACACACCTTACAAGTCGTCGACTTACGCCCCAACCTCCCCCTCATTTAAAGGGGGCTGGGCAGTACCGAAAATAAATAGCTCGTACATCAGTTGAACAATTTGCTGTCCCATATTTTTGTATACTTTACTTTATATACTGAACACTAAGAACATTAAGGGGTATATGAAATTTGGTTTTCATACTTTCCCTAGACACTTTTTCAAAAACTTTAAGCTGTCATAACTTTGTCAAAACTCATCCGATTTCCTTGAAGAATGTCAATTTTATCATTGAATGACTTCTAATTTCATTCTCCATTATCTGGAAAGTATTTTTTTTTTCAAAAATGTCCACTTTTTTCAGACTAATCCCTTGACACTTTTTCAAAATATTTAAACTGTCTTAGATTTGTCAAAACTCAACCGAATTTCTTGCTGAATCTCAAATTTATCATTTGGCCCCTTATTGGATTCTGATTCAAAATAACATTCGTCTGGAAGATTAATTTTTTTGAGAACCGTCCACTTTTTGAAAATTTATACATTTTTCAGATCATACATTTTTTATTAAATCGAATTGAAATTGGGGAAAAATCTTTGTAATTGTGGAAATTCTCAGAACAAGTTTTAATAGAAGATGCCAGTATTTTCCTTGATCCAGTCCAGGTAACTGGTGATACGTGAGAAACCAGCTGGCTCTCCATACTCACAGCCGTAGACGGAACCAAAGGAGGTGATGCCAACCAGTTTTCCCGTGCTGAGGAGCACCAAGGGCCCGCCGGAGTCACCGCTGCAGGTAGTCCTCTTATTGGTCATGGCCACGCAGATGACCTTGCTGGAGGCAGTCACATTTCCATAAAACTTCTCGCAGGCATCCACAGAGATGATGTCAAGTATGGCGTACTGCAGCGAATTCGAAGTTTCATAGACCCACTGAGAGGTGTAACCCCAGCCAGAGGTGACTGCCTGCTGGCCAGCATAGCTGGAGTAACTGCTCGACATGGAGGGCAGTTCAATCTTGTTGTAGTACGAGTTGAAGGTCAGCACTGGCGTATTAATCAGGGCTATGTCATGGGTAAGCGGGCGAGATGAATAATCCGGATGCTCTATGAACTTCGACTTGGGCACATACTGATAAAGCTTCGCTGAATGTCGCTCCGTGGAGCCGTAAAAGACAAGCACACCGGACCCACTGCAGCAAAGAATTTAATTACCAACTAATAAGTTTAATTAAATAATAAATAAGATTACTTACTCAGCTGTGCAATGGGCGGCAGTTAGCAGCCATTCAGTGCCAATGATGACGCCGCCACAGAAATAGTTATCGCCGGTGCTGAGACTGGTCAGACTCAGTCCCACCTGGTAGGGGAATTGACCCTCAGCCGCAGTCTGTCCATTTATGATGCGTCCCTCTGCGGTGCGAACTTCGCGATTCCCCAAGGAAGAGAAGGCGTTTACTGTGGCGAAGGCCAATAACAGTATTCCAAGCACTTTCATATTGATCACTGATCGATCGAAAAGCGACTGGATCATCATTCCATCGTACAGCATTTTTAATGGCATCCCAAGGCCAGTTATCAGCCAAGTTTCAATTTCAGTTATCAGCCTTAGCTGCTTTCAATTGATTTCAAGTGACATGGACAAATCTTTTCTGTCTAAGAATAAATTGATACTTGCTCACTTATCAGTACCGGACACAGTTGGCAAACGCTTTAAGCCAAACCAAAAACAAATTAAGTATCTTCCAAGTATACACCCAGCAAACATTTAATTAAATGCACTTGAAAGTGTTGAAAATACAGCAAAAAGTTTTTCAGTTGAACGATAAGAACTGATTGTTCAGTTATCACAAAAGCTGTTAGGAGAGATAGTTCTTTAGATCTGTGGATAGTGAAAGTCTGCCATTAAAAAGCCTTTCGTCTAAAAAATGCATCGAAAAAAAATTCTTAAATTAAGAGAAAACATTTCGATTGTAAAATTATGATTTTGTTTTCAAGTTGCTTTTTTAATCAGACCCGAAATTTTATTACTTCTCTCCTACGATACGGTACGGGTATTTCCTAGTCGACTATCGTTAGTGAGTTTATTTCTTATAATGTCGACCGATTTGTTTACTGTCATTTTCGCTTGAGAATCCCTGTGGTTACTCTGAAGTAGATATGGTTATAAATATCTCAGCGATCTGAAATTTCAACAGCACATTTCACATCTCTGACGTTCTTCTCGAATTGGGAGCATGACAATATTTGTTGAGCGTTAATTGCGTTTCCGCAATGAAATTAAAGAGATTTTTTCCAGGCACTTGTACCGCAATGTAATTTGCCATAAAATTAATTGTTTGTCTACTTTGTAGGTGTGCGTTGTACTTATGAGCATTGAAGTGTGCCTTAATCAGGTAATGAGGCCACAAAAAAATTAATCAGAGCGAAAGTTTTCACGGAAATTTTTGTTGATAAGCAAACTTTATAAAAAGCTCTGCCGAACAATAACAAAAAAAAAAAAAGAAAACAAAATAAAATTGCAAATTGCAAAGTGCTGAAAGAAAATTAAATATCCCAGATTATCAAAGTTATCTGCCAGTTTTCCACCACAATGGATGCATTTTCAGAATTATCGATTCATTTTCCATGCAATTTCTAGAAAATAGATTAAAAGCCAATCGCTCATAATTTGAATACGCTTTTCATCATACAGTAGTAGTAGAAAGAGTTGGGTGGAGTTTTCGGAAAAATGCGCAGTTCGAACTTTTTGCTGATTGCCAATCACTCAGTCAGTCAACACAAATTTAATATATCTATATCTTGATAAAAGTTCAGCAACTTGTTGGACTTTTTATTATATCTTTGTTTGGCAACATACTAAAAGAATTGATAGATTTTCGATGAATGTCAGTTGGCTGATTGAAATTCGCCAAATGTCGACGACTCGCTTCACGATTTTCAATCTCAAATGGCAATTGCTGTCTGGCCCAAGCAAAATGCAAGAAATTTCGAAAACTGAAAACATTAAAAACAGGAAAGGGGCGTGTTGCGAGTGCTGTTGCTGTGTTTTCATTTTCATTTTCAGGGGGGGTAGAAGAGGAATGACGGGTATGACAGCGAGTTGTGTTTGCCATGCAAACATTTTTCGTGTTTTTCCAAAGTGCCAAAAAGCATGTCAAGGGAGCGAAAAGCACAGCGAAAAGCAACATCAAAATGTCAGCGACAGCGGCAACTGTCAAACGTCGTTGTTGCTGTTGTTAGTTTAATGCGTGAAGTCAACAAACACAGACTTAAACACACACACACACTCACGCTCGTGTGTGCAAATTGAGTCCAATGCCAGATAAAAGTTCTGATTTATTTAGCTGATATTCAAATTTATGAATCACCCTACGAAGTTCACTTTAATTGATAAAAATAGTAAGGTGCCCCACCAAGTAATCGATTGCAGTATCCAAGTGTATTTATCCTGTGTTGGAGTATTAAGGGAAATACACGTCGAGTGCTTTCAACAGACTCTCAATTTAATTGTGTGCCTCATAATGAGTCATGACCAACTACAATTGCCGCACTTAAGCACTTACCTCGAGGAATAAGGAATGAGGTATTTGCCTTAGCTTAAGTAGTCTGGAGTCCTCTGGACTAAAGTCGTAGTTCGTGCTCCTCTTTTCGCATTGTCAACAACTTGAATAAATACAACATCTAAGTGCCGAGTTTGTTTTTATCTTAATGTAAAGAGAACTGCAGGTTGGGGGTTGACAATTGAAGGGATTAGGGCAATTAAAAGGACAAACACCTGTAACTTGATTGTTCATTGTCAATTTCTGTTTATTCTGACAATTTTTTTGGTTCATGACTTCATTTCAGCTTGTCGGCGAATGTTGTTTTAGCTTTTTTGGCATGCCAGAAATTTACAAATTTACAAATGTACATAAAAATGTCGTCAAATCATTTGACAGTCGAGAGCGACAGCGAAATGTGCCATTCACTGGAATTTATGTTTGCTTTTAACGCGTATTTAATTTGTTTTAATTAGCTGGCAATTGAAGGCCCCGCCCCCCCCCGTTCGCAAGTTATGGCCACCATATGTGGGCGTTAACGGAAGTTTTAGACGGAATGCTGACCTCGATGAACTCCTGAGCTGTCAAATGTGTTACAATGGCGAAACGTAAAAATAAAAACAATGTCGGGGTCATTTTTCAGCTAGTTGCCCCTCCTCCTGCCCCAACCTCCTCTCTCTTACTCTTCCTCTTCTAGCAATTTGCCTTAACTGGCTTTGGCTAAAAGCGTTTTAATTGGATGCTGGCGGCATTTTATTTTCAGCCTTTTTTAGCTGCCATATAAAGGTAGCGAGTGGAGTCTTATCCTTTTGGCCATATCTCATGGCATGCACTCGACGCTAATTACAGGTACAACAACAACACGGAGAGCATGCAAAGGATGCTTGTCCCTGCCTTGGGGCATCCATTCTTTTTTCCAGGTATAACGGCATTGTGATTGCCACCCGCTCCAGCTCCAGTGCCAGCTCCTCCAATTTGGCCACTCGAATTGTAGACGCGTCCGTTGTGTCCATTGCAAAGATTCTGCTGGCAGGAGCGATAGTAGGTGCGAAACGAGGCATCCGAATTGACTCCGTTCAGCATCTGCAAAAGTTTTAAGGCGTTTTTGATTTATGGCCAATCTGTCTAGCAGTTGATATGCCCTCAAACTCATACTCACAAGCGGCTTATCCACACAGTCACGTAGGAAGGATTTGACTTTATTCGCATTGTGCTTCAGGCGACAGGCATGAAGGAAAGGAAAAGCGAGAGACGGGAAAGATATATCAGCTAAATTTCACAATTTCCAACGGATGTTCTTCTTTACATTATTGAAATTCTCAACATTTTTCTATTGATTTCTTTTGCAAACTTTACACATACTTCAAGTTTGCAAATGTGGAAAAGACATGTGCTTAAAATATACTTAAATATTAATTATATTTAGTGTAAGCATATTTAATATTCCCGTTGACAATAGAATTTAAGTGAAAAAATCAGCAAATAACTAAATTTTTCTAACTCATGTGCTTTTTTATATATTTTTGCAATTTTTCACAATTTTCTTTAGATTTCTTATGTAAACTTTACACATACTTCAAGTTTGCAAGTGGGGAAAAGACATGTGCTTTAAATATACTTAAATATTAATTATATTTAGAGTTAGCTTGCAGTTGCATATTTGATATTCCCGATGACAATAGAATTCAAGTGAAAAAATCAGCAAATTACTAAATTTTTCTAGCTCATGTTCTTTTTTATATATATATTTATATATATTTGATATTACCGTTGACAGTATAATTTAAGAATTTTACTTAATTTTCTCCAACTTCTGTGCTTTTCCACATATTTGCAATTTTTCACATAGAATTCTTCGAGTTTGCAAATATATTAAAATACAGAAAAATCTAAAAACAAAATAAGATATCTAGAGCAAACTTTAGTTTGCACATTTTCTACATACAATGACGTGTTTCTGTTTATGATAAATTGATTTAATTGGTTTTCATATATACTCATGAGTTGTTACTTGTTGCTAGTGCTATGGATTCCGTTCGAGGCATAGAGTCGCCGGCTGAGTTGAGAATTTCCGCATCTTTCGTTCGGCCGGAGAGAAGATAAAGTTTTAATTGCATTATGTCGAGCATCAATGCTGTAGCTCTTTGTGCCGTTGGGTCTATCCAGAGATACTTTTTGTTCATTTCCATGCCGGCTTAAAGCTACTTTGATCCGGCAAATTCAATAACAAAGAGTTCAAGGCTTCATGACTAATGAAGCGCTGGCGAATGTTTACCCAACTCTTTATAAAAAAAAATATATAAAAATAAAACGGATTTGTGACGACAGCAGACAACGATAAAGTTAACGTTCAGTTTGGCCTAGCCAAAAGCCAGAAGGAAAACCGTTGACAGAGTAGGTAGATACGAGTATATATGCTATGCATCTCAACTCCCTATACAAGAGGCTTTTGTGGTCTTATACGCCTTTCTGGCTTTCCATTAAATTATGGTAATGGATTTTGGTCTGATTTGACGCTGCGCTTGAAATTAAAACACAAAAGCTTCAATGTCAACACAGAAGTGCTTTCTCGTCCTTTCTTTGCATTCACATTCCAGCATGAAGACAATCGACTGATTACATGACAGAGACAAGAGAAGTTCTATGGCTCCAACGACTGATAAATATGTAGAAAAGTACGAGACTTTCTAAGACAGCCTCCGGTCTACAACTTGCTGCCCATCTCTCTCCCCCAGTCAAGTGCTTGACTTTGGCCATTTATATGCCAAGTTTTCTTTTTTTTGTTCTGTGCAAATTGCTGCTTTGAGCCCTGGGCGACTTTAGATTTTCCATGGCACTTGGCACATAAGTTTGTCATTTAAGAGTTGCATACTAAACTAGCAGCTACCCCTTATTGAGCCAAGTTGAATGCTAAATTTAACCAAGTTTAAATTATATTATTTCATAAACTTATTATTATATTAATTACTATAAATGCTAAAAAACCTACTTCTTTCGACTGATTTTAATCAAAGTTAAATAAATTAATAATGCATAAATATAAAAAAAAAATATGTTAGGGTATTTAATTTCAGCATTACCAACCAAATAGAAATATGAGCAGCTTGCACTGCAAATATAATTTAAAATGGCACTTCTGGAGCTACGAGCTATATTCACTCGTTACTCATACGCCACATGTGCCCATTGCACATAATATATTCAATTACTTTGTATGCTTAAGAGTTTAGTTTAATAGCCTCGTTGGCTACGTGAGTCTCGCTAATTTGCTGGTGAAAAGTAGAAGTTTGGCAACAATGTAGCCATAGCCAACAGTTTGGTCATGCATTGATGGAAAAGAAGAAGAAAAGAATGAGGAGAAGTTGTTGCCACATTGTTGCGCCGCAATCAACCAGCTGCGGCTGAGTTGGAGTACGTGAAGAGTTAAGCTGGGAATACGTACAGTTCGTGCCATGATTATAACTTGCAACATTTGAAGTGGATTGACTTAATAGTATGTGTGTATACTTAGCTCAACGTACTCACAATCATCTCCTGCCGCACCGTGTGGCAATACTTCTTGGTGCAGTTGATGGCGCGAACCGCGCTGGCGTTCGTGATGCAGGTGGCATCATTCTGGTTCAACTTGTAGCTGCAGACGTAGCATTCCAGACCTGCAAGTCCAGAAAAATACAGAAAACTATAGATGGGGAAAAACTATATACGAATCAACTGAAAATACGTAAACTGAAAATACGAAAATAAGTATATCACAATAATTGAACGAGGTCATGACGTTGCCTTTCGTTTTCATTTGTTGTTGATGCTAATGATAATGATGATCATCATCATCAACATCATGATGCTGGTAATGATGTTGTGCTTTTCTTAGATTTTATTTATAGCCAAGCGCAACAGAGCGACAACATGAAAATCTATAAAAACACAATTTTTGCTTATTTTTAATGTTTTCTTTTATTCAAATTAATTGCATTAAAGTGAGAATTTTGGCAAGAGACTTTCTGTCTATTTGCCAAGTGGCACGACAGCGTCCTCGACATGTATCTATCTATTTTCTATATGCGCTTTTGTGTAATAACAATGACGTCAATAGACGGCATCGAGAATAGCAACAGGCACGGCCGATGGCTAAACTTTTCTGTAAGCAGATTCATGACACGAGACTTTGGGGGCCTCATAAAACTAGTCAAAAATAGCCAAAAGATACAATACTCTATTAGCCAAGATATACCCTCTAATTTTGTTACAGCAAGCGACAACTAAACAATTAAAGAATTATTCTAAAAAAGTTTACTTTCAGCATATTGCGTGAAAAATGTATAGTATTCTCTGTAAGGGTATGAAGAACATCATCTTTCGGTACGGTTCGGTTCTCAGACCCCAAATGACCCTGTAGACAATCGTTTGTCCAACAGCTGGCCCAACTGAGACAGCTCCCTCTTCAATCCCCTATGTATCTGCAATCATAATAATGAACTGTGTTCTTTTAATAGGCCTTTTACAGATCCGCAATTTCGTCGTAAAATCAGTGGATAGAAATTAACGAGTAACGCTCATAATGTGTGTTTATTTTTAAATAATTTACACTGCAATTTCTGCATAAATCGCCGAGCGAGAAGACAAAAACCCATTGGCACTGGCACGCTTCATTTCGGCGTATTCGAGAATCAGTCAGCGAACACTCACTCACTCATTCGTGCGAAATTGTAGCACCCAAATTATACCCGAAATATGAAAATTATCTCCCAGGCACAGTGGTCAGAGGATCAATGCAAATGTGACTAAAATCGAATTCAGCTTTTTTGAAGAAAAAGAATTTTAAAAAAATTATGACCTTTCTTCAATTCTGAATTTAATCTATCTATTCCCATATAGTAAAACATTGTCTGAAATCTTAAATCATCTTGAAAATAGGGATTATAAACTAGCTAGAAAACATCAAATTAAAAATAATCTATCCTTAAATTTTATAAATTTATATTACACTTATAATTGATTGATTTGGCCTCACGGTTTCAGTGAGATCTAAAAATACCGCGTTATGCAGTGAAATCTTTGAGAAATGATTTTTATCATCTTTTGTGTAGCAATCAATAAATTAAATGCGGTCATAGAAGAGTGGCATCAACAGCTGAACCAAAGATGGGTTATTATATGGTTAATAGACTCATTCAATATAATCTCTTGCATATACAGATATACTATGTACCACATATAGTATATCGGAAATACGTAAGCAGAGCAAAGTTCTTGGAATCGCGTGGAGGTCTCATGCTGAATTAGCCAAAGAGCGTGCCAAGAACAAAATAAAAACAAAAAAAAAAAATAATAATAAACACGAAACGTCTCAAAATTTACCTGTTTTTTTATTCTAAATATCTGTCATAAATCTGTTTCGCAGATTTGACAAGTTGCGAAATAAAACAGCTAATTAAGTTAAGTGGAAATTGAATATGAGTGCTCTTGAATTGTGTGACAATGGATTCACTTATGACAGGCACATACAATAACTTATAAATAATATAAATTCCTCGTACTTACCAATTGTTTGGGCTGCAGACAATAAGATGACGGCCAATGTGAGATAAAATCGTAAAGTGTGTGGGAATATTTCCAATTTTTGCATCTTTAGATTCTTTAGATTCAGAGTCACAACTTGTTGTCTTGACTCAACTGGAATTCAACTGTTTATTGCTTGCATTCTATCAGACCAAAACTTTTTTCTAAGTCTTTGATATCTTATCATGCAGCGACTATTGATAAGATCTACGGCTTCATTATTTACATAGAACGCACATTTATTTGAACTATAATTAACTCCTTCTACAATATATTGTATTTGTATTTGCAGCCTGAACGCTATGTACCTGGTTCGCCCATCTTTCGCGATAGCAGCCCCACGCCCAATGCCACGCCCACAGCACCTATAACAGTACCGCCCACAGCAGCAGCAGCGGCGGCGTCGACTTCGACAGGGACAGCGACGGGCTCTTCTCCAACCTCCCGGAGTCGTGGTCAAGGTAAAGTCGCAATAATAAATTTGTTCATACAACCCTCGTTCGTCATTCCCCCGCAACAGTTTTGATATTCCCTCCCTCCTTCCTCCTCCCTCCGCCCTCCTTCCTCCTTCCTCTTTTCATGCTGACATAGTTTCTGTGACATTTGTGTAAATAAATCTGGAAACAAGCTACAAAGTTGGCTCGTAATGTTTTGGCTCCACGGGGCGTATGCGCGATATGTGCAAATATTCATCATGTTGCGAATATTTTGGGTCAAAGATGTTCAAAATATTCCGATATTTATTGGAGGGGGAAAGCTGTTGGCCACTCGCATAATTGATTGTTTGTGTTTTCAGTTATTTTGGCTCTGACGTTGAAACATATTTGAAACTTATTGGGAAATTTCATTGAGCTACAGGTAAACAACAACAATTAAAGTGTCGAGTAATGAAGTAAATAGATACCAGACATTCGTTAGACGAATCTTTAGCTCAATTATTTGTGGAATTCGATTGTATGAGTAGATTATTATTTGTATTATCATCTAGATGCTCTATTCTCTGTTTCTGTGTCTGTTTTGGTTTGTTTTTCTATTTGTTTTCCTCGAAATCTCAATTCTGTTTACGTGCCAAATTCAGCGTTGTCGGCGCTTCCGTGCGCGAATCAGGTAAAGTACCCCGAGAGCGAAGCGTCCCCA
The DNA here is from genome assembly GCA_963924055.1 of Drosophila limbata. Classification (NCBI taxonomy): domain Eukaryota; kingdom Metazoa; phylum Arthropoda; class Insecta; order Diptera; family Drosophilidae; genus Drosophila; species Drosophila limbata. The sequence goes on along the minus strand of OZ001355.1, from coordinate 19,927,497 downwards.
AGCCCCAACCCCAACCCCAATTCCAATTGATAGACCCACAAATTCCCAAATAGTGCTTGAGTCATTTAATGCGTATGTGTGGGCTTCTCTCTCTCTCTCGCTATCGCGGCTTCCCCCTCCATCTCTACCTCTCTCTTTTTCACTTGCTGTGGCTGAATGAACTGCGTGTGTCACGCTACAATTTATCGATTTTATTTGCTGATTTAGAACTTGCGATTGGCCCAACCCGATTCAGGTGAATGCTTTGATCAGCCAAAGAGCCAAACAGCCGAGCAGCTTTCAACTGCTACTCAATGTCCAGGGAGTGGGAAAATGTCGCAGACACTAGTTTAAATATGTTTAACAATAATAATCTATTTCATAAAATTCACCAATTTAATTTTGAATAAGTTTTAATGATCTCTGTGAAGCAATTCCCACTTCCCCATCTCATCATCATTTAGTCACCTTTGACTTAAGCGACAGTTTAGGCCACTGTCATTGCCATCAATTCCAACTTCAGCTTCTACAACTTTTGTTTCACTCTCCTTTCACCAGCCATGACAATTTCCGTTTCCCATGCAGCACAGGGCAATGCAACGGCTTCCCACAGCGCCAGCAAAAACAACAACAACCAGGTCAACAATAGCAACACCAACACCAACAAGTCCAAGCAGCTGCCCACCTGTTACATAAGCACACGATCCGCGGCGATGATGGCACTTGCACTTGGTCAACAGCATTCCAACAGCGAGAAACCTTCGTCCGCTTCTGTTTCTGCTTCCGTTTCCGCTTCCGCTTCTGCTTCCAGTTCCAGCTCAAATGCCTCGCCACGCATTCTCAATCGATCTGTGTCTACAGCACGACCTGTTAACCGAGCCACGCCCACAACTACGCCCACGTCGACGGCAAACACTTGCAAGCCAGCCACGCCCACTACGTCCAAAGCAACAAAAACAACAACTCCGACAGCCGCTCAAGCTGCGGTCCAACTCAACGGCATGGGCATCCTCTCGGGCGGCAGCAACTCGAGTGGCTCGGACAACGATGGATTCAGCACTTCCGGTTCCTCGACAGCAACGGCCTTGCGTCGTCTGTACTTTAAAAGTGGTCGCAGCATCAAGAACAAGATCAATTCATCCACCACAACTGCACCACTCAACAGTTTGCCCATGAATCCGGTTTCCAGCGCCTATCACAACTCGGTGAGTGGTGCGACGGCAATGCATTCCATGGGAGTCGGAGGCGTGCCCAAGGTGAGTGAACTAAACTAATCTTTTAATCTTTAGAATTATCGTTTTTAAAAAATAAGTTAAATATAAATCATCACTTTCATGCTTTCTAATCAGTTGTGCTACAGAAATCACAAGTGAAAGCGAATTCAGATAAAAGCAATTCCGCTCCGAAAATTTCTCAGTGCCACAGAACTTCGAGTGATTTATTTTTTTTTAGCATGTTCATCAACCTTTTCGAACTAGGTTGCTAGGGTTGACCCCTTCTTAGATTAAATTTCACAAGGGTTTGTTTGGCAACTTTTTTAAGTTTATCATTGAAGAACAATGTTTTTATTTTATTTCTTTTTTAATTAATATAATTTAATTTATTTATATAATAATTGATATTGTATAGCTTACCATTAAAACCTTTTAAAACAAGGCAGGGTGGGAATCGAACCCAGTTTTTAAACTGTTTTAAACTGTTGTTTACAACTCCTCCTCTCTAATGCTTCCGCCAGCTGGTTGTGATGGGCGCCTCGTCGGCTTCCATTCCGGATACGAACATCAACACATCCACGGACTCGGCCTGCACGCTCATCACGAATGTGACGCACACGGACACTTCGGAGACCTGCGACTCCCTCGACTTGGGTAGGTTTTACAGCGTTGACTGATTGATTGATTCCTATTTTAATTAATCAACTAATCAACAACTTGGCTTACATTCGTCAACAGGCGATAATTCTTGCCCCAGTGAGCCTCTGTTCAGTTCGCTGGAGGAGCCGCTGCTCACGGCCATCCAAATCGACTCCGAGCAGGAGGCGGGCGGCACTGAGATGGAACTAACGAGCTGCTCCCGTTATCCCCCGCGACACGACATGAATCTGCAGGACAGCACCGAGGTAAGTGGATCTGACATATGTTTACACCATCAACATCAATTTCTATATGTTTAAAATATGTACAGTCGAACTTCCCTAAATCGAATCACCATTATGCAAAGAAAAGGTTCGACTTATGGAGATATTCGACTTATAGAGTTATTTTTCTTAAGTTTATTAATTTTACTGCTACTCGTTTAGATCGAGTTAGAGAGAAGTTCGAGTTATAGAAGTTCGAACTATGGAAGTTTCATTAAGTCGAAGTCATTATAATTCGAAATTTTTCTTTGGATTCGAGTTATGGAAGTTCAATTGTATTTATTTTTTGTAAAAAAAACTTAATTTTAAGTTACTGAGATTTTCTTTTTTAAATAAAATGTATTTTTTTATTCTTTAATAGAAAAGCTTAAACTTAATTCTAGAATAGATGTCTGAACGACTTAATTTTTTTTATTTATTTTTTACAATTAAGATGTGTTTTTATTTTATTTTATTAATTTTTTAAGACAGAAATTCGTTGTTCTGAGAGAAAATCATCTTATTCAAGTGAGCAACTATAAATAAATCTAATTATAATTTCTGCAAGTATTTCTTTAACCAAACATCGATTGTCATCGAAACATCGTGTTGGAAAATGTCTTTGTCTTATGCTTTAATATCATATTCCAACCCATCCCCACTGTGTCCCATCTCATTTGCATACGTGTGCAGAGCCAGGAGTCCTGTCTGTCCATATTGACGGGGGAGCTGTCGTCCACAACGCCACTGCTGTCGTCACGGCAGCCCAGCACGGCGCCACCGCCCACACGGGGTCGCGAGCACTTCACCTTCGACCCGCCCCAGTCCCCGAAGTCCGCCCGCAGCAGCGAGAAGGCACGCAGTCACTTCACCTTCAGGGCAGAGGAGCCACAGCAACAACAGGATAAAGCACGTCGTGCCAGCAGTGCCCACTACAATGGCGGCAACTGCAGCGATGGGGGGGAAGGGGACTTCGAGAGGGAGGGCGAGCGATTTCCAGGTAATCGCAACAAGAAACTGCGACCCAGGGAGCGTGATGCAATGTCAAATGTCAATGGCACACGCAATCGCATCTCGCCCAGCGTCTCGCCCGCGTCCAGTAATCGGACGAGTCCCAAGCGGGAGAGGAAACGGACCACGCCCTCCGCCTCGACGGGCGCCATAGCCAAGATCAACTCGGCGCCGCCCACGATGAAGGAGGGCAACTTCTTTGGCAGCAGTCAAAATCAAAGCCAAAAACAACAACGTCAGTCCCAACAACAACAGCAACAACAACAACACCAACAACAACAGTTATCTCCCTCCTCATCCTCGCAGCGTAAATATTCCTCGAGCTCCTCCAGCGGCGGCAGCGAGCGTTGCTTGAGGGAAGCCGCCATCGCCGCCGGCACCATGTTTCCCTTTGACCGCGAGGCCCTGGACTATGAGCGGATCCAGCGGGAATGCTTTGCGCCCAGCTCGGCGCCGGGCAGCACCAGCTCCGACTCGGATGAGGCGGAGCATTGTTCCGTCTATGAGCGCAAGCTGAGTGCGGACATCTTTCAGCAATACTCACGTCTCACACAGCAGGAGCGGGAGCAGCAGCATCAAATGAACCACGAGAGGCAGCAGGACAGGCCACCGTCAAGGAAGAACTCCAAGAGGATTCGACCCGATTCCGTGATACACACGACGATACGAGAGAATCAACAATATGTGCCGCAGTCGGATGCATTCTATCCGCAAGCCAAGTCTTCCTCCTCGCCCAGTGATCATTCCTACGGCGAGCTCAACAAATTCGAGGACATTGCCAGCAAGTTTGAACAGATTCCGCCCAAGCATGGCTCCAACTCCACGCTGAATTTGCAACTGCTGCACATGCATAGTCCAGGCAGTGACTCCATGGCATCCACATCGCTCAGTCCCACGGATGCCACACGCAAGCGCTCCTTTAAAAGCAAATCAAAAGCCAAGGCACAACTGGGACAGCTGCCACTGGAGGAGACGCTGCTGGGCTCCAGCTCCATTAATGTGACGGCCAATCCCCTGGAGGCAGCTGCCGTCTGCAAGCAGCCGCGTGCCACCATCGTCGTCCAACAAGTAAGTGTTTCTTCCTTCACCGCCCTCCCTCGGAGGTGAGTTGCCTTTTTGGCTAATTTATAGCTAGATTTATTTATTTGCTTTAAAAGTCTAAGAGCGGTCGTCAAACCATAATTTTAAATGTAATATAATGTGAGGAAAAATAATTTTAAAGTAAGTAATTAAAATTCAGTTTAATGCAGAAAAGATAAAAAAAAAGTTAAATATAAGTCAGCAAAAATTTAAGCGCAGATTTTAAAAATTTATACTTGCCGTATATAAAAATATATTAACTCCCAAAGCCGAAAAGATAATGAGAATGTAAAAGGCGGCATTTTAATGAAATTAAATATTTATTTTAATTAATGGCTCGAATGCAGAGTTTAAATGCTTTTCAGCCAATTACGGCTCGTTAAAACCAATTACGAAATATAATGAGTGTATTAAACGCCGTAAAATACTTCTTTAGCCAGAAGGTTTGTTGAATTTCTTTTTACTATAACTAGCTACTATTTTATAATCTAGGTATTTAGCTATTTTGCTGCTTTAAAATTCGGGCATCACTGTCACTGCCTCATATGTCGAATCTCTCTCTGTTTGTCTAGTTCTCTGTCTCTGCTTCTCTCTTTGTGCCTCATTTCCGCTACTAGCTGCTCGCTCGCCTTTTCTCTGCTGCTTTCTCTCTCTCGCTCTCTCTCTCTCTATCTCTCTGTGTGGTGCGTGCTTTTGTTGTGCCTTGTGGCAGCTCATAAAAGACTCGCACCGCTGGCGGATCGACTCATTCGAATGTTTACGATCCGCCACAGAGCAACACTTGGCACAGCAAACCATAAAACACACGAAAGAAAAACCACTGCGCAAATCTTAACTGGAAAATCACAAAATCAGAAAATAATTATAGTTATTATAAACACAAAATTATCGTGTATCTATTTAAAAGTATCTGTTTTGAGTGCCGCATTTAAGCTAAAAAAAAACGTCTGCCCGACATGTAAACTGTGTGTGAATCCATTTCTATTAAATCGAGCAGGATCATTGACTAAAGACTCAACTGTTTAAGCTAAAATTTCAAAATACATATTTTGCAAGTGAAAAGTATCTGAAATGGCGCCGTTCTACAAACGCATCTGCCGCAGTCTCTCGAAGCGCTACAAGGAGGTAGGTGAATCCCTAATTCTAATTGAGTCAATATGCAGTTTTCAGATAAGATAGTAAATAATCGAAATTGCTCATTGTTTGGCAATGAGTATTGCCAGTTTACGGCCCGCAGTACCAATATCTATACCGTTATTACGATTTATTGTCTGACGTCAATTTGACAATCTGGCGCCTGAACTTATGGCTCGATGCGATTGATTGTAATCATATTGTAAGTGTCCATGAAAGTGAAGTCGAGGTCGTAAGGTTGTTTTAATTAACTGATATATTCATAGGGAGGCTATAGAGATAACTTATCCTAATCTAATGAGTTCGACTCTGTCAATTGTTTAATTGTTAAGCTTAGTCTTGACTTTAGTTTGCTTTGAACTTTTAGCATATTTGCTGCTTTTTTTTCAATTCCTTAAAGTTTATAAATAAATCCAACTGAAGTCATCTAAAGTTCCATAGAATTTCATCTGCAAATATCATAAATCATTTTTATCATTTTTAATTGAAATGTTGCAACTGTCAGTAGAACATGTAACTGTATAAATATATATGTACTTTGTGTATTTATATAGATATAAATTGTATTATTTTTCCACATCTCTTGCCGGGTGATGACAGCTGTCAAAATAAACTAGCAGCAACAACAAATGAAATCGAAATCATGCCAAGGCACAGGTTGCAAATACATATAGTATTTTACATACATGCTCGCTTGTATTTATTTACTTTCAAAATAAAAACATAAAGCATATGTAATCCATTCCCTCGGTGACTGTGGAAAATAACACACAATGTCCAAGCTGACCGACTGTTGCCATCCCTTTCCCTCCCAGACTCACGACCCCTTTGATTTATTAACTTTTTACGATTTCATTGTAAGGCGCAATGAGTAGTTCGTTCATTAATTCCCCTCGGGGGAAAAGGAAATATGTACAGTATTTTACTTTATTACTGGAATGAGAGACGCTTCCTTGCATATAAAACACAGGTATATAGAATACTACATTTCCTTGTAACAATAACAAAAAACAGGTCATAAGTAGCTATACTTTTAATCGAGTATCTTGGAGTATATTTATACCCTTCTCTTATTAAATTTATAAAGCATTATTATTTCTTTAATATGAAGGAAATTTCCAAAACAACGCAAAAAATAAGAACTCATTATATCCGGCGAGATTATTTCGTAGAATTTTGCTACATAAAAGATGTCGTCAGAATTGCGAATATAAATGGTGGGTGAAAACTCTTTGCTGACGAAAAGTTTGAGCATTAAATGTGCTACTTATAACTGTTAGCTTTATCTATTACTTTAACTTTAATACAAACTTATTTTCAGAATTAAAAGGTTTTACATTGTAAACTATTTAAGTAGAATCATTTGGTTCTTCTTGTCAATGTGATACAAGAACAATTTTTTAAGGCCTTAAATTTTAGAAATAGTTTGTTGCCTTAATGGATACAATAGTTACTCATTTAAGACACTTCTCTACCCACTGCAACTTCAATTTATCAAAGGCTGTCGAATGCAAATCATTAGCAAGGAGCAGCTGCAACTGCAACTACTGCAACCTTGGTGGTCACTATCTACTACCCCTCATAAATACCCCTCATAAATACCCCCTTTCTGCCACCCCAACGTGTGGAAATGTAAACAACAAATGATTTGCGGCAAGTTTCCTTCCCCGCCCCCTAGTCGCCTTGGAAAACACACGTTGGAAATATCAAAAACAGGCATGCAAATAACATTTTTGCTTGGCTGCACTTGTTGTTGTTGTTGTTGTTGTTGTCTATTGATTTTACATTGAAACAAACCTGGAGAGGGGGGCGGAAATGGGCGGGGTCCACACAGTGTTAGCGTGCAAAATGCATTCGTTTAGGCCTTGGTGTCAAAAGCAGGCAACATTTAAGGCTATCATGAATGCAACTCAACTTTGCGTTAACTTCCCGCACCCTTTGAAGTGTCGTTGGTTGGAAAAAGGACACGTTTAATGGCTGCAAAAAGTAAATTTGATTCTCGAGAACTCAAAAGACATTCTTAATTGAATATTTAAGGGGGATATTTAAATTTGAGAGTCTCCATGGAGAAGCTTCTCATTTGTTCGAGTTGAATTTCCAGTTGGGTTCATTATTCGCATAAATTTATATAAGCGAACTCCCACGAAGGTCAATCTAACAATCAAAGGGTCGCACTTTCAATTCACGAGTTCAAATTATATAATTGAAAGCCATTAATATTAACAAATGGCAGCATATTTCTCATTTCTCTCACGTTTTCTAAATGCGGTTATTGACTTGGCCAACCACAATTTCATCTTTTCGCTTTCATATGTTTCATTCTTTTTGTGTTGTGCGTTTGTCAAGGCCGCTCACGAATTACCGCTAATTATAGATCTAGACATTGCCAAAAACACAAAAAACTAAAAGAGAAACAAGAAAAGCAAAAGTTCACAGGCCGCTCTCATTTCACTTCACTTCAGTTCGATAAACACTGCGTATGCTTAATGTCGTTGCGTATACTTAATGTCAGCGTCTGTTAGCAGCTGCTGTTTAGCTTGAGTTTCTTTTTGTAGTTGGAGAAATGTGAATTAAATATTCCTGTATACATTTAATTGCTTTCTCTTTGTGGTCAGTTTGAGGGCAGTGTGTTACCGTGTTCTGTTGCCATTTAATTGCCATTAATTAACTGATTCATGTACTACCTGGACATGAGAGTGTCTCTTCTGCCTGCTGCGATTCTTGGCTTGGCTGGGATTCCATTGACCCCATTGGCGTTGCATTGCTGCGTTAGTTGCACTTTTTTGCAGCTTCATAAATAAACGAAAGCTATAAATAAATGTATATGCAAGACACAAGATACAAGATACACATGTATCTGTGTTGCCTGCAGTTCATTGTTCAAAATGTGTAAATAGCCGCAGCACACGGAAATGTTCAAACAACGCGAGTCCAAATAGTTCAACTGCAGCAACTGGAGATGAGTGAGAAAGAGGGCGAAGTAGAAAAGGAGAGACATATGATGAGATGAGATGAATTGAATGGCATGCAACCCACACCTATTCACGTGCTGAGTCGACTTTGCACCCTGGACAGGCATCTGGCGAGTGGCCAGTCAAATTACAAGCAAACACTAGGAGAAATCCCCCACAGCGTTCCTAATGATCCAATGTAATCAACTGAAAGAGACAAAGCACAACAGGGAGGATTGAATTTGAATGGCAATGATAGTTACAAGAAAAACCCATAACAATTACGCTAATTACTGCATGGAAAATAAATACACTGTCTGCCTCAATAATTAGTTGATCCATTGATATGTTTTCATATGCGAGCAACTTGAGTAGACAATCAACAGATGGTAAAAATATCTTAAATAATTTTGAGTTAAATCTTGTACAAGTCTTTTTGGATATACTAGAAAATGATTTATTCTAGGAATATCTTATACACTTTTATAATCAACATTTATATATCAATTAAATTAGCTCTTATTTTTTATTTTCTTTATAATTTTTGAATTTTAGTTCATATTTAAATATGCTTAAATCAAAAATAGCTTTTTCTAATGTTACAATTTGTATTTTAAGACTTATAATCGTTAAAGTCATTCGTTTAATTCCATACGAGTACCGACTAATTTGTCACAGGTGTAAGCGCAATAAAAAACTCATAAAAAAATGGCATTTTCCGAGCTTCAAACTCAAAAACTACAACTATAAATATCGATCCGCCTTAACGAGCCAACGGGCAACACATGGCAGCAGTTTTCAATGACCAATAACACAGATTCGGATACAAACTCCCCCTTATCCATTGCCAGCTGACAAATGCAATCTTTAACTAAAAATAATCACAAATTTAATGCTGTTGGAATCGAATTTTACAAGCGATTGCACATAGTGAAAAGCGCCATTTAATTTTTATGGCATGTGCGAGAGCTTATTTTTATACAGATTGAAAGCAAAGCAAATGTATTTTTAAACATCTTTAGGCTAATGCATGCAAAAAATACGAGTATACAATAGTCAAGGGGGTGTAGGTGGAGGTTGGAGGAGACACTGAGGTGTGAAGTGAGCGCTGGCAGACGCAGTCTCCTCGAAGAGCAAATTTATGCACATATTCGGCATAGTTTACCTTTACGAGACGCAAACCTAACAAAAACTCATATCGAGGTCTAATCAAATTGTGTATTTAACGGCCAAAAGTGCATAAACATATTAGCCAAATGCAATTCTACAAACATATGCTAGGTATTTCCATACGCCCCGTTGGCCGCGCAATTGGCCAACTAATTGACAAAAAACAAATTCAAAGATAACTCGATTTCTCACACCTTCCGCATTTTATGATTTCATTTTTGTTTGAGTTTTTTCCTTAATTTGTCTATTTAAAAAGCGCTACACAAAATTTGCTCTCACACTCTGCATCCCGTTTCGGTTAATGGCCAATTGAAAACTGATGGAAAACAGACGAAAACAAAGCAACAAAAATTGATTGGGAAAAATTGAATTTTTAGCACGCCCAGCTAACTGATACCTAGTAGTTAATAAACTGCATATGTAAATTCTTAAAGGCATTTTTTAAAAATTGTTTGTTACGTTAAATTGGTAGATATCATTTAAATTTGGTATTTTTCAACTAGCAAATTTCATTCATGTTTTGCTAATACCCCATTGATTTTGGCTACAAATAATAGCAAATCAAATTTTCAGTTTTTTTTCGACTTTCCAGTTACGTGTCAGAAATCACAAACACATTCTGCGTCCAATGGGGCGTATGAAAAGGCATGAATAAACAATAATACACTTGAAAAATAAAGAGAGAAGAACTCATAAAACGCACAGTTGGAGCAGTCGTTGGTTACCAGTAGTTTAGCAGTGTTCTGTCTCTTTCATTTATGTGACACACACACTCCACAGGCACAATATACGCAATTACTCATACGCCGCGTTGTCATCATAAAATTTGATGTCTTCATCAACTTTGCCACACTGCGGGCAATCGCTTTACTTGCCCTCCCAAATTACTCCCCTGTGTGCGTTTGTCCAAAGATTCATTTGTTTGGCCACTGGACGCAGCATTTGGTTAACTTTCATGTGGCAACTTATCAAAGGTGTAACACGCACACACACACACACATGTGCACAAAATATATATGTGTTATTAATTAGGCTGGCAAAAGTTTGTTTTTTGTCAGGCCAGCCAATAAAATAAACAAATTAATTTCACCACTCGCTGAATAAATACTCAGATATTTACGGCACGTTGTTTAGGAGTGTGTGTGTGTGTGTGTGTGTACTTGTCTGGCTGTCAGTCCTTCGTCTTTACAGGTTGAGAGACAGGCCTAACCTAGCCTGTAATTTACGGCCAAAACTTTTACTGTTTGCGTAAATTTTGCTGAAAAATTACAATTTGCTGCAATTTATGCGACTCACTTGTTTATTCGCGTCTATTTACAAGGGTAGGAAGAGGAAACCCTCCACAAAATGAGGCATATTTCCTTGAATTGACAACGAAACCTCAGCTGTAGATACATTTCAAAGGCCTTAGATACTTGGCTTTTAGTGCTTTGACTTAGCGCTCATTTGAATATAATTTGGCAACAGTTTTGGGTCGAGTGCTGGCCCTGATTGGTAACCAGTTAAAGTGGTAGCTAAAGTTTTTGTACAAGTATTTTGCCTCGACACCAATTGCAAATTTGCACGGCACGCGATGTTGGAATGTGGCAGCTGCTTCAAGGTGTAGATAAGCCTGAAAGTTATTGTGCCCAGCTGAATACCTGCGGCTGATCCACTCCAGTTAAGTGGAGCATAGCCTTGAGCCACTCAAAATGGTCTGAATGGAAGGTAGAAGGCAGGCAAGCAAAGTAAATTTCAATGGGAAACGCGGCAGATTTTCAACGAAGACTAGCCCCTTTCAATTGTGACAATCCGCTTAAATCAAGCCATCTCGGCTCTATTTCTCCACTTTCAGCCCTCGCTCAGCATGGACAACACGGTTGAAACGCTGCTCATCAAAAATGAAGGCGATTTCATCAGCGTGGAGCAGGGAAAGGAATTGAACGCACGAAAGCGACACTCACAGCAGCTGGCACATCCGCCACATGCCTCTCAGCTGCAACATCATCATCATCACCAGGTGCAGCACCAGCAACAACATCAGCAACATCAGCAGCATCAGCAGCAACAACAACAACAGCACAAGAGGGATGAGAACATGCGGCAATTGTTGGATGTTACCAATACTCTAACCATCGAGGAGCTGCGTGACTTTGAAATGCGGTAAGCCATAAATTGCAGATCTTATTATTTGATATGTTAGCCATTAAGAGCTGCAGATTTCATTTATTCACTTGATAAGCGACATAAAAACCCCATGAACGGAAAGGCTATCAAAACCACTCGCAAATGCCCAAAAGTCACATTCCCGTTATGAGAAAATAAAATCGATAGTAATATAAAATAAAATACGACGTCAATTGCATTTTATGAAGCAGCTGCATTTGATTTCGAGATTATATCGAGTACCAACTAGTCAATAGCATCAGCTGTGCTCCACAAATCTTTATTCATTCTGCATTCAAACTTATTCAAGCTCTTTGAAATCATTTTTGAGCCAAGAAAGCGAGTAATTCATAATCATAAATTAATTCAAGTTTTAATCAAATTATTTATTGGTATATTTAATGCTTACCTGTTAAATAATGATTAGTAATCATAATCATTAGTAATTAGATTATTTATTTAGATTATTATTTTCGGTTTGGCCCAATTAATTAATGATTACGATTACAAAAAATCAAATATAATCTAAAATTATTACAATTATTCAAAAATAGCCAGAAATAATTAAAAATAAAAAAAAATCGTTTTGAGTATTCGGATTATTTTTTTCTGATTATTTTGAATATTTCTGATTTTTCAAGACTATTTAGTTAAAATCAAATTATTTTAAATTTTCATAATTAAAGTAGCCAAAGCTACTAAAGAAAAGAAAAGCTTTGGCTACTTTAATTATGAAAATTGGCTACTTGGCTATTTTAATTGTGAAAATATAAAATAATTTTTCAACAGTGAGTCCATACGAATATTTCAAAAAATAATCTAATCGATTTGTAATTCTAATCGAAATTTAACAGGTATCATTTAATGCAGTAAATAAATTTTGTAACAATGTTTTTTAGGTCTTTTTGTGTAATTTAAACATGAATTCAATAAAATTGTAATTTTGTCAAAGTTCCAGACCTTTTTTTGACATTTGAAAGCTTGGTTTCAAGAACTCTAATAATTAGTTTTTCACTGCCATTTCTAGAAAGGGATCTAAAAATGACGCATTGCGGTTTCAAATCAGTTTCTTAGTACATTGCATAAGATACCTTTGAGGCCATTATTTGGGCTCCAAGAAGTATGCCAAGGCAGCTACATATCAGTTGAAGTTGTAGCTAAATTTCAATTAGATGTAGATAAATAACAAATTTCGAACTAAACTTTATTGCAATTCGAATGAATTAGTTGTTTGCACTTTTGTTGCAAACTAATCTAAAATTTGCCCCTTGTTTGACTGGCTCTTGTCGGACAACTTGTTGGACAAATTGTGAGACAACTTGGCAGGCAACTTGCGGTCAAGTTGACAAACACACAGTGCCTGAAATTCCCGTTAACTGTTTTGCAGGCCGATGAGCCGATGTTGCATGTTATGGCTCATTCCAATCAGCAGTTGGATAAACCAACCCACAAGAGCTGATGCAGATGTTTGCTGTCGTCTACAGCATCTTTCTTAGTAGAGAGAAGTCCTTTTGAGGCAACTTTCTAGTTGCTTTTCTCGGAAAATTGTATATACCATTAAAATTGCGGGGATACCAAGAAGATGGTTCAACAGTTTGAGGCATATCGAGAGGTTGCACTTTAGAAGCACAGCAATTTCACAGAATTCACATACACACACACACACACACACAGGCAGAAGAACTAAGAACTGAAGACTACTCGTATACAAATTGTATTCAAATTTGCCATTTACAAATTGCAGCTACGGGTCACCACATCACAGCCGCTCGCAGTCGGTTAAGATGCCCGGCAGTCGTGCGTCCGGTCGCCCCAACCAGTTGTGTCTGCCCCAGCAGAGATCTCGGTAAGTTTTGTGGCCGACTTTGGCATTTAACCAACAATTACGGAATAAACATTGTTGTCTCAATGTCTCTATACACAGTGTGGCTTCCATGCCCAACACTGGCGTTGAGGAGGAATACTACAGACTGCGACACTTCTCCATTACGGGCAAAGGCGTCGTCAATCGCGGTGATTCACTCAAGAGCCGACGCAGTCGATCCAACAACAGCGTTGCCAGCTCCAACTCCAGCACCGAGCACTTGACCGCCCAACAACTGCAGCAGCAGCAGCAACAACAGCAACAACAACAGCTGCAGCAACTACAACAACTTTCCGCGCCCAACTCTAGCTCGGCACGCACCTCGCTGGCGTCCAGTCGGGAAAGCAGCACCTCAAATCCAGGCAATGGACCCTACAGGTAAGCCACAACTGCCGCAACTACACTGTGCAAAATATTAGGGACTTCGTGATAGAAATCTAAAACTCGGAGGGTGTCAAAAATTTTAAATGAGATTTAAGATAAACTTCTTATTTTAAATTTGTATTTAAATTTCTAAATAACTTCTTAAATGCAGTAACTATTAATTGATTTTAAACCGATTTGTTATTTAGACCATCAGGAATCTGATAAGATTGTTTACTTCACTTAAATATACCTAAAAAAATACATGTTAAAATTCAGAAATTTTGAACTTAAATTTTAAATGAAATTTAAGAACAGATCATAAATCATTTTAAATTATAAAATTCTTATTTATTTGCCTTTTTATATCCCATTCAATATTAATGTTATATTATGATTTATTAACTTTAAATTTGTATTTTAAATTTGTATTTTAATTTCTAAAAGTTTTCTTAAATGCAGTATATAATAATTGATTTTAGTACGATTTGTTATTTTGCTTTCAACAAATATTTCGACCAGCAGAAATCCGATAAAATTGCTTACTTCACTTAAATAAACCAGTACATGCTTAAATTCAGAAATTCAAACTTAAATACTAGAATTCACTTGTTATTTTTGTGTGCACCAAAAGCAGCTGAACTCGGAATTTAATTGCTCCTAAATCCTTTGCAGAGTTTTGATGCTTGGCGGTCCGGCAGTGGGCAAAAGTTCGCTGGTCTCGCAGTTCATGACCTCGGAGTATTTGCATGCATATGACACGAGCATTGGTGAGTATCCTTTCTCTCTTTCTCTTTCTCCCTCTCCCCCTCTCTCTCCCCCTAACTGTCGCCACTCGAAACTCCTTCAGCGAATGCTGCTTAAACTTCGCTTTAGTGTTTTGGGCTTGGGCATTAGTGCTTAGTCATTGTGTGTGTGTGTGTGTGTATGTGTGTGTCAGTCTGGTCCTCAACCCTTGACCCTTAAATGTGTGTGTCTAGTTTTATTGTGCCCTTTGTTTTGTTTTTGTTTGTTGCCTTGGCATTTGCCTTCACAATTTATACATGTTTTTTCTGTTCTTTTTTCCTTGTCATTGTTTTTGTTTTTTGTATTTTGATTTTTTGATTTTTTGATTTTTGTACACTGTTTCGGATTTTGTTTGTTTATCTGTTGAATTTGTGTGTCGTTTGTGCTTTGCCCTTGACTGCGAAATATTTACGACCATCTCACAAAACATATTTATATTTATATACGAAAAATAATTCGCTTTTATGTTGGTTGACTTTTTACGACCCGCCTTGTACATATGGCCACTGTGATTTGATCGCCCAATTGGCATAAACGAAAACGAAAACCAAAAAAAAATGTATCCTGCTGGAAAATTTTTACAAATCAAAATGGAAAAATCCGCGACAAATAAATTTAAATAAAAAAGAAAGCAGCTGCAGATGTACAGTGCGGAAAAGTGCTTTTTACATGCGGGAATTTGGAGTAATTGATAGAAATGCAGCAATATAATGAGAGTTATAGACCTGCAGATACCCTGTACTCATATTAAATCACACATACACACATTTACATACTGCTTTAACTTTAACTTTTGCTGCAGACAATTGAATCGACTTATTTTGCACAAAGCTAATATACCCTTCATCCGTTCGACTTTTTAATGGGTACAGGCTATCGAAATGTCACCCATGAAATAATGCAATTTACGCTCCAATTTCCTGTAATTAAATTTGCTGTAAATTAAGTAACGCCATCACTTAAAATAAGTGTCAACACACATTTTGCCATATTTTTTAACAGCATACAAATGATATTTTTCTGTTCTTTCTCGTCTTTCGGCCATAAACCATCGTTTAAAATATAAAAACCAAATCGTTTCATTCAACATTGTAACAATAACAAATAACAACAACAACAACCACATAACTAACAAACCAACTACAACAAAAAATGACAATTAACTCAGATCTAGGCAACTGTGATATCCGCATACATATTGAAAAAGCCGCCGACGGTAATAGCAACAACAACAACAATTTAAAATCTATCCAAAATAATTATTTATAATAATATTTATTCCAATTCATTATCTAACCTACATATACTACTACAAATGCTTTCCAAATTAAAAAAAAAAATAATCGAATTTCCATCAATTTTAATTTTCACTTGTTTGAGCTGCATTTGCGTTGAATTTCCAATTGAATTCCGATTAACTAACTTAACTAGCTCTTAAGTTTAAGTCTTATCTAAATACACTGGACACGCCTCTCCTAATTAGGCCACCGACTTAGCGCAAAGTAGTTTTCTTTCACACACACATACATATGTGCACATATATACACACAGACACACACACACTCTCACATTCAGGCACACAAAATTCTCCCTTCTGACCTTGCTTAATCAATTGATTGTCCAATAAATGCGGCTTTGTTTGCTCAAGAGTTCTGATTTATGATAATGGCCAAGTTACTATGAATATACCAATATATGGCTAAGAAGTTGACAGGATTTTGGGAATGTCCTTCAGTGTTTTGGGCAAGGACTTTGGTGTGACATTTGCGCAACACTGATTAAAATTAAAACTTTTTTGACAAATAGTAATGACAGCATTAAATGCCATGAAATTTTATATGCAATGTGTAATCATAGAAAGCCATAAATACTTGAATATGTCAATTACACTTGTAATTTATGCGTACGCCACAGCCAGTTGAGCGAATACTTATGGGAGGCAGTGTCAGTCAGTTGCATCATCAATTTTCAACTCAGGCTCTAAAAGTCATAAATTATTTCGGCGCAATTAAAAAAGCAAAAAAAAATAAATAAATATGCTCAACAACAAAAATGAATACTTGCAATACACATACACACACACAGACGCACACACACACACAGTCAGACAGCGACATTGACGATTCATTGCATACCTTTGGGCGCCAATTGGGGATTTCATTAAACCATCAAGATTTCAGTGTTGTTTTGTACACCCCCCACCCCCTCTTCATGCCAGCCCCTTGTCAAGCGTACTTATATGATAATAGAGTCCCAGTATGTAATTCCGAATTGCACGATAAGTAAACTCTCAACAGACACACACACACACACAGAATCCAATCCAACGTCAATTGTATATACTCGTAAATATTGTAAATGTTTATAATTACTATGTATCTGAATGAGCTCACGTTTTTGCACCTTTCATTTGTAGCTTAACAATATTTTCAATTAATTTTATTGCGTAATACTTATTTACATATTTAAATTACTATCAATGTTATTGAAACTTTTATTAATCAATTTTTTTCTATTTTTTTTGTTCTGTATGATGATTCTGAACAGATGATGAATCTGGCGAAAAAGCCGTATCAGTATTACTCAGCGGTGAGGAATCTGAACTGATATTCATAGATCATGGATACACTGAAATGACGGTAAGTACATGATAAAAAGAAGATCTATTCCTAAAAATAAGTACTTTATCTTTTTGTTTAATAAGAGAACTATAAATATAAATATAAATATGTTCTCTTATATAAATTTGTAGTTCTCGACGCATCTTTTAAGCAATAAATAAAATATGTCTAATATAAATAAGTATTTTTGTCTAAGAAATGCATCGAGAACAGCAATTATTTTAATCCGTATACACAAAATGTCAATTCAAGCAACCAGCACTCGGGATTCAAGCCGTTGAACCTGAAAGATACTTTATCTGTGACATTTCATAATGCCATTAACATACACAATCAACACACACACACACACACACACACAGAGAGAGAGAGCTTAGCTCTCTACTCAGACACCTCTCTTGAACCTCACTCAATGTCAGTGTTTTCTTCTTTTGTCATTATTATTTTTATTTGCTTTCACAGCCGGATGAATGCTTGACCAACTATGATCCACATGGTTACTGCGTCATTTACTCGGCCGCAGACCGCAGCAGCTTTAGCATTGCCGAGCAGGTGCTTCAGGTGCTATGGACCAATCAGAACATCGCCCAGAAAGCCATCATACTCGTATCGAACAAAGCGGACTTGGCCAGAAGTCGACTCGTTACGTCCGAAGGTAAATAACATGCACATCACTAAACGATTTCAGAAATTTTCATTAACACCTCAAAATGCGCTCGATTGGATTTCTCTCTCCCTCCCTCGCATTTGTTTATTTCCATTTTGAAGCTCTGTAAAAATAGCTACACACAGTGTATGTGAATTAGTAGTTGTGTGTGTGTGCTTATATTGTTAGGTGTGTGTCTCTGCTAAGGACAGCACAAAAGCGTCCAACGACAGCTGCAGTCGCTTTAATTTTGGTTTTTCAATAAAAGTTGATCAAGCGGAAGTTGATTATCGGCACGTCCCGCACACACAAGCACACACAATTATTATAGCTACATATACTATAAATGAAATGTTTTATATGTGTATATAAATAAATATATACATACATACACAGATGAAGCCATCGTTAAACGTGAAGCCGTTGAAGGTCACTCGCCGTATCCGTTGTCCGCTCGTTGCCTTTTATGTATTTCCAAGTACCTCCACTTAACTTACCCTACACAGTGTGACAGAGTTTTAACTGGTTTAGTTTATTAGCAAAAAAACATACTTCAAATTCAAATCATAGCTTTTTAAGACTAGCGATTTAATGTTAAAAGTGTATATGAATGATAAATGCATTAACCTTTAGGAAGACTTTTAAAATGCAACTTCGAAAAAAAGCTTAAAAAACACATCTACAATTAAATTATCCATGTTTAAGGGATACAAATTATTCTATGTAAGTTACAACCACAATTCGTACAGAGTACTTCAAGGTCGACTTTAGAAAGATGTTTTAAAGCGAACTTAAATGGCCAACAAATTTGTAAGCCTTAAGCATCATCTTTAAACTCCAGCCGGCGGGCATGGCTTTCATCTAAGATATTTAATATTTTCACAAATTACATTTGTCTTTAATGGTCGCTTACGGAAGTGTCGGCGTCAACAAAAGAAAGCTGCAAATTTAGGTCATATGACAAAGGCAACTGGACAGCGGGTGGATGAGTGGAGAGAGAGGGGAGAGGAGGGTCAATAAGTACATTGGTACCCGCTTAATGTTGGGAAATTGTTTAAGCGCAAAATTGATTACATTTCATTCCTGCGGCTTACGTTTAAATAAGCTCATTTCTATTGTTGTCAATGCAAAGAGGCAGCCGCCAGTTTCATAAAATATTTATAGAATTGTATGGACCCAAACATGGCCCCAAACTTCAGCAAAACCCAGCGGAATTTATAAATGCTAAAAAAACAAAGGAATACAAAATTCAAGTGAATTGAGTACAAATTCAAGCTTACACAGTTAGTCAAGCAATTGTTGTGATCAAATAAAAAACATATTTTATTTAAAAAAATATATAGCTTTCCATTATATTTATTTAAATCTTTGTATTGTTATCATACTTATACTTTGATGCTTATGGTTTAATTATAATTTTAAAAAAAATTCATTAGGCTTAACTTATTTTTTAGAATAAACACGAAACTTGTATATTTTCTCTATTTTTTTTTCAAAACAATAACTTGACCATTGCATATATACATTTCGTGTATTTAAGCAGCTGGAATGCAGTTTGCAGTTTGGCCTTTTGGCTGCCAAGTTGTTTGCATTGTTTATGTGCTTTGTTTGCTTTTAATTAAACGACGGACGGACAAAGCATCCAACTGACTTTTGTTAAGCTTATGCCCAGGAAAGTAAAATGGGTGAAAATTAGCAAATAACTTGCTGTTCAAGCTTTAAAGTTTGTACTGCCGTCTGGCTGTTTAATAAAAGGGCCATAATAAGCTTGGTAGCGTTTAGGAGAGATGAGAACATCCTATCAAAATCTAATAAAATGACGACAACTTTTTTCGCACAACGTTAATAAAAATGTCGATGTGTGTGTGCGTGTGTGTGTGTGGGTGTCATAAAAACGAACAGTGCCTACAAAAACACACACACATGTACTTAACTACTTATTGTGCTCATAGCTTCGGATTTAACGACAGCAGGCGCAGGAAACGTGTCAAAATCTACAGAACACACAGAAAAGAAGGGCAGGGGGACGCAGGAAATATAGGAACAGGGAGAGAAAGAGGAAGAGGGAGAGAATATATACATAGGTTAATGGGCAACGTGTTAAGATATAAATGGTCCAAGTTTTGGGCTTTTATTAGCCACCACCTAAGAGTTTAACTAAGCGACGCAATTTGATTTGATTAACTTGTCGCATAACCGAGATTCACAAAATTGACACTAAAATTCGCAACTTGTTCTTATATTGTTTTGCAGAGGGCAAGGCCATGGCCACAGCATATGATTGCAAATTCATTGAGACTTCGGTGGGCATCAATCACAATGTTGACGAGCTGCTCGTGGGTCTTTTATCCCAGATACGCCTCAAGCTGGAAAATCCCGAGAAATCCAGGTAAGTAATTACTTTGCTGACAAAAACTCCGTGCAATCTTTTAACACTCTGTCGTTTTTCTCCTTTGGCAGAGATCTATTTCGCAAGCGTTCCATTCGCAAGTCGAAGCGTCGTGCCTGCTCCCCCCTCAGCGCCGGCTGCCTCAATGCCAACACGCCGCTGGGTCCGCTCGGAACGGGTCTGGGGGATGGTGCGGGTACACCGCCAGGCAGCGCGCACAGCAGGTGAGTCCGACACTCCATCACATCCTGCAGTTAATTATAATACACGGTTTCTTTCCTTCCTCTTTTCATCTGCAGTCCACGTAAATATCGCGGCTCTCGCACCTCCACCAGCTTGAAGGTCAAGGGGCTGCTCGGACGAGTCTGGACGCGTGATTCCAAATCGAAGAGCTGCGAGAATCTGCACGTGCTCTAAAGAGTCCATCTTAAACTGGCACACACAACGACTGAGCATGGGCAACAAAATTGGGGTTCAGTTTTTATCCATTTAAATTTTTGGTTACCCAAAATTCGGTGCATAGAAAATCCAAAGGATTATCATTTACTTAGACCATAAAATGTGAAGCTCCCTAAAATGATTTGCCTAAGTTTTAAAACGTACAAGCTACAAATAGACTCATAACTCGTAGTCGTATTACGAATACTGTATTGTAAATATTATGTCATTATTATACTTTTATAAATAAGTTATTTTACAATTTATTTGTACAAATAGTACCAAACATTTTGTATATATTTCAATTTTATTCATCAAATATATAATATATATTTTTAATTTATTTTACCACTGTGTTTTCTTTTGCTAGATCTTCTTGGACTTTCATTTTTTTTTATAATTAAAACATCATCACTCATTACAATATGCAGTCTTAAATGCAGTCAACAAATTATTTACAGGGCTTGAAAAGTTAATTATTATATAATTAAATGCAAACCAAATCAAAAGCAATAATTTTATGTAATTCTTAAATTTAAATTATAACCCAATATGAGATATGAATAAATTGTACTGATTTTTAGAATGTTTGGCAAATGTTTGCCGAATATTATTTATTATTAATTACATTATATAATATATATAAATAATGCTATTTAAATTGCATTTTAAAATCATTAATATTCGTATTGTTCAAATTGATTATTCAATATTCAATGTTCATAAATTAAACTATGAAAAATTAAAAAAAAAAAAAAAAAGAAAACAGAAATCATATTTATATGTATTATTCAAATTCAATTTGCATTACGTAGTTTTTAAGTAATTTGCTAATTTTTGGAGGAACGCAAACAAATTATTTTTGTTGCAGAAACCAAGTGCACAGCATTGGCACTTATTATAGGTTTCTTACATTAGTCGGGACCATTTCGAAAATTAACTAGAGCTACCACACAATATATGTTACCTCCAATCGGGGGACTCGAGAGTGTTTAACATTAGTTTTTACATACGATTTACAGAAATATTGGTATCTAAAATTATGAAAAAAAAAATTAAATAAAAATAAAAAGAAAGTTAAAACATTCATGTTGATAACATGGACCGTCTGTATCAGATTTTGAAATGTCCTGCACAACAATTTTAAAATTATCAATGTCACAATTAATATCTGTAGGTACATAAACATTTCAATTTTTTGACAAACTTTCCGCTACATTATTATAAATGTGAAATTGTATGTATGTATATCAAAACTATTGCAGCACAATGGAATTTAAAAGAAAATATATTATAATAACACTTTGGCATTGTCCAATTGTCTCTTTAAAATACGAAACATAATTGTAAAATTGCAAATTTAAAAAATCCAGCAAGATGTTGCAAACTTATATAACTTGTCTATGAATTTACTAGTAAAAATATTTAGATGTATTTTTTTGTCCATCATTAAAACTTAAACAAACCAAAGAAAAAAAACATTACCAAGTTTAAATTCAAAACCGAAATGAATTCGAGCCGTGAAAAGACAATGGCCAAGATAACCAGATGGAAGCTGGTCTAAAAATTGATTGTAAAAAGCTATGTAGAATCGCAAAAAGTCAGCCATAAATAAATAGTTGTCATGAGTGTTTAAGACAGAAGAGAGAGACGAATATACTCCATTTACTATTACAATAAACTATATGTGTAATGTGTGTATAATAAATGTGTAAACTTTCAACTTTAATCAACTAATTGCTGTTTTATTTTAAGAGTTGAAAAATAACTGCATAGAACTCGAAATCATTTCATACAATTCTTGTTTTACTTTTTACCGTTACAGATCCTAGTTTGAACAGAGCGCAAGTTCATTTTGCAGTTCCAGTGATTCAGTTCACTTGAAACGTCAACAGCTGTTCAGCATGGGAATGGCAAAGCAGCTGTTCATACAGCTGTTCACTGTTGTGAATGGCAATTTATATTTTGGCCAGAACGTCAAACGTGCAAAATTCGCGGTCATCGTTTCGGCTACGAGGAAAAATGCGCTAGTGCTTTATGTAATATGTTAAGCTGACCAGAAATATTCCTTTAGTGTACAGAAACCGTGTGATATATACAAATAAATATATAAATATATTTAGGCCATAAAATGTTGCCCTATAAAGTGGGCGTGGCGGTGCGCGGCACGTTGCACAGCCAGATGAATTTGTTACTCCGATCCCAAGTACCTGTGATGAGCTTTCAGTTCCGCAACTTGTGCCCGATGTCGGAGTACGAGAAGCGGGTCAGTTCAGGCCAACTGATGGTTGATACGAAGCAGAAGGAAACTATGCAGCAGCTGGATAAGCTCTACAAGAGAATTATGGGGTACCAGCCAACGACACGTGAATCATCTGGCGGCGGTTTCTTTAGCAAGCTTTTTGGAGGTAAATCCGACGATGATCCCGATGATGATTTGAATGCGGGCAGCCACGCCCCCAAAGGCCTGTATATCTACGGAAGCGTGGGCGTGGGCAAGACCACATTAATGGATCTGTTCTACGATTGCTGTGAGGTGAGTAAAGTGTTTTATTTAAATATAATAATTAGAGTAATTAACTTCATCTTTTACCAGATTAATCGCAAGCGACGTGTGCACTTTACCGCCTTCATGACGGACGTGCACGCCCAGATTCACGAGGCCAAGGAGCGTCAAGGTCCCGTCGATCGCGCCTTCAACTCTGAGAAACCCGCACCCTTTGATCCCACGAAACCCGTGGCTGATAGCATAGCCCGCGAATCGTGGCTCATTTGCTTCGACGAGTTCCAAGTGACGGACATCGCGGACGCAATGATACTTAAGCGCCTCTTTACCCACCTCTTCAGAATGGGCATTGTTGTCGTGGCCACCAGCAATCGGCATCCTGAGGATCTATACAAGAACGGTTTGCAGCGCGTCAACTTTTTGCCGTTTATTGGCTTATTGCAGAATCGCTGCCAACTGGCCAAATTGGATTCGATCGATTATCGGCGCATTGCCCAATCGGGAGACACCAACTATTTCGTGATAGGTCAGACAGATGCCCAGGCCAACATGGATCGCATGTTTAAGATTTTGTGCGCTGAAGAGAATGACATCATTCGACCCCGCACAATCACACATTTCGGTCGCGATTTGACTTTTCGTCGCACCTGCGGACAGATCTTGGATAGCAGTTTCAACGAGCTATGCGATCGCGTGAGTATTTCACTGTACTCTTTGTTATGCTTATATTTATATTAATATATATTCTCTATAGCCATTGGCAGGTAGCGACTATCTGCAAATCTCACAATTCTTTCACACTGTGCTCATACGCGACGTTCCCCAGCTGAATCTGAATGTCAAGTCACAAATGCGACGATTCATCACACTCATAGATACCCTATACGACAACAGAGTGCGTGTTGTCATCTCGGCCCATGAGCCGCTGGACAATCTATTCGAATTGGGCGACGGATCACCCATATCCGATACGGATCGTATACTTATGGATGACTTGAAAATCAGTCAAGGCTCGGTATGTAAAAAGAAAACGTATTATTTTATAGCATTATTTAAATTTGCAATTTATTTCCAGCGTGATTCGAAATCGAGTGTATTTACCGGCGAGGAGGAACTGTTTGCCTTTGAACGCACAATATCCAGATTGTATGAAATGCAGAAGACCGAATATTGGGAGCAGTGGGCGAAACATCGATGATAGAACCTTAGATCAGTTACTTAAGCACTTAAAAGCAATAATGTAATTAGCGCAATTAAAATTTCCTGCTAGCCGTCACAAATTTAACGATGCCTGTGTTGTTAATTAAATATCAAGCGAGATTATAATTGATTAAGCTGCTATCTGTTTTCCCACCGATTGCATAATAACGTCAATAGTTGACAAATTGTTATCAGACAAATATTTGTGCTGACTATGATTATGATGATGATGTGTGTGCACTTCGAGGGTGTGTCTAAATTAAGCTTAGTATACTCGTACAGATATGGTCATACAAATAGCACAAACAAAATGATTAATTTTATTTAAATTATAGAAAGTCGAGATGATGACATTACAAGAAAATGTTAAAAGCCCCTTCAGACGACCGCTTTTTCACCGACACTTTTTGTCATTTTTTGTCAAAAAGCTGTCCGTGTCGCGTAACCACACAAAATTTCAAAGCGCCGGTGAAAAACCGAAGCTCACCGATGGAAATAGAACACGTTCTATTCCATCGGTGAGCGATGGTGATCGAAACGGACAGCTTTTTGACAAAAAGTGTCGGTAAAAAAGTGCTCGTCTGAAGGGGCTTTTATTAACATTGATAGTTAAGCTTAAAAACTGAAACTAACATGGGGTATTAAAATATAGCGCTAGCTGTAGAGGCTTTCGGTCACATTAACGAGAATAAATTAAAAGAACAGTCTAAATTACATTAAATTTCCATGGTATATGTTTGAATTTTTAAGGAATTTTATAATTTGTTTGCAGTTTTCGTGATTGAGGTCTGATAAGGTGTCAGATGGTTTTTTGTTTTTAATACAAGAAAATATACATCTATTGAATTCAAATGCTTTCTAAGTAAACAATTATTTGTTCAACTTTTTAGTTTGACACCATTGTCAACATAAATATTTTACGATAACAGCTTTACACTTTTTCTTTTCTTCAAGATTAATTATTAAGACTTTCGATTACCAGAATGGATATGAAAAACTTAGTTGTGAACAAAACGTTGCCCTATGGTGAGCAGTATCCAAGTAAGATCCTGTAACATTTTAGACATCTTCATGCTGTGCCTACAGATGCTTCTTTGCTGACGGTGCACATTTCACTGCGTCAGGTTGAGGAGATTGCAGCGAGCATCTCCAAGCGCTGTGTCGTCTCTGGTGTAAATGAGATTGCCTGGGCCCTGAGAGCGCTCATGCTGACGGACTTGACCACACTGGCTGGCGACGATACGAGGGCTAATGTGCGGCGTCTGTGTGTGCGAGCCTGTTATCCGTTTGAGCCGCAGTTCTTTGACAAGTACTTTGAGCGTACGCTCCTGCAGGATATTCACTGTGCTGCCGTTTGCGTGTTTCCAGCGCGTGTTAAGGATGCATATACTTCAATCCAACAGTTCAATCAATTGGGTAACGTTGCCATTGCCGCTGTGGCCACAGGATTTCCCACGGGCCAATATGGACTGCAGACGCGACTTCAGGAAATTAGCCACGCAATCCTGGCCGGTGCCACCGAGATTGATATTGTGATTAATCGTCAGCTGGCGATATTGGGTGACTGGTATTCACTCTACAACGAAATTGTACACATGCGCAGTGCTTGCGGGGATCATGCGCTTCTGAAGACCATTCTGGCCATTGGCGAACTGGGCACTATGGAAAATGTAAGAAATAGTTTAATCTATAATGTCATCTTGTCATCTATCTACTTCGCCTGATTCCAGGTCTACAAGGCGGCCATGGTGTGCATGATGGCGGGCGCGGACTTCATAAAGACATCCACCGGCATGGAGGTGATAAATGCGACTCTCCCCGTCGGCCTTGTCATGATATTCGCGATACAGGAGTTTAAGCGACGCACTTGCCAGATTGTTGGACTCAAGCCGGCGGGTGGAGTGCGCACAGTCCGTGATGCGATTGCCTGGATGACCTTGGTCAACGAAACTCTGGGCAGCCGTTGGCTGACACCGCAACGCTTTCGCTTTGGTGCCTCGACGCTCCTGAATGACATTGAGAAGGTTGTCCGCGAAGGAGTCGCGAAGTTGGAACGTGAGGCTGTCGAGAAGTCAAATCAGCAAAAGACACAAGCATCCGAGGCAGGCAGTGAAGAGGCTATGTGCAAGGAGCTGCGCAAGAAGCAACTAGGCGAAAAGTATACTAATTTCGAATATATCTCACCCAGCAAATAAATTGTATTTAAAAAAACGTTATTTGAAATCGAGCTGCTGATTAAAAAAGTGTCCAATCGCTGTTTACTTAGTATTTTTAGTATTTACAGCTATTGAGTCAATTGCATATTATGCGGCTAAACGAAACTGGTCACACTGAGTACAAAACTATTGAAAAAAATTACATTAATTTAAGATACTTTTTGCATCCTTCTCCGCCCACTCTCAACGCTGCTGTAATGGTAAGTGCGCCCCAAACCGATCCGTAATTGCCCGTAACCGGAATTTGAGATTTCAACGTACTCAAGTGCCATATTAAGTACAAGAAAAAAAACGCTGACTGCGCCCTCGGCCGCCCACTTTTTGCTAGCGGCAAAAAACTAGTGCAACTCTTGCAACTGCGGGCGCAAGCATAACCGGAGTCCACATAACCACATATATACCACAACCTCAACCAACCACACAATCCAAGCATGTATCCCTGGAGCTCGTCCTCGTACAGCGGCCAAGCGCCCAATGGTGGCCAATCCAGGGTAAATACGCCACGCACCGTCACCAACACCCTGCAAATTCAATGCACTTCACCCCCCTTCCTTCATTCATTATCTATTACTATTCACTTAACTTCCGCCTATCGTCCAAAGGGGGCGCAGTCGCAGATTTTAAGCTCGTTTTGCTGTGTTATCATCTTCACTTCGCTTTTGAATGCATTCCAAAATAAGCTGGCGACGCTTATCGCATCTCATTTCGTATTCTCTGTGTTTCTCTTTAAATTTAAATACAAACATAAACTGTGTTGTTGTTGTCATCGCTCAAATGTATTCGCGTGGTCTACAAGATTGGCCTAATGTACCCAACACTGTATGCTATGTTTCGTTTCAGACGATGCCCAATGGTTTGGACGACCAGGAGAAGCTGCTGGCCGAGGCGGTCGGTGCGGCACGAAAACAGGCATTCCAAATGAATCATTTCCTGGACAAGGAGCGCATGCTGGACGCGCTCAAGTGTGCCAGCACCATGCTGAGCGAGTTGCGCACTTCAATGCTGTCACCGAAAAGCTACTACGAGTTGTGTGAGTACAAGCATTGTATAGATTAAATGGTATCATTCATTTAATTTCTATCTTTATCTGTGCACAGACATGGCCGTCACGAATGAGCTATGTCACCTGGAACTGTACCTCAGTGAGAAGAGCCACAAGGAGACGGATCTGTACGAACTTGTCCAGTATTCTCACACGATAGCTCCTCGTCTATATCTGCTTATCACTGTGGGAATAGTGTACATAAAGAACGACTCGACACTGAAGCGTAGTATACTCAAGGATCTGGTGGAAATGTGTCGAGGTGTTCAGCATCCGCTGCGCGGTCTTTTCCTCCGCAATTATCTGCTGCAGTGTACACGTAACATTCTGCCCGATGTCCTGGTGGCGGAGAATGAGCATGAGGGAAATGTGTACGATGCCATTGACTTTGTGCTTACGAATTTCGCCGAAATGAATAAATTGTGGGTGCGGATGCAGCATCAGGGACACTCCAGCGAGAAGACGCGCAGGGAGAAGGAACGTGAGGAGCTGAAAATATTGGTGGGCACTAATTTAGTGCGACTGTCGCAGCTGGAATCCGCCACACTGGAGACCTACAAGCGTTTGATATTGCCGGGTATATTAGAGCAAGTGGTTAGCTGCCGGGATGCCATCGCCCAAGAGTATCTGATGGAGTGCATTATACAGGTATTCCCCGATGAGTTTCATCTGCAGACGCTTGATCCGTTCCTTAAGTCCTGTGCCCAACTGGAGACGGGCGTAAATGTTAAAAACATTATTATATCGCTGATTGAACGCCTGGCGGCCTATAATCAACGCAGTGGCAAGGTGAGTTCCTAAACACGCATGTATGACAGATACCCTAATTAAACTGCATTTTAGACAAGTGGGAATGCCATTGATGCCATTATACCCGCCGAAGTCGAGTTATTTGAGGTGTTCAGCGTGCAGGTGGCCAACATTGTGCAGACGCGCACGGATATGCCCCTGGAGGACACAATCTCCCTGCAAGTGGCCTTACTTAGTCTCGCGCAGAAAGTGTACGCCGATCGTGTCGATTATGTGGACAAAGTGCTGGGTACAACCGCACAAATTCTCGATCGCATGAACATGAACAAGTAATTGGATACTGTATATCTCTGTTTTTAAGATTCTCAATTAATAGATTTAACTGATTTACAGCATCTCGCATCTCTTGTCTGTGAACCAGGAACTGTCTCGCCTTTTGCGAATTTGTATAGATTTCTACAACAATGCTCTGACCATCATACAACTTAACAACTTTTGTCCGCTGCTGGAAAAGTTCGATTACACCTCGCGCAAATCGTTGGCATTGTATCTGGTCATGAACATACTGGAGAATGAGACACAGGTGACCACAGCGGAGCAGGCAGACAGCTTATTGACGATCATTACGCCGCTGATCAAGGACGATGAGACGAACACCACAAATAATAGCACTGATGCCGAGGAGTTTGCCGAGGAACAGGGCGTTGTGGCACGGTAAGTTGCAGCACTGTATTTGGTTTGAAATCGCCTTCATAATCGTTTCGTAAACAGCTTTATACATCTGTTGAAATCTGAGGAACCGGACATGCAATATAAAATGCTGCAAACGGCGCGCAAGCATTTAGGAAATGGCGGTGGCCAGAGATTGAAGCATGTTCTCCCGCCGCTTGTCTTTGCTGCCTATCAGCTGGCGTTTAAATACAAAGCCATCGCTGAGCAGGATGAGAACTGGGATAAAAAGTGTCAGAAGATTGTGCAGTATTGTCACAGCACAATCAGCGCCTTGGCCAAAGCAGATCTACCCGATTTGGCGTTGCGTTTGTATCTGCAAGGTGCGCTGGTGATTGGCGAGATTCGCTATACAAACCACGAGACTGTCGCATATGAGTTCATGACGCAAGCGTTCTCGCTGTATGAGGATGAGATATCCGACTCGAAGGCCCAACTGGCGGCCATCACACTGATAATGTCCACATTCGAACAGATGTCCTGTTTCGGCGAGGAGAACGCTGAACCGCTGCGCACCAACTGCGCGTTAGCTGCGTCCAAGTTGCTTAAGAAGCCTGATCAATGTCGTGGTGTTGTGGCCTGTGCAGCGCTCTTCTGGAGTGGCAAGTAAGTGTAACTAAAAGATCATTTTATATATATTACAATGTGTATATTCCTAGGCAAAATGGTGAGGAAATGCGCGACGAGAAGCGTACGCTGGACTGTCTGAAGAAGGGTGCACGTATTGCCTCCCAGTGCTTAGACACTGGCGTGCAAGTGCAATTGTATGTGGAGCTATTGAATCACTATCTCTTCTACTTTGAACGCGGCAATTCTCTCATCACAGTGGCCATGTTAAATCAGGTAACACCTTAAACACCTTAGAAAACCCTTATTAGCTTATAATTCTATAATTTTGCAGCTAATTGCCAAGGTAAACGAGGAGCTGCCCAATCTGGAGCCCAGCGAGGAAACCAAGCAGATCGAGAGCCATTATAAAAATACATTGGCGCATTTACGCAGCCGCATGGAGTCGAATGACGCGACTTTGGAAGTATCCTTTGCGGGCATCACACTGAACTAGTGCTGAGGTTGCCTCTTTGGCGCACAGCTCTCATCTAGCAAACAACGCCCCTCGATCACGAATATTTTTGTAACGCTACTTATCAGTCTACAGATAGTTAAATCCACTCTTTAAAAGGCTGGACAAAGTTAGATCAATGCAGAATCACGCACGCGAGCATTGCGCTACGATCAAAAATTGTGTAAACTGTGTTTTCTTCAAGAAATCAAATTCCATGATAAATTTTAGATTGTTTAGTGTAGGAACAAAGACTACCTAAAAATTGCTTATGACTAATAACCCATTTGATTGTGTAATTCTAAGTGCAAAGTATCAACATTCTCGATGATTTTTCCCCTTTATATACAATATTCCTTTATTTAGTTATTTAATTACAAGTAATTATCCTCAAAAGAATTGTATTTTATTTTATTCTATTCATTAACCCAATGCAAACACTCATGTGAAATATTGTTAAACAAAATGAATAAAAAAAAAGCCCCAAAGTGAAATACTTATTATAATATATAAATTAATCATTGTATGCAATTTGACCGATTTTGATTGTGGATGAATAAAGTTAAGATCAAATTGTTTTTAGAAAAGTTTTAGAGAGTGACTAAATTTTTGAAAGAAAACATAGATAACATGAAATACAATTCCTTTATTAAAATTATACATACATTATAAGCCGAGCACGTTAACATCGGTTTATGAATCAGTTAACTTTCATTTACAATACAATACATGAGTAGATAAGCATATGCGGAGTAATTCGTCAATACATAAACCCAAATTGTTCCTACACATGTCTCAAATCACTTTTCAATTTAAGGGGATTCCCTTCCGAGTTTCACTAGAAGACTTCGTATGCTATTTTGTCAATTTGTTGTGGCAGTTGTATGTGAGATTGGACATATAAGGTGGCAGATTGGAGGACGGTGCAGTTAATGTGGCAGTATCGTGTTACGAATTGATATACTTCGAGTTGAGTAAATTAGTAGTTGATTAAAATAGAATTCGTTTTGGATGCATGGGACTTCAGTTAAGTTAGGGGAATATTTGGGAGCTGGTTGGGGGGGCAGCTTACAATGCTTGCGTCGTCTCAGCGCGACTTAAAGCTAATCATTTTAGTACCTAAGTTCTAGCATAAATTTACAAATTAGAAGCGCCTAATTCACTTTCAGTGCCGGAGCAAAATGGAAAATTTTGAAACATGAGATAAATTGTTCGTCACTGCAAAGCTCGAGATTACGAGAGTTTTTTGCTCCGTTCAACTTATGCCGACTTCGTGTTAAAGTAGTTGTACACATGCGGCCAGGAAGCCAGCACATACTCCTCGATGCCGCACTCGTTGGTGCCGCGCTCTATGCGGAAGTAGCCGTGCTCGCCCCACCAAGGACCCCACGAGTTGGCTGCGATCTGTAAAGGGAAAAACAAATTTGTTGGATGAGTGAAAATCACAATTTTTGCTCTAAAATATTGGCTTGAGTTATGTCAAAAAAACTCGTAGACTATCCATTTTTTAGTGTCTTACCTATAGATATTGATTGAATTTAGTTAAGATCGGAAGAGCTGTCATAGTAAGGATCGGTTGAGAATTATCCGATTGTATGAAAAACTTTCGCTTGAATTCCACTTCAATTTGTATGAAATTTAAGTGAAATTCAAGCGAAAGCGATTTCTGTGGCACCCCTGATAAAGTCTCTTTTTGGTATTGATGGAATTTGGTTAAGATTATATTGTTGTCGATGGAAGAATCGGTTAGTAATGTACAATTTGTTCAAAAAACTGTGTTTTTTCTTTAAATAACTCAAGCAAACTCTACGATTGTTTAATTTCTACTGTTTCAAATATTCTAGCTAAATTTTAATCATATCGGTCTACTGTATTATATAGCTACCATAGAAAAGATCGGTTGAAATCAACCTTTTATTTTTCGAACTATCTCAAGCATACTCTCGGATTATTTTTTTCTTTCTTTTGTCTTCCAATTTCTGACAAAATTTGACTAAAATCGGACTAAGTTGTTACTAGTTGTTAGATCATTATTTACCCAGTACTTGACGCCGTCGTGCTCCTCTCCCCAGCCCACAAGCTTCACCGAGTGGAAGCCGGTGGGGGCGCCGCGATTGGCCGCCGTCTGGCGATAGATGCCTCCCGAGTACGAGAAGAAGTCCCTGTAGACGCGCATGGTGGCCTGCACGGGTCCCGAGTGATAGATCTCGGCCATAATGTCCGCCTGACCGCTCAGACTGTACGCCGGGCCGACCGTGTAGAAATTATCACGATTGACACCATAAGCGGGTCGGCAGCCATTTGCCTTTAGGGAGCGACTATTGTGACGCTGGATCTTGCAGTTGTCCCGGTGCTGTACGTAGGGATAGCAGTCCTCGTCGACCACGCCCTTCTTGTGCAGGTAACGCCAGGCGGCATCCAGATGACCGCCCTCACAGCCCTGCTGGCGACGTGTGCAGGAGAGGATATTCTGTGGCGAGAGCTGGACAACCTCCCTGCCCTGACTCTGGATGGCAAAGCGATCGGATGCCACCGATGTGGTGGATAGCACCCAGGAGGATCCGCACCAGCCCTGATCCGGCACCTCGGATATGAAACTGGACCACTTTTCGACGGAATTGAATTTCCTTGGCAGATCGTTGGATGGATTGGTGAGACGTGTCATGGTCTTCACCCGATAGGTGGGCTCCTTGGTGCCCAAACGCAGGCGAAGACCCTCGCTGTACTTGTGTCCCCACCACTCGTCGTATTTGCGAGCCGACCAGCCCAGCTGATGGATGGAATTGACGCTGTGGACGATCTCGTCGTCGGTGAGACACAGATCCGTGTCGCACTGGACGTGTCCGCCCTCCAGGCAACGGCATTCATTGCAGTTGTCCCTCGTGGTGTTGTACTTGTGGAAATAGATGCCGTTGTGCAGACAACTCAACAACGGATCCGGCTCATTGAAGCAGAAGGAACGATAGTCCGGACAACAGTCGCCGGAGTCATCGCGATCGCAGAACTCATCACAGTAGCACAGTGTAGCTGTGAACAGGACGGATTAGCTAAAGAAAAGAGCGAAGCATTGGGATAAATCTCACTTGAGATGGGCATCGAGCAGCCGTCGCGTCGATCCTTGCAGCACGTATTCTGCCGCGCACAATACGGACCCGGGAAGTCCAGCTTCAGTGTGTGATCATAGGCATTGGCAGCCAGGACCAGGCCCAGGAGCACCAGCATTAGCGCCATCAGGACGCTCTTGACAGCCATGGCTTTGACTTGGAAATGCAGCTAGGCGCGTACAACTGCAAAGATTCCAGTTAAACAGATCAGCAAAGATCAGCAATAAATTATAATAATTTTTTATTGCCGTTAAAAATCATGGAAAAAATAAACAGTTTAGAAAAAAATAAAGTTGTTTATTTACAAAAAGATTCCCCAAACAAAATATTTTATCTAATCTGAGTTATTTTGCATTTACTGAGCTCATCGTTCGCAAAAATTTGATGCTGCGATTAGATAAGGTCTTTGCAATTTGTCAACAAATTAGCAATTCCAGTGCTTATCAGCCACTTAAATTTGCGTATTACGCATACGCTCCGTGCAACGATAAATATGAACATCAAACACTAATTAAGACTCTATGAATTTCAATTATGCATGCCAAAGTTTGGCAGTTTATTTAACGGTAGAAGCAGACACAAACTGGTTTCTCAGGCTTCCTAATTTCAGCTACTGCGTAGCACTTAAAAGTATTATTTATTTATTTTTGGATTGTTAATAACTGGAGCTGAAACTAGAAAAAGAATCGCACAGCGACATTCTGAAATCACGCACCACAACCCTTCGAAAATTCGCACTCATCAAAAATTCAATTCATGCATTGACAAATTAAATGTAAGGTATAGTTAAGAAATGATGAACAACTAAATACCCATTGAGTAACAACTATCTACAAATGTCTTTTAAGTGAATTTTAAATTAATTGTAAAATATGTTAAATAAATTTTCAAATTTCTTTTCTAATTATTCAAATAATCTTTAATTTGAAAGCTAAAGCACAAGATCTGATTTGATTAAAAAAAACTCACGATCTAGGCGTTACTTCAACAGGTAGTAAATTGATATACCTTAATGGGTACTCAAAAAACAATCACAATGAACCGAGTCCAAGACGCCAGCCATCATATAACAGTAAACCTTTTAAAAATTCTGATGACGTCAACTATAAAAATCATTTTAAGCACGAAAGTTTTTGGCTTCGATTCAGAATTCAAATTAACGCCAAGACTGCAAAAATTGGCCAACTAGAAGCGCCCCTTTTCACCGGGTTCCGGACTTGGCGTTTGACTTGCAAGAGTTATGACAGAGCATTAAACTTGTTTGACTTTCAGAACGAAAGATTATCGAAAAATAAAAAAAAAAAAGCATAATAATAATAAAGAAGGTTTATTATTTATTTAAATGCAAATCGCAAATAGATTTTCCTGTTTCGCCTTCGAGTTTCGTGAGTTTTTGTGTCTTGTTCTTATAAAGTGATTATTTTTTATTGAGTGCTACGAAATTTATTCAATTGTCGAATCGATTCATAAATAGCATCTGAATCATGCGGGGTCTTCAAACATTTGTCTAAGGCTCCCAACTCTTTATCCGCATTGTTTGCGACTTTTATTTATTTATTTTTTTTTTTTGCTTTCGAAGCTGAACCCGTTTATAATTTTGTGCTAAGTTATTTGAAAGTTTGATTCGCTAATTAATTAGAAAATATTAATGAGCTTGAACTTCGTTTCGGAATTTCGTTAATTGATGTAAAAATATCAAATTCGAAATTGGCGCCAAATTGAACGATTTTTCATTTATAATTGCCCTCAATCATTTTGCTAACTCATTTCATTCTAATGGATTTAAAAAGCTATTAATTGTTGATTATTTTAAATTGATTGCTGTTAGTTTTCGACGAATATTTCCGTTAACACTTAATTGCAACTAAATAAACTTTTTAAATAATAAATAGACTAGAGGAAGTTAAACAATTTCGAACTTTTTAAATAGAGAAAATGTTATTGCACGTCTTTCACTTTTGTTTAAATAGATAATAATTATTTAAAAAATTCCAATTTTTTTTGTTTATTTTAATAGTTTTATTGTTAGTAATTTGCATTGAAAAACACATAAAATTTGTACATCGGTAAACTTTGTAATAAATTATTGGAAAATACTACTAACTTTTTGAAACTTGAAACTTTATGGAAGGTACGTATCTAAACTTTACACTTTATGGCCAATAAGTTCTTAAGCCAATCACAAATTTTGCCCACACTTCTTATTAACGCGTTGCTTACGCGATCGCGGCCAGCCGTTGACTGAATTTAATAAAAGTTATTGTACACCACCAAAGCAAAGCCATCGCTGCTGTTAAGTCCTCTTACGCTATTGTTGTTATTATTGGCCGCTGTATGTGTAGGTGGCTACGAGCGAGAGAGCACACGAACTCTCGCTGTAGCAGCTCTGTTAAATAAAAATAAACACACTCTGCAGTTTAGCTCTGTTGTTGCCGTTGACCGCTTGGTATTTGCTACTGTGTGCGTAGGTGGTGGCTGTGAGCGAGAGAGCACGTCTGATCTCGCAGCAGCTCTGCAAAGTCAACAGTGGCTGTAACTGTAACCGAGCTCTGTGGCTGTTTCTGGTATTGCAGCGTGTGTAGGTGGTTGTAAAAGAGTAAGAGAGCGCACACCAGCTCTCACTGTAACAGGTCTGCTCACAGTAACAGTGACTGTCAACAACTTCTGTTAGCTCTGCCAATGCACAATATTTATTTGCTTTATATGGCAATTCCTGGGAAGATGCAAAGACACCTCCAAAGCGTGTATGTGTGTGTGTGTGTGTTTGACTGTGTTCCTCGTTAGTATCACGTCTGCCTGGCCAGATTCTAACCTGTGATATGTAATACAGACATAAAGTTTTTATTTTTTTGGTAAAATTCCTTAAATTGTTTGCCAAGACCTTTGGCTGGGGCAAAGGCGTGAGCTTTCTTGTGCGCAGTTAATTTACGAATATTTTGAATGTTTGTTTGCTTGTTTGTATTTACTATCAAATTAAATTGATATATACACATACATACATACATACATGCATACATACTCAAGCACTTAATTGCACTCAATTTAAGTTCAAGGTTATAACAAACAAATCAAATAATAAATTTATTTTAGATACATATGAACATACAGTTAGTCAAATAATTAATTCTAAAATATTATCACATATTAATTTTTGTAAATAGTTAAACACTAAGAATATCAATATTTGTGTTGTAACGAATTTGTTTTTTTGTACATCCAAACTGTGAATTTAGTTTAATATTGAAATTAAAAATCCACAAATATATTATTATTTTTCAATATCAAATGTTCCCAAAAAAATTATTAATAAAATATTTATATAATCTTGCCAAAATGAAAAATGTTACTTGTATCGTTGCTAGGTCAAAGGTGTGACTTCAATCTATCCAAACTTTGCCAAAACTGAACCGATTTCCAAGTGGATTCAAATATTATTAATTACATGTGTATGTGTATTTCAAAAATATTAAATATTAAATCTCAAGCTTTAAATTGCAAAAAACTTCTTAAGTCATAATTAATATAAAAATTAAAAATGATAAGAATTAAAAATCAGCAAAATTTTACAACACATATTTTAAATATTGTGTCAAATGAATTATTTAACTAACTGTATAATACGTGTATACGTATATACACATTTCTTTTATCAATTTTGCCAAAACAGTGTGAAATTTAATCAAATACCTTGTTAATTTAATTAAATTTTTAAATTTACAGTACCAGCAGAATGAAATGGGCGTCAATATGACGCGTATCGATTCGATTTGATCTGATACGTAATACTCGAATCTGGGTCTCTTTGTCTGTCAATTCGCTTGGCATCATTTGGCGAATGGCTTCTGTTTTTCTCATAATTCCGATGCAGGAATTTGCATATACAATCCATAAATGAATACAATTAGCGCATCTTCTGCAATTTCTATTTGGGGAACTGGAATTTCCTTATACTCTAAATTTAAATCAGCTTAAATGAACTTTAAGGGCATTCAAAGTTTCTGGATCGCTTCGTCATTCATTTGATTTGTAAACATTGTCTGAATTCAAATGGGCAAATATAAATTTTATGATGTTTATGTGGCCAAGAGTAGATGAAAATAAACAAAAAAAGGAAAGGGAAAAAAACGAAAGAAACCCAAGAAAAATAAGCCGACACATTAAGAAAGCTAATTAAAAACAAGTTGCAAGCTCAGACCAAGAGACATATCAGACCCTCATATCCATAACCGCCGGAGAGCATACGAATATCAAGCGCCAGAAATAAAGCCATCAGACGTCGACATTGCTAATTCCCAGTGTCGCCATTTGCATGACATTAAACTTAAATTTTATGAGCGATTTCTGTCTGAGTAATGCCAAATTATGAAAATCGCTTTTGGGCAAACACACAAAAAAACAAACAAAGAAACATTAGAAACCGGAGTTGAAATAGAAAAAATGTTGCCCTACAACAGAGTAAACATTAGAATGTATAGATTTTCAATACGCTTTGCATTTCTGAATCAATTCGATGATTAACAGAAATTCCTATCTTATCTATTACGATCGCTTACTCGTACAACAGTTGCAATTTGGATGAGTAATAAGGCATACAATATATTACCTTTTTTTTGACACCTTTTTTATTTACCTAAAGATGAGTAGTAACCACAAACCTATTAACAAAAAAAAATCAAATAAAAAGCGACGACGACTCATACGTCAAAAGAATATATCCTGTGGGTAGTTTTAAAATAATTTTACCCAGACCCGATAAGATTTATTGACTTCGTTTATGATAACGATCTAGAATTTATTATAACCTTTAGGTAGTAATTTTTAAATGCACACGGTATAAATTCAACTAAATAATGATTAATGCAATCCAAAAATAATGAATGAATGAAATTATCATAATTTGTCATGAGGTCAACACAGACATTTCACACCAAAATTGATTTAGCTTTGATAAATCTGGATTAAGTATAGTACAGAGTACAAAAGAATGTTTGTATTTATTTTTAGCAATTGAACTTGAATTCGGATTCAAGTACTAAGCAAATTGTTTATTCTTAATGATGATGACGACATGTCCGCGATGTGTCGTCGCTATAAACAATGTAATTGAGACGTCATACAAAATAGTTTCCAAATGAGTTGCTCAAAATTCTGGCACGCTTCTTGGGTTTTAGAATTGGGGAAATTGTTAGATATTGATATCAATAGGTATTTTGGCCATATGGCCAACACAGACTGTCCAAAATTGGCAGTTTAATTGGTCAGACGGCATGATTAAGCATTCAATTAGCAGGCATTTATACTCTATTAGGTACTTAGCTGATTATTATTACCAATTCCGTGCACACCGAACGATATTGATATTCCGGCAATAGAGTGCTCACATTCCAATGTATTTAAGTCATGTGATAATAAAATTTATGAATTGCTGGACAAACAACAACAAACACCAGCCCCCCTTTGGAATTCAGGTTTTGGCATCAAAATTGTCACTTTATAGCGTGAAAGAACACTCGGAATCCTTTGAATCTGTTATCATCGATCTGATCGGTGCAAAAAAGTAGTTCAAGGACAAAGGTAATCAATTAGATTGTTTAACTTACATTGTATTTTCAAAGTACTCATAAGCTGACCACTTGAAGACGTCAACACGTCATCGTCAAGTCATTCAATTCGGTCAGAGAACCTCAATTGTTGTCTATGGATTGGTTGTTGTGATTGTGATTGTGGAATGCCAAGCGTGATATCGACTAATCGACGGCAATAACACAGATGATCCGCCTTGGGATTAAACATTTCAATCGATGGCATCAGCCAGTTCCTAGTCGAGTTGAACAGTAATCTGTTTGTTTGGAAAACTATTCGTAGTACATAAATTCAATATCAAAGACTTCAATTGCTTGCCTTATCTAAATCGTTAGTAACACCCTAACTGCTGTGCATGAAAGGGGTATACCCAACTAGTATAGGATAAAAGAATTTTGTAAATTATTTTGAGATTTTTATTTATTTAACCTGTAAGTAGTGTGCTTAAAATTTAGAGAGTATCCAATAGTCGCGCTACATTAATTACTGCTTTCATTTATGCAAAAATTTATCTCTTTTTGCCTTGTTTAGGCCCTGATTGATAAGTCCGAGAATTTGGCCGTCACA
The DNA here is from genome assembly GCA_963924055.1 of Drosophila limbata. Lineage (NCBI taxonomy): Eukaryota > Metazoa > Arthropoda > Insecta > Diptera > Drosophilidae > Drosophila > Drosophila limbata. The sequence continues at coordinate 19,888,047 of OZ001355.1, read as the reverse complement.
CAGCTAATTAATGTGATAGAAATGTCACTTCTACCTTAAATTAACACCCAGAAATTCTAGAATATATAGATTCAAATAAAGTTTGCAAATATACAAAGAGTTTTTTATTGCAGGCTGTAAACTTGCTGATTATTCGCTGATATTTATTGTTAGCTCAAATGTTATTGTTGCCTACGACATTAACTGCGTCTTGGTTACAATAAAAACAAATAAATTAATTCGATCGGGAAATACGCAAAATAGATGTTAACACCTAAACTCATTAAAATTTTCATTCGATTTTGTTGATAATCAATTCCATGGGCGTACAATGTTTAATTTCGTGGCTGGTTCTTTATCGTGTATCTAAATATCTGGAACTGAAACCGATAAGAAATTCCTGCAGCTTTCATTAAAAAAATTAAGGTCAAACAGCTAATAAATATCATTAACTAACCTTGGGTAATACACGAATCCACGAAAAATGCAATTCCTAAGAATAGCATAGACTTTTTCATCTCGATAGAAATGCTTGGCACCATTACACGGAAATTTCACTTTGGTATGCAAAATAAATTTCACGATTGCTTTTCAATTGATTGGAACTCAGATTCGGGGGGGCAGTTAACAAGTGCATATATGTATGTGTATGGCAACAATATGTCTTCAAGGTTGCATCCAATTGCACGCGATATTCGCATCAAGACGAATATCGAGTATACGAAGCCAGAACTCCCTTCCCAATGGGTGTTCAGGGTCTTTTTGTTCGAATCACACGTCAAGTTATGACGAAATCGAATTGGCTTTTGATCGCAGTACTCAGTGGAAGTGTGACCACAAATTCAATTGAATTAAATTCTAGTCCATTTCGACAACGACAATTTAACAATACTCAACAAAAACAATAAACAAACAGACAAACAACTTTTATAGGCTGACAGATACCTTAGAAACAGGTAAACGAAACAATTATTATAATTTTTGAAAATAATATTTTTATTTTATTTTATTTAATCTAGACTTTTCACGAAAGTACGAACCAAGGTGAATTTATATATGGTGATGTATTCGCTCTCTCTCGGGGCAAAGCTGTCAAAAAGAGTCTGACGTGAGAGAGACGACAGAGATAGATATATAGAACATTTGTTTTGTTTTGTTTTCTATACTCTTCGCTCATTTTCGTTTTGTGCGCTGTGCAATATATAAAATGAAATAAAATGCAATGACATGCTTGTCTTGTTGTTCCTGTAATGACCCGTAGGTAACCAATTAATTAATTGTGATTATGGAGATCTGTTAAGCTCCTGTTAGCCGTCAGCATCGACACTGTTATCCCTGTTGCTCTCTTTGTGGAAGCTGCTCACCGGTGCATGCTCCCACAGTTCCTGTTGCATTTATTTGTCTCCTTTTCATATCTCTGGATACACAAACCAAACGACTTGCGTTCGAGCGGCATATGTATTTTTCACACACGGGGCATTTTTCAGAGAATTTAATACAACCGGTCACTACGATGTTTGCTTTCATAATGACGTTTGTGCCCCGAAAAAGAGAGCACGTCAAACGAATACATCACCATATATAAATCCACCTTGGTACGAACATATTTTTTAGACTTTAGAAAAGCATAAGCATACTCAATTTCGGAACTTTCTATAGGGTATATGTGCTTAAATTTGGCGGCAGCAACAAACGATTGGCCGAGCAATAAAATACATATATTTGGCATATTTGTGTTTAATATCTGTTAAAATTCCTCATTTGTTTCCATTTCAATTGTGCGCTTTCAAGTGCAAGTTGGCGCCCCTCCAGCCCCCCTCTAAGTGTCTCTATCACATCGTGTTACTTGTATCTTTAAATTCTGCACGCTATGCGATTTTCATCAGAGTTTATTTTAATATTAATTTTTGTTTTGTTTATTTGCTTAATGCAATTCCAGAGACGATCTGCCTGACATTGAACACTTATTATTTTTATTTATTTAAATGTGTGTACATAAATAATAATAATAATATGAACAAACGCGACGACAGACGACTCAACATTAAAGTTGATATTGTTGATTTGTGTAAAGTATTTTATTTGTGACATTTATGAGCTGGAGGAATGCTTGAGGCGATCACTGACAAATTAGTGGAATTTGACATTTTGGCATTTGTCTTCTTTATGGGCAATATTTCCGGGTACTCAGGCATTTCCATCTCCCAGCTAAAACACCGTACAACAGTTCAATTTATTTCACATATTCCTCAATTTAATATTTAATGCCCTGTTAAGACATGTAAATTTGTGCTCAATCGTTTCTGTATAAAATTGCGAACTGATAAGCCGATTAAGTGATAAGCCAAATCGAGACTATTTTTAACAAATTATTTCATAATTAAAACGATTTAGCCAGTGGTCTGGTAAAAAACACGCAAATAAAAACGGATAAGAGCTCTAAATTTAAAACATTGCCAAATGCTTTTGACGTCATTGATTTGGGCCAGAAAGGCAATTATACCACGAGGAAAGTTTTTTTTTCCGAAATTTACTGCTCAATTTTCGTTAATTGGAAAATTAGCGCCATCATTTTTCTCTAGCCAATTAAGTGGAAACACAGCAATATTTTTGGACTTTCAAACACGAGAAAGTATTGACAGCTCTTAGTATTGAAGGATTACTCAATTTCTAAGTAAAGGAACATGTAAAAATATCTTTATTGTCTTGATAATATACCAAGACAGTGTGTCTGTCTAGGTAATGTGAATTTTTTTTTAGAAATTCCGCATATTTTGCTGCAACTGAACAGATAAAATGTTTATAGTGCTTCGTCACGTGTTCTTGCTGTACCCTGGAAAATAGTTCTATGCATTGGCCTGGCCGAAACCAATAACCAACTTTTTATTCTAAAAGATTCATGAAAAGGTATCTCACAATTGTGCACCCATTGAATAATTTAATAATTTCTTTGTGTTTTTGAATGAAAATACCATGTCTCGAAACGCTTTAGTAATTTTTAAGATATTTTCAGATATTATTCTGTTTATAATAATTTGTATAAAAATAAAGCCATTGGAAGATCATGGCCTTTTGGTGGATAACACCGTCATAAACATTTTTGTGTACACAATTATTTACGCATGTTTCCATTAAAATCTCCTCGTACGAGTTGAGCAAAAAATAGATTTGTATTCAGTGGCCATTGTTGATAATTCATAATTTGCGCTTATTAGATACAATTTTCAAGTTGCGAAGTCATTCGTAAGATTCTATTTTTAGAGCTACTGGCCGAGAATTAGCAGTGCACCTTTTTAAATACCCAGCAGATCTCTCTCTAGGTACTTTTCGAATATATTTTGTTTGAAATGTTGACGTCTTGAATGCACTCAACGCCCTCGGGCAAAAAGCAGCCACTTTTTGACGACTTGTGCTCGTAGTTAGTAGTAATTATCGGAAACTTGACAGCAGCAGAGATAGAACCAAGCAAACAATACTTGTGTATGCGACCAAATTAGGTGCGCTGTCAATCAAAATTAATAACAATTTGCTAAAATGCAAACCAAGCCTGACGATTGACACCTGACCAAAACGAATATATGCATTTCAAAATAATCTACTATATTTCTCCATATGTATAAAAATATATAGCGAGATCAGATGTTTTCAAGGCTGTTCCGTAAGTCGTAACATATGTGTTGGGCGAACAAAACCCTCAAGCATGATAAAAGCGAGAGCAACCCAATCCTCACCTCTCGCAACATTTCCCACTTCTTTGCGTAGTACCTATTTGGTGAGACTAGAACCTGTTGAGAATTATTAGGCATTAACAGTGTTGTGATGTTAACCTCAGCACGACAGCTGCTACAATCAACAGATAACAGCTGACTGTTATGTTAAGCGCTACAGGTTGCAGGGCCTCTCATGTTGTTTTGATATACTGATGTTATGCTAATGTTGTGTTTATTCTCCCTCTCTCTGTCTTCCTCATTGGTCTTATTACCACTTAGCGGGCTATTTGTGTCGTCCTAAAGTGTCAAAATAGTAATAAAAATGCTTTTATGTTAGCTTGCCTTGTATTGAGTGGGTAGGATTATTAAAGCATATTGGAACTATATAGTAAATTGCAATATCTGGAGTTTGTTTAACATCTGATAATCCATAGTATATTCAGGCCATTGACTCATCATAACAAAACAATAATGATTTATATTCGCTTGTTGTTAATTATAATGCTTGACGAGCATGACAAATGTTTTAATTATATTCGCATTGGTTTTAAACAAAAGCTCTGCGAGATAGAAATGTAAATGCTTTTCGGGCCGAGTGTCCCATTTTGTAACGCCCACAGAGTTTGTGGCCAAAACGCCTTTATATCGGCCACTGGGCCAGCTTTAATGCCGTTCGCTGTTCATTCGCCGCTTAAATCCGCACTATCTGCCCCCGGGGGCTGACAGTGCCGACTTTATACCTGTATTTATTTTATTTATAATTACGTTTGTCTGTATGTATGTACCTACATGGGCCTACGTACTCTCGTATCATTTTGGAATGTACCTCGACTCGTATTCCGTCTGCGAAACAAATAGTGTCCGACTCATATAAATATCGTGGCAACTGCTCTGATTTTATGATATGCATGGCAAACTGTTTACTACCGCGCAATTCACCACTTTAACGGGTATATACACTATTTATTTGATAAAGATTTACCTACTTTGTTTTCATCTTTCTGGAACTCTTCAAGTCTTACAAAGATTCTATAATTAACAATATTTCGCTAGGTTTCTATAAATCTGCTCTGTAAATTACCCAGTCTTTTACCTTATATTATATATTCACTTAATTGTTAATAAATAGCACAAATATTTGCACTTGCAGGTAATTAAATTGATAGAATTTCAAGTATATTTTAATTTTTAGAAAACATCTGCAAACACTTTGGCGATTCCTATGAAATTTCGTCAATTTAGTTTTTGTTTATCTCGTGTGAAAGTTGTGGTAACTACTAGTTTGTAAGACCTTGACTATGCTTACGAAATCCCATTTATTTATAATAAAAATTACAGAATTAGAACACTTCGCTTTCATCGAGCAAGAGCTCAACAATTGTTATACCCTAACCAAGGGTAGTTTAATTTAATCGAAAATTATGGAACGGTTGGTTGAAAAATAAAATTATTTATAAAAAACTTAAGTTTCAGTATTTTACATTTAAAATTATAAAGCATTAAATTTATATAATATAGGAACTATCTGTAAGGGTATTAAATTATCAGCACATTGCAAATATCCTTTTCTTTATGTTTTTATTGTTATTTTCTATTTATTTTCGCTCTGCCCGCAGCTCTCTGAACCGATTTATTTAAGCATTTCGGCCAAAAGTCATTGTCAATGCCAAATGCGAATCATTTCGTCTATGTACTCGTATTTGTCTTCAAGTTTTCATATATCTTTTCATGTATGTGGCCCCATCTGATGTCAGTGACACTTCAGAGACCGCAGATGTTCTGCGCTGCATGACAAGCGATTCCGAATCCCTTCTCCGTCATTAATATAGGAAATGCTCTATAGATTGTTCAGAGATGTCAAGACCCAGATAATGATACAGGTAAGAATGTTTGAATGTCTGGTCACAATAATAATTAGATCATTCTTATTATTATATATTTAAACCATTTAATAAGCAAAGATTAATTATTCAATTGTGCATTTAAACAATTTTGTCTGAATTTGGCGCTTTTCGTCATCGCGCTGTATAAACATGTGTCATCATTAATTAATTACAGTATAGTATACTATAGTATTCATCACTGTTTAATCTGTCAGAGAGATTGATAAAGTGGCATTAAAAAAGAAGCATCATGAAATCGAAATATATATTTATACACAGCTGACTAATTCAAATTATTCTAATATTTACAAGAATTTATTGAATTGAGCTCACATTGTTGCATATCTCAAATGGATTATTCATAAACAAAAACGGGTACTCGTTTACACAATTGTGCCTGTCTCGGATGCAAAGTGCGTACTTGACATTTTGACGAGTTATGTTATAGTTCTCTGAATCAATAATGATTAAATTTATTTAAACAACTTTGTTAAGTACGCAAGCAATCGAGATATATTGACTTGCCACTGAGTTGGGGGAGACAATTGAGTTTTATGGGTTTGTTTATATCGCTGGGCTATGCAATTATCATCTATGGCATAATTGAAAAGACAACACAAACTCACTTCTGGGCGAGTTTCATACATTTACCATAAATGTAGCGCCACTTTAACGGTTAAAGCAAAGAGGTGTGAACTGCTAATTGGAAACTATCGCAACTCTAGAGAGTCAAACAAGTTCAGGTTTAAGCTCTATTTGTGATGCAACAACAACATCCGAGATGCTCCGCAATGTGACGTCACGAAGCTCAAATCGCTTGGTTGACAGCGATTTCGAGAGATCCGTGTTTGTACGTCCGATTAGAGAGCACTAAATAATGCACTCAATGGCGAACAAGCAAATAAATAAAAACGGGTACTCGTACACTCGTACTCACAAATACCTGAGTGTCTAGTCAGCCGGCTAAAAGTGCGAGTACTCGTATTTATTTGCACTTTCAATGGGCCATGAGACAACAGCGCCATGACGTCATTTGTCAATTTACTGATTTGTTGACAGCACACGAGATAGTTAATTGCATTTTCTACAAGTATTTAGCATTACATGCACTTCAATTGCTAAAACTCAGAACGCTTGAATGCAATTTCATAAATGCATTTTATCTATTCGCATACGTCACATTTATGCATTCAATGAATGCAATTGGGGGCGTATGGCACAGTGTGACCCGAGGCAAATCATAATTCATTTATTTTTATTCCCTAATGAAATGCTTTTAATATTGAACTTAGTGGAGAACAACGCAAATGCATTAGCACTTAGATAATCCTTACATTTTGGAATTTCACACAATTTATTTAATATTTCTGGGTGTGATCAAAAAGATTTAAATGCAAATTAAATATTTAATAATATATAATAATAATAACCATAATAATCATTTCGAATCAATTACAAAAACGTGTCAATTTCTGGCTTGGTGTACAACATTTCGTTATAAATTCTTGACAATAACCTTAAGCCAACATTGCGTATGAGCAATGCAATTGCTCTTGGTATCGCACTTGCTATTTGCTTATTTGTCTGTGTTGGCTGCCCTGGGTATTTGTTAGTATGATTATGAGCTGCAATATTTAACTGGCACGCCACAGGCAAAACAAATCGCAATTTGTGCAATTTACATTTTAATTGCCGCATATTGAATATCACAGCACACAATTCGAAATGGCGCTTTGTCTGATGATGTCGTCACGCTTTATTTCATTCAGTTGTACCAAACCCCAATTGAGTCTCATAAATATGCAACTACTACAACAATAAACCTGGCTGACGAATGTAATATGATCAGGCGTTTTGAGGATTTTGCTAAAGCATTAAACGTTGTCAAAATTCAATTGTACTGCCAATAAAGAGGGATTGGTTAAAGTTTTCGTATTTTGATGGTCTGAATTGAGTTAGATCTTAAATTAAAATAGCCAGCAAATTGAAGTAATAACCAATAATCTTAGAATCAAAGCTAAAGAGTTGAAAGTTTCAATGAATATGATTATTTTATAATTTCAGCTTTTTTAATACTGGACAAAAAAAAAATATTACAGTTGAACTTCCATAACTCGAAGTTCTTTAACTCGAATTTCTCTCGAGCTAAATGAGTAGCAGTAAAATTAATGAACTTAAGAAAATTAACTCTATAAGTCGAATATCTTCATAAGTAGAACCTTTTCTTTGGATAATGATGATTCGAGTAAGGGAAGTTCGAGCGTATATTCATAATAAATTTTATGATTTTTCAGTTTATTGAAAGTCTTAGGATTTTTTATTAATATATTATTATTGATTATTTTATAATTTCAGCTTTTTTAATACTGAAAACAAAAATAAAAATATATTCAAAATTTTATGATTTTTTTAGTTTAATGAAAGTTTTAGGAATTTTTAAATACATTATATTATTGATTGAATATGATTATTATATAATTTCAGTTTTTTTAATACTGAAAACAAAAATAAAAATAAATTCAAAATTTTATGATTTTTCAGTTTATTGAATATTCAATATATTTTACAAACATTATTTTTTTTAATTGAAACACTAAAAAAAAATTAAAAATAGATTATTATTAAACCTACGATAGACTCTTTAAAAATGTATCCCATTTCAAGCCGAACCATCTTCCATCTAGCCATTCATTGCTACATTTGGAGTCTAACTCTTTAGCGATTATCTTAAAGGTAGTCTAATCCGAGACTAAGTGTTTTAATGACCTAACATCTCTTAATGTTCATCAAGTAGTTGCGAATGCCATGACAATGACGAAAGGTTCAACTCTCCCATTAACCACCAAACATCACCATCACCATCAGCATCATAAGCTCAGATGAGATGACATCAGCGGATCGTCAGCTGGGCAAGAGCGTTAACCAAGACCAGTAGCTCCCGACTGCGACCAGGCACAAAGCGACTCACCTTCGCTTGGACTGGAACTGGAGGGCTGGGAGGAGGGTTCAGCGCCGTTTTAGCCCCGGAACTGGGCTGTCAACGTCAACGATGATTGCGTGTTTTGTGCTTTGTTTTGGTCTCGCTCAGTGTTTGGTTTAAATAAAAACAAGAAAGCAAACACTAATTTATGGGATTAATGGGCAAATGGTCGAGCACGGGGCACTCAAAATTATGCATATGTTTGAATATTGTTACAATTTGCTCGGTCGAAAAATGGTTTTCCTGCTTTTTGGGGTGACGTGTAAACGGAATCTGGTTAACCTTAACAACAATCGAATCGAAAGACAAAGACAGGTCTTTCATATTTACATTTCAAATGTTTACAATCAAAACAAAAGTCTAAATTTTCAGCTCTTCTTGTTGTGTAGCCAGTTTATTGTCATGTGAATTTGATTATTATTTCTGTTCTTATTTTGCGCAGTCCAAAAAAAAAAAAAAAAAGATTTAACCCACCGAATGCATTCAATCACATTACATAAATAATAAAAGCAAATATAAAGGTGCAAATATTCCTAGAACAGCGAAATAAATACGGAAATCGATTGTAAATAAACTCCTTTAATTGTCTATAACAAATTTGCAAATGTTTTGAATTCAGTTTAAAATTAAAACAGTTTTACAGGGCATTTAATTATTAGAGAAAAAGCAATTAAAATATTTCGACAGTTGTCTGACATTATAGTATTTGTCTATAAAGTTAATTGTCCAAAAATAGATAAGCCAAAATACAAACAACTCGTCGACAAGATAGAACAGAGGAACCAAGAGACTAGATATTATCTGATAAGATTTAATATAAAACCAGACAGACAAGCTACCAAACAATCAACACAGTAGGGCTTCGTCTCATTTTACAATTTGGTCTCATACATTTACTTAATTGATTAATCAATATTTAGAAAATAGCTGTGAATAGGCAGCAAATTCGCAACGATCAAGTTCATGGCCATTGAAGCCATATAAATGGAAACTCAAATAAAATGCATCGCGTGTGTATCTTTGAGATACATTATGTGTTAACAAGCGGATAAACAACAGCAGCCAATACACAGATAAATAGATTTTCACAGAGTTGCATAAATAAATGGAAGACATTCTGATAGATTGCACTTGTGTCTTAATTTTTAGATACATTTAATAATTGTTTGCATCGTAGTTGTATCGCTGAGATACATTCATGATGTGCTAATACGAAAGTAAGCCACAACAACAACGCTAATAGAAATTCACACAGTTGGATAAATAAATTCAAGAGTATCTGATGGATTGCACTCGTGCCGTATGCTTTAGATACATTGCATCGTGTAGATATTATTAGCCCACATTTTGAGTGTTTGAGTGTTTAAGTGTTGGCTGCCGTGACTCGGCTCAGTTTCAGTTTTAGTCTCAAAGCCGCTTTATCATGCTAAATTTATCTACACCCACGAATTGCCAGCAGCATTTATGCAGACCAGATCTTTCATCTTTCTGCCCAACTTGAACTGCAGCTTCAGTTGCCCGTTAGCCAATTGAGGCTCGCTTTTACCAGGAACATGATAGCCACAACAACAATAAAGTAGCACAAGCAAAAAGTATTACTTTCTAGTGTGTGCTCTATGAAAAATGAGAGTAGATTTCGGGATAAATAAATGAATAAGAGTACCCACTGAAAGTTTACTTTCGAAACTGGAGCTGTTAAATATTTTGACTGCTAGTCCCTGGTTTCATAAGTTCATCCCAATGGTAAACAGAGACTTAAATAACCGTCAAATGACAGTCAAACTGGTAAGCATACCATCAAAAATAAGCACATTACTTATAAAGCCTATAAACCACGCATATATATGTATGTATGTATCTGTGCATGTGTATTTCACCTGTGTTTTTGCGGTTACCTAGCTCTTAGCTCATAAAAACCTAATACCCAACAAACACCTCTTTTTTTAAGTACAGTCGGTTTATCTGTGCTAACCGCAACTCAATCAAATTCACAACATGTCTTATTAAATTTGATATTTGACGCCTGATTTCCCGTCTTGCATCGTATTCCCAATCTCAGTCTCAGTCTCAATTCTGGTTGCTTTAGTTTTCACAACAAAAATAGTCGCATTTTATTAGGTATAAATAATAACACCTGTTATCTGACAGAAAAGAACACTTTTCACGCTTGCTTAATACAATTACACTTAGAAAAATGTAGAGTCTTTCCTTAAGCTTCTTAAATAAAGGCTTTTTTTAAAGGGGTTTAAAATTTATGTAAATAATTTGTTTGCCAAATTATTATTGTTTAATTTTGAGATGAATTAAGAGGTAATATTGAGTAATGATCAAAAATGCATTGATTATTTATATCGGTTGAAATTCGAGAATGTTATCAAAATTGGAAATTTTCAAAAATATGTTAAGTGAAAAAATAGCATATTTTGAAAAATATGTAAATTTTTTTAAGCTTACAAATATTAATTCAGAATCAAATTAGAGCTCTAAAAATGATCAAAATTGCATTGCTCAGTGAAGTCGGTTACGAATTGACAAAGTTATCAGACTTCAAATTATTCAATAAATGTTAAATATTAAACAATTTGGAAAATATTGAAATTTTTTAAACTTACAATTTTTAAATGCAGAATCTAATTAGAGCTCAAACAGTGATCAAAAAGACATTTTTCACAAAAATTGATTTCAAAAATATGTTAAGGGGTAGGTATTGAAAAAAAAGCTAATTTTGGAAAAAATTTATTTTTTTAAAACATTCGAACTTTAAATGCGGAGTCAAAAAAGTGCTCAAATAATGATCAAATTTAGATTCCGCTTCTAAATCAGTTCAGTTTTTAAAATGGTATGGGACTTCAATATTTTTAAGAATTATATTTCGATTGACTTCAATTGAATAACTTTTGCAGAGCTCTTTAAGCGGCATTCCGTTTACAAATTGCCAAAGTGTATCAACTTAATGAGCAATTGAGCAGCTAATGAAATAGCCGGCACCTTACCTGTCAAAAACAATTGAGTTCCCAATTACAGTTGCACTAAATATTATGTTCTCAGCGATTTAAAAGCGAACGTGACAAAACTCAAGCGCCGTCTGATTAGAAAAGTTGCGCATGCGCACACATACACACACACACACACTCTCATGCACATATATAGCACCCTCTCGCACACATACAGAGTCAGTTGCAGTCAAGAAAAATTAGTATTAAGAGCTTAAGTGGAACGCGCGTTTGCTGTCGCGACAGATTTAAAACTGAGACTCGGCAATCGGAGACTCTGAAATGTGGAGCTGCTGATGCCGAACAGCGGCGCCGACGTCGATGTCGCGACTTGTTAGCAGGCAGAGGCAGCGACGCGACGCAGGCAACGACATCGACATCGACAGGCGCAGCTTCCACTTTTCGCTGAGCAAGCGAAATGTGGACAAGGGAAGCTGCCGAATTTGCAAATGCGAAACAACAACAAATAACAAGCATGCAAGAAGAAGAAGTGTAAGAACAAGCAAAAACAGTTAAACACTTAAAAATGGAGACAGCGTTTAGTCTAGGCTCAGAATTTGGACTACTTTTAGAAAACTAAAAAACTATTTGTAAAATATTAATTAATTAAAAAGTAATTTGTTAATAAAAAAAAATTAAATATTTATATATATTCTTTACATAAATAATAATATTTAATTCCGCTTCCATGTTTCCTGATAACAGCAATTAACAGCTGTGGCAACCAATGTTGGATGACGCAATGCAATCCACAAGGACCCAGCCTTGAGAACCAACAACAATCCTTAATTGCCGTCTGCTTGCACAAGTTTAAAAAAAATTGATGTTTATTGTCTCGGCAAACTGTCTCTCAGTCATTTATATGTCAAAAAAAAACATTGTTAAAATACAAAATACAAAATAAAAACAACGGCCAACAATGAACACAATTACAAGTCAAAGTCAACAAGTGAAGGAGCTGCCTGTGTGGGTGCAACCAGATGCCCGGTGCAACCAAACAGATACAGATACAGATACATTTGTATGCACAGATACAGAGACAGATACAATTGTTCGACCGCGACCGACAGACGCACTGACAATACTTGAACCTGACATTCAGTAAATATCGCATATGCAAACACACACACACACACACTCACACATACATATACACCCCTACTCGTAGGCATTAAGTGTCCGCACTCCAAGTCCAACGTAATACCAAATCGATGTCGATCGTCAAGCGGCAATTGAAATAAAAATAAAATAAAGCATCTTTGCAAATTGTGACTAACGCATGCCCATTAATCACCTGTAATGTAAGCCAGAATTTAGGATGTATACCTAACTAAACTTTAAATAGATACAACATTAAGTACCAGTGATTAAAGCCCAAACCGAAACCGTAACCTTTAACCGGTAAAAACCGATTGTAATTTAAAACCGTAACTGAAAATGTAAACGAAAAAGAAATGTCATTTCATATAGGGGTTTATTTCGGGATTTCATAAATCCAAAAAAAAAATTATTGTTCATTTTTAGTTTTGATTTTAATTTTCTTATATTTAATTTTTAATTTTTATTTGTGATATTCATTATCGAATTTTCATAGCACTGAATAAGCGCAAACAAAATAAATTTAAAATGTATCTAAACTACTTCATCAAACGGAAGAATTTGTGAAATAAATGTGTGAATGAAACATTAAGAAAGTAATGACTTTTTAATTTTTATTATTATACAAAAAAAATTTTTTTTTGTGAACCGAAACCATACCGGTATTTCAAAACCAACACATGCATAAGCCGGTTCACCGTTACGAAACCTTTATACAAAGATTTTGCGTAACCGATATCCGAAAGCCTAAATGTGAACATAACCAAAACCGTAACTGAAACCGATATTCGTTTCGGTTTTAATCCCAGTTAGTTACTAACTAAAAGATTTTAATAAAATTATGCAAAACTTACGATAAAATAAAAAAAAATTAAAAAAGTATACAATCAATTAATCACACTCATAAAATTGGCAAGGAAAAAATAAGAAAAATTCGAACTAAAAAAAAAAATAGCTTCTACGAGTAAAAGGGACTTTTAGAATTAAAGAAAATAGACAACTCCATTTGAAAACCAATTTTAGCTACAGTCAGAAAAATCAAAGCTTCTACTTTTTTATATTAATAAGCTAGATTTTTACAAATTGTTGTAGCTGAAAGATTTTGTTTTTAAAGATTTCCCAGAGTTAGTGTTTTTATAATTTTCTTTTAATGTAATTTATTTATTAATTTTATTTTTCATATATTTTTTAAATACTTACAATATTTTTTTCTCTAATTGTTTCAAAATTGGAATCCATTTAAAGAGTATGCAAAGAACACTCCCTTTTACCAGTTAATACAGGATATCAAAATACGCACGAGTTAATTCACACAGTCGTGTCGAATTGTATACACACACAGATGCGTTTTAAATTGAAGTCAATTTTTTTGAAAAATTTGCATTTCGGAATTGACATACTCATAAATATACATATTTACATACTGACAACAAAAACGACAATAAATTAAACGGCTAATGTCAATTTAATTATTGATATCTCAAAAAATATATAAATTATCATTTCTTTAATGAATTAAAGTAGAGAAATCATTTAGCAAGCTGTCAAATTGAATTCGCTATGAAATGTTATACAATTTATAAGATTCAATAATACGTATCTCAAGTAACAACAGATACAGATACAGTTGCAGATGCAGTTGCAGATACAGATAGTCTAGAAATGATCTTGATTATCTTGTTCTAGTCTTGGTCACAAAGGGTGGGTCCATCTCCAATGCAGCCGGCATAGGCCATCAGGTGGGGAATGGTGCTCTGCTGCATCATGCCGGAGAAGAGATGACTCTGTGGCCCTGTGGCAAAGATTCCCACATCATCTCCCGAGTGCACGCCCAGGGCGCCCTTTATATAACTGGGATACTGGAAACCTGTGAGACAGACAGACAGATAAGATTGCGATTAGATTGCATTTATTTATTCATTTTAATCTGTTAATGACTTTGTACTCACTGGGATCTTTAATCTTCTCGGTGAGATCTACGCGCTGTCCGTTCTCGTCCAGATATTGCTGCATTCCCACGGCGTAGTTGAGGGTGGCATATTTGACTCCATTCACATCGGTGTCGTGCTGATTGAGTCCCAGGATGTCGGTGCCGCGTCCCGGGTAGCCGGAGATGGACAGCGGATGGGCATGGTCGGAGGTCACCACGATGAGAGTCTCCTCGGGATCCGTCATGTCCAATGCCTTCTGGACGGCCTTGGACAACTCGTGCACCTCGTCGAGTCCCATCTGGGGCACATTGAAGTGATTGCCGTAGTCCACGAGTCCTCCCTCGATGAAGATGAAGTATCCGTTGTCGTTGGTGCTGACCACCTCAATGGCCTTCTGGGTCATCTCCTCCAGCGTTGGCTTCTGCACGGGATCGGCCATCTTGTGGAAGTCCATGACCCCGGAGTTAAACAGACCGATCAGCTTCTTCAGGCGCGTCGCATTCACACTCAGCAGCTGTTGGCGGTTGTAGGCCAGGGCTCCGTCCGGATGCAGGGATTGCCACCTGGACAGCAGGTTGACGCCGTCGGAGCGCTCTCCCGCCTTGCCGAACTTGTCCACAATGGACTTGGGCAGGAACTTGCCCATGCCGCCGCCGAGCATCACGTCGAAGTTCTTGCCGGGCTCCTGGGTGATCAGCTGGGTGGCGATGTCCGTGCAGGTGGCGGGATCGTTCTGGCCCTCGCCGTAGGTGACGATGTCCGTGTCGCACTCGAAGAAGCGGTTCGTGGTGTGGGCATATGCTCCGGAGGGACTGGCGTGGGTCAAGGTGGTCGTGGTCACGATTCCCGTCGACTTGCCAGCTGCCTGGGCCCAGGCGGCGATGGAGCTGACGTGGTTGGCGGGATCCTCGCTGGCACTGCAGTTGTTGAAGTTGACTGCGGCCGTGACTCCCAGGGCGACGATGTTGGTCTTCACGCCACACAGATACGCAGTTGCCGTGCAGGCCGAGTCCGGCACCTGGGCGTTGGAGCAGTACGTCTGCTCGGAGGAGAAGGAATGGAATTGGAATGTGATCGATAGCTTGGAGTGACTGTCAACTTACTCTGCTCAGTCCGGTGTGTGGGAACTGCTCGAAGCTGAGGGAATCCTCCTCGCCGGTGTTGCCCTTGAGTTGACCCTTGAGAATCCTGGCAGCCGCCACTGTGGTCAGGGACATGCCATCGCCCAGGAACATGATCAGATTCTTGGCCTTGCGCTTGTCTCCCTGCGGCAGATTCACTCGCTTCTCGATCTCCGCATGGGATAGATCATACCAGAACTGGGCGTTCTTCTCCTCCGGAGGCGTATACTTGTTCTTGGCCAGAGAATTGGGATCAAAGTCGGACATGTCACGCGCTTTGCCCGAACTCGATCTGCCCAGCAACTGATCCTGGTTGTGGACTTTGTTTACTGTAAGCATTATTTAAATTAACGTATTTAAATAATTAATTTAATTTATTACTAATTTAATTTAATTTAAATTAATTTAATTTGTAAATTTATAAATTTATCTATTTAATTTATAAATTATTTCACTAGTCACAATTAACTTTTCGATCAACTTTTCACAATTATTTAATTAATTTTTCTTTCCTAATCCTCTTCTTCTATTTGGACTACACAGAAAAAAAAATGCCATTCTAAAATCAAGTTCAAAATTCTTGATTCAAGCCTGCATTTTTTAAGTATGTTTTCAGGATTAATCTGAATAATCAAGCCTGTATCGGGATTGAAATGGGAAAATAAGCCCAAATTACTTGATTCTCTCTCGGCATCTCTTATTTCAACTGGTCCGATGGCTCAGTGGTTAGAGTCGCCGACCTGTTTGAAAAAAACATGGGTTCGATTCCCCCAGTCAATAGCATCACAAACATTCCCTACCTTAAAAAAAAAATGTTTAAAAAAAACAATGAATGAAAAATGTTAAAAAAATAATTAAAAAACGAAAATTTAAAAAAAAAATTAGAAAAAGTTTAAAAATTTAAAAATCATTTAAAAAGAAAAAAGAAAATATTTGAATAAAAAAAAAACGAACAGAATAAAAAAAAAGTAAAAAAAAAATTTTTTTTTTTTGCTTTGTTTAAAGAATTTTTAGGATTGAATTCGGGATTGAAAAAATCAAGTATTTCATACTTGGTTTAAGTAAATCCGAGATTACCCCACTTTTGACATCGTTTCGGATTGAATCCGGGCTAAATATCCCGCATTTTTTTTTCTGTGTACTTACTGTCGAAGCTAGCCGACCAGGATGGGGCTACCAGTGCCCCAAGGAGCACCAGGATTACGTAGAGTTTCGTCATTCTTGACTTAAGTTTTGCTCGTCAACTGACTTGGAACCTGTGTCTAGTCCCGTGTATTTATACTTGACATTCAGCGTGATGTCTAATCTCAACTGTTAAATTACTTAAATTACTTGAACTTAGTCAGCCCCATTTTGGTTATCATCTAAATCTCGTGGGCTTTTCGGGGATTGTTGTTTTAGTGGCTGTTGAATGTGATATGACTTGATATTTGCCCTGGCCTAGGAGGTAACAAATCCGTAATCCTCTCACTTAATTAAGATGATAAGTCATTTTATATACTGTATTTAATTAAGCATACATACATATGTGTTATACATATATAATATTCCTAAATTTACTTTAAAAATTGACAAAAAAAAAAAAAGAAACAGAGAGTTCCAAATATTTTTTTAAATTCATTCTTGCTTTGCAACATAATTTTGAACTCAGTCATAATTAAATTTAATCTTTGTTTGTTTTAATGTTTATTTAGTTGTCAATTTACATATTTGTAAACTTAGTTATTAACGTTATCGCCAGGGATCCCTAATAAGAGTGATGAGTTTAAAATAAAAAACAAATCTGGAAAAAGTATACTTCTTTCGATGGGGTATCCTGGAAGTCTATAATTCATTTATTGCTATTATTAAAAAAACATTTAATTTTATCTAAAATATATTCAAATTTTACACAATTTCTAAACGCATTACTTCAAAATATCTTATCAAAAATATAATTTAGACATAAAAAAAAACTGACCTTATACTTAACTATAACAACTGAAAATAATACTTAAATATAAATATAAATAAAATAAATATTGGTCATGATTTCAATTATAGATATTAAAAAAACTGTTTTTTTTTAAGGCGTTCTTATTTATTTTATTATATTTTTTTAGTTTTCTTTCTCATAAGAAAAAAACATTTTTTTTTTTTAATATTAAATTCAAAAATAGAGAACTTTTCTTATAAGAATCAAATAAATCTTTTTTTTATAATGGAATTCGAGAATTAAGAACTTTCCATAACAAAACTAAATATACCTCTATTTTTAATTTAAAAACAAGTGGGCAAGGTTATAGTCGAGCTCCCGACTGTAGGATACCCGTTATTTATTTAAATAAATTTAAAATATTTTTATTTCATGCTTTTAGGCACTTACAAAAAACTTAAAAACTTTAATCAGCCATTACCACCCTTTTATTTGTCCAATCTTGTTACGATTTAGTAGGATGATAGGTAATAACAGTAGTTAATTTTAATTAGTAAAAAAATAATATATTGAAAACTGTGCGTGGGGTCAATTTTCGCGATTTACGGAGGCGGAAAGAGGCGTGGCAAAAACTATAGAAGTCTGTGTGCCAAATTTGGTTGCTCTAGCTCTTATAGTCTCTAAGATCTAGGCGCTCACACGGACCGACGGACAGACGGACTTGACTATATCGACTCGGCTGTTGATGCTGACCAAGAATATATATACTTTATGTGGTCTGACAAAGTTAATAGACCCCTGTACTTTTTTTAAGTACGGGGTCTAATAAAGAATTTTGAACCGATAAACAAATATTGTACATCATTTATTAATCATTTCTCAACCTAATTAAAAACTGATTTTAATAGTTTAAGTTAATTTTGATAGTAAAAAATTAATAACTATATTGCAAATGTTAATAAAAAAAAAAATTATTCATAATGGCTCTCTTTTTTTAACTTGCTGGCGCATTAAAAGATTTTAATTTTATTGAAAATTTTTAAAATTAAATCTGATGGATAATATAAACATTTTTATAAGGAGATATTGTGGTAAATGTTAAGTATACATAATAAAATCTGTTATCTAATCAGAGGGTTACCAGTTGCCAGTTCCCTACCTAGGTCAAAGCAAAGCCAGCATAAGTACATAAACTTATATCACATTCCACAGCCAATAAAATAAGAAGAAGTAGATCCTAAAAAGCCAAAACAGCTTTGAATGATAACCGAAATAAGACTGGCTAAAACTTAAGCACTCGCAATTTAACAGTGCAAATTAAGCTGGCTGGCAACATTATCAGTAGGTGGGAACATGGCCAGAATCCGTGTCAGTTGTCGAGAGAAGCTCAGAAGAATGACAAGAGTCCGTTTGATTTTTCTTTATTCTTACTTAATTTTCACTATTTTTTTTATAGTTTGTGGAGCGCGCTTTACTTGACGACTTTATCTAATTTCTGGCCTGGCTTGTCCATGTATCCCTGTGTGTGTGTGTGTAATTGTTGTTGTTATCCTTTTGGTATCGAATATATTGGTATGGATGTTGTGTTTGCATGCAAACAACTCAATGTTCTTTGTAAGAATTTATGATTGTGTCTGTGTGTGTTTGGGGACCCCTCAGTTGGCAGTTTCGAGAAAAACGCGTTTAAAGTTTTGAATTCCACTTGCAGTTAACATTAACATTGCTGGGCAAAAAAAGCCATATCTCCTAAAGTATTTCGAATTTCAAAAAACCCTTTTAGGACGATATTCTCAAATATCCAAGCTATAAAAATACATCATCAAAAAATCGAAAAAAAAATTGTCCCAAGCAGCGCCACTTTCAGCTACTTTCAAGAGCGGCATTTTTTCGCGAGTTTCTTTCTTTCTTTCTTAATTTTACCAGAATTTTTGTTGCATTTTTCTCGAATCTCTAATTTTGTTTCTTTTTTGGATATTTTAAATTAAATATTTAAATATTCAAAATAGCATTTAAGTCTTTTTAGTTTAGTCTAAAAGCATGCAACACTTTTTATACATGCAGTTGGCGTTTTGAATATTCCGCTATATTTTCAATTACTAAAATCGATAATTCAGTCAATGTTACATCGATAGTTGTGAATCTAGCCGAAGCTATCGCACGATAGTATCGATATCCCTCCAATGATAATTTCTTCTTCTCTCATAAAAGAAAACAAATAAATAACTTTTGTAAAAAATACAAATGTATTTTCGAGGCATATAACTATTTAAAAAAGTTGTTTTTTTTATTAATAAGAGTGACTTTGTACCTGCTACTTCTAACTGCCAGTCACATGTAACTATTTCCAAATACTTGTGATAAGTAACACTTAAATTGCAGATATCGTCCATCTCTATATTGTTAAAGGTAATTTTTATTTCAGAAGGCGAACGAAAGTAATACGTAAATTATGTCGTTCGTTTTGAACCACGCAATTCGCCGCCAAATTGGCGCTACTGCCGCCAGGAACATGTCCGGCACCGCCGCCGTGGCTGGAGAGCATTCGGGTAACTACCACCAAAACAAATAAAATATCCACTGTTAGGTTAAGGTTATGTAATTTGGTTTTTTACTGACCAGAAACCTTGAAAGTCCTAAGAGCATTAGCTTTAATATTGTTACTATTGCAGGTGGATATAAGGTGTGGAAGCGCCTGACCTTCCTTGTGGCCGTGCCAGCTGTTGGCCTGTGCATGTTGAACGCCTACTTGAAGCACCAGGAGGAGCACGATCATCCTCGCCCGGAGTTCGTCAAGTACGATTATCTGCGTCGCCGCGAGAAGCGTTTCCCCTGGGGCGAGGGCAACAAGAGCCTGTTCCACAACCCCCATGTCAACCCCCTGCCCGATGGTTATGAGCATTAAGCACATCCCAATCGCTTAATCACACTCTATGTATTTAACATAATGTAAGCTGAATTCAATGTGGAAATACACGAAAAAACCAAAACAATTACGACAAACTTAGCTGAATGAAACAGTGACAAATATGTTATTCAATGGGTAAGCAGTTGGCCAAAAACTAAAACAACATTTCTACAAGTTCATAGCATGGTTTAATTAGTAAAATACAATTTCTTTTTGTAAACTAGAGCTAACTTCTATTGTGAAGCAGGTAAGAATTTTATCTGCATTTCATTCTCTTTATATACACTCAGTCCAAGATTTATTCGTACACTAGACATTTTAAAAGATACAAAGAACAAGATTAAAAAATATCTGTGATAAATATTTAGAAAACAATTTAAAAACTGAATATTAGATTGTTAAAAAGTGGTTGAAATTGATATAAAATTTGAGTGTTTGATTAAATTATGGGCTGACTGTATAAAGATTTAGTTATATTATGCATCAGAAACCCGATGACTTCACTTTGAGCTCGATGTCTTTGTCATCTTGCCATTCCTCTGCTTGCTTCCTGACTTTCTTGACTGATCTTCCGGTGTCTTGGTCCCTTTTCCAGCTGAAACGCTTGACTTGGCTGGATTCTCTTTAATCTCTTTGCTGCGTGTGTGGCGTTTGCCTTCCGGGGAGACGGACGCACTGGCACTGGCCCTTGAGGTGCTGGCTTTTTTTAAATCATGCGATGAAGAGCGCTCCTTTTTAATCGACTTGTGCTCTGATTTTGTTTCCCTTCTATCGGTAGCTTCCGTCTTGGGGCTGGGATTCAATTTGCGTACTTTTGCCTTGGGTGGCGATACAGATACGGAATCATCTTCACCAAGTAATTCCTCCAACAAGTCGGACTCCTCCTTCACAGCTTTGTCTGTCGGCGAGTAATCGCCTTCATTCTGATACGGCACCATGTCCACCACATGATCATCCTCGATATGCTTCTGCAGTTGACTTGAATTGAGGAATATAAAGTCACAAAATTCACAGGCATGTCGCTCGCTCTCCTTGTGCGCTTGCATGTGCGACTCCAGGCTGTCATAGTCGGTGACGCTCGCCTTGCACAGCGGACAGACATAGGAGACACTGGCGTGTATTGCCGAGTGATCCACTAGGCTGTCGTAGGTCTCGTGCGTATCCTTGCAAATGCTGCATATGAAGGAGGCAGCCGGCGCCTGCTTGTGCATTCGCAAATGCCGCGACAGATGATGCGACAACAAATAGGATTTGTTGCAATACTTGCAGGGATAAGCACGCTTCCCGGCGTGCGCCTGCAGATGACGCGCCAATTTGCCAGCGGTCACAAAGCTGCGGCTACAATACTGGCAAGGGAAGGGCAAATTCGAGCTGTGAATCACCTGGAAAATGAAGAACAATATTATATCAACTGTTAGGGAAAAGTATAGATAAATCCACTTACTTCATGTCGCTCCAATCCCTGTTTGAAGGCAAACGACTTTTGGCACACGCCACACTTGAACGGTCGATTCTTGGTATGACGCTCCGCATGCTTCTCCATCTCCTCGCGCGAGATGAACGGCTTCTCGCAGTACAAGCAAATGAACTTGGGCACATCCGTATGGATGCGTTCGTGACGATGCAACAAGGCGCGACGTGTGAAGGAGGAGGTGCAAACGCTACACTTGTACGGACGCTCTCCGGTATGGATAAAGCTGTGCTTCTGCAGATCATACTTGGAGAAGAAGCTCTTGTTGCACTCGGCGCATTGGAAACTGCGCTCACGTGTATGGTTCACCAGATGGATATCGAGCAGCTGCATCAGCGGAAAGGATCGTTCGCAATGTGGACATGGAAACACATTGGTTGCCACGGGTTCTGCATTCTTTACGGGATCTGAAGCAGCATCGATCTCATTCGGGTCAAGAATTTCCGTAACAAGCGCAACATTTCCATCCTCATAGTGCTTCAACTGGGGCGTGGCAAGGCGTGGCTCCACTGTCGCACTGCTGCCCTTGTTCAATATGCGCATCGAGGATTTGTTCAGAACCTTTGGTTTGTTGGCAGATACACTTTTGACGGGAGATGTCGTCGTTGGATTTTCAAATTCCTCCTCCAATCCCATGTCAGCTATCAAATTGTGCACATCATCCATTGAGAGTTCCTCGCTATTTTCCAGCTTCACCTGATAGGACTGCGAGGGCGGACGCTTCGCAGCCACGAGCTTAACAGGCACAGGTGGCTCCGCTGTGTTGGTTGCAGCCACATTGAGCAGCTTCTTGGTCAGAGCACTAGTCTCCAGCACCTGCACACTCTCAATTGTCACATTGTTGGATTTGGCCATCGAATTGAGCAGCTTCTTGGGTTGCACCTCATTCGGCACCGGCTTCTTAGTCGCTTGATTGGAAACCAACGGTGCTCGTGGTTTCTCCAGAGCCTCCGGCCATTTGCCAGTGAGTGGATATTGCCGTAAGAGTGTCTCGGCATTTTTGCACATCTGCTTGAAGCGATAGCAGTGCTCGAAGAGCAGACGACAGTCCAAACAAATATAGCTGGGCATTCCATCATCGCTGGCCACCTGCAAATTCAAAAATAACAGAAATACGTTAACCTGTTAATGCTTATTCCTGTTATTCATATGGCAACTCTGCACATGCGCAATGGTTGCAGTGCAAGAGGTGGCAACGCTGCATGCATTCATTTGGCGGCAAGCGCTGCACAACTACAAATGCAATCTCGCAGTTTGTTTTCGTGAGCGTACGGAGCACGCTTTACTCCGCTCCCGTTAATTAATTGATTAAACACGGTTAACCATAAAAGGACATTGTAGCTATTTTAGTGTAAATGTAATTTGTTAATGTTGCTTACGTGGCTATCTGGAATAACAGCTGTGCAAAGTATACAAATTAGTTTAGTAACAAAAACTAAGAAAACAATAGAAGTGCGTGTTGTACCTGTGGAAAGGGCGCAACAATTGTAAGCGAACAAAAGGCAGGCAACAAGGAGAAACGCAAACAAGAGAGAGAGAGAGTGCGACCAGTGAGAGTCAGAGAGCGAGCAAAATGACGGACGAATGCATAACAAGAACCTTCAGTGCTCTCAGCTATGGAAACGGCACAACAAGCAACAACATCAATGCTGATAGCATCGATGCACAAGGAGAAGCCAGCTCTAGCTCTGCCGGAGTTGGTGGTGCAGCCTCTGCTGCTGCCTCTGCCACCGCCGCCGCCATCGTCGCGACGTAAGTGCATTAATGACTTCTGTTTTCATCGTCTCTGTTTTCGAACTTGCTTCTTGATTTTTTTATGCTGCGTTTGAAAAATTGAAGGAAAAACGCAAATGCGCAGATTGTGCTTATCTACATCCGTAATTTGTTTGGGGGGGTTTTTTTTTATCGAAAATAAGCAATTTGTGTTCTTATTTTTATTTATCTTATCATAATCTTCAGTACCGTCAATAAATATGTGGCACGTATGCCCGTCGATCGCTATGCCAGAGAGTACAACATGAATCATAAGCATCGCGGATTGGCGCTCATATTCAATCACGAATTCTTCGATATACCCTCGCTAAAGGCGCGCGCTGGCACCAATGTGGACAGCGAGGAGCTGCGAAAGGCTCTCAAACGTCTGGACTTTGAAGTGTCCGTGCACAAGGATTGCAAACTACGCGACATACTCAAGCATATCGAAAAAGCTGCCTCGATGGATCACAGCGATAATGACTGTATAGCCATTGCCATCTTATCGCATGGCGAACACGGCTATATTTATGCCAAGGATGTGCAGTATAAACTGGATAACATTTGGCACTATTTCACATCACACATTTGCCCAACGCTTGCGGGCAAACCGAAATTATTCTTTATACAAGCCTGTCAGGGCGATCGATTGGATTCGGGCATAATGCTGGAGAAGAGTGTAACGGAAACGGATGGCGAGTCATCGATGAGCTACAAAATACCCATACACGCCGATTTTCTATTCTCATACTCAACCATTCCAGGTGAGTTGCTTGACAAAATTCACTTAACTGCAATTTCTATAAATATTTATATTTTATTTACAGGGTATTATTCGTGGCGCAACACTACAAACGGCTCTTGGTATATACAGTCGCTCATCCATGAGCTCAACGAAAATGGGAAAAAGTACAATATTCTCACACTGCTCACCTTCGTCAGTCAACGTGTTGCTGTTGATTTTGAATCGAACGTGCCCTCAACACCCATTATGGATCGTCAGAAGCAAATTCCGTGTGTGACGTCGATGTTAACTCGCATACTGCGCTTTACGGACAAACCCTTGAACAGCAAGGCTGGCTAAAAATTATATATCAGGACTTATATATATGCCGACGCCTCGCCTCACCTCACCTCACCTTATCTCCCTGGATTCCATTTGACTTTAAGTTTATGATTTATTTAATTGTTAATATCACAATATTTGGGCTGGAACAAAGCCCAAAATCCTCTTCCATTGTCATTCGGCGCATACACAAAATATATTTCTATATTAAGCAATACATAGTTAAGACTTATCATGAACAACAATACATTCATATATATTTGATAAACATTATAAACAAACAAATACAAATGAAGTACCAGACTGAAGTAAACAAATAAAAAAAAAAACATTTGAATTGCGAGCGACATTTGCAAACGATCTGGCAGCATTGCGACAGCTGAGCATGTGTGAGTACTCTCTTTTTTTATGTACAGTTGTCGCCATGTTGATATTATTGTTATTATGCCTTAGCAATTTGTTTATGCACTACCCGGTTTCTCTTAAATATATTTACATAATAGGCCAGGCTTGCATGGTGGGGCCCGGAGGGAGTTAGTTGGTTAGAAAGCGCGTCAAGTTTGTTAGCGAAGACGCCAACGCAGCTATTTAGAAACCAACCCGTGATGACAAACATCTTAGCCAAGTTCTATCGCGCTCATCTTTGGGCGGATGAAGTCTTAGTCTAACTTAGAACCAGGCCTTGACTTACCTCGATAGATGTAATGGCCATTATTTGCAGCGGCAGCGATGCAGTTGATTTTATGCGTTTGTTTTCAACATAAATGGAGTCAAGAAGTTTGCTTGGTGTCGTTGACAAGCAGAAGCGACATATCTCTTTTTTGCGTAATTCAGTCTCGCGCACAACGCTAATGTCAGCCATTATATGTTATTCTGATAGCTTTTGTTGAAATGATTTTACCACAATAAGAACAAGGTAAAAGTATTTGTTTTATTGTGAATTTACGGATAGAAAGACACAAGACACAATGCATAAATACACGAACCTCGTACAGAGTTGCCACCCTCTATTAAAACGAGGCCATATTATTGCCGTAGAGTTGCCACCTAGCTGCATCTGTAAATGCACTAAATAAGGCGCGAAAATTTAAAACAACATGGAATAGAAATAAAAACTTTTTATTTTTACATCAATCCATAAGATCAACATCTCTAAGACGGGCCTGTGTTTGCTCTCCAATATCGAAGATGACATGTTGCTGTAACAGCTCTCGTGGCTCATATTTCAGCGACTCTTCATAGGCATATTGAATGCTCGTGTCGTACAACATCAGCTTACATTTTGCCAGCGCCAGGATGCAGTTGCGCAAGCGGGCAATGACTTCGCGCTCATTTCGTGGCACCACTTCATTCAAGTTCTGTGCAAATCCACCCTCGCCGCCCTCCTGTTCATCGCCTTTTGTTGGTGATATCCAGATATAGCCATTGTTGCCCAAAATAACTGACGCACCGCAAGGCAGATTGTGAAAATGCATCTTGCGCCTTTTAACTAGCGCCGGAAAAACTTTGACCAGTGTGCCTTGGGACAGTTTGCCGTATTTTAAACTGCGTGTGTAAAGCGACAATGTGCTCTCCTCAAAGATATTCTGCAAAAGTAACAAATAATAACAGACGAGTTGCCGGCTAATAAATAAAGCGTAACATACTTGCACTTCTGCAGAGATCAAATCGCCTTCATCCAAATAACGTCGCATCATTTGCTCATCCTCCGCGGAGCGTCGTCTCAACTCCCCGCCCGGCAAATTCACCGATGAAAGCAACAGCACTGAGTCCAAACGGGAGTTTGTATCCACGCGCCAGCGTTTTTGTCCCACTTCAATAACACGGGCTACGACCACATCGCCAATCTCGCCCACATAACGACTCTTCAGCGGACGCACTGATATTAATTTGTTCACCTTCTGAATAACTCCCGCCACAGAGGCTTTGATGTTCTCATCTTCCACAAATGTGCCGTGACCGCGCATGAAGCCGGACTCTGGCATTAGCACCTCGCCGGGTGTATAAATGCGCGGCAATTGCTCTTGGTTGTTGGCCAGCTCATTCCAATCCACGCGATCCAGCGCCAGTTCGATCGATGCGTTTGTTGACATTTTATTTGGCCAAATTTACACTTTTTTCTAAATGGCACGGCAAAACAAAACACGCTAAATGTTACCTACAAACGCTCTTGTTTGTTGCGCTCGGGTTTCGTGTGTGTATTGGTGAATCGAACAGCTGATTCGCACGCGTGCGAGACTGTGCCCAACACTCATTTAAATTGCCCGCACCGGCCATGTGTATCGATATTTAACAATCGATTGCAGCCGAAATGGCCACAGCTGTGCGCCCGATAAGTTCGTCATCAACCAGCTGATTGCGTATAAATATTTTCAGTCGCAATGGACCAGCCCGACGATCATTTTCGCTATATTCACAGCTCTTCGCTTCACGAACGTGTCCAAATCAAAGTGTAAGTCAATCAAGACACCTAAGAATATACTAGTAAGCTGTTTTACTTTCCAGGGGCACACTTGAAGGCAAGAAACGCCAACCTGATTACGAGAAATTACTCGATGATCCCATACTGCGTTTTTCGGGTCTGTACTCCGAGGAGTACCCCTCCTTCCAGGTGCGCCTGCAGGTGTACAACGATGGACGCCCCTATTGTCTGCCAGTGCACAGCTCCTACAAGGCATTTGGAAAACGCTGGAGCTGGAATGAGTGGGTGACATTGCCATTGCTCTTCTCCGACTTGCCACGCAGTGCGATGTTGGTGCTGACCATCCTGGACTGCTCTGGAGCTGGTCAGACAACGGTTATAGGCGGCACATCGATCTCAGCGTTTGGCAAGGATGGCATGTTCCGTCAGGGCATGTACGATTTACGTGTTTGGTTGGGCGTTGAGGGCGATGGCAATTATCCGAGCAAAACTCCGGGCAAAGGTAAAGAGTCCTCCAAGTCACAGATGCAACGCCTTGGCAAGTTGGCCAAGAAGCACCGCAATGGCCAGGTGCAGAAGGTCGATTGGCTGGATCGTCTGACATTCCGGGAAATCGAAGTGATAAATGAACGCGAGAAACGCATGTCCGACTATATGTTTCTCATGATTGAGTTTCCCACCATCATTGTGGACGACATGTACAATGCAAGTAGCTGACATCAAGTACAAAAATTACAAATTATAATGTTGCTATTTATTTCACAGTATTCCGTGGTTTACTTTGAGCCGGAGGTGGATAATAAATTTAAGTTGCCCAACAAACCCAAATTGGTTTTGGTGCCAGACTCGGAGATTAATATGGTGAGTTTATATCAGTCGTATATAGTATAATAATAATTCTAATTTTTATAATTACAGGAAAACCTCGTTGAGCGAAAACATCATCGCTTGGCTCGCTCGGAGCGCTCTGGAATTTCTGATCGGGATGCGAAACCAACCGCTTTGTATGCAACAACAACAAGTGAATACATTTATAAATTTGGCTAAAATATATTTCATTTATTTCAGAGTGAGGGATCAATTGCACGACATTGTGTATCGCTATCCGCCAACCTATGTGCTGAGCAGCGAGGAACAGGACTTGGTTTGGAAGTTCCGCTTCTATTTGTCATCGCATAAAAAGGCGCTCACCAAATTCCTCAAGTGCATCAATTGGAAACTGAACGATGAGGTGACCCAGGCGCTCTGGATGCTCGCCAATTGGGCGCCCATGGATGTGGAGGATGCCCTGGAGCTGCTCAGTCCAACATTCACACACGCCGAGGTGCGCAAATATGCTATAAGTCGTCTGGCACAGGCACCCGACGAGGATCTGTTGCTCTATCTGCTCCAGCTGGTGCAGGCGCTTAAATACGAGGATTTGCGGAACATTGTGCAGCTGCACAAGTGCATTATACCGGAGCAGGAAAGCAATGTGGCCTGCTCGTTGTTGGACGAGAATGACTCCCTGCTGGACCAGAGCACCATCTCCGATTTGAGTACAACAAGCAGTGCTCTCCATGCTTCTGTTATACCCGCCAATCAACGTGCTGCCAGCGTTCTGGCGGCCATCAAGGGCGACAAATCCACAATGGCAAGCAGTTCCAGTGCTCCGGCAATCAGATCGAGCACACCTGGGCTGAGAACGGAGCGTGCTGCAGATGCTGCAGATGCCAGCGCCGCCCTGTTGGCATCCCAATCCAATTCCATGACGCCGCCGCTTGGTCAAGGCGTTGCCCTCAATCTATGCACATTCCTCATACAGCGCGCCTGCAAGAATGCAACGCTGGCCAACTATTTGTATTGGTACCTGTCTATCGAGGTGGAGGATGTGGAGACGGTGCGCAAACAGGATCAACGCGCACACGACATGTACGCCATGGTTCTCAACATATTCCTCAAGGTGCTGGAGAATGGTGAGTTCAAGTCCTTAAAAGCTTTCCAGATTTGTTATCCTCTCTTCCATCCACAGGTAACTTTCATTTGCGCGGCATCTTCTACAATCTGCGCAAGCAACAGCGTTTCATCGATGAGCTGGTCAAGTTGGTCAAACTGGTGGCCAAGGAACCTGGAAATCGCAACAAGAAAACGGAAAAGTTTCAAAAACTACTCGCAGAGCAGGACATGTTCAAAGTGAACTTTACCAACTTTGAGCCCATACCATTTCCCCTGGATCCCGAGGTCTATATAACCAAAATTGTGCCCTCCCGGACGTCTCTCTTCAAGAGCGCCCTCATGCCGGCCAAGTATGTGGCTTCCCTTTTAGGAATCTCTATAGAATTAACCGAAATCTCTGTGTTGCAGACTCACCTTTGTCACATCCATTGCCCAGCACGAATATGTGGCCATCTTTAAGCATGGCGACGACTTGCGCCAGGATCAGCTCATTCTTCAAATGATTACGCTAATGGACAAGCTGTTGCGTCGCGAAAATCTTGATCTCAAGCTGACACCGTATAAGGTATTGGCCACCAGTTCCAAGCACGGATTCCTACAGTACATCGATTCTTGCACCGTGGCCGAGGTTTTGGCCCGTGAGGGAAACATTTTGAACTTTTTCCGACGCCACAATCCGTGCGAGGGCGGTCCCTATGGCATTTCCTCAGAGGTCATGGATACGTACATCAAAAGCTGTGCGGGATACTGTGTGATTACATATTTGCTGGGTAAGCGAAGATCTGTAAACTAAGAAAATGAAATTAGTTGTCTAATTTTGGTGAATTTGTCAGGTGTTGGTGATAGGCATCTGGACAATCTGCTGCTGACCAGCAACGGCAAACTGTTTCACATTGATTTTGGTTACATTCTGGGCCGTGATCCCAAGCCAATGCCGCCGCCCATGAAGCTGAGCAAGGAAATGGTCGAGGCAATGGGCGGCGTTAGTTCCGATCATCATCACGAGTTCCGTAAGCAGTGCTATACGGCGTATTTGCATTTACGTCGGCATGCCAACGTCATGCTCAATCTGTTCTCTCTGATGGTGGACGCCACTGTGCCGGATATTGCTCTGGAGCCGGACAAGGCGGTCAAAAAGGTCGAGGAGAATCTACAGTTGGGCTTAACCGATGAGGAGGCCGTTCAGCATTTGCAGAGTCTGTTGGACATATCCATAACAGCCGTGATGCCAGCGCTGGTCGAGCAGATCCATCGATTCACACAATACTGGCGGAAATAGATCAACTAAACTAAACTATTCTTAATTTAATCTATGTTTTAGTTCGATCGCAGCAGGTTAAGCCTGCGACTACATTTTAAAGTGTATATAAATATATTAACTGTCTAATATTTCAAGCCATATGTCTAGGCGCTCCAAGAAGCCCATTTGGCTGCTTTTCAAGTTATTAGAGCTATTGATAATCTCGATTAACTGCTATGTCCATGTGAGCTGTTTCCACCGGGACGGAATTCCGCATATCTTCATACTGTGCGCCACATATGGCGGCGGTTTTATTATACTCTCTATGACCTTGATTGGAACGATGTTTACTAATCGTGTGCCCGTCAAGTTGGAGGCGATGATCAGCGGAATAATTGGTTTCATGTGTCTGATGGCCGTCTATGCGAATATGTATGTGGTGGAGCATGACTCTCTTTTGTCATTCCTCAAGGATCGCGAGGAAAGCGATTATGGTTTCTTGCAATGTTGTCGCAACAATGGACTCCTATCACTTTGGGCCGCTTCCATCCATTTCTTGCACTGCAGCTTCGCCTTGGACATGATGTTGACACATTCCCCTTCAATGGTTGAAACTCTGGCGGATGGATCTCAGATTGCACTGCAATCGCAGCGCAGTAAACGTCCGCTCAAATTATATTTCATCAGCCAGCCGGTGGAGACGTATTTAATGAATTTTCGCTTGTTTCAATTCCTTTTTAACACCAACGTTTTGGCCAAAGATCGAAATGTTTCGTCTTCGGTGTATGCATTTGAAACGTACAGTGAGATTAGCGTAATAAACATTTGAATTGAATGTGCAATCGATTATCGATAACAAATAAAAATCAGCTGTTATGCATAACAGCCCCGTCTTGTTGCGCGCTCAAATTTACAGCTGTTTTGAAAGGTTTGCGGCGCGCGTTGTTATTGTCGTCTTATAGTTTCGTATTTTTTTTTTTAGTTTGTGCAAAACATTTAGCGTTTGGATAATCTGCAACGTGTGGTGCTCTAAAAACTTCAATTACAACAGCGACTACATTGAGTCTTATGGCGAGCAGTGCGGTAAGTGTGTGGACGGTTCTTGTTTTGTTCAAATGCATTTTCCTAGAAATTTCTGTCTGCAAAGTTTTCTGATTTTCATAGTTCAATTTCTATGCGTGGTGGCTCGTATGCCAACTTTTTGTATCATATGCGAGTGTGTGTGTAATTGTGCTTAGTTAGTGGCAGGTACTCAAATCAAAAGTTTTTGCTAAAAGTTAGCCGGGGCTACTAAAGTTTCAGTCCGCACAGCTGCAGATACCGCAAAATTTCTGCTCGCCCCCACATCGTAGCTGGCGTCCAACTCCTGCCAAACAAAGTTAAGCATTGCAAGTCTACTGTGCCCGCTCTTATTGCGGAACCCGTCGCGCGCTCACACTCCTCTCTCTCTCTCTTTGCGTATCCCACTCTCTTAGCTCCAAAGAGCGTCATGTACAATTGCATTGGGAAGCATGAGTCAGCCACAACGTAACTCTCTACTGTGCATTTTGTTATTGTTGCGCTTGGTATGCAAGCATAACCCACGCTTTACCCTCCCGCTATCCAAATGCTGGCAGCCGGCTGTGCCTGCAGGCAACCCCTCTCGCGCTCCTTAAGCAGCACGTGTTCATTTTCGTGCAAAAATTTGTAGTCGGCATGTATGTGAATTTTTGGTTTTATATGTGAATGTGTCTGGGCTTGTTTGATTGCGTCTGGAAAGCGTGTGCATTGAATGATGGATATGTGTGTTTGATGTTTGATGACAATAGTTTATAGGTACATACGTGCAGTTTGCAGATGGCTTATGCAATTCTTACTATTTTATATTGCCGGCAAGCTGATAAGCATATTCGCAGCGAGTCAACGTCTAAGATTATAGACATACAAATGTACATGTAAATCCAAACAAGTTTAATATCAAAATGTAAAAATTGGACAAAAAATGTAAAAATTGCATTCAAATATTTTCAATTTCGTTAAAATCAATTTTTTCGACAGGATGCGATTTTTATGCTTGTGTTTTTTGTAAACTCAAATTTTTAAATCTCAAGTTTTAATTAAAGTGGTTTCCAAAAGTATCGTGCTGTGACGTCAGCAATGTGCGATTGCAGGAGTTGCAACTTAACTTCAATTAATTGCCAATCAGTTATGGACAAGTAATAATATGTATGTATGTAGAAACCGATTCCACTCATTGAACTGTAATTCAAAACTTAACTTGTGACTTCCTATTTACTTCATTACAGTTGGTCAAGTAATTGCTTTGTCAATGAAAAAAATTGATAATAAATAATTTAAACTTGTACTAAAACCCAAAAAAACCAAAATAAAATATTTTGCATTTTTTTTATTTTGTCAAAGCAATTATTTGACTAACTGTATTGTATATAATACGAGTGCTGGCCATGCAACACCATTTAGCTTTGTACTTACTACCCGCGAAATGAATCGTTTCAAAATATGACGTTGTAAGCCAAACACCCAAACGAAGGTTCCCATAGAAAACGACAGCCAATCCAAAGTTAACGCTATGTAAATATGTATGTATGTGTGAGAGTGTGTGTACGTGCTGTTGATGCAGCTCCATAGATCAAGAAGAGGGGGTAATCAGTTTACGCTGACGTCGTTCTCTGCTTCTTGCATGCCCATTCTCGAAGTCAAACACACACACACACACACAAACACAGAGCCACAGTCATAGTCATACTCATGTTCAAATGCAGTGCAACTTGTGTACTTACATTTGTTTGTTTGTTTGTCTGTATGTATTTATGTCAGTAGAATGCATATTTTTTTTTATTTCATTAAACGATACTAACACGGGTGCTACTATTTCAGTTGCTTACTAAATAGTTAGTGCCAGATCGGGCTGACTAAGCGAACGATCCAACGATCGACTGTCGCGCCATATTAACCATACTGTGTCAGCCAAGTCCCTCTCACACACACACACACACACACACATACATATGCAAAATTTGCAAATGCTCCAATGCGAGCCCCCAAACCGCTAGACGCTCCATTTGCTTGTGATACCCTGTACCCAAATGGTGTGCAGGATATGATGTTAAGTTACTATCGTATGAACATATTTATTTATTTAGCAATTATTTATTTAAATAAATTAAAATTAACTAACTAATAGTCATAATATACATATAACAAAAACATAATATTTCATTACGTGAAAAATATGTTTTATAATTTAAACTTACTTTTAAATTGATTTTAAGTGAATTTAGATTAAAAAATAGTACTTTACAATAAAAAGAAATAAAATTTACTTACCAAACGGTTTAAAAGTCTTATAAACAGCTCAAAGGAATTTACACCGTTTAAATTTAAGTAAGACTAAAAATGGTTGATCTAAATTTGAATATTATAAATTAAAATTTTGAAAAAACTCATTAAATGATAAATAATAAAAAAAAAATGGTTATTTAAAAAAATATATCATTTTTTTTTTTGATTTGAGTTGCACATTAACATTTTTTAATGCTGATGCAGGGTAGTTTGTCGTCGAGCTTAAACTTAATTGGAGCGCTCTTATTTGTTAGTATGCTAGTACGGTGTGTGTGTGGCGCTGGCGTCCACAACGTGATAAAAACTTTAAACATTGAATTGTGATACTTCGTCACTTGGTTGTAAATTGAAATAAGACCCACATGCCGCCTTCGCCTTTGGCGTCTTCTCTCCTCCCTCGTCCCGGTTCGAGCCCGGCTACGTCTCCATCTCCGTCCTTCTCCCACTCCCTCTCCAGCTGCATTGCCGCAACAGTTAAGCGCGAAATGAGAACTAAATAAAGCACAAAACAAACGAAAGCAAAGCGACAACAAAAAATCAAACAAAAATTCTATTGCAATTGTCAGCAAATTTTCATCAAATGCATTGAAACAAAAAAATAAAAGAAAGAAAAAGGAAAATAAAGTAAAGAAGAGAATTACAGTAAATAAATATGGAAAAGAGTAAAAAGCAAAAGCCGCAATGATTTTGTTTATGCACTTTGTTTAGTCAAGTTTTCGGTTGCTTTTTGATTTGAGATATGTATATATGTATGTAAGTGAATACTATTTATTATTATTTATGTATGCGAAATCGCTCATTTGCCCGATGATTCCGATTCTGATTCCGGGGCTCTCTCCGCGCGCTCTCTCTTTTAGCACTCGGAATCAGAATCTCTGGTTCGGTCTCGGTCTCTGTCTTCGACTGCGTTCACGTCTCCGTCTCCGTTGCCGTCTCCGTCCGTCCGTTGACGCTAACGGGCTCGGAGTCGGGGCCAATTTTGCCACAGTCAGTGCAGTTTCGGCCGCCTCTGGTTAAGTTGTCCTAGCGCGCAAGTTTTCATTTAGTCGTTACAACTAAATACATACTTAGTCACAGTCTCTTTCACTCTTTCCTTGTGCACATGTTTATATTTGTTTACTTTGTTTATTGCTCTATTTTGACGCGTTGTGTTTGCTTTCTTTTGGTTTTCTGTTGTGTTTCATTCTGTTTCGTTCTTATCTCTTGGCGTATTTGACTTGACTCACATGTGCAACTATTTGTGGCAACAGCGAAATGTAAATATAACAATAACACTTGCATTTATTAAAAAAAGAAAGTTATACGATTTATAAAAGCCTTCAACGAATGCAAATTTAATTTAAGCGAAAAGGTCGTTCACTTAAAGTTTTGTTTACATGGTAAGTTTCGAAGTTTTGTTTAATTTAATAATTACTATTAATTATTTTACAAGTGAGAACATTTGCTATTTGAATGCATATTAATGTATTGTTTTTAACAAAATCAACTCTATTCTATGATCACAATATTTTTGTGTGTTTTTTAACAAATTTGTAGTCATTAAATATTTGATCTGTAAAGATATTTTTATTTTTTAAACTCTCAAAAGTATGCTACGTGTTTAATTTGCATTTTTAACAGGATTTCTTATCCTAATTGCATTTTATTTCATGTTTCTTTTTTAAAGTTAGAGATTCTTTTAAAATATGTAATTTTTTTTGTTAAATATTAAATAGAGAATTTAAAGATTCATTAATTAGGCAAGCTGCAGTTTTTCTTAAAAATATTTGAAATAGAGAAAAAGAAAGAGATTCAAAGAATCTTAGAACAAATAACATGTAAATGTATTTTAAGCTAATTTCAAAATCTAAGTTTATCTATTAAATCAGAACCTGGTAAATGTCTTTATAATGGCATTAATACCGTTAAGTTAGCGTCAAGTTTTATGGGTCTTGAGTCACAATTTACCAGTTGTAGTTGCCGGTGTCGTTGTTGTTGTTGTTGTTGTTGTACTCGTATTTGTCTCATTATCTGATAAACCAAAGTTGTCACACGGAGTGTTGTCGGTGGAGGTTTGTTGACCCCCGTCGCGAATGGCGTTGATAAAGATTTTTGCAAGACGCGTTCGAAGCGGCAACAACTTACGCGAAGATCATGTCAATATAACAACATTTTATGGCCACACTCGACAGTCAACTACCAACTAGCAACAACAACAACAACCTATGTTAAAGGAAAGGGGTTACCTCATAAGTAAAACGCACACGTAACCAAAATAAAAATGGTACCAGAACTTAAACTATGCCGAATAATACTTAAAAGCCGTGTAGACATTTTCTGTGTTGCCGTGTCTTGTCTCTTATTCTCGAGCTATTGCCAGTTAGTATTTTTTTGTTTTTTTTTTTTTTTTTGCTGGACTTCAAGGCCAACGTAACCATCAGGTTAATTAACCCGCCATTGTTAATCCTCTAGCCAACATATCAGCTAATATCCAACTATACAACTGGTTCGCTATTGTCACAATCGTTTTTGGCCCATAATGAATTCAATTATTGTCACTTGACTGCGTTAAGTATGCGCAACGTTGTGGCCGCCTCAGGTATTTGTGTGTGTGTGTGTGTGTGTGTGTGTGTAAGTGTAGTACCTACAACTTTAAAATCACCCAGCTGAAGTTTTAATGCATGCAAAATGTACAGCAAACATGTTTACCATAAGAACTGACATGTTAATATCACACTTTGGAATTTACACTGTCAATTTCCTTACATTGATCCATATACAGTGCCTCGCAGCATGTTTCCATCAGCAGCTAGAAAAAATTAAACTAAAAAAGATATGAAAATCACATAATAGCAAATTTAACTTAATTTTTTTATGAAGCGATTGAAAATTAAAAAATATTTACATTAAGAAATTAAGCCTCTATTGTTGCTCGCTTTTTCATGTGCTTTGCACTGCAATTTCAGCTTACCATCTGCTGAAAATTCATGTGCTTTTGGAATTATTTCAAATAATTTATGTTTAGATTTTAGCCCAACCAAAGCCCATTTCCCTCAGGTCTCAGTTAACTAATTGAAAGATCTTTTGATGTAAAGAGCTTAGAATTTCTTAAAAGTTCTACTGGGTTGTCATTTGGTGGTCTTTGGTATCTGCGAGATACATTTTTTTTATTTTTTTTGTATGTTTCTACGTGCTTGGGCTATAGGCAAATGTTATGTGCGTCAATTGAAATTAAAATGTAGCTCTCCCCAAAACTTGTTTTTGTGTTTCATATATTTTTTTTTGGAGCAGTCACAGCTTTGGGTTTCGCCTAATATACAATTTATATAGGGTCTACTATATGCATACATACATACATGTGTATTTGCGCCTTCGCCTTTGACTACGTGATTATATAGCCATTAAATAAAAAATGCATAAATAAAAAAAAACGTTATCGCCAAATAAATAAATAAACAAACTACACACTCAACCCATTCACATAGTCCGCATTTATCGTAGCATATTTTGAGTTTATTCCCGCAATTTAAATTTCAATTTCAATTCGAATTCCCATTTCTAATTTATTAATTCAATTTTAAGATAAGTAAATGCGACTTTTGTTTTGTTTTTTCGACTTTCAGTTCGGTTTGCTTTGCTCCGCCTTAAGCTATAGACGTCGCCATATAGTAAATACTTTTTTTCATTCTTTATTTCTACTTCTTCTTATTTGTTTAAATAACAATAAAAGCAACAACTACAACAACCACAATAATAAGAAGAGCAGCAACAATTGGCATCGTTTTTCTCGCTTGCTCGCATCACTTGGCTTCTTTTGCCAGTTCTGTTCTGGGTGTGTGTGTGTGTATTTGCAACTGTGTGTGTGTGTGTGCTCTTATAAACATGTTTTCGCATTAATAATACATTTTTATTCGCTAATTTAAGCGTTGTTTTCTTTAGAAACCAGTTAGCACATACGTTATACGATATATATGTATGTATACACACACACACACACAAACTTTGGCTCCACCCAAGTCTGTCTGATTATTTGCTTAGTGTATTTATTGTTGTTGCTGGTTTTTGTGTTATTTTTCATACGTTTGCTTAACAAAAACCATTTTGATTCGCGCTTTTTAACTTGAAGCAATTCTAACACCCTCTCTTTCTGTTCACCTTCTCCCCCGTCTCTCTCTCTGTCTCTCTTCACCCCCGGAAATGATTTAGTTCCTTTTAGCACACAGCTCAATCAGGGGCGCTATTATAAATTGGGCATGGTTAACTGGGCTGTCGGAGGCGTTAACACGCCCATTACTCCACCTACAAGTCGACCTTTTTGGCCTATTGTTTCTTGTCAGCACCATAAATAACTGTTGCCTCATCCCCCGTCAGCGAGCAATCCACAAATCCAGCTAATGATACTACACACATTTGCATAAAATTGTAACAATTGTCGAAAGGAAGTAGGAGACAATTACTTTTCCTATATACTCACAATCAGCTTTGGAATCGTTGCCAAATGTTAGCCATAAAATATTTTTTATATTTTTTTTTAAAATTGACTTCTAAAATGGATTGTTTGTATTTTAACGATAACACTTAGTAGGACAGTAAGATTGTAACATGAACCATTTTAATTCTTTGAAATATATTGAAATTTTAATTTAAAACAAGTTTTACAAGTTGTTTTCGATGTATCGAATACAACTTGATGAACAAATTCTTGGCACAAACTATAGTAGGTGGAAATCGTGTCACGTTCGCGATGTTGCATTACAAACTACTAATAAAACTTGTAAAATAAATGAAATGATAGTAACATATCAAAATTATTCCTAGAATGGGAAACTACATTATTTTATTATGGTTAAAGCGTATTTTCTTCCAAATTACTCGCCACATTTCGCAGACTTTTGCATTTGTCAAGATGAAGTCAAACATGATTTCCATTTTTCGTCGCGTTCGCGATGCATTGTTTTCTATAAATAATTAAAAAACCACTAGTCTTCAAAGCTTGTCTTATATCATAAAAATAGTGTTGATAAAATGCATTAAACACTTGAGAAAACAGTTTTGAAAATGTCAACTTTTGCCATTTTTTTTTTTTCATTTAATGACGTACAAATGTCGCGTTCTCGATCCTGGGAATACCCATATGTATAGCTGATAAACCATTAAACTGAGAATTTCAATTAGATTTAAATCAAGCAGCTCTTAACTAAAATTTAATTTTACTTTCTATAATAATTGTAATTTGTTAGTTTTATCTGCACTGTTTTCTTAATAAATTAAAATTTAATTTTACTTTCTATAATAAGTGTAATAAGTTAGTTTTTCAACAGTATCGCTTTGAAATTGGATTAAGTTTTATTAGCACTGCTTTCTTAATCAATTTAAACTTATAATGGGTTCGGATTAAGGCGCTGACTAGTTGCTTTATTAATATTTATGTGTGTTTTTTTCACTTGCATTTTGTTGAGAAATGAATGAAGGCAAGTTTAAAAAAAAAATCTTCATAATATTAATGTATCATATTCATTGATTGCTTTGAGCTTGTATAGTTTTTATTTTATTGCTCGTCTATTTTTTTTGGAGTGCTGAAATTAAACACGCTGCCCCAGATGGGGCAAAAAGTGAGGCAAGGCAAAAAGTATTCAATACGCGCATAAAACTGGAGCACATTGAAGGGCCATTGAAATGTGACAATTTGTTGCTGCCCCTCAAGTGAGCTGCTTCAAGTCTTTGAGCGGTTTTTTGAGCAATCGCAGCGAGGCACAACATTACACCAATCAATCTGATCCAAAGCGATCCGATCTGCAGGCAGAAGCAGCCAAAGCAGCTGCCCTTTCGTCAAATAAACAAAAGCCATTAGCAAATGTATCTGAAAGATGCGCAACGAACGCGACACTTGAAGCGCATGTAATTAAATCATAAATTTGTATATGTATGTAGATATCTATCTATATACAAGTATGTCTATGTGTATATTTCTATTAATTTCCATTAGAGTTATCTAAACACAATGCGACGCCTCAATTTGGTTCAAGTATCTTTTGCGGTTGGTTGCATCAACTGTACTTTGTGCCCTCAACGCTGTGAATTTGTTGAACAGACAAAAAGTCTCAAACACACAAACACACAGTTGGAAATAAATAGAATCAGTTCAACTCCTTTTCATAGTGATTTCATCTAACAAACTATATTATATTGTTTTAGAGATGGACGCGTGATTCTTTATATTATATTTCGATTGAACTCAAATAAAACTTTTAAAAAACGCACATAAATTTTTATATATTTTCTATTATTTTAAATTTTTATGTAATTTTGTATTTAAAGTTTATTTTCGTTGATTGAAAAAAAACTTCCATAGAGTTTAATTACTTGACCAACTGTGTGTCGTGCTCTTTCTGTTCAACATCGTGTCACTGACA
Source organism: Drosophila limbata (assembly GCA_963924055.1). Taxonomy (NCBI): domain Eukaryota; kingdom Metazoa; phylum Arthropoda; class Insecta; order Diptera; family Drosophilidae; genus Drosophila; species Drosophila limbata. Next base: position 19,847,912 of record OZ001355.1, on the reverse strand, counting down.
CATCTCTAATAACAAGTATTTGCATCCCTTTTGCGCTGCTTTCTTGTGAATTGTAAATGTATTTGTGAAATGCCAACAACTGTCGTCATTGTTGTTGTTGTTTTTGGTCTTCGTCATTGTCGTTGTTGTTGTTGTTGTTGTTGTTGTAATAATCCGAACTGAAAAAGTAGACGCATATTTTAAGAAATCATTTCTTGATTACGACGTTTGAAAACAATTTGTCTTTGCTCTCTCGCTTCACTTCTTCGATTCTCTTTGCCGCACTCCAATGGCACTTAATATGTAAATGTATATACATACATACATACATATACATATTATATTAGTGTATTTGTGTGTGTGTACATAGAGCCTCAAAGTTGCCTGACTTGTTGAGCAGTTACTTTTTCCATTATTCTTGCGCCCATTTTGATTTTATTTGTTGTTTTCATTCTTATTATTATTGTTGTTGTTTCTGTCTTTGGTGCTTTTCCATTGGCTTTTATTAATTCAAGTTGAAATTTCTGTCGACACAAATGAATTCTGTTGAACTCAAGAGTGAGACTAAAACTTTAATGAAGCTCTCTCCCTTACTCACTGTGTCTCTCTATTTGTGTAAATACAAAAAGTAAAAGCTCTTGTTGAGTTTTTATCGTTTCTTAGGCATGAATGTGTACGAATGCATGAATGAAAGGCAAGGACACGCAGTCAAAACATCGATTCGACACCGACACATGCCACATGTGCCACAAAACACACCAGACGACCGACACCTGTTGAGGAACACACACGCAACGCACACATCGACACGCGCCGCCGCTTGCAAAAGGACAACAGCCGCTGTCGACGCAAGCAGTGACAGCGGCAGAGACTGCAAAGAGCAGCAGCAACATCAGCAGAAGCAGAGGCAAAGAGCAAGGCCAGAAAACACATGCTGGGAGTGAAACTGTGGGTTGCCATCAAGGTGAGAAGAGAGCACACAGGCTGAGTAAGGACAGCCTGTTTGTTGTTGTTGTTCTTGTTGCTCTCTTTTGCTGTTCATTCTGTTTTGGCTTTCGGCTTTCTCTGTGGTGTACACACACGCACATATTTCGCAACATGTGCACAGCTCGGTCGGCACGTAAGTGCAGGACAGTGTTGCTGTCATAGGTCAGGACAATGAACAACAAGCAGAAGGAGAAGAAGCTGAAGAAGAAGGGGAACTGCCACTAAATATGCAACATAATGGAGAGGCTTGGCATAGAGAGGGGACTGGGACACGGACAGGGAATGCTTTAGGTGTTGTGGCATGTCACAACAACATTGCCCTACTGACGATGCGGATGACGACGACGATGATGATGATGATAAGAGCAACAGCAGAACAACAACAAAAACAACATTGGTCTCAACAGTTGGCAACGCCGGCTGCGGCAACATTGTGTGACACATGTTGAACGAGCAATAAACAAAAAAACGAGTTGCATAAATGCCGATGAAGAGCACGATATATTAAACAGATAACAGATAAAATAATATAAATAAATAGCTACCTAAAAGCTTTAAATAAGTTTATTTTTACAATAAAAACTGTAAACAAAAATTATAATTTTTATTTCAAAAATGCATTATTATTATTTTTGTCATAAACTAAATTTACAATTTAATTGAATTTAAATTTTTATTTAATAAACTTTTATAAAAAAAAAATAAGATTTATTTATCCAAATAGGAATTTCTGTGATTTCCTATTTTATTCAGATAATATTTAAATATTTTTTTAATTAAGCTTGAGCCGTTTCAATTCAATCTTCATTTTGTAAACCATCAAATTTTTCTTCCTTTGCATATAATTAAAAACTCAACCCATGAGATACATACTTATTATACTATAAGATACTTTGAAACTGTCGCTCTTTTCTTTATGTAGACTTCCGCCTGAGGCAATTTCCATAGAGATACACAGATAAACATATCAAATAACAATACAATCAAAATGTCGATACCGAATCCAAGTCGAAATCCAGAAACGGCAAATCGTATATAAAATCTTAAATCCATCGCAACACGCAAAATAATTTTCACTAAAAACAATCGTTGACTACCTGAAATTTCAGCTGGTACGACGCACAATTTTTGCGTCTTGTGCAAACAATGCCTAAGAACACGTTATCCTTTTTATTTTTTTCTTTGTTAATGGCTTCCTCGTTTGAAAAGGGGCGCATATAATAACAGCGTCTAATGCCAATAGCATACCAAATAGAATACAACCAAACAGAGCCGACAAAGTTGGTTTCCATCATACCTTATAGCAAATGTCTGTGTAAACAAATGGAATTCAATTTTAAGAAAAACTAAATTCCTTTGTATCTGTATCTGTATCTAGAACTGCAGATGTGTGTGCGTTTATCTATGTTTAGAAGCTGGTTTTTGGCTTACCTTTTATTAATTTTTTTTTTTTTGGCAAATTCATAGCCAGCTGCACCCTTAGACCATAGGATGCAAAAATCTATGAATTCATCTTTTGTCTGCCGTTCTCTGCGGATTTGCGTTACTTTAGTTTCAGCTATAGATTTCTGTCATGCTTACATCTCGAATTTCACTAGAGTATTGTCAAAAATAAAATAAAATGGGAAGAAAAGACAAACAGGTGCTGAACTTGAGATTTTACGAATCTGAATCTGTCAGTCACCCTCAATTTGGATTGGAGTTTGCTTAAAATTTTGACAACTAATAATGCAACCCCCTGGGAAGTGTTTAAATTACAAGTGCGGCGCACTACGAGGGCTGTTTGTGATGTAGTTTGGTGGTGTAAATCCATGTAATGAATCGAGTTTAATATCGAATTGCAAAAATCTGAAAAAAATAATCGAATTGTAGATACTTATATGTTATTTTTAAATGTATCGTGTTTTCCTCTAAAAATTTTTAAACGGATACGTTATTGAAAATTCGAGCGTAAATTTTGACTAGTAAAGTTTCTATGTCGAAAATCATCAAACTTTCATAGCTTTGTCAAAACTCAGCCGATTTCCATGCGGAATGTAATTTGATCATAATTTCGACTCAAAATTCACTCTGCATTTAAAATTATTTAATTTCCTTTACATTTTTTTAAATAAAATAACAATAATCCATTTCGTTTACAATTTCGATTGTTAGTGACCTTTCTACTTGTTTGTAGGTGAGTTTTTGTCTTTACATCTATTTTGTCACTTTTGCGTCTTAGAATTCTCAACTGGTTGTAGCGTCTTAAAGACGACATTAGGCTTGGATTGCAGGTCAAGTCAGCATATGCAAATAGAATGTATTTCTTGAGTAGCCCTCGTGATTTTAAGCAAATTAAAACGTCGCTTCAACTAAAATGGAATTCACTTTTCGACTGCACAAAGTTTTGCATTGTTTATCGAGAGCTTCAGGGGTAGAATGGTTTGGAATGGAGTTCACGTTCGTTCTAGCGATGCCAATCGGGAGGGTAGAGTTATGAAAGGCGTCATAGAATATGTCAAGTCAAATATGTGTGTGCGCTATCCGTATCTAGATTAACGGCAACTGTACATATTTGAAATTCAAATCGGCAGCAACTGTTGAAAGCGTCGTCGTCGCTGTATTTAAATATCCCCTTTTGTGGCGACGGACGACGCTGATTGAGCGATTTCAAAATCGCACAGACGCTCTAAAGTTAGGCAAAAGTATTTACATTTTAGAAATACGCTCAAAAGATACTTTTAGTGGCAGATACAGATACAGGGTGGCAGGGAGTTGAAGTCGAGGCCGACGGTCTATAGATGTTTACCCTGAGATATGGAATACGTAACGTCAAATGCGACGCAAACCAGAAAAAAGGGGGAACTTTTGCTGCCTCTGAGGGATATTCAAAGCAATAATCATAATACATACACAGATACAGATACAGATACATTTACAGCTACAGATACTTTTGAACTGTATGTATGCCTTTAACAATGAGACGGCAGCAGCAAAAATAATATTAATGAGCAAGTTTTTGATTACGCAGCCATTAGCTGAACTCTCAGTTTGAATTTGAATTCAAAATTTGGTGAAAACGTTCGCACAACTTTTCGGTGGTAGGGGCAGCATTTGGGCAAAGGGTGGGGAGGGGCACAGAGCCCTTTTGTCTGTGTGTCGAGTATTGTTTTATAGATGCGATTCGCTTTTATTGTCTACAATTTGATTCTTTTGCGCATTTTGTGGCAATATGGTTCGCTTTTCACTTCGTTTTCCCATCCCTTTTCTACCATTTCTCGCTTCCCTTTTGCATTAAACTTTGCTCTCAACTTTCTGGCTATAGTAAGACTTATCAATAGGTTAACTGATGCTAAGAATCTGTTCTAAAACGCACCCTCGACCTGGTTTTACTGAGGGTAGTACAGCTCAGGGGTTGCTCCCAGCTTCAATTTTCCATTAATATAACGTCGCATTTAAGTGCTGAAAAATAATGTGCGAATAAAGAAAAGAAGAAAAAAAAGGGGGCGTGGTAAAAGCAAATTATCATATTGGCAGATTATGTTGTTACGCACGAATTCGCATCACTGGCAGCAAAAAATTGCATTTTGAATAAATAAAATTACTTGAAATTTAGAAAAAGAAGAACATTTGTGAGTTTCTTGTTGAGCATTAAGCACAGATGGTGCAGCTAACTTGTTGATTAGTCAGCTAAATCCAATTTATTTGAATTTGTCGCTTTTTTTTACTGAGGAATTTACTTACGCTATACAAATAGTTAGATCATTTTAATTAGCTGTGAACATGTGTAGATGATGCAATATTGAGAATCCAAATTAAGATACTTTATTGTGTTTGAGTTTTTTTTTATATTTAGCATTCGAAACTGGCATTTGAATATCATACATATTTAAGTTTTTTTCAATATTCAGTTTTTAGTACATTATTATATAAAGGATCTTTAGTTATATCTGTAGCGTGGTTGTCATACTTATTATGAATTCATATTAAGATACTTTTGATCCTTAGTTTTTGAATCTTTTGTAAATTCTAAACTGTACCTACTATGTAGCAATTAATGCATCCACCCTTCGGAATCTCACAGATGACTTTTAGTGCTGTCCTATTCTCAGCTATGATAATTAATTTTCCAGCTTCGATATCAGTTTATCTGTAAAAATTCTATACATGCTCAGCGTACTCTGTAAGCTGCACCCCTAAAAAGAGCAATAAGCGAACAATAAAAGATTTTTAAATGGAATTTCGTATTTAATCCTCACTATGTCGTACCTTTCACACAAACACACACACATATATATATATATGTATATTATAAAAGATATGTATGCTCTTAACTAACCCAGGCTTAGACTGAAACTGCTGTTGTTGTAATTCATCACCTACAAATCAATCATTTTGACGAACCTAGTCGTTGGGCACTAAAAAAAGATTGTAAAGAAAAGAAAGAAAAAAAATAGAGAATAATGAAAGGAAAGATAGAAAGAGAAGCATGCGTATAAAATGTAAAAAGCAATGCACACACAATAGATCAACGCTATCAAAGAACAGGGTCCGGCATTGGAACCCTGACATGTCTTGGCATATATACGAGTTTTACTCTTAGCCGCAATGCTGACCTTTTAACACAAGACCAAGACCAAAAACCGAAGTCGATGTCGATGTCGAGATGGAAGCCTGTCTGAACTAATTGTCCGCCTGTCTTTGTGTTTCGTCTCGTTTCTCGTCAGTCTTTGCGCTTGCGCATGAAAAATGTTTTCATTTCATAGATAGACATACCTAAAGATTGATATTTGTATACCTAGGTGTGTGTGCGAGTGTATATATGTGTGTGTGTGTGTGTGTGTGTGCCTTGCATTGGCACTTAATTTGTTGTTCTTGTCTGCGGCGTTGGTGTGAGATTACGCATTTTCCATATGGCCGGACACAGCACTAAGCTGTTTAATACCCCCTTAAATGACTATGCCGGGTATGATGAATGTACTGAATTATATTCCAAAAGATATTTGAAATAAACATATATTTAACTTCAATATTTTTCGCTTTTTGAGTCTTTGTTGCTGTCCCAAGCTCTTGTATACCCCCTAAAAAAAAATATCGGGTAGGTAAAACAAAACTTATCTTCTAATTTCGCCAGGATGTGAGAATATTTTTTAAACCAAGTTTTTCCTATTGGAACAAACTTTGACTTAATTTTATTTTATTGAATCGGATGATTAACGGTCGCTCAAAAAGGACTTTCAAAAATCCTGCAAAATCTTGAAAAGATCTCACAGTTAACTTAATTTTAAAAGTCTCTCTTTTAAACAAATTTAAAAATTCCTGCTGTAATGAAAAAATACATAACCCTTTTGAAAAAAAACTGATTTTTAAAAATCTCTCATTATTATATTACGCTTCTATTTCAGATAAACAACGTTATCAGCTAAATATTCCATTTTTGTAGTCCCAACCAATTTTTTGTGAATATCCTAAAAAAAGAGATCTTTCAATAAAATAATTCGCTTTTATAGTTTTTATTACTACCAAAACGGATTAGAGGGTATTTTATTCGTCAATCAGTCTTGATGATATCTACTTGTATGTCATGCACTCTCTTTCTTTCCTGTGATCTCGCTTGATGATCCTTTAGAATTCCTGTGCTGTCTTCGCTCGTCTCTTGTCTTGTCTTGGCTTAGTTTACAATGCTCTTTTGATTAGGCTGAGCGATGTCGATGTTTCGAGGTGGCCCGAAACCTACCGAGACTTGGACTTGGGTACGTGATTGGTATTATTCATCACTTGTCCTGTGGACTATCTGAACAGAGTGCTTATCAGAATTTGTTTAGGCAATTCTCTGTTGTCTTTCCTTTGCTTTGCTGTGATGTTTAATTTAAATTTTAAGTATGTCTTACAGGTAGTCAGAGGTAAATATCGATATAGGTACGAGATAGAGGTACGAGTTGCTTATCTAAAACAGATAGAATCTATTTTAATGGGAATTCATTTATTTAGTTGATTTGACGTGCAACAGCAGCAGGAAGTGAGTGGAAGGAACGTGTTCAGTCTACCAACAACAACAATTACAAAATTTCATAATTGAATTTATGGCCATAGAAATTTTTGAATAGCTTTGGAAATGCAGAAAATATTATATATATAAATATTTTTGCAGGACTTCCAATCGCCATGGGAAATTGAAATGAAACCAAGCAGCCAACACAAATTTTTTTTGGGGCCAACACCCAAAAAACTTTGTTGGATCCCTTACAATGCAGTCGATAAGTATGGCATAAGTACAATTCATTTCGACAAACATACTTACAGCGTAGACAGCAAAGGAGGGAGTAGGGAGGCGGAGGGGAGCGCAAGCAGGAGCTAAAGTTCCCCAAGCTACCCATCCCTTTTGCTCACCCATTTGAAGTTCATTCCCATAGCAAGACACAAATTTTCTCTCTCTCATACCCTATAACAATTGTCGCTGCTCCGTCGCTGTTCGGGCGGGCGCACAGCTGTTCAAGAGAAAATAGTCATTGTAATAAGAAAATTTTGATTTCATTTTTAGTATTTGTATAAAATTTAATAACGCCGCACAAGATGGCTGACTGACTGCCTTCTTCTGCTTATACTTGTTGTTGTTGTTGCTGCTGCCAAAGTTGAGCAGCAGCAGCAGCGACGCAACGCTAACGCAGACATCGCAGTCGCCGACGTCGTCATCGCTGTCACTGGCGCTGCTGCCAGCGTTTGCCGAGGGGTGCAAGCGGGCAACTAAAACGCTTAAAACACACAATCTCGTTTGGGTTCGGTCGGGATTTCGGGGTTACGCTTAAACTCTAAGTACATTTTAACTTAACTGCCTTTTTTTGTGTGTGTGTGCTAGTTGCGACGACCGAAGGCAGCGACAGCGACTTTGGCAGCGACTGCGACAGCGGCAGCATAGCGAATTGTAAGGCAAGAAGGCAAAGCCAAAAAGGATGATGATGAGGACGATGATTGAGGGCCGAAGTATGAGCTTGAGAATGAGTTTGTAAAACAGGGAGTGGGCAGTGGGGGAAGGAGAGTGCAAAGAGTATTGGTGGAAAGGGTGGGCAACAACTGCTGCTGCTGGTGATGCTCTTTGCTGGTGGTAGTTTGAGATTTCTAACTGTGTGCGCAGCACAATTATAAATTTTTGGAATTGTTGTAATTTAGTTTTGTTTGTTTGCCTGTTTGTTATGCTATATAGTAGTACTTATGTTTGTATGTCTGCGTATGTTTCTGTGTGTGTATGTGTGCGCCGTCTGCTGACTGTTGGGCAAAAGTTGCCCTGGCTGCGGCTGCTGATTATTACGATAAAGCATAATGATTACATTTTTAGTAGCTCTCGTTATGCGGATGCTAGTGTGAGTGGGAGCGAGTGCGAGATAGTAAGTTCAAGTGAAGGAGTGAGAGAACATCAGTTGTAATTGTTGTTGAGCTCAAAGCAGCAGCAGTTGAACTTTTATACCCTGAGTTTATTGCAAATGTGCAAAATAGGGTATAATGATTTTGTGCAAATGTTTGTTCAATACATAAATTAATATCTTTTTCATTTTAATGTGAAGAATTATTTTCTTATTATTTTCTATAAAAATTAAACGCTGGGTATCTGATAGTCGAGCATTTTCGACTAAAGTTTTCTGACTTGTTCATGTTGTAGTTGCTGTTGATGTTGTTGGGTTGAACTAAGGAGGGTTGATGCCAATGCTGCTACTTCGATTCACAGTCACAGGGTGTTCGAGGAGGGAAGGGGAGTTAACGGCATTGGCTTGCACTTGATTAATTGCGATTTATGCGCTGCGCTGCGGCTTAAATGCGATATATGTTAGACTTTTGTGTAATTATGGATTGCTGTAGCAATAACGGTACGCTTTATGAGGGTTCACAATTGAAATGTGAGTGAGTAAAAAAGAGGACATTTTGTAGCCAGCGATTATATTTTAGGATACTGGATAAGGAAACAAAGTGCACACATTTTATTCAAGGGGTGTCAACGAGTTTCGCACCGCACTCTAAAACGCCCAAACTTATGCTACATGCATACATACATACATACTATATCTGTAATAACGTAATACGTAAATTTTATATACATACATATTTGTGTGCAGCTGGGGCAGCTGTGATTTTGAAAATCTATTCCCACAAGTAAATAATGTAAAACGAGATCAGCACTAAATTCTTAACGATTCAAGAGCAACAGAGCAAACGTCATTGCCGTGCCATAAATGCAAAAATTGTTTGCATATTTCTCTTGTATGTAAGCGTGTGTGGGCGGGGGAGCAACGGGAGACAGCATTGCTGTTGGTGCAACGCCTGCTACATTCATACAGACATCCATACAAATTTATATTTTTGCCTTTTTGTTTTGCTTGGCTCATTTGGCAAGCAATACAAGCGTTCATTCACCCACACACTCACAAAGTCGTAACTCAGCGCCTGCGAGAGCACAACATACATACATACATATTTACATAAAAGAGAGAGAAAGAGAGACAATTGTTGGCAGCGGACCAAGCGACGGATTCGGCAAGGCAAAAAAAAGTACGTTTAAAGTGTCCAAGCCAAACAATTGCCGCTATTGTCATTACTTTTGGCCCACATTCAAAAGGCCAAGAGAGCTCACAACAGTGAAGAGAACCTTCGTATTTGCCAAAACGTTCTCTTTGTGGTTTCTCTGTGCATATACGACGTGCGTTCCCTTTAGAGATGAGCGCGCAACACGCAAATGTTACCTTTCGATATTTCGGGTCTAAATGTATAGCGTAAATTGTGAATAACTCAAAGATAGAATTTTTATATGTAACTTGCGCTGGAATATTATAAGACCAGCTCTTTTTCAGTTGCAGCTATAAATTTTATGCAGTACTAAAAATTAGACAAATACTTACATAAAGTAAGAAGCACGAGACACGCTCTCAGCTCTAGTTCCATGCTCCGTTTCCTTTGCTGCCGCTGCTGCTGCTAGTACATCTGTTTGTTGTTGCTCCAGAGAATGAGAACTTCGGGTATAGCACGTCGCGTCGTCGGCTTTTGTTCGTGCTCTTTGCTTCGCTTCGTCGTTGGTGTCGTTCGACGTCTTCGGCAACGCTTGTGTGTGACTGTGTTTGTGTGCGTTTGTAATTGATTTTATTAGTTTTTGGTTTTTGTTGTGTGTTTGCTGCTGTCGACGCTAGCGTTGACGTCGCGACGTTGGCGTTGCCGTCGCAGTCGCAGCTGGCAGCGTTGATGAATTTTAAAAAATTTTGAATTGCCCGCCCTTTAGTCATTGACTAAACGTGCAGCAGTGCGAACACGAACGCGCGCAGTGTCATTCCGGCTTCGGCTTTACTTCAAAACTCTAAATAATAAGAATTGTTGTTATCCAGATAATACAAGTCCGTAACGCTTGTAATTAATACAAACTTTATCGCTTATTATTCGGCACGCGCGAAACGGACAGACAATTTGAAATAGTGTTAAAAAAAAAACAGGAAAACCTTAAAAACAACGTGAAATCCAAATCAATTTGCAATTACAACGTGCAAACATTTAAAATATGTGCTAAAAGTGAAGAAATATCTTAAAAGAATATAAATATATTAATTAATAAACACTTGCAATTAATTATACTGCTGGGATTATAAACGTGGATTAAACGAGCCAACAAAATGGTAAATAAATACAATAATTAGGGAATATTTTGTACTTATATATTATCTACATATGCATTGCCAATCTTGGCTAACTAGAATTTTTGTGATTCAGCGTCGCTAATTTCTATTTTATTGACAAAAAACAATTTTTGTAGCACACGCGGGGCGCTCCTTAGTCTTAGTCATTAAAACCAAAGTGTTAACTGAACAAGCCAAAGTATATGTATTACTGTCTCCCTCTCTCTCTCTCTCTCTCTCTCTCTATAAATGTGTGTGTGTGTGTGTGTGTATGTTTATAGTTGTGCTATATTATAAACAATTTTATGGCGCAGTCGCACGCATTCAACGCCATGGCGTACATATAAATCGTTTTAATCTCTTGCATATTAATTTTTATTATTGGCATCTTATAATTTCCGGCGATTTTGATTAAGCTTCCAATACCATAGATGGCAGCTGTGATTTAACTTTTTCGTACATGTATCACATGTGTATTGAGATTCGCAATTATTATTATGATTATTATCATTATTAAATAAAGTGCAAGTGACGTCTAAAGAACTTCCGCTCTGAGCCAAAAACCAATTTCAAATTTGCCAAATTTGGTAAGCAAACTCAAGGCACTAAAGTTTATTTTGAATATCATTTATCACTTGTGACATAGATTTTACAACACTTGGATTTTTAAAATCCATTTCAATATATCAATTTTGAACATTATTATAAATCCATCTGCGCCAATTGCATGTGTATTGGACAAATATTTGCAATTTTAGCTCAATAGAAATACTATTACAGATAGAAATATATTTGGCACATTAAGAACACACGAACGAAGAGGCGGCCAAAATAAAACTCATTCGAAATTATTATGATTATGATGTTGTTATAATTAGAGAACCAAAAACTCAAAAGCGAAACAACTGAAAAACGATTCATAATTATTCAAAAATTGACTTTAAGCAGCAGCCGTCGCTGTTGTCGGTTGTATGAATATGAATGTGAATACGAATATGAATATGAATATGAATTGTAATGGGTACAAGATTTGTTATAGGAATTACAGCAGCCGGTAGCCAGAAGATCTCACAAATATCTCTTTAGCTATAAAGATTTTAGTTATGGTTTAGGCAACATCATCTGCTTGGGGCTCTATTAATAGTATATTTGTATATATGTGTGTGTGTGTGTGTGTGTGTGTGTGTGTCTTACCCTCCCTACAACAAGTGAGGGCAACTACAGCACCAAATTACACTTGAAGTGCTTAATCACAACGCAGCCAAAAAGACGCAACAGCAACTTTTACACAAATCATAATTTTTTTCTGTACTTCTACACATACTATTTACGAGTACACTCTCTGAATCTATATATGAATATCACTCACTTATACATGCCCAATATTCATATTCATAATTTCCCCTTTCAAGTATTCGTTATTCGATTTGTTTTTGAGGTATTTCTATGCCCCCAAAAATTGTGCCCCCTTCGGTCCAATTTGATTGAATTTTGTTTTCATTAAAAGGAAACGAAATGTGGCCGATGTTTCTTCGGATTCGACAAAAATGCGCCACTATTAAAAGAGCCGCAATGTATGTTTTAAATCAACGGCCACTCAAAGTGCCATTGGTCGACGAAGGGTTAAAAGGGGGGAAGAGAGGCAGGGAATCTGAAATAGACGCATTTTATTTATTAATTGCCATATTTAACATATGTTTGTTTCTGCAGCTCTATAAATAAATGCACAATTTGCTCATCATAAGCAAATCAACAACTAAACGGCACAAATTAAGCAAAAGATTTGCTTAAACCAATTGAGAATTTAAAGCAAACAAATGACAAATATGCTAGTTATTATTTCTTATTTTTAAATGACACCCTACTGATTCATAGCCACAAATATGTGTTTGTGTGTAAAGGGATCCAAAGTCATAACAAATAAATTTGCAAATATTACGAATACCTTTCAACATGAACACTTTAAGTCTGATCTATGCACATACATAAGTACTTCCTCTATAAAGCGATAGATATAGCTATATATATATATATGTATGTAGCTGACTGTTGTATGAGTTATTCAGTTTGTTGTTGGGAATGTGTCAATAAATATACTAATTGTTTATTTCATTTGAGGCTTTTTAAATATTTATAAGCATGTATCCACAATAAATAAGCCAACTTAGTTTTCAACACCAAATACGCTGGGCTTTCAATTCCCGATTCTTGATTCTCAATTCTTCATTCGATTCTCGATTCTCTTGATATTCATTTAAACTGATCGCAATCGAACACATTTTTATGGCACTTGGAAATTAAGTAGTCAGTAGTCAAGAACACACACACATATCCAATCAAGTGAGAAATAAGATAGAGATACAGATAGAGCTAGAGAAAAAGAAAAAGAAAGCAAGATATATTGCACATTAAAAATAAATACGAATATGTTATTGCCATATGAATATGTGTTCATATCTCTGAATACACATAAATCTTTGTCTGCTCGACATATCTTTGTATCTTTGTATCTGTATCTGTAGCTGTCTCTGTGGATTTGTCATCTTGGCCATCTTAGAATGGAAATAATTGTACTTGAATGGAATATCTTTGATTGAGCAATTGCAAATGGAGAACATTGCCTAGTACATTATGGATATAATTATATAAATATTCAGCTTCTTATTCGTAACTTAAAATTTACATTCAGCAGATAAAGTCATTAAATATGACAAACATTTGCATAATTCTTTATAATTCAACTGATGATTTAAGAATGCGTTATTTAGGCAAAATTTCATTTTCCATTTTATAAGCAGTCGTAATTTAATTGTGTTTTTAGTATGGTAATAACAGAATTAAGTTGTTGCACGAATAAACCACACAAAATTTTGTGGCATTCCCATCACCTGTCACCCACACTCTCTCCCTCTTTCTCTATTTCTCAGACTGTGTCTGTCTCTGTCTCATAAAATGTCGAATGCAAATTCGTTCCATCACTCAAATTGTTGATTTTCCGACAACTTCAAGAGCGAAGAGAGAAAAACGAATTAAATGTGGAAAAATGTAAATTGTAAAGAAATGTGAGACTGGCCAATAGACAATGTGTGTCAGTCAGTCCATCAGTCAGTCATTCAGTCATGAGTCACTGCATGCATTTTATCTATTGGCATCCTTTTTATCCGTTTTTCTCCTTCTCTCTCTCTGTCTTTTATGTTTCTTTGACACAGACAACAAAGAACCAAATATCAAGTTGAGTTCCATAACAACAACAACTACAACTACAATAATAATATTATTAACTGACAATCAATCATTGCACGTGTTGAATTTCAACATTTTTCCCTTTTTTTTTTTTTTGATTATGCCGCTCAATAAAAATTTTGAACAAATCAGTCAGTTTAAGCCCATGTAATTAAATATTAATTAAAACATTGCGCAAACAACAACAATAATAAAAACATTCCTGACAAATAATTTCTACAAAAAAAAAAAAAAAACAAAGTCGCCGTCACCCAAAAGTCGCCTCAATTAAAGGCGATTTAAATTTATAGATACGCAGCAGGCAGGGGGCGGCAAGAGTGGGGAAAGGGGTGTGGCAAGCAGTTAGCCAATGCAGTAGCAGCAGCAGCAGCAACAACAACAGCAAACAGTCAGGCACAAAATGGCTTAATTAATTTTAATTATTTTCAATGAGCGACTATGAAATGAAAATTTCTTTCAAGGCGCAACTAAAAAAACTTGCGATCTACACAGCGCTCTCCCCCTCCCTCCCTCTCTCCCCCTCTCTCTCGCACTCCTTCTACTCGTATTTGTATTTGATAAAAGCAACAATTAAGCAATGAATTAATTAGTAAACATATGGGACTCACATTCTAGTTAACTGCAGCTTGTTGTTGTTCTCTTTTGGATCTACGGGCACCCGCGGCCTCTGAATTGACAATTGGCAATTGATCGTTGCCTCTTGGCTCTTAACCCGCTCCTGTGTGTTGCCACTTTAGTCAACATTTAAACAATATTATTTTGGGGGTTGTGCATTGTATGTTTGTGTGCTCTAATGTTTACTTTTCATGTGTGCCGCTTGGCCGACAGTTGGTCACAGATGCGGGTCCCAAAAATTCCCCCTTTTTAGATTTTGATGCAGCCAAAAATGCCTATTAATTTATTTATGTGCAACATGCAAAGCAATTGACGGCTAATCAAATGCAATTAGCCACAAAATAGATAGGAAAATGCATTTGTGCAACTCTTGCAATTATTTGTAATACCCTGTAAACATGGCTGACACTTTGGAATTTGTTTAAAGACAAGCTATTTACAGGGCATCTGCTAGCTAAGCCAACTGATCTGTTGCGTTCTCAATTGCTTGGTTATTTCTTTCTCTGACGGTCTCTGACTCAATCATAAATTATAATAAAAACAACAACTCACACATATCCCCCGCATCAGGTAGCTGTTGGTAACGCCCCAACTTGTCGGCACTTGGGCGCGAACAAGACGCCAAAAGGCAACACAGAGAAGGCCTAAAACAGAGAGAGAGAGAGACAAAGAGAAAGAGAAACATTTGAGCCGCATACCAAAAAAGATTTGACAAATCAGAATGTGCAGTCAAGTAGAACCATTAATCAAAAGTATTTAAATATTATTAAAATGATCAGCACAAAAAATTTAATTGAGAGATTTAAAAGGAAACCTAAACAATTTTGAAGTGAGAAATAAGCGTATCACAATTATTCACAAACAGCATTTATTTTTAAATATTTAAATATTAAATGTTGCAATAAAAATATTAAATAAAGAGACAAAATAAATTTTAAATATTTTTTAATTTTAAATGTGAAGATTGAAACTGATTTAAATTTATTTTTATGTTTTTTATGTAATTTAACTTTTTGCCTCTGTTAATAATTATCAAGTTTTTAATTTTAAATAATTTGAATAACCCAAATACAACCATCAAATATATATTTTTGAAACTAAAAAAATACTTGCAAATATTCTTAGAGCCAAACTCTCCCACTTTAATGCCAATGCCATAAATTCATAAACACATTCATATACAACTGAATATCTCCGTAGGTTTCTCACCCTGACTGGCCAATTAATATGAAATATTTTGCATTGCATTCAATGTCGGGCTTTAGGATCATAATAAAATAAATGCGACATATTGTGGAATCCAGTTAGTCAGCTGGCCACAGTTAAATACAAGGTATAAAGTATAA
This sequence comes from Drosophila limbata, assembly GCA_963924055.1. Lineage (NCBI taxonomy): Eukaryota > Metazoa > Arthropoda > Insecta > Diptera > Drosophilidae > Drosophila > Drosophila limbata. Next base: position 19,832,116 of record OZ001355.1, on the reverse strand, counting down.
AGTAGGGGTTGTATTCCATTCCATTTCATTCCCTTCCTTTGACTCGAAATGTCTGCGTGCACTTAATAAAATAGGATTAACATTTTATAGTTGCATCTCACTCTTGCTCCGGCACTAGCTCTATCTCTGTCTGTGTGTGAATTTTCAACAACTGCGCTTTGTTGTCTCCTTTGTAAGCCGAGCAAAAAAAAAAAATAAAAATCATATAACCAGTTATTGAAATGATGACAGCTGCAAGGACAGATAAATTTGTTTCAAAAAGAAACCTTAGAACTTTGTAAAGCTTAATTTGGAACAATTAAATATTTTAATTAAATGTTAGTTATTAGTTTTAGATAAAATCTATGAACAAAGCAAACAATTAGCATTTAATTTTGAATATAAAAAATTGTGATACATAAATTGTTGAATAGGAAAGAAAAAGAAAAAGGTTTTTTTTACATATCCATTTTTTAAATTTAAAATATCTTAAAAATGTGCTACAATATGTTTGGCAAGGCGTGCAGAAACTGGTTTCTAATTTGACTAATGTCATAATTGAGGATTTTGGCGTGAGCAGTGAATAAATAAGTACGTTATTAAAGTGTCTTCCCATGAATGCATCCATAAGATACTTTTTTTTTTTTGGGGCATAACTTATGCATCAACGCGTACAATTTCGAGCATAAATCGCGCGCTGTCACCCTGCCTTTTGTCATCATCATCATCATCATCATCGTCATCATCTTTATTGTCATCATCATCATCATCCAGCCATCCATCGGATTCGATGCGAGTCCCAACTAGCTACAAAACTTTGATACGGTCTCTTCGTCTCTTTATTTCTTTCATTTTTTTTTTTTACTTTTGCTTTTGTTTTTGTTTCTTTGACTGTCGTTAAAATATTTTTGGGTGTGTTCTGTATTTTAATAGCGCTACGAGCCGCGTGCGCATTGCCACTTCCTTTCGTATCTTTCTCTCTCTGTCTCTCTCTCTTTTACACACACCCTGTATTGGCTGTTTAATTTCTTTTGAATTTGTCAAAAAGTAACATGATTTCTGTTTTTACTTGAAGTCGTCTGTACATTTAGACTCGTTTCTCAGCTAATCCCTCGACTGCGACTCACTTTGAATTATTAAAACCTAATCTTGATTGTACAATCACACATACAAATGCACATATGTATATATATACGAGTATTTGTATAATTTCAGTTACAGTTTTTTGTATTTTTTGTAGTATTATTGAGGGGCAATCTTTAATATGCCTCAACGTTGCGATCGCACGAACTCTGCCCAGGTATGTGAAGCATTTCATCAGATCTGCTGAAGCTAAAGCTAAAACTCCCCCACCTTGAGAACTGCACATAAATCTGCGTTTCTTTCGTTGTTTCTCCTCTGTTTTCGTTTTCGTTTCCTTTTTTTTTTTCATACCCTTTTGTTATTATTTTTTGATTTTTGAAGCGTTTTAGTCTCAATTTTAGGATTAAAAATGTCGTCAGCATTTTTTAAGCTGAATTCAGTTCTCGTTCAGCTCTCACATCATTTGGCACTGAATTAATAAAAACACACCCAATCTATGTAGATACATATAGACATATATAGATACAGATACATATTCCATCTCAACTCATCCACTAATTTAGCGTTTGACAGTTGATTTGGGTATTCGATTAGGCAACAAATTCCCCCTAACTATTTATTCACTTTGAATGCGTTTTCGATTTCGAGAATATTGCTTGCAAAAGTTTATTTAAACTTTGGGCATTAACAATTTAAAATAAATGCATATTAGAATTTCGTATTCTACAGTACAATTATCGTAAAAGGCATTGAAATTTTGCCCCTGATCAGTCACCCACCCAAATGCGCCAATTCAACTAAAAGCAACAAAAGCAAAAAATATTAATTTATTAAAATTTAAAGCGCATGACTTTCAGAGCAAATGGCACAGAAATAACAGCAACAACAACAATAACAACTAGCAAAATAAATTGCTATGATTCATGCGTCACACTTGCGCATAATAGCTGGGAGAGGGCTAAAAACCGAATACTGCCAAACAGAAATTAACTCAAGTCTGCTGCAAGTTGATCGACTAAAAAATACCCGAACTGTGAGAATATGTTCTCTATTAGCTCTGATATAATTCTATAATCTAAATTTTAAAGAGGCGAAAGTAACGAAAGATTTGACAATGGCATTTTCTTTAATTGTTTTCTTATTCACATTCTGATTCAAGATATTTAAAAAATTATTTATTTTAATATATATCTATGGTTATTGCTTACAAAGGTTTAAAAATAGTTTAATTTTTTATATTATCAGGTCCATTCAATTACAATCTCCATTTATTTAAAACTAATTTTAGATTCTGCATAATTTTGATATTACGCCTATATTTTCTATACTAGTAATTTTTGGTGAATCAACTTTTTATCGGGCAATTTTTGCATATCTCTAGCAACGCAAAGGAAATTGTCGACGTTCCCAGAAACTAGCAAAATGTTTGTTGACAGATTTGATAAAATTCAAAATTTATGGATTGCAAACAAAATACAATGATTGATTTTATTTTTTATATTTTTTTTTATATGACTTTACTTTGCATACCTAAAAAGTTGGGTTTTTGGAATTGAAAAATGCAAACTAATGTTTTATAATTCAGTAAACTTAATAACATATGATTTCAGAAAAATGCACATTTATACCGCATGTTTTGAAAAGATTTCTGATATCATATTGGTAAACTGAAAAACGTTTTTGAAACACAATTTAAAACATTTTTCTTAAAAAAGGTCCTGCGATAAAACTACAATATTTGCCAATTCTAAATTTTGGTGCTGGTATCTCAGAAACTAAAGGAGCAAAAGTGCGAAGTGAAGCAAAAAGGGAACAGGCAACTAAATAGACAACGGCACGTGGAAGGAGAGAAACTCAAGGCGCAGACGCAGACGTTGACGCGAGCAGCGGGCAGCGAGCAGCGAGCAATGCTGTCGACGTCGGCGTCGGCTGCCGTTTGGCAGTTGGCAGTTGCCCAGTTGCCAGTTGTCGGTTTGCCCAGTTGCCCAGTTGTCAGCTAAGTTTTTGGTATCTGCAGATTTGTTGCCTTGTGGCATTGTTGTTGTTGTTGTTGTTGCCAGGCAGCCCAATAAATGTGGCTAGATTCTAGATACTCTCTGTGTCTCTGTGTGTGTTTGTCTCTGTGTCTCTCCAGGTGTGCACCACAAAAATGTTGCAAGCTGTGTGTCCCAAAAAGAAAAAAACTCGCGCAATTTGTTGCATGTTGTTTGAGATATGTTGTTGCTCTTATTGGCTTGGAAATATGTATTTTGAATATGCATTTCCAGTCCAATGGAGCGCGCCAATGCCGTGTGTCAGTCAGCCTGGAAAGGAATCAAGAATCAAGAATTTAGAATCTAAAATCATAAATTGGGCCAACCATTTTTTTTTAGCTACTGTCATAGCACGAGGCAACATTTGATCTGTTCAATGTGTCATTTGGTTTATGTAATGACAACTTAATTAAGGCTATCTATCACCTGTCTGTCCCTCTGTCTGCCAGCCTTACTTAGTTTAGTCGAGTTTAAAGCCTTTGCTTCTATATAAACGATGCAATTAGCAATTAAATTTCCGTTGACCTAATGCTAGGAAAGTCTTTTCGACTTATTTGTCAATTACTTACTTAACACCTTTTGCCAACTGTCTTGTAGATAAACACAATTACGACAATTCCCAAGTTGATATTATTGTACTTTATTTGTTGACAACAAATTGTTGAAAAAGCCGAAACCGAAAATCACTCGCATGACTTTAATTACAATTTAATATTTATTTAGTTCGATAAGCGACACAATTATTGCCGATCTAGATATGACTACACGTATTATAGTACTACATACCAGTACACTCTCTACCATAAATGAATAAGGCTTGTGTAAATTTATTTAACAAGCCGTTTGCATTGATTCTTGGGCCTAATTAAAATTTAAACCTTGTTTATATATTAAATGCAAATGCTACACATCCGGTACAGAATCCAAGATTCTCTATCTAAATGTATAAAACTCTTTATCCTGACTGAGAATCAACGTGTAGGTCAAACGGTTAAAGCTGAAAGCTGAAATTTTCGCATTGAAAAATGAATTATTTTACTCTATCTAAATGTATAAAACTCCTTATCCCGACTGACTGACTGAGAATCAACGTGTAGGTCAAACGGTTAAAGCAGAAAGCTGAAATTTTTGCATTGAAAAATTAATTATTTTACAGATGAATAATATTTCTATGATGAATGAAATTAGAGACTAAGCAAAGATAAAATTGACATTTTCCAAGGAAATCGGTAAAGTTTTGACAATGTGACGACAACTTGGAATTTTTGAAAAATGTTTAGGATAAAATAGACAGTTTTGGAAACAAATTAAAGGGCAAGCAATCATAAAATGGACACATCGCAAGAAAATGGGTTAAGTTTGGAGTTATGACAATTTGGAGTTTTTAAGAAGTATCAAGGGAATTAAATATAATAAAAAATACTCAAAATTTAAACATTTCAAAACTAGCCAAGTGATTAGTTAAAGTGTGATATAATCCAAAGTTAAGCTGGCAATTTGCCAAAATCAAAGCCTAAGCAATTTGAGAATTATAAATGAGAAATGTTTCTGATGATAGCCCAGTTTATAGCATATTTACGCTAATTAAAAGTCCACTAAGTGGAGTTACCCAAGCAGAACTTGGCTGTTAAAGTACCCGAAAAAGGGTATAACAGAAGACATGATAAACGTGAAACAAAAGCAGGCGTCACATTGCTAAAGGGGCGCGTTTGTTTTTAGCTTTATTTTCCTTCTTATTCTTTTTTGGTTTTGCTTATCAGCGCAGGGCAATTGCCTAGAATTAGTTAACACATTTGTTTTGCTATTGCCGTTGTTGTTGTTGTTGGTCATAATTAAACAATTTGTATTGTATTTTATGCCATTTGAGGCGCGCATTTAAATTAATTTCTCTTTGGCTTTTAGCCGCCTGTGATAAGCCATAAAAAACACGCCTAAATCAACATTTAATTTGCGATTGCTAAAGATAGATATTAACGCACTTCTTACATAGATATTTACGCACTTGCATACCTGCAGATACAATATCTGTGAAATACAGTTCAAGAATTTGCAACTGCAACTCCGAAATTTTGACGCAGCTGCCGCATTTTAAAAATTTGCTACGATTTTCACACAATGTGACGTTGCATGGGAATTGAGCATTAGAATCTAGACACAAAGCGGGATTTAGATAACATTTTTTTACTTTTCTTTTTTTGATAAATTTGAATAGCAAAAGGAAAAGCCAAAATGCGTACGTGCAAAGTCATAAAGAAAAGAAAAAAACAAGCGGAACAATAACAACAATCGATGTTTGTCACAGGGCCAAACAACGTGAGCGGCAATTGTGCACAACAACATCAACAAAAGATACAGATACATATGTGTACACTTAAAGTGTGTGTGTCTCTATGTTGATGTGTGTGTGCGAAAGAGACTCAAAGAAATGTGCGTGTCTGCTTTTCCATTAAAACCAAACCCATCGTGCATTTCAATTAATGCATTGCATAACTCAAGACACAGCAAAGATACAAAGAATCTATAGGAAAATGTCTTGGGCCTAACTCTTCTTCTTTTCCTTCTTAAGCAGACGAAATTTTGAGAAAATTTCACAACAACAGCAAGCTATAAAAATAATTGATAGAAACAGTTTTTGATCCTTCAAATAGAAAGATTAAATAAAGAATATAATATAAAAGTTGTAGACAAAATGGGGAATTTATTTCCCAATTAGATGCCCTGTAAAGAGATCTTTTTCACAATAAGGGAGAGCATTAATTTTGTCCATTAAATAAATAAATTTGTTTAGTTTTTAATATTTTTTTTTAGGTGGGAAATAAGGTAAAATCAAAAATGTAAGAAAAGTTGGGAAATAATTGAGCAAATTAAAATAATTGTGGAAAGATTATAGTGAATTATCTTAAGTTAGATTCTGGAATATTTTTATAGGCTTAATAAAATTTACAAATATTATTAAACAATTAAAAATGATCAAAATTTTGTTTGATAAAATTGAACCAAGGTTGTTTTTTAATTTGAAACTTCCAAAACCTTACAGGCTTGAAGCTCTAATTATATTCTTAAATTTTATAATTTTGATTGATAAATAAAATTATTCTCTCCATATAAAAATGTTAAATTAAAATAATTATTTTCTATAAAACTCTTCAAATAATTGCAAGAAAAAGTAACCCATAGTTTGAACTGTGACTTGGTGTGCTAACTAATTGAAGCTGTTCGATCTTTGGACACACAGACAGCTGCAAAAGACATACATATGTATAAGTACAGCAGAGTGAGCTCTTTGCACATTAAGATCAGATACAAAGATACATTATCTGAGCTGAGCTGCGTCTTCGCTTTGTAGGCGGCGTTTGGCGCAATTAAAACGCTTAAAGCTAAGCAGCAAGTCAGACAGACAGACAGACAGACAATCAGTCAGAGAGTCAGTCAGTCAGTCATTGAGTCAGTTATTCAGTGTCTCGAGTCTTGACTTGACTTGTGTACGCTACTTAAAGATACATGCCACACACTCTCATGCCACAGTCGATACGATGTTGATCGGTTTGTCTTGACTGCCAGCCTCTAGAGTTTGCTCTCTTGTCTGCTCGTATAGATAGATATAAATAAGCGATACGTGTAATTCGGGTCACTAACCGTTAACAATAAATTTCATTTGTTTAAAAAAAGCAAACGCCAAAAGGGAGCCAGAAGGGAGCGACAGAGAGAGAGAGTACAAGTACAAAGACAGAGACAGAGTTAAGAGACTTCGTTCGGGAGCTGAGGCTGTAAGAAAAAAGCAAATATTGCCACAAAAAAAAAATACATACATATATAAAATTGACATCTGATCATTTGTAATTATTATTGCGCATTGCGAGCAGCGACATGACATGGCAGCCACTGGGCGTGGCTAAAAGCGAATCGAACTAAGTATCTGTATCTTTACCGCATTGGCTGGCCAATTCAAATGAATATCGAGTATTCAGTACTTGCTTGGCTGCCACAATTTTTATACATTCGTTATACTTAACTTATACTCGTTTAATGATTGCATTCTTTAAGTAATCATCATGATTTACATGTTGTTGTATCTCCCAAAAAGGTTCGTTGAACTCGTTCAATCAATCTTAGATTCGGCGCATGGAACAATTAATGCCAAAAAACAACAACAACAACAATAATAACTTAAGTCTGTAACCACATGGTTAAGAGAGGGAGAGGGGGCAGAGAATATGAGAATTTGAGAATTTGAAGGCTTTCTTTTATTTCATTTGTAAGTAGTTTCGTCGTTTGAAGCGTTTCAGTTTTCGTTTCTTAAGTCCAAGTTAAATGGAACCAGAAATTATTTTGAACGCCTTCAAGTACTACACACACACACAGACACACACACTCACACACACATACAAATCTAAGAAGGCAAAAGTATGAAGCATAAAGTCATAGCGTAATCATGACTTGATGCGATTATAAAATGCTACAGCAGTACAAAAAGAAATTAGATACACACACAAACACACACACACTGACAGACAACCAAATGTATCTGTATCTGTAGCAATAACAACAACAACAATAAGTTACAATATTCAAATGAATTTTGATAAAAAAGAAAAAAATGACTAACGAAAATTTGTTGATTTTGGGTCTTAGAATTGTCGAGTAAGAGTTGGAGACCAAGTGAAATGCTTAAAGAAATGTTAACCCACATCAAAAAATATCTCAACTTAACGCACTTACACACATATACACACACACACACACACTTAAGTTATAAACAATTAAAGAAACTTTTGTATAGAAATTCAAAAGTGGCAGCTAAGAAAAATGTTCAAATGCCAGTCAGCAATTGGTGGCAACTGCTTTAGACTTGGCCAAGAAAGTCTTGGTAGGGGCAGGGACAGAAGGGAGTCAACTGAAATGAATTATGTTGTGTGGGTGGAACTGACAATGGAGCCTGCCATTGGCTAAGAAACGAACTTTCCAACAATGAAACTAACTCAATAACTAGATGGCAAAAAAAATAAAAAAAACTAAATAAAATAAATATAGAATAAAAGTATTTAAGGGAAAGTTTAAGACGAATTCTGTGAATATTTTAAACTTAGAATAACAGTCATTTTATAAGTTTACAAATACAATTCACAAGTTTAAATAATACTTTTTAGCACGTTTCAGTTGATTGATTTAATAGCTCATTAGAATGAATCAAAACCAAGACAAATCAATTGCAGATGACTTTCCAATTAAGTTGTTGTGACTATAACATTTGGTATCAACACACGCCCCACTCCCCACTCACTCCCCTTTCTGCTGCTATTTCTACTACTATTTCTACTCCCACTGCGAACATTGTGTGTGCTCGTAAAACAATAACAATCGACATTGGCCATATATGGAGAGGGCAATCCATTGGATTGTGTTCAGTGTAATGAACTTGTCAGCCATGTTTAGGGTGTGTGTGCGGGCCAAAGAAAGTCAGACGGACAGACAGACAGACAGACAGTAAGTACAATGAATATAAAGATATGAGTGTACGAATACGAAAACGAATACAAGTCTTAACCACATAATGACTATTCAAATGCGAGCTGCTCCATTTGTTTCCAGGGCGATTGAGATGGCGATACTCAGTCAGTCAGTCATGGACATATATATATATATAGAAGCATAGGTAATCCATTTGGCTTTCCGATATCTCTGCAGCTGTCACAGAGACAACACAGAAACAACACAACAGTCTGATTGAAAAGTATGCGCACACTTGGCCAACATACACACACACACACTTCAAGTCTCTCAGTTTTTTCTGCCAGCTGCAACCGTACCCAAATCCCAGCCCGATTCCGATTCCGCATCCAAGCGACGCCTTGTGGGCTGACTAATGAAACACAACCCAATAATTTAGTAAGTTGTACCTACGCATGCGCAGTTCAACTTACAGTCGATGCCTCAACAATTGTCACAGACAACAACAACAACAACTACGCATTACAAGAACAACGACAAACAACAAAGAAATTACAAAAACACTGTAAACTAACGAAGTCTAAATACACTTGCCGTCAAATTGTTGCTAGAAATTCAATTTGTGGAAAAATTTGACTTAATTGATTAGCTTATTATACAATAATATTAATAATTGATCAAATTAAAGCTTTTATCAATCAACTTTTAAGGTGATTCTTTATTTGGTAAATAGACTTTAGTTGAGAGAAAATTAAAGAAAATGAATTTTAAAGTTTTGTTCTTAATCAAATATCCAAAGAAAGGCAAATTTGATTCTGTTCATTCTGATTATTTAAAAAATATTAATAAAATTTATCTTAGAATATTACTAATATTCAAAATAGTTGAGGAAAATTTAGAGAAAGTTTTATTTCTTAATCTAAAACAACAGAAATGTAAATTAAAGTATATTATTATTTAAAAAAAAATATTGATAAAAATTCCTTTAAAAATAATTTGGTTAAATCAATTAACTAACAACCAAAATTGGTCAAAGAATTCTTAAATTTGTATGTAAATTCTTAATATATAATGAACTTTACGCAGTGTCCTTTTATGTCATGAGAGATTAAACTGCTAGTCAAAGGACTCTCAAAAAGTGTATTTAAAAATGAAATAGAAAAAAATGTCACTGAACTCGCGACGCGCGACGCTTTTTCCAGCACTCTTTTTTTTTTTGGGTGTAGGCCAGACTTGAGCTGGGAAGTAAACAAAGGCACGTTTGGTAAAAAAAAAATCTTAGTAGTTTTTTATATATATATTTTTTTTAGCTAGTTACAATTGTAAGTAGCACACGACGACGTCGACGTCGGCAGCAAAGCAACTGCGCAGGCGCGCGCGTGTGCGTCATGAAATTAGTTTATTTGTTTGCATAAGTCGTTTGTGTGTGTGTGTGTGTGAGTTTGTAGCAATTTCTAATAAATTTGTTGTTGGCAGCGCCAGTGTCATGCACACCTGGAGCATAGCCATGAGTCAATTTCCGTCAGCTGCGACGACGACGACGACGACGACGACTACGTCCAAATTATAACAAAATTGTTCGAGTAACGAGTTAAATATATTTACATTTATATATGAATAAAAGGCAAAAATGCATATGTTAATACTAAAAGTATGTGCGAGTACTTAACCAGAGAAATGAAAGGGTATATCAAGTGGAGGCAGAGCGGAGTGTGGGGAGGGGAAAAACAACTCCACTTAAGCCAAACACAGCAATGGGAATGGGAATGGGAATGGGATTTGAGTACACTGCGACGCTAGAACAATAAACACTATACAAATCAATGCTCGATGCCACTTGAATTCAATCCAGAAAACTGAAAAAAGAGAGAGAGAGAAGGAGAAAGATTCAAAATCCCAAAAACCCAAACCCAATCCCAATTGTAGCGTATGATTTTAGGTTTGGTTTATTCGAGTTTCCACGGTTTTTTTTTTCTTTTTTTTCTACTTTACTTTACGCCACTTGAACGTTCGATGACATTTCAGTTTTATTATTTTTTAGTATTTCTTCTTTCTGTAATTATAATAAAACATAAATTTATGCTGCGACGCACGAAGCGAAGGCAACAAAAAAAACCTGCTGTAAAAATTTGTTGTAATTCATTTTAATAGATTTTTTTTTGGGATGCTTAAACTAAAACTGATCTAAATGAATCTTTAACGTGTTCGAGGAAATAGAATCAGTTGAATAATATTTCAAGTGCTACAGAATTTAATGATTCACGTACTTGGCCAAAATGAATGCGTTAACATATTATATGTACTGATGTCTGCCCTCTTAGCTGTACTTATATAGAACCTATAAAAAAGACTGATCTGTAACATGGCTTTAACGTCTTTGACAAAAATAGTTCACTGTACTAAGCAGTCATAAATGTACATACATATAATAACATTGTTAATTTGTCGTAATTACTCTTAGCACACACACACACACACTTCGAGAGAGAGCGGGGGTGGGGAGGGGGTGCGGGCAGACAGTTACTAACTGATTTTTTGGTTGTGGGCCCTCTCACAATGCCGTGCTTTATTTTAAGGCACAAGGTTAACACATATTTATGTATTTTGTCGCCGTTGTTGTTGTGTGTAGGTTCCACACACAAATTGTAAAGCACTGACAATAATTATTTTTTGGTTTTAATATTGAAAAAACAACAACAACAACGACAACTACGTTAATAATATATATAAACCAGTTTTCGTTGTTGTTTAATTTCAATGCTTAATGGTCACAATTGATTGGAATGATTATTTTTTATTATTCATTTCAACTTGTTATTGACTTGAGTACGAAAAAATTCAAGTGGATAGACTAGAAATATTAAACTAAAATCACTTTATAAGTTGGCCAAGATATCCTAAACTTTGTTGTTGAAGAAAGATAAAAAATTTATATAATTTTAAATTGATTTTGACAAAAGTTACAGGCATAAATATTATGCTACAAAAAATATGGCAATAAAATCTCTGTAAATTCAATTAATTATCTAGAGATCCGTGGTAATTCTAAAAGTATCTTGCAGATACTATTTGTAAGCCCACTTCTCGCATCCTATTCAACAATTATTTGCCATTATTAAAACACTCGACACGCATTTAAATGAATCCAGTCAAGGAACAACTCCTAACTCCTAACTTTTAAGTATTGCCATATAATCATCAACTGTTAATAAATATGTAGTTAATAATAATAGTAATAATCTTCATAATAATTTGCCTTCAGTGCTCAATGACTAAGTTCACTCCCTAATGTATGTACTCGCATATTCATATGAATGTATTCGTATATACCCATTAAATACTCATACACACTCGAATCCATTCAAACATTCCTTCATACATGCAAATTGTAAATCAGATACGGCATAAAAATATTGAACACATGGCGATGGAGCAGCGTTAAGAGAAGTTTGTGCGGGTGTTTTGGGGTGCCAGCAGGGGGATGGGGGACGGACGGAACGGATAAGTAGAGGAAGGGGAGGGGGCGGGGGCAACAACGAGCTGAAAAATCGAAATGAAATGAAATTAAATAAAGCACAATAAAACGTACTTAAAGATTGACGATTTTGTGGCAGCGCCGTTGGGCACAGTGGTTCGAAACTTATTGTTAAGAGAACTTTAACTAAATTTTTTAAGTGATAAGGTTGTTAAAGAATTTAAGAGTGGCATTCTCTCTTTGTAGCAGACAGTCGTGTTTTTTTGTGCGCTCCGTTTAAACTTTGTTTTTATTACCAACCGGTGGTTACTTAACTTATTTATATTTTTTACTGATTGTAGCTTTTAAGAGATATTGTAAAAAATCAAAAGCATTAAAAAAATATTATTTTAGACAGATTAATATTGAAAAATTAAGTTAAATATGAAAAAGAATTAATGTAGAGACCAAAACATGATGAAAATGACATTCCGCTCAAAAAACTTTTCAATTTTGGCAAAGCTAAGAAAGTTTAAAGTTTATCTGATTTTCTAACTAGCAATTTTGCAAATACAGTCGAACTTCCCTAACTCGAATCACCATTATCCAAAGAAAAGGTTCGAGTTATGGAGATATTCGACTTATAGAGTTCTTTTTCTTAAGTATATTCATTTAACTGCATTTCATTTAGCTCGATTTAGAGAGAAATTCAAGTTATAGAAGTTAAACTTTATATCTATATCAATGAGATATTTTTAAGTATCTTTGCTGCGATTTGCTGTCAGTTAAGTTCAATTTCAGACTTCAAACCAAGGTGCCGCACACAAACACATAAGAAAAGTACACATGTGTGTGTGTAAAGTAATATTATATGGAGAATGTTGTGTGAGTGTATTCGAGTGTATGCGATCTTAATATAATTGGCTGTCAGTGCGACGTTTGATCGCCCCTCCGAAACAAACACACACACATACTTACACACACACACACACAAAATGTCCGCAGCTGTTAGCCATTTGTGTGTGTGAATGTTCTTAATTTTATAATTTTTTATACATTTTATACAAATGCATTTCCAGTCATTGTTATTCATAATTTCTTAGCCCATTTCAAAATGGCCTGCAAACTGATTTTATATTGCTTCATTCCCGACCCTTCCCCATTTTTTGTGGCTGAAATTGCTGTCTGTTGGCTAATTGAAAATCAATTAATGTGGCCAACATATCAGACAATGTCAGTGGATGTCAGAAATCATCTACAAAAAAAAACAAAAGCATCAGTATAAAAAGTGAGAAAGAGAGAACTGAAATCCTTTTGTTTTGACTTTATTTCTGCTGGCCATGTTTATTGATGTGTGGAATTGAAGTCCAAAATGAGGTTCAATGAATCTTCAAGTGCGTCTTAAAGCATTTCACAAGTCTGTGCATACAAGTTTTGCATGCCAAGTAGCTCCCAAAACTCGCCATTTTGTGGGAGTGGAGAAAGGATTTGGGCATTAGAAGACTTATTTGAATGCCAATTAAACTAATGCCTGATATTGTTATTGTTCAAATTGTATTTGCAGGTGAACAAACAGTATACAGCCAACGATCTGGAGGCTTTTATGAAAATAGCCGCCAACTGGCAAAGCACCAACCACAATTTGCTGGAGGGTGTCGATCTAAAGACAGGTAAAGTACCCACAACTCAATTTCTCTCTCATCATTTATTAAACAATAGCATTTATAATTGGCAAGCAGAGATGACTCAGTACATGAACAGTCCGTCGATGAACATGTATAAGAAACGGGAGCGCACACAGAACTGGAATCATCAGGAGAAGAAATACTTGCTGGATCTGTGCCGCAAGGATATGCGCATCATTGAGAACAAGCGACTCGATGCCGGACTCACGGCCGTCAAGAACAAGGCCTGGAAGATTATACACCAAAAGTTCTCCAATCAATTTGGCACAGATCGCACCTGCAATCGCCTCAAGGAGCAATGGCGACGCATGAAAGGTGTGTATTTTCATATATTTTAAATTTACAAATTTCGAGACTTTATTTGTAATTCAAAATGCAAGACAACAAAGCAAATAAGGAGAAGATTTAGTAAATCAATAAATAAAAAAAATTAATAATTAACAAAAAAAAAAGAGAAAATAAGTATGAAAAGTGCAAGATATGAAAAGTTGATTAATATTTGGAATTAAACAAAAAAGAAAAAATGAATAGAAAATAAGTATGGAAAGAGCAAAATAGGAAAAACATTAAGAGTGTACAGCAATTAAAAAAAAACTTGTTGATTAATATTTGAAAAAAACGTTCATTTCTTTTTAAATTATAATATTTTTTTTTTCATTGAGCGATGATTCTTTAAATAGATCTTAAATAAATTGTACTACAAAATATATTTTTTCTCCTAGTCTTTTTTTAGAGTATTAAATTAAATATTAAACAGTCTAGGAAAAACTGAAAGATGAAATATATAAGAATATTTCAAACAAAATCGAGCAAAAAAATAAAAATTTTTAAAACCCTATTACATTTTTTCCAAGTTTGTTTACCCAATTTATATTTTCCAGTTTCAAGATTTCTAGCATTCAGTTTATTTGATATTCGTATTATTGTTTGGCAAAATTATTATTGGAAAATATTTTAAAAAATAATCGCGGTATTTTCTTCATTATCAGGGGTGCCACAGAAATCGCTTTCGCTTAAATTTCACTCATATTTTTCCCGATTTGAGATTCCAAATATTAATAGCTATAATTTTTATGAGAAAGGTAAAACTGGCTGTAAAGATCATTTCTTAATTGTCTTATTTCTGTATATTATATTTATAGCCTGCACGCGCAATGAGATTCTGGACTATAACAATCGCCTCGCCAGATTCGGGGCCGAGGTGGCCGATCGCAAGAAGCCATCGCCGTTTACCTTTGAGGTTTGGGACTTTATGCAGGAGGCGAAGAAGGCGTGCAAGTCGGAGGCACTTGATGGCATTGACTATTCCAAGATTCCGCTGGCGCTTGAGGAGGATTTCGAGTATCGCGACGACTACAAATTCAATGCCGATGAGCATGACATGGATGAGTAAGTGAAGCAGCAATTGCAGACTTTAAGGGCTCAACTAATGGATTGCTTTATTTTATTTTTGATTTGCAGCAGCCGCACGCCGCCGCAGGAGCTGTGCGATGTGGACATCAAGGAGGAGGAGACTAATGAGACCTTTAACGAAACGTACAACAATCACAGCAATGACATCCATGTCAATGGCGAGCGACTCAGCGTCTCGCCCAATCACAGTCGCAACGGCCTCCACGATGCCGAGAGTCCGGCGGCCTCGGCGCTGGACACCAGTGCCGTTGGTGGCGCCTTTATGCCGCCCTCGGGCAGCGACATGTCCGGCTTTCAGCCCAGCTTCAACATGAACAACATATCCGCAACGCTGGAGGCGCTGAATGCCCTGCGCAGTGGACAATTCCCAAGTGCAGCGGCCGCAGCGGCAGCTGCCATACAACAACATCAGGCACAGGCTGTGGCACTGCAACAACAGCAGCATCAACACAATAATCACAACAACAATAACAATGAGGATGACGATGAGCTGCCCAAACCATTGGCCAAACGTCAGCGCACAAGCAGCAGCAGCTTGGCCAGCGAGGAGCAAGCGACAACGTTGCCACTGCCCATGTCCACAACTAATCCACAGTCCTCCTCCTCTGCCGAGAGTCAAGCGCTGGAGCGCAGTGTCAGCGGAGTGGGCGTAGTGGGTGTGGGCGTGGCCGTCAACAGCAGCAGCAGCAACAACAGCAATTCAACCACAACACCGGGCAACTCCTTTGAGCTGCGTCTGTTCATGGAGATGCAGAGCAAGGAGCACATGATGCGCATGAAAATACTCGAGGTTCAATTGCAGGCGGCCAAACATAGTCGCGATCTCGTGGAGATTAACAAGACGCTGGCGCTGCAAAAGCTACAGGAATTGGCCAGCAAGCGATTGCCCAGTTAGAGACGCCGCTTAATGTCGCTTCTTGTTAATTGCTTAATGATTATCATCATTATCATTGTCATCATGATCGATCGTTGTTTTTAGTTGTAGCTGTAACTTTGTAGCACTTAGCACTTAGCACGTAGGGCGTAGCTAAAGTTCAAGTTTAGGCTAAGAATAAACATGTATGATTTTGTAAACAGAGACAGATACAAAAGCACACACACACAATTACAATTGAGCTGCATTCACAACATTCCTGGCATTGTTTTGACCAGTATTTAAAAGCTAGAAGCATATATAACAAAGATACACACACACAGACACAATACACACCCACACACACACAGATTGGCAGCTCTTTATCAATTGCAGCTGCAAACGGCGCACAAAAGTATGCCATATTATTTTAAAATTATTCAAAGCACTCCCTCTCTCCCTCTCACTCACACACACACACACACAGCAGCAGCAACCCAAGCAGACAGCCTACCTCACACACACACTCACACACACACACACAGCTGTTGTGACTGTAGGGAGAGGGGAGTGGCAAAATGAAAGGCGTTTTTTGGGGGCTCTGCACTTGACCAAGTCAAGTGATTTTTGAATACGCCCGCGCCTGCATTCAAGTTTTTAGTTTGTACTTAGTTCTATACATATATATATTTAGTTGTAGTTGTACTTGTACTTGTAACTCTTCTCCAAGTTGCTCAAAATGTACACACACACACACACACACACAAAGAAACACACACTGACACAAACTACTTACCACAAATGTATTTTAAAATGTACTTATACTTATTATTTGACTTGAGTTCGACTAACGAAGTGCACAATATCTTTTTATCTTATTATAGCTTAAGTTACTCACACACACACACACACAGAGAGAAACATTACTTTACGAGTATCTATTATTATTATTATATTAATTTTGATCAAAATTTGAATGCTGATTTGTATTTATTTTGTCTAGTTCTAATGTCGAAATGTTTATTTCCTGTAAATGCCATATTAATTTCCAGCTATCTTCACACATTTATTGTTTCAAATGTTGTTAAGCCTATATAAATACAATATATATATTTATATATATATATATATATAAAATCTATATATAAATCTTATGAGAAACTTTTCTTTGGAAGCAGCATTTGAATTTGTTTATTGGCTTCAAAATGTAAATGAGAAATGCAAAATATTTTGAATAAAAAAAAACTATAATATGGAAAGCTTATAAAAGTTTTATTGTTGATTGGTTTTCATGGGTTCTTTAATTTTTTTTTCATTTGCATTTTTTAGCATTTTTTTATTGCTGCGCAGCTTTGAAACAACATATTGCTCCTGCAGCTCAATGTATTCACCAATAAGCGCCAGCAAATTCCGCTTCTGTGCAACCAAATATTAAATACAGATTTAGATAAATAAATTTGCTACTTACCCGAGTTAATTCACCAATCTGTTTACTCCAAAGTGCCATATCCTAGAATCAAAACATATAATTAAATTTTTAGATATAGGTTTCTAATGTCTTGATACCTTTTTTTCCATCTTCCTGATCTTCTCGTCGTCTGATAACAGGCGCAGTTGTTGGGGTAACGGATTTGCCCTAACCGCCAAATTAGTTGCCACACATCTGTGCCTGAGACAGCACCACATGGTTGAATTTGAAATTTAGTTTTTTTTTAATTTTTGAAGCTAACTGCTTTGCAATTGTTGCTTTTATTCATTTCTCCAATAACAAATTCGATTTGAAATTCTCAGCTTACTTTGTTGTTGGCTTTGGCTCGTTTTGAATTTTCATCTCGTTTGTGGCCGCATTCTTATTTTGGTCCTGTTCCTGTTGTTGGGTCATTCTATTGCGCAATTCCTTAAGCTGCTCAATTTGCTGTGATATATAGAGATCGTAAAACAATAATTATCGAAACATAACTCATTGGCCTTACAATTTTCAAGAAGTGACCATTTTCCACGGCTCGTGCTCTTGCATATGCATCCTGGTTGAATTTTCTTAGCATACATCTATAGGCCAATGAAAAGAAATCCGATGTGGGCTTTAACAAGCTTAAAGTTTTGACAGCTCGTAAAGCAGATTGCATCATAAATATTTTTATGAATATAAAAAAAAATACAAAGAAATTGGAAAATTTGTTAAACTAACTTTTTAATTTGGAATGATTGATACATTTGGAATTGAGGCACAATGAAAGTAAGTATAGATTTTAGTAAGTCGCCTACTTGGATTAGTTCTGGATCAGAAATCTAATCGATATGTTCTATTTTCCTTCTCATCAATCTTGTCTTTCACTTTATCAATTTCGTTCATGAGGTGTTTGAGTTTCCTTTTCAGCTTTCTTTGCTCCCGAAAATTCGCTCTCGCCAATAACAAAAGTTTTTCGTATTGCTTTAGATAGAAATATTAAATATTTTAGGATATATTTAAGTAAAGATTCAATTCAAAAAACGCACCAATTTCAAAAAGTATAAGTTATCCTTTGCTATGCCTTTTTCATAGATTCTTTTTGAGTATCTAGTTATAAATATGGATTTGAGGTTTAGCTTTAGAGACACGTCTTAGATTTTCAAATACTCACTCTCGGCCATAAAATAAACGTTGGGGTCGCAAAAAGTTATCGACACTTTTAAACCTGAAACCAAACAAGCTTTCCATATCCAATGTAAGAATCAATATCTAAATGTAGAAAAACTTAACACAATAAAATTTCTTTTGACCTGAACTCCAAACTCTGTAGGCAGAAAGTAAGAGGTTATTGTCATGGATTACTGGGAAAACTAATTTTCAAATTTTCTTTCGTCATAATATTTGAAATGCTGTTAAATATTTAAAAGTCCATTAATCCTTTCGATGTCTGCGTTTATATTGGCTATCGACCTCTGTCATTTTATCTTCTAATTGTTCAATTTCCTTATCCAGTATCTTTCGCTGCTTAAGTATTCTGCTTTTCAGCTTCATCAGTTGTTCATATTGCTTTTGAAACCATAGATTGTCAATATATATTTAAAAGGATGTACATTTATTAATACATACAATTTTTAAAAAGTGCGTGTTTTCCATTGCTTTGCCTCTTTCATAAAGTTTCTTGGAATAATGTCTAAAAAGTTGAATGGAATTAATATAGTATGATATCACAGATCATCCAGAACTCACTTAAAGTGTTGTTTCATCCAACTTGGTTTGGGCTTCAATAGGGTTAAAACAAGGTATGTGACGCCAATTGAACTATTCATAGTGAGAGACTAAAGCAAAGGCAATTTTAGGATAAATTTAAACTGTGTTTTTAAAGAGACAGAATACTACAATAAAATTTTGTTTTTGATTTGAGAACTTCTTCAATGAGACCTAGTAATAAAAGTTTTTCTATTTTCTATTTGTGAAAAACTTTATTTCAAATGTTCTGAGGAATGCATTTTTACTATCTGTAGTTCATTAAATTTTGTATTACAAGTATTATAAATTTTTGGTATTTGCGAAAGAATTCAAAAGTGAAGCATTTTATGACTATTTATAAACTAATTTGATTTCTTTTTATCTCGTTGATCCTTTTTTTTAATAGTTTTAATTTTCTCATCTAGTTCATCTATTTTTTCCTTAATTTGTTCCCTTTCTTTCATTATTTTTTCGCGTAGTTCCTTCAGCTGTTGCCGTTGCTAAGAGGAAGAAAAATAAAAATTTTAAAGGCTGAAACAATAATCGATTCAAAGTCAAACCAATTCCAGAAAATGAACATTTTCTTTTGCCTTGCCCGCTTCACGAATTTTATCAGAGTATCTGCAGGTCCTTATAAGTATTAATGAAAAATTATCTCTAATTAGAAAAACACTTACGGAGTTAAATGTTGAATGAAATTTTGCGAAGGCTGCAACATCTTTGCGTTTCTTACAAAAACTGCCGACATAATTTGCATAATATACGTCATGGTTTACAAAGAACTTTAAATTTTGAAGTACAAAGGAAATTTATGAAATATATTAAAAATAGGCTAAGCAAGTGTCATTAAGTTGAAAGCTAAGGGAAGGCTAAATAGTCCGAAAAATTATAATACTACAACTTGGAAACTATTGTGCTCTATTGTGCAAATAAAAATAACGTTGCATACTTTCAGGCAGAAATATTTATATTAATTCTGCAAATTGTCAATAGACAAATATTGAAATTTAGACTAAAACTATGCAAAATTTAATCATTCGGCGCACATTTTTCGTATTGTGTAAGAAAAACAAATTAAATTTTGTGTGAACTAAGAAAAGTCTATTTTGAAATAAAAATAATCCATACAGAAAATGTTTAGTTGGAAAAGTTCCATGAGAAAGCAAGGCAGTTGAGAATATATGCAACTTCTATGATCAGCATCGTTTACTTTCACATTCACTTTCGAATTGTTTTACTTTTCTGAGCTGGCTTTGCGCCAGCTTTTCTGAGCTGTTCTCTAATGCGTTCAATGCGACTTTGTAATTTTGCGATTTTTGCATCAATTTCCTTTCGCTCATCGAGTGCTCGGTTCTTCAGAAACCCCAGTTGCTTATGTAGCTATGGATAGCGAATTAAAAATTAAAGCTTCTTTAAAAATTTGAATACAAACTGTTTTCAATTTTTTGGTCTCTCCGCTTGTGGTTGTCCTAAAATACATTTTTCCGCCAAAAAACCTAAGAAATTTCAAATTAAACACATAATAAACAAAATGTCGCTAGTAACTCACTTAATGTTTTGAAGAAAAGGAGATTTTTGAAGCTGTAGCTTTAGTATTTTCTGAGCATTTCTGCATGTGGTGCTTAAGAACCATTCCATTATGTTCACCCAAATTTTTAAATATTTTTTGTTAAGAATAATTTTGAGTACAACACTAGAAACTGACAACAAACAAATAAAAACCGAAGCATTTGTTGCCACATTTAAAAGTGTGTCCTAGATTTTTGCTTCATATCTAATTATTATTCTGCTTTTTTCGTTCCGTGTTCTTCTTTTTGATGCTTTCAATTTCCTCATCTAATTGATTCATTTTCTCCTTAATCAGATCCCGTTCCTTGATGATTTTATTGCGCAATTCCTTTAGATTATCCCGTTGCTAAGTGAATTAAAATTAGTTACTTAATTTAAATAAATTTTTAACATAGGTCCCACCGTTTTCAAGAAGTGCACATTCTCCTTTGCCTTGCCCACCTCATAGATCTTTTCAGAGTATCTACAGTTCGTTATATCAATTACTAATTGCGCTTGGCTTAGATCAGAAAAAAAAACTCACTTAATCATTTGCTGACAGCAAAGTTGTTGCGGTTGCAATAATTTCATATTTTTCGCAAATGTTATCGCAAAACTTTGCATAATTTGAGCCATTTTTCTGTAGAACTTTGAATTTTGAAGATGTAAAAACAAATGGTGTATGAGAAATTGTATACGAGAGAGTTTGTCCAAATGTTGAAAGCTAAAGTAAGGCTAAATAGTTGGACAAAAAACAACGAACATAAGAGCCCGACTAGGAGATACCCAATACATATATTTTTTAAATAAATACAAGTTTAATTTATTTGATCGCAATTTAAGTTTAAGTGCTTTGGTTAAGCGTACATAGTCTTTTGTTGACCAGGCCTTCGTATGGGAGCATCGTAATAAAACGGCCGCTGCTTTATCTGTGATCCTGATGAGCCGCCTCTCCAGCTGTTGCCACCACTGTCCCGCGAGGGATCGGCTGAGGTGGCCGGCAGGAGTCCAAACACGGCGCACAATGCCAACAGCAGACTGCACAGTGCGATTAATTTCATGATGTCTCAATTCCCGTTTGTTTTTTGATACTACTCTGAGCTGGGTAAGAACTCTGTTTATATAGCTGCTATTCAGTCACAGCTCTGTTCGAATGGGTGAATCACCGCAAGTGATTTTTTGTTGAAAAGTTCATTTGTGTCATTTATCTCTCTCTCTCTCTCTCTCTCTCTCTCTCTCTTATTCGTTCGCTCTGTCTCTATCCCTTCTGTTGACTGTTTGACGCTTGTCGAGATTCTGTGGCCTCACACTCAGGTGCAATCATTTCTTCAGTCTTCTCCTTCTCCATCTGAACAATGTCAAATTCAATTTGTTTGATGCTGCGCGTTAAGTCGGTCAACATGGACTCAACGGATCTTTGTTTCTGCATCAGCGTCTTGGCTCGTGCCTCCAGCTCAGAGCGTTCCTTTAGTTTTAATTTATGCATTATATATTATTATCACAACTAAGACTTGTTATTTACCAAACGCAACTCCTCCAGCTTGAGATCTAGACTGTTGCCCATAACATTCGCCAAGTTAAAATTGTGTTTAATCAAGAATTTCCTACATTTTATATACATTTTATTAGTCCATGTCAATATCTAATATCAATTAATATTTACCAGTGTGCAAAGTCTTTGGTATGGTTTAGAATTTTGCGAATTATATTGGACATTTTGCGTTTTTCGCCAAAAATCGAAGCAATAAATTTATTTCTACACAGTTAATATAATTTTAAAGAGGCCAAGTTGAAATGTTTTTCAAAGTAATCTTTTTTAGGCTGTACAACAAATAAATAGACTGAATGTGCTATACCAACGATAAGCATGCCCTTTAAGTCAGGACGCTACTGTACAGTAGGCTATCACAATTATAATTGCATACTTTCAGGCGAAACTTTTTATTTGATTTCCGCAGCTGATCTTCATTAATTAATGTTCGAAAAACGTGTTGTATATTTTTGCCCTGTAATTGTTTAGTCACTATTTATTGTTCATTGTTCTGTTCTAAACCTATATTAAGCTGCCATATGTTAGGAGTATACTTGTTAAAATAATATATACGAATTTAAAATAAAGTAAAAAAAAAGTAGTTTAATGGATTGCCAGCAATGCCCTATTCAATAACAACGGATTGACAATGACCTATATAAAGAATTATATGATATAAAAAACTTAAATCACAAGTATTGTGTCATTTATTTATAAAATTACAAATTGCAACGGAAATCAAGGAATAATTATTTGTTAGCACATTTTAATTGTTTCCTTATTTTTAAAGTCGTTTGTCGAGAAGCAGCGACTTTTTACAACAGAAGTAAAGTCAAGATCACATTAAATTCACAGTTGAATGAATATAAATATGAACTCGTAAAATTTAATGAATGACACTTGGTGTATTTATGTGGCGTGCGAATCTTAAGGTTGTTAATTGATACTGTAAACACCTCAAAACCAGTTTCGAGTATTTGAATTCCGCACAAATGCTTGACGAGGGTCAACAGAAGGATCTATTATGCCTAAAAAACAAATTTACCACCTCACTTTCTAAACTTTCACGCTACAGACTGGGTCAGTTTGAAAAACAAAACAATTTCAAAAATTTTAGTGTCAATTAGTCGTTTAGATTTGAATATGGTAATCAAAAACCAGTTGACGACCCTAGAATGCAAATTACGGAATTAAGCGCTACACAATCAGCCAATTTCAAGTTTTATGCACAAAATAAAAATACGAGTATTAAAAAATTATTTTTATTCAGGCACTGAACATTCTTTATAAAGTGTGTATGGAATTGCTTTAAGAACAATCAAAAATATTAGTAAAGTTCTCTCTCTTTTAAATGCCTTTAAATGTACATGTTTCGCAATAGATTGTTCGGTTTGTTCACTTGTGCAAATTGTTGAGGAACTCCTTGTGACGCTGAATGGCCTCCTCGTGCTCCTTGATCTGCTGATGATGGAATTCAGCCTGATGGATCTGGTCGTTCTTCAGGCGCTCCAACTGATCCCTTTGCTGCGTAAAAAAAAACACAATTAGAGAAGGCAGATAAAAATTTGAAAAATTATGCACAAAAATAAATATACTATATAATTTATTGTGCAAAATAAAGATAAATGTGCTTTTGCACCTAATTACAAGTTGTTGACAATTGTGACAACTGCGCATTCTACCAAGTATTTGCAACCAGCTTAGCTTATAAAGCTGCTTAGCCATGGCTCAAAAGTCCAATTGCCCGAGTGCCAGCACGAACCTTAAGTACTAATATTTTAGCACGCATACGTAAAATACAAATAAATTCCCAAAAAAAAAATCAAAAAATCAACCTAAACAAGAGACAACTCATTTTAGCCATTTATTATCTGAAGCCGAAGCTGGCTAACAATGAGCGACTGAGAGAGCATAAAAGCCAAAACAAATTGCGGGAAAAACGTCGTCAGTATTTGTGTTTTGTTGTTGTTGTCGTCGTCGTTGTTGTTATTGTTATTGTTATTGGCAGCAGCATCTGCCTGAGATCCCAAGTTAAACCTGAACCTGATTCTGTATCGGTGATTGGTCTGCGTTGCTTCCGAGCCAGTTTTAGTTGCAAATTGGCAGCCAAACTGTCGCAAACGTGACCAAAGCCCAACAAATTAGCCAAGTTTTCAGCAATAAAAAATTTGTTAAGAAAGTAGAATTCGAAGCCAAGGCTTTTATTAATACAACTGACTAAATAGTCCACACAGCGCGCAAATACCGCTAATTAAAAGTCAATATTACTCATTGCGGCCATAGAACGCAGAATAAAGAAATTATCAGTTCCAAAAAATAATAATAAAAACAAAATACTGAAACAAACATTAAATAAATATTCTGTGCCGACTCTTGATAAATAAAAACAAAAATAATAATAAAACAAACATAAATTGTATTCTATAAAGACGGTTGATAAGCGCTGACCATCCCATTCCATCTGGAGCTTTGACTTGAATTGAAACACCACTCGAGATGCTACAGCTACGGGAAACGTTGCTCCTCGTCTTCATATTTGGAGCAAGTCTCGGTGAGACGGCCTACAACAGCTATGCAGCTCCTGCCGCAGCGGCTGGAAGTCTTAGTTCTGGCTTTGGACGTGCTCCTGGCGGCGGACGTCCGGTCCGCACTGTGGAGACTGTGAAGCAGTGGATGCAACTGGAGTTTGGATTTGCCACGCCTCAGGATCGTCAACAGGCGGAGGCAGATGGCAATCTGATGCCGGAGAATGGCACTCCCATCGATGTGCAGCCGCATTTCCTGCCCAACGGGCAGATCCGTGTGTTCACCACTATTCCCAGGTTTGTCACTGGCATACCCTACACCCTGGCCACCGTCTCCGATGAGCAGGGCACCAATGGGCCACAGTTGCAGCCGTATCCCAACTATGCCTGGCACAACAACAACGGGGACAACTGCGATCGCATTACCTCCGCTTTCCGTGTGGCCGTAAGTTGCGGGAGGAATCTCCAACTGATCTATTCTAAGCTGTGATATCATTGCAGATCTCCGAGTGCAATCAGATGTGGGTCATCGACTCGGGCAACGTTGGTGGCGTCCAGCATTGTCCTCCGCAACTGTTGCAGTTCGATCTCAACAGCGACACTTTGCTGCACCGCTTCCGCCTTCCCAATGAGACCTACACCTCGGGTGCCTCGCTCTTCATTGCCCCCAATCTCCTGGTGCAAGATCCTCCACCTCGTGGCAATTGTGCACGCACAATGATCTACGTGCCAGACGTCACTTTTCACGGCCTCGTAGTCTACGATCACCGAGCAAATGCCGCTTGGCGTGTTGAGAATCGTTTTATGTACCCAGATCCCGATCATGGACTACACACCATTGCCGGCGAGAGTTTCATCTTAATGGACGGCATCTTTGCGGTCAACAACGACAAGCGCAATCTCTACTTCCATCCCCTGGCCAGTGTCAGTGAGTATTCAGTTCCATTGAGTGTTCTCAACAGGAGACAGAACTGGGAAAATGGTGCGGATGCCATGCCGGATGAGTTCAAGCTCTTGGGCAGACGTAAGAGCGAATGTGCCGCATCGGCCATTGACAGTCGCAACAATCTCTACTGCGTCACCTTTAATCCCATTAAGCTGTTCGCCTGGAATACAAATACACCCTACA
The DNA here is from genome assembly GCA_963924055.1 of Drosophila limbata. NCBI lineage: Eukaryota > Metazoa > Arthropoda > Insecta > Diptera > Drosophilidae > Drosophila > Drosophila limbata. The sequence continues at coordinate 19,806,239 of OZ001355.1, read as the reverse complement.
CCACTCGCAATTTTGGCAATCTGCCAGCCAAGGCCAATGAGTTGCAGTTTGTTAGTGGCATGAAAGTAGCTCGGAACGCCGAGGGGAAGGAGGAGCTCTGGATGCTCTCCAATCGTTTTCAGGTGAGTGAACTTCTTACTCCTCTCATCTTTTTTTAAATTTAATCCTAACCACATTTATTTGCTTCCGTTCTTTCTCTTGTTGCAGAAAATTGCCAGCGGCACATTAAATCCCAACGATGTGAACTTCCGAATTCTGCGTCGTCCGCTCGACGATATTCACAGTGGAACATTCTTCGCCAGCGACGATGATTTGACCAATCGCCTCGTCTTTAATTAGTCTGTACATTAACTGCTAATCTCACTAAGATACGAATCAATTATTAAGCCAACATAAAAGTCTAACACAATTACAGGCAATTGCAAAATTTAACTTTAAGAACTGCACAGAATAAATAAATATGATAAAATGTTTAAATTGGTTAAATGTGTGAATAAAGATTTTACTATATTAATCGAGATAACTATAAAAATTGTGCCTCATTTCCGACACAGAAGTGAATGATTTTTCTGATTTTATTGGAAAAAATGTACCTATCATCGAATGCGATTTGTGTGTATTCTTTATATTTTATTGGCAGCTGTTATAGTTAATCGATTAGAACCTAATATCTTCGGAATGTAAGTAATAGACTAACCATATGCATAACCTTTAGGCAGAGTATCCACAGTAGAATTCGTGGTAGAACCTGCTCACAAAATACAATGCATTTGAGCAAAGTGCTGCAAATTGATACTAAGAAAAAATGTCAATTCACAGCGCGCTTTATGCCGGCGCGATCTAAGCATAATAAAAAGTACCAGGAATAATTTGTTGATGGCGTAAAAACTTTCGACGATGCCGCAAATATAGTATTGGAAACTGAGTATTAAGTGCATACAATTATTATTTATTTAGCACTGAAGTGCATATTAAGAGGTACATAAACAATTAAAAACGATCATTTTGCTCTTGAAAGGTTGCCCCATCCATTCGAAGAAAATTCCTCAAGTCCATGGGCGAAATTTCCTTGAGCTCTTTCAAGAGTTTTGTATGGGTGAATTGCTCTCGCTTGGCACACCTCTTATTCATCCACATACTGTGCTCTCTTTTTTCCGCCTTTCCTTATGTTTCTGTAGGCAATCATGTATTGTTATGATTGGCCGTGTTCACCAGAACAAATCGACAACAGAAAATCGATGAAATTTGCATGATTATTCTGGTGAAATGCAGTGATTAGCAATCATGATTTCAAATTTTGTGATGTATGATGACTGAAAATTCATCACCAAAATAGTACGCTGAAATTCTGTGATGTGATGCTTTGTTATCGAACAAACAAAATACATGATTACTGATTGATTAGTTCTGGTGAACACGGCCATTTTGTTGCTATCCGCTTCCATGTTTACTCGGTTCAAATTATTTTTAAATGATGTTCGGCAACCAATATTTGTCTAGTTAGTAGTCAAACTGATTTGTGTTTAACGAACTCGTTCGACTAACAAATTCGCCTTCTAGCTCCTACCGTTTGCCCCACGGTTGATTGCCAGTCAGGACGAAGAGTTGTGGTGAAAACAACACTGATAAATGTACAATAAAACTAATTACATCTTAACGATACTTATAATTAAGAAGTATTACTCGAGCGTATGATTCACCGGCAGTGTCTACCTTTTAAAGCTGCTTAGACCCACGGCTCCAAAGTCTTATTGCCTGACTGCCAGCTCGAATATTAAGTAAATATATTTAAGCACGCATACGTAAAACCCAAATAATCTCCCCAAAAACCAAAAAAAAAACGTAGAAGCTGCTGAAGCTGGCCAACAATGAGCGACAAAGAGAGAGAGAGAGAGAAAGAGCATAAAAGTCAATCAATTAGCGGGAGAAACGACATTGGATTTTTCCCAAACCCTTAAAAATAGAAATTATCAGTTCCAAAAATATGAATAAACTAGTAGGTATGGCTAAAGGTGACCAAGCTCGACTGTGAGAGACCCTGTACTTAATCCTAAAAAAAACCGAAAAAGAGTAAACATTAAAAAAAATATTCTTTTCGAACAGGCAGTAAGTTTTGTGTATTGCGAATCAGGAATCTGTATTCTTCTAATTGTCTTAATCTAAGCTGCTTAGGATATACATTAACCTACAAACCAAATGTGGTGTCTCTTGCTCTTAACTTTTCTAGGACATGGCTATACCGACTCGTATGTTGGTCCTTATTAAAAATATTTATATACTTTATGGGCTAAGCCTCTTATGCCTGTTGATGCACATTTCTCTGTTGACAAAATTAATATACTCCTTGTATTCTTATGTACAGGGTCTAAAAAAAAAATCAAAACCTCCAATACATACGTAAATAGTATTCTATAAAGACTCTTGATAAGCGCTGACCATCCCAGTCCATCTGAAGCATTGAAAGTTGAGCCACCATTCGAGATGCTTCAGCTACGTGAAATTTTGACGTCGTTACTTCTACTCTTCCTATGTGGAGAAAGTCTGGGAGAGGCAGCCTACAACAGCGGCTATGCAGCTCCAGCGTACGTGTCTGGAGGTCGTCTTCCTGGAAGTGAACGAGTTCCTGTACGCACTGTGGAGACTATGAAGCAGTGGATGCAACTGGAGTTTGGATTTGCCACGCCTCAGGATCGTCAACAGGCGGAGGCAGATGGCAATCTGATGCCGGAGAATGGCACTCCCATCGATGTGCAGCCGCATTTCCTGCCCAACGGGCAGATCCGTGTGTTCACCACCATTCCCAGGTTTGTCACTGGCATACCCTACACCCTGGCCACCGTCTCCGATGAGCAGGGCACCAATGGGCCACAGTTGCAGCCGTATCCCAACTATGCCTGGCACAACAACAACGGGGACAACTGTGATCGCATTACCTCCGCTTTCCGTGTGGCCGTAAGTTGCGGGAGGAATCTCCAACTGATCTATTCTAAGCTGTGATATCATTGCAGATCTCCGAGTGCAATCAGATGTGGGTCATCGACTCGGGCAACGTTGGTGGCGTCCAGCATTGTCCGCCTCAACTGCTGCAGTTCGATCTCAACAGCGACACTTTGCTGCACCGCTTCCGCCTTCCCAATGAGACCTACACCTCGGGTGCCTCGCTCTTCATTGCCCCCAATCTCCTGGTGCAAGATCCTCCGCCACGTGGCAACTGTGCTCGCACAATGATCTACGTGCCCGATGTCAACAATCATGGCCTTGTTGTCTACGACCACAGTGCGAATGCCGCTTGGCGTGTCGAGCATCGATTCATGTACCCAGATCCCGATCATGGACTACACACCATTGCCGGCGAGAGTTTCATCTTGATGGACGGCATCTTTGCGGTCAACAACGACAAGCGCAATCTCTACTTCCATCCCCTGGCCAGTGTCAGTGAGTATTCGGTTCCATTGAGTGTTCTCAACAGGAGACAGAACTGGGAAAATGCTGTGGATGCCATGTCGGATCAGTTTAGGCTCTTGGGAAGACGTAGGAGCGAATGCGCCGCCTCTGCTCTAGACAGTCGCAACAATCTCTACTGCGTCACCTTTAATCCCATTAAGCTGTTCGCCTGGAATACAAATACACCCTACACCACTCGCAATTTTGGCAATCTGCCAGCCAAATCCGAGGAATTGCAGTTTGTTAGTGGCATGAAAGTAGCTCGGAACGCCGAGGGGAAGGAGGAGCTCTGGATGCTCTCCAATCCATATCAGGTGAGTGAATTCCTTGATCCTTTATAAAGCTTAACGATAATCTCTTGTTGCAGAAAATTGCCAGCGGCACATTAAATCCCAACGAGGTGAACTTCCGAGTTCTACGTCGTCCTCTTGACGATATTCACAGTGGAGCATTCTTCGCCAGCGACGATGATTTGACCAATCGCCTCGTCTTTAATTAGTCTGTACATTAACTCCTAAGCCCATTAAAATAATCAAACAAAAGTGAAACACAATTACATGCAGTTTCACAATCTAACTACAATAACTGACCGAATTCAATAAAAATAATATTATTCAACATGTTCCCATGTTATCAGCTCGTTAATCTACAATATTTTGTCGCCAATCAACTTGTTACAAACAAAGTTCAAGATCGTCGTCTTATCGCTGATGCTGTGAATTGACGAAGACGATTCGTGTGGAACGTGTGGAATTTGAATTTAATTTGGGCAACTCGTTAATATAAAAAACCGGATGCCATTAAAAAAGAAATGAATCAAGTAAAAAATAAGTTATGTAAACAATGCGAATATGAAATGCTCTAACAAAACAAATCAACAGACAATCTTACAAAGCTGACAGACCTGTTGATAAATTCACAATGCCCCATTGTAGGGTATTACATGATTTAAAAATAAGCCGCAACACTTGAGGGGCCAACGGACTTCACTTTGTCGCCATATGCTGCACCAGGTGGAAGTTGGAAGTGACTGGAAGTTATGCATAATGAGACAACCAAATTGCCCAGCTCGTTTTTTATTTTTTATATTTTTTTAGTATTAATTTTGGATGTTGTTGTTGTTGCTGTTAATTGGGAGTGGACACAGACAAATCGCTACAATGAGAATTTCAATGCACGCTCTTAATGTGCAATTAAACCAGTTTAAAGCAAAGTTGACCCAATTGACCAGGTCTGGTCTGGTTGGCAGCCGAATAACCAAGCTGCTGCCGAATGGGCGGATTAGAAAGACATACGGCGTTTGATGGCGACGCATGCGCAGTTACCATTCGAGTCTTACATCGACCAGATCGGACCAGACCAGACGAAAGTGAAAGGATTGCGACGGCATTATGGCAAACCAGCAATGCATACGGATGATCATAACAATCCTCAACTGCTGCTGCCTGGCCATTGTCACTGGACAGTACAGCACAGGACCTGGCATTGGGTACGATTCCAAAGCACTGCAGAGCATTTTTGAGGCGCGCAACTTGGAGCTGGGATTTCCCACGCCTCAGGAACGTGAGCGTGTCCTGAGCGCAGGACTCTATAATCCTGACGGTGTCGTGCCCATCGACGTGGATGTCTACTACACACGTAAGTACTTCTTAGCACATGACCAGAAAACCCGCCCTCGATGATTGGCACAATTCTCGACTCGCTGCAACCGGTTCTAATAATTAAGCGTCATTAAGTTGGGAGATTTATCACAGAACAGCACAGCAATTTTAATCAGAGATCAGAGTAATTAATTAAAAAAAATATCAAATCTTGAAAAATATATAATCTGAGTGAATGGGAATCTATATATACTACTTTTAAATCGGCTATCCTAATGCTATGATTTCTAAATAAATATTTAAATTTAATTAGATCAAAACATATAAGTAACTTTCTAACTTTCTGGATTTAAATTAAATTTATAATTATAGTGTCCCTCATCTTATAATATTCATCTGTCCCAATATTAACTTTCTCTCAGATGGCGATAAAACGCCCTCAATTTTTGTGACCATACCGCGATTCGTCAAGGGCGTGCCCTACTCCCTGGCGTACGTGACCAACGAGGTGCGAGCGAATGGCACCGAGCTGCGTGCCTATCCCAACTACGATTGGCATCATTCGCATGGAGCCGACTGCAATGGCCTGACTTCAGTGTACCGCACACAGATTGACGAGTGCGGACGCATGTGGATACTGGACAGTGGAGAGATTGACTTTGTGCAGCATTGTGCACCACAGCTGTATGCCATTGACTTGGCTAGCGGCAGCATGGTGCATCATTACCGCATGCCAAAGGGATTGTACAAGCCCGGTGTCAGTCGCTTTGTCACACCCACCATTGAGTTGGATGCTCATAATTGTGATGTTGGACATGTGTACATGGCTGACTCTATTGGCGATGGTATTGTGGTCTATGATGTGGCTGCTCAGAAGTCCTGGCGCATTGAGAACAAGTACACCTATCCGCATCCAGACTTTGGCACCTTCACCATAGCCGGCGAGAGTTTTCAGCTGTGGGATGGAACCGTAGCCTTGACACTGACTCCACATGGGCTGGCAGGTCGCATGGAACGAATGCTGTATTTCCATTCGTTATCAAGTGATTGGCAAATGGCCATTCCCCTGCAGGTGGTCAACAATGGCAGCTTGTGGAAGCCCAATGATGTCAGCGCCGCCTTGGATCAATTTGTGGTGCTGGGTAAGCGGGGAAGTCAGTGTGTAGCCGCTGCCATGAGCGAGACGGGAATGTTACTCTGTGGCCTTGTCCAACCGCCCAGCATTATGGCCTGGAACATACGTCAGTCGTACAAGCATGAAAATCTTTCTTTAGTGATCCAAGATGAGAACCGACTGCAGTTTACCAGCGGCATGAAAATTGTGAGAAACCATGAGGGAAAGGAGGAACTGTGGACACTATCGAATCGTTTGCAAAAGGCTTTTGGTTCAGGACTGAACTTCAAGGAAGTCAATTTTCGTATCCAGAAATGTGGGGTACATGAGCTGCTCAGTGGATTGCCCTGTCATTAAACTAATTCCCGCTGATTGGGCTACATTTTGATTCTTTTCCAAATTTTAAAACATATTTATGCAACAACAAAATTCAAACTTGAAAGTATCATTCTACCACTAAAAGCCAGAGCTGCCACTCTTGGTTGATTTCTTGGTGCTTCTACATTTTTTAGTACATTCTGATGCAACAACAAAATACCGGTAAAACTAGAAAGTATCATTCTATCTAGCTAAATATAAGCGCGAGCTTCTAACTTCATGTATTTAAATAAATTGTAAATATTTATGATTAGCTGCACTTCACTTACCTTCTTGTAGAAGTACTCCTCCTCGCGGGCGGCCTCCATTTTGCCAAAGGCACCACCAGCCTCACGAATGGATCCGCCGCCGCCACCTCCCTTGCCGGCACCGCTGCCCAAGTCACCGAGTTGACCGCTCATTTTGGCCAACCTGTGGAGGAAAACGTCATAGCAAACTACATATTAGCTTTTTATTACACTTGGTTGGTTGGTTATGCAATAGTGAAGTCGTAAGCACACGCTCATACATACACCAATGTATACATATACAAAGTACCGGGTCAATCGAAAAGAAATTTGGTGTCCCAACTAAGTATATGTACATATCTTATCAGTAAAGGCAAATTAACGAAAGTTACGTATGTGTATGTGCTTGGAGCACCCACTGCGTTGAAAAAGAGTTTTGCAAAGAACTTTATCCACCATTTTTCTTACTTTAAAGGTGTCAGGTAATTAGCATTTAATTAGAATAGAAACACTTACTGCACTCCTGCTGGGTACAAACGGGCAGCACTGCGTCGTACAACGAACATTCTGGTCAATAAGTTACGTAGATTAAGATGACAATCTAAAGAAAAAAAGCAAACAAGTATTAAACTGGCAATGATCCGCAAAAACCAGACAAAGCACCGTTGCAGCTCATGAAAAAAAAAGACAACAATAAAAAGCTGCAGAAATAGATACACGCAAATATGTAATTAAGCTATTTTATGTATGTATCTAGATATCAGTGTATATCCAACGCGTTTGTTTATTGTTTGCACATCAAAAAACAACATATATTGTGTAAAAATGGGCTTATGTATATATATATGCTCGGAATTTTTATTATGGCGCAAAAAACTTACTTGACTCTTCTGCGAATGAAAAGTTTCTGGTGTGCCGGTTGCATTAAGTGCTGCCACCAATTTTTATTAATAAGAGGTTGCCACCTCGTGCATTCGTGAGCAACTTAGTGGCAGCGCCATGAGCCTTTAAAGTGGCAACGCCACTTGGCAACTTGTTAACACTGGCGAGTTCTTATAAAAATTGGACGGACGCTTGTTTATTTGTTTAAAAAAGTTAATTTACTTAATATAATTAGTATATTTGTTGTTGCAACAGATAAGTGGGACATTATTGCAAGCCAACAATGGCAGAGACCGATGATGGAGCCGAATTGCTGTTTTTTGACACGTTCTCACACGAAGAAGTCACCGTAAGTGTAATTTGCATTTTCGTTGAATAAATTCACATTTACAATGTATTAATGAGTATGTGTGTGTTTGTTATTGAAAGGACATAAACTTGGACCTAGTCCAGTTTCCGAAGCCCGTTTTTATAACGCAAGTGCGCATTATTCCATTGGGTGCCCGGGTGCAAGCGGACTTTCCGGGCGGCGTTCGTCTGGGCGCCACGAATCCCTCAAAGTTCGATCTGGAGTTCTTTGTAAACGACTTGGGCATGCCGGGAGCCTCGGCTTTTGAGAATTTGGGCTTGTTACGCTACAATCAGAATGATTGTATTCATCTGGACTGCTCGCAGGAGAAGATTCCAACGGATGGTCTCGTCCTGCGCGGCTGGTACAGTGCAATTACCCTCGCTGTCTACGGCATACTGACCAACTCGGTAACAGAGCCCATAGCGAGTCCCACGTTGCCTTGCGAACCAGCAATTATTGGGCCCGAGATTTGCAATCTAAGCGGAGATGCTCACAATGTAATCATTCCCGACGAAGTTCTTAAAGAGGATTGGTCGGAACCCATCCCGAGTGAAATGCTGGTGACGACGGCGCACAAAGCCAGTGTCAGTGACTACGAACATGATGACATCGAATACGGCATATCGCGAGATCATTATCATCAGCATGCAGACGAGGAACAACGCGAATTGCGCCGCCTACGAAGATCAACGCATTCCACGGATCATTCACCGCCACCAATTCGAACTCACACGCACTCCGAGAGCAACGACAGGGATTACCTACGATGGTAATATAAATATATGGACTTTTGCAAATTTTCAAAAATGTATATACATATTTTCCTTTTGCAGCTCTCGTGACAAGGCGCCACGTGACTGGTCCCGTTCGCCAGAGTATTCGAGTCATCGTTCTCGCCGCAAGCGCTCGGAGCGCTCACGCTCGGATGCAGATGAGCACAAGTGGCCGCGTACGCCACCCGTTTCAATTGACTCTCCCACTCGACCGCGTTCGCCGGACACCATGGACTATGATGATGACGATACCCGCTCTCACTACAAGCTGCAGAGTTCGCACGCCTATCGGCACTCTTCGGAATCTCTGCCTCGGGAGCGCGAAGAAGAAGAACGTGAGCGGGAACGGGAGCGAGAAAGATCTGATACACCACAAGAGCAATTTGAGCCAATTCTAAGTGATGATGAGATCATTGGCGATGACTTGGAAGATGAAGACGATGGCGTAGATGCGGCTGCTGCTGCTGAGTATGAACGGGAACTGGAGGCAGCAGCAGCAGCTGCTCCGCCCGCCATAGACGCCTTTGAGCCATGGCAACGACCGCTGTTGGTTTACAAAGGTGACTTGCAGGCCCATTTTAGCAAGGAGCTGGATACACTGCGTCTGCTCTTCAAAAAGCTATCGCTGCAAATACGCTGGGACAATGTGAACGCATTTAACGAGGAACATGGCGGTGTCACTGTCGACGAACGCGAGCAGTTTGTCTACCTGGGAGAGCAGCTTAACAATCAACTGGGCTACTTGACCCATCACTACAAGCGTCGCAATTTTGTGCTGCAACAGTTCTTCGAGAACGACGAGTCTCATTTGCGCCAGGCTGCAAATATTCTGCAGATTGCTTTGAGCTTCCAGGCGGCTTGTATGCAACCACAACCAGCATTCAAGATTCGTCACATCAAGCTGGGAGCACGCATGGCCGAGTTGCTGTGCAGCTATGAGCAACTCTTCCAACATCTGCTGGAGCAGCACAGCTTTGATGCTTTCGATGCGGTATTCAGTCTGTATCAGGAGCCCTACATGGCGCTATCGATTAAGCTGCAGCTCCTTAAGGCCGTCTACTCCATGCTGGATACACAAATGGGCGTTAAACATTTTTTGGCTGGCAAAACTAATGGCTATCAACTGATTGTCGAGTCAATTAAGACGGCCAAATTGACACGAACTAAATATGCACTCCAAGCTATCATCAAGAAATTGCATCTCTACGAAGCGCTGGAAAGTGTGCGGAAAAGTTGCACGCAGCTTTTCGTACGGAAAATGGAACGACAACCTCAAGAGGTTTATCAGCAAATTGAGTTCGCCTTTGAGATGCTTATGGATGCCTTGCTGGCCAATCAATTGAGTTTTCAGCAGCCGCGTCGCTTTCTGCCCGTCTCCAAGAAGTTTGAATTGGTCACTGATCCAAATGCACAGCGAAGCTTTGGAAATGCCCTACAATCCTACTTTGCCCAGCACTCGCTGGCCGAATCCCTACTGCTAATTCTCAGCAATTCCAAGGAGCTGCCAGCCACAACATTTCTGTGCACTTTGGATCTGATGCATGCGCTGCTCAAATCCCATGTGGGCATCGATTACTTTGTGGATGATGCATTTGAGGTGACGCAACTAATTGTCGCCATACTTCTTGGCCTAGATGAAGTGCCCAAAGAGCCCAAAATTGAGTTGGCCAAAGAGGAGACTCAGGAAGGTAATCGTAAAAGACATTGTCTACTTTCATTTGAAATTCGACTAAGACTAAATCTTTTCTATCCTTTAGTTAAAACGGAGCAAGCAGATAAACCCATGGACACGTCAGATAGTTCAGAGAAGGAAACGGAAGTCCAAGTCAAAGCCAATGCTGATGCGAACGTGGCAATTGATGTTGCAGTGCAAACGGATCCCACAGGTGTGACGTTGGGCAACGTGTTCCAACAGATTGGACCCATTCTTCGTCCCGTCTTGCCACGTTTGGCGCGACTGGGCATTGAGTTGGCCTACAAGGTGCAAACACGTTATCATCTGGATGCGATTGTGTTTACGGCGGCAGCACCCGAATACGATACCATCACACTGGCCACGCACATGCATTCCATCTACTCGCAGACCTGCGATCCGGCTGGACGCCAGCATACCATAGAGGTGCTCGGATTGAACAATAATCTCAAGATATTCATGGATCTTATCAAGAAGGAGCAGCGTCTGCAGTCGCAGCGCCAATTGAGCTCACCGGGCACCAAATACAAGAGTCCAGTGCTAAGTTATGCTGTCGACATGGTCGATACGTGCGTGCGCTACTGTGAGCAGCTGGATTACCTCATCGAGCATGGCGCTGTCATCCTGGAGCTGGCCAAGAATCATGAGACATTTGAGCCCTCTGTGTCCGCCGTGTTGCAGGAGATGTATGTGTATATGAAGCCCCTAGAGGCCATCAATGTGTTTATTTATGATGATATAATGCCCCTGGTGGAGGTAATTGGACGTTCCCTGGACTATCTGACCACATTTCCGGGTGATTTGATTATGGCCTTGCGTATACTGCGTTTCCTGGTCACCACCAAGTCAACTCCGCCGCCGGGCATCAAGCCATCCAAGCGATTGGGCACCGAAGAACTTAAACATCGTTTTGTTGCGCTTCAGCTATATGCAGCGGATGGTGTCCAGCTGCTCATCCAAATCATGGAACGACTGTGCACGTATTTCGAGCAACCGGGAATGCATGCGCCCGCCCTGATGACCATACAGGGTGTCCACTGTTGTCAGATTATGTTGCCCACGCTGCAAATCCTACGCGAACTTCTCTCCTATGCCATACTGTGTCGCGATGGCACCTTCAAGGATCTGACAGCTATTGATCATCTGGTTAAGGTCTACTTTCTGCTCTACTATTACCCAACACGCTGTCAGGCAGGCGCTGAGGTGGAGCAGTGTAAGCTGGAGGTGGTGCAGACACTCTTGGCCTACACGCAGCCACACGAGCAGGACGAGGAGTCGCTGCACAAGTCGCTATGGACTCAAATGATACGTGAGGTGCTGAAGAACATTGATGGACCAGCCAATTTTATACCCGGTCTCAAGTTATTGGCCGAACTGTTGCCACTGCCGTTGCCGATGCCTCAGCCACTGTGTGATCAACTGAAGCAGCAGCACAAGCAGCGCCTGATCACCGAGCGAAAGCTCTGGTCTGCCCATCTGCATCCACAGAGCGGGCAAATTGCCAAGCTGGTGGAGGCATTGGCTCCATCGAGCTTTCCACAGCTGTCGGAGCTGTTGCAGCGCGTTTGCATGCAACTCTCGGATCTGGCGCCCAACATGACGCTGCTGATAGCCAAGACGATCATGGAACTACTCTGCACTGAGTATCAGAGCGCCAATTGCATGCCCACCACCAACTTGGAGCGTCTGCTCCGTTTCTCTACGCGTCTTTGTGCCTTTGCGCCGCTCAAGAGCTCCATGCTGTCCATTCTGTCGGGCAAATTCTGGGAACTGTTTCAATCGCTGTTGTCCCTCAATGAGTTCAACGATGTTGTCTCCAACTGCCAGGAGGCAGTGCATCGCATTCTGGACAGTTTTCTAGATTCGGGCATCTCTTTGATTTCCCACAAATCGACGGCACTGCCAGCACTCAATCTGTCGGCCGCTTTGCCACCCAAGGAGCTCATCCCACGCGTTATCGATGCCATCTTCAGCAATCTGGCCAGCGTGGAGGTGACCCACGGCATATCAATTTTGGCAGTGCGCAATCTGGTCATTCTCACAGAGCATGAGTAAGAATTGGTTCTAGTTCTAGAAGTTGGACACAATCGATAACATTTTACCCCCTTTCTTCTTTACAGCTTCACATTTTATCACCTGGCGCAGCTGCTGAAGCAGAAGATTAGCGAATTTCAGGCCTGGATGGAGCGTGTTATACTCCACAATGAGACGGTCGAGTATAATGCCAACATTGAATCCTTGATATTGCTGTTACGCTCCCTCACACAAATCGAGCCACCGCCAACGATGTCTGCCATGCCGCAACGCACACTTAAACTGGGCGCCCAAGAGCTCGCCCAGCTGCTGGAGTTTCAGGATGTGGAGCTGGACAAACCGCCAGTTTTGCAGCGTATACTCAAAGTGCTGGAGAAGCACAAGGCGGTGGCGAATGAAGCCGCGCTGTGTGATTTGAGGCAACTCATCGCACTGTATTCATCAAAGGATCAGGAGACGCAGACAGTGGCCATACCGCCAACAGAAGCAACTGTGGAAGGTGATGCAAATGCAAGTGGAGGCAACAATGCCGGCGTGACAAGCCCTCTGAATGTGGAGCCATATCTGCCGCAAGCCGAGGGCATTGTTACCCAATACGAGGCACGTCCCATTTTCACCCGGTTCTGTGCGACGGCAGAGAACGCACAGCTGACGGCACGTTACTGGCTGGAACCGTTGCCCATTGAGGTCATTGAAGACATGAATGAACCACTTTATGAGCGCATTGCCTGCGACTTAACCGATTTGGCCAATGTGTGCCTGAATCCCGATCTGAATCTCACCGGGGATTGCAAGCGCGTACTCCATTTATCTGGATCGCCGCAATCCAATCGCGAGATGACGCCAACGGCTCCTTGTTTCCGTACACGCCGCGTTGAGGTGGAGCCGGCCACTGGGCGGCCAGAGAAGAAAATGTTTGTGTCCGCAGTGCGTGGACGTGGATTTGCCAGACCGCCACCCTCCCGTGGCGATTTGTTCCGTTCCAGACCGCCAAACACCTCGCGGCCGCCGTCTCTGCATGTGGATGACTTCCTGGCGCTGGAGACGTGCGGTGCACAACCCACGGGTCCAACGGGCTACAACAAAATACCCTCAATGCTACGTGGATCGCGTGTGGGTCGCAATCGCGGCTCCCGCATCTCAGCAGCAGCCGCTTACAGGTGAGACGATCAAGAGGAAGATATTACAGATAATTCTTTAGTAACTCTGGAATCTTTTTTAACAGACAAAAGAAGCTGATGCGCATTGGATCGCCCTCCAGCTGGTCAGAGTCAACTGGCACTCCATATCGCTCAAGTAATGCCGAGTCGCACTTCGGCAACAGTGAGTCCCATTACACATCGCCCCATTACAGTGGACGACCGCGTGGACGTGGATTGCGCTCAAGACCGCCCTATTTGCGTTAAGGATTTGCATTTAAAAATGTGTATTGTGTATATTCGATTTCATGCAATTTGTGTGCAACGTGATTAAATTTAAGAATTCTCTGTAACAACAAACTGCAAACGCACATCGTGCTCATCCATGGGCAGCTCCTCGGTGGGAACGATCTGTTCGTTAAGCGCCAGAGCCATAATGGTTATCTTCTTATTCGGATACTTCTCCGCATGCTGCGTCAAGTACTTGTCATAGTAGCCCATGCCATGTCCCATGCGATTGCCGCTTCGTGTGAATGCCACGCCGGGCACAATGAATAGGTCGATGCCATGTCCTGCAATGGAAATGGTGATTGGGGCTGTTGTAATTTAGAATTTTGTTGCTTACCATTTGTCATGGCATCCTCGCGACTCTCCTTAAAGTCGGGCTGCTTAATGTTCCACTTTGTCAATGGCAAATTCTCATACTCGCTAATGTCACGCAGTCGCACCATCTTCATTTTGGTGCCTTGATAACTGGGCACAAACACCATCTTCTCCAGCCGAAACATCTCGCAGATTATTGCCGTGGTGTCCAGTTCATCGCTGGTGCTCAAATAAATGCTGACACGCTGCGCCTGACGGAATGCCTCATTCTGCAGTACCTGTCAAGTACAGTGGAGGAGGATTTCAGATGGATTCCAATTGGGCATCCATTTGCTGCTTACCTTTGTGGTGACTGCCTGAGATTGCTTTGCTCGAGACTCAGGTGTTATGCAACTGAGGAGCTGCTTCATCCGCTTCCTCAGCGCCACCTTCAGGCTATTTTGGATGGGAGCTGCCATGTCACTGCACACTTGTCTTAACCAGCGATAACTGTTTTCAATATGCTTTCGAACTCAGCCTCTATGCATAGGTTTCTGTTTTTACGTTTTCGCTCTTCGCGCTTATCAGCAAACGTGCACGCTATCAATTGTTACTGACCGCTTCTTCTTACACAAATTCGTAAACAACAATCGCCAGGTCGACTTATAAATTATAAGTAAACCTCTGCCCCGGTTACCAGCCCACACTGAGACTGGCAAAGTTAGTCGTAGAGCAACAGTCACTTCCAGATTATTTCACACAGTATAAAATGAATAAACATATCTGCGATTCCTTCCAATCAAAGTACAAACAAGTAGTGGGACAAATACGTTATTGTATATTGAAAATTATTTAAATTCCATTTATTTTGTTCATTTATTTCAATTTCATCGGTAACCACAAAAACTCATCAGCTGATTGCTTATAACAATCTCACACAATTTGCGTTAAAAAACTGATAAGCAAGTCTATAAACTACAATTTCTGTCGCCTTATCTCATTTCTTAGCTGCATCGGGCGCTTTGTTGTCCGTCTTTGTCTTGAGATTCTTTAGCTGTTCCTTTTGCTATAAAAGAAAATACCACATAATAAGTATAAATACTAATGCATGTATGAACAGCGTACCTGCTTGTAGAAGAACTCCTCCTCGCGTGCTGCTTCCATTTTGCCAAATGAGCCGCCGGCTTCGCGAATGGAGCCACCGCCGCCGCCGCCTTTGCCCGCACCGCTGCCGAGTTCACCCATATGTGACATTCTCAATTGTCTTTGAATAAATAAATTAGTGCACTGTTTATTTATATGAATGCATGTACAAGAAATCTTATGCAACGACGATTCCCAAAAGAGTGGGAAATTTCTGGAACTTTTCTTTATAAAACTTACTGAATTTGATTGGAATTTAGACGTTGAATGAGACGACGCAATGTAAACATGCTGATTTATAAACCGTTAGTTAATATAGTATACTTTTAACTATAAATAAAGGGTGATTTATGTTGTTGTGTATTTCGACTTGTTATGAAAATCGCAGCTGCTTAGAATCTTGCCGGGGATGCCAACTTGTTTTGAGAAACGTGAAAAACGATTTTAACGGTCTAGGTGCAATTTATTTAAATTTGATAACAAAGAGGTGTTTGTGTTTGTAATCACAAGAATACCTTAGTTATTAGTATATGTATAGAGAATAAAACTGAATTTCTAAAATCAAATGTGTTCCATACATGGCCATTTAAAAGCTAAGTTTCCTCATCAGTGTCGTCGTTGTGGATTTTGGCACGATTCATCATGGTTTTCAAGCACTCCGTATTCTGGTTAATGTGAAATATTAAGGTGATTATATATTGTAAGTATTCGTTATATACAAAATACCTCATTTAAGAAGAAGGCTTCTTCGTGAACATCCTTGTATTTATTGAGGCAAGTGGTATTGTAGAGAGCGGCATGATCCAGAGTTTTCTGGTATTCGTCCCAATTGCGCATATAGTCGGCATTTTTTGAGCTTTCAATATGCTTGCGTATGTTGCACATTAGTCCTTGATTCACAGAGCTAAAATATTCTTCTTCCTTTATTCCTCCTTGCATCTTCTCCAAGCCACCGCCCAAAAAGAAGACATTTGGCAAGTTGCTCTTTGACTCCGAGTAACGTCTATTGGAGCATAGTCTATATATAGGATGATAATTATACTTCATCTTTAACCAGTCTTATAAGCTACTGCGAGACTTACGCGTAATTTAGATTCAAGGTTTGTGTACGTAGAAATAAACCAGATAGAAACATTTTTTCGTATTTTAAGTATTTGAATGTTCGATACGAATATGAAAACTTTCTGGCAATGAACATATGCTAAAGGCATCTAAATTTTATGTCAGACAAAAACCAACACAAAGTAGTACAAATTTTATTTTATGAAAATGAAAGCAGCAATAAAAATCATCAGAGAACTCCGCGAAAACTACATCCCGGTAACGGTAAGTAGTCACTAATTAAGACGTCATATTGTTGTTGAAGA
Source organism: Drosophila limbata (assembly GCA_963924055.1). NCBI lineage: Eukaryota > Metazoa > Arthropoda > Insecta > Diptera > Drosophilidae > Drosophila > Drosophila limbata. The sequence goes on along the minus strand of OZ001355.1, from coordinate 19,789,510 downwards.
GTAAATCATTTAAATCATTTTGAAATTTCAATGCGTCCGTTTGAAAAAGACAGTCAATCAGTGGTAACCAAAGGACGACGCAAGACGAAGCTGGCGGCGCCCAAATCAAAATCAGCGGCTGCTGCGCTCATTAAACGCAAAAACCGCAATGTTCGCAACAAAAAGGAGAACAACGAAGATGGCACCACAACCAACCACCAACATTTGAATTACAATTGCAATTTAACGAATGAACCACCGTGCCACTTTGTTCCCGTACGTCGCAAGCCGCTGGGTGAATACATGAAATTGGAGAAGGTACCGATGGGGTCAACATCATCATCATTGCCGTCAATGCAGGGAATGCAGGGAATGCCAATGAGCTATGCCGCCGCCATTGAAACAGGATCGGGTGTTAAGGTTATGATATCGCCACGGCTGAATAACAAACCCAATACGAGTAGCAGTAAATCAGGCAAAGCGGGCAAAGCCAATAAAATAACCGCTGACACAAAATTTCGAATATTCGATGAGCAACCCAAGAAGCCGCATATTGTTCATGTAGATCCCAAATTGTTCGAACCAAAATCCAGAGTGAAGAACTCCAAAGTGAAAAAGCCAATGCCTCAAAAGACGACGAACAAACCGCAGTCACGGATAACGTCGCAATCTGATGATCCAAACGACGTTGATATTAAGGCGCTTCAATTGCAATTAAAAATTGAAATGGAGTGCAATGCTGCAAGTGCTGCAACCGTTGCAATTAAGGGCAATACATTATCAGTGTCCAATGGACAGCAGAGACATGTTCCAGTTCCAGACTCACACCCCACATTTGCGGATTCAGTCAGTTATTTAAGCTATCATCGTGAGCGATTGCAGCGTATGATTAAAAATCAACAAATTTGTGCAATTTGCTTGCAATCACCAGAAGAGCCAATGAAAATACCACAATTTGAGGATAAGCATTTTAAATGTCTCGAGGAAGCAGCTCTTTTGGCACAAAATCGCACCATGCTCCGCTTGTGGATGAACTCTGATCAACTTATATGCTAGTAGTAAACCCCATTCTTTTTTTCTCCCACATACATAAATTTTTAAAGTTAAATAAGCTGATACTATATTATTGTGTGTTATATGCCTGTCGAAAACTAAATTATCAATTGAAATGATGCTACTTAGTCTTATTTCAAATCACAACTGATAGTAAAAATATTTTTTTAAACTTCATTTTAATGATATTCATTATTCAAAGCTGATTTGGGGATCAAATTTACTTTTTAAAACACGTAACGAATTTTTATTTTAAATTTTAGACAAGGGTGACCCTATTTTTGAGTAACAAATTTGGCGCTCGATAAATAAATAAAATACTGACCGTAATATCGATATATACACATATATCGATATATGTAATTTATAGAGTTGGGATTTTTAGTTCAATTTGATGAATAAGTTAAATCGTTCATTTTTCAGGCGTGAACTAAATCAGATTTAGTTCAGTTGGTCATGAAAGATAAGTTAGTGGAATGTGAAATATATTTTAAGTTTTTAATTAGAATAGACGACAAAAGCCAAATATATATTATGAATATATGAAAAAAATCCAACCAAAACATAACTATCTATAATAAAGTAGAAAGGTCACCAAAAAACACACATCTATTTAGGATTATCTTTTTATTATTTGGGCTATACCTATACCCTGGTTTATTGAAAATGAGTAAATTGGTATATTTTTTTGGGCTTAGATAAACTTTTACATTGTTCAAAGCTTAAAATTATATGAAATTTAAACATTGTTAGTCCATGTTTATAATTCTAATTGTATTTCTCTAAGAAATTTAAAAAATGTTTAAAGAAATTACTGACCAGCTGCGAAATGAACGATTTAGTTCATGATTGACTGAATAAGTTTATTCGTTCATCTTAATGACCCGTTCATTTGAACTTTTTCAGAACGAAACGACACAACTCTACTAGTTGTGTTTAGGTTGATTATTTTCATTTTTTTGTGTGTAAAATGTTGAGTCGTGAAAAACGTAATTCGATTGCAATGCCAATTTAGTTAATCAAAGAGCTAGTGGCCAATGTGCAAGCCTATAATGTTACACGTTTGACGGCATTTCACTATCTGCATGGCAGCGTCTGTCTAGCCAAAACAGCCAGCGGCCAAGCAAAGTGAAGGCGAGTGAGCGAGAGAGCGAGCGCGAGCAAGGGTGCGAGCGAGCGGAGCGCATTTAGTGTGTTTTGTGTGTGTATATAATGGACAAGTTAAAAAACAACAACAAAGAACATGCAGTTATTGCATCAATTGAGTGCCCCTATACAAATGCTGCTGATGCCGATGTGGACGTGGAGAGCAACAAGAGTACGCCCACTCCGTATTATACACCCTTGGATTATCTTCAAACCTCCTTTGAGTTTCCATCGCCCACAGCAACAACAACAACAACAGCTGCATCAATTGAACGTCCAGTTGACGCAGGAGCAGGCGATGAGGATGCACAATATACACCCAAACAGTTTACAATTGCCAACCCAAAGTTACCGCAATCGCCGACGACATTGAATCGTAAATTTAAGCGCTTTTCATTGTACGATCGTCGCTCGTGCTCTCCACAGGACGGACGCATCTTTGCCAACAAGGAGAATACAATACCAAAAAAGTCTAGCACCGATAACGATCACGATAGTCTGTATTTATCGAAAAGCGAACATAACTCACCCACAATTATTTTTAGAGATGAGAGCTCAACGACAACGACGACTCCGAATCCGAATCCAAACCCGAATCTCCTTAACGATTCCTCCAGCCGCCTTAGCTTTTCACCTAAACTTCTGGCCTCCATAAACAATATCAATCTGAATCACTCACTTTCTGGATCGCCCTTGAACATTATCAACTCGGCGGGCTATAAAAATGGCAATTTCTTTCGCTTTCCCGAAATCGATCATGTGGTGCAGGATATGGTGCTGCCCACCGCAGCAGCAGCAACAGCAGCTGAGGAGCCGGACAATCAGCAGCAGCAATCAAATGATGTTTTAGTCGTGCAGCAACAGCAGCAACAACAGGAGGCGGGACGCAAGAATCGCAAGAATAAAAATAATCTCACCATACGCATCACAGATGTTCAGTTGGCCAGCAAGAGTCAGCTGTCACCGGCATCCCTCTCGAAGCCGAAGACGCCCACCATTAAGAGCACCAAGGAGAAGGCACGTTCGTTGGACTCTGCTGCCAATGAAACGGAGCTGTCGATTGTGGTGCAACACATAAAGGAATCTCATCATGATATGTCCACGCCTTGCAGCAGTCGCCATGTTAGCCAGGGTAACATGCTCATCCAGCCAAACGCCTCCAGCCTCTATTCCACCTCCCTCTCCCGTCTCGATACCCAGCAATCCTTGCACAGTCGCCGCACAACGCGTCGCAAATCACCAGGATTGAACAGCAGCGATTGGCAAATGTATCATCGCAAGCAGCATCAATATCAGAGCTCTTTGGATGCGGATGAGCAAAAGTCGGCGTCCAGTGTGGACAGCAGCAGCAGTGCCAAGTTTACATTGGGCGCGAATTTGGCACCACGCAGTGCCCACAAACTCAATCCCCTGCTGCACTCGTCCAGCACCAACTTGAAGACGTTGCCCGAGTGTCTAACTCTGGTGGAGTTCACGCCCAGCACAATGGCCATGGAGTCGCCATTCAAGCAAAAATCAATGGACTTGCCGGCCAAGAGCATGGCTGGCTCCATGAATCTCCTCCAGAGGCGTGGCTCCAATCATAGTCTCACTTTGAATCTGCACAGTTCGTGTGGCAACTTGATGAACAGCGGTCTGAGTGTGTCCAACTACAGTTTGGGCTCTGTTAGCAACTCCAAGTCCAGCTGCAATCTGGAGCAGCAACAGTTGTCGGCGCAGTTGCAGTCGCAGCAACAGCAGCAATCACACCAATTAACCAACCAATTAACTGTCGCTGCGGGCAGCGGACAGTGTACGCGTCAGGGATTGTTTAGAAGACGTGGCTCCAATCACAGCATCACCTTGAAGAGTCACACCACCAATTCGTGTGGCGAACTCAACTCGATGGCCAATCAGTCGACGCCCAGTCATGTGGCAACCACACCAAAGCGTGGTCTACTCGAGCGTCGTGGCAGCAACCAAAGTCTCACCCTCAACATGGGTGGCCAGTTAATGACTGGAGGTGGGCAGGAGCAGCTGCAGCCCAAACTGACAGTGTGCAGCTGTGGAGCTGCTTCGGCCGCTCAAGCGCCGCATCAGCGTAAATTCTTTAGCACCGAGAATCTCAATAGCAATCGTGGCAGCAACAGCTCCCAGTTCTTGGACTTTAGCAAGCCGCCGTTGTGCTTTGGCTCCGCCTCCGATTTGCAGCCGAGCGAGCAGTCAAAGATCAAATCACCAGCTGGTCATGGCCACACCGAGCCGGGCGTTGTCCTGTGCAGCTGCAGTTGCTCGACGGGAGTCGGCGGTGTCGTTGGTGGCATACGCAACATTATGACACGTCCTCTGTCCCCGCAAGCGACAAGTGAGGAGTTTAAAATATATTTGGCCAGCATCCAAATGCTTCAGAGTGCGACGAATCCGCTTAATCAATACGATCTGATCAAGTTGAATCACGTGTTTGATCACAGCTACAAGGCGAACTTGGAACAGCCGCCGGTGCTTGTGCTGGGACGTGAGGGCGGCACGCCCACCAATCAGTTGCCGCCCACATCCGAGGATAGCGAATTGTTGGCCATGTATCAGGCGGTGGTCGAGAGCATTGTCACATCCCTGCCCCAACTGGATGGCGATGAACAGAAGCGCATCTTTCGTGAGCTGCACAAGGAATTCTGGGATCTGCCGCTCAATCATCAGGAGAAGCCCATGGTCGTTGGCTCGCAGACTAAGAATCGCTATAAAACGATTCTGCCCAACGAGCATTCGCGTGTGCTGCTCGAGAGCGAGGCCACCGAGCTGTCCAATCTGAAGCAGCAACATCAGCAGAGCTGCCTGATGCCACCACAGGCCAGCAACGAGGAGCTGATGGGCAAGACGACGCTGCTGGCCAACGAGGATGTGCCCTACATAAATGCCAATTACATCAAGGTAATCATCGAAGATTTTCTTTCCTTCTCTTTACTTATATAACATACTCTTGTTGCAGGGCCCAGACTACGTGTCCAAGTGCTATGTGGCCTCCCAGGGTCCGTTGCCCAACACGATATACGAGTTCTGGCTGATGGTTTATCAGAATACGCAGCGTTACATTCGTCGCTGCCTGGACGGAGGAGGCAGCAGTCCCCATGTGGACAAGTCGCATATATTGCAGCAGTACTATCAGAAGATCGTCATGCTCACCAATTTCACGGAGAGCAGTCGCCAGAAGTGCGCCATTTACTTTCCCATCGAGGTGAACGAGATCTTTGCGGTGGCGTCCAAGATCGAGGTGTTTGAACTGAGCGCGCTGGCACGCGAATACTTTGAGCCATATTTGTTGCCAACAACAACAACATCAACAGCATTGCAGACGGAAACAACAGAGGATGAGCTATGTGAACTGCAGCCGGAACGGGAACGAGAGCAGCTCAACAGTCGCTGGCATATTGCAGTTGACTCGGTCAAGGTGACGCTGAACGAGACCCTGCGACGCACGTTGCCCACGGATGGCAGTTTCTTTTTGGTCAAGAACGTTGGCATTGTGCGCCGCAATGGTTACTCCGTGCGCAAGTTTGTACTCCTCTACTGCATCAATGTGCCGGATAGTGCGGGTCGGTTGGAGTATTATTTGCAAAAGATTAGCTGCTATCACTACTGGTATCCCGACTGGCCGGATCATCATTCGCCGCGGGACATCAATACGCTGCTGGACACCTGTTTGCATGTCCTAAATCTGGGCAAATGCGAGTCGGAGTTTGACAACTATGACGAGAAGCGGAGCACGTGCAATGCCCATTTGATGGCACAACGCTTGGAGATCTACAAGCAGGATATATTTAATGCCGTGCAACCGTTGCCGATAATCCACTGCTCGGCGGGAATTGGACGCACCGGTTGCTTTACGGCCATCATGAATGCTGTGCGCCAGCTGCGGCAATCCCTGGCGTATTCGCTGACGGGCATGCTGAGCAAGACACTGACCATGGCGGACATGGCGGAGACAGCTCGAGAGGCTACTGAAAATGCCGTCGATGCGGATACGGAGAGCAGCTTCAGCTGCAACACAATCCTCCACATACAGCACATTGTGGAGCAGACGGAGTGCGTCAGTTTTGATAAGCTGCCAAAGATGCCAGACATCTTTGTGGACATACTGGGCATTGTGTGCAATCTGCGGCTACAACGCGGCGGCATGGTCCAGAATTCGGAGCAGTATGAGCTAATCCATCGCGCCATTTGTCTCTATTTGAAGCGCACTTTGGCGCTTCGACGTTTTTAGATGAGATTAGAATTGATAACTTGATGATGAAGTTGAAGTAGATGTTAAAGAAGAACAAAACACCAATTTACTAATTGTAAAAGAATTTTGTGACCCTTATTTTAAAAGCAAGCAACCAACCATAACAACAATGCAAATAACCATGGCTAAAAGAGTCTCGAACATAAATAGTTATTATTATTACTATAAATATATATAAACTAAACATGCATAATATTGATGCAAATATGGCATACTGTGTAGAAGAAATGTTCTCAATGTTTGCTATATAAAATACTTATTACCTAATTACTACAGATTTAAATATGATGATTATTATTATTATTATGATTATTATGACTATTATAAATGTTTATTAAGTGTTTGAATGTATGTATGTTCAATGTGTGTGCATGTATGTATGTACATAAGTGTAAATGTTTAAATTTTTTGGTGTGAACTTCAGAAAAAAAAACTATGCTTAAAAGAAAACTAAAGTTAATTAACTTTATTATTACCTTATCTAATGTGCTGACCTCTGGTGTCACACAACAACAACAAACAACTCAAAACAAATCAAAAACAAACAACAACAATGGTGAGTTTGCATTTGTTTGGAAACGAAAAAAGCTCAACCCTTTATCAAGTTGTTTCGAGGCATTTGCTCCGTTTCTAACTGACTAAAACACCAATTTTTTCGGATTTCAAACTGCCAGCTCGACCGTTGTTGTTCCCCTTATCCCTTACCCGCCCCTCCTTCGGCTCCTTTAAAGTTAGCTCTTTCATGACAAAAACAAAAACCAACAACAAATTATATTGAAAACATAAATAATGAATTTGAAACTTGTATTAATGTTTATGCAATGGAACTAGTCAAATAAAACTTAGAAACATTTTAAATGTAACTATAAATGTGTAAAACTCATGTGTTTTTATTGGATCATTGATTAACTGATAATAATATATATTTAACATAATTCTATACGTGTGACAAGTGCGCCTAGAGGTCAACAATGGGTTAACGATACACATAATAGAAGATTATGTTTACATACACCAAAGCAGAGGCATTGCACACAAGTCCACAGTTTTAATGGGATTTTTCATTAATCAATTAAGAGTAATTATAGCGTATATAAACTAATTATATATATTTGCTACAAATGCGCCCAGGGGTCATCGAAGGGTTAATAATGCACATAACAACTGCTTGTGTTTATACATATACATACATATAAACACACACACAGATACACAAAAGCTTTCATTCGCACCCAGAAGTCTAAAGTTTTACTTTTAAACAAGCTTGCCTTTCGGCTGGTAACTGTAGATTCCTGTCCAGACGGATTTTTTTAATGTGGTCAATCTTTGGTCGTTGGTATGGACACTCCCAAAGGTACATCAGATTGTACAGCAAAATCAAGGTGAGTGATCAACAGTTAAAATCCGCTTAATTTTCTTTGTGTTTGCCCAATTGGCAGGTGAAGGTGCCAGTGAAACAAGGTGTTGTTGTTGGACAGCAGCATCAGTTGCCAAGTGGCCTGCAATACGAGAGCTTCCTTGGGGTGCCCTATGCACAGCCACCAGTGGGGGATCTCCGGTTTCGGGTAAGTGCCGTGAGCTTTGATCAACGGAACAACTGCTAATCTTTTCGATTAACCGAAGAGCCCCGTGCCGCTGGAACGTTTTACGGAACACGAATTGGACTGCAGCAAGGAACGCGATGTCTCGCATCAGCGTGAACCGATTACTCAGCAGGTGGTTGGCTCAGAGAACTGTCTCTTTCTCAATATATATGCGCCTAAAGTGAAAAGTAAGAATCCACTGCCGGTCATGGTATGGATTCATGGAGGCGGTTTCTGTTTTGGCAATGGCAACAGTGATTAGTAAGTATTAATATCTATGACGATACTCTTTGATCATTTTACTTCCAATTGCAGTCACTTTCCAGCGCAGCTCATGCAGGAAGAGGTGATTGTGGTAACCCTGAATTATCGTTTGGGAGCCCTGGGCTTTCTCAGCTTGCCAGGAGCGGGCATATATGGCAATGCGGGTCTAAAGGATCAGCGTCTGGCGTTGCAGTGGGTACAGGATAACATTGCCAACTTCAATGGCGACTCCCAAAATGTGACTCTCTTTGGAGAAAGCGCCGGTGCTTCTTCAATTCATTTACACATCTATGCAGAGCATGCCGGGAAATTGTTCCATAAGGCCATCATGCAAAGCGGAACTGCCAATATGGAGTGGGTGATGCAGCGGAATGGAGCAATCAAAGCGCGTCGATTGGGTGAACTTCTGAAGGGCGAGAACATTGAGCAGGACAGCGCTCTATTGGAACTCCTGCAGTCAAAGAATGTGACACCAAACGAAATACTTTCCTATACTTTAAAAGTGCTAACGGCTGATGAGCGGCGTCGGGAGATGCCGTTCGTGTTTAAGCCGGTTGTGGAGGATGCAGGCAGTCCGGATAGCTTTGTAGATTCGGAAATTCTTAATTTGCTTCTTGATAAGGAGCGCCTGCACGGAATGCCTGTGATAATGGGCTATAATTCAGCCGAGGGCCTTGCCATGATTGTTAATGCTAAGCGTAAACTGGACTTATTTGAAAAGGATCTGGCACGCTTGGTGCCTCGTAATCTGGTCGAGAAATCGGAGGCACCAGAAGCACAAGAAGCGGCCAACGACATTCGTCGATTCTACTTTAACGGACAGGCGCTCTCATTGGAATGCCTCGATAATCTGGTGGACCTATTTTCCGATTACCATTTTATTAACGATATGCAGCTGGCAGCAGAGATTCACGCTAACTGCCAGAAAACCTCGCCGCTCTATTTCTATCGCTTCGATTATTTGGGCGGACGAAACATGTTTAAGACGCTCTTCCAGGCAGAGAAACTGCGTGGAACGGCACACGCAGAGGAACTATTTTACTTGTTCCAAATGGCTGGAGACGAGTCGGCACATTCTAAGGAGGACAAACAACTGTCTGAGCATCTGTGTCGAATGTGGGCCAACTTTGCTCGACATGGTAAGCCTTTGGACAGCTGGACTCCAGTGAAAAGACCGGAGAGCAATGACAAAGGCGATCGAGAGCCTTTCCATTTAGATTATATGCGCGTTGATCGGGAGTGCAGGATGCAGATTAATCCAGATGCTGAGCGAATGGATTTCTGGCGCAGCATGTACAAGAGATATAAAGCTGAGTGCTACGAGGCGTTAAGAGCAAAACTGTAGTACTCTCAAAAGCACAAATTAAAAGCGAGTTGTATGATTTATTTTGCCGCTAGTTCCTTGTATTAGTTTCTAAACATACCAATAACATTCATAAATTTATTCTCTTCATGAAAAATTTTTAATGAGTTTTTTAAAGTGCACCAATATGTCCTTATTTATTAATTTAAATTCACGAGGTAAATCCAATTCCGTTCTGCGTTTATTGATGATTTTTTCTAATGAGTGAGTCACTGCATCTTGCTGCAGATCACTGTTGCCAACTGTGACCGTTAAAAAAGGACAATTTGAATAGGCAAATTTTGAAGAAATAATATAAAATGTTGTTTGTTTTTTATAGCATTCTGTTATTTTATTTCTACATTCTTTCCATTCATATATAGAAATAAAATAAAAGTGTGGTAGAAAACAGTACCATATTTTTATATTATTTCTTTAAAATTTGCTTATTCAAATCTGTCCTTTTTTAACGGTCACAGTTGGCAACAGTGCTGCAGATTAAGTTTGCAGCACTGATCATACTATGTTATCTCCTGCCAAAGTGAGCATAACATTTCGCTATAATTTACGTGGAAGATTTAACATTGTTATAGCATGCAAACAGTGATAGATTTGAATTTCTAACGAATTAATCAACAACTACAATGCCAATAATTATTATAAATTGTAGATTCGTTGCAGTCTATTATTTCAAAAAAATGCATTGGATTCGTATCAAATTAAGAATGTCTGACACCCAAGAATGTATTTACTATAATGAAATTAATGTGCCACAAGAATAGCGTCCATTGGTCATTGAAGGGTTAACGATGCACAAAACAGCTGATTGTGTTGACATAAATTCGCACACACGCACACACACAAGTTAGACGCAAGTCTAAAGTTCATTTTAAAGCAGATTGTCGTCTGGTTATTACAAATTGATAAGATTTTCGTGTAGACGGTTAATAATGTGGCAACTCTTTGGTCATTGGCGTGGACATTCACAAAGGTTCATCAGATTATACAGCAACATGAAGGTAAGCTTATCATCGATTGAAAATCATTTATTATATTTGCCCAATTTGCAGGTGAAGGTGCCAGTGAAACAAGGTGTTGTTGTTGGACAGCAGCATCAGTTGCCAAGTGGCCTGCAATACGAGAGCTTCCTTGGGGTGCCCTATGCACAGCCACCAGTGGGAGATCTCCGGTTTCGGGTAAGTGCCGTGAGCTTTAATCAACGAAACAATTACCAGTTTTCGATTAACCGAAGAGTCCCGTGCCGTTGGAACGTTTTACGGAACACGAATTGGACTGTAGCAAGGAACGCGATGTCTCGCATCAGCGTGATCCGTTCACCCAAGAGGTGATTGGCTCAGAGAACTGTCTCCATCTCAATGTGTATGCGCCCAAGGGAAAGTCGGAGAAACCGCTGCCCGTCATGGTGTGGATTCATGGAGGTGGTTTCTGGTTTGGCAACGGCAATAGCGACTAGTAAATGAACGATTTTTTGTGTTCTTATCGTATATATTGATAATTATTCTTTCCTTCGCAGTCACTTTCCAGCGCAGCTCATGCAGGAAGAGGTGATTGTGGTAACCCTGAATTATCGATTGGGCGCCCTGGGCTTTCTCAGCTTGCCAGGAGCGGGCATATATGGCAATGCGGGTCTAAAGGATCAGCGTCTGGCTCTGCAGTGGGTACAGGATAACATTGCCAACTTCAATGGCGACCCCCAAAATGTGACTCTCTTTGGAGAAAGCGCCGGTGCTTCTTCAGTGCATCTACACACATATGCAGCGCATGCAAATAAACTGTTCCACAAGGCCATCGTGCAAAGCGGTACAGCCAACATGGAGTGGGTGTTCCAGCAAAATGGCGCGTATAAAGCGCGCCGAATGGGTGAGCTCTTGCAAGGAAGGAACATTGAGGAGGACAGCGCTCTTCTGGAATTTCTGCAGTCAAAGAATGTGACACCCAACGGTATTCTTGCCAATACTTTGAATGTGTTGACGGCTGATGAGCGACGTCGTGGATTACCTCTGGCATTTAAGCCTATTGTGGAGGATGCTAGCAGTTCCGACAGTTTTATTAATAGGCATATTCTCGATCTTATGCATGACAAGGAGCGGCTGCAAGGAATGCCTCTGCTAATGGGCTATAATTCGGCGGAGGGCATTGCCATGCTTGTCAATGCTATGCGTAAGCTGGAGCTCTTTGAAGAGGATCTGGCACGTGCGGTACCTCGAAATCTTGTGGAGAAACCTACGGCACCAGAAGCACAGGCAGCAGCTAGCGATATGCGTCAATTCTACTTCAACGGACAACGTCTGACACTGGAACGCCTCGATAATCTGGTGGATATATTCTCCGACTATCACTTTGTTATCGATATGCAACACGCAGCAGAGATTCATGTAAACTGCCAGAGATCCTCGCCGCTGTATTTCTATCGCTTCGATTACTTGGGTGCCCGAAACTTGTATAAACAGATGTTCCAGGCGGCGAAACTACGCGGTGCATCGCACGCCGACGAGCTGTGCTACTTGTTCCAAATGGCTGGAGACGAGTCGGCACATTCTAAGGAGGACAAACAACTGTCTGAGCATCTGTGTCGAATGTGGGCCAACTTTGCTCGACATGGTAAGCCTTTGGACAGCTGGACTCCAGTGAAAAGACCGGAGAGCAATGACAAAGGCGAGCGAGAGCCTTTCCATTTAGATTATATGCGCATTGATCGGGAGTGCATGATGCAGCGTAATCCAGATGCTGAGCGAATGGACTTCTGGCGCAGCATGTACAAGAGATATAAAGCTGAGTGCTACGAGGCGTTAAGAGCAAAACTGTAGTACTCACAATTAAAATTTCATATTGATTTGAATAACGAAGTTTAAATATCGATTTTTAACAGTTATTTTAAAGTATCGATATTTTTATCAATAGTTTATAAAATTTTAACTAAGATGAATTTATAAGAAGGTGATGTATTCTTTTGACGTGCTCTCTTTTTCATAACGAAAGCAAACGTCGTAGTAAAGGTTGTATTAAATTCTCTGTAAAATGCCCCGTGTGTGCAAAATACATATGTGGCTCGAGCTTGAGTCGTTTGGTTTGTGTTCCCAGAGATATTAAGAGGAGAAAAATGTAAATAAATGCAACAGGGACAATAAGACAAACATGCCATTGCTTTTTATTATGATTTTACATATTGCACAGCGCACAATACGAAAATGAGTGAAGAGTATAGAAAACAAAACAAATTTTCTATATATCTATCTCACTTCTCACTTCAGACTCTCTTTGACAGATTCGCCCCGAGAGAGAGCGAATACACAACCTTCTCATAAATTCATCTTGAGTTTAACAGTCGAGCTGGTATTTAGCAGAGAATTAAAATGCATCAACTCGCTGCTAACAACTTACAGCGGCTGTTAATTAGCAGATAGTTCAAATGAACTAAATCAATGGAACTCAATTTAGTTCATTTGTTTGTTTTTCTTACTCATTCTGATTGAACGCAACACAAATGGGTGCATTGTTCGGGAAGTCTAGCAAAAAGACGGCTCCTAGCCGCATTACCGACCAGGACAAAGCCGTATTGGTAGGTCAAATTACTTGTCCTGTTGTATATGCACCAGCAAATACATTAACATTCTTATAATTAAAGCAACTGAAGCAGCAGCGGGATCGTCTTAAACAGTATCAGAAACGCATTGAGCTGCAACTGGAAAATGATAGACTTATGGCAAAGAAGTGTCTACAACAGGGCAGAAAAGAGTAAGTAGCTTACGCAACACGCACGCACGCACACACACACACACACACAGATTTTTGTTTACTCAATAACAATATTAATCATTTTAGTCGGGCCAAGCTGTTGCTGCGCAAAAAGAAGTACCAGGAAAGTTTGCTCTCCAACGCTGATAAGCAACTTGAAAACCTGGAAAAGTTGGCCGCCGATTTGGAGTTTGCCCAAGTGGAAATGAAGGTGCTGGATGGCTTGAAGCAAGGTAATGCCGCCTTGAAGAAAGTACACGAAATGCTGGACATCAACGAGGTGGAAAAGATCATGGACGAAACACGAGAAGGCATTGAAAAGCAACAGGAAATTGATGCCATATTAACGGATGTGTTGACCCAACAAGACGAGGATGATGTGCTTGCCGAGCTCGATGCACTGGAAGCTGAGGAGCAAGGTGTGGAGTTGCCCAGTGTACCCAGTGATGAGCTGCCGGCAGCTAAAGAGTATGAGGAAGAGGAAGAAGGTGTCGAGACCAAAGCAACTAAAACAAAGACCAATTCAAAGAAGGTGCTCGTCGAAGCCTGAAACTAATCTTACTAATCTTAACGCTTTATGTATGTATGTATCCTGTGTATATAAGTCCGATATGTTACACATATTTTTATAAGAACATTTGCTAAACAGACTTTGAAAATGTTGTGCTGCATTTAAGTATATGTAATTGATCCCGAAACCACAACCAAACTAAATCCTCTCAATCTTGCCCTTCACAGACCTTCGGATGTCCTCCTTGAGGCGTGCACGCAGACCCTTATTGTCGTCACGCATCTTCTCCAGCTCCTCGAGCAGCACAACGTTCTCCTGGAACAGCTTGTCATACTTCTTCTGGACACTCTTGTCCTCCGCCACGAGTTTGTAGCGCGCCAAGACGGTTTCAATCTGTTTACGCTGACGCAGGAACTCATCCCGCACCTCTGCATCCAGGGTGACGAATCGCTTGAGCTCATCATCGTTGGCGTGCTTATGGAATAGCTGTTTCACTGCCTTCTTCAGACCCTCCGAGGTGTTTACCTCCCCGGCCACGTAGTAGATGTCCGTACAGATGGCCGTGAGGCATTCCCTGGCTGCCTTGGCCCGATGTCTTTCCGTGCGCAGCTCGGTCACGTTGCTTAGATACTTGTCCCTCATCTCCTTGAGCTGCAGCTCCAGTTGTATATTGTTCTGATTGAGACCCTCCAGTTCGTGCTCCATTTCGATAATGTGTTTGCGTTTATCGTTGATCTGGAACTCACGTGGTTCGATCTGGGCCTTCAGCTCGGCAATCTTGTGGTTGAGCACCTGCTTATACTTGTCCAGTTCCTGGTTCTTGTGCAGCAGCTCCTGGATGCGCTTCTCCTTGGCACCAATGGCGTAATCCCGATCAGAAATATCCTTTTGCAGATCCTCAACATTGCGCAGCTGTTTCGCCATCTTCATCTGGGATTTGACATGCTCCTCCTTCAGAGTTTCCACCTCTTCGAGGAGATTCTCAATCTCGCGGCTCTGGGATTCGTATTTCTTTTGGAGCACGCCCGCCTTGCCACGCCACATCTGAGTCTCGTTGCGCTCCGTGGTGAGTTTATTCTCATATTCGGTCTGGGTGGCGATCATGTTGCGATCGTTTTCCATTTCCACCTCCTGGCAGTATTTGATGAACTCGTCCTTCTTGTCCTGCATCTCCTTCATTAGCTCCCGGATGAGATCCTTGCGCTCATCCAGCTGCTTCTTGTAATCGTTCTCCAAGGCTTCAATCGTGTCCTGCAACGTGCCCGTGGAATTCTTCAGTTTCTCTTCGTAACTCTCACGTAATTCCAGCATATTCTCGCGAAGATTCGTGAATTTCTGATACTCGATGAGCATCCGTTCCGAGTACTGATTGGCCAGGACGTCCATCTGTCCGCGATGCTCCTGCTTGATGTCGTTGATCTGGAACGTAATGAGATTCATTTCCTCCGTGTGACGCGACACGATCTCGTTGTTCAGTTCCTTCAGCTCCTCGAGAGCACTGCAATAGCTGCGATGCACCTCCTGCAACTGCTGGCCATCGAAGATCTCGTTCTGACTCAACTGATATTGGAACTCCTCCGCCTGCTGCTTGAGACGCAGCTCCAGATTCGTGATCTGTTCGATTTTATCACTCAGTTGGGTACGTGGTATCAACACCTCCTGGCTCTTCATTAGATCCTGATCCATGGGCGCCAATTTCTCCTCCACGTTCTCCATGGACCAGATGGCAACGGTGCCCCGCTTGGATATGGTCACCAGCATGGATCCATCATAGGTGAATCTCAACTTATTAACCGGACCATCAAAGAAGCGGAAATTCGTGAAGGTTCCTCCTCCGGCCTCGAGGAATGGCAGCTGCATATTGAACAATCCGCCCTCGTGATCAGCTATGAACATGATGAGATCTGAGCGGGCCAGGCAAAGATCCGAGACGGATCCCTTGTTGCGGGATGGCAATACGACTTCGCGCTGCAGCGTTGAGTCCTGGAATTCCCGAATAGTGCCGTGATTGGTGCCCGCAAAGATGGTCAGCGGTTCATTAAAACTGCAGCAGATGGTCACATATTCCGTGCCCTTTTGCACAATCTCCTGCAGGCGGGCGCCCGTCTCAATGTCCCACTGGTAGATGGCACCCTCCGCTCCGCCCGAGATCAGAAACTTATCCGTCTTGGTCCATGCCACCGACAAGACAGTTCCATTGTGTCCCTTCAGCTGGATGATCACCTCCAAATTGTACACAGAAGTCACCGCAATATTGTTATCGTAGGCAGCTGCCATGAGGTGACCAAGATTCGAGTATCTCACATCGTTGCAATGCGGAAAGTTGTACGTCTTGACAATCTGCAAAGATCGGAAACGGAAGAGAACAAGTCAGGGATGAGATTGAAGCTATACATCATTTGAAAGTTTAATATTTAGACCCCGTACTTAAAAAGAAGTACAGGGGTCTGTTAACTTTGTCACAAACGAAAAATGTGCGTAACAGGCGGAAGGTTTTCGATAGTAAGTACAGGGTATCTGACAGTCGAGTATGATCGACTGTAGTACCGTCCACTGGTTTAATATAAAATTATTCTAGATTTATAGAGATAGATATCGATCGGGAATTTTGATAAATGATCAGAAACGAAGGGAATAAATAAGAGTTAAGACTGAGATTAAAATAAGTCTAGATTGATAGAGATTTCAGTTCGAATCTTACATTCAATTCATCCATAAAGATCTGTGTGATGCGCAGCTGATCGGAGAAACCTATGGCCGCCATTAGACCCGTCGAGTTCAGCTCCACAATGTTGACATCCACCTGAAATTTGCGCACGAGCTCCACCTTGGCAGTCTCGTAGTTCCAGATGCGTATGGTCTGATCCCGAGCTATGAATACAGAAGGAAATCAGTAAGACGACTACTTAATCAACTCCGTATCACAACTCACAGGCAGTCATAATGATGGGTTTCCAGGCGCAAACGGATACGTCGACCACCTCGCCGATGTGGATCATCACGCCTAGTGGCTCAAACTTCAGTTGCTTGGTCTTCAGGGTCTCGGGGACAATGAGAATGCCCACATAGATCTGGGCATGGGCGCAGGTGACAATCACCGTTTCCTGCTTGTGATCAATGGCCAGATTGGTGATCTGATAGAGCGGCTCGGCATAGAGAGTTATGGGCACTGTCAGGACGGTTTTACGCTCAAACTTGAACTTGGAGACGCGCTCGAAGACAAAGACCTTGTTGAAGATGATGTAGGCGAATCCTCGAGCAAAGGCCGTCATGCAGAGTACCCGCCAGTCGGGCAGGACCAGCTGCTGTGTGTGGACGAAACGTTGATCGAGTGCCTCGCGCTCCTTGTCGAACATCTCCTGGTCCATCAGCAGATCGACCGTCTCCGCGGTGGTGGCCTTCTGGCTAAGCTTCTGCTCACCATTCTCCACCAGTATCAGCTGATCGTGATCGGTGCCCACCATGAGCAGATCCATGGACAGAAAGGCCATCGAGGTGACGCGATACGTGACTTTCAAGTTATTGCTAATGGTGAATCCGCGCTCCGATTTGCTCATCAACAGTAGCGTTCGATCTCCGGCCACGGCCAGGAAGCTGCAGTCGCTCGGATTGCCGGTTATGCACTCGGCCCCGCCATGGGATCCTGGCACAGTGGCCCGTCCCTCGATCACCGTGCTGGTCTTGTCCAGCACCAGCATGAAGATCATCTCATTCGGCGGCTTGGTGACTAAGGCAACGGCACGGGAATCGTTGGTAAAGATCATTTGTTGCACCTCCGCATTGCGATGGTTGCCGGGCAGCTCCAGATGACGACGCTTCTTCAGTGTGGACAACTCATAAATGGATATGTAACGACCGCTGAATGAAACGAAAAAAGGGTGCTATTTTAACAAATTTAAAAACTAACATTTCTTATAAGCTATCATACTACTAAATCGCAACCAGATCGGCCAAACAGAACGGTAGTTATGCTTGATTTAAGTTTTAAGCCTAAAAGTATGCAATATTTTTTATTTTAACTTTTCGATTTTATATAAAAGAATCTATTTAATTAAATAAAAATTTTTTATCAAGGACATCATATTTTTTAATTGTTATTATATTGCATAACACAATATTCTTAATTTTAATTTTTACTCAGGAGTTAAAATAATAATTATATTTTAGTGGGAAGCTCTTCCCCAATTACTTACTTTTTTGAGTGCCTCTCCAGAACCGCCAGCAGCTTGCGATGTGAGCTGAGTGCAATTATTTCGGGTCTGGTGTCTTCGGGAAATCGAAGGAAGCGCTGCTTGTTGGTCACAAAGTCGTGGAAGGCCAGGACGCCCTCGACGGGATACACGACCTCCTTGTTGAGATTGAACTGGATGTTGCCAATGACATCCGTGCGTAGGCCATAGATGAGGCGTGGCCTAATGACCACCGAATTAACAACCGACGATCTCTTTGTTTCATCCATTGTGGCAAATTGTATAAAAAATATATATATTTATTTATTTCGAGATGTTGTGTGCAATTTGTAATCGAAACGTTCCGAGTCCTAGGCACTCGAAGAAAATTAAAAATAATTTCGATCAAACAACTAAGGAATTGTTTGGCAACCCTGACAGCAAATTCCATGGTATCCAGCAAAAGCAAAAAATACCCAACAGCAAGTTTATTTTTTGGCGCGCAAAGCTAGCAAGTAATCAAACAGTGCCAAACGGCCATGAATAAATAATTAAACGCCTCTAAGTATGCTTTTAATTTCCTAGGACGCACTCGCGGCATTAACGGGCCCCCGTTTGCTCTCTCCGTTGCACTTGAACTCTAATAATGCGCTTAAGAGCCCAATGTCGGTCTCGCAGTCACTCAGTCAGTTGGACAGTCGGATAACCAGACAATAAGTCAAAGCGCTCTCAGTTAATAGTTAGTAACTCGTTTCCCTTTTCGTCTACCAAGCGACCACGACCTAACACAACCTAAAGCTTTTACAGAATGCTCTCTTTGGTGAAGAGAATGGCGGCAAGAGTAAAAGCTTTGCATGCGACACACGGCAACAAATTTAGCATCGAACTGCAATATAGGAAATAAATATGCCTTCGCTATTCGCACACGCCTATTGCGTTTTATTTCGCTCAGTGCATACCTCACCTCTCCAGCTGTTGAGAGCTTCCTTGTGTAAAGAGCGAAAGCGCCCTCTTGTGCCAATCGAAGTTTGCCCTACGATTTCAGTTGTAGTTTACGCGTCGGTCGCAGCACAACGCAGCACTCGAACAAGCGGATGAATACTGTGTCCAGACCAAACCAAACAAAAATATCAAGAGCGAGAGAGAGTGAGAGAAAGAGCCTGAGACAGGAGGAAGGCAAAGCGCAGACAGTGAGCATTGACAGTGTTTAGTCTTGTGTTATCAGCGGCAACAGTGACAACCCGAATAGTCACGTTGACAGGCGACAGAGTGAAGGAGTGAAGGTGTGCTAAGCCGGCGGCAAAAAGCCACAAAGACCAAAGTAAATTATCAACTTAAAAGCTACAATATGTACAAACATATTTTTTGTTAAGCACTTGTCTATATACCCGTAATTGTGTGTAACCATTGCCTCTGTGTGAGTGCGAGTGTGTGTGTTTTTGTCTGTGTTGAGTCTCTTCGCGCCTCTCAATTAACAGAGCCCGGACAGAGCGCAAAAACTGAGCCTGGTAAGTGGTTTGTTGTTATTCGTGTTCATTTTGCTGTTGTTGTTACTGCTGTTGTTTAAGTTGTTGTTGTCTTGCGGCTGGAGAGCTGCATGTTAAGCCAATAAAAGGTATTAAATTTAAAAACGGTAATTGAAACGAAACAAAGCGAAACGAAATGAAACGAAACGAAAGAGACACAGCTAATGGATTTTGTTAGTTTTCATTTTCAAAGCGGAAGAAATCGAAAAGAAACAACAACAACAATAGATTTAAGAACAACACAAGTAAAAGAAAAATGAACAGCAGCTGTCGCAATGAAAAACTCATTTTAATGCCCTATTTATGCACACACATCAAGGCAGATAAAATGCGAATTTACAGTTAATAGTACTTGCGCCTGGAAATCTTTTAATCTTTGGCCATTTGTGAAGCGTAGCACATAGCACGTAGAACGTAACGCGCCAAAATAACACGAAATCCGAATTTATAAACAAAAGAAGCTGCCAGTGTATACACACCTATACAGACACACACACACATGCATTCTACAACAGGTCAAATTCAAAATCAATTTCAAATTCGTTTTGGAAATGGCGGCAATGGCCGAACAAATGTATGTTTTTTTTTTGTTCTATTTAAAATAAATTTGCCGCCTGTCGTCGACACAGCCGCAACGTTGCGTGTATTGTTGCCACAAATTCTGTTGCTGCTGCCGCTGCTGCTGCTTGCTGCACATGTGGAAATGCTGAAATGTGGCAATTTATTTATACGATTTATGTTATTTTTGGCCTGTGGCAGCGGTAAGTAAATTGCACGCAGCGAAATCAGTTCAGCAACTGCCAACACGCTTCACTTTCCCAATATAAATATGTGCAGTATACATACATACATATGTGTACATTTACTTCATGTATATTTATACTCTTATTTATGTATGCATGTATGTATGTGCGTGCATTCTAGAACCTATCACAATGCGGATATATGTGCAGGTGTGTACACACTGCTCGACGACACACTTTCGAAATTCCAAGAAGAACGGCGGTGGGTGAGAGGGGGGTGTGGGGGGAGGGGGGGTGCCAACACTCAGTAGCCAGCAAAGAGAGGGATCAGGAACATGGCGCATAGTTGCCGTTAGGGAATTGTCGTTGGGTGGAGATGGGAGAGACTAACAAAATTTCAGCAGTAGCTGAGCTTAAAATGCATGGCCAAAGCACACAAACACATACACAGACGCAATACACAATATCCACAAACAAACACACACACATACACATAGCTAAAGCGCGATTTTGGGCTCCAGATTGAAGCAAGTGCTTGTGCTTGTGTTTTTACGAGCGCCCAGCAAATAATAGCATTGTTCTCATTCTCTCTTTCTCTCTCTACACCATTTTACAACAATGCACAGAAAAAAGATGCGATAAACTCGA
Organism: Drosophila limbata; assembly: GCA_963924055.1. Classification (NCBI taxonomy): domain Eukaryota; kingdom Metazoa; phylum Arthropoda; class Insecta; order Diptera; family Drosophilidae; genus Drosophila; species Drosophila limbata. The sequence continues at coordinate 19,768,532 of OZ001355.1, read as the reverse complement.
TAATAAACAACGACAAAATCCACACAGCATGAAAAATAAATAACATTTATTTGATAGTGTAAATTTTTATTTTTAAAAGCTGAATAAAACCCCATAAATTTAACTGAATTTTCATATAAATTAATCAATTAAGCAATCCAATTAAATGATAAGTTCATATTTTATTCAGTAATTAAGCTGTTACTCGTAAAGCCAGCACATTAAAATTTTCACTTTACTCTTTTGCATTTGCCAGACTTTAATTGAGTTTCCAATAAACCCAAAAAGCTTTAAACGCTCTCGCAATTCTCTCAGTGAACGAGCAAATGGAGAGAACAGCTCCAGTGAAGTTGTAACAGTATTTAGTTAAGCACTGGACACAAGCCTTTTGGGGCTAGTCCTTTGGCTAAACTGACCTTTTTGTTAATAGCACGCTCACTAATACCCATACACAAACACACACACACTCATGCACTCACAATGACTGTCATTTAGTTACTCATATACTCTCGTTCATATCGAGGGAGAATTGTCTGCGAGCAGCAATTTGATGTTAACACAGCTGATTGATTTATTGTCTGTTGGCTGGCTACCGCAAACATAACGGACACAAATATACAAACAAACAGAAAGCGAACAATAAAAACAAACACAAAATTGACGAACAAAATGCCAAAAGTCCTCAATAAGCCGGAGTCGCAACGTGTGCAGTAAAGAAACAAAATACGCACACACACAGCAATAGACATGCAAGCGTTAGGGCTGTGTGTGTGAGTGAGTGAGTGACTGAGCGTGCGCTTGTGTGCGTGCATGTATTGTCGCCATAATTAACAGCAGTGAAAACGACGACAAAGTCGACGCCAGCGGCGACAGCGCGTACTAGCCGCCGCCATTTTAATTTTACGATAACTGCTTTCACCTACTTGCCTTTAGCATTGTATGCACTCACACGCACACACACACACACATACGCAGTCACACACTCACACACATACATATCAAGTAAGAAATATTCTCGCAGTGCGTCACCAACGTCAGTAAACGAATGGGAAATATTTTCACAGCACGTCACCAGCGTTGCTAACAGTTCCATTTTTATGTCGAGTGTCAAATGAAATTTTCCTTCGAACATTTGCATTTAAATTACGCTCCGAAGTGTGAGAATAAAACACACACTCGCACTCTCACTCGAATTACGCATTCAATTTGAATTTGTGACATGCCAACGCGATTTTCATATTTAATAATAATTTTCCAAATTGTTTGCATTATTGAAGAGCGTTCGTAATACGAATTGAATTGATGTCAAATCATTTTGTCAGTAAAGTAAACTCATTTGCAGTTGCATCAATTAAGTTTGTCCTTTGGGTACTCGCAGCAACTATTCATTGGCCGTGTAAAAGTTTAATGATGCCACGTACACATGCCAAAAAGTCGTATAGCAGATACGTGCGCTCATAAATCCCAAAAGGACAACATGTCTCCCAGTCCAGGTAATACAATCAAAAGAGACTAAGCTACTTAACCAACTTAAATCTATCAATATTCAATGTGCTTTCATTCACATTGATTCGTTCTACGACACATGCACATAATCCCACAAGGAAATTATTTATGTATCTTTGAAGTACATAAGCCATAAGATACTTTTAATCTAATTAAGCTATTCCACAAGCAGCAGCTGACTTTGTTTGCCCTTAAACGGTTTGAGAATTATAGCTGTGGGTGTTTCATTTGAACTTGTTTTTAAAATTTTTAATGTTTTTTCCGTTTTAAATTCCCACGCCCGCAGCTGATAAACAAACTTTTTCGCTTGGTCTGGAAAACACAGGTCAACATTAGGTATAAACAAAATTTAATTTAAATCCATAGGTAGATTTCAGTGCCAATACCCTGCTCGAATAAAAAGGGGTATGCTAAAATGAATGTGAGATATTCAGTTGTAGAAATAAAACTTAAAGTTGTTTACGAAAAATTCTGCGGGGTATTAATTATTCGGCAACCCAATTGTTTAACTAGAAATTAATTTAAAGCTATTTATATTGTTGTTTATGTTATTATTTTAAATAGTATTGCTTAGACAACAAATGAACAAAAATTGAAATGAATTCAAGCTGTTTTTATACATTTGACATTTGTGTGGAAAAATAGGAGCTAAAAGAACATGAAAGAAATATTGAAATGTCTAGTTAACAATGAAAACCACAGGCATTCGAAATGTTTTAGGCAAATAACAACAGAATGTGAATAGACACACACACACACACACACACACACACACACCTGGACTTGTACACACACTAGGGACAAAGATACCGAGAAAATATTTACGCATGATCGAATGCCAGGCAAATGTTATTGCGTGTTAATGCAGGAAAGCATTTGAATTTGAGCGTGATATGAATATGAAATGAAATTACACATGTACATTAAAAATGTAGATGCAAATGAGGTGTGTGTGTGTGTGTTGTCCAACATCTGGATATAAGTGGCGTATGCGCAATATCAGCCTGAAAGTATGCATCATTTTGTTTGCATTCAATTTGAGTAATGAATATGATGGTAAATTTACCAGCTTAGAATAGGTATTTGCAAGTAATTGATATTGAAATTCATTAAGATTGATTGCCAATTATAATTAATGTAAATGCAAAACAATTTGGCTAATACGTTTTGAATTGCGCGTTCGAGACACATTAATAATCCCAACAAACTTTGATTTATTGCAGGCGCAGCGCAAAACAAAATAAAACACAAAAACAAAAGCATTAAACGATTCTCACAGCGAGCGGCAGCAATAATTAACGACAACAACGAGCCAAGCAAAACAAAAGTAAACTAAACAAGAAATATATTGTGAAAAGCAAACAAAGAGGGAAAAAAGCGCAACAAGAGTCCGTTGAACAACAACCAAGAAAATTACGGCTTAAATGCTTTGGCAATTAAGCCAAAAAAAAAAGAAATTGTTAACAAAATGCGCAATGCATAAAATTAAGCAACATACATCAACAACTACAGCAGCAGCAACAGCAACAACAACGACAACAACAACAACAACAAAAAGGGGAACAACAACAGCTAAGCAAACAGTTAAATTGTGGACGGGCAGGACGGCGACGACAGGTGGCACTTTGGCCCCCAGCAGCGCCGTCGCCGTCGCACTGACTTAATTTTCGACTTGTGGCACAAGGCAACAGTCGACAAACAACAACAACAACAACAATAACACAACGGAAATTGGCTGCTTTAAAAAAAACAGCAACACCAAAAACTGAAACCAAAATTGAAAAGTTGAGAAAGTGAAGCAACTTTTGACGACGAAATCAACGACAAACTGACAACAAAAGTCGCTTTTTTATTGATTTTATTTACGCCCAATTACAATAACAACAACAACAGATGGCAATGAAAAATAGAGAAAGGAAAAACATTACGACCTGCCGCTAAAATAAAAAAAAAGCTAAACTCGAACGCAATGTGAATAATTTTACTCGAACGTAGCACGAAACAATAAGAAACAAATAGAGAAAGACAATAGAGAATAAAGCGAGCGACAGGGAGAGCTAGAGGGAGAAGAAGAGAGAGAAAGAAAGAGAGAAAAGAGTTGGCATTAACGAGTAACTCACATTTTTTGTGCCACCTGCAACCAACTTCTATAAAGCCCCATGATGATGATTCAAGACAAAGCTCACACGCACAGCCCATAAAAGTGTGCTATAAAACTAAAAACATATAAATAAGTTAAAAATATTAACAAGAAAACTAGAAAAAATAGAAAAAAGAACTCATATAAATTTCAACTTAAAGTTTAATTAAGTCTAATTGAAAGAAAAGAAAAGAACAAACAACAATTGCAATGCATAATTGGGCAGAACAATAGAACCAAGCTAAGACAGAAGAAAGAGAAAAGAACAAAAAGAACAAAAAGGAGAAGAAGAAGTTAAAACAAGAAGAACAACAACAGTAGCAAACGACAAAGCAAGACTGATTTTTATGTTTTAGTTAGCTTTATTCTTATAACTAAACCTCCTGGCATAACAAACGACAACGACAAACCACAAACGACAACTGACAACGAAACGAATTGAAACCAAAACGACCAACGAAGCGGAAACCTTAGGAAATCCGCTTCCAGGACAAGACAATTATCATCGTTATCCTTGCTCGTCATCGTCATCAGGAGTAATAACAACAGCAAGTGAAACTATTGAAGCAATTGAAGCGCAATGTTTGTGTTTATTGCCGTCCTGTTTGTCAATAGCTGTCTGGCTGGTGAGTATATATTTACACGATAAGACATTCGATATAGACATGCATATGCCTTTTCCGGGAACCATTACGAACAAAAGCTTTAAAATATAAGCTACAAAGTATTAATTATAAGATCATTTTTATGACAGACTTAAAAAAAAACTCTTAATTTGTTGAGTGGAATAAATAAATTATGGATCAAAAATTTAATTAGGTTTCTTGTTTAAGAATTCTAGAAAAACTTTTATTTTAAATAACATTATATAAATTGAGTTTTTATATCAAACAAATATTTTATTCTTACAAATTAAATACATTTTTTATATTTTTTGGTAAGTGCATTAAATTTTTAATATAAAATATTGACAGTAAGAGCAAATCTATTATTTTTAAATACAAATTTAAATTGTTTCTTATTCCATTTTTTATAAAGAAGAGATACGATTATTTAGTATAATATAAATATTAAATAAAGGTTTGTCCCATGTTCAGAATAAGCTATCAAAAACGATTCCATCTAAGATATTTCCCATATATTCAGATAATTTTTTTCTAGTTTAGATTTTTAAATTCATAGCTGTAATTTGCAATCCCTAATATATTCCACCCTTTAGGCACAATTCCTGCCACTCCGGAGAACATAACGGTCACATTTTTAACGCCCACCGCGGTGCGTGTATCGTGGCAAACGCAGATTGATCTAAAGGCGCATCCCATCGAGAAATACATTGTGACCTACAAGCCCACAGATGACAGGTAGGTACCTACGACGCCTACAAATGACGCCTAGCCATTCCCTGATACCTACTAACTACTTCCTAGTACACTACTCAATGCACTCTTCAAAGAATAACTGCAATTATGCACAAAGTCGTTGCTGGTTCAACAATATTTTATGCAATTGACAGGCTCAACGTTGTTGTAACAATGCCAATGTGTGTGTGTCTATGTGTGAGTGTGGGTGTGTGTGCTGACCATGAGCTAAATAACGCCTAAAGTAAACGGCAGTGCTACAACTCGTAGCGGTTTAAAGCGGAGTTACAGCCGCAATAGCAAATACAAAGTTGAAGCCAAAATGACCGTGACTAGGATAAAAACCGAAAAAGGAGAAGCAAAAACAAGAAAACCGCGTGTACTTGAAGTTTTCAAAGTTGTTTCACACTGACAGAAAACTTTTTAGTGCATGTGAATCAAATATATATTGCATTGCAAGTAAATGTCATGTTAAGAAAATTGTTTGACACTTATTCAAAAACTTGGAACTGTCATAACTTTGTCAAAACTTAAACGATTTTAATGCAGAATGACAATTTTATCACTGTTTGACTGCTAGTTTGATTTGGACTTAAGAGTACGCGCTTAATGTGTAATTACAGTTAAGTTAAAAAAAATATATTGGTATTATTTGCCGATTAATCGAAAGTTCGATGCTCTTTTTAATCGACTTTTGCTCTTCGATTTTAAACTCGATTCATAGCTTGGACTTACATTATTAAAAGTCATTTTGTTCAAGTTAAAGTTAGGTGGATAATTTTCAATAAAAATCACACTTTTTTCTCAGTGCATTGCACTGTTAGCAGCCGGCAACAAAGCGTGTAAACTGCTGCACCCCGCAAGAAAGTTAGACCAAAAAGGGCGAAAAGGGAGCGGAATGGGGAGAGAAAACATGCTTGTAATTGTAATATTTCAGTTGGGCGTGAATCCATTCTACGCTCTTTCTCCACATCCCCGCCTTGCTCTTCCTCTTTCTCTCTGTGGCACCTCTTTCGCAATGCGAGTGCGATTTCTCTTGTCTAAGAAAAGAAGTTGAATAGAAAAAAGCGAAGTGGCGTTGCAAATTTCGAATTGGACTATGGAAAACGACTGCGAACTAAGGACTTCCGCTTTTGGATTTTCTTTTCTGTCTTTTTGCTTTTCTTGGCGAGACGCTAGACGTCATTTTGAAGGACATTGGAATGCCGTGTAATAAGTTAAGTGCTCGGCTTTTGTGACTTCTTGACTTTCTGACTACTGCACTGACATCCGGTGGCTTGGTGCTGCTGTTCCCTTTGTTGTAGTTGTAGTTGTAGTTGTGGTCAAGGTGTTTTCAATTTAATAGCTTCTGTCGCAGGTGTGTGTGTGTGTATGTGTGTCAATGTTTGACTGCATGCGCGTGTTTGTCTTTTTTTTTTGTGAATTCCCATTGTTATTGTTTCATAAAGTTCACGCCTGTATCAAAATTTTATTACGTTCATTTTAGTTGTTTAGTTTTCATTTTTCTGGTATTGTAGTTTCATTTCATTCTTTCATTCGTTTGCCCGCCATTATTTATAAGTCGACTTTCAGTTTGTATTTTAACTTTTGTGTTTCTTAACTATCGATTTTTTTAGTCCAAGCACTCATTACGAAGTGGAAATAGGGGACACCCAACTCAACATTGTTCGAGTCTCTTCCAGCCGTTTTTCGAGTAAAATTGTGACGTTGAATAATGTATGATTAGTACATAGACACGTTGACGATGACTCGCTGACTCGGTCTATAAAAGAAACCCCAACGGGGGACGACAACACTGGCAACAAACTGTACAGAAACAATACACATTTACTCGCAACTAGAAATAAATGGAGGGCACCAAACTATCCACGCCTTACACTGAAATTACATATCCTCGATCTGCATACATTTCTAGTGGATTTACAAATGATTGTGATGTAGTTTCCGAGTTCAATTTAACTCGCATGTGAAGCACCACCATCAATAACAATTATAATCATAATAATTAATAACAATTAAAGTCCATTCAGACAGCTGCGCACTCGAGCCATTTTCAATCAATATGAATTATGTATTTAGATTAAATTGTACTGTAAGTGCACTTAACATTCGAGTGCTCGCACTCGAATTCGTACTCGTATTTACAATTATTTTCGCTCTCATTTTTCAACATTACCTTGTCTTGTCTGCATTATTTACATATTTCAAGCATTATCCGACTGTCAGATGTATAATTGAATGCGAAAGGCCAAGAGTCAAGGCCCACTTAAGTGTGCTACACATTTTTGCATTTTGATCCAAAAAAATACAGGCTCAATCACATAATTAATTTAAATTTGGGTTTTGGGGCTGCCAATTTGCATGAATTGCAGAATTGCTCAAAGGAAAAAGACCAAAATTTTCGAATAAATTATTTCTCTTGCAGTTTCATGCGAGATGCATAAATTTTCATATCAAATCAAGAGATGATAAATTATTTACATGAAAACATGGTTAGTTTTAACAAGCTTATGGAAGTTGTAAGTTTGATAAGTGTTTGTCCTTCTTCGTAAAAAATTATGTACAGCATGGCGTATGCTTAATTGAATTTTGCTGTTGAGCGGATAAAACTTTTCCAAAAACAGATTATGCTGAATTTAGAATGGTATGACATTAACTGAGAGGGAGAGAAATGGAGTGAGAGAAATTGAGAGAGTGAGAATTTAAGAGGTAGATTAGAGAAAGAGAGAGAGAGAGTGAGAGAGTGAGCAAGAGAACAGTAGAAAATTTTATGATTTAAGGTTTTTAAACCTGTTCCCTACACCTCAGGGAAATATGTCTAATTGTATTTGTATTTTTCCCATTTCATTAATGTAGCTACAAGATTTTTTGTTGCAGTATATTCAGGCCTGTTCCGGTTTTCACTTTCGGTAAGATTTTGCGGAAGTAAATTTTTTCAAACTGCTCTAATATCATTTCGGCGAAATTCTGAGGATTGAAATCACTTTGAGTGGATGAGTTTCAGTCATATAAAGTGAAAAACGATCATTCGTACTTACTTAGTCCAAATGGAAAGTGAATAAATGAAATTCACTAAATGCTATAAAATAAAAAGTGAAAACCGGAACAGGCCTGATTAATTAAAAACTTGTGAGCTCTATGTCCACAAGACTTAAAAGGCTAAAGAAAATATAAAACAAATTAAAATTTAAATACTGTAACTTAAATACTTAAACTCATTTATTATGACTTCTTATTATATGTGATATATGTAGTTCCAGCTTCAATTCTCCCATACTTATGTCCTCTTTGGTATGGCTCTTTCTTCATCTCTCCCGCTTATTCTTTAACTCATTCTCTTACTTTTATTGTTTATTTGTTCTGATCTGAAGTTAATCGAGCCAATAAAGCGACTAAATGCGTTGTCAAAAGTTTGTGGCATAGACAAAAGTTGAAACTAATATATGTGTATGCAGATGTGTGCTTGAGTGTATGTGTGTGTGGGTGTCTGTTTGTGAATGTGTGGGTGTATGCGTGTGCACATGACATCAAAATATTGCCATAACTTTTCACTGTAGCATGTGTGCATGTATATTTGTATCTGTGCAGTTGTTAAACCTTAGAAATTCGTACGTCAAATGTCTGAAAATGTTGGGAAAATATGAAAATTTTTAGCCTCACGTGTGCTGGGTATGTGACCAAAAGCCAAAAAAACCCAAAGCCAAAAGCCGCACAATGTCCGTCATAAGTTATTTAAAAAAAAATTAAATAAACGAACCAAAATTTTATCCACTAACTGTACACACATTTGTATAAGTTTGTGTGTGTGCGTGGCAGTATTTAGGTTGAATTTTCAATTTCGAGTTTGAGTAATGGACACAATTTTTAAAAGGTCCCAATTGAAAGGCATGCGCGCAGCTTGTTCGCTGATTGTTTATTCAACAGAGCCGGAAATCCACTGAGCTGCAAACTAACAACAAAAGGGGTCATGGCGGAAGCGGTTGTGGGCGTGGCAGTTGGGTCATAAAAGTTTGAGCTGGAAGTTAGCGCAGAAGTAAAAAATCAAAAATGACGCAGAAATTTTGGAAGCGAATTCTGCAATTTGGGCATTAAGCATGTTAAGACCCTGTACTTAAAAGCTACGAAGCGTCTACTACGTTTGTCAGAAAGTTAATGTACGTAAGTCAGAAAAAGGCGTGGCAGACCAGAAAAAGTATACATATATATTCTTGATCAGCATCAAATTAGAAAATCAATGTTTGTTTTTAAATAAATATTTCTCTCATAAATTTAGGAATTTCGATTAAATAATAGAAAATATTTTTCATTAATATACATACGCGCAAATTCGCTTTAGCATAACTACGGCCCAAGCTACCGGGTCTTTCCCAGTCTAGCACACTCTACTGCAGCTCCCTACTTATCTCGTGCCTTGTGCCACAATTGTGTCTGCATTGTGCACATATAAGAGCTCAATTGCCTAGCGCTAAATTCATCTGCATTTATAATGCCAATACTTTCCACTCTCCCTCTCTCTCTCTTCTCTCTGGGAGTTGAAAAGGCCAGAAAGCCAACCCAGAACACAGCGAATCCGTCGAACCACTAACGAATGGCGTGCGTGCAAATTGTGGCCAGTGGCAAATGTTCGGCAAATTATTGGGTCGCAACTGGTACAGTGAATACTGGGTATGCGTTGCCTCATTGCATTTGATTTGCCCCCGGGTGACATTTGATGTTAACTTTAATAAGCCGAAACTTTGGGCATTGTCACATGTGTTGCTTCTTGGCTTTATTCAGCTGTTTAGCTGCGTTGCCTGTTTGCCTTTTGGCCCGCTTCAAAGTTTACATAAAACGACACTTAGGTATTGCATGGGGCATATTAGTTATATGTACTACAAGCATTCAAGTTTATATTTATTTTATTTAACTTTTTGTTATGGAAATTTTGGTCAACAGCTGCAAGGAAAAATGGATCAAAAGAAAAAGACGTTTCGTAAACGCAGATGCTCTTGAACTTTTCTAATTTAGCCCCCAAAGTTTTTGAAGAAACTGTACCCGACTATCAACCCCTTGAACCCTTAGCAGCCAGTAATTGATATGCCCCTTCATACTTTGCTTACTCGTATAATTAGTCAAATTTTAATTACATGAAAAGCAATCTTTAAATTTGTGCAACTATCGAGCGACTTAATTGTTATTCGTGGCTTGCAGGAGCGAATACAAAATACAGTGTAATTACTTATAGTGTACAATGTACAGCTTACATACACATATTTAGCACAGCTGCTGAAAGTGAGGGGAAGAGCATTGTAATTATTTTATAAAAAAAAACCCTTACTTAATATTTAGCTTAACCTTATGCTATTATTCCACTCTTACTATTACACTTTATTTTCGAGAATCATTAAATTTTACAGGGTATTGGTTAGACGTGCAGTGTTTATCTATTTGCTCACTTGCCGCTATTTTGTGGCATAACAACCATAACAACTGCGAGCGTATGTTTTGTATCTGCTGTTGCGCCTGTTTCCACGATTCCACTGGGGGCCATTGTGGCGTCGCGGACTCTGTATCTGTGTGTGTGAGTGTATGTGAGTGTATGTGAGTGTAACTATAGCTTGTGTATGAATAATGAATCATTTGTCAGGCCGTTGTGTAGCACGGACATTGCTAACAGAGGAAGGAAGAAGTCTAGCGGCCAGAGTTGGCGGCATTTCAGGGTAATTTTTTAAACAAAAAAAAACACATTTTTGAAAAATGCATACTTAATATTTACAGCGTTTAAAGAATTTCTCAATAATTTGACAATGAAGAAAAAAACTAGAAATGGCTGGAAAAAAATTAACACTTTCTGTTAAGAAAGAAGAAGTCGGGAAACTGTGTTGGCAGAACTTTAAATTTATTGGCAATCTTTAAAATTATCAAAACTTTTTTAAAAATTCAGATTTCTTGATATTATTTCCTTCATTTTCAAATTTTTCAATGAAAAAAAAAACGCAGTAGCTATAAAATAGCTAACATGTCAGCACTGCTAGGGAAAATTCAGCCTAAACTGGCACTTGCAAGCTCACACACTCACTCACTTACAATCTATATATAATGTACCTACATGGAACATATACATACATATATACACTGAGTAACACGAGCTCAATTTGTAAAATCTAGGACATGTTTGGGTAACTGCCCGGCAAAGTGGCAAAGTGAAATATTGGGCCCATGCTGTAATTACGAACTGAACTGGACTCCTGTCTCATATTTCACACGTTCTCTTTCTATAGTCCAACTACGACTATTTATTGTAGTTTCTGCAATTAGCTAGATACACACACACACACACACACATTCATACACACAGGAACACACACACACACACACTGTCACACTTAGTTGTCGTTCGAGAGTGGTAATTGAATTAATTTAAGTTACAGGATTGTACAGGATGTTGCCGGCAGCAGCGAGGCCATTGTCCTGGATCGCCTGCTGCCCAGCACACAGTATTCCCTAACTGTCACGGCCATCTGGATGGGCAAAAAGTATCGCAGTGGTGGTCAGATCAAGTTTCGTACCTTGGGTAAGTCAACAACCAATCACTAATTAACTTACATTCTCTCTTTGCGTCTGAAATCACTGTCTGTATTACAAACAACATCCAATTGTAGATCTGCCCAAGAACACATCACAGCAGGATTTTCCGCCGGGCATTTATGGACGCAATGGCTCCGGCAATGGCAGCATCTTTGGTGATGATGTTACCTCCACAGCGACCAATACTCTTACGCATAACACAACGCGAGAGTTGCCAACGGTAAGGACTTGTATATTAATAGAGATAGATAGATAGGTAGATAGATAGATAGATAGAAAGATAGATGGATATATAGATGGGCAATAAGATCTTAAAGATAGGGTAAAATATAAAAGATGAATAGAAAATTTTTTTTTTTTTTTTTTTTTTTTTTTTTTTTAGATACGACTAGCGAAAGGGATAGATAATCATTTCTTTTGAAATTAAATTGATTGCAGATTGAAATTCGTACAATCAAAGTTAATGTGTGAATCTAAAAAAGTGTAATATAGCTTTTTATAGCTCTGATAGATAGACAATAAAACTGCGAACTCAAAGCAAGGTCTAGTTTAGTTAATATCATCGATTGATTGTTTGGAAGTAATAGCCTGTCTAACTTTAAAAATAACACTAACTCACTCTGAATCTTTCGATAGATACGCGGCGTCGAGATTGGCATTGTACTCATCGTGCTGATGGTTTGGGCAGGCGCCATAGCCTTGTTCTTCAACCGTTGGGGCAAGATACGAATGCTGTTGCCTTATCAGCCGGATTACAAGCACGAGCAGTTGAAGGTGCCCGGGACGGGAGTGTGCAGTGCCAGCGGCTGCAATGGTCAGCACTCGCATCAGGTATGCACTTTACACAGCAATTTCTGTGGGGAGCTAGAAGGAACGCAACAGGATGGGATTTTCGGGAATTGGGTGGGAGTTTTAAGTAATTCTCGTATGAGCCCGTATAAAACTTACCTATGTTTCCTTTTTTTGTTATGCTTTATTTATAGAACCTACACCCCGATTTCTTTGTCAAGGTATTCAAAATATTTAATTTCTCAATTAATTACTGCATACGAACAATATTTTTGCATTTAATTAGCTTTTTTGCATCAAGTCAAGTAAATACTATTTGAATATTATTAAATTATATTTACTTATAAAAATGTGCACACTTTACTTTACTCTAGTGCACAAAGAACCGCCAGCTCGTCCCCCTCTCAATCAAATGTCCTTTTTCGAAATACACTATCAAAGAAAATTGAGATTGCTTCTTCTTTAACTAAGAAAGCTGTATTTTTTCTATTTTACTCTTGTATGATTGTAGCGCTTAATGAATGCAGAAACCCGTTAAAGAGACCACTTAAGAAATTCTAGATCATTTGTTTTGTATCGGAAAATTCCAACTGAACTTGCAACTATAGAATTATCTTGTCTGTTTTGCAGTTTCCTGAAACTAGTCAACTTTCAAACTTAAAATAGGGATCAGCAATCAAGCTTGAAATTCTCCTTTCTGCTTTTCATTCCTTTTCTATGATTTGCTAAAAAAAATTAAAAAGCTTCTGCTAGTTTTATACATTGTTTTATTTTCTCTATTCTATTTTGTAGACTTAAAATTTTAACGATGATCGTACTATTTCAAATTCGCACCATTTACGGTCTTTTAAATGGTACCATCACTTCGGAATTCCGAAGATGGTTTTTATCTTATTCTTAGATACATTCGTGCTTCAACCTTTTTCAAACCAATTTCCATTTACATAGACACAATTAGAACTGCACACAGGCGGTTTACCTTATGTACCTGATCCATAGATTCATATATCTCTATGTTTAATGCTTAATGGATGCGATCATGGAAACACTCTATCCAAGTGTCCCCAGTTTGCATTTCCTAAATATAGCTAATAATATACAGTGGCAGGTAATTGTTTTGGCTAAAATAACTTAAACATTTTTTTAAAGTTTAAACTGTTTTAACAAAAAAAAAAATTAAGTTTCGAATTTTATCGGTGATGTCAAAACAATTACTTGGCTAACTGTATAAACTATACTCGTAATTAGTTAGTGGTTTTAGTTTTGAGTTTTTGTTGAGCTTTGTTGAGGTTCGAGCTTTCAAATGAAAACACTGACAAAGTTTCCTTAATTCCACCCAATCAAAACAATCCACTTGGCTCGCTCTCGCCTACTGCTGCTGCTGCCGCCGCTCTCTCTGTTTCTTTCTCTCTTTCTTTCTCTCTTGCTCGATGACACAATACCGATGTTGATGATCTTGATATCGATATCGTTCAGTGTTTGCCCCGCTGCGAAGGCTGCGGAATCTTCGATCGTTGCTTTCAGTATCCGCGCAGGGAGCTGGAACGCGATTGCGGCTGTCAGTTTGCGCTGCTGCACAAGGCGGATGTGGAGAGCTAGCAACCAGTGCATCGCGAAACGGCTGCTCAGAGTGTGGCCGTGGCCGTTGCCGTTAATCATGCCCACGGTACGCCCACCAACACCTATGTGCGCGGACCAAGTGTCGACAATCAGTCCATTGTGGGCACCAATGTCCTGGAGCATGTGGATAGCATAGACAGTGCAGTGCTTGATAGGGATTCGGCGGATGCGGATGCGGCCAAAGAGAATGGCTGCCAGACAGCAGCTGAGGATCAGCAGTTATTGCAACGTGAGGTGGCGCCACCACAACAGCGTCTGCTGCCGCTCTCGATCAACAGTCACGGGAAGCAGCGACGCTTTGCGCAACAGCGCAGCATTCTGAAGAACTCGCAGGAGCGCACCTTTGTCGAGGAGAACGAAGTGCTTGAGGCCAAAAAGCAATTGATATTGCGCCGGCGTCGCCTCTTCAGCCATTACCGGCAGTACGATCAGTGGCGAAGGCGACAGTTTAGCTATGATCCCAGCTACTTTCGCCCGCCTCCGCTGCCGTCTAGACCGCTGGCATACGCTGATTACGGCGCACCTGGCATGGGCACCGCCGGCGTCGGCATCAACATTGGCGGAATCGAAATGGGAAATGCCTCAAACGCTGCTGCCAATGCTGGACGTCGGCGTCGACAGTACCGACGTCAGTATTCGTGCGCCGACCGCAGTCGCGATGGATCACGCGAAAGTCGCGGCTCCTCGACGCTGCAGCTGCAGAAATACCACAGCATGGTCGCCAGCGATACCATACACACCGAATCGTCAATGCTCAATCACAGCAACTACAGTGAACCGGCCAGCGTAAGTGCTTTTCGAAATTCGAAATGCGAAGTACGAAACCGACACAGTTCGTTCATTCTCGTTCATTCGTTCGATTCGCCCGCTTATCGTTATCGATAAATTGCACCATCGCCATGCACATCGTGTTGTACTTGGGCACGTTAATCGTTAACCGTTTACAGTTTACCGTTTTGCCATTTTGATCGCCCGCCGATTTTGCAGCGTTGAGTTGAGAGCACAAAATATAAAACGCACCCCACTCTAGTGATATTATTAACAAGGTGAATAATTCATTCAGTAAAGTAGAGTGAACACATTACCTTGTTTTTAATTTTACCTTGTCTACACCCACACAACGAAATGTAACACCCTGCAAAGTTTAATGGGTTAAGGATTGACTTTTGTCATTCTTAACTCGCGCTTCACAAGAGCACAGCAAAACAAAAAAAAATATATAAACACAGCCGCAAATTCTGGACACATCAAAACAACACCAAAATCCACACTCAGTTTTTGTATCGCTTTGTAGAGTTTTGTGCAGCTTTCGCTTTGTTGTTTTTACTCTTGTTGTTGTTGTTTCTCGCCTTACGAGGATGCTTCCATAGAGCTTTGTAATCGTTGTGGGATATTTAGAATTCCACTTCCAAAAATGTACAAAATGTATGTGTGTGTATGTTTAAGCGTGTGTGAGTAATCGTCTGAGATTTCTATCAACACCTCTCCGTGGCTCTTCTCTCTTTATCTGTTCTTTCTCTTCCCTCTTTCTTTTCTCAATTACAATATTGCAATGAGATTACAGTTCGACAGCAGTGATTGTGGCGGCACCTTTGCTCACCCACCGTTGCACTGCAATAGCCGCGTAAGAGAAATCGAAATATCGAAGATTTCAATATTATCAATAGATGGCCAATTCTTTGCTAATGTTCCTTGTCCTTGCAGCACATCCACATGTTGGCGGAGGAGCGTTCCACATCGATATCGGAGCGTTGCACGCGCAGTCGCATCAACTCGGCCATATTCGTGTCGTCCGAGGGTCGAGGATTCGATTCCATCGAGTTCCTGCGACGCCACGGCTCACAGAGTGTTCTCTGCCGCAAGGCCAAGAGTGCCGAGAATATCACGGACAACGGACGCAGGGTGAGTTCTTTTTCGAAGAATGTCGACTTTTTCCCATACTTACTCCTTGACACTTTTTTGGGCTTTCAGAAGAGCTTGCGACCTTGGCGCACCGATGATGACTCCGTCCAGCAGCGAGAGCAACAAAACTCATCCCAGGACATTGAGCTAAAGGAGTGTGGCAACAAGGCAGGAGAATTGCTCACGTTGCCCGTGCTCCACGACGCCAAGCAATCCCCGACAGCTGTCACAAGTTTGCTAGCACGCTCATCGGCGATTACCACGGCCAATGTCATCGTGGGCAGCATTTCATTGGAGGCGCCGCCTCCATATATGCAGGATGATGACACTCACTCCATATCGGCGTTGATTCATAGCGATGCCGCTGCCATTGTGCACGATTCACAGGACTCGGCGGAGACAGTCGAGGAACTAGTGCATGTGCCACTCTTGGCCAGTGCCACAGCCACGGCATCTGTATCCGGCGCCTCCACGCCCAGCATTGCCATTGAGGCGAAGCCACGTGTCCTAGTGCACCAACGCTCGTCAACAGCATCATCATCGCCGCACAACAGCCCCAAGAATCTGGGACTAGGTCTTAAGATCAGTGTCAAGCCCAAGATCAGTGCCGTGCCAATGGTGTCTGTGTCCGGCCCGTCGCCGCCAATTGAAAAGCCGCCGCTGGCGGAATGCTTGTAACAAATGGCAGCCGAAACATTTATCTAAAGCGCGCTCTCACTCAAGGCAACTGGACACCCAGACCAGACCCACAACCAGATTACACCAAGCACACACAAACATAGAACTACCCAATGCACTACAGTTGATTCCCCCATGCTAATTCAGATGATAGGTGGATAGAAGTATGCCAAGCTGCTCAAATAAGTGTTTCGGTAAAGCTATGAGAGATGGAATTCTACAAATGTAAAAGTAGAACTAGAGTTAAGAGTAGGAGTAAGAATAGGAGTAGGATTAGGAGTAGAAATAGGAGTAGAAATAGGAGTAGTTATTGTACCAAGAAAGGGCAACGCCATGCAAGAAAAGCTTTGTATATTCAACAACGACTGAAGTATACACATACGAACATTGAACGTATAAAACGTATGTAAATATATATACTATGTACACACACACACAACTGATAAATCAGCTTTAACGACAAACAAACAAGTAAACTATCAGGCTTTAATATTATGATGAATTTCTGGTCAGTAAAGAGACCAAAACAAACTGTTGAACGATTTAGTAACGTTATGGTTCTCCTACTATAAATATATCTATACCATTTACCACTTATATATATATTTATCGGATGAATATATATACATAGTTATAGCCAAATCTAGGGCACCACACATATATTTATACATCACTCTAAGTACTTAAAGATATCAACTATATTTATTTTCATTGGTAAACTCTGTGTAGATGAGATACACCCACAAACTATACACCCTTAAAATACTTATCTTATAGGCACAAAATCCGAATGTTGCTTATGTATAGCAAACATATCAATTACCCACGACCAAAAACGAAACGTTGAAACTGTAAACTAGTCTTTAAAATTTAAAATTCTATATGATATTGTAATTATTGTCAAATAAGAAAGTGCCCAGAATGAGTTCTAAGTGTTTTTAAAACTACTTGTAACTTGTATGTTTTCATGTAGATTGTAATTCAAAGAGATATATACTTCGATATATATAGCAACTCATCATGTATCCTTGTAGTGTTTAAGCATGCATTTTAAGAAACAGTTTCACTTGATGTACCTTCATATATTACATATGAACTCTTTGATTATAGTGAATATAAAATGTAAAATTCTAAATAGAACTGATGACAGCACACAGACGAAATCATTTGCTCTCTCTCTCTCCTGTAGCTAGTCTCTATATATTTTAGTTATGTTACTCAAATTATCAGAGCAATACTTGCCTATATACTAAATACCCCAAATATCTATCAATCTATATATGTATCCATAAACTCAGTTAAATCAAATCTTGTGTAAATACACCCGCACACGAACCTACGTTTAATACAAACTCTAATCCCACTATCAACACAGACTCCAAAACTAACTTTAAATAATTACTATGATTATACCATTTTATTGGAACACGAGATGTTGTTATTAAGGAATTGTCAATTTTGTGGTCCAAAGCTACAATAAAACACCATTAAAATGGGTCAAAAGTAAGCTTAATTAAGTAATACTTGGTTTATGTTCAATTCGCTAAAAATATATATATGTGGATGTGTATTTTTTGAAATCAAATAAACGAAATACTTAAATAAATTTGAATGTTTCTTTTTTAATAAGTATATTTAAAAAAAAAAAGAAACCATTTAAAGTAATATGACAATTTCTATATTTCTTACTTCTACTTCCGTTCAAAGATGACGCAATGGTTTCCCTGATCATAGTAGCTTCGTCTGATGACAACATCTGGTAGCTGGGACACCAAATGCTCCAGTTCCTGCTCCTCGAAGACATGATAGTATCTCAGGAAGGTTGTACGCTGCTCGTCTTTGGTTTTCCAAGGCACATAGACATCTTGTTGCTGGAACTCTGTGCGATTCGTGTGCACCGGCAATGGCACCTGCACCTCCTTCTGTTGTTGCTCCAACTCCATGTTTTCCAGCTCTTGGGCTAGCTTCTGACGTTGTGCCTGCTCCGTGGTGCGTTCCTTGTTGACAGCCTTATTTTGTCGCAGGTAGGCCGACTTCTTATCGTTCTTTCGCTGATCCTTGGCCCAGACATAGATGAGTGCACGGCCGCCAGGACGCAGAACGCGTGCCATCTCTTGCAGCGCTGTCAGTCGCCTCTCCGTGCTGGCCAGGTGATGAATAACGGCAATGGAGATGCATCCATCGACGCTGGAACTTCGCACCGGCAGCTGCAGGCAATCGCAACGAAATACCCTCTGTCCGCGACCGTTGCTCACGCCGAGCAAGCCCAGGGAGCGGTCACAACCGATGCTCAGCATTTGCGGATTACAGTCAAGATATTTGCCATTGCCACAGCCGACGTCCAGGACCACTGAGAATGCCTCAAAGCTGTGCAGAAACTGAGCAACCTGTGGCCAGGGCGTATGCCGCGTGTCACTGAAGTGATTGGCAATCTTATCATAAACTTCGTGGACATTCTGCTGCTCCAGATGGCTGGCATGCGTGACCAAAGCAGCAGTTAAGGCTTGCGGAGCTCTGGCTTGCTGCGTATCACAGAGCGTGGGATATTTACAATCGCAGGCTCCTCGACGCAATCTCCTGAAGGTGAGCGAGGTACGTTTGCTGCGCGCCCGTGTCGTTAGACTCCCTGAGGATGTGGACACCACATCAATGTGTTTGGGTTTAATGCCATGTGTCCAATCGTAACGTGACTCGCCGGACATGATCAGCAGGGAACGTCTTGGCAGCAGCACATGCACAAGCTCCTGGTTGCGTCGAAAGTCCATGACAACGTCGGATTGCAAGGAGAGTGATAGAATCGGATCCACAAATGCACTATGTGTGTCCACATGCGGCGGAATGCCCTGTCCAGGCTCGTAGCCATTCACCGTCAATTGATCCGGTGGCAAGATCTTTGGCAATTCGCTGTTGTCTAAGCGCTGCCATAGAAAATCACATGCAGCTGGTATGGGCTGCTCCAAAGGCTGCGCTGGATCAACGTTGTTGCTGCCATAGAGGAATTCATAGCCAAAGTGCTTAACATGCCGGTGCTTCAGTTTATCCTCCGTGTGGACAGATTCTTCATCACCTCCTACAGCCTGCAACAGAGCTGCCTCTTCTTCAGCACTTACGAAATCGGTCAACAAGATTAAACCACTGGGCAATGGTTTTTGCCAACCACTTTCCTCAATTTCCTTTGGCAATTGACTTACGTAACTGAGATAGGCAACGGCTCCTTGCTGGCCTATGGTCGCCAGATTGTGCATGCCCTGGTACACAAGCTGAGCATCCTTTAAGGTGGCACATATCACAAAACAATAGGACTTTGAAGGCAGCATCAATAATTGAGACACTTGACCGCCTGTTGCGGCAGCCGCTGCGAGCAGTGTCTCTTCCGACAGCCCATTGCTGAGTCCAACGTTCAGTATGGCCAGGTGAAGTGTGGGAACATCACTCGCAGTCACTTTGCAGTCCGCTTTTATAATTGCCAGGCAGCGTCGTTGCTTTTTCTCTGCCTTTTTGGCTTTGTTTATCTTTTGCTCAACTTGCTGCATGCTGCATGCTAAAAATTTAAACAAAATTTACCAAAAAATACCAAAAAGCTTCAGTGTGTCCACCCAGTGAATTTTTATTTAACTTAAGCTTAGTACGCAGCTCATGTCAGTATTAAGTTTAATAATATTTATTTGCTATTTTACAGAACTGTATAAAGCATAGGTCAGTTATTTATGCGATTCACCCAATTTTGTTATAAATTTTAAATTTAAATCGATTTAAATGACTGTAAATAAAACATTAAAACAATTTTTTTTTAATTTTGTATGGAAATGTATGTGTTTCATGTGTAGCATGAACAACTAACTAAATATTTATAGATATTGATACAAACTAATTACTATTTACTTTCTTGATCAGTCTCAATGCTATATGCTCGCATCAAACCATAATCATAATGAGAAATAGATACATATTACCAGACCCTATCAATCATGCTATTATCCTGTGGCTTCTGATTCATAGTGGTCAACTGTTGATGATAATTGCGCATCTGGTTACTTCGACGTGGCTGCGCCAAATACTCGAACATGCTCTGCAGATGCTGGGACAACATCTTGCTCAGATCGCTGGGCATGGGATCGGTCCAAAAGAAATCGTGATTCAGTGCAGTGTCTGCATCGATGCGTTTCTTTGGATCCAATGTCAGGAGCTTGTCAAGCAAATCGCAGCCAGTGGGATCCTTAACATACGGTCGCAATCGTTCCTTGACGCGTCTCTTTTGATTCTTTGGCAACTCAATGGATTTGTACAGTTCTAGATCTTCGACACCGGGCCAAACATCTGGTGTGAAGGAGCCGCACAGCTGGGAGATAAATGTCAACTGCTGTTGCTCCGTATTGCCCTGCATAATGGGCGAACGCGTCCACATTTCGGCCATAATGCAGCCAGCTCCCCACATATCGACGGGCGGGCCATAATTGCGATCTCCCAGCAGCAGCTCCGGTGGACGATACCACAAGGTGACCACACGATTTGTATAGCGATTTTTACAGTCATTCTTTGGAATGCTAAATGCACGCGCCAATCCAAAGTCAGCCAGCTTTAAGATGCCGTGTTTTGTAATCAGCACATTGGCTGCTTTCATATCGCGATGAAGAATCTGCAAACAAAAAAAATTCAATATCAGTAACGGGTTCTATTTCGGAACTGGAACCGATATTTGTTTTGGTGTTAATCCCTTGTTTTAAAATTTACCTTGTTGCTGTGTATGTAGTAGAGGCCGTTGAGCAACTGCTGCATAACCTTTTTAATCTCGCCCAGACTGAACTTAACATTCATATTTGAGAGTAGACCGGCCAAATCGTGTTCACAAAAGTCAAATACCAAATAGAAAGTCGATCTGTAGCCATTGTGAACAGTTGCTTTGGTGCGACAAATCTCTATTAAATTGACGACATTCTCATGTTTCAGCAGTTGCAGGATGCGTATCTCGCGCAGCGCCGTAATGGGAAACTGTGTAAATGTGAGAGCATTAATAAACAAAGGTATTTAAAGAAGCCACGTTTTCTTACGCCTTCTTTTTCATTATCCATCAGCACTTTCTTCATGGCCACAAACTTTTTGTTGCTCTTCTTCTCGCGTGCTTTAAACACCTCCCTGAAATAAGTAAATGTTAATTTCGACATATATTACATAAATTTTTGTTCGAAAAACGTACCCAAATGTGCCTTGTCCGATTTTAGCCACTTTCTCATATTTGCTACTCTCATCGCAGTAGGGAAAATCGTAATCCTCAATGTATTTTTGCTTCTCCATCAACGACATGGTGCGCGATGAACTGCCCGACGAAACACTCGATGGCGTCGATGCTTGCGGCAACATATGCGACATGTGTGCCATATTGCTATATTTTTATATCAAAATATGAATAATTAATTTTCAATTTTACAATTTCTTTAGTGTTTTTAATCCACAAGCACAACACTCACAAAACAAAGCAACAACTGGTGCTGCGTGCCTCGGAACAATATGTACACACTGAACAATATCAGCTGTACAGTGCTGTCAAAATATCAAACATAATTATATCGATAGTGCAAACATCGATGATTTACAACACTAATCAGCTGTTGCGGCATGTATTCATGTCTTTGTTCATTGTGTGCTAGTGCTGGGACTTTACGATTTTTTAAAAAATCGATTCAATTCGATTTCTCAATCAGAAAAAATCGATTTAAAATAGTTTTTTTTTAATTAAACAGAATATTTTTAACTTAATTTTTTTTATTACTTTATTTGGATTTTATTATTTTTTTTTTTGTTTTTTAGTATTTATATTATTTTTCACAATTTTTGTATGTTATTTAACAGTCATCATTAATAAAAAAAAAGGAAAAAATTACCAAAATTAAAATAAATTCAGATTTTATTGACTAAAATTAAACTCGTTTAATTCATATGAGAGATGGAAAAACAGCTATTCTTAGTACATTTTGTGTACTCAAATATACGCGCCTTTATATTCCCAGTCACAAGTAGCATTTCACAGGACTGTTCCTTTTTAAAAAAAATCGATTTTCCTTAAAACAAAATCGATTTTGGCTCCACAACAGAAAAAATCGATTTAAATCGATTTAAAATCGATTTTATTAAAATCGGTCCCAGCACTATTGTGTGCACACTGACTAAATGATATAACCCAATACCGAAATCACATTGAACGCTTAAATTGTTATTTATGAATAAATTATTAAATATAGGGCACGTAGTGCCGCGTCAATTTGTACGTGACTATGCGTTCAAGTCGGATTTAAAAATCAAATGGGTACGACCCGAAAAGATATCGTGCATTAAGCCGGAGAAAAGTGGTGATCTCGCCAAGCTGCCGCCCTTGAACCCAAATGAAATTTTGCCGGATTACAAAGATTCCAAGGAGCTACAAAAGTAAAAATGCATTCGCTACAGCTGACATTATAATCAATAATTGAATTGAATTTTTTAGTGCTAGTGAAGCAGTCAAATCGCTATTTAAGTTGAGCAACAACCGGAATAATCTGACCACACGGTATTATCGTGATGAAATGGTCAGGAAGGTACAACGACATGGCCAGGACTTTGGTTCAATGGAGGCGAAACGTATGTATAATTAATTTTAGTTCAATATCAGTTCACTCTACAAGTGTCAGTTTTCTCTAATTGCAACAGTGGCCAAGATGACTGCATTTATACGGCGGTATCAGGAGCATATGGAGACAAGTCCACGCGACAGGGTAATTAAAGTGCGTCTAAAGGAGCTGATTGAGAAGCGCAAAAAGTTTCTAAAATACCTGAGACGCTGGGACTATCCACGCTTTGAGTGGATATTGGAGAAACTCGACTTGGTTTACAAGCCGCCGCCAACAAACTTCCATTGGATTACACGTAAGGAGTCGTTGCAAAAGCTGACGGACATTTACTGCGAGAATATTAAGGAAGAGCGACTAGAGGCCTATCACAAAGAGCTGCAATCACAGCAGATTCCCTACCTGGAGGATGCCATCAAGAAAATGTCATTTGTGCGGCAGGAACAAATCGATTGTGATGTTCCCGTCACCGTGACGGAGCAGCAAATTGAGGAAGCACGACAGGAGCTGGCACGTCTGAAGGAGGCACGTGAAGCCGAGGCTGCTGCAACACAAAAGCAGTCGGATGATACCTTCCATTAATAAGCTAAAGAGCTGCCTTGCAATAAAGCCCTTCAATGATTCTTAAATTATATGAATTTATTGGATTTTTTGTATAGAGTTGAGGATTTCATTACATGTCATGGGAAGTGGGATGCAGGCTTAGAAAAATAAATAAACAAGACGAAAGTATAAGTTCTCCACAACGGAGATTAAGATTAAAGTGTTTAGCGTCGACCAGAAGTAGCACGTTCGGCAGATCGTGATCGCGTGTCGGATCGTTTCTTTCCACGCCTACTGTTGGATGCATTGCTGCTGCTGCTGGAGCTGCTTGATGATGAGGTTGATGAGGAATCGCTAGAGCTGGACGAACTGGATGAGGACGAAGAGGAAACGGACGAGGTGGAGTCCCGGGAGGCTCTTTTACTGCTAGCAGCTGCAGCTGCTGACGCCTTTTCCTTGCTGCTACTATTTCCATTGTCCGTTTCCTTGCTCTTAACATTGCTTGAGGTCACTTCGTTGTCGCCCCACAAATCGTACTTGGACAAATCACCGTCATCCTCCTCGTCATCATCTTCCTCCTCCTCGCCATCAATATCACTGCGTCTAGCACGCTTCGCATCGTCCCTGCCACGTCCATCCTCATCGCTACCAGCGCCTCTTTCATTATTTTTACGCTTCTTGCGACGCCCAAACTCATCGTATTCGCTATCGGAATCTTGTCGTTCCTTATACTCAACAACGCCACGATCATTGTAACCGCCGCCAAAGCCTACAAGAGAAGTATTTAAGTGATTGTGACGCTTAGCTTTAAATGCTAGCTGCTCTACAAACCTGTGCGCTCCTCGACGTCTGTGAATTTGGGCGCATTACACATGTTGCAGGTCTGGCGGCGCGCCCAATTGACGTTAGCACATTTGCTGCATTGCCAGTCCTCGGCGCTGAAAAGACCACGTGACTTGTCTGCCGCCACTTTGCCAATTTCGGTGCCCAGTTTCTTTTTGCTTGAGCTGCTGCTGCTGCTACTCCCATTGCCACGTTCACGATCCCTGCTTCGATCTCGATCCCTGTCCCGGTCCTTGTCCGGCTTTTCAATAACGTTGCTTTCACGTTCTCGGTCGCATTTATTGCATTGCAGGCGACGCGCAAAGTTCAAATGGCGGCAGCTGCAACACAGACAGATGCATAACCAACACACACGCAAAGTGCCAAGAGCGCGCGCCAAGGCGAGCGAGCGGGATGGAGGAAGAATAAGAGTAACAAAACAATAATTTATTTCATTTGTTTGTTAGAGGGGTATTTGTGGAGGGGAATTGTGCTGACACTCAAATCCTATGTAGACGCCAACCAAGCCAACGCACTTGGCTTGGAATACATTACGCTGCAAGCTTTACGCGCACTCACTCAATATCTGGACAAATCCAATCGCCAGCCGAGACGCTAACGCCGCCGCCAACACCACCCCCGCTGTTGGACATTTTTTTAAGATCAATTCGGACCCTTTGCCTTTTGTGTGGTTGCTGCTATGAAAAGTCCGTTGAAATGCTAACCAACTTGTCAACGGACATTTAAAACAATTTTATACAATTTCTGTATATGAATCTTTTTCCGGTTTCGTTTTTTTTTTTTGCAATAATTTTTGTAGCGTTGCTAGTAGGGTTGAAATGCTAGATTAATGTAGCCAGACTGTTAAAACTCGGTGCTGCCATTTCAAGTGCGTTCTTTTTTGACAAATATGGCAAGGCTAGCGCCCTCTGCAAGCTCTCCCACAACTTTGTTTTTGTTTATTGCCAATTTATGTTTTTATCCATATTTAAGGTGCATTTTCCATATGGCAGTTAATTTTTGCTTATTTTTCATTGAAAATTCATTGCTTTATTTACTTTTAGAGTTTTATTATCTTAAGCATATAAAACAAAAGCCGCTCCAAAAGTAAACAACTGATTTGTGTTGTCATTTAACTTAAAAAAAGTGAATCTAACGCATAACCAGCAACTTTTGGAATTGTCGGTGCGCGCCACCAGCAACACACACACACAATCAGGATTCCAGTGGGCTTTACTTCTTGCCGGTACCGATCTTGGCCTTGGCGGTACCACGGACCTTCTTCATTCTGTTGCGACGTTCCTTGCGCTGCTTGCGTGTCTGCTTCTTCTGCTCGAAGAGACCATGACGGGCCAAACGGTATTTGGGCTCGAACTTCTTGGCGAAGTCCAGAGTGTCGTAGATGAGGGCAAAGCCTGTGGAGCGACCACCGCCGAAGTTTGTGCGGAAACCGAAGGCGAAGACAACATCTGGGGTCACCTTGTACATAGCGGCGAGCTTCTCGCGGATCTCAGTCTTGTTGACCGACGAGAGTCCGGGGTGGAGCACATCGCAGACCATTTGTTTTCTGGCAAGCAGACGGTTGGTCATGAACTTGCGGGTGCGGATTGTGGCCGTTGTACCAGTCGACATATTGGCGGAGCTGTAAAACACACAAAGACACAACAATTAGAAAACTATTTCACACACACAATTTGCATGTTGTCACAATATTCAGGCTTTTGTTGTTTCTGTTTCTGCTCGAAATCAACATAACCTCAATGCGATTGCTGCTCCGCTGAGCAGCTCGAGACTCCACGTGTGACACGCTGCGCTCGACACTTAATTATACGCGCTTCAGGTGGTCTGCATTCATATGCACATGCATTCACACATTACCAGCACTTTTCAAACGCATTATAGTTTATTTAAAATCAATTTTTACCTTTTAAAACACTCGAAAAGGTTTTAAACACGTCTGCTGTGCGAACGCGATTCTTTAGAAAGGAAGATGGCTACCGTCGATTGCTGAAAACTTGGCAGCACTTTTTCTCAGGGTTGTATTGATCAAAAATTTATTGTTGCCAATGCAACCATGTAAATGGCGCCAATTTAAATCGATACAATCGTGTATTTGAAAAATGTTAAATTTTATTAGTTCACTTCGGCTTTAATAATTTTTTTTAACATACATTTAACTTAACTTTGACAACTTTTCATCATTTCGCTTTCTTTGCAGAGCATATACGAGTGCAAAGTAACCGGCTAGTAAAGCTACGCAAAACACAACTGCCACGCCAAAGTAAAACATAAACAAATCAAAAAGATGCAAATGGTTGGAGGCAATATCAATTCCACGTGTCCTAATCGAAGCGCCGCCCTTATGCCGAACCACGTAGTTCACCCAGAATATGGCGCTGGCCAATGCACCTAGCGGTCTGTCCCGGAACTCACTGGACACCTCTCGAATTGTCAGCTGATACTTTTGTTCTGTTGTGAGCTTCTCCAGTGCCCAGTTTAAAGCTGCGCTAGTAAAATTAGATGCATCCAACTGCAGGCCTACGCCCAACTTAACTGCCAGCTGCATATTCTTGCGTTCGTTCTGGAAGAGCGGCAGACCCAACATGGGAACATGACGCACAATGCCCTCTTGTAAGCTCAATAGATCACCATTCATTATAAACACACGGACTTTCGGATGCGCTAAGATGTCGATTTGGGGCACTGCATGCTGTATCATCACGTTCTTGGGCTGACCCTCAAGCTTCTTCACATCGTGGCAAGTCCAAATCACACCCTCCTTGCGCGCGCCTAGAAACTCAAAGAGTGTCTGCAGCTTCTGCTTAGGCAGCTGACCGCAGAGCTGTTCGTTTCCCAACTGCATGTAAATGATGCCGGCACGCGACTCTTCCACAAAGCGCTTGATATTCCAGGGCAGTTCGCGTGGCCCGCGAATATGCAGACCGCCGGCGGGCACAATTTGTTGCATCAAAGGCCGTGGCGTCAGGAGGGGCACATGATTGTTCAGCAACAACAGCGACAAATGGTGCGCTTGCAGCTCCATCACTGTGGTTGCCACTGCAATTCAAAGGAAAGAAACGTTAAATTCCACTTTCGTTAAGTTGATCGGCCTGGCGCTGCCAGACTTATGAAAAACAATATGCCATTCACAATAGTAAATAAAAACTTACTTTTAAAATGATTGCGTATCAGTTGATCCTGTGCCGTGTAATGATCCTTATGGAATTGTTTGCGTCGCGCTATGCAGTCGCGTATGTTACCCAGACGCGTTGAGAAGCCTATATCTGAAGTGTAGTGCTCAAAATCAATGGGTGAACAGGCAGCAGGCACCAATGATTCCTGCACTGCATCCATATAGTTGCCAAAATCGGTGCTTACTATGCCAATGGTGGGCTTATTGTGCTTATGGCCCAGCGCCAGAAGCGCCTCCGTGTAGAAGTAGTCTACGATAATCACATCAAAATCAAATTCTGCGCTTGGCAGCTGCAGCATCGATTGCAGCGGGGACTGTGACAGAAAGTGGTCCAAAGCTTGTGCTCCTACATTGGCCAAGGAACTGCGTAATTTGTTTTCGGCCAAACGGCTGAGATCTTCCAAGCTGCCACCCGGTGCCGCTTGCTTCTGCACTGTGGAAAGTCTCTCATAAGTTGCATATTTAATTACAACATTTCCTCCGCTTACTTACAATTACTCCAAAAGTCAAATTCCGGTGCGACCACAGTTTCCGTAATGCGTTCCAAGCGCTCACCGAGTCCATGGCTGCCGTATACCGTTACCTATTGGGAACTTGACTTTAATCTTGCACTTGTATTCGTTATGGTAACTTACATTGTGCTCTCTGCCCGCTAATTCGGTGACCAAGGTCCTCATCACTGCAAAGTGACTCTCGCTGGCATGTGGAAATAGGACAAGTATATTTGCCGAACGACAAGTATTGCCACTTAGCAGAAGTAAGAGCAGCAATACCCAAGGTGTCTCGGCTCCTTTATATGGATGCTGTGGTGGGAGAGTGAGTAAATACGCACACATACATATACATACATATATTTTTAGTAAGATGTACAAGTATTTGTCAGATTTCATTGGTACACATCAGCATCGGCACTTTCTCAATCTTTCTGCTCTTATCAATTAATTATTTATAAGCCGCTAAACTGTCAGACATGTCTATTTGTCTTGAATTAAATCTTTAATACTCACCATTTTAATGTCTATTCCTTGACCTTCTATTTCTTGAATATGCAACTGCAACTACTTGCGAAGAACTTTTCGAAACTTTTCCAAATTATTTCACTCCTTTTTCCAGTATCTCCTCTTCAGGCGCCTTGCCTCGCAGCACTGATTGCTCACAAGCAGAAAAACAAATACATAATTATAAAAGTGCGACAGCGTCTAGAATTTCTGTGGTTCTATACTATGTACTATCTGGAAGCGTGTATTGGAAACATATGTGGCACATGAGATTGCCGCCGACATCAGCTATACACATGCACACACAATCTCCATAAACATGTATACATGCGTGTGTGTGTGTGCAGTATTTCATTAAATGAATGGGGTACAATTGCACTGACACAGGCAAATTTGTAATTCCTCACAACGATCCTCTCTCTCTCGCTTCTCGAATGCTCCAATTCGCTCTCCGTTTTGTTGCATCTGTGTGTGTATGTATGTACATATGTATGTATGTACCCAGACCAGAAAACAAGGGATTGACATGGAGCTAAAAAATGCACACTGCATTATTGGAGCACAATTCAATAGCAAAGAAGTTAAAAGATGCTTGATCTTAATCCACATAGTTATTGTCGATTTCAAAGTAAGAAGGTTGACTTCGAGATACCTTAACATATCGTCTAGATCCTTCTCTTGTTGCTGATTATTGGGATCCACCTACATTGGGAATTGAAAAGTTAGCCGCCAATCGAATTTTTGGTATTTCTGTGGTATTTTCCTTGGGGGCCATTAAGTTGTCGTTAAACAAATACATTTTTGTGATTTATAAGTAATATGAATGTCCATTGTGGATGAATATTTTCGTCAGTAAATGGCCGCTAACCGGGGAAGAGATGAATTTGACGAAAGCTTTAGAACACATTTCCAATTGAATGCAATTGGCACTGAAAATACTGAGAATTTTCCTTTAATTTTCAATCTAGGTGTACAATCTCAAAACGTATTTGCATAAATTAAAGGTTGAGTCAGACCTAAAATTGTTATTGACTAAAGCATTTAGTCTATTATTATGTGCTTAAAAAATTGTCAACTAATCGCTAAATTCGAGAACATAGGATAATATTCTAGAAAGCGAGAAGCAACTGTGTCAACTTTTTATCAAAGTAAAACTTGAACACAAATCTGCCAAAGGGAAGGCCGAAAAAAAAAATGGTATCTGAAGAAATTAGCAAGTGACTCGCATTCAAACAACCTGAAACTGTTGTCGTTTTAAACCTGTTTTGTTTAAGGGAGACAGCAAAAGTACAAAGAAAGCCAACACAATATACACACACACATGATAGCAACAACAAACACAGTGATCGACTCACACACACAGCACAATTTGGCATTGGAAAGCCAGTTCAATGAACCACAGTACCAACTAAAAACCCATCCAAACTAAAGAGAACAAAAAAGTAGGAATAAAAGATGTTTTTTTTTCTTTTTTATCACATAGTTTATGCATTTCTTGACAGTACAATTTGTGAATAATTGAGCAGAGTATTTTTGCTTATACGACAACATTAATACAAAATCTTATTGATGCCAACGTGCAATTTTAAATGCAAAATCCCATGCCTGGATAATATGGCAGGGATTGAGGAAAATCGATTGCTGGCACCAAAATGTTCGATGTACTAACTCACTATTTGATTTCTAGTTCAATTGATTATGTTAAAAAGAGATGATTAAAATTTGCGAAATGCAAATAATGCCGTCGGCAATTGCATTTACAGTAGTTTAGTTTAATCGGTGGCATCAGTCTTGGAAACGGCAAACGGTTCGGGCACTTCGATAGTACCGCTGTTGGCAATCACAACATCCTTGACGGGACGATCGCGAGCATCGGTTGCGCTGGATTCGATTTTGCGCACCACATCCATGCCGGACAGGATCTTGCCAAAGACAACGTGACGTCCATCCAACCAGCTCGTCTGCTTGGTGGTAATAAAGAACTGAGAGCCATTGGTGTCCTTGCCAGCGTTGGCCATGCTCAACCAGCCAGCGCCATAATGCTTCAGCTTGAAGTTCTCATCCTCAAAGCGTTCGCCATAGATGGAACGTCCACCAGTGCCGTCACCCTTGGTGAAGTCACCACCTTGGATCATGAAATCCTTGATGATGCGATGGAACTTGCTGCCCTTGTAGCTGTAATTGATAATAAACACAAACAAAATTGTTGTAAAATTTGGTAAACAAATAAATTTGTCGCAATTCTTATTTGCTTTTATTAACTAATTCTCACTTAAACGCCACGTAATTGATATGAACTACTGCGGCTCTAACCTATAAATGTGTTTGTGTGAGTGTGTACACCACTATCGCATCTATGTATGTGTGTATGTGATAGCGTAAATGTGTGAGGTAGGTGGGTGTCTGTGTTGATGACAATTAGCGGTTCATTTATTACTTACCCTTCGCCTTCGGGCTTCTCAGCAAGTTCCTTGAAGTTCTTCACAGTTTTCTCAACAGTTTTGCCAAACAAACCAATTACGATTCGACCAGCCGATTCGCCGCCAATGTCGATGTCAAAGAAAACCTACACAACAAATACATTCAAAGACAATACTTATTAAACATTAAAAAAAAAACAGCGAAACTGATTTATCTGTTTTTGTATTTTTGTGTATACCAAGTGACGTAGGTACACAATTATGCATGCTTGTATGTGTGTGTGTGGGGATGATGCTTACCTTGTCGGTCACTTTGGGTCCTTTGCTTTCATCAGCAACCACAATGCCGGCCGCAATGGCGACCAGGCACAAAGCCAGTTGGAACTTCATATTATTTTATAACCGCTAGACAACTGAACAGCTCGACAACAAGAAATAGAATAAACAGCGACTGGCGGAACGCTATTGTACGAACTACGGCTGTAACGAATCGTTCGGAATAAGTCTGATTGAACCAGTGTTGCCAGGTGTTCAGCGCCCGTATAGCTAGATTCTCAGTGAAAATAAAAAAAATAAACTTAAATAAGCTAAAAATAAAAATGCAAAATGTAAGAAAACATACAAAAACATTAGGCTCTGCGATATGATAATTATTTTATTTTTGCCTTTTTACAAGAACTTGATTTTAGAATTTCTTACTAAACTTCACCACGCGGAGAGTCTCATACACAAAATTAATTTTAAAATGAGCCTCATTATTTTAGTAAATTTTGAGTTTTGTTGTCTTTTTGAATTTGCACTTACAAATTTTTAAATAATTTTTTAAAAATAATTAATTTCACTAGGGAAATGACATGGGACCAATTTTCTATCGACTTTTTTGAACTGATTCACCAAACAGATTGTGGCGGCATGATGGTATCGATACCAAAGGTATTTATCGATGCCGCTCTCGAAAATGGAACACAAAAAGCGCGCGACAAATTCAAATTAATCAAGAACTTAAATCCTCTATGGAAACCGAATGTTCAAATCTGTGGTGTATCGCTATAAATACAGTTTTAATTCATTTTTATTATTAGGCATGGTTAACATTTATTTTAAACTTGAGTTTGCTTATTGAAAACAATAGTGAATATACAATTGGATGCTGTCTGGGAATTCAAATTCATAGGCATTAATTTATATAGAGTATTTAACTTAAAAAAACGAAAGATTTACAATTTTATAATCATCCATATTATTTTGTCTTTAACGTATAATTATGTGCATTGAAATACAATTAGGTTCTTCAGTTTAGAGATTAGATATCTAATAGAGTTTAAAGTATAGAAACTATTCTATGTTTGATATCTGTGCTATTGTTATTTGAAAGGTTATCAAACGTAAAATCTTCGAATATCTTGTGGGAATATGTATATTATAGAGTCGAGCACTATCGCAAATATTATGGGCTATGCACAGTTATTAAGTATAAGCATAATATTAGCACAATAATAATAATTATAAATGGGCTTCAGCAAATTTTTAAGACCTATCACACAGAAATACACACTAGGGCTAAAGCTATTTACAGAAAAATACAATGGTAGTAGCAATAAATAGATTATCTTAATTAAACATAAAAGTGCAAATCAAGATCAACTCTTAGCATATATAGTACATACATTATGATAAATACATATATGAAAGTTGTGCGGAATATCATCTACAACTACATACAATCAATATTTTTGTCGCTATAGATTAAAGAACGATTCGAAACGAACTCGTGAACAGCCAAGTTTGGATTTGCATTGCAGTGAGCAATTTTAAATTTAGAAGCGCGCTTTTCAAAAGACTTCTCCCACCGATGTCAGACTTTAATCACTGCTATTAATCAGAGATTCCTGTTGTTCATCATCGCTGACTCTATAATATAAATTAAAATCACATTAAGAAATAGTTTATAATAAATATTGATATGCGATTTACGTACCTCACAATGCTCGCCTTATGGCAGCCACATAATTTTCTATATACAACTTTAAAGAGCTTCATTAGCGGATCTGAATCATCGTTGCGCATTAGCAGCAACACGAGCATCAACGATACGAACAATCCCAGAGAGCCCATCCAGTGCATAGATGTATATGGTTTGCTCCTCAGCAGCACATCAAAGGCAATCCCCAGCGGTATTTGCAGCGACATGGCCAACGTGCCGATCAATGATGAGGTGAGAAAACAGCCCCATAACCAAAGGGCCACAGCAAGCATGGTGCAAATGAAGCCATTCAGAAAGAGCAATGCAAACTGTCCCTGGCTGGGCAACTCGAATGTTTCGATCTTGGTGAAATGCAGAATAAAGAAAATGGGCCACAACAGCAACATATTCCAAAGACCAACGAAGCCTGCAAGCCAACAAAAGATTAATGAAAACCAAGATACATTTAAATAATTATAAATTACCAAAGAAAAGCGGAATGTCAACCTTCTCCTCGGTGTCGCTTTTTCGCTTAACAAACACCAAATAGGATGCATAAAAGAAGGCGCTAAATAGGGCCATCAACACGCCGCGTGTCATCTTGGAGTCATGCAGATCGTTTATTGTGGTTGCCACAATACCGCCAATATTCATGGTCACCGCAATCACCTTTGTGATGGTTAACTTATCGCCCGTTGCCGAGGGAAATAATGCTGCCAGTAAAATGACAAAGAACGTGGCTGTTGTTGATCTAAAATATCAGGAAATTAGCTTTGAACTTTTCCAACTTTGTGATCTTTTCTACCTGATAAGCGTTATCATGGGTTGTTCGTCCATGTCCAGCGCCAGCTGCGCAAAGTAATTGGCCGCAAACCACAGCAGGCAGAAAAGCAGCGCCGTTTTGGCCGTCTTATGATGAGACTTCTGTCGTCTAATTCGCATGCTGGCGGCATAAGACAGGCGTGCCATCAAGGCATCCGTGGCCTCATGGGCCGACATCTCACGCACCTCGGCCATCTTGCAGAATCGCACGCTGCGCACACTGGAATCGTCGCTCTCGGTGCCGGATAGAACGCCATTGATGGGATTGGCCACACGTATGGGCACAAAGGTGGGATTTCCCTGCAAGTGAAGCGGTTTAGAGTAGGAAGTCAACAGCATACTTAAGAGACTTACCAAGGCAGCCTGATTCGAATAATAATTCTCATCGTCGCCGTTTTGATCCATCATCTATGGAGTACATAGGTTTAAAAATAATGGAATCAATTTATTTGTAAACTAAAAGTTTTTGAATTAAAATTATTCATTATTATTATTATGCAAATTAGTTTCAACTCTTACTTCTAATTTTTCATACAAAACAGAAAAATAAAATTAATTTCAATAGCTAAAATTCAAAATACAAATTATAAAAATTGTTATTGATTCTAATTTGTATTAAAAATCATAAATAAGGATTAAATGTAATTTTATTTAGTAAAAATTAAAAAAAAAAAAAAAAAAAAATGAATCCTGTTCCCTATCCAAAGAAAAGTATGATTGAAATTTTTTTAATTTTTTTAAAATTGACTCATAATGCTTCTTAGCCATCCTTGGTCTCTACATACCACATAGTTGCCATTCTGACGATCACATGATTCCTTCCAGGGCGCAATGATCCCAATGATGACCAAATAAATGCTGAACATGGACGTCTTGAAGTAGGTTGTAAAGAAGGGCTTGTCATACTTGTCATCGTCGTAGAGAAACTGTTGAGCATTTAAATTATAAGTTACAACTTTGTTTAAATCATATTGTATAGTTATTGCTTTACCTTGCTTAATTCACTGGAGGAAACCCATAAGATGTTGACCAGCAACAGTATTGAGAGGCCGAGCAGCAGTTTCTGTGTGCGTCCGAGCATCTTAATTCCCGTATTAATGCCTTTTTCGAAATGTTTTCTAACTTTATTGTTATTTTAGTGCGTTTCAACAATTATTTGCGTTTGTGCCGCCAACTTTTCTGTGTCATTTTTTCGTTCGTTTGTAATTACATATTAGAGTTGAGTCGCACCAGGCTTTTAGAGCTAACGATTTCCCTAGTTCCAAATGACGAAATCATGGCTGCAATTATATGTAAAGTTCATATTAAGTAACAGAAGGATTACAGCATGTAAAACAATGCAATTGGCATTGCATTTATTGATTTTATGGTGCTGCTAAGCATATGCGAGGGTGGGCTTATAAGTTATTGGCCTGAGGTGGAGAAAATTTAACTTATTTGGATACCTTTTAGCAACTCACTGTTCAACTTTTTTATGCTTTTCAAATTTATTCTCTATAAACTGAGCAACTTTTAATTTTAGATTAAGATTTGTTTACAAAAGTTTACAATTATTTATCAGCTCACCCTCTCATAACGTTTTGAACTGTTGTTAATCTCAAGTGGGTAAAATTTTGGAAGTGTAAACATTTTATGGACTTTATTTACGGAGTGTTGCTCTACTAACTGATCCACAACTCATATCAAATTTGATTATCAGTCAATTTCGTCAATTAGCGTCTTTGGGGGCGCAAACCACTCAATTATTCAATGACTTCTCAATATTTGTTTGCATGTTAATCATTAGCAATAAATGGACGATAATAAAGCAGTTGCGGTTTTGACAGACGACGCATAAGCAATTCGTTAAAGCTGCAAACTGAGATAAGGCAACACTTTTAACTCCAGTAATGCTTATGACAATAAACAAAAGCGCTTCGCTGCATTTGTTTAAAATAACAAATACGATTGAAAATTACAAAATCAAAAAGGCACAACAAAATCAATACACAGCGTTAAATGTCTGCCATTTTCGCTACAAGCAACAAGTCTTTATTACACACTTAAACAGTTCTTAGGAATCGTATTTTCATTGTAGTTAAGATTATTGCTTTGTGGTAGTTTTAATTTATGCGGCTTTTTATCGTTTACCTCGCTATTTTAGCATTTTTTTAGCCGAGTTTTGTGGGGGCGGCTGCTGCTATACGAATACGTTTCTTTTTATTGTTGTTGTATTGATACAAATGATGCCGGTTGTTATTTCAGTTAATGAGTATTTGCTGCTTGCGCAATTTGGTTATTATGATTTGTAAGCTATTAATATTCTATGTTTATTAACGTCGACAGACTAAATAATACTGTTTTGTTCGATATTTTCTTCACACACTTTTCAGTGTAGTAAAGTGAATGCATTAAGCAGCTGATTGCATGACAAAAAAAAAGGTGGCAATCTTGTGGCATATTTGACAAAATTAAACTCTTTTCAGAAAAGTTGTTAAATATCAACATTTTATTATTAAAAAAATTAATTTTGAAGCTAGAACATTGAAACTTTTACAAAAGTTTAGTTATATTTTTTTCGATTTTATTTAAAAAACAGACAGCTGTTTGCTGATGTGGGCCACACTACACAAACTGTCTTACAATTTGGTTAATTATCATGAAACTGATTTGGGACAAAACTTACCAATTAAAAAGTGACATGATATCTTTAAAAATATATTAAACCATTTATTTTAGCTTTAAAAGTGTTTTTTTTAATTTATTTCACCGATTAAAAAGTGTGTGGCCACCGATAGCACTTGCTGCGTCAATCGATGTTTGCAAGTGCTGCCAATTACTTCGATACGATTAATGCTTACTTATCGATAAGATTAACAGAAAATTGTGCGCCAAATTCAAATGTGTTGTTGCAGCGCAACTTGTATGTCAATTACTGAGATTTGCAGATATTGTATATAAATGTTGACAAATTACTTCTGTACGCTTACAATTTAATCCTGAATTATGTTGTCACGCACAATTGACAGGCTCATAGGTGTGCCGAAATGGAAAACGTAATGCGACACGCACTTAATGTGTGAGTGTGTGTGTGTAACCGATATCCAAATATAAAGTTGTTACACCAAAAACAAAGGCATCGCAAGGAGAGAGACAGAGAGAGAAATTCGGCACAGTTTCACTTTCATCACTTCAAACCCGATTAAGCACCTCATTTTATGTGTTATTTATCTACTGATTGGATGATGATAAAACGCTCACAGACAAGGGCACTGAGACAAGGAACACCCTCTGGCATTGCCACCTCCCACCCCCTCGGTCCGTCTGTCTGTGGTACGTAAAGTAGCCCCAGTGAATGATATCGCCTTTGTTTTTGGCGTACATTTGCCACGTCTATTAAAAGACAACAAAAATAAGCGTATAAATGCCGCATAAAACAATACAAAGAATAATAGGGACACATTTTTCATCGACTTCACCCCACGCCTATCTCTCCCCTCGAGACACAGACGAGCCACGCCCGCGACAAGCCCAACCAGCTACCCCTCCCTTCCCACGCCCCTCTCTTTGCCTTGCCACCCACCTGATCCCGTTAGCCCCGCAGCCAGCTAGTCAGCCAGGCAGCCACTCAGTCGGCGACACCTGTCAAACTGCTTGGCACACATATACATATGTATGTATGTATGTCTGTGTGTATGTGCGTAGGCACAAAATAAATAAATAAAAAATCGACAGAACGCAGGAGCTTGGAGACGCAACGTAGCCCGGAAGATGATGATGAAGCACACAAATACATAAGCACACACACACACACACATAGCAACAGCGAAGAATGGTTGTGCACATGAATACACAGAGCGAAAGAAGGGCCAAGAACCACTTTGGAATTCTAAGCAAGCGACGCTTTAGCTTTGTCAAAACTTAATCAATTTTCTAGAAAACTGTCTATCTTATCATTATTTTACGCCTATTTTGATTCAGTATCAAAATTTTATTCATCTAAAAAATTAACTTTTTTTTCGAAAAATGTCCTTTTGTTCCATAATTCCCCCTTGACACTTTATCAAAAATTAACCAATTTTATTTTAATCAATTATTTTATCAATTTTTTTTATTTTTTGACCTCTAATTTGATTCTGCATTAAAATATTATTCATTTGAAAAATGTAAACTAAGTTTAATTTTATTACGACATTTTTCTCTCTGTGTAAGGCTCAAGCACAGTGGTTGATATGCGGGGTCGGAGCTGCAAATAAAGAAAAAAAAATGATGAGAAAAAAAACCAAGGAAAATAATATTATGTCGACCCATTGAAACGAGCATGATGTAATTTTCTTTTCCGTTAAGTTTCATTTGCTTTTCCTACAAAATGAAAGTGGCCTTCCGTCATTGACAGGAATCGTAGGGAGACGAGAAAGAGAGACAGGGAGAGAGAGAGGATTGTTGGAGTTGGCCCAGCCCCGGGGCACGTGTACTTACAGTATTGGAAATTGCTCTAAAAACAAATAGAGTTCGATCTCAGGTGTGGCATTTCCAGTAATTGCTTTATAACAGTTGCTTAAACGTTTTGTAATTAGCACTTTGCAGCCAATGAAATGTTAAACCGAACGGGGTCAAAAATAGTAAATTCTTATTTCGATTAAATGGCAGCACTGCTACAAAATGTAAAGAAACTCAGCAAAGAAATGGCGACTAAACTGAATGATTGTGTGTGAGTGAGAGAGTATTTGCTTAGATCGTTTCGTTTGATTCTGTTGTCTCGTTCTAACCGATCACATTGCCGCTTTGTAAATCAGAATACAAATGGGCGGTGTCGTAAATACCGTTATCAGCGTTATTTTTAATTGCCAGTCACTCAATTCCAAAGCAATCTGATGCGTTTAAAGTTGAGCCTTAAGCCCTAAAATCTTTTGAGTATGTCTGTCTGTATGTCCACGTGAGTGTGTGTGTGTGTGCACAAAGTACAACACACAAAATGACATAATTTGTGATTCAATTATGTTGAAGTTTTGGCCGCATATTATATAAGCAGATTACAGCGCTGATAACAAAGCATTAAACTCATTAGGCGCGACGCACTCAAATAAATGCCAAAAAACACACACATACAATATAAATATATATGTGCAAACGTATGTGTATATACAGTTTGTCAAGTTATTATTTTGACTATTAAAAAAATATTGATATTTGCTTTTTATCTTAAACATTTTTTAAGGACCTAAAATTTCAAAAAAAAAAAACGTTTTTTTTTGTAAAAATTAATTTTCAAAATGTTTTTCTTTGTCAAAACAATTACTTGACGTACTGTGTGTATGTTGGTGTGTAACTGGGGACAGGAAGAGGGCAAGTCAGGCCGTGCCCATTAAATGAACTTATCAATATAACAACACAACAAATGTGTTCCACACCCAAAAAAAAGGTCCTTTAAAATGTAAAAAAAAAAAACGAAAGCAAAGAACAAGTAAAAATCGACAATAACGGCAAACAGAACATAAATTGAAGCAAGCCGCGCCAAAAATCAACAACAAACAGTCAAGTCCGTAAGAACGATGAATACACACACCCACACCCACATACACATAAACAGAGCGATACACACTCAAACATACATATAGACGAACTGTACATAAAATACTATATCGCATATCAAGGAAAATCACAACGAATGACCGCCAAAAATTAAATGTCCCCAGCGGACACAAGCAAAAAAGAAAAAGAAAAGAAAGGAAAAGAAAAGAAAGAGAAAAGAGAAGAAGCAAGCAGCAAAGTCAACGGCAGCAGTCAAATAGAGAAAGGGGCAAGGGCGTAGTCAGTTTTACCCAAAAAGGGGACGACAATCAAAGCAGTCGACATCAAAAAATAATTAGCAAATTAAATTAAATTAAAATTGTAAAATAGGAATAATTCAAAGTTAATAATTCAATTGAGTTACATTCCATTTTAAATTTATAGCTCAACATACTATAAAAAAATTGAGACGGAAGGATTGGGAATAACCATGAAAACAACCAAGAGATAAAACCCAATAGTATTGTTATGTTGTCTTGATAATTGGATAATAGGTAAAATGTATGCTAATGACACTAGCTTTTCATACAATTTCTAAAGCTTAAAAAGCTTAAAACTTAGGAGTGGGC
This sequence comes from Drosophila limbata, assembly GCA_963924055.1. Classification (NCBI taxonomy): domain Eukaryota; kingdom Metazoa; phylum Arthropoda; class Insecta; order Diptera; family Drosophilidae; genus Drosophila; species Drosophila limbata. The sequence goes on along the minus strand of OZ001355.1, from coordinate 19,728,514 downwards.
TGTGTTGTCTGACTTTCATCCCTCCTGCCCACGCCCTTGTGAAAGGGGGTTCATTCAATGGGAAGAGCGGGAGCGAGGTTGCTTTTTGTGTGAATGGCTGTGCGAGTGACAGTGACGCGGTATGAAGGAAACGCAAAGCGAGAGACGACGACAGCGACAACAACAACAACAACGTCGTCGACGACGACGCGCAAAGCGAAATGAAAAATGATTGACTTTTATGGCGTAGCGCATATTCGGTCTTTAACATAATATTTGTCATAAAAGTGGGCGCTGTCAGCAGCTGAGGTTACTCCAAGCAGCATCTGCATTGTGTGAGAGAGAGAGTGAGAGAGTGGGAGAGAGAGCGAATGAGAATAAAAGATATGCCATGCGACATTGTCATAAAAAATTTGCTAAATGTTGTCGCCGGCAAACACAGAGAATAAGCTTCCGCCAAAAGCGAACAACAAAAAAAGTTCATCTAGCTCACAAATTTTATACACGTAACGCACACACACACATATATATAAATATATATACATATGTATGCATGGGGCAACACACACATTTCCGGTTAAAATAATAATGCGGGTCCTACACACACACACATAGGGACACACGCGTATCGGCTGCAAGCGAGCGAACAACAAAAGCAATAATTATGGCAAACGAGTTTTTTTTGTTGTAGTTGTTACCACGCCTTACGCCTTACGCCTTTTGTCGCAGCAGCAGCAGCAGTTTGCCAGGCTTTGACATGAGCCTTAACCTACAAAGATGCCCTCCACACAGACACCGACACATACACACGCATAGAGACATCGGCACGCTGTCATATACAAGCAACAAAGCAATCGAAACTGTCCCCCTCCCACTGCCCCCACTCCCCTCCCCCACCATTCTCTCCCTTCACTCTGCCTCTCTAGCAGAAGCGACCATTGTTGGCCAGCCATTCAGCTACCAAGTATAGAGCATGTGTGTGTGAGTGTACATATATATATGTATATATTTGCAGGAAATTTCGTTTTATGCGCGAGACAAATCGCACCTTATTATGTGGGCGCATGTGTGTGTGTGTGTTTGGGTGTTAGTGTGTTGTGTGTGCGTTTCGACTTTTCGGCGCGCCATTATCCACACGCATGCAGGCCAAGCTATATCTATGGCTTTATCACCCAACTGACACACACACACATACTTACACTCACACAGATGAATTTACATTTTATGTGCAGCATTACACACATATGTGTGAAAGCGTGAGAGTTTGTGTGCGTGTGTGTGAGCAGCGAATGCGCTACGATAAGTATAAAAGTCGCTGCATACTTTTAGGTGAACTATCTAAATAAATAAACTTAACTATGTTCATACATGTTTAATATATATACAAATGTACTATATATAATAAAAAAAAACTAAATTATTGACGTAATAAGCCATTTAAACTTTAACACTATTTTTTTGTTTCTTTATTATTACTAAATATAAATTATCTTCAACTTTGCCAAAACTGAATAGATAAATTTTAATAATTTCGTTAAAATAATTTTTTTTTATGCCAGAATGCGATTTTGATGCAAGGTTTCCGTGGGTTTTTTTTAAATTCAAAACTGTAAATGCCAAGCTTTAACTTGCTATCAGCTTCTCATGTCATTATTAGTTTAAACAGCATTTTAAAATTGTTCCTAAAATCTTTCTTAATTTTGTATTAAATTATTCCAAAATGGACAAAAATGTTTACCTGTAAAATATCAAACTGTCATAACTTGGTCAAAACTGAGCTGAATTTTAAGAGGAATTTGAGAGGAATTAGAATAAAAAATAAATATTGGTATTATTCAAGTTTAACTTTCCTAAAATAAAAATAATGAAATTCTTTTGAAAAATAATACTACTTTGCATATAAAAAATCAATTTTGTTGTCAAAATTTACTTGAATTTTAACTTTCTGAGATATGGCGTATGATTAATATGCAGTTGAACTTTCATAATTCGAATTTCTGTAACTCGAATTTCTCTCTAACTCGAGCTAAATGAGTGGCTGTAAAATAAATAAACTTAAGAAAAAGAACTCTAAAAGTCGAATTTCTCCATAACTCGAACCTTTTCTTTGGATATCATTTTTATTAATTTGTCAAGCATTGACAACTCTATACTTTTTAATCAGTTTACGTTGGTTGCCCTTTTTAGGGGGATCGCAAACCACCTATAAATTTGTCCATCGCTTTTATTGCACTTTCGCTGCGCTGCGTTGAACTCTCTAATCGTAATCGTTATCATCATCACATCATCATCATCATGTTTGTCATTGTGCGCGCCAGACAGCGGCCAGAGGTTAACATAATTATGGCGGCTGCAGCAATATTTGTGGGTCAATCTGTAGAGCGGCGTTAACTCGCCCGCTGAAGCCGCTTCGAGTACCGTCATCATCGATAAATGCTGAGCATTAGTTTTGTTTTTGGGGCCTGTGCCTTCCAGCAGCATTCCAAGAGCTTCAAATTTCCACCCACAGGCGAACAGAGACCTCCACGCCCGCCAGAGAGCGACAGTCTACAGTCTGCCTTGCCTGCCCAGCGGCAGATGTCGATTCCCTTTTGGGTTTCCCAAACTGTTAACTGTTAACTCTCCCAACACAACAAAACACAACCCAATCCATCCCATCACACGTTCTAACTCAACGCTGCTCTCCTTTTTCTTTGCTTTGCTTTGGTTACGTTTCGTTTTTCGTATTTTCTAGCTTTGAACTCAAACACACACACACACACACAGCGCGGCATTGTTTGCTTTTGCTTTTTGGGGCTCCTGCTTCTGCTGCTCTAGCTCCCTTTGCGTCTCCATTTTTCCTATTTGGTTCGCATCTCTGTGCATACGCCTGCCGCGTGACTTTCTCAGAGAACGTGAGCGAGTGTGTGAGTGTGAGTGAGTGAGCAACTGTCTGTGTGTATGTGTGCCACCTAAGCATTGTTTGTGCGCTTTGTGCCTGCGCGAAATTTCATTCACAAAACTTGCGTTGCCTTTGCCTATTTCTGCCTCTTTTTTTTCTTGCTTCTTATTTGTTCTTGTTGTTGTTGTTGCTGTTGTGTTACTGTGCGTGCAAAAAGAGCAGAAGTCGCTGTCCCCCAGCCCGCCTGCCAGCAAAACTGCGCAAAATCCTTGCCGCTTCCTTTCGTTGCCCAGTTTCGTTACAGCAGCAGCAGCAGCAGCGACGGCAGCGGCGCGTCCTTGTAACGGTTATCTCAATGTCTGTGCACACTAAAAAGTGTGCGTTTAGGTAGACGCTGATTTCGATTACGATTGCGATAACCAATTCGATAAGCCAACTTGCCAACTGCTGTCAAACGGTTATGATAATGCGTTGTGGTTTTTGAATTTGTTATCGTTTTGTATTTATCGATAGTGGCTGATATGCCGATCAATGAAAATAAATCGAAAATACCAAGTGATCGGTATTTAAAAAAGTACATGGATTTTACACGTATCAATATCGATTTTTTTGCATTCAAAAAAAGCTTGTGATCAGCATACTAAAGCTTAAGCTGCTAAGACAAACAAATATACTTACAAACACATACATAGTTGAGCTGGTAATAGAATTTTATCGAACTGAGCTGCTGCTGTCGTTGTATTGTTATTTGTGCAGGCATCTTTTTTTTTTTTTTGTTTTCCATTTTCTCTCTCACGCACAAACACACACACTCTCTCACTTGCTACTATGCGCTCTTTGCACAAATTTCATCTTCAGGGTTATTTTGTTTCTTATCAATTTCTGCACGCACACATTCAGAGCGTTCTGTGCCCGCATAAGTTTGACACATTCATATCCATTCCTCTTGTGCGTATACATGTGTATGTGTGTGTGTGTGTGAGATTGTCTCCTACGACGCTGGCCAAAGCTCCTCTGCCACTTGTTCTTTCTCTGCCCCTTCCACTTCGTCTTCCTTCTGCTGCTCTTTGGAGCATATCTTAGCACTTTCACTCTCCTTGGTGGCTGGTGATGTCCTTGCCTGCTTGGTTCGTTGGTTCGTCGCTTCGTCAGTTGGTTGCATGTGTCACAGTTATTGATTGGAATGCGCATAAATTGAAGCAAAATGGTTTCCAAGCCAAATTATGTGGGATTCTTCTTCGCTGCGTCCCTTGTTGTCTTTCATTTTTTTTGCCGCTGTTTTTAAGTTTTTTTTTCCCCTTTGTGCTTTTCTTTGCCCTTTGTCTGTCGCTCTCATTCACTTTTACTTTTACTGTTCTGTTCCTTATCCTTATCACATCGGGTGTGGCCAGGGGCAAGTGAAAATCGACTAGGAACTGGGTTTAGACAACGAATTCACTGTGAATCCCCGCATTAAATTCCAAGCTGTTCATATTTTAAGTCTTATTGACATTAATACAATTTGTATTTATTAAAATTTCAAAGTCATAATACGATTTTTTGTAATCTTTCCAAAGCCAAACAAAAAAAAAAGTTACGTTTGAAAAAAAATAATTATATTTCAGACTATTTTTATTATTATTTGTGACTTTGACTAAAAAAATCATGAATTAAAATATCATAACTTATTCCTTATCTTAAAATTTGATTTTTCTATCTATCAAGGAAATATGAAAACCATTGAAAAATAAAATTTTATATTTGTTTCATTAAATCAATTAAAATTAGATTTATAATACATATATGCAGCTATTGTATATCTTGACTATACATATATTAGATCATATAAAAAAACATTTTATAATTTCAACAATTTTATTGTCTAAAAAAATTAAAGAAAATAATAACATTTGAAAAATCAAATAGTTTGTTTCATTTAAAATGAAGCCAAGATTAAATTCGATATTTTTCGGTTCACAGGCACTGGAGAAAGCTTCCCTGAAACCTTGCTGTGATCATAACAAAGCTAACGCTTGCCACTTGTCACTTGTCTACTCATCGCTTAGCGATTGTGATTTGTGGCACAGTTACTTAAGCTAATTTAGAAAGGTTAATTATTCAAGTGGCTGCTCGGAATCGCAGTTTGGCAGCATCAACATCAAACACAGCAACAACTGTTGAAGGTCGCGTGGCCTTGGAATATTTGTTTGTTTGTTTGTGGCAAGAGTTCTCAGATATCAACTGTCGACTGAGACTTTTGTGGCCGAGATTCTCTCTTTTGAATGCTGTTAGTTTCTGATTAGCCAAGTTTGACAGCTTGCGCTCAAAGTTATGCTACATTATTTTTTGAATTGAAATTAAAGCTAACGGAACAAAAAGAGATAGATAGATAGACAGGGAGAATGAGTGTGCGAGTGAGAGATGGTTTCTGTGTGTTTTATTCTCTCTCCATATCGAATGAGTTCATTTGGAACTGTCAACTGCAACGTCGGATTCGTCTTACGTGCCTTTGTAAGCTGCAAAGCGAAACTAAAGCACGTTGAGTGGGATTAAACGACATTATAGGGTATTAGACATTTTAGGCCAAGTGAAACAAAACGCCGTAACGAAACGCGCCGTACAGACACACAGAAATCAGAATGACAAAACAGAATAGAATAGAACAGAACAGAACAGCATAGAACAGAACAGAACTGAATAAAGTAGGAGCAAAGGACGTAATCCGAGTCTAGTGTCGAGTCGATTCGACTCGAGTCAAGTGGAGACAACGCCAACGCCAACACACTTTGAGTGAGTTGAGGTTCAGGCACCGCTGCCGACGTCGCTGTCGCTGGCCAGTTGACGCTGGCGTTGCTGTCATTAGTGATTAAGTGCCCTGCAGCAAGTAATTTTTCTTGCTTCATCTCGACAGCGACGTACACACACACCCACCCACACACACACACAAAAGTTAAGCAGCCTAAGCTGTCAACGTATTTCGATGCTGTTAGTTAACATAACTGGAAGCTTTCCATTCGAAATTCGAACTGTCACACGAACGACAGAGCGCGCGCGAGTGCGAGTGGAAGAGACCGCGAGAGCGACATAGTAAGCACACACACTCTCTGTGTCAGCGTTGAGAGAGAGAGAGAGTTTCGGTTCGTTGTTCGTGTTGCCCCATGGGCAGCTCGGGCCATTGGCATATTCCAGTTAAGCGCCATCTGCAATTTGTGGCACAGTCAGTGCCGTTTGGGGCCATCAGCAAGAAGCAGGATTGTAACGGTATATCCTGCGTCGTCGCGCAACTGTTTTGTCCAAAAGAGTCAAGCAGCAAAAGAACCCAAAAGAAGCAAGAAAAAATACATAAATACATAGCATAAAAAAAACCAAATCCAAATGAATTGTTAGAAGTAAAGATAAAAAAATATAACACAACGAGAGCCGTACAAAAAATTCTAGTGAAATGTTACAAATCGAAAATGAAAAAACCGAGCAAACGCCAAATTGATAATTTATCGTTATCGTTGATAAATATGAGTTGTTGGAAATGGAACGCGGTGCCATTTTACTTACCTATTTGTACCATTTTTGTTGGTGTTCAACTAATAAAAGCTGCTAAGCATAACTCTCAATAGCCACTGTCTACAACCTTTACCCCCCTTGGACTATCAAGCAAGCAACCAGCACCTCTCCCTTAGCCTCAGCCTCCGCCCACGCGGCCGTTACGGCAGTTGATGCTGCGCTCTTGGAAGAAATACCCACACACAGACAGATAAACGAACACACACACACGCACACACACATACGCACACTCATATACATTGTAATTATGTACACACGTTTATTTAGGCATTTGCTACGTTAGTTTTATACGTAACGTAAGCGCTTTTCAGGCGAGCGAGCGAGCGAGAGAGAGAGAGTGTGTGTGCAATTTGTGTTGTTTCGATAAATCGCGATCGATAGATCAGAATCTATACAATGCGAGTCATATAATATAGTGATGTATCGACTGCTACCACATTAAGCCTTCAAAACTGAATTGCCCAATGTGTTATATAATACTATGATGTGAAAATCACTTGACAGAGGCCAAAGTGTGACCACGTTGCATAAACAAAACGCTGGACAAAAAAAGAAAAAAAGAACAAGAATTGCAAAAAAATACAGCGCAAAGTTCGTAGCGAATAGATTTTTGTGCCATGTTCCGGGCTTATATAAGCAGCCGCCGTACAGAAACAGCAAACCCGAAGTAGTACACACACACACACATATCTACGCAGCAAAAAAGAAAAAAAAATGAGAAAATACCTATACATATGCGTATATGTATATAAATGTGTGTGTATGTGTGCGCAGTGTCAACGCAGCAGCAAATAAAACAAAAGTGAAAGTTAACAAATACACACGCACAGTGTGGCCAGAGAGTCATTGAAATAACATTTCACTGATGATGTTGATTATGATTTTTGAAAAGCGCAGCGTCTTTTGTGACACGCACGCAGCACCAAGAAAAATCCTAAGAAACAACATATAACATACATATTTAGAAGAAAACACAAAAACTTTTTTTCGTGCTCTAAACAAAAAGAACATTTTGCCTGAAATTATGCTGAGTTTGTTGTTGGACAATCAGCGGTAGCAGCAGCAGCGGCAGCTAACACCAATACACAGCCATTTACACTAACAAAATCCACATGCAGGCGCCGCAGTCGCTGTCGTCTTTGGCGCTGCCATAACATCTACAATACACACGCATAAATACATACATACGTCGTACTTACAGTTACCACCAACACTAACACGTACAGTGACAAAGAAGACGGTGACTACTTCATGCTGCTACAAAAGGCACGCCGAGTGCTTGCCTGGCTGCCCTAAGTAACTACTCACACACACACACGTACACATACACTCACGCATACACTTTCAACGACTGAATCTCCACCACCCACGAGCGCTTCGTCCGCTGTTTTGTGTTTGCAGCAATAACAAGAACAACAACAACAACAGCATCACCAGGCAGTGTCGGTCGCTAGCTGCTGCGAATTATATAAATTTCTTTGCCCTGTATGTGTGCTGCTGTCTCACAATTTGTGTGTGCGTGTGTCAGTGTGTGCGTGTGCTGGCAACGTTTTTTTTTTCCGACGTTCTTCTTTGTGCGGTGGCTGCTGTGGCTGCTTCGTTTTACTTCGTGCTCTCGTCATGTGCTCGTCGTGGAGCTGCTCCCACTCTTCCATTCTCCGCCTCTCACTCTCTTTCCACACTCACTTGCTCATTGGCTTGCTTAAAGCTGGCTGCTGTGTCACTAGCACACACATTGCGCTGTTGTTTTTGTTGCTTTTGCATTTAGCATTTTGCATGGACAAATTCAGAGTAGCAGCAGCACACAATGCAAAATGCAAGTTTTTGTCATAAATCTCTGTCATCAAATTGCGTTTTTTAAGTGTGGCAATTGCTTTGCAAAGCGTTGAACGCATGTAACGGTATTTCAAATGCAAAAGAGCGTGGCTGCCGATGCCAAAAGAGAGCGCGCAGCTGAGCTTGGAGCGTGGGCGCACAACAACGAGATATAGAACGTTGCGTTGGCGTTCTGAACATACGAGAGACAGAGAGAGAGCGAGAACGAGAACGAGGGAGAGACGGAGAAAGCGAGACCGAAAATTTTGTTTCGAAAACGCAAAATGCTGCGGCAACCGTAAAAGTCTATTGTTTCTTGCGAATATCAAAAAGAGAATCACATTAAACAATAAATTATAACTAATGCCAATTAAATAATATTTGCAGTCCAGCCAAATTGCTGCTATGTGACCTTCGCGTGAGGCAAAAAGTTCATAAAAAAATATGCAACAGCAACAAAACAAGAAAAAACACACACGACACACACGAATTTCAATTTCAAGGTTAATGTGCAGCAGCAGTGTCGCAATAACAACAACAACAACTACTAAAACAACAACAGCTACTACAACATCAACTACAACAACGGCAACAACAAAAAGCAAATAGTAACAGCACCAAAACCGCAGCAACAACTAAACGACGGCCCCAAAAAGAAAAATAGAAAGCTAAAAATAAATTCCTTCAAATTCAAAGTGCAGTTAATTGTTTAAAATGTTTTGTGTTATCGATATCAGTGGCATATAAATCGTTAATCGCTTATCGCAAAAGTCGGGACTTTCCGTTTCGTTACGTTACGTTGCGTTGTGTTTGCTTTACTCCCCCTCTTCGCTTCAGTTCGTCCAACTGCATTTCGTTCATCTGCCAGCTTTAAAGCCTGCCATGAGCAGAGGACGCCGCTGCGACGCCGATCTTCTGCAAATAGACTAAAAAGAAACGCTGGAACAATAGCGCCATCTATTGGCAAATAGTGTGCCTGTTGTGTGTCACAATTGTAGCTTTTTTCTACTGCACAACGACGTGATTCATGCCGCTAGCCGGAGAGAGCAGAGACGAGCCGAGCAGTTGCCAGGATACGGAAACGGTAACGCTTGGAGCCGCCTTGAAGGAGGCATCGGCACCAAACGAGGAGAAGCAGAAGGAGAAGGAGCAGCAACAGCAGCAGCAGCAGCAGCAACAGCAGCTGAGGGAACAGCAGCTGAGGGAGATCGAAACGATACCCACATATTAATGATGATGATGGGGCCATGAGCCCATCATTACTCGCATTGAATTGGAGTCGCAAGCGCGTCTCAAGCGGGCCTGCACCATGCTAGCACCGCCGAACCCGAGGTCAATATGCGGCCAGGACCCGGGCTGGTCGTGATGGCGCTTGCGTTTATTTCGGGGGCTCGGCGTGCCAGCACCAGCAGCAGCAGCAGCTCGTTAATAACAACAACAACAACAACTACAATAAGAACGTTAACAACAACAACACCACCAGCAATAACACCAGCAACAACAACAACAACAAGAACAACGACACCAGCATTAAGATCAGCGGCAGCAACCTTACCGTCCAGCTACGACTCCAGAGAGTCGTTAAATTTTATCAACGCTGGTGGCGGCTTCTCATTCTTCCAGCTGCCAGGTAGCCCTGGTGACGTCCCTGGCCGTCGTCCCAGTAGCAGTGAACGTCCCCCCGCCTACAATCTACCGCTTAACTTTGATTTCTATCGGCGACCGGCGCTGTACGCACCCGACGAATCCTTCTCCTCCTCCTCATCCTCGACGCGACGTGTCCGCAGTCTCGACGAGGGCACGAGGTCGGCGAGCAGCCACGACGCGGCTCAAAGCACAGAATCAGCGGCGGGGGCGCCCGAATCCAGCGAGGCGACGCTTATTAACGAGGAGGCTGAAGCAGAGCCGGAGCAGGAGCCGGTGGAGGAGCGGGCGGAGCAAGAGGAGGAGGATAACAGCGGACTGCCCGTGCAATACGCCTCATCGCGAGCATTTGACGCGGACTCGGAAGCGGACGTGGTAGCGGACGAGGATATCTTTGCGCTGGTCGCCGAGGACGATCTGTTGTCGGAGGAGTCATTCGATCGTTTGATCAAGCTAAACGAAGAGGTGGATGAGGATTACAATCTGGATGCAAGTCTTGCCTTGACACAATCGCAGCAGAAACGGCAACAGCAACCGCAACATCCGAAGGATCAGCAGGAGCAGCAACAGGAGCCCGAGTCGCAGCAACAGGACGAGATTCGATTAGTCGATGAAAGTGTGTTGCATGAGCAACACATCGAGAAGGATAAGGAGATAGAAGACACTAATAACAACAATAACAACAACAACAAACGTGAGGCAGGAGAGGAGGGGAGAAGTAGTGGAAACGACGCTTATGCGTCGCATCTCATTGCGATTGCCCAGAGGGACGGTGGCACTTTGGCGGCAACTGTTGCAGCAACAGCAACAAAAACATCAACAACAACGACTGGAGCAACGCCTGTTGTGGATCTTAAGAAATCCATACTCGGCACTGCAACCGCCCTAACACGCCTTAATCCTTGGATATCAGCTTGTGATCTGGCACAGCCGGGCACAACTGGCACCGACTTGCAGGTAAGGCTTGATATGATTAACTGTAAAATCTGACAGTGTAGGACAAACGGTTAAGCCTAGAAAGCTAAAGTTTTCACAAAATCTGAATCCCCTAGTTATATAAAAAACAGCTTGTGCTTAATTTCCACATATTATGTATGCTGAAGGTTGTTAATATTTCTGAATGGAATTTTCACTAATTGTAAATGTGTGAATGTGTTCTAATGGTCCATATTAATCCAAAGATAATATAAAAAAGGTGTAGGTTGTTTTCCGATTAAGATAAGCCTAACGTTTCTCCGATTCTACCAATCTCTCATTCGTTTATTGTCCATCAAGGGAGAACCTTGTTAAAAAAGCGGGATTGGCAACTCTTACTTGATGCGAGCACAATATTGATTGTGTGACATCGCTGACTTTACACGAATGCACAATTAAATGTGTAATATCTTAACGCTGAAATTGCGACCTTGCACGTGGCTAAGAACACAAGGCGCTTTCACAGAACTACTATTGCAGTCTACAGACGACAACGATTCCATATTGGCCACATGCACATAATTATTTGTGCGATGGCAAAGCGAAGGAAGTGAAGGCCACGCGCATGACACGACCATAAAGCCACTACTGAAAGGAGCAACGACAATGGCCAGCACTCCTTTTCCTCTGTTTTGTACCCTTTCAGATAATACGAGTACTTGTACAATGACTTTAATCAGAAGTAAATATAACTCCCTAGAAAATCTATTGAGATGCTTTAAAGGATTTCCTATCTCTCTATTACACATATTATTACACTTTTTTACTCGGAGTGCTCCGAAAGTGTATAAAATAATCGGTTTGACTGAGAAATACTCTATTTGTTCTTTCATTTTGGTTTGCTCAGCGCCTTCCTTGGTCGCTTTTCTGTTCTCATTGTCGTCTCATTGCATGCGACAAAGAACAGATTAAATGCATACAAATGCAATGACATATACGGGTGCATGCATTGAAGACTGAAAACATAAATACAGATCTATGTACTCATTGCTTTTCTTATTGTTAACGTCTTGAAAAGAAGCACAAAAACATTTAGAACTATTCTTCAGGCAATATCTAAGTCATTTTCGTGCTGTTTCATTTGATAGAAGATAACTATACCAGCTTACATCCATTATGATTTTGTAAGGACTTTAATTTAACATATCCTGTGGGTCATTTTTTTTAATTAAATCAAAAACAACATCAGATGTTGGCTACATAAAAGAAGCGAGTATCTTATTCTACATCTTAACTGTCAGTGAAATATTTGCTAGCCGAGTTAAATATTTGTATTGATTTTTGAATTCATCAACAGCTTATATAAGACTCAACATCCACTCTTCCTCAAATATGCTGGATTTGAATCTAGGACAAAGATAAAAGATATTAATTTATGCCACAAATGTTGCGCCTTTGCGCCATTTACAATTCGCCAATGGCCAATGGAAATTTTTAACTATTGTTTCCGTTAAATGCAATTAAGCGGCAAAAAGTGCAGAAACCCAACAGCTGTTGTTTCGGTAGCAGCATCTCTTCTATGGCAACCAATTGGCTAGAACTTGAAAGTGTCAAGCGACAAGTTTCTATATACTTTTATTACTAGTGCTACTCAACTTGAAGCAGAAGTATTGTGAGAGGCCGTGGTAGGGCTATGAAATCAGGAGGGGGAATACGAAATGAAGGCAAACTGACGATGGGATGGCACTCAATCGTGAGGGGTTTGTTCCTTTCTGCTTTGCCGGGGCTCTGATTGTGCATGCAAAGTGTTTGTGTGACAATTGCGCCACATCTTGGGCCACTCAAGTTCTACTTTCACGACAGCCAAGTTGTACGTCATCATCGCCTCATCATCGTCATCATCATCTGCAATGTGTTACAAATCAACAAAAATGGCTTTGGTAATTGTGCCAACAGGAGAAAAAGCAAAAAAAAAAAAACCGAAGAAAACGTTGAAAACTTTCAATTCGTCGTCACATTTTGCATTTTCATTATATTCATCTTTTTTTTCTTTATATGATTTTTCTTTTTTGTGTTTCTTGGCTCTTTGCTTTGTGGGTACTCTTGAAATCACTGCCCGGCTTTTGAAACGTTGCCAAAATGTGGGGCGACACCTACAGCCCCGTACTGTACCAGTCTTAGTTCGACCGCAAAATGAAATGCCTTGGGTGGCCTTTTTATCAGCGCGCATAAAATTCTCATTGGGTTGCCAAGTATAATTCAAATTTTAATATTTATTAACAGCCATCGTTGTTGTTGTCGTTGGTCGTCGTCGGTTTGCCTGTTTTCCTATGCAAATCTAATTCAATTTCGCGGCATTTCTCAATGGCCTTTTGATTGCGATTGCATTGGCATTCGAGTTTGACCATTGCTATTATTTTTGTTTGTTTTGTTCAGTTCTTAGCCAACTTTTTAAATATATTGTACCAGTAAAAACAATAAAAACTTTAAGCTGAATCTGACATTATAGTTTCAATTTGCTGTGTGTGTGTATTTTGTTTGACCGAAAGATAGATAGACATTGACTTTCAATGCCAATTAATTGCTGTTACTTCCCCATTACTTGAGCCTTTCACTTTCATTTGAGCAACACACGCGCACTTATCGATTTTCAATCAATGTTTCGCATCCAGAATTTCGCATCCAGAAAATACTCCCTATCCTGTTTTATCTGTAAGTCCTCACGTTTGTTAGTTATTTGTGTGGCCAGTGGCAATTAAATAATCAAGTCAATCAAACCATTTAAATGCATTTAACTATAGCGGCTGTCGGGGCTTCTAAACTGTTGCTCAGGTATCTTAAAAGCCCCTTCAGACGAGCACTTTTTAACCGACACTTTTTGTCAAAAAGCTGTCCGTTTCGATCACCATCGCTTACCGATGGAATAGAACGTGTTCCATTTCCATCGGAGAGCTTCGGTTTTTCACCGGCGCTTTGAAATTTTGTGTGGTTACGCGACACGGACAGCTTTTTGACAAAAAATGACAAAAAGTGTCGGTGAAAAAGCGCTCGTCTGAAGGGGCTTTAAATAAATCAAGCGAGAACAGCACGACATGTTATTATTGCTTTACTCCAAAATATACTAAACTGTAGCATACGTTGGGCGCCATTTTAAAATTATTTTCAGCTTAAGTGTATATAAAATCACACTCGTGAACACTTTGCTGAGCGTATTATTAATTCTCCTCTCAATATCAAAGAGAATCACTAGAGCCTTTGTTGATAAATGCCAAGGCATTTGCATTCGTTGTAAACCATTTTGATCATAGTTTGAGAAGGTGCAAACGATTGAAGCAACCCTCGTTAGATTTTTCACTGAGTTACACAGTAAAATCACTGCTGAATATTGAAGATAAGCATTGGAGCTTCGATTAAAAAAATTACATTAATTTACCATACGTTGGGCGCCATTTGAAAGTAGCGTTCAGCTTGCCAGCAACTTGAGCCTTCGTCTTAAATATTTTTGCTATGTACAAAATTATTTAATATTAAAATACCAAAAAACTCTTTAATTAAACTATTGTTAAAAATTGCAACACTTTACCATACGTTGGGCGCCATTTACAAATAAATTTTACCTTATGCCTGCTTTTTTATATGCCTGTTTGCTCCGAGTTTCTTAGCCAATGTTATTTAGTTTGCATTTATGTTACAAATTGTAACTTTAATTAAAATACCAAATGGGAGTTTTGCGAAACCTCCTACAGATTCTGCTGCTACGGGCGTAAAAAGTTTTCAATCCTTTTGGCAAATCATCAGCTGTTGGCCTTTGTGCAGCTGACAGCCAATTTAACTTGAAAATCGCTCTGACGATCCGGAGACGAAGCTGAACAATGTGAAAAATGCAAAGCAAGCAAAATGGCCCAGTTTCAATTAGCCATAACCAACGGTTTGGCTGCAAATTAGTAACCATTCTATTAACATCCTCATAGTCCAAAACTATGTGGCGAGTTGAGATGAGGCAAGGCAACTTTGCTCTTTTTGTGGCCTCTCTGTTATAGACAGACATATAGACAGACAGACATACAAATGCCAGCTGTCAGCTCATTGGGAATACAAGTGCGAGTGCGGAATTTGTGATGAGGCCTCATCGTTCTCCTCCATCGTTTATATATTGGCAATGGCAACGGCATCGGCATCGGCATCGGCATCGGCATCGTACTCGGCTTTGGCATCGACATCGGCATCAGCTTTGGCTTTGGCTTGAAGCCTGCGTCGCGATGCGGCCTGTTGATGTGTTGATGCCTTTGCATTGCACTGCGTTGCGTTGCGTTGTGGCTGCTCCTTCTCGACCCATTGCCGAGTTGCCGTTGCCGTTGCCTGTTGTCAAGTGCTAGGTGGGTTATTGTGCACATGGTTTATGTTGCTGCTTCTGCTTCTGCAACATGCTACATGCTACATATGCATGCACTCAGCGCATGTCACGAGTGCCTGTCAAGTGCGCCTCAGTTGCAACCTTCTCGTCACCGTCTCGTCTCGTCTACTTCTTCTACTTATCCTCCTACTCAGTTGCCATATATTCTGCCTTTTTTGTGCGTTATGGCCTGCTTTTTATACTATTTGTCGTTTGCACGTTGCATAGTCGAGTGGAAACTGAAACTGAAATGCTGCCAACATTTATAACAACGAACGAGGCGAGAGAGGAAGAGTTGAAAGAGAGAGAGAGAGAGAGAGGGAACTAAAATCCAAAATCAGGGGGCAAGTGGCTGTTTGCAAACAAATCGAAGCTTTGTTCGAGTGCTCGTATTATAGAAATTGTACCAGGCATTTATGTATTGGATTTACTCGAACAGTTACACACAAAAAACCAGTGGGAAAGGCTATAGTCGAGCTCCCGACTATAGAACACCCGCTACTCATTTAAATAAATTTAAAACATTTTTTATTGCATGCTTTTAGGCACTTACATCACTTAAAAACTTAAATAAGCCATTACTACCGTTCTGTTTGGCCGATCTTGTTGCGACTATAATAATAGACAATGTTAATTACAAAAAATACGTAATATGCTGATCAAGAATGTATATACCTTATAGGAGATGCTTCCTTCTCCCTGTTAGATACACTGTAACGAATTCAATATACCCCTTTACTTATTTTTTAAGTAACGGGTATAAAAATACATATTGCACTGTTCAAAAAGGGTTGCGCTTTGACGTTTCAAATTCAATTAAAATCCATTGCTTTGTTGTATTTAATACAAAATTTTCATAGAGCTTCCAAAGCCAAGTCAGTTGCCAGTTTGTTAAACTTGCGCGGTCTCTCACTGTCTGTGTGTGCGTGCGGGTGTGTGTGTGTGTATGCAAGTGTTTATTTGTGTCAAGGATGTGCACACAAAATCAATTATTTTGTAAGCAGGCAAACGCACAGTGGCAGCAAGCGAAACTTGCTCCTGATGCTCCGATGCCATGTGCAATATGATTACATCATTTTCACTGCCAGCTCACACACACACACACACACCCACACACAGTTTTGTGTCAATAACAACAACAAACCAGAACAACAACGGCAACACAGACAGTCAGACAAGCCAAATTGCAGCTGAATGCGAGCGCTGTCATAAATTTCCGCTCCGAGTTTGACGACGACAACTCTGGACTCGGACTCTGCTTCTGCTGCCTGAATCCTGACTGACTACGAGAAACTGTTCGCCACTTGAATGGCAAATCGTTGCGAGCAATGAAACTTGTGGCCGCCAGGGATTTGGACAGCCTGCAATAACACTGATTGAATGCGCCTTGCCGACGGGCAAACTGGCCAACTGGGTAAATGGGCGACTGTTGTGAGTTTCCTGATATATATCAGGGTAGGGCAGGGAAAGATCCACACTCACACACACACACACACATTGCAGTTATTGGCATTTCCGTTGTGAAGCCAAATGTCCTTCTTCTTTGTTGGCTATAGAAATACTCGTAAGTAAAGTGCTTCAGGTTGTGTCCATAAGAAATTCATAGGCATATCCTTCTCACTGTCGACGTGCGGCATATTGAAGCTGCTTTATTGTGTCTGAATTGCAATTCATTCCGATTGCCACAGATTGAAGATTGATTAAATTTAATCTTATATCTTTACATTCAAATTGAAATTAAATTGCCAACAAATTTTGACTAACATGTATTTTAATCATACAAACAAATTGTCTTTAGAGGTCATAGTTCGATTAAATATTTAATTATATAAGATAAAGATAAGTTGTATATTCTGTATGGTTAAATTAATTTGTTATAATCCCTGTAGGAATGATAGTGTGTAGCCCTAATAATGTAATGATAGTTTGTAACCCTGTTAAGAACAGCATTCGATAGATCGATCAACTGATAATAGAAAAGAGAAATTTAGAGAAATGTGTTATGAAATTATTGAAATGTGATTTTAGAATCGAAAATGTGAATTTAAAGAACTCAGTCATTTATTCGAACTTAATTTTTAAATAAACTTTATGGGTTTAACCTACATAAATGTGGTTTTGATTGGGAAACAATTATACCACTGCTCACATACCACATCCCTATAGTGTGTATGAGTTTTTTATTATTAGCCACAGCATAGTTCGAATAAATATCAAATTCAGTAAGAGAAAGATAGTATATTGTTTATTCCGTATGTGTAAATCAATTTCCCATCATCTCTATATAGTTTGTATGAGGTCTTTTATATTAACCTTAATTAAAATTTCAATTCTCTAGGCTGTTAATTCAAAGATATCAGAGCCAGTGCACTTGCCAGCTTCGTCTTAAATGTCAGAGTCAACTGCCTGCACACGAACTTCAATTAGTTAGCGGCATAATTAGCTTGGCTTAGAAGCCGCTTTGCAAAGTGTCGTGTCGCATGTCGCATGTCGCCTCATCTACACTCCCTGAAGGTGTTTCAATCCTGCAACCTTCGCTGCGGCCACATCCGTTAATTACCGACAATTTACAGTGCAATTTGCATGAGGCCGCCTAACCGCTAGTCTTGCCAGTCTTTCGGTTTAAGCCAACTTTCTTGACAAGATGCAAATGGCGTCTGGTCACGAATTTGTCAGCAGGCATCAACCTGAATCTTGACACGATTTCTATGTAGCTGCATGCATTGATTAAGAAATTTGGTATTCTCAACAATTGCATTAAACAGATCAGAACAAGTCCAGGCAAATCCAAGCAAATCCTGGCAAGTCTATGCACGTTTCGTGACCAGCTGGACGGACCACGCCCACTCGAAGCACCATACAAGTTAACGTAATTATGTGAGGGGCGTTTTGTGAATTGAGGTTAGAAGCTTCACTTCCTGCTCGGCACGTAAATTGCCGTGGGACCAGCTTAAGTGGAGCGTCATCCATAGCATTGCCCCCCTTTCATGTCCTGGCGGAGTTGCTGAAGCCACATTCGCTTTGCCGTTTGGTTTTATTTCTTCCATTTTCGCCTCAGCAGAGCAGAGCGTAAATTATTCAATGAGCATTGTTGAAAAGTTGCAAATGAAATTGAACTGAAGAATTTCATTACGGGTTCTACCAGAGAAAACAAACGGGGAAGTCGCGAGTGACGAGCGACGTGTGTAAAGTAACGAGTGCGGAAAACGGCAAATGAGGCCTTGACTAGTTAAAGTCGGAAACAATAGCGAGTTGGCTATCAACCCATAAGTCTACTTAAAACAGTTTTCAACTCATTTGATAAAATTAACAAACCGGGAATTGCAACGAGAGCGACGAGTGTAAAGAAACGAGTGCGGAAATGGGCAAATAGGCAAATGAGCCCTAGATTAGTTAAAGTCAGAAACAATAGCGAGTTGGCTGTCAACCCATAAGTCTACTTAAAACAGTTTTAAACTCATTTGATGAAATAAACAAACTGGGAATTGTAACGAGAGCGACGAGCGGAAAGTAACGAGTGCGGAAATGAGCTGCGACTCGTTAAAGTTCTAAGCAATAGTGACTTGACTTGTTCAGTCCACAGTTTACAATGTATTTGATGAAAAAATGAAATGGGAAAAATAACCCCTCGATTCGTTCAAGTGATAAACAATAGTGGTTTGACTTTTCAACCCATAATACTGTACAAAATAATTTACAACTCATATAAAATAAACAAACCGGGAGTTGCAACTAGTGACGAGTATCGAGTGCGGAAATAGGAAAAATAAGGCCTCGATTTGTTTATGCCCTCAACAATAGTGAGTTGGCCTGTCAGCCTAAAAGTCTGCTCAAAACACTTTACAACTCATGCAGTAAACATACCGGGAATTGCAACGAGCGACGAGTGCGAAGTAAAGACTACGGAAATGGGCAAATGAGGCTCTAAACAAAAGCTGCAGACAACTGTTTACAACTCATTTGATAAAATAAATGCCATTGTATTGTCATTAGAGAAACAACAACGACAACAAATACTCGTCGGTCATACTATGTATGCAAAGTGCCGACGAATGTTTGACAAATTAATGTTGATAATACTGTGTGGCATAGCGACAGGCATCAGGCGTAAAAGCCAGCAGTTTCCTCCAGTTTTCCCCCCCCTTATTTTCCCTGCTGTTATTGTTAAAACCCCTACAAATGGGCCTTTCAATTTGCGGCTTGCGAGGAGGACAAACAAATACGAATATACTCAATTGTATGAGTATCATTCATGTTGATAGACAGGTGTGTGTTGTTAACTGACACACCCACACACACGCACACTCAGACAAAGCTATTACTTGGTCTTTGGAACATTGCCTAATTCCTTGCGATTCAATTTTTGGGAGCGGTTTCCGGTTATGCGTCCTTTTGTTTGCTTGTTAATGGGCTTACGGCCATCTAGATTGATATATGCATAAATAATGAGTGATAAATACACGCGCTGTTTAAATATGATTAAAATAATGCTCCCAAGTGCCGAAAAATTCCCCTCACAGCCCCTGCACACACATATTTTCACTGTATATAATTTTGATGGATGGCCTACGATACATAAATTCGGCATTATTGCATGGACTAGTGGTGTCTGTGCCAAATAATTGAATTCGATGTACTCTATCATACTTTGAATTTGGGCAAATGACAGCAACGATTAGCACTCCAAAGCTTTCCGAATTTTAAAGTAAAACTACATATAGGAAACACCAAAATATAAAAAAAAACACTTGACATTACTGACATTTTCTACAGAATTTTTAGAAAAATTTTACAGGAATTCCAAGATATTATCGACATAAAACTTTGAGCAAGGTCATTTTTAATATTTTTCAGTTTAGCAATAAAATTGTCTAAGTCCATTGAAATAATGGTGCTGTCGTATTAAAGCTGTGTTATGTCGAGAATATTCAACATTCACTACTGTTTTGTCTGTTTGTGGGTTTTTGGGTTGGAGTAGAGGAAACATTGAAATGATTTGCCCCATTTGGAGGTTTACAGCGCCTTGGGGAGCACTCGATGAATTATGCACACAGCACTGTAATTGTCCTGGCCGTGTCCTGGCACGGTAAAAGCTCTGCTCGGTGCTTCGGTACGTTGCGTGATTTTGTCCTTTACGCCCGCTAATTTGACGTTCAACTTCCAGGAACGCAAGTCAGTTCCAAAAGATCCGTCAGAATTTGATCAACTGAGAATAGTAACAAATTGATATAAATTAAAGAGCTTTAATAATATTATAAGCACATTTAAAGCTTTTATTTCTAGGAAGCAAACAGACAATAATATAACAAGCGTATTTAAAGCTTGCTTGAAGCTTTTCCCAAAATTATACAACACTGGAAGCAGCAGTAGCTGGAATTAAAATTTCAGAATATGAAAATCAACAGCTTTACTATTACAATAAGTACATTTAAAGCTCGTTTGCAGCTTTATCTAACGCTATACAACACTGGACGAAATTATTTGCCTTATTTGCATAAAAACACATTAAAAGGACTCTTGAAGCTTTATCAAACATTATGCAACACTAGAGCAATATAAAGTTGAGAGTCATGAGTCGAAATATGATGAACAAATAATTCTACAAAAGTTGATGGAAACTAAAAAGCTTTTTCGTGATCACAATCACAGTTAAAGCTCGCCTGTAGCTTTATCTAACGTTATACAACACTTGTACGATACTCAATTGCAGAATTAATCCGCAATGTTATCACAGAAAGTAGAGACTGCAGATTGCATAATTCTAGCAACCAATTGTTGTTGCTGTTGCATTAAAATTGAAAGCTGCAGGGAAAAACAATGGAAATGACCGCGTAACAGGGTTAAGAAGGGGAGGGGCGAAAGGGAAGAGGAGGCAGAAGGAGTGAGAAGCGTGTGGTAGTGAGGTTAGGGGGCATGTTTATGATTTTGACAACAAAGTAAAGCAACAACAGCAACGGCAACAGCAACAGCGACGACAACGGCAACAAAATGTTCCAAGCATCAAGGTGAAATGACAGTTGTTATTGCTGTTGTTGTTGTTGTTAGTTGGTTAAGGGGGCGCACTGTGTAAGGGGGCGTGGTGTGCTACTCATATGCCTGTGTATATCGCGGCCCGTCAAGTGACAAACAATTATACGCAGGCCCCTATCATGCATCCCTCTCACACACTGCTATCAAACAGTTAATCCACAAGCGAGCGAGAGCCTTCTCCCTCCCTCTCACTCCAATTGCTGTCCCTTGGGGGCTATGTGAGCCTGCTCTCTAGTATGTGTGCGTGTTTGTGCCTGTCACTTTTTTACGCTTCTGCCATGCAAAACCCAGACTCACACACACACACACACACTCACACATGCACATATTGCATTTGGAAATTTGAGTGCTGCTTGCGACATATTCTTCCCTCTCTCGCTCTCTCTCTCACTCCCTACAGTAGCTGCTGTTGTTGACGTTGCTGCTGCTGTTGTTGCTGTTGTTGTTGTTGTTGCTGTTTTGCACTTGCATTTTTCTTGCACCATTGTTGACAAGCGTTGAAATTTGACACACACACACACACACACTCTGTACATGTGTGTGTGTTTGTGCATTGTTTGAATTGCCTGTCGAGGTTAAGCTGTAACATTTAAAGTGTTGTCGGTTCCGTTGTCGCTGCCGTTGTTGTTGTTGTTGTTGTTAGTGTTGGTGTTTAGCTCAAGTGCACTTTTGGTTGCTTCCTCTCTTTGGCTCTGACAGCTGCCTCTTTCCATGTTTTTATTTTGTGCTGTATTCTCTTCTTTCTAACACAAATTTTAATTGTTTTGCCAAATATTTGCATGAGGCTCTTAAAATGCAGCTAAAGATTAACTGAAATTTGTTTAAAAATACAGTTGAGAAAATGGGTTCAAAACACACAAAAAATGTAAAGCTACTAAAAAAATGTTACAACTGCGATTTAAAAATTATGCCATATTATTATATAATTTTTAAAATAATTGTAATTTCGTAAATTGTAAAATTAAAATAAAATATAATATATATATATGTAGCAGCAATTTAATTAAAAATTTAAATATAATATTATTTTTTTTTCAATAGAAATTTAAGTTAAAAATTTAGTTACAATTATTTGGTTAACGATTCTTAAATAAAAATTAAAAATACGAAATCATTTATGTGATGTAAAATATAAATAGCAGTTTAAGTTATTATATTTCGTTTACTTTAATGAATTTATTTAATTTTTGACTTAAAATTAACCAGATTTTATAAGCCAAATTCTGTAATTGAATATGAACATGTATTTTAATAGAGCAACAAATTAGGTTTTCAAATATTGCCATACAATGAACGCAAGTTTGGGCAACCAACATTGTGATGTAAGGAGCGGAGAGAAAGCATCTATCAACACTTGGCTCAAAACTGTCCTGGGTCAAGTGCGCCCTCTGGCGGTGGACAGCGTCCAATCCATTGTCTAATGCAGCGCAGAGCGCAGGGGTGGCGGTGGGGGCGGGGGTAGGTAGGTTGTCTGCCTGTAGAGGTTTATTAGACGAAAGCCTTTCAACATGCAAAGCCAACCACACAGACAAGGCTCTCAATGACACAAAGGACATTTAGCTAGCTGCCTAAGAGTGTGTTTGTATGTATGTGTGTGTGTGTGTGTGTGCGCCTGCTATTAGCCATAATGCATACACTCCATTATGCCAAGGCTTTGTTTAAGGTTTTTTGTGCCTCGTTGATTAGAGAGGCGACGTTGTTGTTGTTGTTGCAACAATAAAGAACTTAGGCTCGACTGTCAGTCAGTTGGTCAGTCACCACTTGCACAACACTACGACACACCAAATAAACAGAGGGAGAGAGAGAGATAAATATAGAGAAAGGGGAAGAGAGACAGGGAAACACACACTCATGAATGTTTTAGCTATTGGCCACGTGTCTGGGGCAGCTCTTTGTTGCAGCAACGGCAACAGCCTCTGCATCGGCAGCTGTTGCAATTTCAATTATCCACAGCTACAAATGATGAATATTTCATGGCAAACATTTTCGAATTTCGTCTCGTTTTTGTTCCTAGCTTCACTCAAATCCGTTGACATTGCCCCATTCTTGTCCAATGCACATTGGGCCAGAATCCCTTTTTTTTTTCATAAAGTCTAATTGTAAAGCTAGAGACTTGAAACTTTGCATGAACTTTAGTTAAACTAATTTAGAATTTACAATTTTTTTTTTTTGGATTTGGACCACGCCTTCATTTCCCCCTCCCCATTCGACTATGAGAAATATGTGTAAAATATTTTTATAAAATCCTTATGTAAAGATGGGGACTTGAAATTTGGCATGAATCTTAGTTAGGCTGAAGTCGAATTTATAATTTTTTTTATTTTTGGTTGGACCTTGTCTTTAACCCCTCTCTTTTTTCCTACCCATTGAAAAAGTAAAAAAAAAAATTATGAACTTAAATATAGAGGAAAATATTTCATTCTTTGCATGTTTACTAATCAGGCAAAAGTAGAATTTACAATTTTTTTAGTTTTTTAATTTGACCATGTTTTAACCCCCCTCCCTATCTGACAACGGAAAAAAATCAGATTTTCTAGCAAAAATGCCCGGTTTCAACATGTGTTTTTAAAGAGAATGTGCAAAATTGTGCAAAAAGTGTAAATGACAAATTCAAAATCATAGTAAAGAGTTAACATTTGCTTAATTACTTTTTGGCAGAAAGTGGCAGAAATTAGGTTTTTACTCCACGGTACACGAGCGCTTCGGTAAGTTTTCTTCTAAAATAAGACACAACATAGACGATCCACAACTACAATATTGAACACATATTTCGAATAACTTAACACTAATTATATTTGGCATATTTTGACCTTTATTTTCCATATTTTCAACAAAGATTTGGATAAATGGTCTTTTCACAGCCGAAGCGCAAAGTTGAGTAAAAGCTTCCAGCCAATTTCGGCTGGAAGTCACCTGACAAAACATCTGACTTTGCTAACTCGCAAAAAATACAACGTAGCCACCTAAAATTTCTTTTTCACTGATTCGATATACCTCATGTATGCCCTTTTAAAATATTAAGTCAAATTCAAGATATATTTGAAAAAAATTTTCGACTTTATGCCAAAAAAAAGGGATTCTGGCCCAATGTGCAATGGTTCGTATGCGTAATGTGCATGTGACATGCATTTCAATGCTAGCAAATTATTGACATCAGCATAATTATCTCTAGTTTTTTTGTTGTTTATTTTTCATTTGCTGTCAGAAAATCAGCATGTGTTTAAACTTTAAAGTTTCAGTTTCTTGCAAGTAATAATTTTAAGGGAAACTTTTTATTTGAAGTTTTGTTTCTTTAAGTAACAAAATCCATATTAAAAATGGTTTTCCAGACAGACAATAATACTAGAATTTAGTAAGTGTTCTGAGAAAATCCTTTCAGTTTCTACACAATCTCAAATGTATATTGAATCTTTTAGCAGCTCTGTGCATAATTTGGCTTCACACTGGGGCATTTTTGATGCTCATTAAAGCTACTTTATAATTAATAGTTATGATTTTGTGTGTGTTGTGCTTCAGACTTGAGTTGAGACTTTGCCCTGCAGGTAAACCGTTTCAAAACTTGTGTATTTTGGGCCATAAAAAACAATTCGGCATAATTAAGTGTTAGCCAGCTTGAGAAACAGTTGGCCAGTTTATTTTGTGTAAGTGTGTTTTTCAGCCGCAAAAGCAAAAGCAACAGCTTTAGATTCAGCTTCGACTCTTATTACATCGAGTTGAAACTTTTCATATTTTCCGTTGAATTTTGCATTAACCAAAACTCGAGAAAGTTTTTGCAAAACTTTGCATTTTGCATTTTCAAAACTGTTTGAACGGCCATCGAAGCGAAATGAGCGCAACTAATCAGTGAGGTCAAAACAGGAAGTGTGAAGCGGGAAGCGGGGCGAAAACATGGAGTAGGGTCGGCGAAAAGGGGTTGGTAGTTGGGTTGAGGGAGGGCAAGGGTTTAACAAATTGTAATGTCAGTTCATTCTGTAATTTCTTATTTCGCTGTTGCGCATTGAAGAATTTATCTTATTGCTGTCTTGTATTGTCCGTTAGCTGCCGTTAACTCTCCTCTTTCCATTCTCTGAAGGGTTGCTGGGTTCATCCCGCTCATCATCCCCCTCAACAACAGTTCTCTGTACTCAATCCTGGGTCGCATTGTTGTGCACTGGGCCGCAGCTGGTCTGCCATTAAATCAACAATGGCGGCGTGTACACGTGCTTCTCTAACCGTGTGTGCAAATGTGTGTGTGTGTATGTGTGTATGTGTGACGTATTGTATTTTGTACCCTGTATTAAAATAAAAATAAATGTTTCTTGACTTTAGTTGACCTGATTTGAACTGGGACATAGCTATATAATTAAAACATTTTGCCCTGACTCACTGAATAATTCACTGGCAATCGAAACAGAGCCCAAACGGAAAGAGCTAGAAATCTTTAGGTTTTCATCGACGGATTACCTATTTTATCATATAGTTTTTTGTCTTTTTTTTTTTTTTTTCATGAAAATTTGTATATTTTATTTAAACTGGTTTCCTGCTACCATTAGTGGCAACTTAATCTAGTTTTACATTAAAGGGAAGGAACAATTGATCACAGGTGATACATATATAGAATAATATTATTTACAGTGTATTATTTACAGCATTTACAAATTATTGAAGGAACCTAGTAGAGAGATCCAATGGATGTTTTTTTTTTGAACTGATTTCTAAGAACTGCGCCTATTTTACAACTAAATTTTTATAGCATACTTTTTGGGGTCAAGCAAGTATTGAATTTAATGTGTGACAGCCAACTTTTTATTATTTAGCCTATATTTCTAACTTTTTGGCAATGCGAAAGGAAAATTAGAACTTAACTTAACAGTCGTTGCCTATTTATTTTTAACTGCTATCGCATTGCACAACTTTATTAACAAGGGATTTATTTTATATTTTTTTAATGACAATCTCAAATTAAAAATAATATACATAATTTTTTTTTAATTTACTGAACATAACATAAACAAGTTTTTACTTTAATAAAGCTTAATATTATATAATGTATTGTTTTCTTAAACAACTAGTGAACTGTCAAAAGTAAAAATCAAAGCTTATTTTTATTTTTAGAAATTCACAAAAATGATTAAATTTATATATTGAAGTCAGTAATAATTAATGACATCTCCAGGGTATAGCAGACATCATAAATTTGTTTTTTATTCAAGTGAGTGTGTGTGTGTGTGTCTGGTCTTTGTATGGCTTTTCATTTGTCTCTCATTCGCATTCGCATTCACATTCACAATCTCATTCGCTTTCGAACTCGTCTCTAACCTGACTTAAATTTTGCGTGCATGCTGTTGAACAGCAAGAATTCAACTTGCTCGTATTGTTGGTCTCCAGGGACTACACACACACGCACACACACACACACAGTACTCTGAGCCCAGGCAATTGAGTTTTTATGCGTCGTTGATTGCTGCACATTTCTCACACACACACAAACACACACACACGCACACTCTCACATGCAATATTGATGTTACCTGCAATGCACTATGGGGCGAAATCCGAAAAATCGACTATTTAGTCATTTTATCAAGGTATTAATTTAACTACTTTTTTGGTATTAACATCTTAAGAAAACTTCAAACTGTAAAGTTCTGTACCAAAAATGTTAAATAACAGAAAAATGTTAACCCTGACAGCTGTTAAAGTCAGCTGTTGCTTTCGAAAAGCACGTGCGCTAGCATTGCAACATTTTGGCAGCCTATTTTCAAATTGGTATTGCACAATGGCTAATCATTTTTTTTACAATATTTAAAATGGATACCAATTATACGGACTTGTACTATGTGTTGGTTGTACTAGTATTCTGTATTTGTGCGTGTTCTGTTTATATTTTGTTATATTAGATAATGCTTTGAAAGATAATTTCTTGGAAAGAAATATCAACTTTGCGAAGGAATTTAGCAATGATGCTTAACGAGGCTTAATGTACGTCCAACTGTATGTCGTAGATCCATTCATTGTTGTTTAAAGGAAATATGTCTCAATTTGAACAATTTGCGACAATCGGCGCAAATTAATTTTTTAGGACGTAACCTCACCATTTTTCAATGCTGATTTGCTCGCTTGTAGTATGAGGTATTTTGAGGTTTTCGACCAGTTTTTAAGGTATTTATTATTAAATCGAAAACTACTTCGGATATTTTGATGCGGTTTTTTTTTGTAGTGTTATGTATACCCATAGAAATTTTTTTGGAAAAGTAGGCGTGTCAAAATCCCCGCCCCAAATTTTTTTTTTTAATTTTATGCTCACAACCATTTATAAGAGCACACAACTTTTTTTTGTCTAACAAGTACTTATTCTCTTTATTGCTAATAATAAACAAGATCATAGCTTGTAATTTGGAACAAAAACTATGAGCTTACTTGTTATCGATACAAAAAAAAAAAAAAAAAAATTAAGGGCGGGGGTGGTGACACGCCCACTTTTCCAAAAATATTTCTGAGGGTGTACATAACATAGATAAAAAACCTCATTCAAAAATCTAGCTTGGCTTAAAAGTTATTAATAAATATTCGATTTTTCGGATTTCGCCCCATAGTGCAATGCAATTTCAACACTTCTCTTTTCCTTTTTTGTTTTTGGTCTTTGCTTTTTATTTCGATATCTTTTGATGTGTTTTTGGGGAAATCACTTTCCCCGCTATTGCCAGATATTGCTGACTTTAAATAGTAGTTGGCCTTCAGTTCAATGGAATGGCCAACACATGTGCAAGCCATTAATGGTTTGATATCGACTACAGCCATAAAGTATGCTACAATAATTTTACTTCGCAAAATATTTGTTTTCTTTTTTGCTGTATACATTTTTTTTTTTTATTATTATTTTCGCTCTGCTTGAGTTTAATGCCGGGGCATGTGGAAAAGTGGAAAATTCCAACGAAGTGCGGTCATTTTAATAACGAAAAAACATCAGCTCTTTATGCACTCAACGCTTTTGTTGTTGTTGTTGTTGTTGTTGTTATGTTTGTTGTTCGTTTCGTTGTTTGGCTTCTATTTTACTCGCTCTTCTTCTTCTTCTGCTTGTTGTTGTTGTTTTATTTTATGACTTTCGCTGTTGTTGTCATTGTTGTTGCTGCTTTTGTTGTTGTTGTTACTAGCTGCAGAGAAACTTTTTCAATATACGAGAGTACTTTTTGTTTTCTACCCCGTTGCCATGCCTCACATTCTCTTTACCCCCCTCACTCACCCCTTGCATGCGTGTGTGTGTGTGTGTGTGTGTGTGTGCATAGTATTTGGCACTAACCAGCTTAATTTTTAAATAAATGCAAACATTTTAAATACATGCGTAATTGTCTGCATTAAAACGCCCCGATTTGCCTCATTTATTTGTTTCTCTTGTCAAACTTTCTGAAAATCTTGCACAAATATTTTAGCTAAACTCAAAGCTGTTGTTGTTTCTTGTTGAAAATAATTGAAGAGTCTTAAGTGAGAGTTTTGCTTTTAAGAGAACTGTCATATGTATTTGAAATTTATATTTTTCTCACTAAAAGATCTACACATCTAATCTTTTTATTAGTGAAACAAGTTTTATATCGAAATATAACAAGCGGGAAAGGCTATAGTCGAGTTCCCGACATATCCGTTTTTTTTTTTTTTTAAATACAAAAATAATTTTTATTGCATACTTTTAGGCAGATATATTGCTTAGTGGCTTTAATCGGCCATTACTAGCGTTCTGCTTGGCCGATCTTGCTGCGATTAAGTAGGATTATAGCTTATAACAGTAGATATTATATATTGGTAAAATAAAGCAGTTTGTATAAGAACAATTTGATTAAACTTAACATTTAATCATCTCCCTTTAATCGAATAATATTGACAATTTGAAAACTGTTTGAAATTGATTTTATAGCTT